>CM060932.1:591980845-594480845 GCA_030765085.1 Allium cepa | reverse complement strand
GTCTGAACAATATTCCAAGCATCAATGGTTTTCGGAAAAAATTTCATTCTATTTTTCCAGTAAGCATATTCATCATAGAACATTAGTGGTCTAACTATGGACTAACCCTCAGCAAAAGCATTATTAAAAGAAGCCATTTTAAAAAAATTAAAATTAAAATTTGTTTTTGAAAAATCAAAATTTGAAAATCAAAAATTGGCTTTTGTTTCTAGCTCTAATACCACTTGTAGGATCGATTTCACCCTAGAGGGAAGGTGAAAAGGGTGATACTAATAACTATAAAAATTTAGTGTGGAAGCATATAAAATAATTGTAGCACAGATAATAGCAGAATAATAGCAGCACAAATAATAGCAGAATATAAAAAGCAGAAATTGAACAATACATATTTACCCAACTTCGGCAAAACCCTGCCTACATGCTGCCTTCAAGGTTTCTACTAGAAATTAAGTAGTCAGACGCTTACATATGTAAACTCGCAACACCCGCTATCGACTAACCTAACTCTACACTCAGAACCCTGCCACAACTCAGCCACTCAGTTGCGAATTCTCGAACTACACCACCATATTTCGTCCCCTAGTCACATGACTAGAATTACGTAGAAGTTTAAAAGAAAATTATAAATTAAAAAACAATTAAACACAAAAACCCTAATTATAAATATTAAGCCCAAATTATAGCCGGCCAAAAGTAAATATGATATCTCCCTTTTTCTTTTTACACTATTCGGCATGTATCCTTTTTCTTTGAAAAATGGCTGCTTCTTTTTTGCTCGTTCGTTCTTCTTTAAAGAAAAAATTAGGGCTTTGCTGTAATTGAAAGTGCTACTTGTATCCTATCAATTGCAGTGATTATTATCTTTGTTCGGCTTGGACAGTTGGTTCTCTAGCTGTGATATAGTTTTGGTCGCTCCAATTTGATCAAGTTCAAACTAAAATGGTATGTGATTTATGCTTTTTTGCTTTACTGGTTAGCTTGCTTGAACTCGATGCACTGTAGACCGATGATGTTAATGGTTTAAATAGGGATTGAAACGATAAATTATCGTTCATACGAATTCGTTTGATAATTTTTCTCGACCACCGATTTTTGATTGAATGCTATTGATGTTCTATGACCTTTTCAATTCGTATATTTTCTATTTGCTTGGTCACCACGGCTTTGATTTTGAACTTGCTCCGTAAATTTCTGGTTTGACTTCGACCATTTGAAATGACTTCTACCGTGACATTTTGATTTGTTTAATTCGAACTTGTTACTATTTTGGTCACCACGGCTTCATGAATTTGGCATGATCATTGACTTTGTTTGAAACTTTTTGCACCTCCGTTCGATTTAACTTATATGTTGGTAAATAATCTTGATTTGTTAAAACTTGCTACTGTTTTGATTTTTATCAATTCACATAGAACTTTACTACACAGGCTTCACATAGTTCGTTATTTTTGGGTCGACGTGTGTGTTCATGCCTATAACATTTTCGATCTGATGCTTGAGTACATGTTTATTGTTTCACTACATCCCATATTGTTACTGCATACACACACACACACATGTGTATTTGCGCACGTATATATGTATACTTATGAAGCTTTGCTCGACTTGTCACTCTGTTGCTTGCCTGGTCGACATGTATGTTGATGTCACCTCTGTAGCATTGTGTCTTGTCATATGTTGAAATCTGTTACCAATTTATGGTGCACTGCCCTGATCTTGTTTTCACTTGTGTAGTTCTAAACATAAACAGTTGATTTTTGTTGCACTATGTAATTTGCTTGAAGTTATAGCCATTGGTATTTGAGTTCATTTGCTCATTCAAGCTGTTGCCTTCATGTCTTGGTTGCTTTTGAGTGCCTTTGTGATTTTCTTTGAATCTGATCTTCGAGCCAGTTCATGTTGTAAATGGACTTCACGTGTACCTCACTGCTAACATATACATATATGCATGTGTTGGTATTTGCAGTCTTGAGTCATGTGTACATTAGTTTGGTTAGACTGTCTAGCCTCTGTTTACTCGAGTCTGGTACTTTTTGAAGCTTGCATCTGTAGCATTGTTTCTTTATGAGCATTTACTGTTTGGACTTGTTCCTTGAGTTGCTAGGTCATTGTTGATGCTCTGAGTACATGTCCATATTTATATATCATTTTGTCATGTTGCTTCTCTCCTGATCTCTATTGCAATGTTGTGCTAACCTAGTTGAAGTTGTTGCATTGTACTTGAAGTCTGTAGCTTGGTTCTCTGTATATTGTGTCTTCAACATTGCTTCCTTTGTGTGATGTTCATCGTTTTTTCACCGTGTCACTGTTATCTTGTTATTGCTATGTTTGCATTGAGTTGACGTGCACTGACTTGAGTTACATTGATGTTTTGTATTGAATTTTGGTTGACACTTGAGTTTGAGTGGTTGAGTCGTTTTCATGTGTAGTCACTGAAATTTTTGGTCGAGGCTTTCTCCAGTCATTAAAATTTGACCATTCTATTTTTGTTTTTGTATGGCACCTGAGTTGAACCTAGCTTTGGCTCGGGTTTGACCTTGTACTCATATCGTGATTTTACTTGTATTGCATTTGAGTTGAACCTAGCTTTGGCTCGGGTTTGACCTTATGCTCACGAATCCCTGTAGTTTTATCAAGTGGATATCAGTGTGCACGGCCTTTTGGCATGTACGATGATACATTATGCATGTCACAGGTTGTCCGTGTTTGTTGAATTCAAAATGATGACGAATAACCCAAATAACCGAGGAAAATAAAATTTTCAAAAATACACATTTTGTTTTACACTGCATAAATATTTCTTTTTCAATTTTACTGCTTCAGTGTTTATTTTACAGATCGCTCACATGCTGGATTCAATCTAGAATATAGTTGAAGATAAATACGAGCGGATGAGTGATATGTAGTGAGGTGCAAATGTAAATTAAAAATTGTGATGTAATCGAAACTATATTATAATCAAAAATTGTATATATATAGTGAGAGTTTAAGTTTATACTATTCAAAATTGTAATAAAATATTTGTTTGAATAAAATATCCGTTTGAATTTAAATTCTGTGTTATTTATTTTATTCAGCAAATATTTATTTAATTATGTGAAAAATAAAATAGTACATTAACAAATAAATTTAAGTGAATATATATATGTTTATTATCATCAAACAAAAATCATATACTAGCATATTCAACATAGGTGACCCATATTGATTTAATTGAAAAGAAATAAAGTCAAGAAATCAGATTAGCGAAAGCCATACCTGAATTCATATTTGCTGATTGGAAAAGTAAATTTGATTTGGTTTTCCATATTGACACAAACCCTATATCTTATATTAGATCTGAATTCATAGTTGCTGCTTCATAAATTGATTAAGATAAAGAGATAGATCTAAAAGGTGAAAGTTGGATCTGATCTTCCAAATTGACATAAAACTTTAGATCTGAATTATTTCATAAAAGTGATTAGGAGAATAACTAGAGCTTATATAATTTGTAGACCATAACCCATTATTTATAATGTTGGCATTTTCTAATTTGGCCCTTCAAAATATTAAAATTTCCTCGGTATTTACACATTAAAATTATATCCTTATGCATTTTAACTCTAATTAAAATTTTGATTGCTTTAATTAGCTTTACACCAAAATAGCACAACACATTGTATTTTTACATATATGGCCAAATTATTGAAATATTCCAACAATCTCCTCCCGGGTCATATATGTAATATCCTTATAAGCGTGTATAACTTTACGATCCCTAAAATTTGATATTTATTACATAAGGTGTTTCCGAAACAATCTCATCCATTAACTATGCTGGCAAAGAATCAAAGTGGATTTCATTATCTTTAGTGTAACTAAACCCTTTAATGGTCACATATACCAACATAATCAAATGACATGGATCAATCATGGATGTGTAGCATAGAAATTACATGGGAAGTGATCTATACATGTCTATTTCCAACTGGTCCTACTTTAGTGAGATTAAAACGTTTAATATTTGAACAACATAAAGTGCAAACAAAACTACATTACTTTATTTTTAATCGAAAAAAGAACTTGATGTATGTCTGTAATCGAAGTATAAAGCAATGTGTCATATGATAATACCAAATACAAACTCCCCATGAACCAAAATATCCTCATATAAAAATTACACCAATTAAGCAGCATGCTCATGAAAGACCTTGGATGATAATTCTTTTGTAAGCGGATTTGCCATAATGGAGTTTGTCACAACTAGCTCTATACATTACAATTTATTTTTGCACTTTCCCCTTATTGGAAAATAATATGTTGTTTTTGTCACAATATTACTTTAGTGGTCTTTCAATTCCTTTTTTTTAAATTCAATAACTTTGTGACAAAATTTTGCAATTATTTTCCATTGTTGGATGCCCTATAATAGAAAATGAATGTTAGTTCCAAAATAAGGGAGGCTATAAGTATCTGTATGAAAACTTTCTTTATATAGCTCCACCAAAAAAATATTACCTGAAGTGGATCTTTTATACTCTTAGCATCCAAAATATTCCTATCAGAATGCTTTATGATCTCTAACAAATCCGATCTTTTATCTACGAGCATATGGCCATTTGTTTCTTAAAGATATCTCATAACCATTTTGGTTACTAACCATTGATCCACTTTCAATGTAAGTAAGATATCAGCCAAATAATACATGCAATATCCATATGTATATATGCCTTAGCATGTATTAGACTCCACACCGCAAATGTATGAGTAATCTTTTGCATTTCTTTAACTTCAATGATGTTCTTATATCACAATATAAGACAATTTTGTCTTTTTTGGCAAAAGAGAATCAATTGATTTGCAGTTTGCATATCGAACATTTTTATGCACTTATCTTCCCAGCCTTTTTGTGATAATTCAAATATTACCTCATGAATAATAACGGCGTATTTGAATCCCTAATACAAAAGAGTAGCCCATTAGTGATTTTTTAAGCTGTTTCATTAATGTCTCCATTGGGAAACACAATTTTAATATCCTTCCGATATTGCTTAAAATCATAATCTGCAACAGGCTCCCAAATAATTCTAAAGATTCTTTCAGTAAAACCAAAGAGAAAGTCTCTATAAAAAAAACATTGTTTTCCTCTTGAGTATAATGTTTTCTATAACGAGCGTTATACCTTTCAGCATTACTCACTTAATCCCTTTTGGTTTTGAATAGTTGTTCATCTAAGATAAGGCGAAAGATCTCAAACTTAATTGTCGTTTAAAGATTTATACTATACATTCACACCTTAAATCCAAATTTCAAACTAATATCTTGTATGGATTGATGTAAACCAAAAGAAACATCTTTACCAATCCACTATTTATCTTTATGAAGAAATACTTCATAATCATATGGAGTAGTATTTCTTCTTTTCCAAGTAGATTTCTTTAGCGACCTTGCACCTTAAGGTTGTTGAGTTGGTTTCTTGAAACATCGTCTAAAACATCAACCTTAATTTGAAGAAAAATTTGTTTAACATTGTATTATTATGGTTCCTGATTTACTTCTCGTCAATGAAAGAAAACAAATCATATACATTATACGAAGAAGTAACTGTAATTGAATCAAAGATAATGATTCTCTTTAAAGATAATGATCCATATGAAAATTTTATTTAACATTGTCTTATTATGGTTCTTTGATTTACTTCTTGTTAATGAAAGGAAACATATCCTCTACATTATCCGAAGAAGTAACCGCAGATGAATCAAAGATAATGACTTTCTTTAAAGACAACGATCCTTATTTTATTTCTTCCCCCAAACTCAAGATCCTCACAAAACTGTTGTATATCCCATCTTAACTTTTTTTCTTAGTATAGGTTTATAAAACTTGTAGTTTTTAAGTCGCTTAGAATATTAATAACTTATTTGCTATCTTTAGTGCCCAATCTAGAATTATTTATTAAGCCAAAATAAATAATCATATAAATCACCAAATCAAAATTTGAGACTTCATTATAAAAGATATTTTGCATAAGTAGATATATATAAGCTAAATTTTAAACATTAAGAGCTTTAACTCCAACAATGTTTGAATTTATTCATAAATCAATATTGTTATTTCTAAACGAATGATAATAACCTAATTTGTTCATATTAGAAATAGAAAACCGAAATCTGTCTAAATGACAGCATAATAATAAGATCAAACAAATCCAAAACTACATGCATATCTTTTTAGACACGATGTGTGTGATATCTAGTAAAATTCTTTTTATATATCCGTAGATTTCATAAAAGAAAAAATTATAAATATATCCTTGTGTTATTTCTTTTGTTTAGATTCTTGGCGACTTCTTTATCCTTACTTATACATTTATTTACTATGTACAATAAATGAGTATTTTCTATCTTATCATGCTTCAGTCTTTCTTCTTCTTACTACGATATGAAATGACTCAATAAGAGGTCATCTTATCTTTAAAAGATAATAATTAACAATAATCTTAAAATGGTTATACTATGAATAAGGAGAGTACCAAAAAATAACAATAACTTGAGTGCCTTTAACTTTTGAACCAACATTTTCCATATAGTACTCATTTATATTTCATTTATTTTGAATTGTTAGACTCAAGAATATAAAATGTGATTGTTTCTCCTTACCATTTTGACAAAACGCTTTTCATTCTCAGTAAGGAACCCCTTAAAATTGGTTATCCCCACGGGCACCACATCCTTGAAAGCTTTTGAAATATTATACCTTATGATAATTTGACTCTAGAAATTTGAATTATTCCACCTCCCAATGTTCTTCATAACATTATAAGAACATTTAACTGTAATAGAGTGGTTGTGATCCTTTTAATTGCAAGAGCTAGATTCTCTTGCTAACCTTGGAGTTAATCGCAAATAAGATGAGAACATTATTAAAATTGGTAAACACTTTAGTCAAATTAGTTGAAATTTTAAAAAAAACAAAGATACCTAGCACAATATTAATATCAAGTCTTTGGACAATAATATTAACTAAAAGTGGTACTTTTGTTGTAATGATCAAATACTGACAATAAATTCAAGTCAAATAATAATCTTCCTTTGGGATGATTAATTATCACTTGTAAAACCTTATAATTGTCACATATTTATCATCATACATGTTTAAGTGATTCGGCCAAATATTAGTCTTCCTTTGGACCAGCTAATACCTGCATGAATAAATACACACAAATATCAAACATTTTCTCGAGTAACTAAAATAAAAGAGGCCACTTTGATGACATGTTATTTCAACTAGTTCACTTGGAATGTAGGATATTTATATTTAGTTTGTAAAAAGACACCAAAAATATATTCGATTTTATTTCTTAGTATGTGTATAACATATTTCGAATGCTAAAATACTCCCAAAAACACTTTAGGCCTATATGACACTTGAAAAGCTCAAAATTATAACCATGGCATAGTATGTTTTTAATCATAGCTGTTATAATCTTTTACTTTAATTATGTGACTGCATTCATGACATTCCTTAAATAAATATGATACAAGGCGTTATAAATAAATCATATAACAAATGTCATGGATGAATGCCATAATTAAATAGCACATAAAATTATACCTAAATGACATAGTAAATGTCGTACTAAATAATATGAATGAATATAGTAGCCATGATGTATTTATGAATCATATTATAGCTATATAGAATGCTACTGTATCACTTTATCTTTAGTTTATTATTTAAATACTTAATTAAGGTCAATAACCATGCATTTTAGGAAAGTATGAAAACTATTGCTCCTTTTATTTCATGATAATCAAAGAATGAAAGTCATATTTTCAATGAGCGAGTCATACATATAAAATATCTATATCTATCAAACATAAATGCATCAAATAATAAATCATATGTCTTTTCTTATTCCAAAATACAAACACTCTACATCATTAAGTTAATTGTAACCGATGCATTTAGTGTATTTATGATAATAAATTAATTGATTCATTACCATAACAACCACATTTAATGCTTTTATGATAAAAATAAATGCAACCGACCGTTATGTGGTCCAAAATATAAATTGGTGTCATGCTAAAATTTATTTCAATAATAAAATAAACATAAACACTTTAAAGGAGCATACTTTATTTTTAATTAATCAAAATTTCTAAAATAACCTAAATACCTTATATATATATATATATCCAAATTACGTAATCAAAAGTTAAGTAAGGTAAATAGTCATAAAATCAGATTTATATTTCTTGCATAAATAGTTCTAAATAATATATATCTCTATATACCATTAAGAAACATTAAAGAAAAAGGACCATACATATCAGATCCAAAGTATCCCTCACATTAAAATTCACAACTCATTTACAAAATATATAATAATAAACATTTGGATGCTTTAAATAACATAAATTGTTTTCAAAATTTAGAGAAATTTAGATTATTTCTCATGATTTAATGAATTTAAAATTCTAATCATTCCATAAATAACATACAGATCATTTGGATCTATCTTTCTACAGTTAAACATTATCATAAATCAGCCTTTCACTAAACCAAATCCAAAATAATCACCAAAAACAAATCATTGATATATAGTGTTATCCTACCTTTCGGAGAAGTCGTGATGTAATCGATTCAACCAGGAACGGATAGTCGACAACTTGAAGAGCCAACTATATATAGTACTATAGACGGTAGTCAAACAGATTAGAACCGAAACCAAATCGAAGTATGACAAGCATGGAGTCACCAGCCAGACCCCATGAAGTTGTGTCTTAAGTTTAGAATTGATTGAAGTCTGTGTACACAAGATATGGATGAGATAATGACTTGCTTGGATCGAACAGAGAACGATCAAGGAAAATAGCTCAAGTCACCAATAAATATTCAATATCTTGATAGATGTGAAGCCAATCAATGTAAGACCTTCGGGACATTAACAGAGTGGCAAGGGGAGCATACCGCGACGATCGCATATCCCAAAGTGGAAAAGGGAGGAAGGCCGAACGATATATGCCGATCGTTATTGGAGTTCAATAAGAATGATAATGTATCTCTTATATGATCGATCTTCTACCAAGTATGATTAATAACTTGCATTCTATGTATCAGAATGATCTCATATTTAGGAGCAACATCTATAAGCGCATAGGACCCTCCACAATCAATCGCACGGAGATTGGAGCAAGTAAACTGGATCGGCTGCATGTATGCCGATCGTTCTTGATTAATGAGTTATTGGGGCCGAGGTGGCTCTACTAGACCCAAGGAAACTTCTTGCAAAGTTTTGGCCTAATCCATGAACGTCTTCTACTATAAATACAGGCATAACTTCATAAAGGGGGGACTTCATCTTCTTCTTCCTGCTCCAGAGGCTCTGCCATTTTTGTTTCTTGAAACTTGTATCATTGGATCCTAGATGATCCAACTATTCTTGTAATTGTAATCTAGTTAAAGATTAATAAAAATATAAAGTGGATGTAGGCCAAAATTGTCGAACCACTATAAAATCTACATGTTCATTTATTTTTATGCTTTGTTCTTTTGATTTCATTCATTATTTGATATCCATAAGATCCTACAAGTGTTGATGCCCATTTCTGGTGTGAACATTTTGGTGCTTTCACTGAGAAATGAATTCCCAATTCGATTGGATCTAATTTTCTACTAGAGAATTTCCATGTTCGCGAGATAGATCTAGTTTTTGATTGATAAGTTTCCTACTCTACTCAAATTTGAAAGAAGTCTTGATGGAAACTACTTTTCAAGGCCGTGAAATCATGTCTATTATCTTGGCCAAAGGAGGAAATGATGAGATCAGTAACCAAGTAGCTATATGGTTTATGAATGTCTTTGCATTCTCAAGTTTTAGTGGAAGGAGGAACGATCGACATTGGCTATGGATTATATGCACTAAGAAAACAGTTGTTCACTATGAATTCAGTCACTCCAACATGCTACCCGATCGTTTTTTCACAATGGTCCACTTTGTCATTCCACCAATATTGTAAAGGCTACTTGCTTTTCTACACAATCGCTTATTTCCGGTCATTCTTACATGGTCGTCCATCATTTGATCATTTTCAACCCCATCTTTAGGACTGAACATTTTGCTTTATGTATAACCGGTCGTACTATATTGATACTCCTTCCTACCGAACACAGTCCTTCATCCTTATACGATCGTTCCAGCTAGACCCTTAGCCAACTGATTATATATGAAGGTTCCAATATGATCGTTTCAGTACGATCGTTCCACCTTCACCCTTTTGACCGATCATTTTCTGTTAGACTATTTATCAATTTAAGATATATGATCGATTCACTATGATTATTCTAGGGTCACGGAGCATGGCCGATCGTTCTTATTTATATACTCATCTACAAACTTTTGTCTTTGGCCATATGCTTCGAGGCCGATCCAGCATTAGTGGGAACTTCCTTCACCTCTCCAAGCTAGCAGACTTAGCACTCTTCCTTAGGAAAAAATGCTTGGAGCTTTTCAAGGCTGGGGATTGTAAGTTTGGTCTTTGTAGGAAGGCATGCATGAAGGAGTTGCATGGGAATTTAGACAAGCACAAGAAATATTTTATAATATTGGTTGTGACCTGAAGCAAGGCTCGGGTTAGAAGAGATTTTTCCCAAAGCAAATCCAAAAGAGACCCTGAGTGCCTATGACCAAGCCTTTCAATTTTCCGACTCCAAGTGATTCAGTGTTTGACTCCAAGCAACTATCAGATTTTCCCGAGTCTGACACCAAATGATTGACCACTACCCATTAATTCCGGACCATTTAGCCGTGTGCATATCTTAGACATGCAGACATTCTTCGCGAGCATAATGAGTAGCTATAGCCGAAGAACACACCGGTTCGATGATGACAGAAACATTGTAGCCTTATCAATAAAGAACTCTGATTATCAACTGGATCATTGGCGGTCAAGGTCCTACTGAAAGGGGCTATGGCCAAAGTGGGAGACTGAGCACACGACGCTGCTTTACTTATCAATGAGACTTATTCTGATCTCTTTCTAATTAATTTATTATAATTTCAATTTCAATCATGTTGTAAGTTGTGATCGACTTAAATTAAACTACGTGCATACAATGCAGGTATCCGAGTGCCTAGAGTTAAGCACCGATCAATCTCCATAGATCGTGACAAAACCTTTGGAACTTTTGGCTAGACAAGCATGATTCGATAGTTCATCTGCTACCGTATGCCCCTGATTTGGGACGCCAAGGCACAAAATAAAAAACTCAACAAGTTCGAAATCCAATAGAATGTAGGCATAGCTGACTGTCCGTTCAGCCACCTTCATGTTAGACTTGAAGTAGCCGTGATTTACTGCTTATTTATTAACGACGGATTTCACCAAATGGACTCGATTGCAGCCTGAAATGGATGCAACTTAATTTTCCTACTCAATAACTCATTATCTTCATTTGCTAAAATGAAATATGAAGTAAATTGGGTAGGACTTGATTATCCAATCCCAGTGTGGATATGATCTAATCGTCCATCACCTACCACCTTCCTCGACTTAATGGGAAGAGCCACAACTACCAAGTGGATGAGAACTGATCATCTGCTTGCCAAGTTTCATCCTAAATGCTGGGGGCAGAATCCCATTCCATGAATGAACGTGGTTCGACCATTCATTCGACAACTTTTGCCTCGACACGGTAAACGAAGCACAAATCAAACGGGCGAAAATACGACCGTCCTCGCCAAAAATATCTAAGTCCCTGACTGCGGACTAGATTACTCTAAGTCCCTGACCGTGGACTAGAGTACAAAAGATTCAACAAAAATCTCTAATTCCCTGACCGCGGACTAGAGTACTTTAAGTCCCTGACTGTAGACTAGACTATAAACGATTCAACAAAAATCTCTAAGTCCTTGACTGTGCATTAGAGTATAAACGATTCAACAAAAGTCTCTAAATCTCTGACTGTGGATTAGAGTACTCTAAGTCCCTGACTGCGGACTAGAGTATAAACGATTCGACAAAAATCTCTAAGTGACTGCGGACTAGAGTACTCTAAGTCCCTGACTGTGGGCTAGAGTATAAATGATTTGGTAAAAATATCTAATTCCCTGACTGTGGACTAGAGTACTCTAAGTCCATAAAAATCTCTAAGTCCCTGACTACGGACTAGAGTATGCTAAGTCCCTAACTATGGACTAGAGTATAAACAATTCAACAAAAATATCTAAGTCCCTAACTGCGGACTAGAGTACTCTAAGTCCCTAACTACGGACTAGAGTATAAACGATTCGACTAAAATCTCTAAGCCCCTAATTGCGGACTAGAGTACTCTAAGTCCCTGCATACGGAATAGAGTATAAAAGATTCGAAAAAAAAATCTCTAAGTCCTTGACTGTGCACTATAGTACTCTAAGTCCGTGACTGTGGACTAGAGTATAAACGATTCGAAAAAATCTCTACATTCCTAACTGCGGACTAGAGTACTCGACGTCCCTGACCGCAGACTAGTATAAACCAATTGACAAAATCTCTATGTCCCTGACTGCGGTCTAGAGTACTCTACGTCCCAGACTGTGGACTAGAGTATAAACGATTCAACAAAAATCTCTATGTCCCTGACTACGGGCTAGAGTACTCTAAGTCCCTGACTGTGGACTAGAGTACAAACCATTCGACGAAATCTCTACGTCCCCGACTACGGACTAGAGCACTCTATGTCCCTTACTGTAGACTAGTATAAACCATACAACAAAATCTCTATGTCCCTGACTGCGGACTAGAGTACTCTACGTCCCTGACTGTGAACTAGATTATAACCATTCTATAAAATCTCTACATCCCTGACTACGGACTAGAGTACTCTACGTCCCTTACTGTGGACTAGAGTATAAATCATTCGAAAAAATCTCTATGTCCCTGACAGCAGACTAGAGTACTCTACGTCCCTGACCGTGGACTAGAGTATAAACCATTCGACAAAATCTTTATGTCCCTGACTGCGGACTAAAGTACTCTACGTCCCTGCCTGCGTACTAGAGTATAAACCAATCGAAAAAAAATCTTTACATCCCTGACTGGGACTAGAGTACTCTATGTCCTGACTGCGGACTAGAGTATAAACCAATCGAAAAAATCTCTATGTCTCCGACTGCAGACTGGAGTAGAAACAATTCGGCGGAAGCGTGACTGCCCATGGAAAAACTCTAGGTCCCCGGAGCACAGACTGAAGTATGAACAAATATTGGGCGTGAGTCGACCGCTCACAAAATAACTTTGAATTCCCAAAATGCAGATTAGGATGCAAACTTTATGGATAGATGAGTGGATTTCGACCGTTCTCTATTCCCGTAATTACGACTTGAAATTGACAAAAGGAATACAAATTGCTAAAGACCACAATACGCACGACTTAGTTTTCTTTCCACTAGCTCGGTCCCATGATTCAACGAGAAAGAGTGTAAGGCTAAATCAAGCATAACCTGGCTTCTTACTTATTAATATACGCCCTGGACTTGGGGGCATGATAGAAAAACATAATGGATGTGAAATGATCATTCCTTGATCTACTTAATATTTTGGAAATGATGTGGGAGCATAATCAAGACTGGGGCAAGAACTCAACTGTCCATGCAGTACACTTATCGACCCGAATACCGAGGATAGAAGTGTGATTGTCCAGGAAATGACTATGATAGCTTAACACTGCGGCCCATATCCCGTCTTTACAACGAATCAAGATCACGATCATTGAGAGGCCTTGAGATGGATTGATCAAATTAGTGTTTGACTCGACAACCAACAAGTCGTAGGTACATAAAATGAAAAGTGCTTCAGTTCGGACATTTAAACCAGTAAATGCAGAAGTCATGCGCAAGAACAAAAGAGTTTGTATTCACATCAAACAAGTTGTACAAGGTACAAGACAAAATCGAAAGGCTATGCCTAAATGAATACAACCGACAAAAAAGAAATGAATATTTGGATTATTTGCATGTCCGAAGTTCACTCTGTGGATTTCTTATCCCTTTTCCACTTCTTTAGAGTGGCTCCCTCCAAACTACTGCTCGCCTCCCTCTTTGATCCTTTGCCGCCTCAGATTTTCTTGGAAGGATTTTCCCCAACTGTTCGGACCAAGGTGGTATCGTCTTTGGAGGTAGGAGAGATGTGGCATCTTCAGCACCAGAAGTACGAGAAACACCTTCCGAAGGAATGATCCCTTTAGGAGGGATCATATGAAGAGGGAAAGTTATCGATTCAGTTGGGACTGGATCATTTGGCTCGCCCTTCACCTCCCTTTTTTCGAGCTCCTCTCGCTCGATCCTCTCTTTCATTCTGGGCCCACCAGTGGGATCGAAGGAGCATGTGATCACCACTTTCGTGTTGAAAGGGATTTCATGATGTGGGTCTCCTCCCTCCTTAAATAATGCCTCAATGAGTTGATCATAAAAAATGAAGTACTCTTCGCGAGCAATTTGAGTGGCGGCCGAAGTTGTAACTGTAACAGACTCTATTGTGGCCATTTGCGACTTCAGTTGTGGTCCTCCAGGAGGGAGAGAAGAAATATTTGACAGTCCAAGGTTGAGAAAGAGAGAGGCGAAAAGATCAGAAAGATCGATTAATAACATCCCAACTTTACAAGAGAGGGGAAAAATTGATGGAATACCTTCTTCGGTGTGGATTCCGGGTTAGGCCGAAGCATCTTCGAAACTTCGCTCAAGGATCATAGATAGTCACGGTTTGTCTGGATCATACTCGGGGATGGTCGAGGAGCTCATCGCAGGACTAGTTATGATTTGAGACACCAGGGGCAGTTCAGTTGCAGTGTTAGAATGTGTGGATCTGGATCCTTCGCCCACCTTACGTGAAAAAGCAGTCACAAACTCTTTCTAAAGAGAAATCTGAATGTCATGTAATATTTTGGGTTCATTGCCCACTAGCACTTCGCCTTCGAGTTTACTTACATCAACATTTTCTGAGCCGTGAAGTCTTTACTTCCATGACAACAAATTTCTAGGCACAATGAAGCTGGTAGGGGTAGTCTTCGCTAAGCCACACTAAATTTATATGCTTGAGTACGTTGGCATTATAAAGAATGAGAAGTGGATCAAGCCCATTCATCACATCTCTTCTCACCTTGTTTGTGATCACTTCTGTCTCGCGTTGAATGAGCGTGTCGACATCTTTGGCTTTTTTTAATGGCCCATCTCTCTCAAGCCTGGGCCGAACCAGCTCTTCATAGGTTGGCCTTGAGTTCGGCAATTTCCTTCAAGATTACTGACTCGTTGTTTCGAGCCACGTCTCGCTCAAGCGTTATTTCTTGATTTCGGTGGTCTAGTACTCAGACCATATTGAGATGGCTAGCTTTCATCTCCTCCATGGATTTTATGACGACATCAGCTTTTCCTTCAGCTTTAATTAAGGCAGTTCTAGAGGTCTCTAGTTCATTTGTCAGAGATTCGATAATTCTCTTGTCCTGGGCCTCTTGCCGTTTTTGTTTCTTTATCTCTATCGCGCGCTCGAAGGAAACTTTTGATATTTTTTTCTCCAACCTTCATCCGTTCCCGATATTGCATATGGATATCGGTGATGAAATTAATGGTCATTCTTTTAACATCATTCAGAACCCTCTTCAGATTAGGAGGAAAGTAGAATCTGTCAAAGCATAACTATGGGAATTCCTCTCGAAGTTCTACCATCCAAACATTTGGATCAATTGGGAAATCCTCAAAAATTGTTTCAACCCTAGTATTCTCCTTGCTAGGCCTGTGAACTACAATATGTTTGCCATGGTGGCGGCGATTGCTCAGCCGCTGAGACTAAGATGGGACTAAGGATCTTGGAGGAATTTGAGCTGTAGGAGGGCCACGAGGGGGATCGATGGGCAAGTCCCTGCATTCAGCTGGTTTTTTAGGACCACTTGGAGGAGGGGATCTCGATCTCGATCTATAAATGTCCTAAGCAAGCCTGTCCCAACCATCGCTCTCTTGATAACCGCGATCCCGGCTAAGGCAATGCTAGTGTCATAATATTCACGACAGTCGCGGTAAGAGCTGGATCGCGATCCCGATGATTGATATTGTACGTCTCGTAGGGAATCAAACATGCTCCTTTTCCTCACCATTATTCCTGTAAAGAAAAGCGGATATTAATCAACTTTGAGTACTAGGAAATACGGGTTAAGTACAGTGCAGTGTTAAATGCGTGAGTGTGTGTAAGTGTCGTAGTGCAACCCCCCGACAAACTAGGTGCAGGAGCTTTGCTCATTGGTGTAACTTCCCCTCCAGAAGTAGGGACTTCCAAGCCAGTTCCGATGGGAGACTCTGATCCTCAAATGCTCACGTCAGTAAAGTGATAAGCATCGACATCATGTGGAATGAGAAGATTAGACAGAGGATTCAGTGGTAGATTCGTCGATGGCTTAGTTGGGTTGGAAAGACAAATTCTTGGAGGCTTGTATGCGACCACTTTCTTTTTCCTTTTACCCACGGGCGGGGATTGAGAGACTTGTGAGGATACGACACCAGCCTCAGGATCAGGTCTATCATCGTGACAACTAGGTGCATCTTCACTACGTCATCCAGCACCGTCATCAGCAGACTCTTGGGTGACCATGACTGGGGGCACCAGGGGGCCGGATTGAATGTTTCTTTGATCGATTGCAGCCCATAATCTGGTCCCAACTCTCTAGGCAGTTTAAGTGAGCCCTATGCTGAGGCCCTCTTCTATCGAGCCAAAAGCATTCCTTGAGCAAGGGTTCAATATTTCTATCTTTGGATGGAGCGTTCTTTCAAATTGAAACCGCCTCTTCGTAATTATCGCCGCTAGGCCGGGTAACGATGCCTGAAAATGATTAACATCATTAGAATACATCCTATATGCTATTTTCCTATCTTATTATGTAATTACTAGAAAACACTTATGTCTCTCTTGCCATAGTCGAGCGAAGACGGGCAAACAGCAGATGAAGAACCATTCGCTTTGATAGCACTTAATTTATTCCAAGTGCCAGATAAAATCTAGCATCTCTTCACCGACTCAAGAAAAGTGAATTATAGGCTCCCTGTTCGCTGTTTAAAAGTGAAAAAAGAAATTGGACGTCCTTGATAGTGGGCAGACGGTGCAAAAACTCCAAAAATACCATATATGTACAATTGAGGAGCACGTAGCCGTTTGGGTGGAGTTGTGCAGGAGGAATCCTTAAATAATGTAAGGTCTCCTAGATATATGAATTGAACAGAGGGATGCATCCCACCTAGCACATGAATTTGTTGCATGTTGTATACCATTAGGGAGGTCTATGAGCCCTGTCATCTTGCGATAAAACTAATATGTCACCGAAAGGAATCCAATGCCTTATGCAAATCCTCTGGAGAGCATCTTCTTTAATCTTTGAAGCTACTAAATTGGAAGGATTATCAAGGATGATTGCATCTTCTAAAGTATCGGGCACCGGTTCGATAACTTCTAGCGGAAAGATGGGAACAATCTCAAAAAGATCAAGTAGGGAACCCGAGCCTTCAGGCTGTCCTGAATTATGATTAAGCGACAGACTGTCAGATTCGGTCGCTGAACTAGATTCTATGTCTGAATTGGTCCTATAAGAAGAAGATCCGGATGGAATGATTACAGAATGTTCGAAACACCTAGAAGCCTTTGCTATCAAACTTAGTAAAAATAATAATTAGGAAAAGCGAATTGTATCCCTAATGCATCATGAGTGTAAGTGTTGTGTGATAAAGTGCTGATCAGTATAATAATAGATTATGAAAAATTGAAGACAGAAAGAAACAAAAAGACGTATAAATTTGTTTGGAGAGACTCCGCTTAGATTTCATAGACAATTGTTGGCCAACAGAGATAAAATTATTGTGGCATGGTAATTAAAGTTCTTCATTCATGACACTTGTTCTAAGGCAATATGCTAGTAGTCATGGAGGTCATGTCATATGCTAGTCATGTTCATGTCTAAATGCGTACAAGAAACCGAGGCTCGTTGCTTAGTTCGAGTTCATGTTCATGCTATTAGTTATGTTTTTTTTTGTATGGATAAAAGCACTAAGTTCAAGAATAGATCAAACGTTCTAGTGATGGTTATAGTCCGATCGTTTATAATATCCTAAGGGTCAAACGTTCTGAAGCAGTATTTTATGCCGAATGTTCCATGAAGCAGCTCTAGACGATCGTCCTACCTACCGATCATCCTCGCCCAAGCTAACATATCCGATCATTTGCAGCCCATTTTCGAACTCCTCCATTTTTCGAGCCAGAGCCTCACCGATCGTCTATAACTCCTTCATCTCCCTATCTCACCTCCTCCAAAAAACGACTGGCTATCCTAACAATTCGATTGACACCCAATGAAATGATCTCTTCCTCCGTCCTACATGATCATAAGAAAGAAGAAAGGGAGTGATCCCCTAAACTAATCAAGTCGCCATGGCGAACTCATCTCGATCTGAAAAATGGAGGAAGTGCGAAGAAAAAACTATTTAGGTTTAAGTATGAAGAAGGGGATCCTCGAATCGATCGAAGAGGAATGAATTGGCCGTGACTGGTAATTGATCGGCGAGAAGGAGCGGAGGGGTGCACAATGTCTTTGATTTAGAAGGAGAAGGATGGAGCGAGTGAAGAAATATTCTAAGTCTCAGGCCTTATATAGTAGGTAGGATTTGCCGTTCATTTCTCGTCTTGAAAGGTTTGACCGATTTAGCACTCAAGGGCTATACCGATCCATTTATTAACAATCTGCCAAGCATGCCGATCCATCCTATGTCGATTGATTGTTTTTCTCATTTATTTATGCCTTAGAACGATCATTTAATTATCTGACCTATGACACTCAGTTTCATGATCGAAAACAGTTTAAAATTTAGATAAAAAACGATGATGAATGGAAATATGACGAAGTAAGTGAAAAATATGGTGAATGAGAGGAGGGATGGCAAATGATCATAGAAACTCGATTGTGAATGCTGACATTCAGAATATCCTGAGAGTTGGCAATAACCTGTGGACACTCGAGCATGACCTAAGGCCAACAACATAAACGTGTGTATGAATATGCACGAAAACAGGTTAAAAGTTCAACTTTTTAAAATCAATAAAAGGTCACAGTCAAATCTAGATCTGTCGAATTCGAGATTGGATCAAATAAAAGAGGGCTTTTAGATCCCATGTGATCAAATTTGTATATGAAAACAGAATACGACTCTGGATTTATACCATTGATAGATGATAGAAAAATAGTAATCAATCAGGAAGCTGAACGGATTCCTTCACGACAATTCAGACTTGTTTCGATTCAAAGCAGGTCATGTTATTTACAAGACATGCTTTGGGGGAAAAATGTTAACCTGCCTTTTGGTGAAGTCATGATATTACTGATTCGACCAGGAACGGATAGTCGATAGCTTGAAGAGCCAGCTATATATAGTACTATAGATGATAGTCAAACAAATTCGAACTAGAACCGAATCGAAGTATGACAAGCATAAAGTCACCAACCTGACCTCGTGAAGTTGTGCCTCAAGTTTGGAATTGATTGAAATTCGTGTACACAAGCTACGGATGAGACAACGAATTGCTTGGATTGACCAGAGAACGATCAAGGAAAATAGCTCAAGTCACCAATGAATATTCAATATCTTGACAGCCATGAAGCCATGTAAGACCTCCCAGACATTAATAGAGTGGCAAAGGGAGCATACCGTGACGATCGCGTATCCCAAAGTGGAGATGGGAGGAAGGCCAAACGATATATGTCGACTGTTATTGGTATTCAATAAGAACATCCGGTGTATCTCTTGTATGATCGATCTTCGACCAAGTATGATCAATATCCTGCAATCTATATATCAGAATGATCCAATATTTTAGGAGCAACATATGGAAGCACGTGGGACCCTCCAGAATCAATCGCATAGAGATTGGATTAAGTAAAAAGGATCGGCCTCGTGTATTCCCGTCGTTCTTGATCAATGAGTTATTGGGGATGATCGATATGGTGGGTTCCATTGGACCTAGGGAACCTTCTTGCAAATCAGCCTAATCCATGTGTGTCTTATACAATAAATACAGTAGGCATAGCTTTAGAAAGGAGGACTTCATCTTCTTTTTCCTGCTCCGGAGGCTCTACAATTTTTATTTCTTGAAACTTGTATCAATGGATCCTAGCTAATCCAACTGTTCTTGTAATTGTAATCTAGTGAAAGATTAATAAAAGTATAAAGTGGTTGTATGTCAAGATTGCCGAATCACTATAAAATCTACGTGTTCATTTATTTTTATTCTTTTTTCTTTAGTTTTCTATCATTGTTTGATATCCATAAGATTCTACAGGTGTTGATGCCCATTTTTGGCATCAATACATAGATCAAGTAGATCTAAAACTTATGTGGAATTTAACGACTTCTAAATGAGGTTTAAATCAAAATTTATTCATAATAAAAAACATATAATTTTCCCAATGAAATCAATGATGGAAGGCTCACTGCTCTGATACCACTTGTTAGAATTTCAGTATACTTTAAGAATAATTAATAATGAAAATCTAAGTATGGGTAGGTGACCCGTATTGATTTAATTGAGAAAAAATAGAGGAAATTAAATGGATTAGTGAAAGCCGTACCTGAATTTATAGTTACTGAATGGAAAAGTAAATTTGATTTGGTTTTCCATATTGACACAAACCCTAAATCTTATATTAGACCTAAATCTATAATTGCTGCTTTCATAAATTGATCAAGAGAAAGAGATAGATTTAAAAGGTGAAAGTTGGATCCGATCTTCCAAAATGGCATAAACTTTAGATTTGAATTATTTCCATAGAAGAGATTAGGAGAATAATTAGAACTTGTGTAATTTGGGGATCATAACCTCTTATTTATAATGTTGGCATTTTCTAATTTGGCCCTTCAACAAATTATAATTGCCCCGATATCTACACATTAAAACCATGACAATTTTATCCTTAAGCCTTTTAACTTTAATTCAAAATCTGATCACTTTAATTAGGATTTACACCAAAATTGCACGACATTGTATTTTACGTATGTGGCTAAAGTTATTGAAATATTCCTACATTATGTTTGAAAATAAAGTGGTTGTGCAATAACCACATCAAAAACATTGATGTTTTATACACGAGGTGAATGATAATAAAGTGGGGAGCAGATCCTTTTGTTTTAAGTCTCTATCTCGCTCTAGCCCCAAAAATTAATAACATCAATAAAATCCTCTTTATATGTCACTAGGTTTGCACTTATCTTTTGTGACTAAAAGCCTGTGCAGGTATCCTCCACAGTCGCATAAGATTATTATTATTAATAATATATAGATGTATAATATTAGATCCACTATTAATGGCCAACATGCTTGATAAATGAGAGCAAAATTTAATTGTTTAAAGTTTTAGATGGTAGATATACACAGGATAAGATACATCAATATATACATAACAAAGCACAAAAACTATTACATAACAGTATAACATTCCTAATCTTCCAACAAGAGTCATGACATGGTCACAATCCGATCATTGACTTGCCTTGATTATCATTGTCATTTAGCCTAAATTGGAGTCTTGCAAAGAAATTACTTAACCATAGATTAACATAGTGTATAATATCATTGCAAAGACTATTAAAATAGTTCCATTTAGAGTGAAAATACATTTTGATTTTCTCGGTCTAACTAACTCATTGAAAGCCAAAACAAGAAATTTAGAGGTATCCATACATGTGGTTATAGTCAAACTGTCATACTCACAGTAATAAAAAAATCAATGCAAAAGTAATTTAAATTGGTCAGTAGGTTAGAGAAGTAAAGAGTCCAAATCATGATAGTGAAATCACAATTGAGGAAGAGGTTACGAAGACTCTTTTCCTCTTGCTTCCAAGTCAATATGGGTGTGGATACATGCATTTTTCTTTTTAAGTTGGAAAATAACATTTAGTTTGTCATGGAGACAAAGCCACATGTGCATAATAATTTTACAAGGTACCTTAGTTCTTTGCATAATGTGCAAGTTAAAAAGATTATCTTGGAAGTTGAAACAATTGTACCATGAGTGAACAATGAAACCTTCCTTGGGCTCAAGGCATCAAGAGTACGAGTCAGGGAGTGAGTTAAGTTGAAATTTATTTGCCTTATATATTAGTTTAAAAAACAATAACAAAGCTTTGTTTGTAGCCAATCTATTAAAGGTGGTTTAGTAAGTCCCATTAGGAAGAGTATCACTCACTTTGGTACATTTGTCAATGGTAATTACATATAAGTCTAGGAGCAATGGAAAGCGATACAGGGGTAATCCATCCATCTACTCAAAAGAGAGTTTTGTCTTCATTTTAAATTGCAGTGGATATGCTAATTCTAATCGCCTAGAGAAGTCTTGAACTTCTTCCAAAATGTGTGAGGTAGCAACGTTTAGGTTGAAGTGTAGATTATTAATGCAGAATTACTCCATAGTATATGTTGTTAATCCATTTCCACTTGATGGAATTATTATTTTTGATATTGTATTACAGGCCCAGTTTGCAAGTAGAGCTTGATTGAACTGTTGGTTAGCAACCATTTTTGTTAAAGAATTTTGGTACTTCATTACATATCACTGCATATAATTATTATGTCTTGTCAAAGCCTTACAACCTCCTAACTTAAATAGTTATCTTGCAAAGAAAAAGAGTACATATTGAATCCATATATTAACTTACAATTTGAGCTTTATCTTTTGCATCTCCAAAACAAGTGATGTTTGAGCTAGAAAAATCACCTATATTGGGATTACGCGGCAAATAATGTAACTTACAACTAGTAGGAAAAAAAGATGATATCAAGCACAATAATATAAGTTGTCTCATGGGATACCAACAACACCCTCTTTGGCTCTTCCATATCCACAGATTAATTGCCACCACTTCATTCAATACGTTCCACCGCATTATCTTTTCACCTCCTTTCTTCAAAACTACTACAAAATTGTCACCTTAGGGTTTTCAAACCAGTTCTGATGCTATTCTTTACCCAATGATCACTGGATCAATAACTTACCACCTTTCTTTACAAATAACAACTCTACTTCCTTGTTCCTCTTGTCGATGCCAATATTGCGGACTGTAACATCCCGCCTTTTTGCACACTTTAAACCGACACACGTGCCAATTCAAAGCATACGCAAGGGCGGATTGTTATGGGGTAAATAAGAAAAACAAAGAAGAAATAAAAACAAATCAGAATCTCACAGCGGAAGGATAAAATATAATAATAAATATACAGTTCAAAACAGTTTACAAACACTTGATTTGCTTTATACAATAAATATCAGAGTTACACATACCAATACAATCAATGCAGCGGAACAGTATGAGTGTGGTGCAATACTATAAATAATAATAATACGAATTCTTCGTCTTCGTCCTCCAAAGCTAAAGTCTTCGATCCTGAAACGCTCGGACTGACCCGAGCGAATTTGAAAAGACAAAAACACTCGAGTCAGACTAAAAGATCTTATGTGAGTTAAATTAACAGAAATAAATATGAGTACAGTAACTCAAGAGATGTTTGGGATTTACATCTCCTAAGGATCCGTTAAACTATTTACTATGTAGTATATTGCGCTATTATAATAGTGTCTATTTATAAAATAAACTTACTTTTTAATAGCGTTAAGGGGTTACCCATATAGCCCTTAACACAAATAATGCCAATAGTCTATACAGTACCGTAATACCTCCTGATCAAGAAGCTACCAGAGGATACTCCATAGGTACGACACAAATAGAAACTCGTAGTAAAGGCTCGGTATGGTAGGTGACACGGCACAACTAGGCAATGCCAGGGTAGATATACCAATTGCTATCCAGGCTGGTGGAAACGCGTAGCCGCAGTTACCGCCCACCTCGGACTAACTCCCCAAAATCAAAATATAGAAGTGGCCACTGAATCAATCCAAAACCAAAGTATAATATCGAAGAGGAGGGTCCGATCAGAGGAATGACCTCATTGGCCTGAGAATCGCTCCTGTTTTAGCCACCTTATGCCAACTCACGGGAGTCGGGTCCACGTATTTACCTTACAGGAAACGTCGCCACCACCTACTTCATTCTGTAATCTCCACCGCGTACACGGTTAGTCAAAGTGGTTTTCGGTATCGACAGAGAGTATGTCAGATATCCGATCCCGGTCTCTTTGCCAACCCATCGTTATTATAACACCGCGGTCATTTAAAATAGTTTATACTTAAAAACCAGAATAAAAATTTCCATTTCAAAAACTATGAGTACGATATCATTTTAAAACCCAAAACAATATGATATCATTTTATCCAAATATAATTATTTCCAAAATCATACTGCTTTAAAATCTATAATATCTGGAAACCGAACATTTGAATTATACTTTCAAAGCATAATATTTCGAAATTCATATATTTTAAACCCATAACTTCTAACTTGAATGGTTTGGATATTCAACGGCATATAAAATAGATGGTTTAACTTTTAAGGTTACTCTGTAAAGAAAAATAATTTCCATGGCTTTACAAATATATTTCTTTATTTTAAGGTCTAAACCATAATTTAAATATCACTTTCAAGTTCCAAAAACCATTTCAATTTCTATATATATATCCATTTGGAGTATTAATATTTCAAAACTAAAGTTGGAATTTATTCTTTCAGCAAATTAAACGTACTATTATTTAGTCTTGAATATTCACATCAAATCCATAAATAAAACTCCAATTCTAGTAATTAAATATTTTCTCAATTTTACTTTATACTAGAATATTCCTTTTTAAATGTATTTAGGAAAAATTCAGTTTATAAAGATCACATTTTTAAAACTTCCAAACTTAACATATATTATAAATTATCAAATCCATTCCTAAATTTTTTTATTCCATTTTTATTTAACGGATTTATACAAAGCTCAAATTCAAAATTTAACTTTCATATGTATATATATGGAAGAATAATATTTATAAAATATCAAAACTAAATTTTAATGACCGTATCTCATCCAAACCATAAAAATCACTTTAAAATAATTTATATATAGACCACGGTGCCTGTATATAATTTTCTATCCTATGGTCAAGTGATACGGATATTTATCATTTCAATCCGCAATTTAAAATAAAATTTTGCGGTTGTATATCATTTCAAACCACAATCCCGAATGAAATATGCATGATGACTTGTAATTTAAAAAATAAAACATCCATTTATAAACATCATCCATCATCCAAAATAAACAATATCAATATATCTCTGATAATATAAACAGGTAATAACTGTCAGTTATATTAAAAATGAATTTAATAACTATTAAACTAACAGTTTATATTCAGTAATAATCTATATAACTGTTAACTAGCAGTTTATAGGCAAACAAATAAATTCTAACTATCAATTAATACGCAATAAATAAATTAAATTAACGGTTAAATTCAATAAATGCAATTCAGCAGATATGAATGAAATAAGCATGCCAAATACTCATAAATAAATTCTATTCATTTCAAAAATTAATTTAACAACCATAAAAGCTTCTAGTAGTTGTGAGTGGGTTAAAACACTCACCTTTGGAATTTAAATCGAATTTAAATTCGATTTAAACCCAAAAATTCGCCCTTCTCGGAATTCGTCCAAACCAGCGTCAAAACGTCAGAAATTCCGATACGATCCCAGCAAAACAAACCGCGCGTGAATCCGAGCTCGTATGCAAAAGTTATGAAAATTTGAAAAAGGGAAAATTCTGGTCCTGGGTCGACTTCGGTGCGCCGCCTCAATTCCCCGGTGCCTGCTTGGAGTTTTCGCCAAAACGACCCGGAGCGACCCGAGTCATTTTCTTCCTGACCCGAAGTTGCTCTAGGGTTTTCTCCCCTGAAACCCGAAGCGCGACCATAAGTTGCTGCAGATCCGCATTTTTTTTTTTTTAAATTTGATTTTTTTTTTTTTTTTTTTGGAATTTCGGAATTAGGTTTTTTTTTCTGCCATTAGAATGAGGAGTTGAGAAGGAGATCTACGTATAGAAAAATGAAAATAAGGAGTGGCTAGGGTTTATAACTGTATATTTATAGTTAGGGTTGGGTTAGAGCGTATAGACTAGAAGGATGAACGTACGCAACAAACTATGGCCCAAAAAGCCCGCTATGCCTCCGGAACTGAATTTATTAAATCTATATATCCAAATAGGTATTTTAAAATATTCTGAACGCGATGGAAAAAGTTTCACGTCCAAATTTGATCGTATGAAGAAGTTATGCTGAAAACAAGATTTCCAAATTGATTTCAAATTGATTTTTAATAAAATTGATTTTAAAGGCGTTTCGCGTCCGTACGATCAAACGACAAGTCCGATCGATACGAAACTTGAAACCCTATAATAATTCACCGATACGGATTCGATGAAACTAGTTTCGTCGAAATCCGAGTCCGTGGCCAAAAAGGCTATTTTTAATATTCATTAAATAAATTAAATAAATTATAGAAATCCAACTCTATATGAACATTCTAAAATTGTCCCAATTCTATTACTTATGTAAATAAAAATCAATTTAAATGATTTAACAAGTTTGGCTGTGAATTAGAGTTGACAAGTCTATCAAATTTCAGTATACATTCCTCCGCTTCCTTATATTAAGGAATTATAAATAAATTCCTCAAAACTTATTTATTACATTTTTAATCCTTGTATACTTATCTTTTATCCAAAATAGGGATGCCGCATACTTTGGTTCATGATTCACATTATTATTCTTAAAGTCTAATTTAAATCTCAATAACGTAGTATTTAACGTTAGAATCCATTTTATTATGCATAAATTACAAATTTTACTGACCCAAATTTTCTTCTTTTCATTCCATATCGATTGTCAATCCTATAAGAAAAATTAACATTAGGCTCATACTTATTACAAATAACTCCAATTTCTTCCAAATAATAATTACATAACTATTAAATATTAAATCCATTTAATTGCAATAAATTCAATTGATTGCAATAAATTTCCAAATAAATTTGGATCTTTACTTGGTTATACAAAAAAAAATCCGTTATCACTTACCTAACAAAGTTATTATTACTTAAGATCTCATTGCATCCACATTTTTCACATTTTCATTTCCTGGTTTCTTTACTTTATTCTACATAAATTATTATAAATGGGATTTTCTTGGTTACATCTTATTTGTATTTAACATTACTCATTCACCAATTTATTTCACTTTAACTGCGGTAAATTGGCGGATAAATTGAATTTGATTCCCGAAATTTAAATTAACAAGCAACAAGAATAGGTAACACACAATAGTCGTTACGCTAAATTCTAGTCACCTAAATAAGCTTTTATTACTTTACAAAATGGAATAACTTTTAAACTCATAAATGTAATACCAAAACCGTTATAAATCCAATAAATTTTCAAATCGGAGTTTGTACACATTTTACACAACTATTATGATTTCTCACAGAACGTTGAATTTATTAAATGACCATTTATTATACTTTAATTCCCTTAATTGAATCAAATGCTTATAATTTTTACATTCTTACCATTACTTCCCATTATAAATTCATTAACGGATTTACAAATCTCTATCTTCAAACATTAAATAACCAAACTGATTACAACCACTGTTCTTATCAAATTTTCATAAATTTGTTCAAATCTATACTCTTTTTCCATATAAATAAATTTTATGTTACTACTAGATTTTTTTTTTATCCACTACAGCCATTAAATTTTTACTATCTACACTTATTACATCTTTGTATTAATGAATCCCATTCAAGTTAATATTTATATTAATATTCACAAATTCAACATTTATATGTTTCTTAAAATTAACTTTCAACCAAATGTGCCAATTTACATTTCATTTCCATTCAATATATATTCATTGTATTCCGTTCATTCGGGTACTGCATTGAAATATATTTATTCTCTAATACTAACGTTATTATCATTAAATTATGATTGGATTCCAAGTTTTTATTCAATACCTTGAACAATAACTTACATATTAATCAAATCCTTCTTCTACTTAATTCAAATTGGATTATGTTCCAATTCCTATAACCTAGGTCTTGAGTCACCATTGACATAATTAAATTTATCGTTTATTTCAATCTTCATTTATAATTTAAAGTTCTACTAAACTAAATTACAAAACTTATGAATTTTAACAAATTAAATCCACCAATTAAATTTTTCTGATGTTTATATATTGCAATTAAATTCATTTATTATTTCATTAATACCATTTTAATCAACTAATTATGACTTATAACCACAAACACAAATTTTCGTTATTTCAATCTATGTCATATAAACATTTTAAATTATTTACTTTTAATTACAGTTACTAGCTAACCCTTACATTTACTCCATTAAAAATCCTAAGACTTCTATTTCAATTTAAATTAGATTAGAAAACATATCAAATTGATTCATTTAATATCATTGAATTTAACGGGTCGTTACACTCTCCCCCACTCAAAACTTTTCGTCCCCGAAAAGGAAAAAGAAGGGAGAAGGAAGAATAAAACAGTACATCTTATTTCAAATATTAACTTATAAACAATAATTTACTGGATTAATTTCCTTTAATGAAATATACCCGTTTATAATCATTACAACCTTTTATACTTAAATCATTAAAGTTTGGAAAATATTCAACAAAATTCTAAGTCCAAAATTTACGAAAATTTTTGGCAGAGTCTCCTTTGTACGGTGAGGCTCGGGAGAAAATATAATATCAAAATATACAAATATATTACATATATTATCAAAATATTATATCCCAACACGGGAAAAATAGCGCTTTAAACGTAATCCGAAAACGTACCTATTTGTCGGGCAATATACGCTTATTATTTTGGAACCAAAAGCAGTAGCAGTTGCTTCCATCACCTGTATTCACTTATATAATCTAAAAGGTTAAATATTTATTTTAAAGTGAACTATTCAAGTGGATTCAATCATTAATCAACCAAACAATTCAACAACCATCAACCTTACAAACAACATACATACACAAACAAAGCAACCATTTAATCCATCAAACAAATAGTTGTTTGGGTTCAAACTTGAAATTTGTATGAAATGAAATTAACTATCAAGTGCATCCTTTACTCAACAGTCTTAGATGGAACAAAGATAGATACTTATTCATTTAACCACTTCAAATTTCTTACCCAACAACATAAATCAAACAACACAATTCAAACCAACACCCAAATTTATTTATTATACATTTATCTCATGCTTCAATGGTTTGATTTTCTTTCTTTCATTTATGGAGTGATTTCTTTATTTCTTACAAATTTTCATTTTCCATTTATCACAAAATTCATTATATTTGTATTCCAATTTATTTACTAAAGTTTCTATCATCTATTTATACTACTTACCTTTACTTATAGTAAAATTTCCAATTTAACTTAAGTCTATACAATTAATTCTCATTAATAATAGAAAATTAATAGAATACATTTATTACCTTACTCTTCACTTGTAAGATTTCCCCTTACATTTTCCTACTAACATTGCAACTTTTTATTATATGGTAAGTTATGTATGTTTTAAGAATGTAAGTGAAAATTTACAAGTTTCTTCTCCATTCCTTTAATTAATATATATTTGTTTTATAAATTACAATTTCAACTTACCTTAAATCTCATTCATTTATTTAATGTTGAAGTTTCCATTATATTTAATTACAGTAACCCTCTACTTACTCTTAATTTATTCCTACTTTCCATTATATTAGAATAGGGGAAATTTAAAACATACTTAAGTTAATAACCCTACAATCAATCCTTATTTACTAAAGAATTTCATTTTATTTACTTAAGTTCATATCACCTATTAATAATTCTTGACTTATTTTCAGTAAAATTTCAATTATAACTTAAGTTGATACCACTAAATTCTTATTTATATAATAGCAATTCATAGAATAATCCAAAATTTCCAACATTTCAACTTGCATAATATTCTATTCAAATCTCTTAATTAACATTTCAACCTTTCATATTTGGTAAGTTATATATGTTTAAAGAGAAATGCAATTGAACTTATACTAGTTTAATCTCAATTCTTTTAATTCATTGATTTTCCAATAAATCTTTACCATTATTTATAATTTAAATTTTTAACTTCCTTTATACTTAGCATTAATTCTCTTACTTATTAGAGGTTTTCAATCCATTTATTACTTACTTTTTTTTATTCCACTAAAATTTAACAATTAATTAATGGAAAATTTTAGAATTAAATTCCGGGTCAAATTTCAATTTATTTTGAAATAATAGATAATTAGTTTCTTACAACTTTTATATCTCTAATTACCTTTAAAACAATTCAAAACTTATATATTTTCGAAAATGAATCTGCAGTAAAACTACTACAGTGGCCTTTCCCCTTCGAAACTCGAAAATGAAATTCGATGATGCGGCCGCCATCACCGAAATTATTTTCCAGCGATAGAGAGGAAAGTACAAAATTATTTTCTCCAAAATCCTCTTTAAACCAATTCCTTCGAATTATACTAAATATTTATATAAGAAAATATTTATAAACCAAATCATTATATTTCATAAATCCTTTGAAAGCAGAATTTTTTTTTTCAAAATCCCGGACTTAGGTTCTAAAATCTCCAATTTGATTTATTAAAATTTCAACTTAGCTTCAATTATTATAAATATTTTTATTACCTAACACCCAATCTATAGCAACCAAATATATATATCTTTATAAAATATTTTTATATATGGAAAATATAATAGGCAAAATTATTTCATTCACCTATATTAAAAACAAATATTATGTCGGTCTGTCCTATTAAGTGTTTAGAAATCCCTATTGATGACATAGCGTCCCATGCATCAACCAGAACTTATAAATACAAAACGGAACAGATTAACACAATATCAAAATCTTTTTATAACACTAACAAATACGCTCTCTCATATATATACACTCAGCGACTCCCATAGGGTATTACTACCCTATTAACAAAGAGTCAAACCCCACAAAGCCAAGGTTTATCGCTAAACCAAGGCTTTGATACCAAACTGTAACATCCCGCCTTTTTGCACACTTTAAACCGACACACGTGCCAATTCAAAGCATACGCAAGGGCGGATTGTTATGGGGTAAATAAGAAAAACAAAGAAGAAATAAAAACAAATCAGAATCTCACAGCGGAAGGATAAAATATAATAATAAATATACAGTTCAAAACAGTTTACAAACACTTGATTTGCTTTATACAATAAATATCAGAGTTACACATACCAATACAATCAATGCAGCGGAACAGTATGAGTGTGGTGCAATACTATAAATAATAATAATACGAATTCTTCGTCTTCGTCCTCCAAAGCTAAAGTCTTCGATCCTAAAACGCTCGGACTGACCCGAGCGAATTTGAAAAGACAAAAACACTCGAGTCAGACTAAAAGATCTTATGTGAGTTAAATTAACAGAAATAAATATGAGTACAGTAACTCAAGAGATGTTCGGGATTTACATCTCCTAAGGATCCGTTAAACTATTTACTATGTAGTATATTGCGCTATTATAATAGTGTCTATTTATAAAATAAACTTACTTTTTAATAGCGTTAAGGGGTTACCCATATAGCCCTTAACACAAATAATGCCAATAGTCTATACAGTACCGTAATACCTCCTGATCGGGAAGCTACCAGAGGATACTCCATAGGTACGACACAAATAGAAACTCGTAGTAAAGGCTCGGTATGGTAGGTGACACGGCACAACTAGGCAATGCCAGGGTAGATATACCAATTGCTATCCAGGCTGGTGGAAACGCGTAGCCGCAGTTACCGCCCACCTCGGACTAACTCCCCAAAATCAAAATATAGAAGTGGCCATTGAATCAATCCAAAACCAAAGTATAATATCGAAGAGGAGGGTCCGATCAGAGGAATGACCTCATTGGCCTGAGAATCGCTCCTGTTTTAGCCACCTTATGACAACTCACGGGAGTCGGGTCCACGTATTTACCTTACAGGAAACGTCGCCACCACCTACTTCATTCTGGAATCTCCACCGCGTACACGGTTAGTCAAAGTGGTTTTCGGTATCGACAGAGAGTATGTCAGATATCCGATCCCGGTCTCTTTGCCAACCCATCATTATTATAATACCACGGTCATTTAAAATAGTTTATACTTAAAAACCAGAATAAAAATTTCCATTTCAAAAACTATGAGTACGATATCATTTTAAACCCAAAACAATATGATATCATTTTATCCAAATATAATTCTTTCCAAAATCATACTGCTTTAAAATCTATAATATCTGGAAACCGAACATTTGAATTATACTTTCAAAGCATAATATTTCGAAATTCATATATTTTAAACCCATAACTTCTAACTTGAATGGTTTGGATATTCAACGGCATATAAAATAGATGGTTTAACTTTTAAGGTTACTCTGTAAAGAAAAATAATTTCCATGGCTTTACAAATATATTTCTTTATTTTAAGGTCTAAACCATAATTTAAATATCACTTTCAAGTTCCAAAAACCATTTCAATTTCTATATATATATCCATTTGGAGTATTAATATTTCAAAACTAAAGTTGGAATTTATTCTTTCAGCAAATTAAACGTACTATTATTTAGTCTTGAATATTCACATCAAATCCATAAATAAAACTCCAATTCTAGTAATTAAATATTTTCTCAATTTTACTTTATACTTGAATGTTCCTTTTTAAATGTATTTAGGAAAAATTCAGTTTATAAAGATCACATTTTTAAAACTTCCAAACTTAACATATATTATAAATTATCAAATCCATTCCTAAAATTTTTTATTCCATTTTTATTTAACGGATTTATACAAAGCTCAAATTCAAAATTTAACTTTCATATGTATATATATATGGAAGAATAATATTTATAAAATATCAAAACTAAATTTTAATGACCGTATCTCATCCAAACCATAAAAATTACTTTAAAATAATTTATATATAGACCACGGTGCCTGTATATAATTTTCTATCCTATGGTCAAGTGGTACGGATATTTATCATTTCAATCCGCAATTTAAAATAAAATTTTGCGGTTGTATATCATTTCAAACCACAATCCCGAATGAAATATGCATGATGACTTGTAATTTAAAAAATAAAACATCCATTTATAAACATCATCCATCATCCAAAATAAACAATATCAATATATCTCTGATAATATAAACAGGTAATAACTGTCAGTTATATTAAAAATGAATTTAATAACTATTAAACTAACAGTTTATATTCAGTAATAATCTATATAACTGTTAACTAGCAGTTTATAGGCAAACAAATAAATTCTAACTACCAATTAATACGCAATAAATAAATTAAATTAACGGTTAAATTCAATAAATGCAATTCAGCAGATATGAATGAAATAAGCATGCCAAATACTCATAAATAAATTCTATTCATTTCAAAAATTAATTTAACAACCATAAAAGCTTCTAGTAGTTGTGAGTGGGTTAAAACACTCACCTTTGGAATTTAAATCGAATTTAAATTCGATTTAAACCCAAAAATTCGCCCTTCTCGGAATTCGTCCAAACCAGCGTCAAAACATCAGAAATTCCGATACGATCCCAGCAAAACAAACCGCGCGTGAATCCGAGCTCGTATGCAAAAGTTATGAAAATTTGAAAAAGGGAAAATTCTGGTCCTGGGTCGACTTCGGGTTCGACTTCGGTGCACCGCCTCAATTCCCCGGTGCCTGCTTGGAGTTTTCGCCAAAACGACCCAGAGCGACCCGAGTCATTTTCTTCCTGACCCGAAGTTGCTCTTGGGTTTTCTCCCCTGAAACCCGAAGCGCGACCAGAAGCTGCTGCAGATCCGCATTTTTTTTTTTTTAAATTTGATTTTTTTTTTTTTTTTTTGGAATTTCGGAATTAGGTTTTTTTTCTGCCATTAGAATGAGGAGTTGAGAAGGAGATCTACGTATAGAAAAATGAAAATAAGGAGTGGCTAGGGTTTATAACTGTATATTTATAGTTAGGGTTGGGTTAGAGCGTATAGACTAGAAGGATGAACATACGCAACAAACTATGACCCAAAAAGCCCGCTATGCCTCCGGAACCGAATTTATTAAATCTATATATCCAAATAGGTATTTTAAAATATTCTGAACGCGATGGAAAAAGTTTCACGTCCAAATTTGATCGTATGAAGAAGTTATGCTGAAAACAAGATTTCCAAATTGATTTCAAATTGATTTTTAATAAAATTGATTTTAAAGGCGTTTCGCGTCCGTACGATCAAACGACAAGTCCGATCGATACGAAACTTGAAACCCTATAATAATTCACCGATACGGATTCGATGAAACTAGTTTCGTCGGAATCCGAGTCCGTGGCCAAAAAGGCTATTTTTAATATTCATTAAATAAATTAAATAAATTATAGAAATCCAATTCTATATGAACATTCTAAAATTGTCCCAATTCTATTGCTTATGTAAATAAAAATCAATTTAAATGATTTAACAAGTTTGGCTGTGAATTAGAGTTGACAAGTCTATCAAATTTCAATATACATTCCTCCGCTTCCTTATATTAAGGAATTATAAATAAATTCCTCAAAACTTATTTATTACATTTTTAATCCTTGTATACTTATCTTTTATCCAAAATAGGGATGCCACATACTTTGGTTCATGATTCACATTATTATTCTTAAAGTCTAATTTAAATCTCAATAACGTAGTATTTAACGTTAGAATCCATTTTATTATGCATAAATTACAAATTTTACTGACCCAAATTTTCTTCTTTTCATTCCATATCGATTGTCAATCCTATAAGAAAAATTAACATTAGGTTCATACTTATTACAAATAACTCCAATTTCTTCCAAATAATAATTACATAACTATTAAATATTATATCCATTTAATTGCAATAAATTCAATTGATTGCAATAAATTTCCAAATAAATTTGGATCTTTATTTGGTTATACAAAAAAAAATCCGTTATCACTTACCTAACAAAGTTATTATTACTTAAGATCTCATTGCATCCACATTTTTCACATTTTCATTTCCTGGTTTCTTTACTTTATTCTACATAAATTATTATAAATGGGATTTTCTTGGTTACATCTTATTTGTATTTAACATTACTCATTCACCAATTTATTTCACTTTAACTACGGTAAATTGGCGGATAAATTGAATTTGATTCCCGAAATTTAAATTAACAAGCAACAAGAATAGATAACACACAATAGTCGTTACGCTAAATTCTAGTCACCTAAATAAGCTTTTATTACTTTACAAAATGGAATAACTTTTAAACTCATAAATGTAATACCAAAACCGTTATAAATCCAATAAATTTCCAAATCAGAGTTTGTACACATTTTACACAACTATTATGATTTCTCACAGAACGTTGAATTTATTAAATGACCATTTATTATACTTTAATTCCCTTAATTGAATCAAATGCTTATAATTTTTACATTCTTACCATTACTTCCCATTATAAATTCATTAACGGATTTACAAATCTCTATCTTCAAACATTAAATAACCAAACTGATTACAACCACTGTTCTTATCAAATTTTCATAAATTTGTTCAAATCTATACTCTTTTTCCATATAAATAAATTTTATGTTACTACCAGATTTTTTTTTTATCCACTACAGCTGTAACAACCCGGTATTTTGCATCAATTATAATGAATAATTTAAACGATTAATATTGACACAAATTTCCATTTGAAGTTTTAAATTTTGAATTTTTTTTAAATTTCTTTTATAAATTGTTAAAAGAAATTTCGGGCTTTAACGTTTTAATATAGGCCCATGTTTATCTCGTTGCCGTTCCTTTTTTATCCAATTCGACCCGGTCCCCCTCTTCCCCCTTTTCATTCACGAACCCTAGAATAAAAATGAACGAAGAAAATTAATGGCGGCCCGCCCCTTTCCCTTGTTCGTTCTTGGCTTTGCGCGTCTCTATGATGCCTCATTTCGTCGACAAGGTGAGTGCTATCCACTCACATCTGATTCAAATGCTACGTTGGTTAGTTCGATTTGTTTTGTTGATTGATGATTTCACCAGCCTTGTTAATTTCGTATAATCTGATACTTGATGTTCTTGGTTTTGATCGATTTCATAGCCACACGGCTTTACTCGATTTGATGAGGCATTCTTTGGTTTTTGATTACTCGGCTTTGGGTTTCTATATTTTAACTTGACAGTGTTTATATGATGAATTTTTAAGGCATATCTGCCTTTGTTCGAAACTACTGTGCCCTGTTTTAAACTTGCGCGATACTGTCTCACTGCTTGTTGGTGTTGCATTTGTGCTTGTTGACAGTGATAAACTTTTCGCCTTGTGAAGTTGGTCATTGACATTGAGTCTTCATTTGGACCTTTTCCTGAGTTTCACTGAGATTAGAGTGATTTCTTTTCACTCATGTCTCTAATACGAACCTGGTTTGATTTCTGACTTGTTCCCATTTTGTTAACTTGGACTTTGTTGTTGTGTATTTGGTCTTGCTGTGTCTTCATTTGTACATATATATGCATTCAGGTATGTATATATATGATTGTTGTTGCTTCTGGAATTTCATTGTGTATCCACACATCTCTGTAGCATTGTTCCTTGTCATCATGATGCATTGCATTTGATATTGAACTGCAGTAGTTTTCTTGATACTACACTTTTACATGAATCTGGTGCTTGAGTTTTCCTTTGATAAATTGGAATCTGTATTTGATTACTGGTTGTGGTTATACCACTTTCTGTGGTAAGTGTTCAAGCTTCATATTGGGGCTGCACTTGCTCTTGTACAGCTGCTGTGTTTTATCACTTCAGTTTTATACAATTGGATTTTTACCTGAGAAGGTTGCATTTAAGGTAGGCATTCACAGTTTTACTGCATCATATCTGGTCATTTGTATGACTCTTACCTGTGCATGTTGTTATGTTGAATCTCGATGAACTATTTAATTGCATCGGGTTCGGTCATGTTCATTGGGTTTCACCGTGATCTGGGTTGTAGTCTCACTGTCCATACTGTTATGTGGGGTTTACCTTGACTTCATGAAGAGGCTGCAGATGGACATGCCATGTTGTAGCTTGATCTTTGATTCATATATGCATACTGTATTGTTGTTTAAGTTTGAGGTCTGGATACACATGTGATCTTCATTTGTTCCTCTGGCCTTTGGTCATGAATATGATATTTATACTAACCAGTTTCACAGTGCATACCTGTTATATCTTTATTCATGTTTCCTGTAGTGAAATTGCATACTTCTAAACATGCTACTTGCTTCGATACAGTTGCATTCAGTTGCATTGGTGGTCTTTTTGTGTCTTAATGATGCATTCTGTCCATACGCAGTTCCATATTGCACCTATGATTCATTTTGTCCATGTGCAGTTCGTTATGTACATTCGTTTGTGTACATATCGTATATTCACTTGGTTGGAGCTTTATACTGCTGTCATTTTCTTAGCGCATTAGTTTGCACTGTTAATTCTTGTGTATTGGTCTTTGAGCTTTGCCGAGTGTATTTCTTTAAACTATTGCATTAGGTTGAGTCATGACAGCAGTGACTTGACCTTTGCATTTTGATTTGTTTTCGAAGTCACTTGAGTTGAATCCGATATTTCGGATTTGACCTTGTGCCCGTTTGTGTACATCATCACTGTAGTGGCAAGGCAGTGCACGCAAGCGTGAACTGCAGCCACACGGTATTGAGTTTTTGGGTACGACATCACTATAGTGGCAAGGCAGTGCACGCAAGCGTGAACTGCAGCCACACGGTATGGTTTTGTGATATTCTATTTTGTTTTGATTTATTAATCTTTTGCGTAGTTCATGTGCTGTAGTGGCGAGGCAGTACACGCGTGCGTGTACTGCAGCCCTACTCATCTTAATGTTTTAATTGATATTCCAATGGTTTGAACTGTTTTGTTTATTTCAATTCAATATTCTGAACTGCATTCTGATTTGGTTTAATTACTGTCGTCTATTCATTATTTAATTATTATTGCTTCTGTGCACTAATAACTGAGTTTGAATTAGACTGACCCGAGTATTATTTTCTTTTGAATTTAATACTCGGGTCAGACCGAGTATTTCAGGTTGTAGATATTCTGCTTTGGGTTGTTGCTAGAGCTATGAAGTTCTTTCATATCTTTTGGAGTATTCGTCGTTATTTGTAGTAGTCTGTATGATTGTATAGGAAGATATGTATTCATGTATATTATATACGTTAATGTACTTGTATATGTAACTTCCTTAGTCGACTGTTGTAGTTGTATCATATGTACCGTGTGAATGTATTGTAACTGACATCAGTTATTATATATATATATATATGAGACTTTCTGTTTCATTTGTGTTCCGCATTTATATTATCTGTGTTGTTATTTTATATTTACTGTTCTAAACTATTACGAACCATCATAGTTCGTTTTATACTGGAATTGGGGTATGTCTATGAGAGAAAATAAATCAGAGATGAAAAATGAAAGAATATATATATTTACATATCACTCCCATCGAGATAACCAATACTAGTGTAAGGCCAACTATTGATGGCCGCTCCTCAACAGCCTTATTCTCCGTGCTAGTTGACAGCACTACACTGTAGTGTTCTTGGCTAGCGTGGGTATAGAGGTGGGGCGTCACAGCTTGGTATCAGAGCCTGGGGTTTAGAAAAAATATAAAACATAACTTAGATAGTACATATGTTACAACTATTTGTCGACGTTTAATCTCTCGTATTTGCATATGATTGTCTTTGATTGTTAGGTATGAATTCCTAACGCTTATTCATATGCATTTGATTTTGATTCTTGTGTTTTCGGCTTTGATTTGATTTAGCCGATGATTGATTTTGTTCGAATCTCAGCGATTCTGAACTTGATATTTTATGTTTTCCTCGGCTTGATTTCCATTCGACTTCGGCATTGACTTGATTTTTTATTTTTGTTGAAGTCATTTATGCCTTTATGCTCGTTTTGTTTCGTTATTCCATTTGTCAATCGATTCTTCTTTTCCGATTAGCTGTTGTCATCTTTGTCGACTTTGAAAACTTCTATTTCTGGAATTTTTTTGGATATTCCTACTTTGATGGATTTAGAATCGAATTCTTTGGATTTTATTCACGTCTTCGAATGTGAATTTTAGTGAATTGATTTGGTTTCCAAATTTAATCGATTTTTGATTATTTCCCGATTTGTTGCTATCATTTATTAGCAACTTTGATGACCATTTCTTCGGGAACTTTTGTGAACATTCCTTTTGATGGATACAGTATCGATTTCTTTGGATTCTATTCACATATTTACATGTGAATTCTTGTGATTGATTGTTCCTACAATCATTTTTGTGATTTGTCACTTTAAAAATATAAATGTTTCAATACCAGTAGTAAATATCAAAACTCTTTTATCAAAATGTTTTTAACTCTATTTTCAATATCAAACTCTTTTTCTAAAACCGTTTTCCAATCTATTAGTATATACAAACCTTTACCTCACTCGGATGAGAAATCTAATTAAACGACTTAGTAAAACAAGTGGTATGAAACGCTTGCGTTCACTTCGTCGGTTAATTCTTCGACTTGTTCGATTGAACCTCCTGTGACAATTTTATTAGTGAAGATTTACAGTTTGTTCGTAAATATTTAAGTTAAGCTAGTGGTTATGGGACATGAAGCTAAACTTTTATATTCACTAGCTTAGTGTAATTGACACTTCTCGTTGATCTTGATGATCGCTTTATGAATTAGACTAGCAATTGCGCGATGTCTCTTTCATTGCGAGGTTAGACTAGACACCACTTGTGTGATTCCATTCACACATACCTTTCTGCTTTTTGGTTAGTCTTGACCTCAATCTGTGTGATTCCATTCACACATGCTTAGTGTAATTGACACCCCTCGTTGATCATGATGATCGTTCTGATGGTCAGACTAGACACCACTTGTGTGGTTCCATTCACACATACCTTTCTGCTTTTTTGTTAGTCTTGACCTCAATCTGTGTGATTCCATTCACACATGCGGGGTAGCTCCCCATGGTCTTCGGACCGTCATGTGATAGGCCTCTTTCCCTTTTTCTGTGATTTCTAGATTCCTTATGTTGATTTCTGGAAATTTTATGCTTCACCTATTTTTGTGTATTGGTGAATTCATATGTTATTGATTTGTCTTGAGTACAAATTTGGGGTATGATACCTCTTTGGATCTTTGAGAAGATCTTGTGATATTGATTATCTCTTATCGGTTGATCTCCTGTTGATCATTATTTGCATACTTATAGTTGTATGTCAGTATGGGTATTTCATATTTATGCCATACCTCTCATCGGTTGATCTCCTGTTGATCATTATTTACATACTTATAGTAGTATGTCATTATGGATATTTTATGTTATGCCATATCTTTTATTCTATGTCATACTCCGTTCGAGTTTTTATACTCCGTTTGAGTTTTTATACTCCGTTCGAGTTTTTATACTCCGTTCGAGTTTTCATACTCCGTTCGAGTTCTCATACTCTTATCTTGTGATTTCTGGATTTCTTGTGTAGATTTCTAGAATTTGTGCTTCACCAACTTTCGTGATTTCTATTGATAAGTTTTATCAATTCTTGTGCATTGGTGAATTCGTGTGTTATTGACTTGTTATGAATACAAGTTTAGGGTATGATATCCCTTTCTATCTTTGAGAAGATTCTTGTGACATTTTTGATGAACGAAAATTCATTGGTATTATATTTTGATGCCAATTATTTCGATGAAATTTTGACGTATGTCGAAGTTGCTACTGACATTGCTATTTTAATCACGTGTTTTAAAAATTTGTTATTCTTCAAAATATTTCAAAATATAAATCAAAATTGTTTTCAAAATTTTTACGATTTGCGCTTTCAAAAGAATGAGGAAGCGAATTAAACGTTTCAGAAAAAAAATCGAGGACTATGACCCCTTTCTTTTACTGATTCGCTTAATTCCGGACTTGTCCGTTTGAGAACGTAAAATGTTATTTATTTAAAATACACAATTTTGCACTTTCAAGGAAACGATGAAGTGAATTAAACGATTTAGTAAAACTCGTGGTTATGGGTCATGTGCGTTTGCTATTTCGGTTAATTTCGGACTCGTTAATTGAAAATTTGTGATTTCTGATTATCGCTTGTGATAATCAGATAATTGAGATTTAATTATCGTTTTGATAATTGAATATTTATGATTTCTGATTTATCGTTTTTGATAATCAGATATTTATTGTTTCTAATTATCGTTTGTGATAATTAGATATTTGAGATTTAATTATCGTTTGTGATAATTAAATATTTACGATTTAAAATTTGATTATCGGTTGTGATAATTAAATATTCGTTGATTTATGATTTCTAATTATCGTTTGTGATAATTAGATATTTGTGGTTTAATTATCGTTTGTGATAATTAAACATTTGCGATTTGAGATTTGATTATCAATTGTGATAATTAAATATTTGTGATTTGAAATTTGATTACCGTTGTGGTAATTTCTGATTATCGTTTTGATAATTGGATGTTTATGATTTCTGTTTTATCGTTTTTGATAATCAGATATTTATTGTTTCTAATTATCGCTTGTGATAATTAGATATTTGTGGTTTGATTATCGTTTGTGATAATTAAACATTTGATATTTGAGATTTAATTATCGCTTGTGATAATTAGATATTTGAGATTTAATTATCGTTTGTGATAATTAAATATTTGTGATTTAAGATTGATTTTCGATTTTGATAATCGAATACTTGTTGATTTGATTATCGTTTTTGATAATCGAATATTTGTGATTTAAGATTTCTGAATTATCTATTGATAATTAGATTTTGTTGATAATTTGTGAATTTCTTTTATGAAATTAAAAGCTTACCTTCTCATGCTCTTATGGTTGTTACCTTTTGTCCATTTATTCCTTAGGATTGCGTGGACGCAATTTCTTTAAGGAGGGGAGTCTGTAACAACCCGGTATTTTGCATCAATTATAATGAATAATTTAAACGATTAATATTGACACAAATTTCCATTTGAAGTTTTAAATTTTGAATTTTTTTTAAATTTCTTTTATAAATTGTTAAAAGAAATTTCGGGCTTTAACGTTTTAATATAGGCCCATGTTTATCTCGTTGCCGTTCCTTTTTTATCCAATTCGACCCGGTCCCCCTCTTCCCCCTTTTCATTCACGAACCCTAGAATAAAAATGAACGAAGAAAATTAATGGCGGCCCGCCCCTTTCCCTTGTTCGTTCTTGGCTTTGCGCGTCTCTATGATGCCTCATTTCGTCGACAAGGTGAGTGCTATCCACTCACATCTGATTCAAATGCTACGTTGGTTAGTTCGATTTGTTTTGTTGATTGATGATTTCACCAGCCTTGTTAATTTCGTATAATCTGATACTTGATGTTCTTGGTTTTGATCGATTTCATAGCCACACGGCTTTACTCGATTTGATGAGGCATTCTTTGGTTTTTGATTACTCGGCTTTGGGTTTCTATATTTTAACTTGACAGTGTTTATGTGATGAATTTTTAAGGCATATCTGCCTTTGTTCGAAACTACTGTGCCCTGTTTTAAACTTGCGCGATACTGTCTCACTGCTTGTTGGTGTTGCATTTGTGCTTGTTGACAGTGATAAACGTTTTGCCTTGTGAAGTTGGTCATTGACATTGAGTCTTCATTTGGACCTTTTCCTGAGTTTCACTGAGATTAGAGTGATTTCTTTTCACTCATGTCTCTAATACGAACCTGGTTTGATTTCTGACTTGTTCCCATTTTGTTAACTTGGACTTTGTTGTTGTGTATTTGGTCTTGCTGTGTCTTCATTTGTACATATATATGCATTCAGGTATGTATATATATGATTGTTGTTGCTTCTGGAATTTCATTGTGTATCCACACATCTCTGTAGCATTGTTCCTTGTCATCATGATGCATTGCATTTGATATTGAACTGCAGTAGTTTTCTTGATACTACACTTTTACATGAATCTGGTGCTTGAGTTTTCCTTTGATAAATTGGAATCTGTATTTGATTACTGGTTGTGGTTATACCACTTTCTGTGGTAAGTGTTCAAGCTTCATATTGGGGCTGCACTTGCTCTTGTACAGCTGCTGTGTTTTATCACTTCAGTTTTATACAATTGGATTTTTACCTGAGAAGGTTGCATTTAAGGTAGGCATTCACAGTTTTACTGCATCATATCTGGTCATTTGTATGACTCTTACCTGTGCATGTTGTTATGTTGAATCTCGATGAACTATTTAATTGCATCGGGTTCGGTCATGTTCATTGGGTTTCACCGTGATCTGGGTTGTAGTCTCACTGTCCATACTGTTATGTGGGGTTTACCTTGACTTCATGAAGAGGCTGCAGATGGACATGCCATGTTGTAGCTTGATCTTTGATTCATATATGCATACTGTATTGTTGTTTAAGTTTGAGGTCTGGATACACATGTGATCTTCATTTGTTCCTCTGGCCTTTGGTCATGAATATGATATTTATACTAACCAGTTTCACAGTGCATACCTGTTATATCTTTATTCATGTTTCCTGTAGTGAAATTGCATACTTCTAAACATGCTACTTGCTTCGATACAGTTGCATTCAGTTGCATTGGTGGTCTTTTTGTGTCTTAATGATGCATTCTGTCCATATGCAGTTCCATATTGCACCTCTGATTCATTTTGTCCATGTGCAGTTCGTTATGTACATTCGTTTGTGTACATATCGTATATTCACTTGGTTGGAGCTTTATACTGCTGTCATTTTCTTAGCGCATTAGTTTGCACTGTTAATTCTTGTGTATTGGTCTTTGAGCTTTGCCGAGTGTATTTCTTTAAACTATTGCATTAGGTTGAGTCATGACAGCAGTGACTTGACCTTTGCATTTTGATTTGTTTTCGAAGTCACTTGAGTTGAATCCGATATTTCGGATTTGACCTTGTGCCCGTTTGTGTACATCATCACTGTAGTGGCAAGGCAGTGCACGCAAGCGTGAACTGCAGCCACACGGTATTGAGTTTTTGGGTACGACATCACTATAGTGGCAAGGCAGTGCACGCAAGCATGAACTGCAGCCACACGGTATGGTTTTGTGATATTCTATTTTGTTTTGATTTATTAATCTTTTGCGTAGTTCATGTGCTGTAGTGGCGAGGTAGTACACGCGTGCGTGTACTGCAGCCCTACTCATCTTAATGTTTTAATTGATATTCCAATGGTTTGAACTGTTTTGTTTATTTCAATTCAATATTCTGAACTGCATTCTGATTTGGTTTAATTACTGTCGTCTATTCATTATTTAATTATTATTGCTTCTGTGCACTAATAACTGAGTTTGAATTAGACTGACCCGAGTATTATTTTCTTTTGAATTTAATACTCGGGTCAGACCGAGTATTTCAGGTTGTAGATATTCTGCTTTGGGTTGCTGCTAGAGCTATGAAGTTCTTTCATATCTTTTGGAGTATTCGTCGTTATTTGTAGTAGTCTGTATGATTGTATAGGAAGATATGTATTCATGTATATTATATACGTTAATGTACTTGTATATGTAACTTCCTTAGTCGACTGTTGTAGTTGTATCATATGTACCGTGTGAATGTATTGTAACTGACATCAGTTATTATATATATATATATATATGAGACTTTCTGTTTCATTTGTGTTCCGTATTTATATTATCTGTGTTGTTATTTTATATTTACTGTTCTAAACTATTACGAACCATCGTAGTTCGTTTTATACTGGAATTGGGGTATGTCTATGGGAGAAAATAAATCAGAGATGAAAAATGAAAGAATATATATATTTACATATCACTCCCATCGAGATAACCAATACTAGTGTAAGGCCAACTATTGATGGCCGCTCCTCAACAGCCTTATTCTCCGTGCTAGTTGACAGCACTACACCGTAGTGTTCTTGGCTAGCGTGGGTATAGAGGTGGGGCGTCACAACAGCCATTAAATTTTTACTATCTACACTTATTACATCTTTGTATTAATGAATCCCATTCAAGTTAATATTTATATTAATATTCACAAATTCAACATTTATATGTTTCTGTCACGATCCAAATTTCAGCGTTCGAAAATCGACATCCGTACTCCACTGTACTTGAATGCCGCAGATCCAAACGTCGAAATTCGAGTCATGCCGGAGCTTATAACACCATTAAGTAAAACAACACAGCGGAAGAAAAAGAACAGCATAAATCAATATACAATATTTGATACAATAACAGATATAATCTGATACAACAGATGATACAATGAATATACATCAGAGATATGATATAGGGTAATAGCAGCGGAAAGAAAAGATAACACAAGCAGCGGAACAAATCTCCAAAATAGTCTTCAAGAAAGAACTCCAGAAAACAGTAATCTCCATCTCCAAAGCACCAATCTAGAAATGGCTCAAACTCCAAAACAAGATGAAGAGAAGCAACTCGATCCAAAATGCGATTGCCAAATCCTAAGGTTGAAAGCTATCGAATCTACACCTACCATTGATTATCTGAAAACCCCAACTCTAGACTGCCCGTGTGGGAAAATAGTGGGCACCCAGAGTTTAGGAAAGGAACAATAAACTCCAGGTCAGTCATGGGACTGGTATGAGCAAACAAAAACATTTGGTCTTTAAAAACAAACAACAGAATTTAAATTTGAAATCCGCAATGCTTTTTGGAAAATGAAACTACCATAAGGCCTCCCGGCACACACACAATGCAAACGCACACATGGGGGAGATTTCTCCTTATGATAGTCAAACATGCTTACTACGAGGAAAATTCTTTGATATTATTACTAGTGCATAGTGGAAAATCTTTCGAAAGTATAATATAAATCCTAGCCAGCATAGGTACCATGATACTATGCCTACTATAGCTGCCATGTTAAATGGCAGGTTCTACAACTAAAACCGTACAAGGCACGTATTGGATGAATGGATTTCCAACAAATGGTCAGGCTAAGGAACTTCCTACTGCCACATGGGATCGCCTCTGGTGGGACGTCCCGAGAAACTAACGTTACGGTTAGATCTCTGCCAACACAAGGCCGGGTTACCTCTGTAACTAGGTAACTACTACACGAATATGTCATCCCCCAGTCCTTTGGGACCTTTATCCGAGGCGCCTCAAAGCAACAACCACACAGTAAATGAGATTGGAGCAACCACATAGGTTAAATATCAGGGCTCCATACCTGATACCACCCTTTACCAGAAGGGAATGACACACCCTAAAGGGAGCGACCCTCATAACCTTGCCGCATCTTTCCTGTTTCGACCATTTCCGGGGAGTGAGGTCCTGATGCAGTCTCGTCCACAAAGCTACGCTTTGTACAACAAAGCCATGCTCTGGGTCAACAGATGACCAAAGCAATGATCACAAAGATAAATGATCAAACAAATGATCATATCACAAATGATCAACCAATGATCATCACACAGCAGCACTCAGCATGCCACATTACCAAATTGGGAATATCACTGATAAATATCAACTACATAACCTCTGAGCTCATACGTCTCAGAGAAGGGTGTTAAGCTAAGAGAATAAATTCTCCGCCACCAAGCAGAAATGTATTTGATAGAAATCAGATAACATCTCAAAGTGTAATGTCGGACATACAACCATACAAGTCTGTTCCGGGTTCGAACAGAACCGAAGGCACTTCCGAAGAAGCCCTTGCAAATCCGGGTATCCCCAATCCCGATCGGACTTCCCATCACTAAGGAGAACTCTATACCGGAGCAACTCAGTGCAGAGTCAATCGATAGGTTATCCTATCGTTCTCACAGATACCCGGTCTTCACCACCGGTCTTCAATACTATCCATAACGACGTATCACATATTCGGAATGGGCTATATGACACAAAGGTCCTATCCCGGCTAAACCGAATAGTGAGCGCAAAATTTAAAAACATATGGATATGGGATTTCGGTTAAGTCACAACTTAAAAATCCAAAGCTTTTCTTTCAAATGGTTAAACAAATTACCCTTTTAAATCTTTAAATAAAAAGATTAATTTCACAAAGTTTCACCAGATTTCATAAAGATCTATCTATAGATTCAAAACAACTTCCATTCCAATTGGATTAACTCGATAAATCTTTAAATTAAAGATTTAATTTATAGCTTTCAAAACACGTTCCAAAGATTTATTCATAACTTGGAAAACCATTTTCATTTTGAAACTTGAATTCCTTTTAACACATATTGGAAATCCATTTCTTATATGAAAGCTTCTATTATTTGGAAACAACAGTTTTCGTTTCAGAAAAGTCCGATTTATACAAGTTGAAAATCTTGGGTTAAATTTAAATTCCAAACATCACTTTTTAAAATGGTTTAAAAACCCATATAAATCCATTTATAAGTTGGATAACTTTTTAAACCCTAGTTCCCAAATTATAGAATTCAACTTCAAATATTGAATTCAAATTTAAATCAAATTATTTAAATTTCAAAACCTAATCAAGTTATTCAAATAGCTTTTATTTTTTGAAATTCATTTTATTCAAAAGCTTCAATTCTAATTCCAAAACTATTTTGGATTCAAAAATTCAAATTTTTAAAACAATTTCAAAATCTGTGACTTAACCCATTTCCACGTGCAATCCATATTTGTGTGTGTATAAGTGTGGTCCAGGGGTTCAACACAATAGTGCACAACATCCATTATCACAGATTCAATCATATCGACAAGCGGTATAACCCATAACGCTTATCTATATTCACAGATTCATAGATAAAGTAAAATATTATTCACAAAGATTAACTAATATGATTCGATGTGGGTTTCGGATAACCGACTGGAATCCGACTCCCTGTCGCATCGAAATCCAAATGTCATTCTACGGGTCAAGGGTTTTGCATAACAATATATACATCACAGATATAACAGCCTAGCACATCACATCACATAGCGTCACATCACATATCAAATATGTCAATCGAGTACACATCATTCAATAGCAATCAAACATCTACAATTAAGTGAATAAATCGTGTGGTTTAAATCTATTACCCACATAATTACTTCTATTTGAAATCTTTAAATCAATGATTAACTATCATTAACTAAAATTAATTAAGTCTTAACCATCTTCATTTATTAATCAATTATTAAATTAATTATCTTAATTAATTATCCTTTAATTTTAATTCATTAACCTTAATTACTTATTCCTCAATTAATTACTTTAAATAATAAACTTTTAATTTTTGATTAAATAAATCTTAGTTAAAATTAGTTGTCCTTAATAAATAGATTTATTTTTCCTTAATTAATTTCAACAATTAATTATTCCTAAATTAATAATGATTTGTTAATCATTCTAAGTTTATTAACCATAATTTATTATTCTTGATTCAATTATCTTAATTAATTAACCACATTAATTAATTTTACTTTAAAGTAATTAACCTCATATATTTGATTAATCAATTCCTAACCTTTAATTATCTTCTCTTAATTTCTTTCACTAAGTAATTACTATTTTCATTTTGATCATTCATTAATTACTTGATTAATTGACTTAATAATTTAATGAAATCAAATCATTAAATTCTATTTATTTATTTTTAAGATAAAACATCTCTTACTTAAATAATGCATAAAAAAAACAATTTGCTTTCACATTTTAATTTAAATTTCATTTTAGATTTAGGATTTAAAATGAACACGAATTTAACTTAAACAAAGTTTTAAAAACAATTCAAAAACCTTTTTATCTCATAAGTTAAAGAAACATTCATTTTATAAAAGAGGTTTGTAAGAGTTTTAAACCAAATTCATTTATTTATTTTTTTTCCATTTCATTTAAGTAAATTATATAATTTCAACTTATACTTTATGAATTTGATTACCTCTTTTTTTTTTTTTAAATAAACTTGAATTCAAAAATACATTTAAATTCAGATTCAAGTTTTACTTGAATCAAGTTGCAATAAAAAAAAAATAAGAATTTATTTCAAACTGTAAAACTACCGGATTAAAAACCTGAAACTGTTTTGTTCTTAATTCTTGATTAAAACAGAATTTAAAACTTGTTAAATTTAGATTTTCATTTTTTTAAAAAAAAAAAAAAAACTTTGAATTCAAAATAACATTTGAATTCAAATTCAAGTTACACTTGAATCATGTTGCCACTTAAAAATATGAATTTATTCAAAAAGTTTTAAAACTGTAAATCTCTCAGGCTTAAACCTGAAACAGTTTAAATCTAGATTAAAACAGAATCAAAAACTTTGAACTCAAAATTGATTTGAATTCAGTTAAACCTTACATTTGATTTAATTTAAAATCTTTAAAATATGAATTTTTTTTTTTTTTTTTTTTATACTTCAAACTGCAGAATTACAGGTTCAAAAACCTGCAACTGATTAGAACCAAATTTAAAACTTGTTTAAATTTAACATATTTCACTTTTGAAAACTTTGAATTCCAAACTCTATTTGAATTCAGATTTAACTTGCATTTAAATCAAATTACAACTTAAAATATAAGTTTCATTAAAAACATTAAAACTGCAAAACATCTCTCAGGTTTAAAACCTGAGACAGTTTTAATTTTGATTTAAACAGAAATTAAAATTTTGTTTACATTTAAAAATTTCATTTTTAAAAACCCTAACTCACAACTTCACTTGAATTCAATTCTAATTCATACTTGAACCCAAGTTCCAAATTAAAATATGAATTCCATGAAATCAAAACTGCAACACTCTCTGTTATAAACCTGAAACCATTCTACCCGAGTAACCCAATATTTTACTTCGAGTTACTACACCTATTGCTTCGAGTCAGAAGCCAAACTACCCGAGTTCAACTTCGGGTCAAAACCCTGCACCCCAAAAGTTCACCAGACATCAACTACCAAACCTGGAAAACCCAATTCACATCTCCTCTCTCTGATCCTTCATCACCAAAAATACTCCATTCTTGCATCAATACTCCATTAATAAAAGCATCTAACACCTAACATCCACTACAATAACAGATACTTCAAATTTCTATTGCTGTTTTAAAACAGAAAGTTTTTTTTTCCCAACAGTTTGTTAAAACTGTAATATTATTATTTTTATTTCCCTGTTTCAACATGTTTCCTAGTTTTAAGCTTGTTTCTAATAATTTAAGATATTTGAGATTAAGGCCAGTTACATTTGTTTTCAGAGGCACAGATCTTTAATTAAACCAAATTTATCAAAAAGCCTAGATAAGAAAACAGAATTTATGTCTGTAGATAGCTAGCATCACACATATATGCATATTAATGAACACACAGAACATCATCACATATCATCAAGCAAACATGCTTGTTTCAATCAGCACTCATGCAACAGATAATTTAAATCCACTTTTAAAATTGTGAAGTCACACACTAAACCAAATGGAGACAGAACAATTTCAATCATAGCAGTTTTGATTCTTGAAAAAAAAAAAAAACAGTTTGCATACATAGCTTAAGTTCTGGCAAAATTTTTTTTTTCTTTGTTTAGCTTTGATTTAAAGAAAAGAACTGTTTTTAAAAATAAAGTTTTACTCACATTCATGCAGGAAATAAAACACATATAAATTTAGGGCTAGGTTGCTCACCAATACTTTAATTAGTTCTTTAAGATTTCAAATTTCAAAAGAGAACCAGAGGGAAACTGTTGAACCCAGCATGTTTCATTTTGTAAACCAGGGACTAAAAAAAGGTAGAAGAACAGGAAAGCAAAACCTGATCATAACATTCCAAGCCAAAGAAAGCACAAGCATAACAATTCATACACATGCAAAGGCCATTCACAATCCATTCAGACACATATACACAAATAATTGAATAAGGCATATGTTTGCTCACCTGGACTTCAGATGACAAAAGCTTTTGACAGTTTTTCAAGCAGAGATGGAAGCCTGCAACCCCCCTTTTTTTTTCTTTTACTCTGATTCTTTTAAGCTCTGCAAATCATAGCTACATATTTTTTTTTTTGTTTATTCCTTGTTGTACTCATTCACCAAATTCATTAATAACCGTAAATTTAAATTACTTACAGTTGAATGTAAATAGCAGAGAAGCTTTAAATTTTATTCTTTCTGCAACTTGAAACTGGAAATGGTTTTGTCTTTGATCTTCAATTTTCCTGCAACTTAGATTTGATAAAGTTGTTTAAATCTTTGTTTCTTTTCCTGATTACTAACATCAATTCAAATTTTTTTTAAGAAAAAGAAATTTACTTGCCTACAATGATTTCCAGAGAGCTTTGAACCTAGATTGAAGTTTGATTGCCTTCTTCCATTTTCCAGATTTTTAGTTTGATCTGATAATTGTAAACTGAGTTGCCAATTTTTTTCTTTTTTTTGATATCTATGCTTTAGACAGCTTTATGTATTGGAATAGGTGAGGCCACATCTCTTTTTACTGTTTGTTTCAGATTTTGTGAGATATGGTTTGATTGCATTTCTAAACTTGATTATTTAAAATAAAGAGTGATGATGCTATTTGGATATATATGCATATATGTAAGATCCTTTAAAGCATGTTATATTGGTTTGTGTACACATATATACAATGTGTTAAAAGAATTGTTCTTCTCTTTTTTTTTTTCATTTATTTGTTACTATTGTTCAATGTTAAAAGAATTTAATCAATATTTATGTATATTAATATATATACATATATTATATCTTAACAAATTTTTAAATGCTACTCATTTTTTTTTTAAAACACTCATTTTAAACTTGAGATACTAACATATGTATTTATTTTACTTTTACAAATTTTTAAAAAGAAATGAATTTAAAGCAATTTGTACACTCACAAACAAATCACACACATATATACATTTCTTAGTTTATGAAGCTTTTGTAAACTTATTTATTAAATCAATTTTATAAAATTACTTTTTAAACCAATATTATTTATAAGCTTAGTTTATTTTTATTTTTGAATTAAAACTAGTATACCTTTTAAATAAATCATTATCTATATTTATATTATTTTTAAATTTTTATTTCTTGTTTTATACCCATTTACATAAATGACAAACAGATATCTACTTAAATTTGGAAAATATCCAGTTAATTCACAATTTAATTTCTAAAATTAATTAAATTTCCAATTTAAATTCGATTCAAAAACGGGAATGTTACAGGTTCCCCTCCTTAAGAAATTTCGTCCCCGAAATTTGCCAGGAAGACGAGAAAGAAAAGATAATAGATAAAGAAATGATTGATCAGATCAGAATCGAGATATTTATTCTGCATTCGGTTTACCAAATCAGAATATCAACAATATGAGAACAAACTCATATAATTATTACACAAGATATTTGGGTCCACCGGTCTACGAATATGCAAGGGCATTGATTAGTTCGAAGGGATAACTAATCGTTCGTAGAATATATCGGATCCCAGAGAATAGATAGATGGATCAAATCTTCATATTAGTTAACCAATTTACTTAATTTAAAATTTCCAATTTATTTAATATTATAAATTTCAAATTCATTAGAGTTTAGATCGAAAAGCTGATAAGAAACCGATGAAGATACAAAGTAAGAATTTCTACAACGATTCGTAGGGTCACCATCGCACCGAAACTTCTTTCTGGAGCAGCTACGAAGCAATCAAAAGAATTTGTGAATCGAATCAAAGGAGATTGATAGAGAAAATTGTTTCCGCTATTGCAGGGTATTGACCATTTGTAGTGGTATTTCCTGTCCCCTATCTCGTTCTCTTCTCGCACTCATACTCACTATCAGTGGATGGTAAGAGAATTTACTGAGGCATTCGAACGGATATCTTAAGGATATACTCATTCTAGGGTTTACTTCACCCTATCTCTAATGAGTTACTTAATGTGTTATACTCCTGAGCTAAGGCTTTTAACCATCAGCTCTGATACCAAAATGTCACGATCCAAATTTCAGCGTTCGAAAATCGACATCCGTACTCCACTGTACTTGAATGCCGCAGATCCAAACGTCGAAATTCGAGTCATGCCGGAGCTTATAACACCATTAAGTAAAACAACACAGCGGAAGAAAAAGAACAGCATAAATCAATATACAATATTTGATACAATAACAGATATAATCTGATACAACAGATGATACAATGAATATACATCAGAGATATGATATAGGGTAATAGCAGCGGAAAGAAAAGATAACACAAGCAGCGGAACAAATCTCCAAAATAGTCTTCAAGAAAGAACTCCAGAAAACAGTAATCTCCATCTCCAAAGCACCAATCTAGAAATGGCTCAAACTCCAAAACAAGATGAAGAGAAGCAACTCGATCCAAAATGCGATTGCCAAATCCTAAGGTTGAAAGCTATCGAATCTACACCTACCATTGATTATCTGAAAACCCCAACTCTAGACTGCCCGTGTGGGAAAATAGTGGGCACCCAGAGTTTAGGAAAGGAACAATAAACTCCAGGTCAGTCATGGGACTGGTATGAGCAAACAAAAACATTTGGTCTTTAAAAACAAACAACAGAATTTAAATTTGAAATCCGCAATGCTTTTTGGAAAATGAAACTACCATAAGGCCTCCCGGCACACACACAATGCAAACGCACACATGGGGGAGATTTCTCCTTATGATAGTCAAACATGCTTACTACGAGGAAAATTCTTTGATATTATTACTAGTGCATAGTGGAAAATCTTTCGAAAGTATAATATAAATCCTAGCCAGCATAGGTACCATGATACTATGCCTACTATAGCTGCCATGTTAAATGGCAGGTTCTACAACTAAAACCGTACAAGGCACGTATTGGATGAATGGATTTCCAACAAATGGTCAGGCTAAGGAACTTCCTACTGCCACATGGGATCGCCTCTGGTGGGACGTCCCGAGAAACTAACGTTACGGTTAGATCTCTGCCAACACAAGGCCGGGTTACCTCTGTAACTAGGTAACTACTACACGAATATGTCATCCCCCAGTCCTTTGGGACCTTTATCCGAGGCGCCTCAAAGCAACAACCACACAGTAAATGAGATTGGAGCAACCACATAGGTTAAATATCAGGGCTCCATACCTGATACCACCCTTTACCAGAAGGGAATGACACACCCTAAAGGGAGCGACCCTCATAACCTTGCCGCATCTTTCCTGTTTCGACCATTTCCGGGGAGTGAGGTCCTGATGCAGTCTCGTCCACAAAGCTACGCTTTGTACAACAAAGCCATGCTCTGGGTCAACAGATGACCAAAGCAATGATCACAAAGATAAATGATCAAACAAATGATCATATCACAAATGATCAACCAATGATCATCACACAGCAGCACTCAGCATGCCACATTACCAAATTGGGAATATCACTGATAAATATCAACTACATAACCTCTGAGCTCATACGTCTCAGAGAAGGGTGTTAAGCTAAGAGAATAAATTCTCCGCCACCAAGCAGAAATGTATTTGATAGAAATCAGATAACATCTCAAAGTGTAATGTCGGACATACAACCATACAAGTCTGTTCCGGGTTCGAACAGAACCGAAGGCACTTCCGAAGAAGCCCTTGCAAATCCGGGTATCCCCAATCCCGATCGGACTTCCCATCACTAAGGAGAACTCTATACCGGAGCAACTCAGTGCAGAGTCAATCGATAGGTTATCCTATCGTTCTCACAGATACCCGGTCTTCACCACCGGTCTTCAATACTATCCATAACGACGTATCACATATTCGGAATGGGCTATATGACACAAAGGTCCTATCCCGGCTAAACCGAATAGTGAGCGCAAAATTTAAAAACATATGGATATGGGATTTCGGTTAAGTCACAACTTAAAAATCCAAAGCTTTTCTTTCAAATGGTTAAACAAATTACCCTTTTAAATCTTTAAATAAAAAGATTAATTTCACAAAGTTTCACCAGATTTCATAAAGATCTATCTATAGATTCAAAACAACTTCCATTCCAATTGGATTAACTCGATAAATCTTTAAATTAAAGATTTAATTTATAGCTTTCAAAACACGTTCCAAAGATTTATTCATAACTTGGAAAACCATTTTCATTTTGAAACTTGAATTCCTTTTAACACATATTGGAAATCCATTTCTTATATGAAAGCTTCTATTATTTGGAAACAACAGTTTTCGTTTCAGAAAAGTCCGATTTATACAAGTTGAAAATCTTGGGTTAAATTTAAATTCCAAACATCACTTTTTAAAATGGTTTAAAAACCCATATAAATCCATTTATAAGTTGGATAACTTTTTAAACCCTAGTTCCCAAATTATAGAATTCAACTTCAAATATTGAATTCAAATTTAAATCAAATTATTTAAATTTCAAAACCTAATCAAGTTATTCAAATAGCTTTTATTTTTTGAAATTCATTTTATTCAAAAGCTTCAATTCTAATTCCAAAACTATTTTGGATTCAAAAATTCAAATTTTTAAAACAATTTCAAAATCTGTGACTTAACCCATTTCCACGTGCAATCCATATTTGTGTGTGTATAAGTGTGGTCCAGGGGTTCAACACAATAGTGCACAACATCCATTATCACAGATTCAATCATATCGACAAGCGGTATAACCCATAACGCTTATCTATATTCACAGATTCATAGATAAAGTAAAATATTATTCACAAAGATTAACTAATATGATTCGATGTGGGTTTCGGATAACCGACTGGAATCCGACTCCCTGTCGCATCGAAATCCAAATGTCATTCTACGGGTCAAGGGTTTTGCATAACAATATATACATCACAGATATAACAGCCTAGCACATCACATCACATAGCGTCACATCACATATCAAATATGTCAATCGAGTACACATCATTCAATAGCAATCAAACATCTACAATTAAGTGAATAAATCGTGTGGTTTAAATCTATTACCCACATAATTACTTCTATTTGAAATCTTTAAATCAATGATTAACTATCATTAACTAAAATTAATTAAGTCTTAACCATCTTCATTTATTAATCAATTATTAAATTAATTATCTTAATTAATTATCCTTTAATTTTAATTCATTAACCTTAATTACTTATTCCTCAATTAATTACTTTAAATAATAAACTTTTAATTTTTGATTAAATAAATCTTAGTTAAAATTAGTTGTCCTTAATAAATAGATTTATTTTTCCTTAATTAATTTCAACAATTAATTATTCCTAAATTAATAATGATTTGTTAATCATTCTAAGTTTATTAACCATAATTTATTATTCTTGATTCAATTATCTTAATTAATTAACCACATTAATTAATTTTACTTTAAAGTAATTAACCTCATATATTTGATTAATCAATTCCTAACCTTTAATTATCTTCTCTTAATTTCTTTCACTAAGTAATTACTATTTTCATTTTGATCATTCATTAATTACTTGATTAATTGACTTAATAATTTAATGAAATCAAATCATTAAATTCTATTTATTTATTTTTAAGATAAAACATCTCTTACTTAAATAATGCATAAAAAAAACAATTTGCTTTCACATTTTAATTTAAATTTCATTTTAGATTTAGGATTTAAAATGAACACGAATTTAACTTAAACAAAGTTTTAAAAACAATTCAAAAACCTTTTTATCTCATAAGTTAAAGAAACATTCATTTTATAAAAGAGGTTTGTAAGAGTTTTAAACCAAATTCATTTATTTATTTTTTTTCCATTTCATTTAAGTAAATTATATAATTTCAACTTATACTTTATGAATTTGATTACCTCTTTTTTTTTTTTTTAAATAAACTTGAATTCAAAAATACATTTAAATTCAGATTCAAGTTTTACTTGAATCAAGTTGCAATAAAAAAAAAATAAGAATTTATTTCAAACTGTAAAACTACCGGATTAAAAACCTGAAACTGTTTTGTTCTTAATTCTTGATTAAAACAGAATTTAAAACTTGTTAAATTTAGATTTTCATTTTTTTTAAAAAAAAAAAAAAACTTTGAATTCAAAATAACATTTGAATTCAAATTCAAGTTACACTTGAATCATGTTGCCACTTAAAAATATGAATTTATTCAAAAAGTTTTAAAACTGTAAATCTCTCAGGCTTAAACCTGAAACAGTTTAAATCTAGATTAAAACAGAATCAAAAACTTTGAACTCAAAATTGATTTGAATTCAGTTAAACCTTACATTTGATTTAATTTAAAATCTTTAAAATATGAATTTTTTTTTTTTTTTTTTTTATACTTCAAACTGCAGAATTACAGGTTCAAAAACCTGCAACTGATTAGAACCAAATTTAAAACTTGTTTAAATTTAACATATTTCACTTTTGAAAACTTTGAATTCCAAACTCTATTTGAATTCAGATTTAACTTGCATTTAAATCAAATTACAACTTAAAATATAAGTTTCATTAAAAACATTAAAACTGCAAAACATCTCTCAGGTTTAAAACCTGAGACAGTTTTAATTTTGATTTAAACAGAAATTAAAATTTTGTTTACATTTAAAAATTTCATTTTTAAAAACCCTAACTCACAACTTCACTTGAATTCAATTCTAATTCATACTTGAACCCAAGTTCCAAATTAAAATATGAATTCCATGAAATCAAAACTGCAACACTCTCTGTTATAAACCTGAAACCATTCTACCCGAGTAACCCAATATTTTACTTCGAGTTACTACACCTATTGCTTCGAGTCAGAAGCCAAACTACCCGAGTTCAACTTCGGGTCAAAACCCTGCACCCCAAAAGTTCACCAGACATCAACTACCAAACCTGGAAAACCCAATTCACATCTCCTCTCTCTGATCCTTCATCACCAAAAATACTCCATTCTTGCATCAATACTCCATTAATAAAAGCATCTAACACCTAACATCCACTACAATAACAGATACTTCAAATTTCTATTGCTGTTTTAAAACAGAAAGTTTTTTTTTCCCAACAGTTTGTTAAAACTGTAATATTATTATTTTTATTTCCCTGTTTCAACATGTTTCCTAGTTTTAAGCTTGTTTCTAATAATTTAAGATATTTGAGATTAAGGCCAGTTACATTTGTTTTCAGAGGCACAGATCTTTAATTAAACCAAATTTATCAAAAAGCCTAGATAAGAAAACAGAATTTATGTCTGTAGATAGCTAGCATCACACATATATGCATATTAATGAACACACAGAACATCATCACATATCATCAAGCAAACATGCTTGTTTCAATCAGCACTCATGCAACAGATAATTTAAATCCACTTTTAAAATTGTGAAGTCACACACTAAACCAAATGGAGACAGAACAATTTCAATCATAGCAGTTTTGATTCTTGAAAAAAAAAAAAAACAGTTTGCATACATAGCTTAAGTTCTGGCAAAATTTTTTTTTTCTTTGTTTAGCTTTGATTTAAAGAAAAGAACTGTTTTTAAAAATAAAGTTTTACTCACATTCATGCAGGAAATAAAACACATATAAATTTAGGGCTAGGTTGCTCACCAATACTTTAATTAGTTCTTTAAGATTTCAAATTTCAAAAGAGAACCAGAGGGAAACTGTTGAACCCAGCATGTTTCATTTTGTAAACCAGGGACTAAAAAAAGGTAGAAGAACAGGAAAGCAAAACCTGATCATAACATTCCAAGCCAAAGAAAGCACAAGCATAACAATTCATACACATGCAAAGGCCATTCACAATCCATTCAGACACATATACACAAATAATTGAATAAGGCATATGTTTGCTCACCTGGACTTCAGATGACAAAAGCTTTTGACAGTTTTTCAAGCAGAGATGGAAGCCTGCAACCCCCCTTTTTTTTTCTTTTACTCTGATTCTTTTAAGCTCTGCAAATCATAGCTACATATTTTTTTTTTTGTTTATTCCTTGTTGTACTCATTCACCAAATTCATTAATAACCGTAAATTTAAATTACTTACAGTTGAATGTAAATAGCAGAGAAGCTTTAAATTTTATTCTTTCTGCAACTTGAAACTGGAAATGGTTTTGTCTTTGATCTTCAATTTTCCTGCAACTTAGATTTGATAAAGTTGTTTAAATCTTTGTTTCTTTTCCTGATTACTAACATCAATTCAAATTTTTTTTAAGAAAAAGAAATTTACTTGCCTACAATGATTTCCAGAGAGCTTTGAACCTAGATTGAAGTTTGATTGCCTTCTTCCATTTTCCAGATTTTTAGTTTGATCTGATAATTGTAAACTGAGTTGCCAATTTTTTTCTTTTTTTTGATATCTATGCTTTAGACAGCTTTATGTATTGGAATAGGTGAGGCCACATCTCTTTTTACTGTTTGTTTCAGATTTTGTGAGATATGGTTTGATTGCATTTCTAAACTTGATTATTTAAAATAAAGAGTGATGATGCTATTTGGATATATATGCATATATGTAAGATCCTTTAAAGCATGTTATATTGGTTTGTGTACACATATATACAATGTGTTAAAAGAATTGTTCTTCTCTTTTTTTTTTTCATTTATTTGTTACTATTGTTCAATGTTAAAAGAATTTAATCAATATTTATGTATATTAATATATATACATATATTATATCTTAACAAATTTTTAAATGCTACTCATTTTTTTTTTAAAACACTCATTTTAAACTTGAGATACTAACATATGTATTTATTTTACTTTTACAAATTTTTAAAAAGAAATGAATTTAAAGCAATTTGTACACTCACAAACAAATCACACACATATATACATTTCTTAGTTTATGAAGCTTTTGTAAACTTATTTATTAAATCAATTTTATAAAATTACTTTTTAAACCAATATTATTTATAAGCTTAGTTTATTTTTATTTTTGAATTAAAACTAGTATACCTTTTAAATAAATCATTATCTATATTTATATTATTTTTAAATTTTTATTTCTTGTTTTATACCCATTTACATAAATGACAAACAGATATCTACTTAAATTTGGAAAATATCCAGTTAATTCACAATTTAATTTCTAAAATTAATTAAATTTCCAATTTAAATTCGATTCAAAAACGGGAATGTTACAGTTTCTTAAAATTAACTTTCAACCAAATGTGCCAATTTACATTTCATTTCCATTCAATATATATTCATTTTATTCCGTTCATTCGGGTACTGCATTGAAATATATTTATTCTCTAATACTAACGTTATTATCATTAAATTATGATTGGATTCCAAGTTTTTATTCAATACCTTGAACAATAACTTACATATTAACCAAATCCTTCTTCTACTTAATTCAAATTGGATTATGTTCCAATTCCTATAACCTAGGTCTTGAGTCACCATTGACATAATTAAATTTATCGTTTATTTCAATCTTCATTTATAATTTAAAGTTCTACTAAACTAAATTACAAAACTTATGAATTTTAACAAATTAAATCCACCAATTAAATTTTTCTGATGTTTATATATTGCAATTAAATTCATTTATTATTTCATTAATACCATTTTAATCAACTAATTATGACTTATAACCACAAACACAAATTTTCGTTATTTCAATCTATGTCATATAAACATTTTAAATTATTTACTTTTAATTACAGTTACTAGCTAACCCTTACATTTACTCCATTAAAAATCCTAAGACTTCTATTTCAATTTAAATTAGATTAGAAAACATATCAAATTGATTCATTTAATATCATTGAATTTAAGGGGTCGTTACACGGACTTTTTTGAACTACAAACTATCAGCAAAGGAATCACATGCAATAATTCTTTAAGCAGGAGTATTTCAAGTTGAACATAAACAAACTAAATTTAGGACTTACTTTCTATGAAGTTCCAAGCATTAGATAAGTGCAAATTTTTTGCATAGCATGTGTCCATTTTGACAAGCTCTATAGGAATATTTATATTTGTTCATTATAACCTTACAATCTTGGAGAATTAGTTCTAATCTTACTATCATCTGCAATCTTTTATTTTGAAATTCCCTTCGATTACGTTCCATCCAAACATGCTACAAGTAACAGCAGTAGTTATGTCCACCAAATTTGTGTAGAAATCCTTCTTTCTGAATTCATCACCTATGTAATCAAAAATTTGGTGGATTGTATTGACATTGGAGGCTTGTAGTTGCAATTTATGCATTATGGTTATCCAGATCTGCTTTAAGTATTCAAATTGGAAAAATGATTGTGCATTTGTCTCTTCCTGTTTACTACATAGCTTACATTCCACGATTGAACAATCACTAGTTTTAACATGTTTAGAGTATTCAATCTATTCGAATTTGCTAAATAGAGACATATTTACAATCTGGGGGTAATTTATTACATATATGATTATTTTTATCTTGAACAGGGTCATTAACTCAATGCTATTCTAGGTAGAATGTAAACTAAATTAACCTTTTTGGCTTGGTTTCTACCAAGGAAAGTCGTTATCATAAGTATTATGTATGTGTACGTTTTATACGATTATTAATGCTGGGGGAAAACTATAGTTGTTAAGGCTCCAATTTTCATCAGAGATTAAGTAGATACTTCTTTGTTAGTGCCTCCTTATATACCTAGTTTGTTGACAACCTAAGATATCAATCACTGATTTTTCATTCATCCATGGGTCAAACACATATTTGTCTCTCTATCATTTTCAATTTTCTTTTCAGTGAGACCTTAATATAATTTCATTGTTGGTAGAATTAGTTTCCAAGTATACAAAGAATTAACATCCTCTTGCAGAACCCAAAAAAAATTCTTATCATAATATTGTTGTTGTGTCCATTTAGACTACATGCATTTCTTCTCAAAAAAATTTCAAAGGTAACTTCGTAGATAAGGCATTTGCTATATCATGTAAACTTATCAACTTCTCAACCACATACCCCATTCCTCTTTAGGTTTGCAGACAGTATTCTAGTTGGCCGGATGTTTCTACCTTTCCATAAGAAGTTCACACATATGCTTTCAATTTGATTTATCACATTCTTCATCATTAGACATATTTGAATCCAACATAACGCTGTAGATTGAACAAATGTTTATTTAATTCAAGTCTATCAGTTAAGTTTAATATCTACCACTCCACCAATTAAGTCTCTACTTAACTTTATCAATAAGCAAGTTAAAATCTAATCTTCTAAGAGACGAATTACTTAGAGTTGTGCCCAGATAGGTAACATGTAAACTTTGAATTTCAACACCTATGATGTTTACTATTCTAACTTTCTCACCCGCCCTTTTAGCAAAAAACAATTTATATTTTTGTTCATTTGTCACAAGCCATACTAATTGTTCCAATTCTAAAGCACGTATCTAATACTCTCTACATTGGCTACCGTGGCTTTAGACAATATTAGAAGGTTGTCCGTATACATTGAATGATTAATCACTGGGTGGTTTTTATAAATAAAGGACAATTCACCTTTCAAATTCTCTAATTAAGGGATAAAGAAAAATATTCTTTGTAATAGGAAATAAGTAGGGTGAAAGCAGGTCTCCTTCTCTCAACCTTCTATTACTTGCAAAATAACCACATGGAGTACCGTTAATCAATATAGAAAATGTCGGGGGTGGAAATACAATTATAAAATGACAGAATTGATTTTTAGTGGAAATCCATAGACTGAAGGACTTGATAGACAAATTCTCTATTGATTTTATCATAGGTCTTTTGTAAGTCAATTTTGATACATATGTTATTAAAGCCCTTTTTGTTAAATATCCCGACCATTTCATAAGTTATTAGAGAATTTATACTAATATTTTTGCTTGGAATGAATGCATTTTGATTATATGACACCAAGTCATTAATATAATCCTTGATTCTGTTGCATAAAATATTTGATATGATTTTATAAATGACACCACAATAGGAGATGGGCCTATATTCTGAAATGGAATAAGTTCATGCTTTTTGGATATAAGGGTAATAAAAGTATGATTAATTTCTTTTATAAATAAACCAACATTATATGTACCTTTTATGGCTTCAGTTAAGTCTCCTTTCACTAATTCCTAATGATATTTAAAAATCCTTGCCCCAAAACCATGCTGCCCACGGCTACTATTGCCATCTATTTGGTACACAACTTTTTTGATTTTTTCATCTAAAATTTCTAACTCTGGTTTGTGTTTAGCTTGTTCAGGTAGAATCATTTTGCAAATTAATTCGAAAAATTTGTGTTGAATAATTTTAGAGTTATATTACTTGCATTGCATTAGCTTTTAACTCATTTTAATCTGTGACCAGTCTACCCTGTTGATTAAGTAATTGCTTGTTAGAGATGACACCTGAATTCGAGAAGAGGCTATTGGAGAAACTCATGGAGGAGGAAGCTGAAGCCCTAGGAGCAGTAGATGAAGACTGAACTAACAAAGTGGTTTAGTGGTGGAAGCCGATTTGCCGGACCAAATCAGTGGTTCGATGTTGCTTGGATTTTCCGCTTCAAAGTTTTAGAGAGGTGGCGACTTCATACGGTGACTGAAGAAGACCGAATGAGAAAATTTGTTCGATAAAGAAGAGAAGTGAAGCGACACTGGTTTGGAACGGTGAAGGAAGTCCGAACCAAATTTGTCGTTCGGTGATCTGATGATGCCAAACAAAATATTTCATTCGATATTTGTCGAACCAAGTAGGTGATGAGGAAGACCGGTCCAGATTTCTCGTTCGGCAATTAGGAGATGTCGGTCCAGACTTGGAGTGTACTATCCCAAACCAAATGCCAAGTGTCCTATGCCGGACCAAACATACCAAACCAAGATGCTGAACCAAACATGCCAAACCAAGATGCCGAACCAAATCCTAAGCTTCCACATAGCAGCTACCCCTCCTTATATCTTCACTCTATAAATAGTGGAGCTTATGGATAACAATGAAAGCCGAAATTGAGGGCTAATTTCAACCAATTACAGAACCATCCGAGAAAGCTGAAACTCTATAGAATTTTGTTTGTATTGTAAATTCTTATTATGTATAGCCTCCAAAAATAAATTAATCTTGTAACCCCAATCTTTTAGTGCTTAATAAAACCTCCTCTCTCCAAGTGCACGTACACTGCCTCACGGTAGTGGAACCACTATAAATACTGGTGTTATTTATTTTTTCTACATTCATTGATCTGTGGCTGTTTGTTCTGGTGTGTATCTCTGTTTATTCCGTCTCAGTACAATCACGATCTAGTTCGTTGTTTTTCCACGGCGTTGGGTTTTTTATTCCCTTAGACTGATCATCTGAAGGGATTTTCTGCAACAGTCTGGTATCAGAGTTGCAAGATTGATTGAGGAGTGTTAGAGCTGTGGAAGGAAATGAAGCGACTCTAGTTGTTACAAGACCCTATACTAGAGGGATGTATATCGCATCAGAATCACAGTTGGCAATTGAGAAATGGAATGGGGATAAAGACTTTGAGAAGTGGCAATGGAGGATGAAAGCTGTTATAATGAGGAATGAAGTCTAGTGATTTCCCCTGAGGAGTCGACGGTTGGCATCACAGTCACGGAAAGGAAGGAGATGGAGAAATGGGCGTTTACTACAGCTAGCTATGGGAGAGAATGCCATCTTAAAGATTAGCAACAGCTGGGGCATTTGGACCAAGCTAGAAAATCTCTACTTGAAGAAATCTTTGACTAACCATCTGATATTACTGAAGACATTTTACATCATGTAGATGAGAGAGGGTACTTCAGTGAAGGAATATCTTAATTTCTTTGATGATCTCGTGATGAAGATGACGACTATTGACTTGAAGATGGATGAGGAGAAAATGACAATGACTCTTTGTGTTCTCTTCCGGAGCGATGCAGAAGTTTCGCTAACAGCCTTATCTTCGTTAGAGACACATTGACAGTGGAAGATGTGAAGTCAGGCCTTCTATTTAAGGGCTTGAGATATCATTTGAAAGAGATAAGTGAAGGAAGTAGAGGTGGAAGTAGTAGTCACAGCCTGTTTGCTGAAAGAGGAAGAGATAATAAGAAGAATTGGCACTCTTGAGGGCGTTCCAAGTTCAAGAAGCCCGATAATGGCAGTAGAGGAAAGTCTAAGGTCGGGAAGTGCTTTATCTACAAGAAACCTGGTCATTGGAAAAATGATTGTCCAGATTTGAAGAAGACGGATCTTCATCATTTTCAGTGGAAAAGTTTGTATCTGACGATATGTTGTCTACAACAGTTTCGGATGTCTCAGACCATTGGGTGTTGGACTTGGGGGCATCTTTCTATATGATGCCTAATAAGGATTAATTCAGTTCTTTCATTGGATGAGAGAAAAGCTCTATTCTTTTGGGTAATGATGCTAGCTATAGAGCAATGTGTTAAGGTACAATGAGGATCAGGATGTTTGACAGAGTGATATGCAATTTAACAGGTGTCCGATATGTTCCAGGTCTTTGTAAGTCCTTAATTTCTTTAGGACAATTGGCATCTTAGGATGTAAGGTAACTATCGAGAAGGACAGTCTGAAAGGTTTCGAGAGGTGCACTAGTTCTTATGAAAGGAGATGTGTTCCAAAATCTGTATTTGCTGAAAGGAACCACAGTTCTTGGAGAGTGGTGTCTTCGAGTAGATAGTTTTCGTGCATTGGATGCCATAAAGCTTTGGCATCTCAGGTTGGATCATATTTCAGAGAAAGGCTTAGAGTTGCTTCGGAGACGGAAGATGATTAAAGGAGAAAGCTTCGACAAGATGTACTTTTTCCAAGAGTGTGTGTTAGACAAGCAAACTAAAGTATCTTTTGGAGTTGGACTCCATAGATTAAGGCGAGTACTTAAGTACGTGCATACAAATGTTTGAGGATTTGTTGCTACTCCTTCTCTTGGAGGAGCAAAGTATTTTATCCCTTTCATTGATGACTTTTCTTGAGAAAGTATGGATGTATGTGATGAATGCCAAATTAGAGAGTTTTGAGAAGTTCAAAGATTAGAAAGCGCTGATAATGGTGGTGAATTTGTCTCTAGGGAGTTCCTCAGTTTTTGTAGACAACATGGCATTCAGAGACATTTCACTACACTCGTAGATCCGCAATCCAATGAGGTTGCAGAAAGGATGAACATGACTCTACTGGAGAAGGCTCGTTGCCTAAGATTGACGACGGGATTGTCTAGAGGCTTTTGGGCTGAGGCATTATCAACTGCGGTGCATATCATAAATCATATTCCATGCTTAGCCATAGATAGGAAGATTTTAGAGGAGAAGTGGAGAGGTAAAGCAGTGTATCTTGGTTACTTTCGAATTTTTTGTTGTCTTGTGTACATTCACCATACAGGTGATGACAAGTTGGAGGCTAGACCATAAAAGGGCATACTAATGGGATACACCAATTGTATCAAAGGGTATCGAATTTTGAACCTTGTTGATCGAAAGATTATTCATTCCAAACATGTTACTTTTGATGAGTCTACTATGTTCAATCTGAAGGAGAAGCTATCTACAACATCAGTAGATTCTGATAAGCTAAGGAGATGGAAGAAGTTCCCGTGTTCCATCCAAATAGTAGAGTTGTTGTTGATGCTATCGAGTAAAACTCAGTTGATGAAACATCATAGGATAGTCTATAGGTACCTTCTAGCAGTGCTGGTGATGTGCATGAATCTAGAGGAAATTCGGTTCAAGGTGGAGCTGAAAGGAGTTTAGACGAAGCAGTACCTACCCGGGTTAGTCATAGGACTATTAGGCCGCCCAAAAGGTACGGTGATTGGTAGGTTTTGAAGCTTAGCCTTGGTGATCAGTTTGACTATGCCCTATATGTGGTTCATGAGGAGCCGTTTGACCTTGATGAAGCTTTGAAGTCATGTGACAGTTCAAAGTGGATGTGCGCTATGAAAGAGGAGTCAGAGTCGTTGAAGAAGAATAGGACTTGGCATTTAGTACCACCTCCTCAAGGAAGCCGAGCCATAGGCGGCAAATGGGTGTTCAAGGTGAAGGATGATGAGAGATACAAGGCTAGACTGGTTGCTAAAGGATTTTCACAGAGAAAGAGATTGGAGTATGATGGGATATTCTCTCCGGTAGTGAGGCATACATTGTGATAACCCAGAATTTCAGAATATCTGTAATTGATTAAGTAACTAAATTTAATTATTGAAAATACTGATTTATAGATCGAACAAATAAAATATATAAAAATGATATATTGCTTTATAATAAATTTAGGTATAAATAATAATGTGCAAATGTAATAATGTTGAAAATTCAAAATGGGTTCATAGCCAAGTGTAAATATATATATATATATATATATATATATATATATATATATATATGTTTTGTTTTGTAAGAACATTAATTTGAATTCAATACATCAAAATTTTAAAGGAGATTTAAAGATAAAATTCTATATTTATAAACATTAGAGATAAATACTTACTAGATTTGAATATAGTGGCTCAAGTTTAAAATAGGATTAATAAAGGATTCGTTAATTCATGGGTTTGCAAATTGTAAGTTAAAAGTTTACATAATTGTAATTAAAAGCAAACAATGTATCTAATTATAAGTATAAACAATTATAAACATATTACATAACTAATATAAAATTCATGAATGAGGAGATTAAAACATAAAATATATTGCCTTTAAACATTTGAATAATAAAAAATAATAATACACTTGTAAGGCTTTGAACACATACAAACAACATTTGTAAGCCAAGCATTCTATAAACCAACAAGTGGCAAAATAATCCTTAATTAGAAATTAAATTGAAAATAAAGTTTTGAGAAAATAATTTGTGAATTCTTACAGCTAATTTTTCCTCATCTTCTAATTAAAACCGATAACCAAAAAAATTCAAAGAGAAAAAGGAGGAGGGTTTCGGCCTGTTCAAAATCAACAACATCTATGATTAAATTAATATTCAATGCAACATCAAATGCATAACAACCTGGAAATTTCTCCCTGTTCAAAATGCAAAGGTCTGCATCTTATTCAATCTGAAAGCAAGAAGCCTGCATTTACAAATTAAAGCAAATCTGCATTTTCTAAAAATCTGGAAATTCTGCAAACAAAATCTGCTCTGCTTAAAGGAATGAGGTGAGTAAACTGCGCTTTAATTATTTTATCTATATCTTGACTTAAATGGAATGATTATCGAAGTTTGGATGAAACTATGCTTGCTTGATTGTTTGAAAAGTGAAATAATGTATATGCATGTTAAGAATTTGGTGCATGTTTGAACAACAAGTTTTTAGAAAGTATAAATCAAGCATGTCTTCTCAGAGTTTCAAAACCTGATTTTTGTTCAGTATAAAGAAAACTCTGCATTTTCAAAGAGATGAGTAAATTGAAATTTTAACCTGTTTAAAATCTGAAAATATGCTATGTTCATCATCTGTTTCAGGTGGATAAACAAATTGTTTTGCAAAGATTAAATCTGGTGTTGAACTTTGACATGCAGGATGAAATTTTGCAGTGTTTTAGTTGTTGCATGAGTAATGGTTGTGTTTTGCAAATAGAATATGCCTGTGAGTATTTGTTCTGAAGCATGTATATTCTGTATTTAGAAAATAGGAACCAAATTCGTTTATAAACTCATATCTTTTAAATTAAATTATTTCAGAACTTGACCTTTAGAAGTGGAGATGATCATAACTATGTGAATATTTAAAAAAAAAGATTCAGATGAAATTATGTAGTAAATAGTTTGAAATGCTTATTCTTTCATTCGAGATTAAATTTATCAGTAAAAATCAAATGACTTAAAATCATGAATTGAATACATGATTAGATTTGTGATAACAAATGCTGAATTTAGGTGTGGAAATTAAAAATTTTAGACTAGAAAATACTGAGAATTTCTGAGATGATCGGGATTTGGGAATTTGCGAAATTCCAGTGATCGGCTTGAACGATTTGGATAATTTTTGGTCAGAAGGTGGCCAACGTGATGAGGTTCAGTGGAAAAATAGTGGAAGTAATGTTTGATTGTCATGGCTTTGGCAGGGGATTGAAGTAGGGTTTCGAATGGGTTTATGATGAAGTTAGAATTTCCACTACCGTGGCATCTCGGGGTGATCGAGCTTCATGAGAAGTGGGGAGAGGGTAGCGTGGAGGCTATCGAACATGGAACCGGAGTTTCTAATGATATGGTGGTCGGCGGCGAGGGTTTGAGACAGTTGTGGTCGATGGAATGGTTTCCAGTTTGGTTTTGGAAGCTCGAATATGATTTGGGGCTTGCGACGATGTCTGGATGGGTGGAATCGATAGAGGAGGCAATCGATGACTTACCGGAGGTGGAGAGGATCGCCGAAGCACCGCCGTGGCCATGTGCACGTGCACATGTACGTTAGTTGTGGCTGGTTTGTGCTGTGAGTTTAGCGATGGTGAAGACGTGAGTAGCTCGGGTTACTGTTCGAAGTTTACGTGTGAGAATCTCGAAGCGGTGGAGGATTGTGATACTCGAAGTTTATTCGAGTCCAGTTGCGAGTTTTGCTCGAGGACGTACTCGAGAGGAATGAAGGAAGAACTCGAGTTGGCATCGGCTTTGAGAGTGGGTTTGGTATTAATGACAGTTTTAAATTTAAACTAAGTAAGGAGAAGAAAGGGGAAGGTTTGAGTTGGGTTTGGAGACTGAGTAACCCTATGTTGTCTCGGGTAGTTATAATAGTTTTCAATTTAATAAAGGAAAGATTTAAAATTGTAAATGAATGATTTTTCTTGATTTAAGAAAGGGTAAGATTTGTTTTAGCCTAAAGTACCAAGATAAATTATTTATCTTAAAAGTAATTAAGGACTTGAATAATTATTGAGAATAAATAAATGGAAGTGATTTAGGGTAAATCATTTGATGATTACTAACTAAAGGATTAATTAATAAAATTGGTTTGAAGGTTAACTAATTAAAGAGTTAATTAATTTATTGAAGGATTAAGGTTCATTAATTAAAGAAAGTAATTAATTATAAAAGTAATTATGGATTATTTAATTTGTATTAAGGGATATTGGTTAATAATTAAGGTCATTAATCGATAGTTGATGAATAAACTAATCATTTAATTAAAGGTTAATTAATTGATTATGAAATAATTAAGAATTAATTATTTTGAATTAAAGAAAATTAAATAATGATTAAGGATTATTAATTGATAAACAAAGGATAATTAATCTGGAATTAGGTATTAATAAATTGATTGATTGAGTTAATCAAGGATGTGATTAATTAATTAAGGTTAGTAATTAATTAATGATTGTATAAGCATGATTAAGTGATAAATTCTTAAGGAGTTAATTTAATTTAAGTAATTAAATTAATTATGATATGAATTGATAATGCTTGCTTATGGATGATCGGATGTTGAATGTCTAAATTGGATTATATCTATTGAATTGATATCTATTGATGAATAACCAAGATTGATTAATGAATATAATTAAGTTGAAGGTTAATTATTATATGAAATTTAGGAATAATTTACTAATAAAAGTGATTAGAAGATTATTGAATTAATGTAATTAATGGAAGTGATAAATCTTGCTTATTAATGACTGAATTATGATGAATACTTAGAATTGGTTGATATCTCTGTTATGTATTGATTTGTGATATAATATGTTGGATGGACGATGATAACGTGATTATCAATCAATTAGGAATTGCTGAGTAAAATATTATCCGATAATTAAAGTTAAGTTGTATTAACGTGGGTTAAAATGACATTGGATTCGATGAGTCGGGTATTAGTAAATACCCGAAACCACTTCGATTCTTTATAATTTAACGTGTGGAATCAATAGAATGAGATGGAATGATTAAAGTGATTGGACCATTTAATCTAAGTTATAATACTTAGAAATTGATGTGTTATGTAAGTAATGTCTATAATGATTTGTGAAGTTGTAAATTGTTACAAGTTACCCTGAGTTACCCCGGGTTTATATAAGTTGTATGTTTTGGTATTCCATGTTAGATGAGTTTACTCACGCTGGTTTCCAGCCTGACCCGGGTGTTACTTTGATGTAATGCTCGGGTCAGACCGAGTATTACAAATTTTCAGGTAAGGACGTTCTGGAGCTCAGGAGGCGAGCTGGAGAGCAGGAACGTATGGAGAGCTTCTGATGTTAATATATTATAGTATCTGAAATAGATAGATTTATCTGTTCTGTGATTGTAAATTTGCTGTAACTCTGATATAATAAAGTGTAATCTGACAAGTACAGTTTCCTTTGTATAACTATTATTTATGTGATATTATATTTTATCCACTGCGTATGTGAGACTTTGGGTTTGGTTTTCTGTTCTTCTTCTTCTTCTATCTCTTTCTTCTTTTCTAACTATCTGGAATTTTCGGGATCGAAAATTTCGGGTCGTTACATTTGGTATCAGAGCTCAAGGTTAAGCGAGAACCTTGGCTCTGTTGGGATTACTCATTATGGATAGGGTAAGTGGTACCCTAGGATGAGTTGAGTATATAAATTTAAGAGAGCGTACTTGTTATTTTCTTATATAATGGTTTTTAAATAATTTCAAAAGTAAATGAATCTTATATAAGAAATATATTATCTATTATATTAAGGAAATATGTTGTAATATTAATTAAACTAAAAGAAATATTAAAAATTAAGTGGTAATATAATTACAACCAAATTGAAATTAAATTAAAGACAAGTTTGAAATAGATTCGAACTAAAATTTAAATCTTGAATTGGAAAAGTATTTCAGAATAAGATAAATTAGGATTGGTTTTAAACCAAGGAAATAAATGGTTATTGTGTTTAATAATGGAATGATTGTTCTTCAATAAACAATAAAATGTTTAAGGAAATAAACATTTAACTTAAAAAGGATGAAAATTAAAGTGGGTTTCAAATTGTGAATCTTTGAATTCTAAATTTAAACATTTGAAATTGTTTTCAAAATGTTAAAGGAAATAATATTATTCAAACTATTTTGAATATGATCTTATTTTAAATAAATGATGTTATTTAATTCAAATGAAATGGCCCTATTTCAAACAAGAGCTGTTTGAAAATTTTAAAGAAAATTTGTTTTGGATTGAAACCAACGGTGGTTTAAATTTTAAAATTTGGCTTAGTGAGCCAAGAAGTAAATATGTATATGTGTGGATATACTTGAATATCAAAGATGGTTTGAGATAAACTCTAAATGTTGAGTTTTAAATCTGGAATGGGATATGACACCCAAAGTGATAAGTTTTTGAACTTAATAAATGGGAAGATTATTTATGAGAAGTTTAGAATTTGAAATGGAGATTCAAATTGAGTAAGGTTGACTGGATTAAGTGAATTAAGCTTAACTTGGGGAAAAGTTAAATATATTGGAATGTTCAACCTGATTTGTAAATTTTAAGATTTAACTAGGAAAGTTAAATGGTTAATCTGAATCGGGAGTTTGTGTGGTCTCAAAATGAGTTTGAGATCTGGAAATTATAAATTGATGAATGTTTTAAGATGAATTAAATGATATCATCCTATTGTTGTTAAAAATCTTTAAGTTGTGAAATGGATTTGTTTAAATGAATGAGAAATGGGGTATGGTAATCCATTGTTGGGATTAAAAGGTAAATTGATTTAAAGGAATTAAATCAACATTTGAAGTAATCACTCGAATTTACATAATTCGAGATGATTTAAATTTGGAATTTGAATTGAAATTAGTTCAAATTGAATTCGGTTTGAATTAATTGAAATTATGATTGAAGATGTATAAGTATAAGATTCAAATGGAAATTTGAATTGAAATTTGACTCAAATAATTTGGAATTATAATCAAAGTTGAATGGTTTTAAATTCAAATGGGATTTGAGATTAAATTCAAATGGGATTTGAGATTAAGGTTGAATAAAGTTAAATTTGGAAATTGAAGTTATTTAAATTGGAATTGGGTCAATTTAAATGATAGAGGAAATTTAAATTGAATTGATGAGGATGGAGATTGGGAAGTGAGCAGTTTTGACTCTGGACTATTTTTAATATAAATTGTTTTAATATAAACCTATTTTCTAAGCTATTAATTGTGCATACAACCTTTCTTTTAAAAGCCTAACTATCTTATATTTGATTTACAATTATTTTTGAAACTGTTTAACAATTTTCCAACTGTTTTATAAACTAATTACTATTTTACAAAACTAATTTCTATCTTACTATTATTTTGCAATTATCTAAAATTTCTATAATTATTTAACTATTTTCTAACTATTTTACACCTATTTTACAAACTATTAATTATTTTCCAACTATTTATCTATTTTTAAAATTTCAAATTATTTTCTAAATAAACTGGTCGGAGTTCAAACTGTTATTGGTTAAATACCCAATCGAGATAAGAATAGAGGTGATAATCTAAATGGGATTGAAGCGGTTGTGAATAAGTGAATGAAAAGTTAAGTGAATGTGAATAAAAATGGAATTGATTTGGCTAATAACCAATAAAGATAAATACGTAGGGTGTACGTATGTTATTCTATTCGCATAGTGATTTGATCCAGTTTCGAGCACAGAATTTCGAGATAGTTATATCAATCCGAGTGGGATTTTTCACTCGATTTTCGACGGCGAACCTAGATATGGATTGTTGATTGGTTCTGGATATTCTCTATCATAGTTATGACTATGCAAGGAGAATGACAGTTTCTGATCAAGAAACCAGATCTATGTCCGCACTAGGAAGTCGGGTGGACGATACTAGTTCGGAAGTGAAATTGTGTGATCGAGTGAGCGATCAGATGGGTATGGTGTACGAATGATATGTGTACATCGTACGGATTTGAATGAAATTGATATTGAAAAGAGTAATCAAATTTGAATATTTGATTTTGAATAAACAAAGTTATATATCTTTGTTATATAAGATAAAACTCCCCTTGATGAATCTATTGCCAGAAGGAAAGGATTTTGAAAGTGTTTGAAGTATAAAAGAATTTTATACAAGTTTAAAATGATCCAAAGATTTTTATCAAGGATTTTATATATATCTATATATATAAAGGATCATATGAGGATTTTGGAAAAAAGGTTTTGGGAACCTATGGATTTGAAAAGGCTTTTGATTTTTGGGTAAAATCAATATTGGAATTTGAAAAGCCTAGTTTGAGAATTATCGATTTTGGAATAATCGATTTTGAGTAAAGGAGCTTTGTACGAGATCATACTAGGTGTATGATTTAAAGATACTATATATGTATAGTATAAATTGTTTTGATGATGCTCTGGGGAAAAAGGCGCTCCCTTGGAATGGACTTCTCAGGAGTACCACGGGGTGGTGCTGCCTTGAGCCCCAAAGGGGGTTCTAAAGTTGATCCTGTGAGGAGTCCGGACAAAACTAGTTCCTGAAGATTATTGGGTAGCGAAAGTCGATGGCGCTGATGCCTACAGGGGCATTTGGGTTATGCTGTGACGATAGCGTAACTCGATGTCGCTGCGATCTACTGTGGAGACCATAGCGAAAATCGTGTGGAGGATGAGTGTCAACGGTCTACACTTGATTTTGCCGAGAAGGCAACGCAACATCGGTAGACTGCGATCTATGGTCAAGTGGAGTGGAGAAGTTTCATTCTTTTGGCAGCGGAATTCGAGGGCGCTGATGCCTACAGTTATATGGGTTTTTGCTGTGATAGCTACGTAACCCCAGTTGTAGTTGCGATCTGTAGCGGGTTCCATGGTGTAATCGAGGGGCGCGGAGGCCTACAGTTATCTGTGAATTTTGTCGGGACGACAACGTAACCATCGGGTTAACTGCGACCATGGATGGGGGTGACGATTTCCAGAGTATTCTCACCCAAGATATATCCTCTATTTTCAAAAATGTTTTCTATATTTTCAATAAAATTATTTTCAAAGTATTTTCACCGGATGTTGAAAACGGGTCTGCCAAGCACTTGTAGATTTTCAGTCTTACGTCTGATCAACGTATGACCGAATTTGTATAAGAATAAGGATGAACTGGTTGAGACATCGAGTTATAAAAGTACTATTTAAAAAAAAACTATTTTGGCAATATTATATGAATTTTAAAAAGTTTTTAAAAAATAATCCAAAAAGAATTTATCCGATTTTAAGCATTTTAATAAATTCTGGTTTCGTCCCTTTTCGAGGACGAAAAGATTCTAAGGGGGGAGGAATGTGATAACCCGGAATTTCAGAATATCTGTAATTGATTAAGTAACTGAATTTAATTATTGAAAATACTGATTTATAGATCGAACAAATAAAATATATAAAAATGATATATTGCTTTATAGTAAATTTAGGTATAAATAATAATGTGCAAATGTAATAATGTTGAAAATTCAAAATGGGTTCATAGACAAGTGTAAATATATATATATATATATATATATATATATATATATATGTTTTGTTTTGTAAGAACATTAATTTGAATTCAATACATTAAAATTTTCAAGGAGATTTAAAGATAAAATTCTATATTTATAAACATTAGAGATAAATACTTACTAGATTTGAATATAGTGGCTCAAGTTTAAAATAGGATTAATAAAGGATTCGTTAATTCATGGGTTTGCAAATTGTAAGTTAAAAGTTTACATAATTGTAATTAAAAGCAAACAATGTATCTAATTATAAGTATAAACAATTATAAACATATTACATAACTAATATAAAATTCATGAATGAGGAGATTAAAACATAAAATATATTGCCTTTAAACATTTGAATAAAAAATAAAAATTAATACACTTGTAAGGCTTTGAAGACATACAAACAACATTTGTAAGCCAAGCATTCTATAAACCAACAAGTTGCAAAATAATCCTTAATTAGAAATTAAATTGAAAATAAAGTTTTGAGAAAATAATTTGTGAATTCTTACAACGAACTTTTCCTCATCTTCTAATTAAAACCGATAATCAAAAAAATTCAAAGAGAAAAAGGGGGAGGGTTTCGGCCTGTTCAAAATCAACAACATCTATGATTAAATTAATATTCAATGCAACATCAAATGCATAACAACCTGGAAATTTCTCCCTGTTCAAAATGCAAAGGTCTGCATCTTATTCAATCTGAAAGCAAGAAGCCTGCATTTACAAATTAAAGAAATATGCATTTTCTAAAAATCTGGAAATTCTGCAAACAAAATCTGCTCTGCTTAAAGGAATGAGGTGAGTAAACTGCGCTTTAATTATTTTAACTATATCTTGACTTAAATGGAATGATTATCGAAGTTTGGATGAAACTATGCTTGCTTGATTGTTTGAAAAGTGAAATAATGTATATGCATGTTAAGAATTTGGTGCATGTTTGAACAACAAGTTTTTAGAAAGTATAAATCAAGCATGTCTACTCAGAGTTTTCAAAACCTGATTTTTTTCAGTATAAAGAAAACTCTGCATTTTCAAAGAGATGAGTAAATTGAAACTTTAACCTGTTTAAAATCTGAAAATATGCTCTGTTCATCATCTGTTTCAGGTGGATAAACAAATTGTTTTGCAAAGATTAAATCTGGTGTTGAACTTTGACATGCAGGATGAAATTTTGCAGTGTTTTAGTTGTTGCATGAGTAATGGTTGTGTTTTGTAAATAGAATATGCCTGTGAGTATTTGTTCTGAAGCATGTATATTCTGTATTTAGTAAATAGGAACCAAATTCGTTTACAAACTCATATCTTTTAAATTAAATTATTTCAGAACTTGACCTTTAGAAGTGGAGATGATCATAACTATGTGAATATATTTTTTAAAATAAAAAAGATTCAGATGAAATTATGTAGTAAATAGTTTGAAATGCTTATTCTTTCATTCGAGATTAAATTTATCAGTAAAATCAAATGACTTAAAATCATGAATTGAATACATGATTAGATTTGTGATAACAAATGCTGAATTTAGGTGTGGAAATTAAAATTTTTAGACTAGAAAATACTAAGAATTTCTGAGATGATCAGGATTTGGGAATTTGCGAAATTCCAGTGATCGGCTTGAACGATTTGGATAATTTTTGGTCAGAAGGTGGCCAACGTGATGAGGTTCAGTGGAAAAATAGTGGAAGTAATGTTTGATTGTCATGGCTTTGGCAGGGGATTGAAGTAGGGTTTCGAATGGGTTTATGATGAAGTCAGAATTTCCACTACCGTGGCATCTCGGGGTGATCGAGCTTCATGAGAAGTGGGGAGAGGGTAGCGTGGAGGCTATCGAACATGGAACCGGAGTTTCTGATGATATGGTGGTCGGCGGCGAGGGTTTGAGACAGTTGTGGTCGATGGAATGGTTTCCAGTTTGGTTTTGGAATCTCGAATATGATTTGGGGCTTGCGATGATGTCTGGATGGGTGGAATCGATAGAGGAGGCAATTGATGACTTACCGGAGGTGGGGGAGATCGCCGAAGCACCGTCGTGGCCATGTGCACGTGCACATGTACGTTAGTTGTGGCTGGTTTGTGCTGTGAGTTTAGCGACGGTGAAGACGTGAGTAGCTCGGGTTACTGTTCGAAGTTTACGCGTGAGAATCTCGAAGCGGTGGAGGATTGTGATACTCGAAGTTTATTCGAGTCCAGTTGCGAGTTTTGCTCGAGGACGTACTCGAGAGGAATGAAGGAAGAACTCGAGTTGGCATCGGCTTTGAGAGTGGGTTTGGTGTTAATGACAGTTTTAGATTTAAACTAAGTAAGGAGAAGAAAAGGGAAGGTTTGAGCTGGGTTTGGAGACTGAGTAACCCTATGTTGTCTCGGGTAGTTATAATAGTTTTCAATTTAATAAAGGAAAGATTTAAAATTGTAAATAAATGATTTTTCTTGATTTAAGAAAGGGTAAGATTTGTTTTTGCCTAAAGTATCAAGATAAATTATTTATCTTAAAAGTAATTAAGGACTTGAATAATTATTGAGAATAAATAAATGGAAGTGATTTAGGGTAAATCATTTGATGATTACTAACTAAAGGATTAATTAATAAAATTGGTTTGAAGGTTAATTAATTGAAGAGTTAATTAATTTATTGAAGGATTAAGGTTCATTAATTAAAGAAAGTAATTAATTATAAAAGTAGTTATGGATTATTTAATTTGTATTAAGGGATATTGGTTAATAATTAAGGTTATTAATCGATAGTTGATGAATAAACTAATCAGTTAATTAAAGGTTAATTAATTGATTATGAAATAATGAAGAATTAATTATTTTGAATTAAAGAAAATTAAATAATGATTAAGGATTATTAATTGATAAACAAAGGATAATTAATCTGGAATTAGGGATTAATAAATTGATTGATTGAGTTAATCAAGGATGTGATTAATTAATTAAGGTTAGTAATTAATTGATGATTGTATAAGCATAATTAAGTGATAAATTCTTAAGGAGTTAATTTAATTTAAGTAATTAAATTAATTATGATATGAATTGATAATGCTTGCTTATGGATGATCGGATATTGAATGTCTAAATTGGATGATATCTATTGAATTGATATCTATTGATGAATAACCAAGATTGATTAATGAATATAATTAAGTTAAAGGTTAATTATTATGTGAAATTTAAGAATAATTTAATAGTAAAAGTGATTAGAAGATTATTGAATTAATGTAATTAATGGAAGTGATAAATCTTGCTTATTAATGATTGAATTATGATGAATACTTAGAATTGGTTGATATCTCTGTTATGTATTGATTTGTGATATAGTATGTTGGATGGACGATGATAATGTGATTATCAATCAATTAGGAATTGCTGAGTAAAATATTATCCGATAATTAAAGTTAAGTTGTATTAACGTGGATTAAAATGACATTGGATTCGAAGAGACCAGAGTCGGGTATTCGTAAATACCCGAAACCACTTCGATTCTTTATAATTTGACGCGTGGAATCAATAGAATGAGATGGAATGATTAAAGTGATTGGACCATTTAATCTAAGTTATAATACTTAGAAATTGATGTGTTATGTAAGTAATGTCTATAATGACTTGTGAAGTTGTAAATTGTTACAAGTTACCCTGAGTTACCCCGGGTTTATATAAGTTGTATGTTTTGGTATTCCATGTTAGATGAGTTTACTCACGCTGGTTTCCAGCCTGACCCGGGTGTTACTTTGATGTAATGCTCGGGTCAGACCGAGTATTACAGATTTTCAGGTAAGGATGTTCTGGAGCTCAGGAGGCGAGCTGGAGAGCAGGAACGTATGGAGAGCGTCTGATGTTAATATATTATAGTATCTGAAACAGATAGATTTATCTGTTCTGTGATTGTAAATCTATTGTAACTCTGATATAATAAAGTGTAATCTGACAAGTACAGTTTCCTTTGTATGACTATTATTTATGTGACATTATATTTTATCCGCTGCGTATGTGAGACTTTGGGTTTGGTTTTTTGTTCTTCTTCTTCTATCTCTTTTTTCTTTTCTAACTATCTGGAATTTTCGAGATCAAAAATTTCAGGTCGTTACATACATCCATCCGTATTTTGCTCGCTATTGTCGTAGCTCATGACTTGGAGCTGGAGCAAATGGGCATGAAAACAGTTTTCTTGCACGGAGACTTGGATGAGACCATCTACATGAAGCAACCAGAAGGTTTTGCGGTAGATGGGAAAGAAAATTGGGTTTGAAAATTAAATAAGTCTTTGTATGGACTTAAGTAGTCGCCTAAACAATGGTATAAGAGGTTTGAATATTTAATACTTTCACTTGGTTTTGATCGTGAGCATCAAAGACGCTTGTGTGTACTTTAAGCATTTAAAGAATGGGAAATGGGTGTACCTACTCTTGTACGTGGATGATATGTTGACTGCTTTCAAGGATAAGACCGAAATCGATATTTTGAAGCTAAAGCTAAAAGTGGAATTCGAAATGGAAGACCTTAGAGAAGCAAAGAAAATTTTGGGTATGGAAATCCAAAGGGATAGAAAGCTAGGACTTTTGAGCTTCACTCAGAAGGAGTACATTTGAAAGGTGCTTGCTCGGTTTAGCATGGAAGGGGCAAAGGCAATCGGCACACCCATGCCTTTGCACATAAACTTTCTAGTAAAGGCTCTCCGATCTCGAAAATGAATAAGACATACATGGAGAAGGTCCTGTTAGTCCTTGAGATGATGGTTTTGATGACAACAACCTTAGAATAGATTATAAAATATAAATACTAACAGTATAGTTTAGACACACACACACACACACACACACGCACACATATGCAGGATTTAACCATGTAGGTATCAAGAATAAAGACTGTACGGTATAGAGATTCAAGATATCTAGATTGAAGACTCATGAGTATCAATTATATCAAGATTATCAAGAGTTCAAGATTTCAAGAATAAGTAATTTTAATTAGAATTTTGCTAAAACTCCTAGAAAAGCACCGGCATCTTAAAATCCAATTTATTCATGGAATGGAATCCACTTTGAGCCCGTTAAAGGGATGAAACCCTAAGTAGGATGGAACCTACGAAAAATCTAATGGAACATTGTTTTGTATCCGCTAACTTTTATTCAAATGATTTTACAAAATTATCTTGTTTTCAAAATGATTTTAAAACCTTCCTTTTAAAAGAATCAAAAACATCTATCCTGATTTTAAATACTTTTAGCCTCAAAATAATCTTTAAAATCAAAATCAAATTATCCTTAGCTTTAAAACTATCTTTAAAAATAAAATTAGATATAAACATAAAATTATAGTAAAATTTTATATATACCAAAATATTATTCTCTATATTTATTTAAATATTTAACTATAGTTAAGTATATTTATAAAAGTTTAAAATAGTTTTAATATAAGATAAAAGTTATTTTCAAAGAACAACAAAACACTAAAATTTCCTTTGGGATGTCGACATATCCAAGTTACCCATGTCGACATAGCGTCAGTTGATTTCAAAAATTTAAATTTCAAAAGAAGCGTCTATTCGTTGTATCCCTTCATGAATGGACATGGCTGTTATTCTTCTACAAATAGGGGATGTTTTCAATAAATTTTCATATATATTTTTCTGGTTTTCACTCCTCTTCTTCCACATTTCTATATACACATTCTTACCATTACTCTGCCGAAATCAACATTGAATCTAACTAGATCATTCTGCTTTGATTCTCTATCACTATCTCAACAAGATCCTCAGTGCTATTCTGAGTTATAGACTTCCTTGTAATAAATTAAGCGAGAAAAGGTGTGATTGTAGCGTTGGAAATCAATCAAGCGAGAGAAGGTGTGATTGTAGCCTTGGAAATCAATTGGGTGAACTTGTTGCCCGCAAAATCAAGTATCTCTACCTAGAGGATTGTGAATCTAGAGGGTGTACCTCATAGCCTTGAAATCGAGGGTGTAATTGTAAAGATTGCTTTTGAAAGGAAATCCGTACTTGTGTGCGGGACTGGATGTAGGGTAACTCCGAACCAGTGTAAAATCCGGTGTGTTCTTTCCTTTACTGCTTTTACTTTATTTCTGCATCTGTGTTTGTTTCTGTGATCATATCTGTGTCTGAATATTGCATATATCTGTGTTCAAATTAACAAAAACTCAAAAAGATATAGTAATTTCTTTAAACACTATTCACCCCTTGTAGTGTTAATCCTAGCCTTAAGATCCGTATTTCGTATTTCTCCCATTTGGTATTAGAGCAAGGTTTTCAAAGTTTCATAATCTGACTTTTGAAAAGTTTTTAAAATGGCTATGTTTGTTAATACTAGTTTAGAAATATTCAGATCATCATTGTCTCTTGAGTCTGCATATAATCAATGTTCAAATTCAAGTTGTCTACCAAAATTGTTTGATGTGCAGGAAACATGGTTTATGGGGATTAAGGAATCAATCCTCAACGGATAAATTGTGCAGATCAAAAAGAACAAATGGATACTCGATAGTGGATGCTCTAGAACATGACTGGAAATCTAGATATACTGAATGATATAATATATAAAGATGGAGGACTGGTTAACTTTGGAGACAATTCAAAAGGATATGTGATTGGCATCGGCAAAGTCGGTAACTCTGAAACTCCTATTATTACTAATGCTTTGCTAGTTAAGAATCTGAAACATAATCTGCTAAGTATAAGTCAACTCTGCGATAAAGTATATAAAATTAAATTTGAAAAAGATAAGTGTCACATTGAAGATAATAATTCAACCGTAATATTTAAGGGAATTAGGAAAATGAATATTTATACTCTTAGTGTGAAAGTTTCAAATGATAACTTGTGTCTTTTGGCAAATACAAGCGACCCTTGGATTTGGCATAAGAGATTTGGACATTTGAATTTCAAACTCTTATCTAGACTATCAAAACATGATCTAGTAAGAGGTCTTCCAAAAATGAATTTTAAAGTAGATAGTCTATGTGATGCATGTCAATTAGGAAAATTTAGAAAAAGTTCCTTTAAATTAAAAGATATGATTTCAACCTCAAAACCTCTTGAATTACTTCACCTTGATTTATTTGGTCCATCTCAAATTCTGTCAGTAAATCATAGTAAATATGTTTTTGTAATTATAGATGATTATTCAAGATTTACATGGACAATATTTTTGAAACATAAAAGTGATACTTTTGAATGTTTTAAGAACTTTACAAAAAGGATTTAAAATCAACTTTCTCTAAAAATTATAACCATCCGTAGTGATCACGGTGGTGAATTTGGAAATAAAAAGTTTGAGGAATTCTGCAATAAAAAAGGAATAACTCACAATTTTTCATTTTCAAGAACTCCACAACAAAACAGAGTAGTAGAAAGTAAAAATAGGACGATTAAAGAGTGTGCGAGAGCTATTCTTTCAGATAGTAAATTACCAAAGAATTTTTGTGCAGAAGCAGTTGCTACCGCCTGTTATATTTAAAATAGAATTTTAATTAGACCTTTAACTGATAAGACTTCTTATGAACTTCTTCACTCAAAGAAACCAAAAGTATCTTATTTTAAATTTTTGGAAGTAAATGTTTTATTTTAAATACTAAAGAGAACTTAGATAAATTTGATCCTAAATCCGACAAAGGTATCTTTATCGGATATTGTAATAGAAGTAAAGCGTACAGAGTATTTAATTTAAGAACTAACACCATCGAAGAAACAATGCATGTTTCGTTCGATGAAAATCTCAAAAATTTTGAAGATACAAATGATGAAGAGGATTTAATCACTCAAAATCAAGAGTCAACTGAAACTAGTAATGAAATTAATCATCCTAATAAAAGGACTAAATTTTTAAAAGATCATCCTATAGAAAATATACTAGGAGATATGCAATCTGTTGTTAAAACTAGAAATCAACTAAGTCAAATGAGTAATGTAGCTTTTATATCAACTATTGAACCCAAAAATCCAAAAGAAGCATCAATTGATGATTCATAGATTTTGGCTATGCAAAAAGAATTAAATCAATTTCTAGAAATGATGTTTGGGAACTTGTTCCTAGACCTGAAAATAAAACTATAATTGGAACTAAATGGGTTTATAAAAATAAAATGAATGAATAAGGAGAGGTAGTTAGAAATAAAGCTCGGTTAGTCGCTCAAGGTTATTGCCAAAAAGAAGGAATAGATTTTGATGAAACCTTTGCTCCCATAACAAGATTAGAAGCCATTAGGATTCTAACTGCTTTCGCAAATCATAATAATTTCAAATTATTTCAAATGGATGTTAAAAGTGCTTTTTTAAATGGATTTGTAAAAGAAGAAGTATATGTTGAACAACCACCACTTTTTGAAAATGAAAAAATTACCAAATCATGTTTACAAACTTAAGTAAGCTTTATATGGTCTAAAACAAGCTCCTAGAGCCTGGAATGATAGAATAAGATCTTACTTATTACAATCAAACTTTGAAATTGGTAAAGTAGATAATACTCTTTTTATTAAAAGAAATAAAAATGATATTCAACTAGTACAAGTCTATGTAGATGATATCATTTTTGGATCAACTAATTTTGAAATGAATAAAGAATTTTCTGAAATAATGACAAAAGAGTTTGAGATGAGCCATATGGGTGAATTAAACTTCTTTTTAGGACTACAAATAAAACAATTAGATAATGGTATCTTTATTAGTCAAGAAAAATATGCTAAAGACCTAATTAATAAATTTGGTTTGACTACTGCGAGTGGAAAACCCACTCCCATGGCAACCAATAAGTACCTTTGTAAAGAAGATCTCTCGAAAGATGTAGATCAAAAATTATATAGAGGAATGATTGAATCACTACTCTATATCACTGCTAGTAGACCTGATATCATGCATAGTGTTTATCTCTGTGCAAGATATCAATCCCAACCTAAAGAGACCCACTTAAAAGCCGTAAAACGTATCATAAGATATGTTAAACAGACCTCTGATTATGGCTTATTTTACCCTAAAAATGATTCTTTTGACTTAATATCTTACTGTGATGCTGATTATGCCGGTTGTAAATCAGACCGAAAAAGTACAAGTGGAACTTGTCACTTTTTGGGACATTCTCTGATTTCTTGGTTTAGTAAAAAGAAAAACACAGTTTCTTTATCAACAACTAAAGCAGAATATATTTCTGCTGCTTTGGCTTGTTCTCAAGTAATATATATGAAACAAACTTTAAAAGATTATGGTTTAAATATCTCAAAATCACCAATTTATTGTGATAATACTAGTGCGATAAATTTATCCAAAAATACGACTCAACATGCTCGAACTAAAAATATTGATATAAGACATCATTTTCTCAGAGATAATATAAATGAGGAAGTAATTACTCTAGATTATATTAATTCCGAGAATCAAATTGCTGATATATTAACCAAACCCTTAAATGAATCAATATTTACTAAATTAAGAAGAGAATTAGAAATTTGTCCAATAATTGAAATATAAATAACAAAGTATAATTAAAAATTAAATCAAAATAAATCAAATAGTAAAAATTTCAGGGACCATGTCGACATACCTCCTAACCGATGTCGACATATAACGATTTTTTACTTTTGAAATTTTTCCCACCAAAATTCAAATAATTGGCTATATATTCTTCTTATTTTCGAAATCTTGATCATTCTCTCTGTTCTCTCTCTATTCCAACTTCTGAAATAAATTAAACCATGGCCTCCACTTCCAAATCAAACAAAAATTCAATCTTTTCGTTCCCTTCTCCTACTTTTGGACTGCTTCAATGAACAACGCTCGTTCGTGTGACAAAAATGGAGGATTCTCTGAAGGATGCACTTCAGTTAATGACTGGAATCCAAGTGATGCAACTTCGAATGGCCAAAGAACAAGAGAGGCAAGGCAAAATCACTAGGAATTTACAAAAATTTCTAATGGACAATCACACTAACCCGATCTTGATTGATGAAGACTCTTCAGGAGATCAAGTACAAGAAGCCAGCGAGGAAGGAGAAGAAGAAGCCCCCGTGGAAGAAGTGCATGTGGAAGACGACGACAAAGTCATTTGCGTTGGTGAAGTGTGCTTTGACAAAGATGGAAATCTTGTCGAACAACGTGGAAATTTCTGTTTCCACTATCCAAATTGTTCGGTTCATTGATCTCCTATTTTCAAAGACACTCATTAGTTTCTTTTCTCTTTTTCCTATTGTTGTATGTTCATTCTTAGGTTTCCCACGAAAATGTAAATATAACTATATGATTAATAAATTGTGTTCTTATATGTGTTCTATTAAAAGTATTATTATATGAATACTTAGTTAGAATAGTTAGTAGTTTAGGACTAAGTTTAAAGTTTTAGAGACAAGTGTTGATTATTTATGATAACACTATCATTATAATCACATATCATAGAGTATTAGACTAAGGGTAGTTATATAGCATGGAATTATATAGTTTGGAGTTATATAATTTGGAGTTTTATAGTTTTATGGTTTCAGGATAGTTTTTGTTGATGACAAAGGGGGAGAAATATAAAATAGGATAGTTAGGCATAGATTAAGCGGGAGTTATTATGTGATGACCCGTCTTTCAATACCCAGAAAGACGTATCATCAATAAGAAAAGAAAGAGATAGAAATAGAAAAGATAGAAAGAAAAGAACAACAATCATCAGGATCTCACAGCGGAAACGAACAAAATATAATATTACACATATCAATTACATAGTTTTACATATCAGAGTACACAAAATAATAAGACTTCATTACATCTGATATTCATAAGAGTCTTCCAAACCATACAACTCAAAACACAACATCAAAATGTCACCACAGCGGAAAGAGATAGATAGTACGTCTGGAATCCAGCTCCAGCTTCCAAAACATTTGCTAATCCCAACCTAATCACTTGGCTACTCATAAAAATTTGAGTACCCAAGAGTTTATGAAAAACAAAATAAACTCCGGGTCAGACATGGGTCTGGTGTGAGTAAATCAGTTAAAGTTGTTTAACTTTAAAAATCATTTTGAAACAAAAGGCATCACGTAAGTCTTCCCACAAATAAACACGGGTAAGTTTTTACCTTACGCTAACCAAAACATTTGATAGGAAATCCAGTGATATTATAATAGGGTCTAGGGTTTTCAAATAAATAGAAAATAGCCGAAATTGTTACATCTATTAAATTCCAGCTACTAGCCACGAAAGTGGGTAATACAATCAAAACCGTAGGGTCTCGTAGGGAAAATGGGTTTCCATCAATGGCAGGGCTACTGGGGTACCGCCCGTCACAGTACGGGGCCTAGATCACTGTATCGAGGACCACTCCCGATCCCCTGCAACACAAGGCCGGAACCATCCCTTACTGGATAGCTCCGAACAAGACAACCCCGTAGTTGTGGCCAACAACTACCCACACAGCTGAAATAATAAGGGACTTCTAGATAGGGGTAAATCTCACTCTCAAGTGGGGGCTACCCACGAAGCCTTGCTGCACCTCCCCTGTTTTAGCCATTCCCAGTTGATGAGGCTTGAGGCTATGATCACCTTTAGAGAACACATCTCTTAGAATGCTCATCGTCCACCTGACGATGTTCTGAAAGCATTCAATCCATACAAGCTCGTTCCGGGTTCGAACGAAACCGAAGGCATCATTTCGTTACACTCATTTTGGAATCATCCTCAGAGTTAACGACAATAACCCTTGCACTTTAAAACTCCATCTCGATCTTCCTTTGAGATGTCACGACCTAACATTCAACTCGGATCGATGTGGTTTTCGGAAAATCAAATTTGATTCCCGATCCCGGTCTCATCGAAATCCAAATGTGTCTTAAAGGCCAAGTTGTTTAAATATTTAAGCGATTCAATTCAATTTTAAACATTGAATCCACACAGCATTATCCATAGATAATAACAATCATCCATTTCAGATATATACAAATCTTATCATAGAATATCTCAACTATCATTCAACAGATATCAACCATATTCAAATATTCAATTCAAACAATCATCCATAAGCAAGCACTTCTTTAATTCATATAATTAATTTAATTAATTTAATTTAAATTAATTACTTAAGAATTAATCACTTAATCTTGCTTAACCAAGCATTAATTAATTAATCCAAATCATTTAATTAATCAATCACTTTTTAATTATCCACATTATTAATTAGTTAATCTTTAATTAATTAACAATCCTTTAATTAGCTATTAATTAATTACTATAATTATTCATTAATTAAAACTTGATTAAAAATTAATCATTCCTTAATTGGTTATTAATTAACCCTTAATTTATAATTAATTAATCTCAATTAATTCTTAATTAATTACAAATTAATTTATCTTAATTACTTAATTAATTATAAATTAATTTACCTTAATTATTTAAATTAATTAGCCTTAACCACTAATTAATTATCTATTAATTATTAATTAATTAATGTTTAATTACTTTATTAATTAACCTTAATCAATTAATTAATTACTTCTCAATTACTAATTAATTAATTATTAATCACTTAATTAATTAATCTTTAATTATTTAATTAATTATCTATTTGTTATTATTTAATTTAATCCTTAATTATCCAATTATTAATTCATAATTAATTAATTAAACCTTAACAAATTAATTAATCTAAATTAATTAATTAATTTAACCTTAATTACTTTATTAATTAAGTAAACTTTAGTTCCAAAACTTAATTAATTTTCAAAACCAAACAACTTCATTCATTATTAAAAACTATAACATATTTAAAACATTTTCAATTTGTTAAAAATTATTACCTTTTTAAAAGTTAAATTTAAAAGAATGTAAAATCATTTAAAACTTCAACTAATAAAATATGAATTACTTTGAATTAAAATATTTAACATTTTATAAAGTAGTTGAAATAAAATCTTTAAAGTTTAAACTTAAAACAATTTGAAAATTTAAGTTTGAAAGTTTCAAACTTCACTTGTCCCTATTCGTTTGACTCGACTAAACTCAAGACAACACCAAAAACCAAACCCCCATTTCCTCCCTTACCTTTCTTCTTTGGTTAAACTTCAGCTAACCCAAAAACAAAAATACTGGAAAGCACACTTTTCTTCCCAAACCCCTGCACGAGCTACAACAGCAACACTTCCGAGCACAGACGCGAGCCACACACCCAAACACTCGAACACTGCTTCGAGTCTTTCTGACCACTAACTCCGCTGACACGGTCATCACCTCGTGCACATGCATGTTGCTCCGATGCTGCCGCCACCATCCACGACACCACGCGCAAGCTCCACTTCGACCAACGACACAACTCCATCCCCCAAACCTCACTTACACGAGCTCAATCAAAATATGGTTGATCGAACCCATCAGCCAGCATAACCCCTCATCGAGAAAATCCCCTTTACCCCCAACGCCGACCACCAATCGCCTCAAAATTCCGGCCACAACCTCGTAAGACCCAGACGCATCTTCACCCCAAGCCACTCGCAATTCGATCCATCCCACGATTCACATTTGCGAATTTCTCGAGCTCAAACGAACACAGACCCAAAACCCAAGTATCCAAAAATCACTACTCTCTGATGAATAATTATTACTTCCATTATTTTTCTCAAGTTTATCAATCAACAACACAACTTTGCCCCAAATTTCAAAGTCTAAAATCATCACAGTAACCAGAATTTGCTCAAAAATCAATTTCAGGTTATCATCATAATACTGCTTCAATTCCAATTTTAAAATTCTGATTTTTATCTTAAAAATCATGCTATACATAGTAGATTTAGGATGTGAATTTAATTCAAAAAAATTCAGAGCAAGATTTTATCATGATATAATTTTTTTTTACTGTATTATCTTGATTCAGCAGATTTTTAAAACAGTTTCTTTTAAATATCAAAGTAATGCTTGATTCATGTTTAAATGAAACTACTGCATTAAAGATTCTAACTTAACTATGATTTGTTGAATACATTTTGAAGCTTTTGTTTTAAGTTTTTACTCTGCGTCATGAATTTACAGTGAAGCATCAGCAAATTGAACATGCACAGTTATAAAACAATACAACACCAATTTATCCATATATTTATACATGCAAGACATTTACTAACTCAAAATTCCGCATGCACAACTTTACTTAAATTTTCTGATAAAAAGAAATTTACTCACCTGATTCGTAATTAAGCAGAGACAAAAATTGGATTCTGGAAAATGAAAGGACTGTAGTTTTCTTTTTTACTTGAAATTGCTTAATCCAATGTTTGCTTGATGATGCTTTAATCCTTAATCAATCAGTACTTAATGGAAGAACTTTGAATTTTCTTTTTTAGATTTGCTGTAACTTGTTTGCAGATTTTCCCTTGAATTCTGTTTGCAGATCTCTTCCTGATTTGTTTGCAGATTAAAGTTTCCTGATTTTTGAAGTGAGGTTTGAGTTTTATAAATTTTGGATTGAAGTGAAGATTTTCAGTTTTGTTAATGGAGGTGTGTAATTTTCTTGCTTTAGAAAATTTTGAATGAGAAAATTGAAATGAAGCATAAGAAATAGCTTTTTATATAAAATTTTGTTTTTATAAAAATTTAAAGAAAATAAATTTAAATTATGACACTTGTCACTATTCCTTGTTAATTCTTTAACACATGTTTTTTAGTATGATTTAAATGTTAACAAGTGTTATTTTCATGCAAAAAGAAATTTAAAATGTTTTTCTTAATTGATTTTCTTAATTTAAATCCATTTTTAATTCATATAAAATCAATTCTTCTTTAAGAAATAAATATAAAACAAATTTTATATCCTAAATAAAATCATGAAAATACTCTTTTAAACTCAAAGTATAATTTAGAATATAATTAACCTATTTGAATCTTTTAATTCAACAAATTTTTTAAATTCAATTCAAAAATCAAATTTTATATGAATACAATTTTAACACATTCATTACCCTTATGTATATATTAATTTTAATTAGAATCAATGTACATTTACAATTCATTTATTGTTATTGTTTAAAATAACAAATTTATCAATTTAATTTAATTCATTACAAAGATTATCATATTTAAATTGGGTTTGAAATTCCGGAATATCACATTCCTCCCTCCTTAAAAGAATTTCGTCTCTGAAATTTAAACAAAAGATAATCCCAAATTTTCAATTTTTTCAACACTTCAAGCATACATAACATCCATACATTAGAAATCAACAAACAAAACATCCAAACAACGATACATCCAATACAAACACCACTAGCTATCCGGACACATATCCGGGTAAGCCTTCCTAAAACTATCCAGAGTTTCCCAGGTACAATCTCTAGGATCCTCACTCCACTGGACTCTAACGAGCTTCACTATCTTGCTTCTGAGTTTCCTCTCGTCTTGATCAACAATTCGAACAGGATGTCTGATAACTGATAAGTCCGGCTCAACCTCTAAGTCTTCCTGCACAGCTGGCTCCACAATAAGAGATCGATCGTGCACATATTTTCGTAGATGAGATACGTGGAAAACATTGTGAATTCCAGCCATCCGGACTGGTAATCCGATCCTGTATGCTACGGCACCAATCCTCTCGAGTACTTGAAACAGACCAATATATCTCGGAGCGAGTTTCCCTGTCTTCTCAAATCTTACTGCTCCTTTAATAGGGGAAGCTGTGACAAAGACTAAATCACCAATCTCGAACTCCAATTGTCTTCGTCTTTTATCTGCATATTTCTTTTGACGATCCTGAGCAGCTCTCATCCTTTTCTTGATAAGCTCGACTTTAGCAGATGCTTCACGAATCAGATCTGGTCCAAGCACAATACGGTCTTTCGACTCTATCCAACAAGCTGGGGATCTACACGGCCTTCCATACAGTGCTTCATAAGGAGCCATCTTGATACTTGCTTGGTAACTGTTATTATAAGAGAATTCCACTAGATGTAGATGGTCCTCCCAAGATCCTCCAAAATCTAATACACAGGCTCTCAGCATATCTTCTAAAATTCGATTTAGCCTCTCCGTCTGCCCATCTGTTTGGGGATGATATGCTGTACTCAATCTCAAACTTGTTCCCATAGCTGATTGCAATCTCACTATCTCTTTCAAGAAAATCTCTGCCAGAGAAGCTGCAGTACGGGTTGCCTTAACTGGTATAAAATGGGCGCTCTTGGTTAGACGATCCACAATCACCCATATTCCTTCATTCCCCTTCTTTATTCTAGGCAAACCGTCGATGAAGTCCATCAAAAATCATCTCCCACTTCCACATCGGAATCTCCAAAGTTTGTAACAAACCGGCTGGCTTCTGCTGATCTCCTTTAACTTGCTGGCAGATTGCACAACTATTAATGAATCTAGCTACATCCTTCTTCATCTTCGGCCACCAGAAAACTCTCTTCATATCCTTGTACATCTTCGAGATTCCTGGATGGATATTCAATCTGGAGCGATGACTTTCTGACAATACTTCCTGTCGCAGATCCCTATCATACGGAACACAAATCCTTCCGTTGATCCTCAGTGTCCCTTGGTCAATAACCTCAAAACTAGGACACTGACCCTTCCTAACTCTTCTGATAATTCTTTTCAACATTATATCAGATTCTTGCTTGCTCGAAATCCTTTCCAGAAGAGACGGAACCACTTCCAAAAGAGAAAGAACCGCATTCCTTCTAAGTGCGTCTGCCACAATGTTCGCCTTTCCCGGAGTATACAGAATATCCAAATCATACGAGGCTAAGAACACAACCCATCACTGCTGTCTTAGATTAAGATCTTTCTGAGAGAAAATACATTTCAATGGTTTGTGATCTGCGAATAACTCAAACTTTTCTCCTAAAAGATAGTGCCTCCAGATCTTTAAAGAAAAAACAATGGCCAACAGCTCTAGATCATGCGTAGCGTAGTTCCTCTCATGTGGCTTCAATTGCCGACTCGCATACGCAATTGCCCTTCCATTTTGCATAAGCACATCTCCCAATCCAACAATACAGGCATCAGTATATACTTCAAACTTGCTCTTCCCAAGACATATCATCTTCCGAGACATTAGCAGTCACTGAATTCCACCAGACTGCGGCACCACCTTGTAATAGCCATGCAGCCATTATTCTCTTCTGCTCATCCGATAACTCATGCTCTTAAAGATCTTCTCGCACGAGCGAAGCCATGCTTGTACCTCTATTACAGTTTCTGATCCTTGAAACGGTTTTCCTCCAAGATGAACGAAGTCCTTGCATAACGCAGCAAAACTGACTGGAGACGTAACCGGGTTAACAGCCTCATTATCAGTCCGCTCTCACCTATTACTAGTTGATGTACTTCCAACAACCCTTCCCCTTCGGCCTCTTGAACTCATACTGGCTACCTGAACAAGTAACCCAACTAGTTTAGATAGGGATATAGTTATATAAGAAAATTACAAATACGCAGTCTCAAGATAGATACTACTCCAGAGCCTAGGTGTTTCTCAACCAATGCTCTGATACCAACTGTGACGACCCGTCTTTCAATACCCAGAAAGACGTATCATCAATAAGAAAAGAAAGAGATAGAAATAGAAAAGATAGAAAGAAAAGAACAACAATCGTCAGGATCTCACAGCGGAAATGAACAAAATATAATATTACACATATCCATTACATAGTTTAACATATCATAGTACACAAAATAATAAGACTTCATTACGTATGACATTCATAAGAGTCTTCCAAACCATACAACTCAAAACACAACATCAAAATGTCACTACAGCGGAAAGAGATAGATAGTACGTCTGGACTCCAGCTCCAGCTTCCAAAACATTTGCTAATCCCAACCTAATCACTTGGCTACTCATAAAAATTTGAGTACCCAAGAGTTTATGAAAAAAAATAAACTCCGGGTCAGACATGGGTCTGGTGTGAGTAAATCAGTTAAAGTTGTTTAACTTTAAAAATCATTTTGAAACAAAAGGCATCACGTAAGTCTTCCCACAAATAAACACGGGTAAGTTTTTACCTTACGCTAACCAAAACATTTGATAGGAAATCCAGTGATATTATAATAGGGTCTAGGGTTTTCAAATAAATAGAAAATAGCCGAAATTGTTACATCTATTAAATTCCAGCTACTAGCCACGAAAGTGGGTAATACAATCAAAACCGTAGGGTCTCGTAGGGAAAATGGGTTTCCATCAATGGCAGGGCTACTGGGGTACCGCCCGTCACAGTACGGGGCCTAGATCACTGTATCGAGGACCACTCCCGATCCCCTGCAACACAAGGCCGGAACCATCCCTTACTGGATAGCTCCGAACAAGACAACCCCGTAGTTGTGGCCAACAACTACCCACACAGCTGAAATAATAAGGGACTTCTAGATAGGGGTAAATCTCACTCTCAAGTGGGGGCTACCCACGAAGCCTTGCTGCACCTCCCCTGTTTTAGCCATTCCCAGTTGATGAGGCTTGAGGCTATGATCACCTTTAGAGAACACATCTCTTAGAATGCTCATCGTCCACCTGACGATGTTCCGAAAGCATGCAATCCATACAAGTTCGTTCCCGGTTCGAACAAAACCGACGACATTATTTCATTACACTCATTTTGGACAGTTATAAAACAACATAATGCCAATTTATCCTTATATTTTTACATGCAAGACATTTACTAACTCAAAATTTCACATGCACAACTTTACTTAAATTTTCTGATAAAAAGAAATTTACTCACATGATTTGTAATTAAGCAGAGATAAAAATTGGATTCTGGAAAATGAAAGGACTGCAGTTTTCTTTTTTTACTTGAAATTGCTTGATCCAATGTTTGCTTGATGATGCTTTAATCCTTAATCAGTCACTACTTAATGGAAGAACTTTGAATTTTCTTTTTTAGATTTGCTGTAACTTGTTTGCAGATTTTCCCTTGAATTCTGTTTGCAGATTTCTTCCTGATTTGTTTGTAGATTAAAGTTTCTTGATTTTTGAAGTGAGGTTTGAGTTTTATAAATTTTGGATTGAAGTGAAGATTTTCAGTTTTGTTAATGGAGGTGTGTAATTTTCTTGCTTTAGAAAATTTTGAATGAGAAAATTGAAATGAAGCATAAGAAATAGCTTTTTATATAAAATTTTTGTTTTTATGAAAATTTAAAGAAAATAAATTTAAATTATGACACTTGTCACTATTCCTTGTTAATTCTTTAACACATGTTTATTAGTATGATTTAAATGTTAACAAGTGTTATTTTCATGCAAAAAGAAATTTAAAATGTTTTTCTTAATTGATTTTCTTAGTTTAAATCCATTTTTAATTCATATAAAATCAATTCTTCTTAAAGAAATAAATATAAAACAAATTTTATATCCTAAATAAAATCATGAAAATACTCTTTTAAACTCAAAGTATAATTTAGAATATAATTACCTATTTGAATCTTTTAATTCAACAATTCAAATTAAAATTAAATTTTTAAATTCAATTCAGAAATCAAATTTTATATGAATACAATTTTAACACATTCATTACCCTTATGTATATATTAATTTTAATTAGAATCAATGTACATTTACAAGTCATTTATTGTTATTGTTTAAAATACCAAATTTATCAATTTAATTTAATTTATTACAAAGATTATCATATTTAAATTGGGTTTGAAATTCCGAAATATCACATATTATGATAGAAGTAATATTTTATAAACAAAGGTTGTCATCATCAAAACGGGGGAGATTGTTAGTCCTTGAGATGATGGTTTTGATGACAACAACCTTAGAATAGATTATAAAATATAAATACTAACAGTATAGTTTAGATAAATATACATACATACATACACATATATATATGTGTGTGTGTATGTATATGTAGGATTTAACCATATATGTACCAAGAATGAAGACGGTATAGTATAGAGATTCAAGATATCAAGATTGAAGACTCATGAGTATCAAGAATATCAAGATTATCAAGAGTTTAAGATTTCAAGAATCAGTAATTTTAATTAGGAATTTTGTTAAAACTCCTAAAAAAGCACTGGTATCTTAAAATCCAATTTATTCTTGGAATGGTATCCACTTCGAGCCCGTTAAAGGGATGTAACCCTAAGTAGGATGGAACCTACGAAAAATCTAGTGGAACATTGTTTTGTATCCGCTAACTTTTATTCAAATGATTTTACAAAATTATCTTGTTTTCAAAATGATTTTAAAACCTTCCTTTTAAAAGAATCAAAAACATCTATCCTGATTTTAAATACTTTTAGCCTTAAAATAATCTTTAAATTCAAAATCAAATTATCCTTATTTTTAAAACTATCTTTAAAAATAAAATTAGATTTAAATATAAAATTATAGTAAAATTTTATATATACCAAAATATTATTCTCTATATTTATTTAAGTATTTTAACTATAGTTAAGTATATTTATAAAAGTTTAAAATAGTTTTAACATAAGATAAAAGTTATTTTCAAAGGAAAACAAAACACCAAAATTTCCTTTGGGATGTCGACATACCCAAGTTACCCATGTCGACATAGTGTCATTTGATTTCAAAATTTTGAATTTCAAAAGAAGTGTCTATTCGTCATATCCCTTCACGAATGAACATGGCTGTTGTGCTTCTATAAATAGGGGATGTTTTCAATGAATTTTCAATTTTTTTTTTTGGTTTTCACTCCTTTTCTTCTTCCATATTTCTATATACACATTCTTACCATTACTCTGCCGAAATCAACATTGAATCTAACTAGATCATTTCTGGTTTGATTCTCTATCACTATCTAGCCGAGATCCTCAACGCTATTAAAAGTTATAGATTTCTTTGTAATCAATTAAGTGAGAAAATGTGTGATTGTAGCCTTGTAAATCTATCAAGCAATAAAAGGTGTGATAGTACCCTTGGAAATCAATTGGGTGAACTTGTTGCCCGAGAAATCAAGTATCTCTACCTAGAGGATTGTGAATCTGGAGGGTGTACCTCGTAGCCTTGAAATCGAGCGTGTAATTGTAAAGATTGCTTTTGAAAGGAAATCCGTACTTGTGTGCGGGATTGGATGTAGGGTAACTTCGAACCAGTATAAAATCCGGTGTGTTCTTTCCTTTACTGCTTTTACTTTATTTCTGCTTTCGTGTTCGTTTCTGTGATCATATCTGTGTCTGAATATTGCATACATCTGTGTTCAAATTAACAAAAACTCAAAGAGATTTAGTAATTTCTTTAAACACTATTCACCCCCCCTCTAGTGTTAATCCTAGCCTTAAGATCCGTATTCCGTATTTCTCACAGGTCCCGTATGCAAGTGCAGTTGGCAGTTTGACGTATGCCATGGTCTGCACTAGGCCTGACATTGCACAGGCGGTTGGATCGATGAGTAGATTCATGGCGAATCCAGGAAAGACGCATTGGGAAGCTGTGACGCCCCACCTCTATGCTCACAATAACAAAGGTTATTATGAGGTAATAACGTCTGCTATTGCGAAGAATAAGGCTTGTTAGAAGCGACCATCCGTAAGTTATGCCTTAGACAAGTATTGATTACATCGATAGAAGTTGTGTAAATTACTCCCAACGATATACATTAAATCCAAATCTAAAATGAAACCACGGTGGCTTATTAAAAATACAGAATAACTCATAATAGCAACAACACAGATAAGTATAATCACATCAGAACAGAAATATCATATATAGCGGAAGGTAAGTCTGGATACATGCTACAACACTCGATGGTTCACATGAACCAAATGTACATATACATAGCCAACATAACATACATGAGATGAGAGTCAATACACCAAAAGTAACACCTCGAAGCTTAAACAAAAGATAAGGTGAAATCCCAAAAGCTGAAGCAGCAACTGAATCAGAGATAGTGATTATCCTGAAATAACTCGGTCTGATCCGAGTATTATTTAAAAGAAAATAATAAACGGATCAGTCTAATTTAAACTTAGAAATGAATGCATGACACCAAAGCAAGTTAATCATAATCTCGAGTGAGACTATCCAGCATGAATAATCAACATAGTTTAAATGAAGAAATCTCATTAAACACCATCAAAATCAACTCCCAAATTCATAACTGAATTCAAAACAGCAATACACAAAAATGTAGAAATCAAAATAGGATAACTATAAAAATAAGCATAAATGGATCGATCCCAGCATATGGCGAGTCTAAGCTACGCCGCACGTGCGTCTCAAATGCCGAAGCCTACCAAGTACTGTCACCATAATATTTGGCGCCCAACAAATGACCCGAAGGTCCAACAAATGACCCGAAGGCCTAGTACTGATAATTGACCCAAAGGTCCAGCATAGTGGCTCAAAAGCCCAACAAAATCATAAAAATTTTCAAACAGTAACACCACGGCAAATATTTCAATTAACGAGTCCGAAATTAACCGAATTAGTAAAAGCGTGGTTCCATATTCCGCACTTTTGCTAAGTCATTTAATTCTCATCATCGTTTCCTTTAAAGTGAAAAATTGTGTATTATATATAAATAATTTTTACATTCTCAAATGGACAAGTCCGGAATTAATCGAATCAGTAAAAGTAAGGGTTCATAGTCCTTAATTTTGCTGAAGTGTTTAAATCGATTTCTCATTCTTTAGAAAGCGTGAACTGTGAAATTTTTGGAAACAATTATATTTTAAAATGATTTGAAAACACATGATTAAAATAGCAATTTCGACAAGGAAATTGCACTTCACAAAACACCATAAAAACATATATAAAATTAGCGTTGCGGGTCCTCTTGGTTGCAAGATAGCCGCTTTAAAATTCACTTTAAATTGGTGGTTACTGAAGTCAAAACAATAGTAATTTTTATTCATCAAAAATCTCATCAAAATAACACGCTTCAAATATAAACACCGGGTAAAAACCCGTTATAAAAATAACAGCAACAAAATACGTTTCAAAACAAAACACCGGTTCAAAGTAAATTAAATATTGGTCCACACTAATTATATATGCATCAAATATAGCACTGCCTGGGCACTAACTACAATATTCATGCACACACACTACAATATAAACAAAATATAACTTCAACTATTTACACGCACAGAATCAAACAAAAATACATAACTTGGCAATATTACACTATCCATGCACGCAAGTAACAAACTAAGTTGCCTGGAAACACTACACTACAAAAGCTACAATGCATACACACTCCTACATGCTGACACGTAGTATGAAATTTTAAAACATTCTTGCCCAAAAATGAAATGCCTGGACTTGAATTCGTGCAACGTTTACATGCACGCAAAAATGAAGTGATGAATAAATAACCAGGAACTAGTACACCTGTATGAAATAGGCACATACTAGTTTTCAAAGCACATACAAGACCAGGACTGTGTTTCCATGCACACGTGTATGCAAAACATGCTTCACGCAATAATGAATTAAAAATAAAACGACCTGGAACTATTTCGAGCAATTTGGAGATTGTTTTACACTCACGTGACCTGGGCAAGAAATATTTCGAGCAATTTCGAGTAATTAATCACTAGCATATATAATACAGACGTGCAAAACATATAGACTAAACTTGTTTAGTGCATTTCATGCACGCAAGTATATAAAAAAATAAACAACCCGAACTGTGACAAAACAACACCAACTTGCACACACGAAATCAAGAAAAAGAGGTGGCCAGAGCAATATAATTTGCTCGCAAAAAAAAAGAAATGGTCTTGCATACAGAAAATATTTCACTCGATGGTTTCCAGAACCAAAAATATTGCATACGAAAACAATACTGCATACAAAACGTAAACAACTTAACTAACAAAAGTTGCAAACCAATATAAACACCAAAACAACATATAAAAAAACAGGCATCCAAAGTTTTAATTAGAAGTGTGAGTTTGCACTCACCTCTAATTTGTTTCAGAATCAATTAGCAACTAAGATCCAAAAGAGAGCAAGAATTTGAACTGCCATTAAAGCTTTTACAGAGCTATTGGAAATTCAAAACGAAAGAATGAGGCTAACTTTTCTTTTTCCAATTTGTGTATACAAGTCAAGGCAAATGTGTTGGCAAACTTTGGTACAAATGCATTTATGTGGGAAACGTGCATCAGTGAAAGAAAGGACATGCTGTATAAAATAATGATGGTAGAAAAATGAAAGTGTTCAAACTTTGTTTTACAAAATTAGTGGTGGCAGCACGTTCCAATTTTGTTTTTAAATGGACCTATTCTTTTACATACACGTGAAGGCATATGCAGTTCATTTCAAATGTGCTGCCATACAGCTGACTTTGCAATGGATTTCACTTCTTTTTTTTAATCTCAATTTAAAATTTTTATTTTTAATTTTTATTTTGACGGTAATTCAAAAAACAAGGTTGTTACAAACCTCCCTATAAAAATTGCGTCCCCGCAATTTACATACTAGAAGTTGTTTATACACAAATTATTCATCACAACAAAGAATTAAAATAGAAAAGATGGATTAAGAATGCTCACCCCCACCCGAAGAGGAGAGAAAACCAAGATAAAAATGCTCGATGAATTCTTTGGTTTCCCAAGTACAATCTTTGAGGTTTGCGGACCATTGAATTTTCACAAGCGGGACTTCTTTATTCCGAAGGCGTTTAACCTCCGAAGCTAGCACACGAATAGGATTTTGCACCATAGACAAGTTTGGTGAGATCTCAAGATTTTGCAACATATGAGGATCAATAATAGAATCCAAATCTCGAAGGCATCGACGAAGCTGGGATACATGAAATACGTCATGAATTCCCCAAAACTGAATAGGTAGCGATACACGATAAGCAATAGGGCAAATGCGTTCCGTAATTTGAAATGGTCCAACATATCGAGGAGCCAATTTCCCGGAGCTACTAAAACGCACCACCTTCTTCATCGGAGAAACATGAATGAACACATAATCGCCCATAGAAAATTCCAAAGGCTTCCTACGATGGTCGGCATAAGATTTCTGCCTATTATGAACCTCTTTCATTTTCTGTCTAATAATATCAATCTTCTCAAAAGATTCACGAACATAATCGAGGCCGAGAACTAACTTTCCCCAGATTCCAACCAACAAGACGGTGATCAACACGGCCTTCCGTAAAGGGCTTCGAAAGGAGCCATACCGATACTGGATTGGAAACTGTTATTATAAGAAAATTCAACAAGAGATAAGTGGTCTTCCCAATTACCTCCAAAATCAAGAATACAAGCGCGAAGGAGATCATCTAAGACTTGATTCACCCTTTCAGTCTGACCATCAAACTGTGGATGATAAGCTGTACTGAGATCGAGCTTAGTACCCAAAGCTTTCTGAAGGCTCTACCCGAAACCACTAGTAAAAAGCGGATCTCTGTCACTACCAATGGAACTAGGAACTCCATGAAGTCGAACAACTTCTTTAATAAAAAGCTTAGCCAGCAAAGGTGCAGTCCGATTGGACTTGATAGGAATAAAATGGGCTGATTTGGTCAATCGGTCAACAATCACCCAAACACTAGTATGGCCCGACCTCGAACGAGGTAGACCATCAATGAAGTCCATAGAAATTTGATTATATTTCCATAATGGAATCTTAAGAGGCTGCAAAAGACCACTAGGACGTTGGTGCCCCGCTTTAATAAGTTGACAAGTCATGAAACGACTCACATAACTTACAACATCACGCTTCATACCCTCCCAAAAGTATAAGCGTTTCATGTCAGCATACATCTTACTACTGCCCGGATGGATAGTATACTTAGAATGATGACAGTCCTCAAGAATGTCATTTCTAAAATTAGGAACATTAGGCGCAATCAACCTTCCCTTCTTCCAAATACAACCATGAATATCAATATCAAAATCCTTTAGATTATCACTTTGGGGTTTCGATTTACAACTCTGAATAAGATAAGAGAGATATGGATCTTGTTTCTGGGCATCGGCAATACGATCCAACAAACTAGAATGAGCTCCCATGCTAAATAAAAGTACGGAAAAATCAGAAACTGAAGGACGGTCTCTAATATCACAATGAGATAAAGCTTCTAATATATTCCACTCTGCTAGCATCATGGAAACAACAACTTGCCGCTTGCGACTAAGCGCATCAGCAACCCGATTACCCTTACCAGGGGTATACTGAATATCGAAATCATATGAAGCAAGAAATTCGAGCCAACGATGTTGCCTCATATTAAGTTCCTTATGAGTGAAGAGATATTTCAGAGATTTGTGGTCAGTGAAGAGAACAAAACGCTCGCCCAATAAATAATGTCGCCAAATCTTTAGAGCAAAGACTATGGCGGCTAACTTCAAATCATGGGTAGCATAACGAATCTCGTTAGGCTTTAGTTGTTTAGAAGCATAGGCAACTACTCTATCCTTTTGCATGAGAACAGCACCGAGTCCATAACCATTGGCATCGGTATAAACAACAAGATCATGATTCCCTTCGGGAACCACTAAGATAGGAGCATGAGTAAGGAGATCTTTTAACTTCATGAAAGAAATCTCACATTTATCAGACCAAATAAAAGGAACAGGTTTTCTCGTGAGAGTGGTAAGCGGTAAAGCAATACGAGAAAAGTCCTTAACGAACCGGCAGTAATATCTCGCCAATCCAAGGAAACTATGGATCTCAGTAACGGTCTCGGGCCTCTTCCAATTCTGAATAGATTCAATCTTGGAAGGATCGACAGAGATACCATCGGAAGAAATAATATGACCGAGAAACTTCACCTTATTCTCCCAGAAGTGACACTTGGAGAATTTGGCATAAAGCTGGTGCTGACGAAGAATGCTCAAAACAATCTCCACATGTTGAATATGATCGGCTTCAGATTTGGAATAAATAAGAATATCATCTATGAAAACCAAGACGAACTTATCGAGATATTCCCGGAATATCCAATTCATAAGATCAACAAAATACGTTGGAGCGTTAGTCAAACCGAACGGCATAACAAGACATTCGTAATAACTATAACGAGTGCGGAATGCGGTAAGAGGTATGCTATCTTTCGCAACTCGTAACTGATGAAAACAGGTAGCAAGATCGAGTGGGCAGAAAAGCTTAGCACCACTTAATTGGTTGAACATGTCGTCGATCCTAGGTAATGGATACCTATTTTTGATAGTGAGCTCGTTAAGCTTGCGATAATCAATGCAAATCCTAAGAGTACCATTTGGCTTCTTAACGAAGATAATGGCGGCGCCCTAAGAAGATGAGCTAGAACGAATAAATTGCTTGGCTTCCATTCAGATAATTGTTGCTTGAGTTCCTCATTTTCCTTAGCAGACATCCACGTGGGAGGACGGCTGACAGGATGAGCACCAAAGATAAGATCAATATGGAACTCAATTTCCCTCTTCGGCGGCAAACATGAAATAGGTTCGAAGACATCAGAAAAATCACAAACAATTGGAATATTAGCTATGACATCCTCCGATTCGAAGGAAGAAATGAGAGCATTCGAAGCATGGTCCATGTCTCGAAATACAATATATAACTGCTCGATAGCATTCGGATGCTTGAGATATAAAGTTCTTTCGGGACATAGGATTTGAACTTCATAACGGACGAGCCAATCCATTTCCAAAATCATATCAAAACCAAGATGATCCATAACATGAAGATTCGCATGGAAGGAAAAACCACATAGAATAATCTCAACATCAACACATAACAAACCAAGAGTGGCGGATCCACCAATAGAATTCATAATCCTCAAAGGGTTGCAAAGACTAACAACATCCAAAGGAATAACATCAACAAGCTTCTTTGATACGAATGAATGTGATGCACCCGTATCGAAAAGAACTCTAATAGAACGGCCATGAAGTAAAATAAATCCTTCCAAAACAGAAGGAGGAATACCTTTGGGCTGAGAAGAATCACCAAAAGCTTTAGCAACATTAAGCTTCCCGGATTTGAAACCCATAGGAGCAGTAGGACAATCAAAAACCCAATGACCTTCTTTCTTGCAATAGCGGCAAATGCGAGGCTTAGGACAACTACGTAGAAAATGATCCAGAGAACCACAATTATAGCACGCCCTCTGATTAAACGGTGCACTACTAGGCTGAGAACTAGAGGTAGCTTGCTTCTTCTTCTTCTTGTTGTTGGAAGAAGAATTAGGCTTATGAAATGGAAATCTCTTCTTGTTGGGGTTCTTAGAAACCTCAACCTCATCACTACTATCACGTTCCTTTTCGATAACTTCAAGGCAAAGTGCCGAATCAACAAGTTCCTCAAAAGGAAGCTTAAGCTGAAGCAAAAGGACTTTCTTCAAATACTTCTTCAAACCTTCTACAAATCTAAGATTCTTCTTATGCGGAGTGTTAATGAAATCAACTCCGTATTTGGATAAGGCCTCGAAAGATGCAACATAATCAGAAACAGAGGACTTTCCTTATTTTAACTCAATGAAACTACGAGCAAGATTGGCATTTTCTGATTCAGGAACGAACTTAAGTTCGAAAGTTCCTTAAACTGATTCCACGAGAGAGAGGACTCATCATCTTCCGCAATCAAAAGCTCATACCAATCAAGTGCATGTTCTTGCAACATGCTAGATGCCACGAGAACGCGATGATGATCTGAAAGATTCATCCGAGAAAATATGCGCTCACTAGCGCGCAACCAAGTCTGAACCTCCAATACACTTTTCGATCCCTTGAAAGGCTTGCCTCCAAGGTGAGAATAGTCACTACACATGCGGGGGAAGGCAGACTTGTGAGTGGGAGCTGCGAAAGTAGCAACAAAAGGCTGAATACCCCGAAACAACTCCATAAACTGATCCGCTGACATATAGAATCCGTCCGGATGAGAACCACTAGATGGACCTGCAGTAGAACGCTTCCATCTGCCTCTTCCAGCCATAGGCCTAGAGAACAAGAGAAGATAAGGATTAGTTAAAACGACACAAGATTGGAAAGGAATTTAAAAAATGGAATACAACGGAAATATGAGATTCATTCCTAGACATATTCCAACATGTTAAAGTGGATAAAAGTTTAAGAACAACGAAGAAATAGATTAGAAAGACACGAATAAAACCCTCGACTAGTTGTAACACATGTTCCATTCTGCTTCTATTCCGTGTTTATTATAATTTGTTTTGAACCTCGGCTCTGATACCAAGTTGTGACGCCCCACCTCTATGCTCACAATAACAAAAGTTATTATGAGGTAATAACGTCTGCTATTGCGAAGAACAAGGCTTGTTAGAAGCGACCATCCGTAAGTTATGCCTTAGACGAGTATTGATTACATCGATAGAAGTTGTGTAAATTACTCCCAACGATGTACATTCAATCCAAATCTAAAACGAAACTACGGTGGCTTATTTAAAATTCAAACAACTCACAATAGCAACAACACAGATAAGTATAATCACATCAGAACAGAAATATCATATATAGCGGAAGGTAAGTCTGGATACATGCTACAACACTCGAAGGTTCACATGAACCAAATGTACATATACATAGCCAACATAACATACATGAGATGAGAGTCAATACACCAAAAGTAACACCTCGAGCTTAAACAAAAGATGAGGTGAAATCCCAAAAGATGAAGCAGCAACTGAATCAGAGATAGCGATTATCCTGAAATAACTTGGTCTGACCGAGTATTATTTAAATAAAAATAATAAATGCATCAGTCTAATTTAAACTTAGAAATGAATGCATGACACCAAAGCAAGTTAATCATAATCTCAAATGAGACTATCCAACATAAATAATCAACATAGTTTAAATGAAGAAATCCCATTAAACACCATCAAAATCAACTTCCAAATTCATAATTGAATTCAAAACAGCAATACACAAAAATCTAGAAATCAAAATAGGATAACTAGAAAAATCAGCATAAATGGATCAATCCCAGCATATGGCGAGTCTAAGCTACGCCGCACGTGCATCTTAAATGGCCGAAGCCTACCAAGTACTGTCAGCATAATATTTGACGCCCAACGAATGAGCCGAAGGTCCAACAAACGACCCGAAGGCCTTGTACTGGTAATTGATCCGAAGGTCCAGCATAGTGGCTCGAAAGCCCAACAAAATCATCAAAATTTTCAAATAGCAACACCACGACAAATATTTCAATTAACGAGTCAGAAATTAACCGAATGAGTAAAAGCGTGGTTCCATATTCTGCATTTTTGCTAAGTCGTTTAATTCTCATCATCGTTTTCTTGAAAGTGTAAAATTTTGTATTTTATATAAATAATTTTTACGTTCTCAAATGGAAAAGTCCGGAATTAATCGAATCAGTAAAAGTAAGGGTTTATGGTCCTTAATTTTGCTGAAGCGTTTAAATCAATTTCTCATTCTTTTGAAAGCGTAAATTGTGAAATTGTTGGAAACAATTATATTTTCAAACGATTTAAAAACACGTGATTAAAATAGAAACTTCTATAGCAATTTTGACAAGGAAATTGCACTTCACAAAACACCGTAAAAACGGATATAAAATTAGCGTTGCAGGTTCTCTTGGTTGCAAGATAGCAGCTTGAAAATTCACTTTAAATTGGCGGTTGCTGAAGTCAAAATAACAGTATTTTTTATTCATAAAAAATCTCATCAAAATAACACGCTTCAAATATAAACACCGGGTAAAAATCCGTTATAAAAATAACAGCAACAAAATACGTTTCAAAACAAAACACCGGTTCAAAGTAAATTAAATATTGGTCTACACTACTTATATATGCATCAAATATAGCACTGCCTGGGCACTAACTACAATATTCATGCACACACACTACAATATAAACAAAATATAACTTGAACTATTTACACGCACAGAATGAAACAAAAATACATACCTGAGCAATATTACACTATGCATGCACGCAAGTAACAAACTAAGTTACCTGGCAACACTACACTACAAAAGCTACAATGCATACACACTCCCACATGCTGACACGTAGTACGGAATTTTAAAACATTCTTGCCCAAAATTGAAATGCCTGGACTTGAATTCGCGCAACGTTTACATGCACGCAAAAATGAAGTGATGAATAAATAACCAGGAACTAGTACACCTGTATGAAATAGGCACATACTAATTTTCAAAGCACGTACAAGACCAGGACTATGTTTCCATGCACACGTGTATGCAAAACATGCTTTACGCAATAATGAAATAAAAATAAAACGACCTGGAACTATTTCGAGCAATTTGGAGATTGTTTTACACTCACATGACCTAGGCAAGAAATATTTCGAGCAATTTCGAGTAAATTAATCACTAGCATATATAATATAGACATGCAAAACATAAAACTAAACTTGTTTAGTGCATTTCATGCACGCAAGTATATAAAAAAATAAACAAACTGAACTGTGACAAAACAACACCAACTTGCACACACGAAATCAAGAAAAAGAGGTGGCCAGAGCAATATAATTTGCTCGCAAAAAAAAGAAATGGTCTTGCATACAGAAAATATTTCACTCGATGGTTTCCAGAACCAAAAATATTACATACGAAAACAATACTGCATACAAAACGTAAACAACTTAACTAACAAAAGTTGCAAACCAATATAAACACCAAAACAGCATATAAAAAAACAGGCATCCAAAGTTTTAATTAGAAGTGTGAGTTTACACTCACCTCTAATTTGTTTCAGAATCAGTTAGCAACTAAGATCCAAAAGAGAGCAAGAATTTGAACTGCCATTAAAGCTTTTACAGAGCCAATGAAAATTCAAAATGAAAGAATGAGGCTTACTTTTATTTTTCCGATTTGTGTATACAAGTCAAGACAAATGTGCTGGCAAACTTTGATACAAATGCATTTATTAGAGAAACATGCATCACTGAAAGAAAGGACATTCTGTATAAAATAATGATGGTAGAAAAAGCAAAGTGTTCAAACTTTGTTTTACAAAATTAGCGGTGACAGCATGTTCCAATTTTGTTTTTAAATGGACCTATTCTTTTACATACACGTGAAGGCATATGTAGTTCATTTCAAACGTGCTACCATACAACTGACTTTGCAATGGATTTCACTTTTTTTTTCAATCTCAATTTAAAATTTCTATTTTTAATTTTTATTTCAATGGTAATTCAAAAATCAAGGTTGTTACAGAAGCAGAAGTATATCTTTAGATACCTTAGAGGAAATCCAAACCATGGACGTGTCTTTGGCGGCCGGGGAAGAGATTCCAACTTGGTTGGATTTTATGATTTCGACTATGTCGGTGATAAAGATCGAAGGAAGTCAACCTCCGGATATGTGTTCACCATTGGTGGGACAACGATCAGTTGAATAGCGAGGTTGTAGACGATTGTGGCTTTGTCTACTATAGAGGGAGAGCTCGCAGCTGCGATTAAAGCAGCTAAAGAGGCGCTTTATTTGAGACGATTGTTGTGTGGTATGGGCTTCGAATACGAAGGGGTGAATGTGTACTGTGACAATCAGAGTGCAATTCACTTAGTTGAAAATTTGGCGTTTAGCTCAAGGACGAAGCATATTGAGGTGAGAGAGTAATTCCTTGTCTCGATGAGTGAAAAGAAGCTAGTTTGTCTTCAGAAAGTTCACACGAAGGAGAATGCAGCATACATGGTTACCAAGTCGTTGCCTATTGCTAAGTTTGAGCATTGCTCGGACTTGATTCGCTTAATGAATGCTAGGTGCCACGGGGTGGCACGGAGGGAGAGTTGAGATGGTTCATGGAGACATTTGTTTTTCATGGTAGAGATTGATAGGTTCTATATGGACTGGGTACTTCAAACACTTTATTGATGGACGGTGGCCTTGCCGGAGTTCGTTGACAGAGTGTAATGGGTGATGGCTTTGTCGAAGCTCATTGGGTAAGTATCCGTTGCCAGGAGCATAAAGGTGTAGATGAAGTTAGAAGGCCTGTACGGAATTCGGTATCAAGGTGGAGATTGTTAGGGATGATACCTGAATTCAGGAAGAGGTCATTGAAGAAGCACATGGAGGAGGAAACCAATGCCCTAGGAGCAGGAGCTGAAGATCGAACCAACATAGTGGTTCGGTGGAGGAAGCTGATTTGCCGGACCAAATCAGTGGTTCGGTGTTGCTTGGATTTACCGCTTCAGAGTTCTGGAGTGGTGGCGTCTTCGTTAGGTGATTGAAGAAGACCGAACGAGAAACTTCGTTCTTCGGTAAAGAAGAGAAGTGAAGCGGCATTGGTTTGGAGAGGTAAAGGAAGACCGAACCAAATTTGTCGTTCAGCGATCTGATGATGCTGAATGAAATATTTCGTTCGATATTTGCCAAACCAAGCAGGTGAAGAGGAAGGTCGGTCCAAATTTTTTGTTCGGTAATTGGGAGATGCCGGTCCAGACTTGAAGTGTACTATGCCGAACCAAATGCCAAGTGTCATATTCCGGACCAAACATGCAGAACCAAGATGCCGAACCAAATCCTGAGCTTCCATATAGCAGCCATCCCTCTACATATCTTCACTCTATAAATAATGGAGCTTCTGAACAATAATGAAAGCCGAAATTAAAAGCTAATTTCAGCTAATTCCAAAGCGATCCTAGAGAGCTGAAACTATAGAATTTTTTCTGTATTGTAAATTCTACTTATGTATAGCCTCCAAAAGTAAATCAATATTGTAACTCCAATCTTTCAGTAATTAATAAAATTTTCTCTCTCCAAGTGGACGTACACTGCCTCGCGGTAGTGGAACCACTGTAAATACTGGTGTTATTTATTTTTTCTGCATTGCATTGGTCCGTGATTGTCTGTTTTGGTGTCTATCTCTATTTATTCCGTCTCACTATAATCACGATCCAGTTCGTTGTTTTTCCACTGCGTTGAGTTTTTTATTCACTGATCATCTGAAGGGATTTTCCCTAATATTGCTTAATTTCTTTTTTGTTAGTGGTTGCAGACATGTGAGAATGAAAGAAAGTTTAAACATTGGTCCCCTTCTTTTAGCTATTTGATCTTGGATTTTTGAGTATTTTCTACTGGAAAGGTGTACAATAGTGTTTCCAGTTCAAATAAGCTTTTTGTATATTGTTATATTATATGTGGACTGTTTAGATTAGCAACCAATTGTAGACAATGGGAATTATTTTTCTCCTTGAGTCATGTAATTAAATCATGTATGTTTATTCGACATTTATTCCACTCTTTGAAGTCGTCTTTTAACAATTTTCAACTTACATAGCAACCTGAGTAACGGGTTACCTTCTCTTGAAATGCCCCAGGCACTATTAGCTACATTATTGTATCCACTCATTGCAGTCCAAGCATTCTGTATCTAAATGGGTTGTTTTTTTATGCCACTTTTATTATGAAGAAATTGTATTAACAACAGCCGTGGTCACTTGTCGAGTTGTTAGGTATATCAACACGAGAATTAGACAACGTGGGTTGAAAAAAAAGCACATAAAAATCCTATCTCTCTTACTGTCGTTGCATAGTCCTTACCATCTCTCTACGAAAACGTTTTGCCCATGTAATGCATTTCCTAAACCAGTAGCCATGACTATATTATAAAATTCTTCATCAGTATTTAAAGAAGAATGATTAGTCCTGGTTTTATCGGTATTGTCAAAACACAATTAAAGTCATTTGCCATCAACCATGGGTAGGCCACGGAATTAGCTAGTTGTTTAGCATGGTTCCATAGGACATTCCTCTACAATTGAGTGTACAGTCCATGTACACCTGTAAATGTTACCTTCAATCCTCGCTAATTTTGCATGTTAAAAGAAATAAACTGATCCCTTTGTTATTTCATTAACTGTCCACATTTTTGGGTTCCGGCAGACCAATATCCTGCTTTTATCATTTGTTTCATTATTGCATATGAACTCCCATTCTGGTTTGAAACTCTTGACAAAAATAGATAAAATTATTCCTACTAAGCTTATGTTCTAGAAGAACAAACATCGGGGGTTTAACTCTATTGACATGTTCTACAATGCCATACTTTCTTTTTGGGAGTTTAACTCCTCCATGTTTTCAAAAAAGGAATGTGATTAATTATTAATTGTAGCAACTCTCTTATTCTTCGAGCTGTTAGGGGAAACGCTCACTTCACTTTTCTTTTCTTTTTTGACCTTTAAACATAATCTGGGAAATTAGGTCTGGCCATTCGGGATTATCAATGACATTAGTCGGTGACCTTGCTTTAAATTCAAACGAGGTTTCCTCTGCTTTCATTCTCCAGGTAAGCCAAACCGAAGAAGTTGCTACAGCATTTTCTGCATTAGAGGTAAGTCCTCTAGTTGTGTTGCACATTTTTTTTTACCCGTTGTTTACTGCCTGTTTCATGTGTCATGTAATCTAAAATAACCTGATCATTTTCATTATACTTGATGTGTGTTATCTACGTATGCATAGTCGTTTTCTCAAACCATTGCCAACTAGTCAATGTCTACCTCTGCATTATCTCTGAGATCTCTGCCAGCATCAACATTCTGAATGTTACATTTCTTAACCTATACAATTTTATTATCATGCTGTTGTAATTTAACATGTCTGAAACTACCATCATGTGCACTATCTAAATGTTTAAACAGGGACTGTGCTAAATTTTGCTCTGATGATTTTGTGTTAAATTTTATGTCTTTACGTTTCTCTTTACCTGGTGTATCAATATCCATAGCCGTGTTCTGTCATTCAGCTCATGTAATACTTCTTGTTAAATTGAATAGTCGACGATATTTCTACTGTTATTATGATCATTATCCAGTTCCATCTCACTATTCTCTGAGTTTATAGCTGGAGAAGTTTTTGGAACCCATTGCTTTGAAAAAATACGTACTCTTTCTATGTCCAAACATTTACATATATTATAACTCTTAGGCCTCCATTCATAGGATACCTCCTGCTAAACTAGTTTATCATAGTGGTCTATAATAGGAACTCGATTAGGAAACATAATGTTTGCATCCACTTCAATCAACACCTTGGCATAGGCAATTCTCATCTTACCACTAATAACTTGATCTAATTTAATAGGTTTACCAATAGTGATTTTGTCCTTACTATCCCCTCCTTGGTCCAAAATTCAATGTCTATGCTGTTAAATCTAATCCATAAAGTAATTGATTTTAATAAGTCACATGAAAGTTTTATACCCGCATCCATTTCTTAATCATCATTAATTTTTTATCATCAAAATAAAGGCCATTATGTAAAATATTATCACCATTCTCTTGATTTTTAGACCTGACCATACAAAATCCATTATCTTTCGATAAGGTTTTAAATTCCCCTGTAGGCCTCCAAACGCATGTAATATAAGCTTTGAAATAAGGACAGTAAGGTTTGTGACCCATCACGTATAATATTACCTATTTCTACTTTTCTCTCGCCTAAGTTTCAATCTGGGAAGTTATTTTCACACATATCATAGTTAATTACTTGTGGTGGATAAAAAGGAAAGGGAGTGATGTTGAAATATATATTTGAAAAGAAAAGGTTGGTGACTTGAGAGAAGAAACTTGTTCTCACAAATAATGCTTTAATATTATTTTTCCTTTGCTAGATTGCTAGATTGCTTGATTACAAATGAGGAGAGAGCTCTCTGTTTAAATGACTCAATAGAACATTTAAGATGTAGAATATTCTAGAAACATGACTCATTTGACAACTCTAGAACTTTCTTTTTAGACAACTCTAGAAACATGACTTTTATTCAATTCTTATTTCTAGCAACTAATATAAAATTCTAGAGCTCTCTCCAAATTCTATTAAATACAAGAAGATTCTAGAAACTTTAGTAATAAGAAACTTCTAGAAATTAACAAATCAAGTTTATATTCCAACACCCCCTTTAAACTTGATTTGCCCCCCTTTGAGCTAAACTTTTACGCATACCAAGTTTCTTGTTTAACTTCTTGAAAATCTCCAACTTCAAAGGCTTCGTTAAAATATCGACAATTTGATCTTGCGTCTTGCAATGCTTGACAACTACTTCTCCTTTCCCAACCAAGTCTCGAATGAAATAATACTTGATTTTTGTATACTTGCTCCTCTCATGAAAAACTGGATTTTCGGTGAGTGCTATAGCAGAATTGCTATCACAATATATAAGTGGACTTTCTTTTTCAACTTCACATTGTGCATTCAATTTTGTCTTGTAAACCCATTTGACTCCAATAGGTTTCTTCCCTTCCGGTACTTCAACCAACTTCCATGTTTGGTTCCTTTCAATTGCATCAATTTCTTGATCCATGGCTTATCTCAATTTGTCTTCCTTGGCGGCTTCTTCAAAATCAACTGGATCCGCAGTTGCATATAAAGCAAAATCAACAAATTCATCTTCTAAAATTCTTCTTGTTTCTTCATAAATCTCCGCAAGAGGTCTTGTCCTTCTAGGTGTTGATTTTGAACTTGAAGATGATGAGCTTGGAGGAAAATTAGATGGTGGAGTAGGTGGAGTCGATCCTTCTTCTTCGATTGGCTCAAATGCATCATTATCAAGCAAGATACTTGTACTTTTTTTTTCCATTCCCATGCTTCTTCCTCATTGAAAATTACATCACGACTAATAATAGTCTTTTTTGTGATGGGGTTATATAATTTATATGCCTCGGATCTTTCACTATAGCCAACAAAGATGCACTTTTCAGATTTGTCATCAAGTTTTCCTCTCTTTTCATCCGGCACATGAGAGTAACAAATGCTTCCAAAAATTCGAAAGTGGGAGACATATGGCTTGTGACCGCTCCATGCTTGTTGTGGAGTCTTTCCTTGAACACTTTTAGTTGCCGCACGGTTGAGAACATAACATGCACATGCTACAGCTTCGGCCCAAAATATTTTAGACAATCCTTTTGTCTTCAACATACTTCGAACAAGTTCCATGATGATACGGTTCTTTCTTTCAGCCATCCCATTTTGTTGAGGGGTTGAGCGGACCGTTAGTTGATGATGAATGCCATGATTCTTTAAGAAATTTTCGAATTCTTCCGCCATATATTCTCCACCACGATCGGATCGGAGTGTCTTTATAGAAAAACTACTTTGCTTCTCCACAAGTGCTTTAAAATTCTTGAATACTTCAAATACTTGAGATTTTTCTTTGAAAAAGTAAATCCACATCTTGCGACCATAGTCATCAATAAAAGTGAGAAAATACCGATTACCTCCAAGAGAGTTTGTGCGCATAGGTCCACATAAATCCGAATGCACTAGCTCTAAAGGATTCTTTGCTCGTCATGCCTTTTCTTTTGGAAATGGATCTCGATGATGCTTGTCAAAAACACAACTTTCACATACTTGATCTTGTTTGCTAATATTTGAGATGCCTCTCACCATATGATCTTTGCAAATCTTGGATAGAGTGCTAAAACTCAAGTAATTATAACGAAGATGCCAAAGCCATGACTTGTCATTAACAATATTAGCAAAACATGAAAATGCTTCAATTTTAATTTTCAACGGAAACATTTTTGTTGGTGTCATCTTCACTTTTGCAATAAGAACACCAGTTTTGTCTTTGATCTCACATAAATCATTTTTGAAATTCACATTATGTCCCTTTTTTAAAAGTTACCCAACACTCAAAAGATTGTATTTAAGACCGGGAACATAATAAACATTAGAAATATAATTTGTACCTTTGCTTTGTCCGTATCGGAATATCGCCACTGCCTTTGACAATGAGCCTTTTGTTATCACCTGTCTTGACTTCTCGTTGGACACTTTCATCAAAATTCACAAAGCAACTTTTATTTCCAGTCATGTGGTTACTACAACCACTATCAATATACCATATATCATCAAAAGAAGCTTCTTGAACATTACAAGAAAGAAGCATACTTTCATCTTGTGTCTTCAAATTCTCATGTAGAAAATTAGAATTATCTTTTTCATCATTAATTCTTTTAAAACAATCTTTTTTCATATGCCCATATTTATGATAATAATAACATTGAATATTATAAGAGTTACCTCTTCCTCTTCCACTATATCCTCCACGACCTCTTCCTCCTTGAGATGGACTTGAATTTTCACTTTGAATTTGGCCTCTTCCTTGTCCTCTACCACGAGCTGATCTTCCACCTCTTCCTCTAAATCCACCACGGTTGGTGTCTCGAATTTGAAAAGCTTGCTCGGAAGGAGAGGAATCAAATTGTTTGATGCGAAGCTCATGAGATTGTAGTGAGCCCAACAATTCTTCAAGAGAGAAAGTATCCAAATCTTTTGATTCTTCAATAGCAACAATAACATGCACAAATTTTCTTGTCATACTTCGAAGATTTTTTTCAATAATTCTTTTATCCGAAATTTCTTCACCATTGATTCGAAGTTGATTAGCAATAGAAATGGTTCTATTATAAAATTCCTCCATCGATTCACTTTCTTTCATTTTGAATAAATCAAACTAACCTCTTAGAGCTTGAAGTCTTACCATCTTTACCTTTTCTTCATCTTTGTACGCCTTGTTGAGAATGTCCCATGCCTCCTTTTATGTTGATGCCGAAGAGATCCTTTCAAAAATTTCTTCATCCACCGCTTGATAGATAAAATAAAGAGCCTTTTTGTCCTTCTTTCGAATCTCTTTCAAAGTATTCAATTGTTGTGTTGAAAGTGTTGCTTGATTCTCTGGTTCTTCATATCCATTTTCAACAATCTCCCAAAGATCTTGAGAGCCATACAAGACCTTCATTTGAATGCTCCATTGATTGTAATTCTTTCCCATCAAACGAGAAAGTTGAGGTTGCAACATATTGTTGGAAGTCATCCCTAAACCTCGCTCTGATACCACTTTGTTGAAATATATATTTGAAAAGAAAAGGTTGGTGACTTGAGAGAAGAAACTTGTTCTCACAAATAATGCTTTAATATTATTTTTTCTTTGCTAAATTGCTTGATTACAAATGAGGGGAGAGATCCTCTATTTATATGACTCAATAGAACATTCTAGATATAGAATATTCTAGAAACATGACTCATTTGACAACTCTAGAAACATGACTTTTATTCAATTCTTATTTCTAGCAACTAATATAAAATTCTAGAGCTCTCTCCAAATTCTATTAAATACAAGAAGATTCTAGAAACTTTAATAATAAGAAACTTCTAGAAATTAACAAATCAAGTTTATATTCCAACAAGTGAAAGTTGAGATGGTTTCCTCTACTACAACAATGCTCCAGTATCTTGGATAAACCTTCTTCGAAAATGTTTGGACATGGTAGTTTGATTTCCCATTGTTTCCACTGTGACTAGATCCCAAATCCAAAAATTGCATCTTGCTCCTTAGTTCTATCGGTATTGCATTTTGTCTATTATACCTCTGTTGATATCTCCACTAATAGTTTCCTCCCTCTAGTCTCTAGTCTGATACTGCCTCCGCCTCCTAGGTTTGACCTCCGTGAAGCCTTTCAAGTCATCCCCTCCAGCGTTGGGAGGATTATCTTTGAAATTGTCGACCCGAGCATCCGTTTTTTGGGCTGGTTGCGACATAGAATTGCTGGCCGTCGTGTTTCTAAGGTTCCTGCCATGAGCATGTTTTCTCAACTTTTACTCTTTTTTTTGCATTGCAGGTTGATAACCCTTACTCTACCATGTTCTTTAAATCTACACATGATGTACCCGTCCACAAGGCAATATGAGGGGAAGGCCTGGTCAATCCAACTCCATATGAAGCTCCTTCTGAGTCCATTGACTTTCTTGATCACCCCATGATGCATTTTGTAAAATCCTATCAAAAACGTAATAAGAGTGGAAAAATATTCCAAGAAAGAAAGGAAAAAAAAAACTTAATTCGTCTTTCTAACTAAATTTTCATTTTTTATCTTTTGTTCTCTTGGCTACTGAGTTCATTATCCTTTTTAAAAATATTGGATATAAATTTTCAACTAATAGTTCATCATGTAGAGACATTGAGAAATAATAGTGAAGTGAAAAGGTTGATTTTCAACATCATAAATACATTTGCTAACCAGCCAACATAAGGATTTTGTGGCAACAAGATATAAATTACCAAATTTTTTCCTCTCTTCAATCTCCAGTAGTTGGAGTTTGATGTGGGAAGGGAGAAAAAAATGAGAGTTACACCCAAATCTTTTTAGTATGGATACCCTACCGGTTTTTGAAAACCCCGATTTTCTGAAAATCGTTTAGGACCTAAATGATTTTAAAAAAACCGTTTAAGGTAAAGGGTTTTCTAAACACTTTATTAGTTTCTAAACATTATTATTTTCACCATATACATTATAATAATATAACATCTGCTAAAATTATATATTTTAAAGGATCTTCTCAATTTTCAACAAAGCAAAATCACAAAATTTAATACTTGAGTATAAAAATAAATAATACCATCTGGTATAGTTCAAAGTAGTCGCTATAATTCAAACTTACTGATACAAATTGGAACAAGAAAATAATTAAATAACCGCATTTAAACGTAACGACACATCTTCGTACACAAACTTCCCTCTTTTGTTCCTTTGACGTTGAACCTTGAAGTATTGCATTTTCTAGTTAAAACATACTCTAAATGTTCCCTAAATAGAAAACGTCTTTTACTAAACACTTTTCTTCTTTCTATTCTTGTATACGTCTTTCATGGCCCTTCTTAGTATTCTCTCCAAGGGCTCTTGTTCAATCCACATTATGTTGAACCCACGCTTCCAAGATATTTAATTTTTGTTCTTTAAGCGTCAAACATTCCTCTTTTTATAGATGAGGTAACCAAAATACCATTGAAAAGTGTAGCTAGCTTGCCACCATTTAGTACCAAGTCGTTAGCTTCTTTGTTCATCAATAAACTTCTCTTACTAGATTTTATTCCTTCAGGACAACCCGCAAACCCACTATATAACAGAGTAAAAGCGGTTGGATTACTATTATTCCTCTTGGTCTCTAATGACATTGGAAAATCATTTGATTGGCCTTGTGATGAATCAATTTCTAATACCTCGTAATTTTATGAAATTTAACAATTAAATTAAAGACAGTAAAACTGTAATTTTAACATAAAAAGAAAAATAGTAATTTCTACATAAGTCAGAATAATTAGATTTTGGGACCTATTCCATTTAGTCTATAATATTATATATAATTAGAAAACATATACAACCTACTGAATTTGGTTAAACGGACTAGAAATTAGAAGAAATCAAACCCAGTGGTATTTTCATAATATATTAATTTCGAGATTTTAGCATGGATATTATATTTTTTAACCTATAGATAGATCTCTAACCTTATTCCTTTTGCTTTAATAAATCTTACTCCACTTCTAAAAACCCTAATCTCCAATCAATTATAAATTCTCTAAATCAAATTCAAATTAAACAAATTTATATATAAAACTGATTGCCACGAAAAGAACTATGCAAATAAATCAAAGATATCGAGAAATTTGCTATTTTGAAGGCATGGAAATTTTGAACAGTGAAGGAAAGGAAAGATCTACATTGAATCGGAGAAGATGCACAGCCAGTAGGGTGCATGAGATTTACTATATTTGCGTTTATATTGGTCGGACTTAGAAATTCACCTCTAATGATGTTAAACTAAGTTATAATGATGTAATTAATAATGAAAAACAAAATTTTCATATACACCTGATTAGGATGTAGTATACCATGGCTAGATGATTAAAAATCTAATTTTTATCGATTGCAATCAGCAAAACTTAGTTTCATACTAATTTTAAAAGTGCAAAATATACAAGTATTCCTGTAACATCCAGAAAATTTAAGCGGAAATTCAATAAAAGAATTAAATTTAAATATAATAAGGTCAAAATGGAATTTTCACAAACGTTCGAGTTTGGCTACGAAACTTGCATCGTTGTGTTCATTGCGATTTTCGGGACAATTTTCATGTATAATGTTTTGAAACGGAGCTGGTATGAAAAAGTTATAAACGTTGTAAATTTTGAAATCGAAAATAATTAAATAAACAATTTAGGAAACAAATATTTTAAAAATAGAAAGTTCCAGTGATAGACCGGTTGATGATTTGCGATTAGGGTTTTATTAAACCAATGGCCCGGATATGATCATATATTTTTATCAGCATCTAAGGTTACATCTTATATTTTGAACGGTGAACGTTAGCCTGCACCCCTATAAATAAAACATCATTCCAAACCCTTGCAAAATTTCAGCATTACATTCAAACTTTTCTCCATTGAAACCATGTGTGATGACCCGGATTTTCAAACGAGTTAAAATCGCCGAATAATCCATCCGTTCTAAAACTACTAATGAAAACTACTAATGAAAACTACCAACTTAATATACCATATTTGATAAATATTCAATATTACTAAATGTATATGATAAAATTTCAATTATACAACTTATTAGAGTGATTAATTAATTTATTAATTCTATAGAGTGTGCTTTAATACATACCAAATACAATGACTATAAATCTACCACTGCATAACTCTGATGAGAGAGACAGCACTATCTTACCTCATCCTTCTAAAATCTTCTCCTCCTCAAATCACAAAATTCTTCAAATTAAACTAAAAATAAAAGTAGAGAGATTGATGAAGAGTAAATCAAACGGAGATCTAAAGAACGAAGGAGATTCCAGGCATAATTTAGAGGGTATAACTTAGGTTTGAGGTGAGTTGGTTCATTGTTAGTAAGAGGATATATATGTAGTTAATTTTAGTATACCGTATTTGATTAAGATTTTTCAAAATTAAAATTGAGAATTTTGCTTATTTAGATTTGAGATTTAACACAAAAATAAATTGATATTAACCTGTAAATTAAGAAATTGATAAATCTGCATGTACCCTCTTTAGTCAAATTGATAAGAATTGACATAACTTATTAACGATGATGCTAAAACTAGGTTAAACTATTTACTATAAATCAAAATCGAATATGTAGTTTGACAATTGCAAATAATAGATTTAAAAGTTGAGTTAATTATAATTAAAGATAGAAGTATACTGCATTCGATTTTGGAATGACGTTTGTTAACAAAAAATGAACGAAAATCCCAAATCGAAAACACTAAACAATGGCGATCGGTTGACCGTGCTCATTGGAGCGGTCGACGCCAAGCGATTTATCGCTTTAGAATATGTGGTCGATCAGTTACCAAAAATGGGTGTGTCCTGAACCTCAACCTACTGTCCAAGTTAGAAATAAAAATAATAGTGTGTGTGTATATGTGTGTAGATGTTAGTATAGGTAAGGAAGCTAGTTCCATATGTGGCGGGATATTGTGGGATTGAGTAAATGTTATTTATCCAATAAGGATCAATTTTTGATGGAGGCGATTCTATCACAATTTTCACTAACAATAGATCCTACAATGGACATACAACACTGATGATGACGCCTGATGGAGTGTGCGACCCGACACTAATGTGGATTCCTCGGTGCTCATGGTGATGTAATGTGATGCTATGTTATTGATGGATCTCGGTGCGGTGCAATAAGAGGCTTTACGTTATCGTTGAGACATGGTCATGGATGCAGCAAAAATGAGACAATTCAGTGAGTCGGTATTACAGGCTCCCCCACAATGCGTAACTAGGATACATGTAATCGTTGTTGTGGGAATATAGCCCTTGGTGGAAATTATTGGGAAACCTATATTGGATTAGTTACGTGTAGCCATAGTTTTGAGAAACATAATCCGATGGTTGGAAATTATAGTCAAACCCATGTAGAGTAGTACTAGTAGCTATTAGCCGATCATTAGTTGTCTTAAGGTTTGATTAGTTGTTCAACGATAAATATTAGCCTACACAAGTCATTAGTGTAGGTATGTATTGAGTTAAACCAGTTAAATTAAGAAACAAGTAATTCATGGACACTTACAGGACATCCTAGGTCACATAGAGTATCACTAAAGTCAATTGCATGTGATTACCATAGAATAATAATGTACTTATTCACCAGTCTTTTGTTTGACCACCCCTTTTCCTTTCTTTTTCCTTAACATGGAAGGATAGGGCAGCAGGTGATAGGCCCAACAATAGTACTTGGAGAGGCGAGCTTAGCATCAGAGTTGATTTTTATTTCCTATTACTCTCAATGTATTGTTTATCGTATCTAGTATTTTATCAAACTATTTGATACATTTCTGTATAATAGGGATTTGACTATGTATTATTTTGAGACCGTGTTTTAGATATTTTCTAAGATGGCTATTTTTAGTATTTGTACTTTGTCTTCCGCTGTGAAATCTAAAAGTGTAGTGTATCCTAGATTTTATCTTTGTGTCTTTAGTCTCTGAAATATTCAAAAATCCCGACAGCTCATACTTCTTGGCACCGATGCGAGTTCGAAAGTTACTCTAGATTTTGGATCGGTGTGTTGGGAGGAAGGGTTGTCATAGTTGGTATCATATCATAGGTTTGAAATGCCTTAGGGATTAGGGGTATATTGAGAGAACGTACTTGAAAGGTTTTTTGAGAAAAAAAATTTCAAGTGCTTTCCAAAAAAATTTAAAAATGGTTTCCAAAGTATATGTATGTGTATATATAGATAAAACCTTTTCAAAAGTTATATATATAAGTGTATTGTGAACAACTCTTTTTCTTATTCTTGCCAATACTATTTGTGGAAAAGTTGCTAATAAATTTCTAAAATCACATATAGAAAGGTGAGCGATCCGGCTGAATCTGGTGATGCAGTTGAGATTCTAGGTATGAACATCCCAATTTGGTTCCATCGGTGTTAGTGTAGAATTTTGCCAACATCAATGCTTGTAGTCTAAAGGTATGTCTCTAGGAGTCGAATGGGATATTGGACCCGGTGAATAGATTGCCGATACGTGTTGTAGCTAAATCTTGAATTTCGAGATGCTGAACCGTAAAGTAATAATAGTATATGTAAAGAAGGCAAAGTGCAGAAAGTAAATAATACCGAGACTTTTATAGTGGTTCCATCCGAAAGTCCCCACATGCACTGTCCTTTCCTTATTTTTTCACTCTTATATAGCCGAGAGGCTGTTTACATTGAGTTTTGGCATTTTTTCCATCAATGAATTTATGACTGGAGCTTTAATATAGGAAATTACGCTTATGATTTTATGCCAGTTTTTGTTATGCTAGAATATCCCTTGTTCCTTGGGATTGCCGCTTATATATAGCTAATATACTGTAATGCCATTGGTGGAGAGCCTTCTTCTTAGATAGATGACCTAGCTTGTCATGTGCGGCTTTGATTTATACACTTTTCATCATCTGGTTGAAAGTGCTTTATGCGAATTGCTGAAATAGAACTTTTATATAAAGCTCCTTTGATTCCTCTCATTTTGTCTTGGTGGTTGATCTTGGTCTAGGGCTATTTGAGCCATTGATTGTTGATACTTTTTGAAATATCTTTGGTCTCAATAGCTGCTGCTCTCGGTTGAGCTTGTTGTCCTAATTGGTCAATGGTCTTGATCTGCATTATGTCTTTGCTCTTGCTTTCGAATCTCATGCTCTTAGATATTGAGCCCGGTACATAAACTCTCGGTGGGAACCAAATAACGGGCCTTGGAATTACAAACCAAGAAGCTTTCCTTTTAAATATTCATAATTTGTGCTTGGTATAAATTATGGTGTAACACATGCCCCTCAAAGTTCACCTTATACAATCGGTATGAGTTGGACTTCGGAAAGAATGGCATTACATTATGATTTGTTCTTAGCTTGTAATTCCATTCCCATTATAAACTTGACCAGAGCCTTTATGTAGTTACCCTGAGAATTCTCTGTAATATCACTTTACCGAGACAACTTATGAAGATCTAACCTTGTTTTGGAAACATTTTGAAATTTAACCTCATCTAAAGAGTTTTGAAAATAATTCGAAATCAATGCTCAAAGGTGAAGGCTTAGCTGGTCGCTTTGGTCAAGTGACGGGTAGTTAAAGGTTTTGAAAACCAGAGGGTGAAATTTTGTCTTGGACCACGTAGTCAAAAACTTTAAAATCATATTTTCCGCTCAAGACTATCTAGGCTGGGTGATGAGTGAAGTCGCTAGAATGCCGAAAGGCGAAATCTAAATCAGGATTGTAAGGTCAAAACATATGAAAGTCATGCTTTCTACTTGAAGTCATATGTCCAAGTGGTAAGTGAGACTATTTTAGTGCCGTAAGGCAAAATCTAATTTGAGACCGTGAGGTCAAAACTTTTGGAAACTATGCTTGCCACTTGAAGCCATCTAAGCTAATTGGCAAGAGAAATTGTTATGGCGTCGAAAGGTAAAATTGGATTTGAGACCATGAGTTCAAAACTTTTGAAAACTATGCTTGTCACTTGAAGCCATCTAGGCTAAATGGTAAGCGAAATTGTTATGGTGTCGAAAGACGAAATTTGATTTGAGATTGTGAGATCAAAATTTTTGAAACTTATGTTTGCCACTTGAAGCCATCTAGGCTAAGTGGTAAGTGAAATTGTTATCGTGCCAAAAGATGAAATCTGATTTGCGAACGTGAGGTCAAAACTTTTAAAAGCTATGCTTGTCACTTGAAGCCATCTAAACTAAATGGTAAGCAAAATTGTTACGGTGTCGAAAGGAAAATTTTGATTTAAGACTGTGAGGTCGAAACTTTTGAAAACTATTCTTATCACTTGAAGCCATTTAGGCTAAGTGGAAAGCAAAATTGTTACGATGCCAAATGGAAAAATCTGATTTGAGATCGTGGGCTCAAAGCTATTGTGCTTGCCACTTGAATCCATCTAGGCTAGGTGATAAGCTAAATTGTTACGATGCCAAAAGGAAAAAAAAAACTGATTTGAGACCATGAACTTAATTTTTTTGAAAACTATGCTTGTCAGTTGAAGCCATATAGGCTAAGTGGTAAGCAAAATTGTTACGGCGCCGAAACGAAAAATCTGATTTGAGATCGTAAGGTGAAAACTTTTGAAAACTATGCTTGCTACTTGAAACCCTCTAGGCTAAGTGGTAAGCAAAATTTTTTATGATGCCGAAAGGCAAAGGCAGATTTGAGATTGTAAGATCAAAATTTGTGAAAACTATGCTTGCCACTTGAAGCCATCTATGCTAAGTGGTAAGTGAAATGTTATGGTGCTGAAAGACAAAATCCAATTTGAGACCGTAAGGTCAAAATTTCTGAAATCTATCTTGCCACCTGAAGCCATCTAGGCTAAATGGTAAGCGAAATTGTTACAGCACCGAAAGGCAAAATCCGATTTAAGACCGTGAGATCAAAATTTTTGAAGACTATTCTTGCAAGTTGAAGCCTAAGCTAAGTGGTAAGCGAAATTGTTACGGTGCTAAAGGCAAAATATAATTGGGACCATGAGGTCAAAACTTTTGAAAACTATGCTTGCCACTTGAAGCCATGTAGGCTAAGTGGTAAGCAAAATTGTTATGGTGCCAAAAGGAGAATTCTGATTTGAGACCCTGAGTCTGAAACTTTTGAAAACTATGCTTGCCTCTTGAATCCATCTAGGCTAAGTGGTAAGCGAAATTGTTACGGTGCCGAAAGACAAAATCTTATTTGAGACCATGAGATCAAAACTTTTGAAAACTATGCTTATTACTTGAAGCCATCTAGGCTAAGTGGTCGGAAAAATTGTTACGGTGCCGAAAGTCAAAATATGATTTGAGACCGTACGGTCAAAACTATGTTTATAGTACGAATTCCTAGGTGATCATTCGGGACTAAACCTTTGAAGAGATGGGTTTTGGTTTTGCAATTAATGCAGGTCCAGATGTTGGCAATTAATTGGTAAAAAGTGTCTCTTTTTTGTATAATGATGAATTGGCATCTAGTGTTAGACCCATTGATATTCCCTTTATGTAAATTTGTTAAACTAAATTCACATAGGAAAGCTTTCCTCTTCTCAATCTGTGTCGTTCTTTTAATATGAACACCCCTCCCTTTTTTCTCTCCTCTTTCACTTGTTCAAATTGTAAATCGCCATTGTTATATTCAAGATTTCTTCGAATTCTCTTTCAACGTCTGCCCTATTTTCTTAGATTAGAAATGGATGCTCCTATTTAGACTCGATAAGAACTCGACATATTTTTCCTTCGTATGGAAAGGAGTTGAGATGCTCGCTCCTTGGTCTGGAATGCATTATAGCAATCCACCAAAAGGGTATTTTGTATGGTCTGTGGAGCATTTGGAACATTGGATTTTCCTACCTCTAGCGTCCTTATTTGTTTATGTTCTAGAATTTTATTGCATTAGTACCTTCGAACTCTTAGCTACCTTCTACACAACTTAATCTGCCATGGCAGTCCTGTATTCCGAAAAATGCTATCGGGACATACCTGTTATCAAAATCAATTACATTATCAACTTGTTAAAATCCAAATCCATTGGGGAATTTTCCATGTATTTTCTCAAATTTATAAAGCCATCTTCTCTAAAGATCCATTTAGCAAGATAACGCCATATAAGTGGTACGAGTTAGGCTTAACACACGAAAGGATCAACTTATTAAGGCCTCTTCTAATTGAATTGTGTTTGCGCCAAAATCGGTCACAAACACCAAAAGCCATGAAATCACCAGTGTTTGCACAAAGATCCACAATATTCACACATAGATCTCAGATCTAGATAATGTAGAGAGTAAAAGTGAAGAAACAATAAAGTTAAAATGGAAGAAAGCAGGAAAGAACACAAGGTTTATAGTGGTTCGACAATCCGTCCTATGTCCACTTGAATCAATCCTTTTTATTGCTTTTATACTGTAGTTACAATTACAAGCCTTTAATATCAATTGAAAAAATGGCAGATTTTCCGCATTAGAGCCCTAGAAGATCCCCTTTTTAATTGCCATGGGACTCCTATTTATAGGTGTAGATCCGAAAATATCCACCCCAAAACCCGGAATACCTCTTATCTTGTGCAAGTGGGCCCGCCAGACCGATCCAGAGTGATTTGGGATTGATGCATATTCACTTGTATCAATCCAAGAGTTGTCCAATCGAGCTGAAATCAATAACAAAAAGGTTCTCGAGTGCATCAACAAGTTCCTCTCCAAATTTCGTAGCGTTTGGACTTGTAGAGTGAGAGTTATGATCGATGCAAGTTTGTATTCACCGATTGGCTGTCACATTCATATCTATGAATTCATCTCCATCCCTTTATATCCATCACAATCGCATCGATGATGTGGCTCGAAAATCCAAGGGAGATCCACTTTTGATGCCGAGTTGACCGCTTCTTCATTCAAACACGTTTCCTTCGTATCGATCGAATGCTATGCTTTTCTTAGCCATCGGACCATAGCCTTTCACCTCCGTGCTTCGTATCCATCCACCAACGCCTATGGGCTTATTCGTATCCATCAACTGTGCCTTTGTTCGCATCCATCGATCCAAGTCCATAGCCTTTGTGTCGATCAAAGTTTGACCTCTTCGTATCCATCGGTTGCTCCCTTGTTCGTATCGATCCAGTGTCATGTCCCTTCGTATCGATCCATACTTTGATTGATACGAAGTGTGTCTTGCCTTAACCATTCAATTGATATGCGCTGCATCGATACGTAGTCATTGATTCAAAGTATGCCGCCATTTCCATCCCGATCGATACGACGTCATCGATTCGAACCATGAGTTGCCAGTGATTGATACTAACAATATTGATACGAATCAATCTTCATGAATCTTGATCCATCCGTATTTCGAGCATACGATTGACTTGAAATCTGAAATGTAGCCTCTTCTAACCTTGTTCGTCATTCCCAATCGATCCCTTCCTGATTGGAGCTTGGACAAATTTTGTCGACATCGATCTTAACCTTATTTCCAATGGATTTCCAATCCTAATATCCATCCTTTCTAACCAATTTTTTGATATGTCGGCCTTGACCAAAAAGTGGGATAACATTTGCCCCCCAAAACATGCCTTGTGGTAAGAAGGTGTGTTTGAAAAGCTCCGACATCTGAAGTCCATATTCCACCCATATCCAATAACTGAATCCCGGACCTCTACGGGTCGATATCCAAATCTTTAGCTGTTTATAGCTGATATCTGAATCCATAACCTTTCTGGGTTCTTGCCAAGCGTAGTCCACACTCAACGACCTATATTGTAAATACCTTGGCATCCCTGGTTCAATGTCCCTGAATGTTGAGTAATACTGTTTGCGCCAAAATTGGTCACAAACCCCAAATACTGTGAAAGCACCAAAGTATGAATATAAGTCAACAATATTCCAAACACAAATCACAGATCACAACAAACAACAAATAATAGTACAGAAATAATGAATAGAGACAAGGTTTATAGTGGTTCGGCTATCTCCGGCCTACGTCCACTTCAAAGTTTTATCCTTTTATTGATGATCCTTGCTGATTACACTTGATTACAACACTAGTAATGAAGAATTTCGAGTACAACAATTGTATTGAAGTGTAGAAATGAATTCGGCAGAGTTTGGACGTCCAATAGCCAAAATGTCCTTTTTCTGTAGGTTTTTGGGTGCTATTTATAGGCGTAGGAGGCTGAGATCGCGCTCAAACTTCGGGAGACTTCTTCTGGCACGTGAGTGGGCCCACGCAACCGACCCTACCAAGTTCCGACTCGATCTGTGATCGATACGAAGTGATTTCGTATCCATCAAGAAATGGTCCAATTGAGATGAAACTTGGCAGGAACATTCCTTACCTTGTATGCAAGATGCTATGAAAATTTCGTTGCATTTGGATCAGTGGTTTGGGAGATATGATCGATACGAATTGGTGTTTCTCGTGGACTGCAGATTTCGAATCCATGCCTTCGCATCCATCTTCTTCGACTCGATTCGAAGCGCGTGCGCATTGATGATGTGGCGCTACTTCCTAGGCCAGATCCTGAATTCGTGCCGAGTTGAAGGCCTCTTCCTTCGAACCATGCTTATCCTTAGCCGCTTTGAATGATTCTTTGCTTGATTCGCGCTTGCATCCATAATTCTCGTTCATAATTTAGCTTCGCATCTCTATCCAACTGCGCATCGTACAGTTCTTCGTATCGACGTTAGGAGGGCGTTTCGTATCGATCTATCCGATCGATACGAAACATTGTTATGCGAGGCGATCGATACGAAAAACATACGAAAGGTATGGATACAAAGCTAGATACGATCGAGGCCTTACCTGATGGATACGAAAGTGCCAAACTCCTCTGCCATCGATAGCGATTCGAGACATGCCGCCTCTCCCCATCATGACCGATACGAAACCATTGAGCCGTGTCCATGCTGATCGATATGAACAGTATCGATTCGAAGTCCTTCACCCTGCTCTGCCTTTGATCGATACGAACACTATCGAGCCAAACCAACACCTGATCGATGCGAACTTCACTGAGCCGAACCCATACCGATCGATACGAACGGTATCGATACGAAGTCCTCACTTTCTGATTGATACAAAGTGTATCGATTCGAACCACCATCTTCCTGATCGATGCGAAATACATCGATACGAACCAATCCTACACACCAATGGATACGAACAGCATGTCCTTCCTACCTTGCATTGATCATATCTCCTTCATACGAACTCCGATTAACCTGAAATTTGAAACGTAGTCTCTCCCAGTCCTCATCATCATCTCCAATCGATTCCGTCCCGATCGGAGCTCAACCAAATTTTGACGACATCGATTGCGACCTTGATTCCAATCGATCTCCAATCCCAGTATCCATCATTCCTTGACAATTTGTTGATATTCCAGCCTTGACCAAAAAGTGGGATAACATTTGCCCCCCAAAACATGCCTTGTGATAAGAAGGCGTGTTTTGAATAGTTTCGAATCCGATATCCAAAGTCCCTAGCCAAAGTATGTCATCCTGGACTGCTCCGAGTCGATGCCCAATTCCAAATCCAATAACCAAAGCCTTAACCAATTCCATATCCACCCGAACTCGACAACCGAGTCCTAATCCATCCTTATCCAATAGCCAATAACCGAATCCAGGACCTCTCCGGGTCGATATCCAAATCCATGACCTCTCCGGGCTCTTGCCAAGCGCAATCCACACTTGATGACCGTGGTCCAGTGTCTTTGGACGGTTAGCTAACCTCTTCGGGTTCTTGCCAAGCATAATCCACACTTGACGACCGTGGTCCAGTGTCTCTAGATGTTGTACAATGCCATGGCTTAAGTCCTAAGCCGAATCCTGGTCTCTCCGGACCCTTGTCGAGCATAGTCCATACTCAGCGACCTGAAACAATAATCGATAATATGGGGCCTAAGTCCTAGGCCAAATCCTGGTCACTCCGGGCCCTTGCTGAGCATAGTCCATACTCAGCGACCTGAATGAGTCAACTTACCACGTTCGGGCAAAGCGACTCATCCCTTGCTAGGCATAATCCATGCCCGACGACCTTTTATCAAAAACCAGATAAAAATCCAATCAAAATCCAATCCAAAATCCAAATCAAAACCAGAAAATCAGAAATCCAAACCAGCATCCAAAACCGAAAGCAATCATCCGAAGGAAAATCCAAATAAGAAAGCAAACAAAATCAGGAGTTCAATCCAAACTCCAAACCAAACCAGAAAAAGAATCAGTGTCCGATCCAAAAGCAAAAGACAAGTTTCACAAACCATAGCACCGCGGTTTATCATCATTCAGAGGGCTATCTCCGTCCCCATACATGTGTAAATGACTTGGCCGTTTGCCAGTAGCTTGTTACTTATTTCATATTATCCTGGTCAATGTATAATCAATCGACCGTCAATCCTGGGCCGCACATCATCGAGGTGTGAGGTAGTCGATGGTTGCTCCTGCTCCACCGCTGCATTCCTTGCCCCAACATACTGCCTCAGTTGTCCATTCCTCACATGCTCCTCAATTATGTCCTTTAAGTGCCTGCAGCTATTGGTATCATGTCCATCCAAATCATGGAAGAGACAGTGCCTTCCTTATGCCCTCTCTCGTTCAGAAGGCTCTCTCTTAACTGGCCTTCGGTAGGGAAGGCGATTCCGAGTATCCAGGTATATCCGCTCTAGCGTCTCGTTCAATCCTGTATATGTGGAAAACTTTGGATCCTTCAATCGCTTCCTGCCTTTTTCAGAATCATCGTCCAACTTCCTCTTTCCTTTATCTTTATCCGAACCTCTACTGGATGGTCCTCCATCCTCAGTTGCATTCACTTCCTTCAATTTCAAATCCGCACATGCATCCTCTTGTCGGAGGAACCTTTCGGCTTCGTGAAAGAATTCCTCGAGATCCTGTGGGGGATCCCGTACCAAAGATACCTTAAAGTCCGAATCCTCTCTGATTCCTGATACTGCCGCCATCAAAACCATTGATGGATCCGGCCGATCCACCGAAGAAACCGCCGCATTGAATCGGGTTAGGAAAGCTCTAAGCGATTCATCCATCCTTTGCTTTACCGATGTCAATGTCATCACATTCTTCGGCCTCTAGATATGAACCTGAAACTGTCTCGAAAACCTATCCACCAATTCCCTCCAAGTCCTGATAGATCCTTCTCCCAGCTGCCTAAACCACATTGCAGCTAAGTCCGTCAAGTACAAAGGAAAGCATCGTGCCATTACTTCCTCCGATGCCCCCAGCACCTCCATGTGTCCGGTGTACCTCATCAAGTATCAGTTGGGTCTGCCTTGCCATCATATATCTCCACGCTAGGTAACTTAAACTTAGGTGGATTCTGAGCCATCCTTATTTCCCGAGCGAACGGACTCTTCTTCACTCCTTATAAGTCTCTATTGGTCAAGCCTCCACGCATGGTTTTCCTGATGATCTCCACTAATCCAGTATTGTCTGTCAGGGGTTGCCCTCTATGCCCCCGAGGGAACTCCGACACATATTCCTCATGTGGCTCAGCAACGTTGGCTCAAGCCCGTTGAACTCCTTCCAAAGGTCCTCCTGTGTTGGATCCTGCGGGCCTGCCCCCAAGCCCTTGTTGATTGCCTTCTGGCTCCGTATCCCGTCCTTCATTGGGTTCCACAATCCTAGTCCCTTGTCCTGCATCCACAGCCGCTGTAGCTGTTCCTAAGTTCTGCATCCCTGCAGCTCTCATTTGCTCAAAGAAAGTCTGCATCATTTCATGTTGACTCTTCAACAACCTCTCTTGCAGTGAATTTGTTATAGCTTCCATTTCGTCTTAGATGTAGATGGAAGCTTGTCCTTCTCCAGCTCCAGAGGATGCTCCTTGGCTTCCTGCCTGCTGACTTCTCTCAGCCCTTTGTCTTCTACTATTTTTCCTAGTCATTGTCTTCAAATCCAAACTCCTCAAACTTTTCAAATCTGAAATTCAATCCGATGCAGCGGTTGCTAGTCCTTCTCAGTGAAAGCACCAAAGTGTTTGCGCCAAAATTGGTCACAAACCCCAAATACCGTGAAAGCACCAAAGTATGAATATAAGTCAACAATATTCCAAACAAAAATCACAGATCACAGCAAAAAACAAACAATAGTCCAGAAATAATGAATAGAGACACAAGGTTTATAGTGGTTCGGCTATCTCCGGCCTACGTCCACTTTAAAGTTTTATCCTTTTATTGATGATCCTTGCTGATTACAGTTGATTACAACAGTAGTAATGAAGAATTTCGAGTACAACAGTTGTATTGAAGTTTAGAAATGAATCCGGTAGAGTCTGGACGTCCAATAGCCAAAAGGTCCTTTTTCTGTAGGCTTCTGGGTGCTATTTATAGGCGTAGGAGGCTGAGATCGCGCTCAAACTTCAGAAGACTTCTTCTGGCACGTGAGTGGGCCCACGCGACTGACCCCACCATGTTTCGACTAGATCTGTGATCGATACGAAGTGATTTTGTATCTATCAAGAAATGGTCCAATCGAGATGAAACTTGGCAGGAACATTCCTTACCTTGTGTGCAAGCTGCTGTGAAAATTTCGTTGCATTTGGATCAGCGGTTTGGGAGATATGATATATACGAATTGGTGTTCCTCATGGACTGCAGAGTTCGAATCCATGCCTTCGCATCCATCTTCTTCGACTCGATTCGAAGCGCGTGCGCATCGATGACGTGGCGCTACTTCGTAGGCCAGATCCTGAATTCGTGCCGAGTTTAAGGCCTCTTCCTTCGAACCATGCTTATCCTTAGATGCTTTGAATGATTCTTTGCTTGATTCGCGCTTGCATCCATAATTCTCGTTCATAATTTAGCTTTGCATCTCTATCCAACTGTGCATCGTACATTTCTTCGTATCGATGTTAAGAGGGCGTTTCGTATCGATCTATCTGATCGATACGAAACAATGTTATGCGAGGCGATCGATACGAAAAACATACGAAAGGTATGGATACGAAGCAAGATACGATGGAGGCCTTACCTGATGGATACGAAAGTGCCAAACTCCTCTGCCATCGATACAAAAGTATTGATTCGAGACATGCCACCTCTCCCCATCCTGACTGATACGAAACCATTGAGCCGTGTCCGTGCTGATCGATACGGACAGTATCGATTCGAAGTCCTTCACCCTGCTCTGCCTTTGATCGATACGAACACTATCGAGGCGAACCAACACCTGATCGATGCGAACTTCACTGAGCCGAACCCATACCGATCGATACGAACGGTATCGATACGAAATCCTCACTTTCTGATCGATACGAAGTGTATCAATTCGAACCACCATCTTCCTGATCGATGCGAAACACATCGATACGAACCAATCCTACACACCAATGGACACGAACAGCATGTCCTTCCTACCTTGCATCGATCATATCTCCTTCATACGAACTCCGATTAACCTGAAATTTGAAACATAGCCTCTCCCAGTCCTCATCATCATCTCCAATCGATTCCGTCCCGATCGGAGATCAACCAAATTTTGAGGACATCGATTGCGGCCTTGATTCCAATCGATCTCCAATCCCAGTATCCATCATTCCTTGCCAATTTGTTGATATTCCAGCCTTGACCAAAAGGTGGGATAACAAATACCATGGCTTAAGTCCTAAGCCAAATCCCGGTTGCTCCAGATCCTAGCTGAGCATAGTCCATACTCGACGACCTGAAATAGTAACCGGTAGATATTATGGGGCCTAACTCCTAGGTAGAATCCTGGTCTTTCTGGACCCTTGTGAGCATAGTCCATACTTGACGACCTGAATAAGCCAATTCGCCACGTCTGGACGAAGAGACTTACCCCTTGCCAAGCATAATCTATACCCGACGTCCATTTACCAAAATCCAGATAAAAATCCAATACAAAATCCAAATCAAATCAGAAAACCAAAAGTTCATACCAGAAATCCAAACCAATATCCAAGCCAGAAAACAAGCATCTAAACTAAAGTCTAAACCAGAAAGAAAACAAAGCCAGGAGTTTAAACCAAATTCCGAAACCAAACTAGAAAAAAAATGTCCAAACCAAAAAAGAAAAAACAGATTTCACAAACTATAGTGTCACGGTTCATCATCATCTCAAAGCATGCTTAGGGGTTATCTCCGTCCCTGTACACGAGTAAGTGACGTAGTCGTTCGCCTAGAGTTTGATACTTATTTCATATCATTCCTATCAGTTAATAATCAATCGACCACCACTCCTAGACCTTGCGCCAATTTCGTTTGAGGTAGATGGTGGCTGCGCCTGTTCCACCGCTATGTTCCGAGCTCCGAATTATTGTCGCAACTGACTGCTCCTTACATGCTCCTCGATTCTATCTTTAGATGCCTGTAGCTGTTGGTATCATGTCCGTCCAAATCATGAAAGAGACAGTGCCTTCCTGATGCCCTTTCACGTTTCGAGGGTTCTCTCCTTGCTGGCCATCGATAGGAAAGGCGATCCCAAGTCTCCATGAATATCCATTCTAATGGCTCGTTCAATCCTGTGTAGATGGAGAATTTTGGCTCTCTCCATCGCTTCCTAGCTTTCCCCGATTCGTCATCCAACTTCCTCTTTCCTTTATCTTTATCTTTACCCAAGCTTCCGCCGGATGGTTCTCCATCCTCGGCCGCATTCGTTTCCTTCAACTTTATATCCAAACATGCATCCTCCTCTCGAAGGAATCTCTTAGCTTCGTGAAAGAATTCCCCGAGATCCATTGGTGGGTCCCATATCAGTGGCACTTTGAAATCCGAATTATCTCTGACTCCTGACACTGCTGCCATTAAAACCATTAACGGATCCGGCCGTTCCACCGAAGCAACCACTTGATTGAACCGAGTTAAGAAAGCCCTGAGTGATTCTCCCGTCCTTTGTTTTACCGACGTTAGTGTCATTACGTTCTTCGGCCTTTTGATATGAACCCGAAACTGCTTCAGAAACAAGTCCACCAATTCTGTCCATGTCCTGATAAATCTCTCTTCCAACTGCCTAAACCACATTGCAGTTATATCCATCAAGTACAGGGGGAAACATCGGGCTATAACCTTCTCCGATGCCCCCAACACTTCTATGTGTCTCATGTACATCATCAGGTGATCAGTAGGACCAACCTTGCCATTGTATACCTCCAGAGTAGGTGGCTTGAACTCTAGTAGGTTTCGAGCTATTCTGATGGCACGGGTAAACGGACTCTTTGTTTCTCCTTCTAGATCTCTGTTTGCTAAACCTCCATGCATAGTTCGCCTGATAATATCAGCCAATCCAGCATTGTCCACCTAGGGTTGCCCCCCGAGTCCCCGAGTGAATTCTGGTACATACTCTTCATCATGTACTCTTGTGCTTTTGCCTGCATCTTATTGTGTGGTATCACCTAGAATTCCCCCATGAATTGGTCCATTGTTGCCTGGTGGTGTGCCCCTGAGCCTGGATCCATCTAGATTAACAGTTGCGTGCTGATTAAGGGCTACGCCCTGTTGAGCTACTCCATTCGATTGCCCGTTGAGTCCTTTTGTTCCATCTCTGTGGATCTGAACTCCAGCAGCTCCAGATGTTCCTGCCCATCCAAAATGTCTGAGAAGGTTTTGCATCATCTCCTCTTGCCTCTTCAATAATTTTTCCTGCATAGCTCCCATCAGCATCTCCATTTGATCTCTGTAGATGAAAGCTGAGGTCTGATTTTCTCCTCAGGAAGCCTCCTGACTCCCTTCATGATGACTCCTTTCTGGTAATGTCCTTCTAGCTGATTGCCTAATCATGGTCCCTTTTAGATATGGTCCTTCATCTTTCCAAATCTGAAATCTGAATCCTGTATAGCAGGTGTTAGTCCTCTCAGTGAAAGCACCAAAGTGTTTGCGCCAAAATCGGTCAGTAACCCCAAAAGCCGTGAAAGCATCGGTGTTTGCACACAGATCCAAAATATTCAAACACGGATCTCAGATCTAGACAATGTATAGAGTAAAAGTGAAGAAATAATAAATTTAAAATGGAAGAAAGCGGGAAAGAACATAAGGTTTATAGTGGTTCGACAATCCGGCCTACGTCCACTTTGAATCAATCCTTTTTATTGCTTTTATACTATAGATACAGTTACAAGCCTTTAATATCAATTGCAAAAATGGTAGAGTTTCCGCATTAGAGCCCCAGAAGATCCCCTTTTTAGTTGCTATAGGACTCCTATTTATAGGTTGTAGATCCGAAAATATCCCCCCAAAACCTGGAATACCTCTTCTCTTGCGCAAGTGGGCCCGCCAAACCGATCCAGAGCGATTTGGGATCGATGCGTGTTCACTTCGTATTGATCCAAGAGTGGTCCAATTGAGATGAAATCAATAACGAAGGTTCTCGAGTGCATCAGCAAGCCCCTCTCCAAATTTCGTAGTGTTTGGACTTGTAGAGTGAGAGTTATGATCGATGCAAGTTTGTGTTCACCGGTTAGCTGTCGCATTTGTATCCATGAATACATCTCCATCCCTTCATATCCATCACAATCGCATCGATGAGGTGGCTCGAAAACCCAGAGGAGATCCACTTTTGATGCCTAGTTAACTGCTTCTTCATTCAAACACGTTTCCTTTGTATCGATCAAATGCTATGCTCTTCGTATCCATCGGACCATAGCCTTTCACCTCCATGCTTCGTATTCATCCACCAGCGCCCGTGGGCTTATTCGTATCCATCAACCATGCCTCTGTTCGCATCCATCGATCCAAGTTCATAGCCTTCATATCGATCAAAGTTTTACCTCTTCGTATCCATCGGTTGCTCCCTTGTTCATATCGATCCCAAGTTATGTCCCTTCGTATCGATCCAAACTTTGATCGATAAGAAATGTGCCTTGCCGTAACCATTCAATCGATGTGCGCTACATCAATACGAAGTCATCGATTAGAACTATGATGCCATTTCCATCCAATCGATGCGAAGTCATCGATTCAAACCCATGAGCTTCCATGTGATTGATACGAACAGTATCGGTACGAACCAATCTCCATGAATCTTGATCCATCCATATTTCGAGCATACGAACTCCGATTGATCTGAAATTTGAAATGTTGCCTCTCCTAGCCTTTTTCATCATTCCCAATCGATCCTGTCTTGATTGGAGCTTGGATAAATTTTGACGACATCGATCATAGCCTTGTTTCCAATCGATCTCCAATCCTGATATCCATCCTTTCTAGCCAATTTGTTGATATCTCGGCCTTGACCAAAAAGTGGGATAACAAATTGCCACCTCCTTTAATAATGCCGATATGTTTTTGGATATTTTCCTTTCCTTTAGTCTCACCCATATCCTATGTTGTATCTCCTTACTTTGTTAAATTCTAAATAGTGAGACCCGAGAAGAGTAGCGATCCGGCTAGCACTGAACAATATAAGGAGAGGTATAAGGAAGTTATGAAGATTCCTTTCATACAGTGATACTGATATCTAGTTCTTACTAAAGAAAAAATAAAAGATTGGGGCTTGCTACCTCCTTCTGCTATATTTGTCAGACTCACATCCTCTTAGAAGTATGAGACAACTTCTATCGTAGTCATTAATAGTAGTAGGGAAGCTGGGTCCGATCCTAGAGAAAGAAAAACTAAGGGTTTTACTCTTTAACCGTTGAAGTAGTTTATTTTAGGTTCTTAGCGCAACTTAGTCTTAACTTTGATTTTGAACTTGTCTTTTTATTACAATGTCTTCTTCTCTTAACAAGGTCGGCTACCAAGATAAGGGAAAGGGGGCCAAGAAAAGATCCAAGTCGTTGCTTTTTGACAAAGGCACCCTTGGTTCAAAGAAGCTAAGGTCTCCAAATCCTCTAAAGTAGAAAGTTCCAAAGGAAGAGATTTAGATTTACTTGCTGAGAAAAACAAGAAAGTGATGGAAATTAGAAGAGCTGCCTTTGAAGGTGACCTTTTTCATGCAATTACCGAAACACATGTTTGACCTCCAATCTCCGTCTCGGGACTTCGGAAAGCAATCGAGTACTGCCTTCGGGAGGATATCAGGGAAAAATTTCTTATGTTAGATTATTATTTGAACATGTGTCCTTACTCTATTTATCTCTTTCTAGACCATGGCAAAAATCTCCACCCTTCGGCACGAGTGGTTGAAAATGAAGGAGAACAGTGGCTGCTGTCGAAGCGAAAAAAAGGAGTTCGTGGAATTTGGGGCTAAGATTCAAGAGGAGACTGCTCAAGTTGAGGAATCAGGTAGAACTGCAGGAGAGGAGGATCATAGAATCAAGACCCATGAGCAAGCCCTAAAGGAAAGGGACTAGAGGCTGAAGAAAGCTGAGGTAGGGGTGATTGACAAGGAACGTTACATCGCTTGAGACAAGCATGAGAGGGATGCCAACAGACGAGCCTTTCAAGTTTTATTTGATGCTTATGCTCACCACCGAGATCATAACATGCCTTTCTCTCTAGCTTATCTTGGAAACCATGCAGCCATTGTAGAGGTCAACTTTGCTAAAAGGCATGAGGAGCGTCAGAAGGAGAAAGATACCACGACCACTAAAGCTGAAACCTTGGTAGAGGAAGAGAAGAGGCCACATCTGCTGACGAGGAGGTATAAGAAGACACTCCCGGTAATACTCTTGATGAAGGAAACATACTGTGACTTGTCATTATAGTAATACGATTTTTATAACTTTTGACTTGTATGAATTCTTAAACGAAAGTTCCTTGAGGACTTGCTTATAGTTGAATTTTCATTTGACTGATGTGATTTTCACATAATGTTTCAAATTATAATAGCTGATATGAAGTTCTTTTTTGGTTACCATCTTTTATTTTTACTAATCTTAAGTCAATGTTTCTTACGGAGTATCATGCTTGAACTTCTCAAAGATTCAGCGAGACCATGCTTCTTTACCAATCTTACGAGGACAAGGTAGCCGAACTCCAAAAACTAAAAGTAATCCTTAAGGCCTTTGAGATTAAGATCGACTTCCTTAAGTCAAAATTGGGTCTAGAAACTAAATATGATTTTCTTCGGAGAGGGATGAGCTCTAAACCAATATCTGATCTTGGGAGATAACATTGTCATTTTTTTTAAATGAATGGAGGATAAGAGGCTAAGGATGGTATGACTAATGAATTCCTTCCGAGAGTATACAACTGAAGTTGTTTTGGAGAGCTCTAACTTTCCACCTTGGTTTGCCCCTTTAGACGGATCTCCTCCTTTCTTTATTATATTTTATCTTCTGATGCTCTTGATTTTGAAATCCAGTCTTTGTAATACTACTAGTGATTAGCCCGTGCTTCGCACACGGGCATTGTTATAATCTGTGAATTATAATCTCCAAAGTAGGAGCGTAAAGGTAGTATGGAACAGTGATCATGTATTTCATATGTATGTTAATAAACAGTGGAAATCGAATTCATGTGTCACCACAAACATGACGTGAAATTACAGTGGCAATGTAAGTAACAATGATAATTATAAATAGTAGTTTAAGGTCGGAGCTGAGATTTATAAAAGAAGCCCATATACACTGCAAAAGCAAACGAATTCAATGTCATACATCCTGATGTATGGTTAAAAAAAGTGCAAAATAAGGTACCCAAAAAAAAGAGTTGATGGCTACATTGAACGGAACAGTAGTAGGTGCAGACAGAAAAACGTGAATGCACTACACATATGAAATCATGAAATGGTATAAATTAATTTTTTTGCTTTTTCTCTCGAATCATGATTTCAGTCGATGCTACACTCAGCTGATGTGTGTCAACATCCTGTAGATAAGGAAAAAAAATAGTGTTTAAGTTTGGGAGTACAAAACATGTTGAGGTGGTAGAAGATGACGATATAAAGTGAATTTACGTTATCACAGTATTGGTTTGAAAGTTGAAACAGTTCTAAATGGGAGTATCCATACGTAGAGCAGCCTAGTAGTACATACAGGAGTATCATTCATAGAACTATTATCCAGTCGTCATGTATAGTTCTGTATGTTGTTTTAGCGTTTAGGACGTTGAATCGTGTCATATCTTACACCGAAGGTTCTTCAAACATGCTTTCAAACTGACGCGGTACATGTTTTCGAACTGTTGCCACCTTCTCATTTCCCTGTCACAAATAACTTTTATTTTGAGTGGGATGGGATAGGTTATGATACATGGACTAATCCACATATCGATGGAATGTAACAGACCTAGGTAGCAGCACGCAGACTGGCAGCGGACGTTGCATTGTATCGCGGTAAATAAGGACAATGTTTGAAAAATACGGTATTGCTCGTCTCATATACGAGCAAATTGGTCAAGGAATTCACACCATAATTGAGAAACGGTAAAAAACAAATGTAAACCAAACAACTGATATCAAATTTTGAGTGGGTGCTTTACTCATTCTATGCTAAATATTCGTGAATGCTTTCATGTAGTGAACATAAGTAGTTAGAATGTGTTGGAGATTAATAACAGAGAACGGTTAAAAAATAAACGATTGTGAAACGCTAATTTAAGTAAAGCTTATGTGCGAACATAAAACATACATACATAGTTCTAATTCAAAGTACTGAAATATGATAAGAGTAAGAAAGTACACATGGTTTCACCACAAAGATCGAATTCCCAAAAGTACATAAAAAGACAGCATGTAATATAAGGCATGCAGGTGAGAATGGTTTGCCAGTTTTGAACTTTGAAAAGTTTAAGTTTCCTCCTCTCATCACTCTTCATGATCAGGGCGGCCATGCAGGTATAGATGTCTTCAACTTGTCAAACGTCCTTTGAAGAAAATGCAGATGCTAGTTAGATCTGTATATAATCAAAAATTTATAACGTTTTCTTTTGAGTTAGCAATTTTATTACCAACTAAATAATCAAATGTCATGTTTAGACCCAAGATTAGGTATAACATAGGCCGTAGTTTGTAGTAAAAGATAGACACAAGGTATAAAATTGGTATGTTAATCCATCTTCAAAATATGAATTAGAACACATTCACCATGTGCGCATGTCATGAAAAAAGATCAAAACGTAGAATAAGGAATACTCAACGTATATAATGATGGGTAAAAAAATGGATTGAACAATAAACTTCAACACTACATATGCTTACATATTCCAGTAGTGAGAGAATTGAATGTTTGATGGTTAGGAATAAATTTACAGTACTCCAGTATTAATATATGCATGTACCGGTCTATGCCTACAAAGAGGATGAACTTAAATTACCTAAATTTACATGAAAATACATATACAGCCTGCAAGTAGTACCACCACACACGAACATAAAACTTCCAGCAATTAGTCTCAGTAACGAAAAACAAACCAATAAGAAAGGGGATATAAACATGTTAACGTTAGCAACATAAAATGTTTCTTACAACAACAGAGTAAGTATTTTTGAACCAAACTATTCCTATGTCATAGCTCAAGCATAATTTCTAGCACAGAAATTCAGCAATTATCAAATGAGCAGTTAATTTAACGTACAATTGGTTCTCAAAGAGGTCGTAAAATTTGTTTGAGATTAAGGCAGCCAGAAGATGGATGGTCAGCACAGTAATCATGTTGTACCAAACCACGAAGGCTGTAGCAGCAGTGATAACAGATTACCAGGAAATTCTTTTTGGTAGATCACAGTTAAATAATTTGCAAACAAATTAGTGTTTCCAAAATATATTGGTGATTTTGGATTCGTAAATTAGATATATATCTATGATATCGATCGGTCTGTGGAAAAAAATGAATTCTTTCTAACATCACAGAAAATGGCACTAATGAAAAAATTGTCAATGTTTAAGCAAAGCGCTGGGTATATGTAACGCATAGTGGGTACAGGGACAGTCCAATCAACCGCAATAGTACTTAAAAAACAATTGTTTACGGAAAATGGAAATAAAATCAGATGTTACCAAGTTCAAACAGCCGGTATTAACAATGATCGCTTGTGAAATCGTATACCATGGTGCAACTATAACTGAGCAGGTCATATAATAAGAGGATAGGTGAACAAATTTTCAAATACGTGTTAACATTTTTTAAATCATGGCTACTCAAACATGGGTTGGCGGTGGTCATGGAACTTAAAGGTGTAATTGTAAAATACATGGTAGCCAATTATAAATCTGATGTTGGAATTACATTACGTAGGAAAACCGAGCAGCCAACATCTGCAGTTTCAGAAGCACGAAGTGCATCTAAGCGATGATGAACATAAAATGCACATGTGCTGGTATTTCAAAGTTAAATTTCACACATATTTTATTGTTGTTTATTGTTGGCGTGCATTGATTTCCGGTAACAGCCATGTATAGCGTGAGAAAATGAGGTACATATATGTAGTATGCTAGTATAGTTATATATACTCTCTTCCATTGGTTCTCTGTTCATGGCATTATTTAAGCTTTTTATATTATGCTGATGTTTCTATTTTAAAAAAACCTTTATTGATACACCATACACCAATGTACAGAGTTATCACACTTAATTTATCATTATTCTGCAGACAGCAGACTCAGTAAATAGAATATAGATTTTAAACTATGCAATAAACTGTTGTTTCAAGCAAAGTACCTCTTGCCGTTGTCAGTAGAATGCGACATCAGCCATAATCATCAAGGCATCATCTACGCCTTCCATGCCTATTTCATCTAAAACACGTTGAACCTCAGTTTACATTAATTATATGAGACCATTAAATTCAGTACTTTAAAATTATGAATGATGGATAAAAAATATCATACTAGCAAGATTTGTGAAGACATTCTTGTAAACGATGTTTTGCATGCATTTTTGAAAACCAAGTTTAGTAGTGCCAAGTAAACACCAGATTTTAAAAAAAAGAGGAAACCGGTGCAATCAGAGTGTAATGTAATTCATGTTGAAAATCCTTGTTGAAATAGGGGTGAAGCGTGGATAAATAATCTTATGACAAAAATGAATTGTATCAAAAATTTATCAAAAATATATGAGGCGACGACAGTGCGAACCAAGCATGTAATGTAAATGAGGGGTTGCCGATAATAGAAGGGGTAAAATTGAAACATCATTTGTTTATGCCAAAAAATCGAAACAATCAAACTATTTCAGTGTTATTATACGGTAATTGTTGCGCAGTTATAGGAGCTTGCAACTACCTTCAATTTTTTATTTCAAATTTCGAACACCGTTAAAAACTGGTTTGGGCCTATTAACTGTATAAGTCAGTTGTATGCAAAAAAAAGGGAGGAGAAGGTAAAAAAATATGGTAGTCTTCAACTGTAATGGGAGAAGAAAAATATAATATGAACCAATGTAAATAAGCGGGAAATAAAATTAAGGCAAGCACTATGTCAAATGCAAACAGTAAAAGCGGGTTTACATCGAAAACCAAATTAGTAAATGCAAATAGTACAGTCGGATGTGTAGATTGATACTCGTGCACATGGGTAATTAAGAGAAATGTAAGGTGTTTGTATTGTTTGGTACGTGTGGTGTGGTGTTTCATAGGGCATGGTAGATTGCATAATAATGTAAGATGTTGAAAATATTATCATGCAAAACTTATTCTAAAGATCGATGGGTGCATGCAATTACAATAGGCACCAACAGTATTACTGGTTAATGTGATTCCTATAGCTATATCTAATGCTTAGCCTGGTACATCATACATATCAATCTATGTGGGTAGTTTGAGTAGTAGGTACAAAACTAACCAGTAGATACTAAATTGAAATGAAAAAAAATTTATATTTCAAAATGGATTTCAGTACAGAAAGCGGTATGTATAGAGACTTAAATTTAAATTAACACATATTGAATGATATCATGCTAGTTGTAATGACCTACAGAAACATATTGATAACTTTTAGAAACATATAGCTATAGCACATATGGATATCAAATAGCATGGTCACAAGTACGGAAAAAGAATTTATTGTTAATGCAGCTTAATATAAATTTCAGTTTTCATCACAACCTATTGTTGACCACTATAAAAGCTTTAACTTGGTCGTACAGGTTAACAAATTGTTGAACCCCTACTGCAAAAGCCATGCTGTCAGTTTTTTATCGGGACCAGATAATTAATTATCCATTAACATATTCAGTAACACATATAAGATTAGCAAAGAATGTTGGATGATAAAAGTAGTAAAGTTGTGCAATATGTAATGGATCAATTAAACTTAGTAGGAAATATAGAGGACCCCGTCCTTAGTATTGCCGTAATAATAGTACAATGAGGATTATGTATATATTTCACTTAACATATCATATTAATACCGCATGATACCTTAACATTAATTTACCAGAAACCTATATGATTTGAGTGTATATGGTACGAAAAATTGCTCAACCTACAGACTTGTACTCACCCACTGTATAAGTGTATTAAAACATGGTGATAAAAGAAGGAGCTCGCCTGTTTACTCTGTTGGAACAAATATGAGCAGAGATGGAGGGATATCAGCAGGGTAGAAAAATTGGGTCCAAAAAAATGGAGTAATAAGTGTAGCACCATTTTTCTGAGCACTGATTCAGTATTGCATCAGTAGACTGCGGTATCAAAACCTATGCAAAGAAAAATTTATTAACTATTACAAAAACCTGAAAGCTAAGAAACATAAATAATGAATTTAGCAACATATTATCAACAAATGGACAAATTACAGTTTAAATTTGTATTAGGTCGAATGAAGATTGTAAATAGGCATAGTTAGAAAGTAAAATGGCTTTAGAATTAGACGCAACCAAACTAACAAAACCATTGCATCAGTGGATTGCGGTATTAGAACCTATGCAAAGAAAAATTATTAACTATTACAAAAACCTGAAAGCTAAGAAACATGAATAACGAATTTAGTAACATATTATCAACAAACGGACAAATTATAGTTTAAATTTGTATTAGGTTGAATGAAGATTGTAAATAGGCATAGTTAGAAAGTAAGATGGCTTTAGAATTAGACACAACCAAAGTAACAAAAACCACAAATTATTTATGAGCGTCAAATTATTCCTTATCGAATCATCAATAAATGGGGAAAAAATCAAGTCCAAAAATATCAAAGTTGCAATGTTAATGGGTGGAAGACGACAGCGGAGATAACAAACAAGTCGGACCATAGGAAAATAAAACTTCGAATACGGTGAGGAAGGAAGCAGTTACCTGTACAGCTGACAGAGCGGTAAGGAGGAAGATGGGGGAAGAGCATGCCATAGTCGGTTGGGCACTCGGCAGGAAGATTGTGATAACGACAACTATAGTTTCAAAAAGGCAGTTCGTTACGGCTGACGCTGAGCGAGAAAGGAGTCGGACGGTGTTGAGTATTTGGCGTACAGGGCTGACATGGAGGTAGGGGAAGAGGCGATGATTAGGAAGAGGAGGCAACGAGGAGGATGAATTCAGCAGTACCGTGTTAGGAAGGAAAGAGGGCAACGAAGTGGAAAGAGAAGGGTTAGGGAGGAAAGAGGGCAACGAAGTGGAAAGAGAAGGATTAGGGAGGAAAGAGGGAAACGAAGTGGAAAGAGAAGGGAATTGGATAATCACAAAGGGTAACAGTTGGAGGTGAGGTAGGTAAAAAAATAAAAGCGGAAAAAAAACACAGAAGCGAACAATGAAGTGGTATTTTGAAATGAGAAAAGGGGAGGAGTGCACGTTAGCTTGGGAAAGTTCCTGCTTTAATATAAAGTAATAGATTTCTTTAGGCGTTCGTCTTGGCCTATCCCTTGTATTCATGGATAAACTATATGTAAAGAAACTTTATTCCTTTCGACTTCACTTCTTATGCCATCACTTTGCTTGAGTGAGCTTTTTAGTACATTCCTTCCGTGGGGTATCTTTTGCCCCTAGGCATATTTCTATTAAAATAAGGTTTTAGACCCAACCGACTTTTACGATTGGATTCTTGTCCCGGGCTAACCAAGTAACACAATCAAGAGTTTCTTCTTACTTTGATTCTATGTTCACCTTTACTTATTTTTAGTTTACCGAGAAGCTACTTGATGTCTTAACTTAGAACTTCTCCCGAACATTCTATCTGTATCGGGAATCTATTCACTTCCTATCTAACTAGGAATCCACCTAATGCATGTCACTTCTCACCCATGGCTCACTAACATTGGGAATCCACCCACTTTCTACCTAACTAGGAATCTACCCAATGTATGGCACTTCTCGTTCATCGCTCACTAACGTTGGGAATCTACCAACTTCTATCTAACTATGAATCTACCCAATACATGGCACTTCTTGACCATGGCTCATTAACATGCTCACTAGCATTAGGAATCTACCCCATGCTATAATCCAATTGGGAATCTACCCAACATTCTAATCTAATAAGGTACCCAATATTCTAATCTAATAAGGAATCTACCCAACATTCTAATCTAATTGGGAATCTGCCAATGCATGGTACTACTTGAACATAACTCACTATTATTGGGAATCTACCCAATATTCTAATCTAACAAGGGATCCATCCAGTGCAATATTCCATTGACCATGACTCACTATCAGCATGCATTCTATTTTTCAACGTCTTTTTAAACCTAAGTGGTATTGGGCTTATACTTTATTACGTATCGATGTGAGGGTGCTCTTATGGCAAGGTCAACCAACTTATCGTTGGGTCCTAATCTACAACCACTTATGCCTAGCATCGACCATCTATAACCACTTTTGACTGGTGTCGACCATCTACAACCACTTTTGGCTGGTGTCGGCCATTAAAATCCATTTTAATTTAACATTTTTACAGAAAGCTAGTTGTAACTTGGAAGATGGGAAATATGAGTCCTTTGAAAAGAATGCCTTCAAACATTTTCGTAAAGATTATTGAAATCACATAGTTTTTTAAATCATATTGTTCAATAAGAAGTCGATTCCAGTTTGAGAAAGAATATCATTGAGAGAAATATTATTATTATTCATATATATTATTATTATTCATATATTATATATATTAGAAAAATGAAATTCTTCACTGATCTCATCAGATCAATGAGGAGTTTCAGTCCATGAATCCTAATGCAAGTATGAATGGGGAATTTCAGTTCCTAAATCCTAAATGCAAGTATGAATAGGGAATTTTATTTCTTAAATCCTAATTGTAAGTATAATATACAAAAGTTCTTAAGGAGAGAAAACATACTGAAAGGGAGACCGTGAATACCGAGACTTAAATATTCCTTTAGAGCCGGAACCCGGGACAGGGTTATGCCTAAGATGGATGTAACGAGACCCACTGGTTAAACATCCAAAGATCTAAAACTATGAGTTGCCCTTCCACTTTGGAGTCGAAAATTTTGAAATTATAGCTGAGTTAAGCACTTTAATGGAACTGGGGTCCTTTATTTGTCTATAGGAATTTGGCTTATGAAAAGAGTTCTTGCAATTTCATCTTTGTGGAAAGAAACACCTTATGCATTCATTTGACAAGGGTTATATAGATTTCTCCTGGAATCATAAAAGTTAAACGAAATGAATATTCTAAAAGAGGATATAAATCTAACGCTTAATGAATTTAGTTAACTTCCCTTTTTGTATTAATTTTTCAATCGCGTAAGAGAGCTTTCGGCATTTGTTCGTTTCATGTCCATTCATCAAGTGGTAAGTGAAACACTTCTCACTTTTTAGATTTTCTTTCTTTAATGGGGGTAATCAGTGTAAGAGAAGTCATCACAAGTTTCCATGAATATCCGAGACAAGCTTTGATTGAGTAGGGTAAGGTCTTGATCATGCTTTAACTTCTTTCGAAACCCATTATCTAAAGTAACTAGTGAGGCTCTCTTGTTAGAAGGAACCAGATCTTCGTATTTCAGTAATTCGATGGAAAGATCTTTAACTTCACTATCCATGGCCTTCGAAGTTGGGCTGACTAATGGAGTGGTTCTTAAAGATATTTCGAAAGTTACCAGATCTAGAGAGCTTGAAGTTCATAAACAGGATCGTATTCTTTACAATTCTCTTTCTCCGAAATGAGGGTAACCATTCTCTCGTTCTTGTTTTCTTTAATGATTTGAATGTGGAGGTTTAAGGGGAAACTCATGGTAAGCTTCTCATTCCCAAAATTAGTCATGGTTGGAGGGATGATGTTACTGGATTTTTCGAGGGGAACAAATAATGGAGGTTTGAGCCTTCCTTCTAGCACCAAAAATGTTAGTGCAGAATTTCATTAACACCAACACCCAAAGTCCAAAGTTGTGTCCCCGGGAGTCGAATGGGATATTGGACCTGGCGAAGAGATTGCCAAGACATGTCATAGCTAAATCTTGAACTCAATATGCTGAACTGTAAAATAATGATAGTATATGTAAAGAAGGCAAAGTGTGGAAAGTAAATGACACCGAAACTTTTATAGTGGTTTGGGCCAAGAGTCCCTACGTCCACTGTTCTTTCCTTATTTAGTCACTTTTATATAGTCGAAAGGCTATTTACATTAAGTTTTGGCATTTCCAACATTAATGAGTTTTTGAATAGACCTCTGATATAGGAAAGTAAACTTACGATTTTATGTCAATTTTTGTTATGCTAGAATATCCCTTTTTCCTTGGGATTGCCGCCTATTTATATCCAATATGTCATAACACCATTGACGGAGAGCCTTCTTTTTGGATAGATGACCTAGCTTGTTATGTGTGGCTTTGATTTAAACACTTTTCATCATCTGGTTGAAAGCGCTTTGACGTGGATTGCCGATGTGGTGCTTTTATATATCATTTCTTTGATTCATTTTGTTTATCTTGGCCATTCATCTCAGTCCAAGGCTATCTAAGTCGTCGATTGTTGATATTTGTTGAAATATCGTTGATCTTGGAAGTTGCTGCTTTTGGCTAAGCTTGTTGTCTTAATTGGATAATGGTGTTGATCTTTATTTATGTCTTTGCTCTTGCTTTCGAATGTCGTGCTCTTGGATATTGAACTCGGTACCTAAGCTCTCGATGGAAACCAAATAATAGACCTCAAATTACAAGCCAAGGATCTTTCATTTCAAATATTCGTAATTTGTGCTTGGTATAAATTATGGTGTAACAACTGATATCTACAAGCAAGAGGATAAGCCAAGTTGAACCCTAATAGAGGACCCGGAGAGCAAGCGCCAGGTGTAGTTCCTTCCCACGAACTTACCGCCAACTTTGCCAAGCTTTGTAAGGACTTTGCGAGCCTAGGAGGGATGCTATATGGGGGACTGAGTCGTATGTAAATTCAAGGACATGGATTCATAATTGTGAGAGGATTTTCGGATTTATCGGCCTTAGAGATGATGTTAGGAGACAACTTGTGCAATGACCCTAAATTTAACTAACATTATTTAGAACATTTAATTGGATATATTAAATGAAATGATATAGATAGCAAACAGATTGAAATTTGTTAATTAAGAAGGAGTCATGCCTTAATGATTGTATTAGTAACAGAGAACTAAAAATAAGTAAGTAGGAGGAATATAGTAAGGGTAAGATGGGAATAGCCTTGTTCTTATACCCTAAACCCTTCTATTCTTCATTCCTCATTCATTTTAACTTTCACAAACAAAACTAAAACCCTAAAGAATTCGGCCGACCATCATTAAGAGGACTCAAGGAGAAGAAAATGTAGGATTCAAGTAGAAAGCTTAAGCAAATCAATCTAAAGGCAAATCTCAACCTTCTTAACATAAAGCCAAGGTGAATAATTAGTTTACATCCCACTTTCGATAATGATTTCGGTTTCAAGTTAGATCTGAATTATTTTTACAAGTATCATGCCATGTTTTGATATATTAAATGGATATATATGCTTTATGATAATTTATATAGTTTAATATGGATCTTATGATATGTTTAGATTAGAAAATCTATCAAATGACATCCAAATGATTTGCGTTTTTGATATGTGGTCAAAAAATATTATTTTAGAAGTGGGTTTCAAGTTTCATAATTTTCCAAGTGAATATGGATTTATTATGAATTTTCTATGAAAGAAAATAGTTAATTTTGGATTTAAATTATTTAAGGCAATTATATAATGTCTTCGGGTCTGAAATTTATATGTGTTAGAAAACATATTTAATGTGAATTATTGTGATTTTTGAGGATTTTTTCTAGGTGTTTTACTATGGCTTATAAATTATTTAAGTTGGAGGTCTTAAACATTAAACATTTTTATTAAGGAAAATGGCTTAAGTGCTAAAATGTTTTCAAATGTTCAATGTTGTGTTCGGTGGCTTTTTAGAAAAGAATTTTGGTTAAGTATTGGCTTAGTAAGAATCCGCTTTTGTAACTCTTTAAATCAATGAGTACGGAGGATGGGGTTTCGAATTTATACCCTTCAAAACCATTGAAGTTTCTTTTCTTTTAATCTATACTTGCGAAAGGGTGGGTGCTGCTCTCATACCTTTCAACATGGTGAAGCCGCTTGTTTAAACCCAAGTATACATGTGGAAGTACATCCTCGTTACCCTAAGTGTTTCGAAGGAATAACTTTGCATAAGTCCCCTTAAGGACAATGTATTTCGATTTGTTTTCAAACTATGGCTTCGATGGGAATACCTTTAATTGGTTTCGAAGCTATATTTCCATATTTCCTTACTTTAACCGAATGCTTTTGAAAGGAATATTTTAATGGTTTCGAAAGAGGATGTCTACGGTCGTAAGTCATGATTTCGAAGGGTAGGTTTTGGCCTTTCAGCCTAATGTTTTCACAGTTAAATTATTTAACTTGTTTCAAAAGGGATGTTTTCTATGATTTTAAAAGGGATTGTTTCAGGTTTTAAACAATGGTTTCAAAGTTATTATTTTGGCTTTAATAGCCTACTGTTTTCGAAGTTAAAATGGGCCTTTATTTTAAGAGATAGATAACCCTATTGATTTTAGGTTTTCATCAGCATTGTTTTGTAAAGCATATATCATGGCATAAGTATTTGAGTACAACAAAGGTATAATTTCCTTATTTTAAAAAAAGATATGATTTCAAGGGTAACTCAATTGTAAAGATTGTTTTCAAGGAAATTTAATTTGAATAGGGTGGTTAGCCTTAAGTATATGACTCGGATATTAGAAGACAAGATGGGACTAGTGTGGGGTCACGCCCTATACTTTAGCTAGTAACCCCTAGCTAATATAAGTCCAAAATTACAGTGTATAGGGATTTGTCACATGTAAGACTAAAATGATGTCACACAGAAACAATAAACAAAGTAGAGATAGGTTATTAATAAGCCTGCAAGACCATTAAGATCAGTTGACCCTAGGAGAAGTAAGTTAAGGACATATCGTCTGGTATTGTTTCTAATAAAAGTTAGAATATTTATTATGTCTGGTAGGCCCGAGTCAGCCAGTGTTTAATTGTCAGCGTTATAAAACTATAATGTTCGGACATATAATCCATTAATTACCCGATTTATACGCATATATGTTATTGCTATTGTTGATATGATCAGTTTGATTACAGGATTTTGATTTGCAAAAGATATTATTTTAAAAGTATATTAGTGAGGGAAAATCCATTCCGCTAAGCGGCGTGGTCTCATTTAATATCGGTAAACTGAGATGTAATAGAATTATTCACACCAGACTTTGTATCTGACTTGAAGTTTATGTGTTCCCCTTAAACTCTCGGCTGCTCAAAATTTTATTAGAGTAGATTGAGAGTTAAGGACTTCTAAGGTTTAGCAGGTCATACGAATAAGCATCCGTCCGAAGATGTGCAGGAGACAAAGCTAGCTATATTGGAGTTATTTAGTATTATTTCCACTGTGATGTATTTATGGATGATATGTCTATTTATCTAGTGCTCTAATCATCCAAGGGGGCATCTTTATATGTCTCTCTTGGCATAATTTGTAATAATTATATTTGATCAAAACTTGGGAATTGTTTTGGAATTATGTAACTGAATATGAAATATTGATTTGAAATGTAATCAGAAAAGCTGTTTTGAAATCTATGTTGATTTTATCTCATATTCTTGTGCTTTTGATACTATGGATACCATTAACATTACCATATTTTGTCACTGGATGTTAATACTATAGATGACTGCAACATCTATAGCGCTTAGCATCGAGCCAAATGGAGGATGTTATAGCTTGCCGCATAACATTTACAGTGGGAGGCTCTGAATTGATAGGATGTGGTAGTTGCTAAGAAAGATGATGGAGAGATTACTTAGGGGAGTTTAGAAGATTTTTTAAGATGAAGTTTCTGTCTAGGGCTGAAGAGGGAGTACAATTAGAGAAGTTTATTTATATAGAGCAGGAGAAATATTAGCAAATGAATGTTATCAATTCAATGAGTTTGCTAGGTTTGGGATGAAGCTGATTAATACCCCTCACAAGAAGGCTCTGAAGTTGCAAATGGACCGAATCAACCCCTTCAGGATTTGGCCCTTATTCATATTTCCATGGGTGTGACTTTTGAGGGATTGGTGGAGATGGCTATGCTGAATGTTGTTTCCAAGAAGGAACTGAAGGGTGATTCTAAGAAGACAAGAAGGAAGACACCCTAATAGAACAATTTCAAGGGCATAATAAGACCTAAGGGAAAGATTAAGAAGCAAGAGATGCAATGCAGGACGTGTGGTAAGAAGAGGCATTTTGTGAGGGAATGCAAGACAGATAGTTCAAAGATTAAGTGTTACAATTGTAATCAATTCGGGCATAAGAGGTGGGAGTTTCCATCACCTTAGAAGTTCTCTGCCCAGGTTATTTTAGCTTACACACTGAACGTTATTCCTAGCTCGAGAGCATCCACAGTTGCAGACAAGGGGAAGAAGGTCATAATCGAAGGTGTGTTAACTTTATTCAATTTATCTATTCGTACCTTATTTGATAAGAGGGCATCGTACTCTTTTATCTCTAGTAGACTTGTGGATAAGTTACATTTAGACACTAACATAGTTATGGACCCTGTAGTTGTATCAAACTCTGTGGGAGGTTCAGCTTATTTATCTATGATATATAAGAGTTTGAAATTGTTCATTTTAGAGACGAATTTGATTGCGACACTTTTGTCTTAGGATTTTATAGGTTTGAGTTGATTTTGGGCATAGACTGGATGATGATGTATGGGTTGATCTTAGATTATGATAGGAAGGTTGTTAGGTTGGGTACTTGTGTGGATGCAGTCTAGAGGTTTATTACGATCCTAGAGGTTCAATTATGTTGAGTTAGCTATATTCATTAGACCTATCATATGACGAGTTAGATTCAATGCCTGTAGTTAGAGACTACCCATATGTCTTTTTCGAGGTTACAGGTCTCCCACCCTAGAGAGGGTCGAGTTCTGAATTTATCTTGTGGACAACGCCTTACCTGTTGCCTTATGTTTGAGGCATATATCTCTATAGGAGAGATACGTGTTGGATAAGTAAGTGAATGAGCTATTGGATAAGGGCTTCATAGGAGGAGTATTTTAGAGTGGAGAGCACTTGTTGTCTTTGCCACCAAGGCAAATGGTTCTCTAAGGCTTTGTGCCGATTATCAGAAGCTGAATAAGCTGATGAAGAAGAATCTTTACCTATTGCTTGCATAGACGATGTAACGACCGTTTTATACTACCAATGCTCATATAACTGAATAGTGTGCTACCGCTGGAACATCCGGTCAATGAAAGACGATTGTCAAGGAAAAGAAGTAAATAATAGGAATATAAGAGAAAAGAAAAGAGAGGAAAGATTGTATAATCGTAAATCCTATCGTATATCTCACAGCGCATCAAACAAAATATAATAATCATCACAGATATAAAACAAGTGAGATAGTAGTAACTACATGAACCACAGAATCACAGTATACGAATCCATATAGTTATAGAAAATAGTAATAAAGTTTATATAACCGATAAATAAACTCAAATGATAAACCATCTCTAATAATAGCATGTCAAACGCCGTCAAGGCTCTAGAGTGTCACATGATGGAATAAGAAATAATAAGCACAAAATATAGATATGAGAAAGCTTCACCTCCTGCTAGTCCATTTGCATAACTCCATGTGTCGTTTACACCTGCTATCTAGTCTACTCGTTTAAGAGTACTCGAGATAATAATAAGAAAAGCATAACACCTCGAATCAGGCAACAATCTGGTGTGAACGATAAACAATCTCAAAATACTATGAAAGTCGATATAGTATATGGAATAGAAGGTGTGTAGAATCATACCTGACCCGTCCCTGCATCAAAAGAGTTAGCATATAAAAACAGTATATGTTAAACTACTATCGTAAGTGGAAAATATAGTTCATAGGGGTGTCACGCAGCATATCAAACGCACACTAAAAAAATAACATCCATCACACCACCTCGCTTCCCCCAATCAAGTGCTTAAGATATACATAAATCTCTCAAATGCTCAACTCACTGCCTAATGGATGGTTAGGGACTGGACACATGTAGAAGACCAAAATATGGGTACATGCAGACTACCCTATCTCACTTGAGCATCACAACCACAGAGTTATCCATCAATCCCTTTGCACACGTACCGATAATAGAACTCCCCTATAGATGCTCAAGTCTTGTCCACATAGATGGCTAAGGATTGGCCATACGCAGATGTCTAAACACATGGGTACATACAGGCTACCCTAGGGTACATGCAGACTACCTTATCCTACTCACGAGAATTAAAACCTCATGTTCTACTCTACAGCGTGCATACAGAACTTGTCCTTTCTATCCATCTCAAGATGCTATTGTCACTTGCCACATTGAGTCATTGAAGTCGTTGCACTTTAGTGGTTGCCATCCTAAAGTCATCTAGAGTCATCCTGAGGCCTCCATCCTTACCCTGAGCCAACTGCCCAGACCACTAAGAAACCCCAAGTCTTGCCCTAAAGCCATACCCTAAAAGCTTCCCTCGAAGTTCTGTTCGGCGTCGCTCTATTTGGCCTGAAACCATGCTCCCACCGAACAAAAGTCACACTGAACATCATTTGTTGTTCAACTCCCCAACACCGAACCAACAACTGCCAAACATGATTTCCTATCCGGTCCTTCACTAGTTGAACCAAGCTCCTACAAAATAGGGTTTCTTGTTTGGTCTTCCACTGCCAAGCAAGCGGACATCTGAACTAATACCCCTCCTTCCCGATGCTAACCACCGGACCACGCTATGTCAGACCAAGCTCCATCGAACTGAAACCTGTAGCTCCTTCTACATAACAACTTCACGCTAATTCCATCGCCATGCTCAAAACTTCGACCCTCGTGCATCGCTTATGCAACAATATGGCTCTAAACGCTTTAAAGTCTATCTATTGAAGTCAGTTTCATGGTTCCTACCTTTAGTTCTCCCCGATGAGAATTTTCAACCATACAAACATACAAACAGATGCAACCATCATAACATACACATAATCAATATAGCATACACAGAGTATATATAACACATCTGTATCAACCAATGGGGGGTTTATGTCAAAAATAGTCTAAAGAAATTTCCTAAAAATAACATGTCAGTGGGAAAAATATGATATTAAATTTAAAAACATTTTAAAGAACTTTTAAATTCTTTTATGAAATAAGATGTAGGTTTAAGTATAATAAAAATCACGTTTTAAAGTTAGAAATCATCTCAAAACGTCGTTTAATACTATACTAAAAATCATAGTATGGTGGAAGACAAAATCACTCACCCTAACAAAAGCCATCCAATCCAATGTCAAGTCATAGAGCTCTCCATCATGAGCGCAACACAAGAAACCGCATCCAAAATGGACCTCGTATGCAAAAGACATGAATTAAATATGAATCGAGATTAAATAAAAATATTAATTAACTTGTTTTATAATTAATTACCTTAATAAGCCACTAATCCATCTTCTCCAAATTGTGTACACTCCTGTACGCACATGCATATAAGAATACCTACCCCTTCAACACCTTCTCTTCTCCATATCCCCTTTATTTCTTTACGAATCGACGAACCGCTTTCACCATCATGCCACACTACGCACAAGCTTCTCAATAAACCCAAAGTGGTGAAGCTTAGTCGTGCCTAGAGAGTCACGACCTGGATAGCTACAAGGGATAGGGGAGGGGTCGTGTTTTTCCTGAATACTCCGCAGCAAAAGTTGTTGATTCGAAAAAAAGCATGTCACAAAGAAGAATCCAGTGGTAATCTCTATTTTTATCTTCGCCTCAAACTTCGTCTAGCTCTAACCCTAGAGAGTTTTGGGTAATTATTTAAATTAATATAATATTATTAGTTATTTGATTTCTCAAATAAAACATCTTACATTTCGAGATCATACGATCACACGGCGCATCGGATTGCATAAAAACTACTCAGCGTACATCAACTAATTTCTCTGGTCCCAATGGTATAAATTCCATTGCTATTTGAGACAGTGCTCCGGGATGATAATTTCGCACATTTCGAGATTGTTTTGGCAATCGGATCATCCAATCTCCAAATATAGCGATGCTTATACTCATTTTAATCCGCAATGTTGATCCAGATTCAATGGAAATAGTCTCGAGTCTTGATTCAATCCTATGCGAAAAATCATATTTTTGGACCTTCAAATAATTAATGATTCAATATTTAAATCAATTATTTAAATATCTTATCATTAAAAATATGGATCGTTATAGACGATTCTTTGATCGATTGGTTGGAGCAAAGGTGTTCTCATAGCTTGACTTGGCTACCGAATTCCACCAGTTGGGTGTAGCTAAGGATAATATTCAAAAGACTGCTTTTCATACACCTAACAGACTGTATGAGTGGTTAGTCATGCCCTTCGGACTGACCAATGCACCCATCTACTTTGTTGATTTGATGAGTCAAATTTTTAAACGGTTGCTTAATAAGTTCATCATGGTATTTGTGGATGACATATTTGTCTATTCGAAAAGCGAGAAGAAGCGCTGGTTGCATTTAAAAGAAGTTCTTAATACACTTTGTGAGCATAAGTTGAATGGGAAGTTTTCTCAGTTTCACTTTTGGCACAATAAAGTATGCTTTTTCGTATATATTGCCGTGAAAAATGGGCTGGCGGTCGATTCTAGTAAAGTAGCTGCAGTATAGGATTCGCATGTGCCGAAAAATGCCATAGAAGTAAGGAGTTTTCTTGGTTTGGTGGGCTACTATAAGAAGTCCATTAAGGACTTCACAAAAATCTCTGCCCCTCTAACCCATCTTACCAAGAATAATTTGGTTTTCTTGTGGGATGGGAAGTGCGAGGTTGTTTTCATCAAGCTAAAGGATGCATTGAGTAGTGCACTTGTTCTAGTGTTACCCGATGGCATGAAGGCATTCTCAATATATACCGATGCTTGTGGAACAGAGTTAGGCATGGTGTTAATGCAGGAAGGGTGAGTGGTGGGCAATGCTAGTCGACAGTTGAAAGTCCACAAGTGAAACTACCCTATCCATGATCTTAAGTTGGCGACCATTGTCTTTTGCACTCAAGTCATGGAGACACTGTCTTTTAGAAGAGCGGTTTAAGCTATACACGGATCATAAGTCTCTAAAGTATTTATTCTCCCATAAGGATTTTAACTTGAGGCAATAGAGGTGGATGAAGTTTTTGACATCATATGATTTTGATATTTCGTATACTCCGGGCAAAGGCAATGTTGTAGCCTATGCCTTGAGTAGGCAACATGCGGTGTTGATTGCTTTGTTCTTAGAGTGGAAGCATTTCGATTTCATTTCTATGTTTGATTTCTAACCATCATCAAATATCACTCTGGGATTGTTAGCAGCTTTAGATGTGCACCTTACACTTGTGTACTGCATTGGGTTGAGTAAGAAGCAAGACAAGGAGCTTTGGATATTTTTGAGAAGGTAGTAAAGGAGAGCAGTCGAGTTGTTTGAGGCGTTATGCCATTGACTCGAAGGGATGGTTACGTAGAGATGGTATATTGTGTTCCTCTCAATATGGATTTGACTGACATTATACTAGCCAAGTCTCATCATTCTAGGATGATCATTCGACTCGATGGAGATAAAATGTACCATGATATAAGGAGAGTCTTTTATTAGCCAAGTATGAAGAAGCATATAGTAGAGTATATAGCCTAATGTATGACTTGCCAAAGGGGAAACATGGAGTGGCAGAAGCATAAAGGATTGTTGCAGCCATTGGATATTTCCTAGTGGAAGTGGGAGAGTATTTATATAGACTTCACCGATAAACTAACTAGGAGTAAGAGAGGGAATAAGAGTGTTTGGGTTCTTACTTGATCGACTGACAAAATGTACTCATTTTATTCTAGTCAGGAGTACGAGGACTGCTCCATCTTTGGCGACATTATACATGATAAAGACTAATAGGTTATATGGAGTTCCTTCTAACATCGTTAGCGACAAAGATCTTCTTTCACTACTGAGTTTCGAAGGAGTCTATAGGAGGCTTTATGCACTAAGTTTAGATTGAGTACTGATTATCACTTGTAGACAGATGGACATATGAACATGGTGTTGGGTATTGAAGGATTTACTTTGGATGCGCATATTTGAGTTTAGAGGCTCTTGGGAAGACCACTTTCCATTAGTGGAGTTTACTTATAATAACAGTTATCAAGCGAGTATTGGGATGACATCGTTCAAGGCTTTATACAGTAGGCCTCATAGATCACCATCGTGTTAGTGGGACACGACCGGTAGGATTATTTTTGGATTGGATATGACGAGGGAGATGTTAGAGAAGGTAGGCTTGATCCGTGGAGGATGAAAACTGCAAGGGATAAGCAGAAGTTCTTCTTTGACATGAGACACACATATTTGGAGTTCATAGTGGGCGACATGGTTTTGTGAAGGTCGCACCTCTTAGGCATGCTATGAGATTTGGTAGTTCGGGAAAGCTGGCACCGAGGTTTATAAGGCCTTTTTCGATTACTAGTAGAGTTGGGAAGTTAGCTTATAAGGTGAAGCCTCTTGAGAAGTTAGCGGGAATACATGACATTTTCCATATGTCACACTTGTGAAAGTGCCTATATAATACACCGTTGTAGTTGATCCGTGTCAGCTAGAGGAGGTGGAAGTTGAGAGGGAGTCACTTGTTCATTGTTTTCCTATTTGAGCATGGTATAAAGTGGCTCTGCAAAAAGGTTTTCAAGCTTGTTAAGGTTTAGTAGGGAGACGATCCAGTAGAGAGTACATGAGAGCTTGAGAAAAAGATTCGAGCTACCCACCCACAAAACTATTTTTTGGTATGTTTTCATTTTAGTCGAATAAGTAGAGACTACTTACGTGTTAGGTTCTAGTATAGTACTCTCCATAGGTATAGACCATTGGATGTTAGGAATGGTTGTGAAAGTGTCAATAGGACATGTTTTAGGTGATGATGCTAATGGATGTAATTGTTTGTTCTTTGCACACGTAGGCAAATATAGTCTTAAGTTAGCATATACATACACCATCACTTGTTTTATTTAATTAAGTTATATGCACTTGGTTGTTGCATATAGATTCAGTGGTTGGGCATACATGTAGAATAGCCAGTATATATTTACATAGGATGTTGCATACATTTGGATACATGGAAAAAGTACTTGCATTTCAGAAGGTCGACTAGCTCAAGAGACCTTCTAATTTTTGCATTAATATAGGTTCATATGCATTTCACGCCCATATATACATATTGCATTAGAAATTTAATTAGAAATTTAACCAAGGACAAAGATTTCTAGTAGATGATTGATGAGTGGATGGTTATAGTCATTGATTTTTGTACACACAAACTACATTTTTCCTGTTCTTAAAGATTTCGGGATGAAATCCTTTTAAGGGGAAGAATGTAATACCATGAAAATTTAAGCAGAAATTTAACAAAAGAATTAAATCTAAATACAATAAGGGAATGAAAGGAATTTTCACAAATGTCTGAATTTGGATAAGTAAACTGCATCGTTGTGTTCGTAGCGATTTTCTAGACAATTTTCATATATAACGTTTTGAAATTGGAGGTAGTATGAAGAAGTAATAAACGTTTTAAAATTTGAAATTGAAAATAATTAAATAAAATATTCAAGAAACAAATATTTTAAAAATAAAAATTTCCATCAGTCAATGGGTAGATTGGGATCGGTCGACCACTAGCGGTCGATCGCCCCCAACCTTAGCGGTCGACTGGTTGACGATTTGCGGCTAGGGTTTTGTTAGGCCAACGAATTAGATTTGATCGTATATTTTTATCAGCTTCTAAGATTACGTCGTATATTTTGAATGGTGGATGTTAACCTGCACCTCTATAAATATAACACTAGTCCAAACCCTAATTCACAAATTTTCAACATTACTTCCAAACTCCGTTCCTCTGAAAACTTGAATCTTTTACTCCTTAAATCACAAAATTCTTCAAATTAAATTAAAAATAAAAGTAGAGAGACCGAAGAAGAGTAGGTCAAACAAAGATCTAGCAAACGGAGGAGATTCCAGGGATAATTCATAGGGGATAGCTTTGGTTTGAGGTGAGTGGATTCATTGTATCAAGATGATTTATATGCAGTTAATTTTAGTATACCCTATTTGATTTAGATTATTCAAGAATTTAAATTGAGATTTCTATTTATTTAGATCTGATATTAAACAATAAATTTAAATTGATATTAACATATAAATTAAGAAATTAATAAATTTATATATACGTCTTTTTGTCAAATTGATAAGAATTAACATAACCTATTGATGATGATGATGCTAAACCTAGGTTAAACTATTTAATGTAAATTGAAATTAAATATGCAGTTTGACAATTGCAAATCATAGATTCACATGTTTAGCTAACTTAATTGAAGTTAGAAGTTTATTATAATCGATTTGGGAATGACAAAAATTAACAACAAAACGAATGAAAATACCAAATTAAAAACACTAAACAACAATGATCGATCGACCCTTTCTAGAACAAACGGCCGACCGGTTACCAAAAATTGGGCATGATCTAAACCTTGGCCTATGGCCCAAGTAGGAAATAAAAATAGTAGTGTATATATATACATACACGTTAGTATAGGTAGGGAAGCTAGTTCCCTATGTGGCGACTCTGGGATGTCACGGGACTGGGTATGTAACAACACAGATTTTTTGTCATTTGATTTTGAATATTTAAACGGTTTAAATATTGGATTTTGAATTATAATTTAGTTAGTAAGATTTTAAAACTAAAATTTTCTAGTAATTTCTTAAAATTTTGAAATTTGTCGATTTAATAGATGATTAAAAATAGCAATCCGGGGCACAGTCTCGAAATTCGATGAAACATGTTCCATTGGATCCATAATAGTGTATTATTATCGGATTTTACGTTCCATAGCATTTGAAGTTATCATTTGACCATATAGGATAGAAACGCGCTGAAATTAATATTAAAAACTCAATAAAATAATTGGGTCCAAAAAGCCATCTTCTCCATACGATCGAATTAAGACTCGAAACATTTTCCATTGCATTCAGAATAGAGGTATAACATTATAAACGCCTAGCGGCACGCCTTAAAAGAGGTTCAAATTTTAGTGCGATGTAATATGAGATATTTACAATTAAATAAAATCAAATCAAAGTCAAATTCCTCAACCAATCTACCCTTTCCCTTTCACGTGTAAATCACATCTTCTTCCTTTCCTTTCAATTAAATCCTTAGGCCGCCTTTCTTCCATTTTAAATCGCACATCCCTATTCCATTTCTTCTAAGTTTGAAAATCAAAAATCGCCACGTCTCTAAAAGAAAATGAATGAACGAACCATGTCAAATCAAAATCGCGATCCCTCTTTCCTTCTTTCCTTCAATCCAGGAAATCATTTCTTCCTCCCTTTTCTTCAATTCAGGAAAATCGTAAAAAAAGAATAATATACATAACGTGAATTAATCTCGTAGAAGGCGCGACCAAATTCATGATGGCGAGGAGGGGAGTGAAGCTCGTGCGCAAAGAGCAGGAGGTCGCATGCATGTAGTGTTACACATGGGGCTGACAGTGCTAGCTTGGTAGCGCGGTGGCGTGCGAAGCCAAGGGGAGTGGGGCGAGGGGGCGCGTGATCGCTGGCATGTGGGATAGCGATAGCAAGTGGCGGCGCGGCGATTGGGACTTCTCGAGGGTGGGATGTGGGCTAGTGTTCAGATGATAGATTGAAAATATAAATTTACATGGAGAATCTATATTAGGCTATAGGAATAGGGTGAGAAAAATAGTGGATACTATTTTTGAAAGTGAAACGACTAAGGAGATCAAAATGGAAGTGATGTAATGTGATTCGAGAGGAAAATATAAGTTGAATTGGTTATTGAGGTTGTAAAAACACACTTTTATTCTGAGACGTTAAGTTTGTTTTTAAAAGGAAATTTTTTATTATTTAATACTATGAAATTTTAAACTAGTTAGGATTGAAATACTTCGGTAATTAGATTTTCAAATATTAAGTATTTATTTTAGTAAATTCTAACTTTTAAAATCAGTTTTGAAAATTTATTTGTTTATCGAAAAAGGAGTTATTGATGTTTATAAAAGTGTTCTTGATATTTTAAATAATTTCCTGAACATGTTTTTTTTAAATAAATTATTATCCTTTTGAGATACTAATTATATATATATGGAGTTTTAAAGTGATTGAAAACTTTATTTATAAATTCTCTCGAGATTCGTAAAAAGGGTTTATAAAAGGATATGATTTTGAGGGGAGGAAATTTATAAGGGATTTAAGGAAGTGAAATTTCAAATGTTGTGTGTGGGAATTTTGAAATTGAAATCTGAATTTATAAAAGAAGTTATAAATTGTTGAATGTGGTTATAAACAAGTAAACTGGGTTTTGGAAATCGAAAAGGTAATTTATTAGTGATTTCGAAGACTTATGAGATAAGCTACGAAATATTCTCTTAAGTGTTGGTATTTGAAAAGATTTTGAAAAATAAGATTTATAATATTTTCCTGAGTATAAAGATGGAAATTCGAGAATATTTCTAAGTGTTAAGATGGTTTGAAAATATCCTGTTATGGATTTAAGTATTTGAAATTATTTTCAAATATTAGAATATGGGAAGGGATTTGAAAAAATAGCTTAGTAAAGATATTTTGAGAATAAATATTTTGAATAAAATTTATAATAAGGCCTAGTGACTGCTTATGGATGTTTTATTGATAGTTAAATAACTGACTACCAATATTGGCCAATTTCGTTAATTGTTTCGAAGAGACCGGTATCGGATTTAATTATCCTAAAGCCACTTTGATCCGGTTTGAATGTTACAAATGAATACTGTAAAGATGATGAAGACGGTCATTCGATTTGCCCAGACCTAGGACAAGTTATATGGACGAATGGTACCAGAACTTCATCATTAGAGGACGATGAGCATTCATAGTGGAATTTTTTCTTAAAAGGTAATGTTTAGCCTCAAGCCTCATCAACCAGGAATGACCAAAACAAAGGAGATGCAGCAAGGCTAAATGGGTCGCACCCAATTAGGTTATGTTATCACTTTTCTAGATATCCTTGGAAACCTATATATTATGGATATGGTTTTGCATGAAAGAAGGAGCGCTCGATTTGTAAGGGTGGGAACACCCGGGATGATAACATATTTAGTCTATCCAGGTAAGGGGTAGGCCGGTCTTGTGTAGTAGGGGATCCTGGAAAGGTCCTTGGTACATTATTCTAGAGGTGTACTGTGATAGGCGGTACCCTAGTGCCCAGTCATTGTATGGAATCCATTTTCCAATACGAGCCTTACGGTTTTGTTTGTAGAGCCTATTATGCTGAAATGTAATTAATGTAACAATTTTGGCTATTTGAATAAGTATTTTTACTTAAACACTATTATAATATCAGATGATTTTGATAAAAATTATTTTGGTTATCATAAGGAAATAACCCATTGTGTTTATGCGTGACGTGGTCTTACGAGATACCTTTGTTTCCAAAAGGATTTTGATAAAAGTTAATAATTCAAATTGAGTGTATTTTATCACGTTAGTCTTCCAGACTGACTTGGTTGTTATTTTATTATAATGCTCGGATCAAACCGAGTATTACAGATTCAGGATTGGGTACTATGGAGCTCAGGAGATGAGCTGGATGATAGAGAGCTATTTCCGTACTTGACTTATATTTCCGCTACATGAGGAAAAGTTATTATAGCTATCTAGATTGATGTACTGATTATTGTACTATGATGACTGTAGGTATAAAATAGTTACAGATTCTTTTGTATAAAAATATGTTATTATATATTATATTTCGTTCCGTTGCGACTATGAGATTCTGTGTCGTTGTTTATTTTCTTTTATCTCTTTCTTTTTCTTTACCCTAGTTATTTGATTTTTCATACAGTTTGGGTTAAATAGGAGTGATTACAAAACTGCACGTCGCTACAGGGTAAATGTTAATTATCTAGCAGGGGTCGATTTTACGACTGGGGTGATTCTATCATGAATTGCACTCACATGAGGTTCTATAGTGGACAAGCAACCCTAATGATGATGCTCGATAGAGTATGTGGCCTGGCACTAACGGGTCACATCATGGTATTCACAATGATGTGACGTGATGCATTGTTGATGGATCCCGACACGGCGCAAGATAAGGTGTTATGTTACAGTTGAGAGGTGGACACGGGTACAGCGATAATGAGACACTTTGACAAGTTGGCGTCGTAGGCTCCCCCTTAATGCATAACTAGAATATGTGTAGTTGTTGTTGTGGTTGTGGGAATATAACCCCATGGTAGAAATTATAGGGTAAACTACGTTGGAATAGTTACGTTTTTCATAGTTGTGGGAAACATAGTCTCATGGTTGGAAATTGCAAGTGAACCTATGTGGAGTAGTTCTAGTGGTTATTAGCTGATCATTAGTTACCTTGAGATTTGATTAGTTGTTCGACCCTAAGTATTAGCCAGCCTAAATTGTTAGTGTAGGTGTGTATTGAGTTAAATCTCTTAAATTAAGAAACAAGTAATTCAAGCACACTTGTAGAACATCCTAGATCACAGTGAGTATCACTAAAGTCAATTTCATGTGATCACCGTATATTAACACTGTACTCATTTACCAGACTTTTGTCTGTCCCACACCTTTTCCTTTCTTTTTCCTCACTACAGGAGGATATGATAACAGGTGATAGGCCCAGCGATAGTACTTGGAGACTCGAGCTTAACATTAAAGTTGCTTTTTATTACCTATTACTCTTTATATACTGTTTATCGTATCTAGTGTTCAATCAGACCATTTGATCTATTTTCCTATACTGTGGATTTGGCTATGTACTATTTTGAGACTATATTTTAGATATTTTCTAAGATGACTATTTTCAATATTTATATTTTTCCGCCTTTCACTATGAGATCTGAAAGTGTAGTATATCTTAGATTTTATCCTTATGTCTTTAGTCTCTAAAATGTTTAAAAAATTCCGACAGCTCGTACTTTTTGGCACCGAAACGAGTTCGAAACTCAACTTAGATTTTGGGTCAGTGTGTCGGGAGGTGCAGGTTGTCACAGTTCCAAACCAGATATATTATATATATAAATCATAGTTCTCAATAATGCGAATCTACTGGTGGTGTTTGTTCGTGGATTTGGTGTGCAGATTGATCATAAAATGCATTGGAATTTTGAAAAACGTAGACTTTTCATTTAAATTCATTGTTGAAACAATGACAATACATCTGTCGGGGGACATGAGGGTGTAGAGTGTTGAATCACTAGTTTTTGATTCATGACAAAGAAAGAAAAGGAGAATTCACGACAAAAAGAAAACGAACTATGGCTATATCATCAAAGACTTTTCATCTATGCTTTCACTGTCTAGTATGTATGATTGAGTCTTAGAATTATGTTAAAATCTATCCTCAAGTAGTCCGCACTTCATATGTCACATCAAAAATCAAAACAGAAGCATACTTATAAAAATGTCACAGCCAGTCGACTGACCGAACCCAACCAGTCGACTGACTGTGTACATATACGATATGCACTGTTTTTTTTTAAATATATTGCATAGTCAGTCGACTGACCAAGAACGGCCATTCGACTGACCTGAGACCAACTGCCATATTTTCGAAAAGACATCTTCTTCTCCGAAAGGATGCAACCCTTCTCTTAATGGAAATATTTTCTTCTTTTCGTCAGAACCCTTCACCAATGGCAGTAACTCTTCAACTACTATATATAGATACTCCCAAACACTTCATACTTACCGATTTTCATTCTAACTATCTAATACTCTTCTTGTGCTATAATCTTTGCGTTCAAACAGCGAACATACCTTCTACTACTTTGAATCTACAAATAACTTTCTTAATCTTTGATTCTTAGCATTACCTTCTATTCATATCTTCACATACATTTCATATATACTTGAGGATTTGATTATAGGAGGCTTGTACTATCAGAGACAAATTAGTGTTATCAAGAACTCTTTATATTTGTGAAGTCCTCTTCTGCTGCTGAGGCGAAAATCCTGTTCTGCTGCTCAGGTGTCTGTTCTGCTGCTCAGACTGTGTATACATGTTCCTCCGGGTTAAGTGAGGATTGTTATTAGTTAAATTCCAGAAGGAGTCTAGGAATGGACGTAGGACGGTGCTCTGAACCAGTATAAAATCTCTGGTGTCATTTTACTATACTACTTTTATATTCCGCAATTTATACTCTGTGTTACTTTTATCCATATTATACAGTCCTATACACTTTCATAGAGGAGGTCGAGTAGATGCTTTCGATAGTCCCCGATTACCTCAGATCGGGTGGTAGTAGTCAGAAATTTAGAAGGAAAATTCGATAGTAGAGTTGAGTTCTGGTGTGGCGCAGGTGGCCATGACCTGGTGGTAAGGAGGGATTGGGATTGAGGTTCTAACCATGGCCCTAAATCAGTGGTCAAGCCTATGTAGCGGTGGTGGCGGCGAATTTTCTCGATGGTTGATTGTTGAAGTTGTGATATCGAGATTTTAGAGGAACTATAACGATGTGAGAGGGGTAGTAATATAATATAATACAATAACGAATTAATTAATGAATTACATAAATGCCTTTAATTTCAAATGCTTATACCTCTTGCATATGACATCCATTTCACACGATGTTTGTTGCATCGGGATCAGAGCGAGACAAAGAATGCTCTGTTGTGTTTTGGACTACTTCAAAAATGTGTCTTTTTTAGTAAATTATGTTACATGGGGGTTCTACTAGGACGATCTGGGTACATGCATAGGGAAAGTAGTCATCGATTGTACTAGTGACATTGGCGGCGACTACGAGTTAGTGCTTGATCCAATATCTTCGTAAATGGTGGGGTGATGATGAGTTTTGGGCTTGATCCTAATAGTGTCGTTGGCCGTTAGGCGAATGTACAGGATGGACTTGACCTTAATAGTCACATATGTTTTGACATTCGAGCTGGGACTTTGGACTCGGTCGTTCGCATATGTTTTTGATGGTTGAGCTGGGACTTTGGGATCCATCGTTTGCATACGTTTACGGCATTCAACCTGGGACATTAGACTCGGTTGTTTACATATGTTATTGACATTTGAGCTGGGACTTTAGACTTGGTCGTTTGCATACATTATCGACATTTGAGCTAGGACTATAGGCTCAGCCGTTTGCATACATTTTCGACATTTGAGCTGGTACTTTGGGCTTAGCCATTTTCATACGTGTTTAGCATCGAGCTTGGTCATATGCATATGTTTTTAGCATTCGAGCTAGGACTTTGGGCTCGGTCATTTGCATACGTTTTTGGTATACAAGCCAGAACTTTGGGCTCGATTGCGTGCATACGTTTTGCGACATACAAGCGAGACTTTAGGCTTAGTCATGTGCATATGGTTGTGGCGATGGTGAGTTAGGACTTTGGGCTTAATCACAAAATAGTGTTTCAAATATGATTAGACCAGTATAAATTTTAATAAGACCATAAATTATGATGTCACTAAACTATATTATTATGTTTAGTTGGCTTGTTGGGTGCATGTGCCATATGTCTGTGCAGTTAAGCGCTTAGCGGTTCTATAGTGGTGGAGGTGTAAAAATTTGTAGCAGGAATATAACGAAAAATAGAGGATGTGAAAAAAGCTTCATTAAATATAAAATCAAATATTTAAAGTTAATTTATTCTCATTCTCACATCTTGTGAAGGAAAAAAATGTTATTTAATCATATATAACAAAACTGAAGAATATCACAATATATGCAATCTAGATTTGGTGACTACAATAGATTTCTAACTTATATTGAGCATTTATGACTTAAAATCAGGTCTTTGCCCTAACTTTGTTAATATGGTACAAAAAAGAACTAGTCAAAGCACCCCTTTTGTATTAATATCACTAAAGTGGATGCTAAAAGGAATTGATTTAGCACATGTAGTGGAAAATGGCAGGGCTTAAAGCAGATCTATTTTTTAATAGTGCTATATTGAAAAAAAGTAGCGATCGAAGAGCACTATGCGCTATAGTGGGGATTTATATGGGCTTTAACGAGGCATTAACTACATAGCCATAAGTGTGATGACCCGCCTTTCATCCCATAGAAAGACGCATCATCAATAAGAAAGAAAGAGGTAGAAATAGAATATAAAGAATAAAGAACTCAACAAAATCAGAATCTTACAGCGGAATCGAAACAAAATATAATATATCAAATAGATATTACAGTCATTTACATCAGAGTTACACAGATTACAACAAACATTTCACATTAGACAGTTATAAAGTTCTGTCTAATTCATTACATTCCAATAAAACCGACAAAGACTTCAACACAACTCGGCGGAAATATAAATATAACTACCTCTGGACTCCTGCTCCATGCTATCCAATATTCGTCAAGCCAAAACTTGAACACTTGACTACTCATAAAAATTTGAGTACCCAGGAATTTAAGAAAAACAGAAATAAACTCCGGGTCAGACATAGGTTTGGTGTCAGTAAATGGTTAAAAGTTGCTAGACTTTTGAAAACCTTTGAAAACAAAAGGTATCACGTAAGACTTCCCACACATAAACACGGGTAAGTTTTTACCTTACGCTAACCAAAACATTTGATAGGAAATCCAGTGATATAATAATAGGGTCTAGGGTTTTCAAATAAATAAAAAATAGCTGAAATTGTTACATGATTAAATTCCAGCATACTAGCCACAAAAGTGGGTTATACAATCAAATCCGAGGGCGCTTATTGGAGGTTGGATTTCCATACGATGGCAGGGCTACTAGGGTACCGCCCGTCACAGTACGTGGCCTAGATTAACCTACTGAGGATCACTCCCGACCCCCTGCAACACAAAGCCGGAACCATTCTTTACTGAACAGTCCCGAACAAGACAATCTCGTAGTTAGCTGCAGATCCAACTGCCCACTAAGCCAAAAAGGGACATCAAGACAGGGGAAGCTCTTGTCCTACTTGAGCGCGACTCACGTAGCCTTGCTGCATCTCCCCTGTTTTAGCCATTCCCGGTTGATGAGGCTTAAGGCTACGATTACCTTTTTATAACACATCTATCTTAGAATGCTCATCGTCCGCCTGATGATGTTCTGAAAGCATTCAATCCATACAAGTTCATTTCGGGTGCGAACGAAACCGAAGGCATTGTCTCGTTACACTCATTTTGGAATCACCCTTAGAGTTAACGACAATAACCCTTGCACTCTAAAATCTCCATCTCGATCTTCACTTTGAGATGTCTCGACCTAACGTTTAACTTGGATCGATGTGGTTTTCGGATAATCAAATTTGATACCCGATCCCGGTCTCATCGAAATCCAAACGTATCTTAAAGGCCAAGTTGTTTAAAGGTTTAAACAATTCATTTCAATTCAATTCAATATATTGAATTCACACAGCATTTAACATAGATAAATATCACACATTTATCACCGATATATCAATATCATATCATAGAATATCACAACATATCATCCAATAGATAAAATCCAGTAGATATCATCCAATAGATATCATCCAATATATATCATCCAATAGATACGATCCAATATATATCATCCAATTTATATATTCTACACCAACAATCATCCATAAACAAGAATTATTAATCCATATCATAATTAATTTAATCAATTTAAATTAAATTAATTACTTAAGAATTAATCTCCTAATCTTGCTCAACTGATCACTAGTTAATTACAAACTTTTAATTAATTAATCACCACTTAAATTTATCATCCTTGATTAGTCATCCTTGGTTAATCATCCTAAATTTCTTTATTAATCAGTTAATTAATATCTAATCACAGATTAATTATCCTTTAATTATTAATTAATAAACCTTAATTATTAATTAATATACTTTAATTACAAAGTAATCAATCCTTAATTATTTTTATAATCAATTAATTAACCTTTAATTAACTGATTAATCATCCATTAACTATTAATTAATAATCTTAATTATTAATCAATATCTCTTAGTACAAATTAATTAATCCATAATTAATCTTATAATTAATTAATTAATCATTAATTAACTAATTTATTATCCCTTAATTATTGATTAATAAAACTTAATTATTAATTAACAACCTTAATTACAAATTAATTAATCCTTAATCACTAGTTGATTAAACAGTTAATCAACCATTAATTAACATTTGATTAATCTTCAATTACCTTTGATTAATCCTTAATTACCCTTTGATTAATCCTCAATTACCCTTGATTAATCCTTAATTACCTTTGATTGATCACCCTTTAAGTATTAATTAATAAAACCTAATTATTAATTAATAAAACTTAATTAAAAATTAAGTACATCTTAATTATTAATTAAGTAACCTCTAATTACTTAATTAACAACTCTCTAATTACTAAATTAATCAAATCTTAATTACTTGATTAATTCATTCTTAATTACTCAATTACTCAATTAATTAATCCATGATCATTAATTAACAATCTTTAATTAATAATCCTTAATTATAATTAATTAACCTTTAATTAATTAAATAATAACACTTAATTAATTATTAATTAAAGCAATTAATTACTCTTAATTAATTACTTAATTAATCCTTTATAATAATTAATTAAATTAATTAATTATACTCAATTCCCTTAATTAACTTAAGTAATCTCAAGACATTATAACCTTAATAATCTTAAGATAAAACATTATCTTTTAAATACGTTAATTACGATTAACATTTTTTTAAAACATTTTAACATTATAATTAACTAAACTTAATTAAATTCTTTAATTAAGATTTGAAATAAGATAACTATTTAACTTGATAGTTTAAAGTTAACGAAACTTAACTTCCTTAAATAACTTAAATATTATCAAGTGGAGGTTTTGAAAACTAATTCAATTTGTATTTTAAAAATTACTTTTCTAAAAATCATAAACCTTCATTTTAAATTGATGTTTTTAAAATCACTATAAATTTTACAAAATTTAAATCAATCAAATTTTCAAAACTTCTTGATTAATAGTTAAGGATTAGAAAAAGGTAAGTTTAAACAAGAGAGCTTTAAATTAGGTTTAAATTTAAATTTCAAAAAGTAATTTGATTTTATAACATTTTAAAAACTACACATTACCATTACTTCGGGTCAACCTGAAGGCCCCTCGGGTCCAACCCCGAGTAAACCTCCCTTCTACCCTTTTTTAAAAACTTAGTCTAATTTTTTTTTAAAGTTTTTTAAAACTTACAGGTCTAAACCCCGCAATTTACTCGAGTTCAAACTCGAGTTATCTCCCTCAAAACCCGATGTTACCTTCGAGTCCAAACCACAATCCCAAACTCACTCACCAACTCCCTTGTGCACTTGCGCACTTAGCTGCGGCGATGATGACCACTGCCGTTGCCTCCGACACCATGAAAATCACCTATACATCAATTCCCGATCCTCCAAACACAAGCACGAGCCTCAAATTAAATTTGAGCAACTCAGATGAAACAGCAGCAAAAACCACTGCCAGAAAGTTTGCTCGCAACCACGACTCCGATCATCGGAGCTGCTACCCCTCCGGCTACGCCATGCCGACACCCCAAGCTATCATTTCCTAAAATCCCAAGCCACTCGATGCACTAGAGAAAATGCAGAAATCAAATCTTCCAGCTCGACCAAAACTAGGGTTATAAATTAGATCGCCTCACCGGCGACGCCACGGTGGGTTATCCACCTTCTTGTCATTTTTCCTAGGCTTCCCGTACCTTCCCCTATCTCCAATCCAATTCCCGATCATCCCAGACCCCTTGGTCATCAGAATTTCCCCCAAATACAGTTTCCAGTCAAATTAAAATTTCTCACCCGAAATAACATTATAAATCATGGTTCCCTTTTTAAAATACATAGTTTTCGTATTTATTTTAGATAATATTCCTGACTCAACAATTTATGACGATTGATTTTTAAATGCTTATAATATTTACTATCTTTTTCCATTTTTCAGATATTATTCCAACTGAATGTTCTTAAAGTATTTTTAAAATTCAGATCCTACAAATGCAAACAACTTTTGTTTGAATATCTAGGTCTAATAGGATTTAGAGGTTTAGATCTTAATTTTTGAAAGTTAAAGTTTGTAAAAAAACAAGAACATAACCAGTTTCTTGTTTCAGGCATGCATACCTACATAAATTCATAAACATAGAGATACCACATATGTATGCACAATAAAGCATCATTCACCACAGATTTCATAAGCAAACAAATATTTACTTAATTAGCTTTAAATTTAAAAAGGTTTACTCACTAAATTTTTAAAGAGGCAGAGGCTGGAAGCTTTGAATTTTGCAGAAGAAAACAATTTGAAACTTGACAGTTTGAAACTGGAAAACTTGAAAAGCTTTAATCACTTGAAACTTTGCATTGCTGCTTTGATTTCATGTTGCTTTGCAAATCTCTGATTTGAAAAATGGCTACAGGGTTGAGTTACTTTGAAAATACACCTTGCTACAGGCTTGGCTTTAGTTGAAAATTGCTTTGAAAATTTCAGATTTAAAAATGGTTGCAAGCTTCATATTTGAAAACGGTTTTAGGTTTGAGGATAGGATAGTTTATAGGCTGGAAAACAAACAGGGTTTAAATTGTTTGATTGGAGATTTGCTTTGATAGAAGGTTATAGTTTTGAGATTGAAAGGGTTACAAGGTTGATTGTTTACAGATCTGAAAATGGTTGTAGTGTTCGTATTTTTGGTTTGAGGAAATTTACTGATTTGTTTGAGGAAGTGTTTTTCAGTGTTTTTGTTTCAGATTTGATTCATGCATTTCTGGTTTTGGAACAAATAGTTTTCAGGTTTGTGTAGAGTATTGAACATGGTTGAGTCTTTGAAATGAGAAAAGAAATAACAGAGAGGAGAGGTGAGTTTATAAAGAATTAGGATTTAATTTAGAATTTAAAGAAAATAAAAATAATTTTGACACTTTTTTACAAATGCTACACTTGTCACTACCCATAATTCATTAACTTACATGTGTATTTAATATGGTTTAAAAAGTTACACTTGTATTATTTCATTTTATTTATTTTTAAAATATTTTTAAAATGCTTTTTAAATTAATTTTCCTTGTTTATAAATACATTTGTAAATTAATAAATGCTTTCTAAATTTATATATAAATAAAATCATAAAGAAAATAGAATATAAACCAATTATAATTTAAATAAAATCATATAAAATATTTTTAATCCATTTTTAAATGTTAACATAAAGCTTTTGTATTTACTATTATTAAATAAAACACTTTCCAAATTTATATAAATAATATTCTTTAAGTAAAAACTTATTTTAAATAAAAACTTATTTATATATTTTTTAATCAAAATATTTTCAAGATATTCATTAGAATTCAAATTTAAATCTATATTCAAATTCAAATTCAATTTGAAATCAAATTTAATATCAATTCCAATATATATTAGTTTTAAACAAACACAAATTAAATTTGAAAATAATTACTTTATTTAAAAATATGTTTTAAAATTTATTTATAAAATAACATAAATTAGATTTGAAAATAATTATTTCACTTAAAAAAATCTATTTATAACTATTTTCAAAATCATCATATTATTAATTATTTTGGTTATTTATATTTAAAAATAAAATTTTTACCAATTTTAATTAATTTAATAAGAAATTATCACATTTTAAATTCCTCGAAATTCCGGGATATCACAATCCTCCTCCCTTAAAAGAATTTCGTCCTCGAAATTTAAAACAAAGATAATCCAAAAACTTTTATTTCAGTTTAACAATCCAGGCATCCATGTCAAACATACACTATCAACCAAACAACAATTCATTCAAACAAACAGTTTATTCGAACAAATAATTTATTCGAACAAACATCACTAACTATCCAGACACAATTCCGGATAAGCCTTCCTGAAACTACTCAGAGTTCTCCAAGACAAACTTTGAAATCCTATCTCCACAAAACCTTAGCAAGCTAAACTGCTATGATCTAGGGCTTCCTCTTACTTCGATCCATAAAATTGAACCAAATATCAGACCACACTACAAACCAGCTCAACTACCAGATCCTTCTGAACTGCAGATCCCAACAAAGATGGATCATTCACGTATTTCCTCAGATGAGATACATGAAAACACTGTGAATTCCAGCCATCCAAACTGGAAATTCAATCCTGTAGACCACAATTACTAATCTCCTCAAGCACTCAGAACAGGCCAACACATCTTGAAGCAAGTTATCCCGTCTTTCCAAATCTGATAATTCCTTTAAATCGGGAAACTTTGACAAAGACTAAATCCTTAGATCCAAATTCTAATTGTCCTTGTCCCCTGTCCACAAATCCTTCTGATGATCCTGCGCTGCTCTCAAACTCCTCTAGATAAGCTCCATCTTCACAGATGCTTCACAGATCAAAACAAGACCAAGAACAAGACGATCTCTCGACTCTATTTAACAAAAAGGGAATCTTCCATGTCTTCTATACAAAACTCCATAGGGTGCCATCTAGATACTCACCTGATAAATAAACGAGAATTCCATTCAATGCAGATGGTCCTCCTAAGACCCATCAAATCCAAAACACAGCCCTTAGCACAACCTCAATAATTCTATTAAGCCTTTCCGTTTGACTGTCGATCTAGGAATGATAGGCTGAACTCAAATTCAAACTCAAACCCTAAGCTGATCATGAAGCCTCCCAAAATCTGCTGGAGAAGATAGGATCACAGTTGCTAACAATGCTGACAGAAACACCAAGCAATCGGACAAACTCCTTCAAAAAAAGCTCAGCCAAAGATGCTACAGTACGAATTGCCTTGACCGAAAATAAATGGACGTTCTAGGTTAACTGGTCTACAGTCACCCATATTCCTCCATTTCCCTCTTTGGTCCTTGGCAAACCGTCGATGAAATCCAAATAAATCACTTCCCACTTTCACTTTGGAACTTCAAAGGTTGCAACAAACTTGCGGTCTTCTGCTAACCACCTTCACCTGCTGACAGATCGCACATCCATTGACGAAATCAGCTACATTCTTCTTCATGCTCGGCCACCAGAAGACTCTCTGACAGAACTCCTTACCTCAAATCCTTCTGATGATCTCATTGTTCCTTGACCATCAATCCATCCATAACAGGCACACACAACATCTATGTAGAACCCAGATTACTCTTGCTATAAGAAAAAGCTAGAACAGGTACACGGGTCAGCCTTGCCTTCAAATTCGAGAATGCCTCTTCACACTCGGGTCCACTTAACTTAGCTCCTTCCCAAGTCAACTTGGTTAAGTGTGAAGAAATCTTAAAATAGATCTGATAAACTTCTTGTAGAACTCTTCCAAATCCAGAAAAACTATGGTTGCTTCACTCCTGTATAGTAGCTACCTTGGCTGGATCTACAGAAATACCCTTACTAGAAACAAAAGGCCTCCTCAAAGAAATCTTGGGTCTGCTATGCCAACTCTATCTCCTGATGAAGGCTAACCTTCACTCCTACGAAAACATCCGAACCATCTCTAACCATAATGATGGACTCTACGCCTTCTAGAGATGACTTGACTCCAATGCAGAAGATCACCCAAAAGAACTCTGGAATCATCGCAAGTCACTTTTACGATTCTTCCCAACTCAGTTTACAAAGAAACAATCCTTACTATCCATCAAATCCATATCCGACTAAGATCAAACCCTTCGAGATCTAATACCGATGGGTCATAAGAAAATTATGGGGAAGATAAGAAAGCCTTAAACCTCTACAAATATTATCTAATTCAGTTGTTCCGCCTAAGGATTAGATACAAAGATAGGACGGTCAACCGAATAAAGGAAGGGATGAAAATCCTCTAGAACTCATGTTGGAAATCCGGACAGATACCCAACAAATTTAGATAGGTATATAACTATACAAAAATTACAAATACGCGCTCTCAAGATAGACACTACTCCATAGCCTAGGTATTATCTCAACCTATGCTCTGATACCAACTGTGAAGATCCGCCTTTCATCCCACAGAAAGATGCATCATCAATAAGAAAGAAAGAGGTAGAAATAGAATAGAAAGAAGAAAGAACTCAACAAAATCAGAATCTCATAGCGGAATCAGAACTAAATATAATATATCAAATAGATATTACATAGTCATTTACATCAGAGTTACACAGATTACAACAAACATTTCATATTAGATAGTTATAAAGTTCTGTCTAATTCATTACATTCCAATAAAACGGACAAAGACATCAACACAGCTCAGCGGAAATATAGATATAGCTACGTCTGGACTCCTGCTCCAAGCTATCCAATATTCGTCAAGCCAAAACCTGATCACTTGACTACTCATAAAAATTTGAGTACCCAAGAGTTTAAGAAAAACAGAAATAAATTCCAGGTCAGACATGGGTCTGGTGTGAGTAAACGGTTAAAAGTTGCTTAACTTTTGAAAACCTTTGAAAACAAAAGGTATCACGTAAGACTTCCCACACATAAACACGGGTAAGTTTTTATCTTATGCTAACCAAAACATTTGATAGGAAATCCAGTGATATTATAATAGGGTCTATGATTTTCAAATAAATAAAAAATAACTGAAATTGTTACATGATTAAATTCCAGCATACTAGCCACAAAGTGGGTTATACAATCAACCCCGAGGGCGCTTATTGGAGGTTGGGTTTCCATCAATGGCAAGGCTACGAGGGTACCTCCCGTCACAGTACGTGGCCTAGATCAACATACCGAGGATTACTCCCGACCCCCAGCAACACAAAGCCGGAACCATTCCTTACTGAACAGTCCCGAACAAAACAACCCCACAATTGGCTGCAGATCCAACTGCCCACTAAGCCAAAAAAGGGACATCTAGACAGGGGAAGCTCTTGTCCTACTTGAGTGCGACTCACTTAGCCTTGCTGCATCTCCCCTGTTTTAGCAATTCTCGGTTGATGAGACTTGAGGCTACGATTACCTTTATAGAAAACATCTATCTTAGAATGCTCATCATCCGCCTGACGATGTTCTAAATGCATTCAATCCATACAAGTTCGTTCCAAGGTCGAACGAAACCGAAGGCATTATCTCGTTACACTCATTTTGGAATCAGCCTCAGAGTTAACGACAATAACCCTTGCACTCTAAAATCTCAATCTCGATCTTCACTTTTAGATGTCACGACCTAACGTTTAACTTAGATCGATGTGGTTTTCGGATACTCAAATTTGATACCCGATCCCGGTCTCATCGAAATCCAAACGTATCTTAAAGGCCAAGTTGTTTAAAGGTTTAAACAATTCATTTCAATTCAATTAAATTCAATATATTGAATTCACACAGCATTTAACATAAATAAATATCACACATTTATCACTGATATATCAATATCATATCACGGAATATCACATCATATCATCCAATAGATATAATCCAATAGATATCACCCAATAGATATCATCCAATAGATATCATCCAATAGATATCATCCAATTCAGATATTCTACACAAACAATCATCCATAAACAGGAATTATTAATCTATATCATAATTAATTTAATGAATTTAAATTAAATTAATTACTTAAGAATTAATCTCCTAATCCTGCTCAACCAATCATTAATTAATTACAAACATTTAATTAATTAATAACCACTTAAATTTATCATCCTTGATTAAGCATCCTTGATTAATCATCCTAAATTTCTTTATCAATCAATTAATTAATCTCTAATCACAGATTAATTATTCTTTAATTATCAATTGATAAACCTTAATTATTAATTAATCTACTTCAATTACGAAGTAATCAATCCTTAATTACGTTTATAATCAATTAATTAACCTTTAATTAACTCATTAATCATCCATTAACTATTAACTAATAACCTTAATTATTAATCAATATCTCTTAATACAAATTAATTAATCCATAATTTATCTTATAATTAATTAATCAATCATTTATTAACTAATTTATTATCCATTAATTATTAATTAATAAAACTTAATTATTAATTAACAACCTTAATTACAAATTAATTAATTCTTAATCACTAGTTGATTAAACAGTTAATTAACCCTTAATTAACATTCGATTAATCTTTAATTACCTTCGATTAATCCTTGATTACCCTTTGATTAATTCTTAATTACTTTGATTAATCCTTAATTACCTTTGATTAATTACCCTTTAAGTATTAATTAATAAAACCTAATTATTAATTAATAAAACTTAATTACAAATTAAGTACATCTTAATTGTTAATTAAGTAACCTCTAATTACTTAATTAACAACTCTCTAATTACTAAATTAATCAAATCTTAATTACTTGATTAGTTCATTCTTAATTACTCAATTAATTAATCCCTGATCATTAATTAACAATCTTTAATTAATAATCCTTAATTTTAATTAATTAACCTTTAATTAATTAAATAATAACCCTTAATTAATTATTAATTAAAGAAATTAATTACTCTTAATTAATTACTTAATTAATCCTGTATAATTAATTAATTTAATTAATTAATTATACTTATTCCCCTTAATTAACTTAATTAATCTCAAGACATTATAACCTTAATCATCTTAAGATAAAACAATATCTTATAAATACCTTAATTACAATTAACATTTTTTTAAAACATTTTAACATTATAATTAACTAAACTTAATTAAATCCTTTAATTAAGATTTGAAATAAGATAACCATTTAACTTGATAATTTAAAGTTAACAAAACTAAACTTCCTTAACTAACTTAAATATCATCACGTAAAGGTTTTGAAAACTAATTCAATTTGTATTTTAAAACTTACTTTTCTAAAAATCTTAAACCTTCATTTTAAATTGATGTTTTTAAAATCACTTTAAATTTTACAAAATTTAAATCAATCAAATTTTCAAAAATTCTTGATTAATAGTTAAGGAAAATAATTAGAAAATGGTAAGTTTAAACAAGAAAGCTTTAAACTAGGTTTAAATTTAAATTTCAAAAACAATTTGATTCTAAAACATTTTAGAATATGCACATTACCTTTACTTCGGGTCAAACCCGAATACCCCTCGTGTCTAACCCCGAGTAAACCTCCCTTCTACCCTTTTTCAAAACTTACAGGTCTAAGCCCCGCAATTTACTCGAGTTCAAACTCGAGTTATCTCCCTCAAAACCCGATGTTACCTTCGAGTCCAAACCACAATTCCAAACTCAGTCACCAACTACCCTGTGCACCTGCACACTTAGCTGCGGCGATGATGACCACTGCCGTTGCTCCCGACACCACGACAATCACCTATACATCAATTCCCAATCCTCCAAACACAAGCACGAGCCTCAAATCAAATTTGAGCAACTCAGATGAAACAGCAGCAAAAACCACTACCAGAAAGTTTGCTCGCAACCACGACTCCGATCATCGGAGCTGCTACCTCTCCGGCTACGCCATGCCGACACCCCAAGCTACCATTTCCTAAAATCTCAAGCCACTCGATGCACCAGAGAAAATGCAGAAATCAAATCTTCCAGCACGACCAAAACTAGGGTAATAAATTAGATCGCCTCACCGCCGACGCCAGATAGGTTATCCACCTTCTTGCCATTTTTCCTAGACTTCCCGTACCTTCCCCTATCTCCAGACAAATTCCCGATCATCCTAGACCCCTTGGTCATCAAAATTTCCCCCAAATACAGTTTCCAGTCAAACTAAAATTTCTCACCCAAAACAACATTATAAATCATGATTCCCTTTTTAAAATTCATAGTTTTCGAATTTGTTTTAGATAATATTCCTGACTCAACAATTTATGATGATTGATTTTTAACATGTTTATAATATTTACTATCTTTTTCCATTATTCAGATATTATTCCAACTGAATGTTCTTAAACTATTTTTAAAATTTAGATCCTACAAATGCAAACAACTTTTGTTTGAATATCTAGGTCTAATAGGATTTGGAGGTTTAGATCTTGATTTTTGAAAGTTAAGGTTTGTAAAGAAAAACAAGAACAGAGCCACTTTCTTATTTCAGGCATGCATACCTACATAAATTCATAAACACAGAGATACCACATATGTATTCACAACAAAGCATCATTCACCACAGATTTCACAAGAAATCAAATATTTACTTACGTAGCTTTAAATTTAAAAAGGTTTACTCACCAAATTTTTAAAGGGGCAGATGTTGGAAGCTTTGAATTTTGCAGAAGAAAACAATTTGAAACTTGACAGTTTGAAACTGGAAAACTTGAAAAGCGTTAATCACTTGAAACTTTGCATTGCTGTTTTGATATCAGGTTGATTTGCAAATCCTTGATTTGAAAAATGGCTACAGGGTTGAGTTGCTTTGAAAATACATCTTGCTACAGGCTTGGCTTTAGTTGAAAATTGCTTTGAAAATTTCAGATTTAAAAATGGTTGCAAGCTTCAGATTTGAAAATGGTTTCAGGTTTGAGGATAGGATAGTTTACAGGATGGAAAACAAATAGGGTTTAAATTGTTTGATTAGACATTTGTTTTGATAGAAGGTTACAGTTTTGAGATTGAAAGGGTTACAGGGTTGATTGTTTATAGATCTAAAAATAGTTGTAGTGTTTGAATTTTTGGTTTGAGGAAATTTACTGATTTGTTTAAGGAAGTGTTTTTCAGTGTTTTGGTTTCAGATTTGATTCATGCATTTCTGGTTTTGGAAAAAATAGTTTTCAGGTTTATGAAGAGTTGAACATGGTTGAGTCTTTGAAATGAGAAAAGAAATAAAAGAGAGGAGAGGTGAGTTTATAAATGTGAATTAGGATTTAATTTATAATTTAAAGAAAATAAAAATAAATTTTACACTTGTTTACAAATGCTACACTTGTCACTACCCATAATTTATTAACTTACACGTGTATTTAATATGGTTTAAAAAGTTACACTTGTATTATTTCATTTTATTTATTTTTAAAAGATTTTTAAAAGGCTTTTTAAATTAATTTTCCTAATTTATAAATATATTTATGAATTAATAATGCTTTCTAAATTTATATATAAATAAAATCTTAAAGAAAATAGAATACAAACCAATTATAATTTAAATAAAATCATAAATATTTTTAATCCACTTTTAAATGTTAACATAAAGCTTTTGTATTTACTATTATTAAATAAAACACTTTCAAAATTTATATAAATAATATTCTTTAAGTAAAAACTTATTTAAAATAAAAACTTATTCATCTATTTTTAAATAAAAATATTTTCAAGATATATGTGTTCATTTGAATTCAAATTTAAATCTATATTCAAATTCAATTTGAAATCAAATTTAATATCAGTTCCATTATATATTAATTTTAAAAAAACACAAATTAAATTTGAAAATAATTACTTTATTTAAAAATCTATTTTAAAATCTATTTATAAAACAACTTCAATTAGATTTGAAAATAATTATTTCATTTAAAAAAAATCTATTTATAACTATTTTTAAAATCATCATATTATTAATTATTTTGGTTATTTATATTTGAAAATAACGATTTTACCAATTTTAATTAATTTAATAAGAGATTATCACATTTTAAATTCCTCGAAATTCCGGGATATCACAATAGATTAAGTTATGGTTTCAAACGTACGTGTTGTTTTACTAGCTTATTGTTATTATTATACACTTATATATCATGTGTTTCACTCACCGGACGTATGATTGATACCATTTATCATTCTCTTCTTTTTAGATATACTCTAATAGGTTGATAGAGATGACTGATGGTGACTTGGATGTTTGGTGAACGATGAAGACTCAAGTTTATTTATAGCTATCTACTATTTTATCTCAGTTATTTTCAGACATTAGGCTGTTTTTTGTTACTAGTGTTGAGAATTTTGTAAGTGAAGTGTATTTGATACTACATTATTTTGTTCATCTAAGATTATGATATATTGATCATTATATTTTATTCCTTCCATTGTGAGTTTTAAAAAGTGTAGAATATTGTAGATAGATCTATGACCTGTTTTGTATATTTCATCTCAAAATGATTCACCGTCAATGGCATCTGTGATGTTAGTGCCACTTTTAGACGTGGGTCGGGACGTTGTAGATAGTCGGTTGTTATATGTGGTATCAAAGCTTAGGTTAGGAGATTCCTTCGAAATTAGGGCGTACCGGAGGGCATATTCGAAAATTTTATTATATATATATATATATATATATATATATATATATTACTTCTATGCATTACCCTATATACTTTGAGTAGTAGTGGTTGTCGTTGGCTTGCTGCCGTGTGCATCCTGCCACATAACAAAGGCCGAGGCTTGCTACTGCATAGGCTGGAACCTTGTCTCCCCTTTGATACAACCCATCGCCCCTCCAACTCCTTTTATGCTCTTTCGTTCCTTCTCTAGATTCATAAAACTTTGTTTTCAAGTTGGTTTTAAACTTGGTTTTATTAAGATTTTCATCATTGTTTTACTTCAACTTTCTCTATTCTTGCACATCATTTTTTTAAATGCAAATGCAATTTCACTTCCAGATAATATTCACTTTATGAGTTGAAAGTTTGAAATAAACAAATAATTGTAATGATATTGAATCTTGATAATAGCTTGTGAGTGACACAAATTAGTTATACTCTTATTCTTCTAGCAAAGAATAAAGCATGAAGAGGCTATTCAATTATAGGGCTATTTTTGGGTCCATGACTATATCAGGCTTCCTAGCTACCTTATATGCATTGCATAATAATTTATTGCAAATTTCACATGATAATTCGTACTCACTCAACTTTTCAATTATCAACCAGATAAATAAGTGTTAAAATTTCAACTACGTAAATAATAAAAACTAAGTAATGAAAGCATGACTAAAGATTATATAAATACTAATAACCCATTAACTTATGAACTAATAAAATGTCATGCTTCTTCCTTCGATGATTCAAAGGTAATGTTTTCAAGTCTTTGAGCTACCTGACCTTGAAGTCCCTTTATTTAGTAATGACATTTCTAATATCACACAATCAAGTCAGAATTACAACAGTATAGATAAAATGCATGTTTAGGTTAATAAATCACATTAAAATAATTTGACAAACCTGTAAGTGAATCAAGTAGTTCAAACTCTACAAATCTAGTGTGATAAACCCTCATTCTATTCAGTATTTTCCATAAAGCTTTTTTTCATGAACTGTATTATATTACTTAATTTCAACTCTTACCTTAGAATATTCTCGCTTTACATAAAAAAAATTCAAAAACAAAACATTGTTATTGTTTAATTATTTTGATTCTTATTTTGAATCATATGTGTTATTCACTTATACATTTAGATAATAGACACACCCTTCCATATGTAATTTAAAGCCATATTTATATGGACAAAAGCAAAAAACTATTAAGGAAAGGATTCACTTAGATTCGCAAGTACATATTGTGTGATCTATAAGAGCTGTATACTCACGCTGATTGTGGCAAACACTAGTAAATAATTTAAGTGAAAATAGAAATATATGAAAATGAAAGTATAATTCTTCAATTATTGAAAACGAATAATAGGTTAAATCTTAGTTATTATATATTGGTCCTACTTGTCTACAGAATAGATAGTCAAATTCACGACATAACTGCAATCAAAGACTTACAATAACAAATCAACAGGTATTTAAGATATTTATATGTTTATAATAATTTTTGCTTTAAGGTTGATTATCTTTAATGTAAATTCAGTATGAGCACATAGACATTTAAGCATAATCCCAAATATTTGAATATAAATCCTACTAAAACCAAGATCAGTTTTGAGATAACGGAATATGAAGACAAATTGCTTGCATTGAAGGTTATTATTGGTAATAATCTTTTAGTTTATATCTCTTAGTTAAACAATGAACACTTATCGTAAGTAAAAACTACAATGATTTTAGTGGTAAAATGATATCAGGTGAAAATAATACTTGTGAATTACTGTGACACCCTGCATTTTTAGATAATTAAATAATCAAATAACACTAAACAATGAAAATAAAATTTTGGAATTGTCATATTATGGTCTCGAAACCTATACCATTTTGTTTGTGGTGATTTTTTGATTAATTTTTATATATAACTTGTCAAAATCCGAGTTAATACGAGAAATGAAAATCAGAAGAAAGTAAAAAATAAATAACGCCCATGGGTTGGCCAATAGGTACTTTTGTTCATCAGGGGTCGACCCGCGTTTTCCTCTGGACGTGAATTCGTCCACGAGCATGCCGAGCCTTTTTAATTCAATTTTTGTGCAATCTCAAACATTGGTTTCTAAATCGAATGATTCGCAGCAAGCCTGTGACATGGTTGCACCAGATTCAATCCTAATATTCGACGGTCTAAGATCCCCAAACCCTCTATAAATAGAACCCTAGGCCTACCTATTTTATTATAATCAGATTTTCTTCCAATTAGACTCATTGCCGGAGGCTGAACCCTAAATAGAAAATATTTCTAGAGAGAAGATCTTCTTAATAAAAATATCAGACACCTTAGAAGGAGATCAGGAAGGCCATGGAGCAAAACTAAAGACGAGCAAAGCAATGGACAACTGGTGAGTGGATTTAAATTATATATCTTTTACGTTGATGATATATATTCGTTAGATTCTCGTTAAATATTTTAATTCAGCATTTATTTTAGTAATTAATTATGTTAATTAGTTATGTTGAGACTGCAAAATTTATATGAGAACTTATATTTAATTATTATTTATATGGAAAAGAAATAAAGAAATCCAATTAAAAATGAATAATATTAGGCTTAACAGTTATAGAGAAAGGCTTAAGCCTAAAAGTAAGAAATTTATAGTAAATTATGCTAAAATGGGATAAATTAATTAAAAAGAGGAAATTTTAATAATTTGATTTGGAAGTTAGTGATCGATTAGTTGGTTGGTTTAGAAAAGAGAATGCACTTCTATAGTTTAATATTGCGAAAATAACAATAAACGTAATTGTAAGAAAAAAAGAAAAAAAAAGAGAATTAGTGTAAAATAGAGACATTTCTGTATTTTCATTACCCAATTGTTAAAGAAACAATAAAAGAAATATCTTGTAATTTCGAGTTATTGTTTATAACATTATTTAATATTAAAATATGGAAATGGATTTTTAGCATAGTTTTGGTAGCCAACCAAATAAAATAGAACTACTTCCTAGAATAAAAGACAATAAAGTGAAGAGTTAAAGAAATTAAAGAAGAAATCAAGTTAATTATTTGACAAGACTAGAAACAATAAACAGAAATGTGCCTAGATCTGCATTTACTGCGCAGATAGTAGAATAAAAGCAAAGCAGTTATTATGATAAGTAAATTTGTGACAATCGGACGAAGTCCCTGGCCAAGATTGTCATATAATATAAGAGAACTAAAAAGAATTCAATATCATAATAAAAGAACATAGACTAGAATAGAAAAGAAACACTTGCAATTATATTTATAACGTGTAGATTACAAAAGAATATAGAAGTAATAATTGGAAGTATAATTATAACATAGGAGGCTTATTTCAAAACTTACACTAAGTTAAGAAGTAGACATAGAAGAAAGGCCCATAACAACAACATTCCCTTTCAGTCAGGAACTGATGGTCTCACAATAGTTAGGTGAGGCTGGGACATGCTTATGCTGATTAGGGTGAATAAGTAGCTAACAGAACGTAAACTAAACGCATAATAAAAGATTAGACATAAGGTCTAATAAAATGGCAAGTTGCATTTGGGGCAGCCCAAAGGATGAAGAGCCTAACGAAGCAGTTTATCACAGATTTGTAACATAGAAATAACATGCCCAACTTAGTTAATTTGGGCTAGAAGGAGATACGAGGCTTCAACAGGACGTGAGGGTACTCTAGGATAGCCCTCTGGGGTAGGCCTAACGAAGCTGCATACCCCGAAGGCAGGTCTGTAGGTGTTCCATCAAGAAACTGCTTTTGCATTGTAGGCCTAACGAAGCGGACCTTTATGGGCAGTCAAAAGATTGATGAATGGAGTAGGATATTCGTACGATGTCGTACTCTAACTTGCGAGTAGGTTCTAGTGGGCAAGACTCAAAAGGATAGGCGCATGCGAAGATCAAGCCATCATCAACCAAGACCGAGTTTGGGAAAGATGAGAGTCAATAGGCCAATGATTCTTTCACTGTAGAGACATTGGATGAGGGGCGCAACCAATTGGATGTTTAGATTGTTTGCAGTAGGGCACAACCATTTAGCTCTTTAGAGGTCTTTTGATTAGTTGAGGGCTGGCTGCATAGGGCCATAGCCACGATAAGAAAAGAGACAGGCCAAGTAGAATATCTGTATTGTAGGCCTAATGATGTTGTCCTTTATAGATATAGAAAATCCCCGACTGATTTCCATACAAGGTAGACCTTGTTGGTGGGATTCAGGGAGTAGACAGAACGATTACGTATAGTCCTCAAAGTACGCACTGAGTGGTACATTGTGGATGTCTGAGCATTAGTATAGGCTAGTGCAGACGCAGTTTTATGTTTTCATACTAGACGACGGAACATCTGTATTGTAGGCCTCACGAAGATGTCTTTTATAGATGTATTTACAGTGCACTCCAGTAGCGAGATAATTGAGTCCTTTTCGAGGAGGATATGGAAGGTACTAAGTGAGTAGATGGGTATGATTCATGCTTAGAGGCGAGAGTATTATAAACCTAGTAAACTAATATAACAGAAATGGAAATAATACAATATATGTAGAATTAAGCTTAGAAGTGTATAATTTGTCCATTCACCGGAACTTTAGTTCTGACCCCCTCCTCATAACATCCTATAGGTTTGGTAGATGGCAGAGACTTTTCATCTTTAAGACACCTATTTAGAAAGTGTTATTATCTTGGTAAGTATTTACTTACTATTATATTTTAGTCAGTTCCGCTATGAGATATTTATCTGAGTTCTGATATATTTGTCTTTGCCTATTTGCGAGATACCTGCTACCCAACTCGGGCTTCAATGAGCTCGGATTCTAGCATTTTTTTGTGAAAATTTCGGACCCATTGGAATTCAAGTTGTTACATTGGTATCAGAGCTTAGGTTAGTAAATCCTAAGTAAATTAGAAAATATGAGTGAACGTATTTGTATTTTTGAATAAAATATTAATATATTATGTTCTAAAATCCAAATAGTCCCCAATTATAGATTTCAACATATAGAAAAAATTTAGAAGTATATTTATGCATAGTTTTCTAGTTGGGTTCGGGATGACCCAAGGATGTTCAGCCCTATGTTATTGCCGATTTATAGTGCATAATAAGCTATGTTTTGAGAGAAGATTGGTATTCATATGTTATAAGAAGTGGGAAAGTTCCCCAGGGATAGTAGGGTGAGTATTTTTATTTTGGAAGGAATAAGAGATTTTAGTAAGAAAATGAGATTTCCAAGGTTTAGGAAGGCTATTCCTAAGGAAGTAAGAAGAAATCTACTTTATGTCTAGCCCAATAATATGAAACTTTTTGGAATTGAAAAGTTGAAAAATATAACTGTTAATATGTTTGAGAAGGTAAATATTGGGTTTTTGAAGAAAAAAAGTGGTATGGAATTTAAATCGGTTTTTGTATGACGGAAATTTTATTAAAAGTGAAATTCTTTTTGAAGAATTGTAGAGCATGTATAGCTCGCTAGTTTCTTTGTAGGTAAACAAAGATTTTAAATATAAAAACCTAGAGTATGTTAAGTATTGAAAACGTAGATTACAACATTTATTGTTTTAATAGATGTTTTCTTGAAAAATAAAGGAAGTATAGACAATGACACTATCATTATAGTAGGTGAGTCCCAGAGGAAATGTTTTACCTAGCATATGGGATTTATTAATATTTATTTTAATTGAATCCATATACTAGTATTTTTGGGTTGTAGTAACGATATTTTACGCAACATCTGTTCTGACCCAAATAAAAATGTGTTTTGAAGATAATTTCTAAGTATAGAAATAATTTGTAAGTACGTTTATTATTTAAATAAGCATATGGAAATGTTTTCTAGTTATGAAAATATTAAAACAGTTCTGAAAATGAGTTCTTCTAAAAAAAGATGTAAGTTAAATATTAGGAAGTTAATAAATTTCATAGAAAATGTTTATTATAAGTGAATATAAATTAAACATATTTTAATCTATTGGAATGAAATGAATAATGATATAATTTTCTATGAAACTAAATCATAAATAAAGATGTTTTGTGCAAGTTATAAGGAATACGTGAAAGCGATGTACAATGTGCAGAAAGCACCATATTTTGTTTAGCTAATTTCAATAAATTATAAAATAAGTTCCTTGTAATTTCACATAAACATGAAATCTCATTTTAAAGGATTCATAGAAGATTTTAGCGTTAATGGTTTCTTATAAGAGAAAGTAGTCCAATACATTAAGGAATAAAACTATTAGGTGTAATAATAAGTGTAATAATTAGAGACAATGTTAATTAGGAGGAATATTATAGAGAGCCTAGTAGGAAAGCTAAGCAATGGAAATTTCATATTTTCCCATTAATTATGCGCATTGGTTGCTTGCCTTTGTAGAAAGTCCACATTTGTAGTAAGTTAGAAACTCCTCCAAGGTTAGGTAATTGGAAGAGTAGGAATGTTAAGGGATTTTTGATAAAATAATTGTTCTTATCTACTCCAGTTTTGTGATGACCCGGAATTTTAAAGCAATATCAATTTAATAATCTAGAATAAAAATTAAATTGATTTGATAATATTTGTAATAAGATTTGAATTAATTTAATAATTCAATAAAATAAATAGTTAAATGATAGATTTTACCTTTTTAAATCTAATAAATTGTTTTCTATTTATAATATATATAGAATATTGTATATATTGTATACAGATCTTGTTTTAATCTGATTAATAAATAAATCTTGTTTCCTAAAAATATATATATTTAGTAAAAAAATGGAAATTTTGATTTATTTAAAAGTTAAACTTTTTAAAAGCTATTTAATAAATAAATATGGTTTTAAATACATAAGTGAAATACTGAAAATAATTTAAAATATGTTTAACTCAAGTTTGAATTTAAATAAATAACAATAAGGTTTATTTTGAGTTTCTTTTAAATATAATGTGATAAAATAAATAACTTATTAATAAGAAGACAATTTCTTTTAATAGTTATTTATGGTTATTAAATATTGTTATTTCTAAAAATATAATAATACATTGTTTCAACAAATAAATTTTTAATAAAAATTATTGTTTTTCAAAATTCAAATTTGTAGTTATATTTGTAAGTAAACTTGATTTCAAAAATTCAATTTGAACTTGAATTCAAAGTTTTTAAAATTTAAAGTATAAATGTTTTTAATTTGTTTTGATTTTGAAATATTTGTATAAGTTTGATTTTATAAATATAGTTTGATTTATTCATTTTAAAATCTATATACATATGACTAAATACATGATAATTTATATAAACATAGGTTTACATTTATCATGTATTAACATCTAAATAAATAACTAATTAACATTTGGGGAAAATGTAAACATTTTACAAATTAAACTAACATGTGTTAAGATAATAATATAGGTGCTTGAAAAATGTAATATGTAGGGACAAGTGTCATTTATTTTGGATTTTCTTTTATAAAATCAAATTTCAGCCCATTTATTTACAAATCTTCTCCCCTTTTCTTTCTATTTTTCTAAATTCAAAGCCAAGAAGAAAATTGAAACAAATCCTCTCAAAAACTTAAATCTGAAAATACCTCCACTAAAACCCAATTTATAAAATCAAATTCCTATAATCTTTTCAAATCCATGAAATCAAAACATGCAAAACCATTTTCAAAATTGAATCAAACATGCTAATTTGGGGTTTTCAAAAGACCTGCATTATTTCAAAATCTGGAATGCATACATCATTTAGCATCTGGGATGCAGACAACTGCAGTTTCAAATAAAAAGAAGCTTGCATGCCACTTTAAAAATAAATTCCATAGCAATTCAAGTTCCTGAATCAAAAGACTTTTATATGAAGGCTGTTTTCAAAAGAAGAGTGCAAAGTTTTAAGGAAAAGGAATTTCCAGTTTTAAAAGCACAAGTTCTTCTCAAAATTCATGGCACTGTTTTCTGATTTTATAAGGCGAGTAACTTTATTTTTAAAGGATTAAGTATAAAACATGGTTGCTGTTATTTCTGTGGTTAAAATTATAGTATGTATATTTAATGATGAAGTCTGCAGTATGCATGTTTTGTTCCATATGAGTATTCCTCTGTTTGAATTTTAGTTTCCCTGATTTAAATTCAAATTCATTTTTCTCTTCAAACAAATGTTAATAGGACTTAGTTTATAAACAAAGTTTGTGTGATTTATCATAGATTAATGTTTTAAAAACTTATTTAAGCCAAAATCCATCTGAGTGTCTCTGGAAATAAAAAGGAAATCATAACAGCAGTGTTTGATATACAAAGTGAAAATCAAACTTTGTAAATTATGATGTTCAGTAATATAAATGGAAACATAAAGCAAAAATAGGAATTTCAATATAAAAATCAGCATTTTTAATCAAGGGGTTTGGGAAGCAATTTTCTGTTGAACAGAAAAGGGAAATTTAGTGGTTTCTGGTGATCTATGGGGTTGAGAGGGTCGGGTTTCTTCTAATAGAGGGAGGTGTGACCAGTGAAGCTTGGAAAAATGCTGGATGGCGATGAACTTCATCGTGGTTTCAGTGGTGTGGATTTCTTGTCTGTAGCCCTAGTTTAACTAGGTTAGGTTGATCGATCCTTCTCGTCTTCTATTATGGATCGAGTGTATTGATATTTTAGGAGATGGTAGTTTGGGTGACGATGAAGTTGTGGTCGGAGTTGCAAGGCTTATGATGGTCGGAGGATGGTGGTTTTAGTGTTGACAGGTTTTGGTGGTGATGTCTGTTTTACTGTTCCAGATTTTGGAGTTGATTCTCGAATTCGATTTTGAGAATTGGATTGCAATCTGATGGTAGGCATAAGTTTGATTGTTGATCGTCGATGTGGTGTAACCACCGGAGGTGGCTGGTGATGATCGTAGGCACGGTGCATGTGCACCGTGCAATTTTATTTCCTTATGATTGCCTGGGTTTTAGTAGAGGGGAAACTCGAGAATCACTCGAGAAATTGTAGGATATGGCTCGAAGCAGAATTTGGGCTGGGTGGGTTTAGTAAGGTAACAGGTTTAAACAGAAACCTGTTACTCTGTTATTTTTTTTAAAAATAAAATTTAAAACCTGCATTTAAAGGAAAGTAAAGTTTTAAAATGAGATTTAAATCTAGTTTTAAATCTGAGTTAAGTTTAAATCTAAGTTTTAAAATAGATTCAAGTTGAATTTGAATCTAGTTTGGGAAATAATGAGTTTTTAAAATTCAAATTCGACTTAATATTATTAAGGGTTTAAGAAGTTAAAGTGTAATTAAAGAATTTGAATTTAAATGGTGATTTGAAATGTAGTAGAAGATTTAATCAAAGTTAAATCAGAATTTTAAATTTGAGTTTCAAATTTGATTTGAATCTTAAGTTTTGGAAATAAAGTAAAGTTTATGAATCTAAATATTGTAAACGAGTTTAAAAGTTAAAGTAATCTGAGAAAAGAAAGGAAATTAGTTTAAAATTTTTAAATTTCTTTTATAAGTATTCTTTAACATATGTTTTTTTTCAAGTTTTATATTGGTTAAAGAAGATAATTTGGTTTCATTTTAAAGTTTGAACTTAAAATGAAAATTGAAATTGAAATAAATATTTTCAAATGTATTTAAAAATGATAATTTAACCATAGATAAGAAAAGGTTTATCTTAAAGCAAATTAAGAATTCAATGATTTGTAATTTCATTTAATTATTAAGGTAATTAAATGAATAATTTAATTAATTAATTAGTTAATGAAATGGATAATTAATTAAGATAATTAAGGGTTTTAAATTATTAATTTTTAAGTTTAAATTAATTAATTAATTATGGGTAATTAATCCATAATTAATAATTATTAATTAGATTTAATTAACGATTAGTAATTAATTAATCAAGTAATTATGAATTAATTAAGTTACATTTAACACTTAATTAACTAAATATTAAAGGTTAATTAATTGGATATTAAAGATTAATTAATTTAAAATTAACAATGATTAATGGAAGTTAATTACTTAAGAGAAGTAATTAAAGTTTGATTAATAGTTAATGAAGGTCATTAACTAAGGATTATTTAACAATTAATTAATATGATTAATTCTAAATAATTAATTTGACTGATTAATTAAATGATAATCAATTGTGAAATTTATTTAAGTTAATTACTTAATAGAAGTAAGTAATGTAATTAATGGAGTTTAATGTGATCGGTTTGAATTAATTAATTAAGTTTAATAAATTTAAATCACTTGATGATTTGGTAAATAATTACTTAATGTAATTAATGAAGTACAATTACTCAGTAAAGTAATTAATGATAATTACTTGATGTAATTAGTGGATAATGATGGAATTGTGAAATAATTTGGATTAATTAATCAAGGAATTAATTAAAGGAATTAATTCAGGGATAATTAATTTGATAAGTAATCAAGGGAAGTTAATTACAGGTTGAGATTTATCAAAGGTGATTAATAATTATGGTTTAAGTGAGATTAATTACTGAAGGTAATTAGTCTAATTGAGTAATTAATTAAATATAATTAAGAGTCATTAATTAATATAATTAATGAAGTAATTAAGATTGATTAATTAATATTAATTAATCAATAATAAGTAATTGAGGGAAATTAATTAATTGTAGTTAATTAAGGCTAAATGTAATTAATAATAGTTAATTAATTAATGAAGTAATTAAAGGTTAATTACTGTATTTGTTTTAGAGTAATTAATTTTGTGAAATTAATTAAAGTATAATTAATCAGGAATGATTAATTAAGATGATAAATTAGAGGTTAATCAATTAATTAATTTGTAATTAATTAACCATAATGTAAGCAAGATTTATATTGTGTAAGTAATTAATTTAATTCATTTTAAACTAATTAAAGATGATGTAATTAATTTAATTTAATTTAAATTAATTATAGATAGTATGATTATAGATCATTGCTTATGAATGGTTGTTATTGGTTGCTTTGAATGGTTTTGAATCTCAGCTATGAGATTAATAATGTTGATTGATAGGGATGCATTGGTTGCATTGTGATGATGATATGGATATCTTTTGATAGTGATAATGTGGATTTTCTGTGGTTATGATAATGATAATTATCTGTTGTGAATCTATGAATTATCTATCTGTGTATGTATAGATAATATAATTGAATTGTTTTAAACTTTAAAACAACTTGGACCTAAAAGACACGCTTTGGATTTCGATGAGACCGGGATCGGGTTTCCATATTTGGATATCCGAAAACCACATCAATTCCAATTAAACGTTAGGTCGTGAATCTAAGTGAAGCAAGTGAAGACTCGAGGTATAAGAACTATACGTCAGTATAACTCTGTCGGTGATTCCATAATGAGTTTGACGGAATAGTACTTATAGGTTCGAGATAGAGATTCAGAGTGCAAGGATTATTGTCGTTAACTCTGAGGGTGATTCCGAAACGAGTGTAACGAGATAATGCCTTCGGTTTTGTTCGAACCCGAAACGAACTTGTATGGATTGAATGCTTTCAGCACATCGTCAGGTGGACGATGAGCATTCTAAGAGATATGTTCTCTAAAGGTAATCGTAGCCTCAAGCCTCATCAACGGGGAATGGCTAAAACAGGGGAGGTGCAGCAAGGCTTCGTGGGTAGTTCCTACTGGAGAGCAAGATTTTCCCCTGTCTAGAAGTCCCTTTTTATTCGGCTGTGTGGGCAGTTGGAATCGCGCGCCAACTGCGGGGTTGTCTTGTTCGGAACTGTTCAGTAAGGAATGGGTCGGCCTTGTGTTGCAGGGGAGCGAGCGTACTCCTCGGTACGGTGATCTAGGCCACGTACTGTGACGGACGGTACCCCTGTAGCCCAGCCACTGTATGGAATCCAGAATCCAATAAGTGCCAATGGTTTTTGGTTGTATTACCCACTTTTGTGGCTAGTAGCTGGAATTTAATCATATAACATTTTCGGCTATTTCATATTTATTTGAAAACCCTAGACACGATTATAATATAACTGGATTTCCTATCAAATGTTTTGGTTAGCATAAGGTAAAAACTTTTCCATGTTTATGTGTGGGAAGTCTTACGTGATTCCTTTCTTTTCAAAAGATTTTTAAAGTTAAGCAACTTTAACCTGTTACTCTCACCAGACCCATGTATGACCTGGAGTTTATCTTTTGTTTCATAAACTCTTGGGTACTCAAATTTTTACGAGTAGCCAAGGGATTCGGGTTAGCTTTGACGAATATTGGAGGAGCAATGGAGCAGGAGGCTTCTGCGTTAGATATATAGTAATTCCGCTGTGTGTTCTGTGATTGTCTCTGAGTTGTATTATGTTGTAAATACTAGACGGGTGTTTATAACTGTCTAGTATGTGTTGTATATCTGTGTACTCTGATTGTGATTTTAAACTATGTAATATTTTATGTTATTAATATAATTTATTCGTTCCGCTGTTTAGATTCTGATGTGTTGTTTCTTCTTCTTCTCTTTCTTTCTCTTTTCTATCCCTTTCTTTCTTATTAGCGATACGACTTCTTGGAGATATAGGAAGTTGGGTCGTGACAGTGGTATCAGACCATTAGGTTGAGTGAATACCTAGGCTCTGGAGTGGTGTCTATCTTGAGAGAGCGTATTTGTAATTTTAAATATAATTATATATATTTATATATATATTTATCTATTTCTACCTATCTGTTGGGTTACCTGTTCAGGTATTCCAATATAGGTTATAAAGGTAGATAAGGTAGTAGTGTTTGTAACACGATTACTACCATTGGTTGGAGTCTGATGTTTGAGGTTGGAAGTGTATCTGTCGAGACTGTAGCGCTAATACCGTCTCGAGTAAGTTTTGTTGTGTTGAAGTATTTCATTGATCTCTGAAGGAAACCTGTTAAAGTTCGGAGTCATCTTTGAAGTACAGAGTTTGGTGAGTTGAGTTGGATCAATGGGTTGAGCTGGAGCAAGTGATGGTATTTTGATACCTCAGGAAGTTGTAACTGCGTGATGAGATGCAGTGACTATGGATTGTTTCCGAAGATGTTTTCTTTGGAACAAGTTTGGGAAGTGAGTCTGCTTCAATATTGTGGCTGGATTCAGCAGGATGTTGTGGTGTTTCTGGTTGGCTTTGAAGTCCGAGTTTCTCGAAGAGATTTGGATTAGGAAGTTTTGGCATTAGTGTCAGCAGTGCAGCTCGGAATGTTCTGTGAGCCGACAGGGAGGTCTTAGCTGAGTAGTTTTCTCGAAATAGAGTTCAGAAGCTGCTGAGTGAATCCGTTTCTTCAATGGATTGACTAGACCAGTGTAAGCTGTTCTGTTTGGTAAAGAGAGGAAAAATTTCTTTGGAAATTGATCTGGGTCGACCGCATAAGTGACTTGCGATTGTTTGAGTGTCCTCTTAGGTTATCAAAGATCTCCTGAATGTCTTCTGGGAAGCCAGAGGTTTTTCTGCATTTGGAGTTTGAGTTTTCTTATCGATTGAAATTCCAGGAGGGGAACCGGTGGTTCTGTTTAATTGAAAAATGATTCCTAGAGATAGAATTTGATGAAGCAACTCAGTTCTGAAGGAATTTCTAAGTTTTCTTTATGGATCTGTAGAACCATATTTCTGGAAGGTGATGTCCAGTTGGTGCTAGTGTTCTTCGTCAACATTTTCTTATCTACTTCGGATCAGAGGGGCGCAGCGGAAGCAATTTGGAAGTGTTTCTGATTATCTTTTCCGAATTAGGAGAAGTTTGTAGTTTTCTGCTGGTTATGGAGTAGAATTGTGGTTCGGTTTTGGATTGATCTTGAGGTGATCATTGTGTTGGGTTGTTTTTGGTTCTGATTGTTCTAGAGTAATCAGCAAGGGTTACGCTGATCAGTTTGGATGTTGGCAGTCAGGATCGTCCAAAGACTTTTGTGGATAAGGGACGGAGGAATTTGGAAATCGGAATTATTAGAGTTTTCTCTGATTCAGGAGCTATAAGTTTGGGTAAAACTGGAAAGCTAGCCCAGTGATGTTTGGACCATTTATCTATGTTTTGGTCGGTTTGGTATTTGGTTTTCAGGATTGAATTGTCAGTTAGGATAACTGGGATTCGAGATGTTTCACGTATCTCTGAGGGAGTACGTATATGGTCTATCTCTGGTTTTGAAACCGGCTGTTCAGAAGGTTTGGTTGTTGAATCAGACTCGTTTATAGTCTGATATGTTGTCTAGTTCTGTAGATATAGATGAATAGGAGCTCTATAGCTTAATAGTATTGATTGTTTGGAATCTATAGAGCGAGTATTCCGATATTTTTATACCGGGGAAACCTGTGGAAATTTTATCCAGAATTTTTCTGGATAATTAGATTTGTTTGATTGGGTGAATTGATTTCTATGGTCCTTAGCATATCATTGGTATATGCTTGTGTTTTAAAATTCAATCTTTAAATAGATTATTAAATTACCTTTTTTTTTAAATTTAGGGGACGAAATTCTTTTATGGGGGAAGGAATGTGATGACCCGGAATTTTAAAGCAATATCAATTTAATAATCTGGAATAAAAATTATATTTATTTGATAATATTTGTAATAAGATTTGAATTAATTTAATAATTCAATAAAATAAATAGTTAAATGATAGATTTTACCTTTTTAAATCTAATAAATTGTATATATTGTATATAGATCTTGTTTTAATCTAATTAATAAATAAATCTTGTTTCCTAAAAATATATATATTTAGTAAAAAAATGGAAATTTTAATTTATTTAAAAGTTAAACTTTTTAAAAGATATTTAATAAATAAATATGGTTTAAGATACATAAGTGAAATATTGAAAATAATTTAAAATATGTTTAACTCAAGTTTGAATTTAAATAAATAACAATAAGGTTTATTTTGAGTTTCTTTTAAATATAATGTGATAAAATAAATAACTTATTAATAAGAAGACAATTTCTTTTAATAGTTATTTATGGTTATTTAATATTGTTATTTCTAAAAATATAATAATACATTGTTTCAACAAATAAATTTTTAATAAAAATTATTGTTTTTCAAAATTCAAATTTGTAGTTATATTTGTATGTAAACTTGATTTCAAAAATTCAATTTGAACTTGAATTCAAAGTTTTTAAAATTTAAAGTATAAATGTTTTTAATTTGTTTTGATTTTGAAATATTTGTATAAGTTTAATTTTATGAATATAGTTTGATTTATTCATTTAAAATCTATATACATATGACTAAATACATGATTAACTAATTTATATAAACATAGGTTTACATTTATCATGTATTAACATCTAAATAAATAACTAATTAACATTTTGGGCAAATGTAAAAATTTTACAAATTAAACTAACATGTGTTAAGATAATAATATAGGTGCTTGACAAATGTAATATGTAGGGACAAGTGTCATTTATTTTGGATTTTCTTTTATAAAATCAAATTTCAGCCCATTTATTTACAAATCTTCTCCCCTTTTCTTTCTATTTTTCTAAATTCAAAGCCAAGAAGAAAATTGAAACAAATCCTCTCAAAAACTTAAATCTGAAAATACCTCCACTAAAACCCAATTTATAAAATCAAATTCCTATAATCTTTTCAAATCCATGAAATCAAAACATGCAAAACCATTTTCAAAATTGAATCAAACATGCTAATTTGGGGTTTTCAAAAGACCTGCATTATTTCAAAATCTGGAATGCATACATCATTTAGCATCTGGGATGCAGACAACTGCAGTTTCAAATAAAAAGAAGCTTGCATGCCACTTTAAAAATAAATTCCATAGCAATTCAAGTTCCTGAATCAAAAGACTTTCATATGAAGGCTGTTTTCAAAAGAAGAGTGCAAAGTTTTAAGGAAAAGGAATTTCCAGTTTTAAAAGCACAAGTTCTTCTCAAAATTCATGGCACTGTTTTATGATTTTATAAGGCAAGTAACTTTATTTTTAAAGGATTAAGTATAAAACATGGTTGCTGTTATTTCTGTGGCTAAAATTATAGTATGTATATTTAATGATGAAGTCTGCAGTATGCATGTTTTGTTCCATATAAGTATTCCTCTGTTTGAATTTTAGTTTCCCTGATTTAAATTCAAATTCATTTTTCTCTTCAAACAAATGTTAATAGGACTTAGTTTATAAACAAAGTTTGTGTGATTTATCATAGATTAATGTTTTAAAAACTTATTTAAGCCAAAATCCATCTGAGTGTCTCTGGAAATAAAAAGGAAATCATAACAGCAGCGTTTGATTTACAAAGTGAAAATCAAACTTTGTAAATTATGATGTTCAGTAATATAAATGGAAACATAAAGAAAAAATAGGAATTTCAAATATACAAATCAGCATTTTTAATCAAGGGGTTTGGGAAGCAATTTTCTGTTGAACAGAAAAGGGAAATTTAGTGGTTTCTGGTGATCTATGGGGTTGAGAGGGTCGGGTTTCTTCTAGTAGAAGGAGGTGTGACCAGTGAAGCTTGGAAAAATGCTGGATGGCGATGAACTTCATCGTGGTTTCAGTGGTGTGGATTTCTTGTCTGTAGCCCTAGTTTAACTAGGTTAGGTTGATCGATCCTTCTCGTCTTCTATTGTGGATCGAGTGTATTGATATTTTAGGAGATGGTAGTTTGGGTGACGATGAAGTTGTGGTCGGAGTTGCAAGGCTTATAATGGTCGGAGGATGGTGGTTTTAGTGTTGACAGGTTTTGGTGGTGATGTCTATTTTACTGTTCTAGGTTTTGGAGTTGATTCTCGAATTCGATTTTGAGAATTGGATTGCAATCTGATGGTCGGCATAAGTTTGAGTGTTGATCGTCGATGTGATGTAACCACCGGAGGTGGCTGGTGATGATCATAGGCACGGTGCATGTGCACCATGCAATTTTATTTCCTTATGATTGCCTGGGTAGTAGAGGGGAAACTCGAGAATCACTCGAGAAATTGTAGGATATGGCTCGAAGCAGAATTTGGGCAGGGTGGGTTTAGTATGGTAACAAGTTTAAATAGAAACCTGTTACTCTGTTTTTTTTTAAAATAAAATTTAAAACCTGCATTTGAAGGAAAGTAAAGTTTTAAAATGAGATTTAAATCTAGTTTTAAATCTGAGTTAAGTTTAAATCTAAGTTTTAAAATAGATTCAAGTTGAATTTGAATCTAGTTTGGGAAATAATGAGTTTTTAAAATTCAAATTCGACTTAATATTATTAAGGGTTTAAGAAGTTAAAGTGTAATTAAAGAATTTGAATTTAAATGGTGATTTGAAATGTAGTAGAAGATTTAATCAAAGTTAAATCAGAATTTTAAATTTGAGTTTCAAATTTGATTTGAATCTTAAGTTTTGGAAATAAAGTAAAGTTTATGAATCTAAATATTGTAAACGAGTTTAAAAGTTAAAGTAATCTGAGAAAAGAAAGGAAATTAGTTTAAAATCTTTAAATTTCTTTTATAAGTATTCTTTAACATATGTTTTTTTCAAGTTTTATATTGGTTAAAGAAGATAATTTGGTTTCATTTTAAAGTTTGAACTTAAAATGAAAATTGAAATTGAAATAAATATTTTCAAATGTATTTAAAAATGATAATTTAACCATAGATAAGAAAAGGTTTATCTTAAAGCAAATTAAGAATTTAATGATTTGTAATTTCATTTAATTATTAAGGTAATTAAATGAATAATTTAATTAATTAATTAGTTAATGAAATGGATAATTAATTAAGATAATTAAGGGTTTTAAATTATTAAATTTTAAGTTTATATTAATTAATTAATTAAGGGTAATTAATCCATAATTAAGAATTATTAATTAGATTTAATTAATGATTAGTAATTAATTAATCAAGTAATTATGAATTAATTAAGTTACATTTAACACTTAATAAATAAATATTAAAGGTTAATTAATTGGATATTGAAGATTAATTAATTTAAAATTAATAATGATTAATGGAAGTTAATTACTTAAGAGAAGTAATTAAAGTTTGATTAATAGTTAATGAAGGTCATTAACTAAGGATTATTTAACAATTAATTAATATGATGAATTCTAAATAATTAATTTGATTAATTAATTAAATGATAATCAATTGTGAAATTTATTTAAGTTAATTACTTAATAGAAGTAATTAATGTAATTAATGGAGTTTAATGTGATTGGTTTGAATTAATTAATTAAGTTTAATAAATTTTAATCCCTTGATGATTTGGTAAATAATTACTTAATGTAATTAATGAAGTACAATTACTCAGTAAAGTAACTAATGATAATTACTTGATGTAATTAGTGGATAATGATGGAATTGTGAAATAATTTGGATTAATTAATCAAGGAATTAATTAAAGGAATTAATTCAGGGATAATTAATTTGATAAGTAATTAAGGGAAGTTAATTACAGATTGAGATTTATCAAAGGTGATTAATAATTATGGTTTAAGTGAGATTAATTACTGAAGATAATTAATCTAATTGAGTAATTAATTAAATATAATTAAGAGTCATTAATTAATATAATTAATGAAGTAATTAAGATTGATTAATTAACATTAATTAATCAATAATAAGTAATTAAGGGTAATTAATTATTTGTAGTTAATTAAGGCTAAATGTAATTAATTATAGTTAATTAATTAATGAAGTAATTAAAGGTTAATTACTATATTTGTTTTAGAGTAATTAATTTTGTGAAATTAATTAATTATAATTAATCAAGATTGATTAGTTAAGATGATAAATTAGAGGTTAATCAATTAATTAATTTGTAATTAATTAATGATAATGTAAGTATGATTTATACTGTGTAAGTAATTAATTTAATTCATTTTAAATTAATTAAAGATGACGTAATTAATTTAATTTAATTTAAATTAATTATAGATAGTATGATTATAGATCATTGCTTATGAATGGTTGTTATTGGTTGCTTTGAATGGTTTTGAATCTCAGCTATGAGATTAATAATGTTGATTGATAGGGATGCATTGGTTGAATTGTGATGATGATATGGATATCTTTTGATAGTGATAATGTGGATTTTCTGTGGTTATGATAATGATAATTATCTGTTGTGAATCTATGAATTATCTATCTGTGTATGTATAGATAATATAATTGAATTGTTTTAAACTTTAAAACAACTTGGACCTAAAAGAAACGCTTTGGATTTCGATGAGACCGGGATCGGGTTTCCATATTTGGATATCCGAAAACCACATCGATTCCAATTAAACGTTAGGTCGTGAATCTAAGTGAAGCAAGTGAAGACTCGAGGTATAAGAACCATACGTCAGTATAACTCTGTTGGTGATTCCATAATGAGTTTGACGGAATAGTACTTATAGGTTCGAGATAGAGATTCAGAGTGCAAGGATTATTGTCGTTAACTCTGAGGGTGATTCCAAAACGAGTGTAACGAGATAATGCCTTCGGTTTTGTTCGAACACGGAACGAACTTGTATGGATTGAATGCTTTCAGCACATCGTCGGGTGGACGATGAGCATTCTAAGAGATGTGTTCTCTAAAGGTAATCGTAGCCTCAAGCCTCATCAACGGGGAATGGCTAAAACAGGGGAGGTGCAGCAAGGATTCGTGGGTAGCTCCCATTGGAGAGCAAGATTTTCCCCTGTCTAGAAGTCCCTTTTTATTCGGCTGTGTGGGCAGTTGGAATCGCGTGCCAACTACGGGGTTGTCTTGTTCGGAACTGTTCAGTAAGGAATGGGTCCGGCCTTGTGTTGCAGGGGAGCGGGCGTACTCCTCGGTACAGTGATCTAGGCCACGTACTGTGAAGGGCGGTACCCCAGTAGCCCAGCCACTGTATGGAATCCAAAATCCAATAAGTGCCAACGGTTTTTGGTTGTATTACCCACTTTTGTGGCTAGTAGATGGAATTTAATCATATAACAATTTCGGCTATTTCATATTTATTTGAAAACCCTAGACACTATTATAATATCACTGGATTTCCTATCAAATGTTTTGGTTAGCGTAAGGTAAAAACTTTTCCATGTTTATGTGTGGGAAGTCTTAAGTGATACCTTTCTTTTCAAAAGATTTTTAAAGTTAAGCAACTTTAACCTGTTACTCTCACCAGACCCATGTCTGACCCGGAGTTTATCTTTTGTTTCATAAACTCTTGGGTACTCAAATTTTTACGAGTATCCAAGGGATTCAGGTTAGCTTTGACGAATATTGGAGGAGCAATGGAGCAGGAGGCTTCTGCGTTAGACATATAGTAATTCCGCTGTGTGTTCTGTGATTGTCTCTGAGTTGTATTATGTTGTAAATACTAGACAGGTGTTTATAACTGTCTAGTATGTGTTGTATATCTGTGTACTCTGATTGTGATTGTAAACTATGTAATATTTTATGTTATTAATATAATTTATTCGTTCCGATGTTTAGATTCGGATGTGTTGTTTCTTCTTCTTCTCTTTCTTTCTCTTTTCTATCCCTTTCTTTCTTATTAGCGATACGACTTCTTGGAGATATAGGAAGTTGGGTCGTGACAAGTTTTCGTAAATTTGAAAATCTATGAAAAGTAGATGTTTTGAAAAGACGTGAGGACATTTTTGGAAGCAAAAAAATATATTTTAAGGACAAGCAAGGCATGTTTTAAAGAAAAATGGTTTGGTGAAAAAGGAAATAAGTTTTTGGAAGACAAAAACTTAGTGAACAGTTAAATTTAAAAATTCAATTTTTTTAGGAAAACCGTAAAGGTCTTTAAAAGGAAAAGAGAATATGTTTTGAACTTAGAATTTGTTTGTTTTCCCCTCTAGGTTTGGGGAATAATTTAAATTCAAAGAGCTGTAAAGATGCAAGTCTAGAAATATAAAATGTTAAGTAATCAAGTACCTTTGAATTTAATAGATTCTTCAAAGTAACACTTTTAATGGCTAGAATTTTGAAATTTGATGTCTCAAAAATTTAGAAGCTTTAATTTTTGAAAGTAAATAATAAATACCAAACCAAACTTTTAAATATGGAGTAGATATGAATCATTTCCTAGCTGTGACGGGAAAAGTGTAAGGCTATGTAGGAGATAGCAGTGATTACTTTTTGTAGTAATATAAAAGTTCCCGTAAAATGTATAAACACCAGTGAGAACCTAGAAATGTTGCTTTATGTGTGTAGACTATAGAAGAATAGTGAAGTGATATTTGTAAGATAGGAAGACACACATAGTTGGGATAGGTAGACCTTAGTGAGGGAAAATGAATGGTAAAGGTAAAGATAAAATTTCCCCAAGCTAAGTTGCCTTTTTAGATAGAACTGCATAGATTGAAAATCTTATCCATTGCAGTAAATGAGACTTGGTTATTCCTTTTGAGTATGGAATGGAAGAGATTGAATAGATCTTATTCATCTTGAGTAATACGACATAAGTTAGTTCGAGAATAGGCGGCATGAGGAGCATATGTGTTACTTGGATTCCTAGAGTAGGACCTTTCTGTGTCGGAGTGGACATGGTCCTAGGCCTCCTAGCCCTAGAGGATAGCTATGTTTAATTGCTATATTAAAAGAAAAGTAAAAGCAGATGAAAGCAACTAAAAGAAAAACAGTAAAATATAAAGAAAGCGACAGAAACGTCAATAAAATGAGAATTACAAAAGAAAAGTAATTTTTTTCCAAAAATTTAGCTTCGAAAAAATTAAATTGGAAAAGAAGTTTTTCTTATGTAACCCGTGATTAGGAAAGAAAATAGAGATTTTATAGAATAGCAGCATAAGTTCCAAGTACGAAGAAGGAGGTGCGCAAAAGTGAAATGGAGAAATGTGAAGTTTTTCTGTTTTCTACTTTCTTTTGGGCATAAGAAATCGAATTCGGAAAATTATATTTTTCTAAAATTCGAATATAAAAGTTGTATGGTAAGATTTGGATATAAAATTCGTTGAACTACGCCCCTATTCAGTAGGAGTGTGGGAAAAATTGAATGAAAAACGTTTTTGAGTTTTCAAAAGACTGCATTCATATGGAAATTGTAGGTATATTTAGGTATGTACATCATGTTTTAAAATAAATTTTTAAAGTAGAAAAGCGTTCATATATGAAGTGCCATTTAGAAATTCATGTACATGCATATATTTCATGTTGAATGACACTTTGCACAAGGATACAGATGGTCACAAAATTGGATGTACACAATATGGATGTGATTGATGAGAGGAATTACATAATTTTACCCTTGTCGAATTTCGAGGATGAAATTTCCTAAAGGGTGGGAGAATGTAAAATCCCTCATTTTTAAATAATTAAATAATCAAATAATGCTGAACAACGAAAATAAACATTTTGGAATTGTCAGAATATGGCCTCGAAACTTATACCATTGTGTTCGTGGCGATTTTCCGACCAATTTCCATATATAACTTGTCATAATCCGAGTTAATACAAAAAAGTTACGGGAGAAATGAAAATCAGAAGAAGGAAAATAATAATTAAATAAGGCCCATGGGTCAACCAATAGGTCGACCCATAGTGCACAAGGGTCAACCCTAAGGTTGACCCCTATAAATACAACCCTAGGCCTGCCTATTTTCTCACAACCAGATTTTCTTCTAATTGAGTTCATTGCCTAAGGCTCAATCCTAAATAGAAAATATTTCTAGGGAGGAGATCTTATTAATAAAGATATTATACACCTTAGAAGGAGATCAAGAAAGGACGTGGAGCAAAACTAAGGACAAGCAAAGGAAAGGATGACAGGTGAGTGGATTTAAATTATATATCTTTTACGTTTATGATATATTATCGTTAGATTTTCGTTAAATATTTTAATTCAGCATTTATTTTAGTAATTGATTCTGTTAATTAGTGTTATTGAGACTGTAAATTTTATATGAGAACTTATATTTAATTATTATTTATATGATAAAGAAAACAAGAAATCCAATTAAAAATGAATAATATTTAGAAAATAAAAAAAGAAGTATACCTTGTGTACCCATTTTTTCCCCTTCATTGGCTACTATCGGTGGTTTGCTAGCACTAGGAACTTCCTTAAGTGCATAAGCTTACATGATCGGTCCACTCTTGCCTGAAGCTGGGCACTAGTTCTTCATACGTGTGAATCAGTTGCAATTGTAGCACTCTATCTTTCCCATGTCTGATCTACAATTCTTTGCAATGCGACCCTTTTGTTGCATTTCTTACATGTTACCTTTTGCTAGTTTAATTTCCCTTTATCTCCTTTGACACCTATATCTTTACGCTTTTCTAGTTGATTCTCACCATCTTCTTCCTTCATTGGCTCTTCCTTTGCAACTTCTTCGGAAATAATATTGATTAATGCCATCTCCATTAGACTAGCACTCATGGGAATGTGGCAAAGAGCCAAATCCTGAAGTGGTTATCTCAAAAGCTTTCTCCATTAGAATGTTTACTAGATCAAACCCAAAATTAGCCAGTTTATTTAATTATTTATGTACTCCTTCACAAACATATCCCCTTGTTGCAGATGAATAAAATTCACTAATTGGACCCCTTGCTTAAATACCGACAAGAACATAGCTTTAGAATTCCTAAATTTTCTCTAAATTATTTCCTCTTTATTTGTTTCAACCACCATGATATCCTACTAGTTTAAAGCATCTATTTGCAAATTCCAAATATCCTCTAGACCCAACATCCAGACCCAACATTCCAAATATCCTGTCACATGTATGTAGCCACACCTATGTGCCTACAAATGATTCAGTCCCCATATTTAGCTTTCCACCCATGCTTAGAGAATTTTTACATAGCCTGTCAAAGTTCATGATAGGGGGATTAATAAGGACTACTCCTTGTACCTATTGCACAGGCGCATTCGGTTTGGTATTGGTTTGTTTTCTATCTTGAAGATGCCAGCAGAACTAAACTAGAACGTTCATGCCAAGAACGTCCAAAACTGCATCTTCTATACCAGCTCTTTTATTGTTATCCATCCCAATTATCCATAAATGGGATTCATTAACATCTTTCCAAGATAATAGACATAACTAAAAATAAGTTGGTGTGTGCATATGTGCTTTACTTTTCCACTTATATATATAGACACACACACATAAGTACGCTCTCTTAATATGTTCTTAACCTATAAGAATCAGGTAAAATAAGCTCTGATACTAAGTGTAACAACCTACCATTTACAACTTTCTAATTCTACATTCTAATCAACATTAAAATTTGAAAGACTGTAAATGGCATATCGTCAGGGTTAAAAAGATATACACAATATACAGAGCAATCTACTTTTAACTACCTTCAAAACTCACAACGAAAGGAAATACAATATAATATAAAATGAGATAACAATCCTAACCAACTAAAAATAATCTTAAATGTTATCGCATTAATCTAAAATAACACTTTATTGTATGTGTTCAACATAGATACACAATATTGAATAGTAAATAGTTAGATAAGCATCATATATAACACAACTCCATAGAGTTTCCATCATCATCGGGTCACCCCAAACACTCTCTAAACCATTGTTAACCTATCATAGAAAAATACAAACAATAAAAATGTAGAGTGGGTTAAACATAAGTCTGGAGAGTGAGAACATATCTTTAAGTATACGATATAGACATGCTAATAAAACATTTTTATAAACTACTACTACGATTGTTATCTTAGCCAATATTCATCACTATCAGCTTAGTCTATCATTCATAATGTTTCAGTGGTATCACTTCCATGACTATAATTACATAATTAAAATCGACTTATAACATTTGAACTAGTACACTTTATAACTATTTAACATATCCTATTATCTTTATTCTCCATCTATTACACTTTGCATTATTAACGTATCCTCGTAGCTTTATTTCCCTGTTGATACATTTATAATATTAACATACCATTTTCCTGCTGATAAGCTTTATAATTTTAGCATATCCTTGCAACTTTATTTTATATTGATAAATTTGCAATATTAATGTACCATATTCCTGCAGATCTGATTAACAATATTAACATAACCTCACAACTTTATTTTCATACGGCTCGCTTTACATTATTAACATATCATGTTCCTACTGATAAGCTTTACATATTAACAAACCCTAGTAGCTTTATTTTCAAGTTACTTGTATTAAATACATTTTCAGAACAATCATCAACTTATGTATTACTCTATACATACATGAGGATGTCAGTCAATGTCTCAACATTGTTGTTAATCAGGTTAAGGCATACGTAACCAATGATATCGGCTCTTATGAGTCCATACTCGACTTGCGCATTTTATAGATTTTAGATGTCTTTTTCCTACATTCAAGCTTTTAAACTTAATTCAAACATCTAGACTTATCGTTCATATGTCTAATTAGCAATGAAATTTTTCTTTAGCTTTTAAAATATTTAATATTTTGATTCAGATGGCTAAATCAATATTTCAGACGTTTGAAATAGGCGAATTTTGAACATATTTCTTTCTGTTTTTCACGATTAAGTTGTGACGACCAATTTTCTAATTCAGGCTCTTAAACTATTATTACACAAAGTTTTTTTTTGTCTTTTTCTTGTATTTTTCACTTAAGCAATGTGTACGTTCTCATATTAACTACATTTATAATTCCAAATACAATGTGGGAAGGACATACATTGTTTATATGGTAGTTTTGTCTAGATTACCACCTAATACTCTAGTTCTTACTTCTTTGTCGCCATATCAAATCATTTCATTATTGGTATAGTTAAACTTTTATCACATCGCCTTATATAATAGTCAATTCATTAGTTTGTATTGAAACCATATTTGAATCATCCTATTAATAGATCTGTATTATTAAGCTATGTGTTATCCATCTATGCAACATCGTTTAACATTCTCATATGGTTCTTTTGTGTGTTTGTTTGTGTGTATGTGTGTGTGTGCATGCATGCATGCATATATGTGTGTATAATCTTAATCATATTCTTCCATCTTCATCAACAAAGGCTATATTTCAATACTCACATCAAATTATCATTTCTAAACCCGATTATCAATATCAATGCCTCAATCTAACACATATCTATGATTAATTAGTATCAACTATAGCCAGCCTAACATAGGCTATAAAGACGAAATAAAAGCATATATCCACTATATTGAAAAGTAAATAGATTACCACTCACAAATTAACCAAGATAGCATTGATTTAATTTGGAATCATGTTCTCTCTTACTGTCAGGGATTGCCCTAACCTCTAATCTTCATGAATCGCTTTGATTTTAGTATTCCCTTGTTCCTCTCTTCGCTTTGATCTCTTTACACCTTGATTTTGTTGAATTTAATAGAGATTTAATAACGTAATTACAGATTTAGAATCTTAGATCTAGGGTTTCTTTGTCTAAGAAGAGGAATAAGGTGAAGAAAGAAAAGAAACGTACGTATGCTTTTTGTACTGGAAAGGGATATTAGTATCCTATTTTGTGTAAATGTGCTATTAGATTTAACAAACCTTATTAAACCCAACCATTCTTTTAATTATAATTCTTAATCCGTGGATCAAACTTAAACTCTCTTATAGTAAAACTTGACTTAAAAATAGACTCTATGTTGGGTCTGTCCCATTTTGGAAGCAAGTGAAATCAGTAAATTTTGAAAAAGATTCCCAATTTAGTCTTAATGGGCATATTAGGTTCACTAACTAGCATTAGATATAATCTATTTGTTAAAATAGAATAATATTTTATTTTAAAATGTTTTGTGTTTATTTAATTGATCTTATTAGTTGAAATTTAATAGTTGTTTGAATATATCTTATGTATTCATAACATGACATGAGAGTGTGATGATGTATAAACATGTGTGTAACTATGAATATCAGGAAGATAAATGCAAAAGTATATGTGCATGCGCGCATGCCCCTACACACACACATATATCTGTGTGTGTGTGTGTGTGTTTAATTATACTATAATATGTGTATACTGTTCTTATGCAGCTATTTATAATATATATAAAATTTAGACACATGCACACATACATATATATTGCTTTGCCACTTATTTATTTATATACATATTTTGAAATAAATCTATATATATTAAATTAGGTATCTTAAAATATATGTGAATTTTATTAAATAAATAGAAAATAGAAAGCACTTATCATCGTCCTTATTTGTAACTGTAACGACCCATAAGTCTAACACTTTTAATATTAAACTACTTAAAAATGGATTTTGAATTAAATGATGAATTTGGTATCTTATTTATAGCTGTTGCAAAGGCTTTTCCAAGTTGATCAGTCTGATATATAATTTTGACATATTTGGAGTTACCATTTACAAAGTAGAGGCGATATGTGTTTAAATTACAAACGTAGCTATTTTAGGACAAATCGGGTACGCAATTCAAACAAGCTATATAAGTAAGGCTACAGAACTGTAGCCATCACCTCTGTCTCCGCATTTCTGCTCTAATCTCAAAATTACCTCGATTTATCTCTAACGGTGATCAGCAAATTAATTAAAAAATGATTAAAATCCAAAATGCCTAAACCTTCTCTAATTATATACGGATTCAAAGCTCTTGACGTGGTTAAGAGGCGATTGTAATGCGTTTTTCCATGTGACACTTCATTTGACCAGAAAATGATGATTTATTGTCGATCGTTGAATCTAGAGTTTTCGATTCGATGGTGAACGGTGACTAATCGACGATCATGAGGCACCGTCTGGTATATGATGATGAGCGAGGAGCATCTATCATAATTAATCATCTCAAATAGACCTAGAATCATCGAAAATCACGTTGGCAGGTTAAGCAGGTCGTGGGTTTTTTGGCAAAATGAGGGCATCGGACATAAACACGAGGGATGGAGGTACTACGTTTTTAGGTGGGGTGCCTAGTGGTGTTCAATTGAGATACAGGTGGCTATGGGTGGCGCTTTAAGGAGTTGAATTTGGTGGTTGAGGAGTCAGAATTAGATTTGATTGAGTATGCAAAGGGGATGAGGAGATACATAGTTAAGATACAATATGAATATGTATTTGACTTTATTTTTCTTATTGAATTTCAAATAAAATGATATATCTTTTGATCTTAATATCTCTTACATACTAATTGTGATTCATGCACGTTTCTTCCATTGGACTCATGGTAGTATTCTGGACAATATAGCACTAGGTTTGCTAGATTGGAGATTATTAGAACATATGCATCCGTATGAATTATTTAATTTAATTAATTGAAATTTAAATTATAAATCCATAATCATCGATGAAAAATCATATTCACTCATATATGTTATTTTCTATGGATGAATATTTAACTATTACCATATTTGAATGTATTGTGCCTTGGTTATGTAATTATTCTTGATTAACATATTTTAGATATTTAATAAAATATTTTTTCTTATTTGGATTGGAAAAAATTTATTGGAGTATATTAGATAATAATGAGAAAATCAAATAAATAAATTATATATAAGGTTATTTACAAATTTTGGACGGTTTCTGTAAATAACAGATATTTAATGGACTTTGCTGAAAATAAGATGGAATTAAATAAGATTGTTATTTATGATTTTTTGGGGAAATTCATAAATAATAAATAAAACTATATTTTAAATTAATATTTTGTGTTATCCAGCTTTTGGACTAAGCAACTTTCAATCGAATCTAAAAATTAAAGTAAATAGAAATGGTTCAAGGATCTAGGGCATGCTTGGAAGAATGTTGGAACACGATTCAGAAGGTTAGAGTGCCCAAAGTAAGCTAAGTGACAGCTCGATACCGACCACTTATAGGTCGGTACCGATCTCATTTTGAGCACTATATGGGACTATGGATCTATGATCAGTGGTTGCAAACTAAAGTGATGGTCCTGGGGCCCATTTCTAAAGGAGTAGGCAAAGAACTCTAAAAGGCTTTGAATATATGGACAAGTACTAGACGTGTGAGAATCACTCGGGAACGACTTGATTTCTAAGGTGAAAGTGCTCCAAAATCTCGATGGATCGAAGCAAGAGGATAAAGTAGTATAAGATGCCATAATTGGTGATCAAAAATTTAAATTGATATCGATCACTTCTATTTGGTACCGACAAGATTTCACAACTTTGAGGACCTTGTCGTCTCTCCTACTTTTATGGATCTGGATTTTGAACTGTAATTTCATGATCCAGCGACTTTGTTAGGGAATTTGTGCATAAACAACAAGCATATAACAATTGAGAAAGGACTTTTGGGCAGTTCATCTTCTTCACCTTCTCTCTCTATTTATCCTTGTCATGAAGGAAATTACCTTTCTGCTATTCTAAGTTATTTGGAACAGTAAAACCCTTGTATTTTTGATAAAAACTCTATATAATAACATTAAAGTGGACGTAGGCTTTAGATTTGCCAAAACACTATAAAATTTCTCATGTTTCTTGATTTGTTTAACTATATAGCTAAATCTCTCTACTTTAATTCAGTTTTGGGGCGTTGTGCCCCTTTTTGGCCTAATATTTTTGGAGCTTCATCTATCAAAAGGGATCGGCATAAAAAGGGATCTTCCATATTCAGCTTTCATTACATATTGCAACAATGATCGGTCAATAACTCAAAATCTACGTATGCTATTAATATGAAACTTGGAGTATAAGCTAATTAGGATGTGGAACACTTCAAAGGGATCGTGTGGGATTTGGAGCAAGTTGGAGGGGTCGGTACCTATCCCTCTAGAGGGATCGGTAGAAATCAGAATTCAAGCAACACTATTTCAAGGAAAATGCGATATCTCACAAACCATATGTTGGAATTATATGAAATTTGGGGAGCAAGTAGCTAAGATCATGAGGTATCCCACATAGGAATCGTAGCCCATTTTGATGCATTAATAGGGATCAGTACCGATCCTTATTGTGGGTCCTGATGAACCTGTAAATTTTTGGGTCGCCTCGTCTTAGTCTCCTAAACATTCTGCCAGAATCTCAGTCCGATCCATGCACGTCTTCCCCAATAAATACAGCAGATACGACATCAGAAAAAGGACCTTCTTTCTTCTCTAGAGGCTCTACCATTTTTATTCTTGAATCTTGTAGCAATGAATCCTAGCTGATCCAAATATTATTTTAATTATAATCCAGTAAAAGATTAATAAAAGTGTGAAGTAGGTGGAGGCCAAGATTGCCGAACCACTACAAAATTCTATGTGTTCATTTACTTTAATGCTATGTTTTCTATTTCATTCATTGCTTGATCTCCATAAGAATCTACGGGTGTTGATGTCCATTTTTGGTGTCAACATTTTGGTGCTTTCACTGAGAAATGAATTGTTAGCTTGATTGGATCTCATCATCTACTGGTGGATTTCCAGAGGTAGATCCAACTTTCAAACGATAAACTTCCAATTCTATTCAGATTTGAATAGGATCTAAAGGAAGCTAATAGCCATGGTTAAAGGGAACTAAGTCTACTTCTTGGGTTTTTGAAGGATCTAATTATGCTAGTCTTATTATTTGGAGTTATTCGTGTGTTCATGTCTATTTGGAAGGGATCGGATTCACTCATGTATGCAAGTTTTTGGGATCAGATGTTGGAGTTTGTACTTAAGTTAAGCGATAGTTGAACCCCCGCTATAGGTTGATAGCCGACCCATCACTCCAGGCTGATAGCCGATCCCTCACTCAAGTAGGTATATGTATGCCGACCTCTCTAGCGTATATACTTAGTAAATACCAACCCCTCTGTTGAATTACTACATGCACTACCGATCCCTCCATATGTACCGAACGCTTTAAAAACCATATGTATCGATCGCTACAAAAACCATATGTACCGATCGCTCCAAATACATTAATACCAATCCCTCCAGTAAGTATACCGATTACTTTCCAAGGGGTATATACCCATCCCTCTCCAAGGATATATACCAATCCCTCTACTAAGTGTCGATCCCTCTGCAAAACACATATACCGATCCCCTTGCGAACAACTATATCGATCACTCCTTAAGGCAAATATATCAATCCCACTACAAGTATGTCGATCCCTATTCCACTGATCCCTTTGTCTTACCAATCCCTTCATGCTTCGTATAGCCATTCCCTCTCATATAGCAAACTACCGATCCATCATCAGGGCATTTCAGTCGAACCATACACTGCTAATTTCTCTGTCAAAAGCCCATGTGACTGATCCCTATACCAAAAAAAATGGATTGGGTATGATCCATTTTAAAAAAAATCAGTTGTGATCCATCCACTTCAAATTTGGAACTCAATTTAAACATAGTGCATTCTATCCACTTCCCTTACGTCCTATGACTAGCCGGGGCATATAGAATCAAGCGGCAACTTTTGAATTGCAAGTAGGAAACGGAAAAGCAACTGCTACTCAAACAATACTCCCAAAGGTTGGAGAACATAGGTGATGTGACTCTAAGCAAACCCAAGAAACTTTGACCCAAAGCTAGACTCAGATAAAATCATGGTTTTCTCCAAGCAAAACACTAAAGTGATTCCAAGCGTCGACCACCAGGCTTTTGAATTTAGTGACTCCATGCAAACCAACAATTGACTCTAAGCAACTAGTAGATTTTCTCGGGTCTGACTCCAAGTAACTTACCACTAATCTGTCAATACTGATCCATCTTGCTTCGCTGATATCTCGGGCATGCATATATCATTCACAAGCATGTCTAGTAGCTGTAACTTAAAAATGAACCGGATTGATGATGACTGAAACATTCCCCCCAATCGAAGCCTATTCATTGAAGCCTTCTACGGCCTTGGATCGTTTCTGTTACAAAGTGAACCAGAACCAAAACAAGGAGGAGGTAGAGTATACTAAGAGAAAGAACAATACATGCCTATTGGCTAAGGACTCGGATTCCAATAGATGAGCCAAGATCTCAAAATTTGAAACATATGCTCCTTTGAACGATTCAATCGATAACCTCTACTCAGAGACTCACGACTTAAAGCAATACTAAAAACCAGCCTCGAGAGAATCCACCGAATCCTAGAGAAAATCCGGAGAATGTTGTATATTCCAAGATGCACATGGTCCTAACACTAGTGATTACAAACACCTTCGAGATGTGATCGGAAAACTGATTCGGAAAGGAAAGCTTCAACAATATATGCGTGCCCTGCAGAATGGCGAGTAGGGAACCTCTGATGCCTATAAATAAAGAACTATGATTAATAATTGGACCGTTGACAGTCGACATCTCGTCGAAAGGAGCTAGGGGAAAGTGGAATAGCAAGCACAAGATGCTGCTTCACTTAATAATGAGATTTATTCAGATCTTCTTTGAATTATTTAATTTTAATTTCAATTCAATTTTGCTATGAACTACAACAACTTGAACAAAAACTACTTCCAAAACGATGTCGGAGACCAAGTACTCAGAGTTTGCTGCCATCCAACCTCGGTAGACCGACTGTGGAGTTTCATCAAGACGAGCATGATTCGACCGCTTATCAACAGCCATGTGCCTCTGATTTGGGGCCAAGGACTAGAGTTGGAAAAGCTTGATACGAACAGGGCCTAGTACAAAGCGGACATGAGCGATCGTCCATTCATCGACCTCTATATTAGACTTGGAGACCTAAGCAAGGCTTGGAATGAATGTGGCCCGATCATCCACTCCTCGGGTCACAAAGTAAAGATCAACAAAATACATATGCCTCTCCTGAAGCTTAGTGATGCCGGGATCTAACTAGAGTGGATATGAGTTGATCATCTACACATCAACTTCTGCCCTGAACACAAGAGACAGTTCGAAAGCCCGACTTGAAGTAGCTATGATGGACTACCTGCTCGTCAATCACCGCTCTCAACACATGGACATGACTACACCCTGAAACGCATGTGACTTAACTATCCACTCAATAACTCTCTATCTCCATTTGCGAGAAAGAATACGAAGAAAATTGTACAAGACTTGATTATCTAACCCCATCCTGATGTGATCCAATGATCCATCATATACCTCCTTCCTTTACTTAATTGGAAGAGCTATAATCAACAAGCGGACGAGAATCATCCGTTCATTTGCCAAGTTTCGTCCTTGATGCTAGGGGTAGAAATCCATACCATTGATGAACGTGATCCAACCGTTCATTCGATAACTCCTGCCTCGATGCAGTAAATGAGGTATAAACCATCCAGATAGAAGCATGACCTCCCATGATGAAAAATATCTAAGTCTCTAATGTAGACTAGAGTACTCCAAGTCCCTGAAGCGGACTAGAGTATAAATGATTTGACAAAAACCTTTAAGTCCCTGATGCGGACTAGAGTACACTAAGTCTCTGAAGTGGACTAGAGTTTAAACGATTTGACAAAAATATCCAAGTCCCTGACGAGGACTAGAGTACTCTAAGTCCCTAAAGCGGACTTGAGTATAAACGATTTGACAAAAACCTCTAAGTCCCTAATGCAGACTAGAGTACTCTAAGTCCCTGAAGCAGACTAGATTATCAAAATCTATAAGTCCCTAACACGGACTAGAGTACTCTAAGTCACTGAAGCGGACTAGAGTATAAACGTTTCGACAAAAATTTCTAAGTCCCTAAAGCGGACTAGAGTATAAACGATTAGACAAAAATCTCTACATCCCTAACTACGGACGAGAGTACTTTACGTCCCTGAGTGAGGACTAGAGTATAAACCATTCGACGGAATCTATATGTCCCTGACTGAGGACTAGAGTACTCTACATCCCTGAGCATGGACTAGAGTATAAACCATTTGACAAAATCTCTACATCCTCGACTATGGACTAGAGTATAAACCATTCAACAAAATCTCTAAGTCCCGGAGCGCGGACCAAAGTATGAACACAAATTGGGCGCAAGTCGAATGCTCATAGAATAACTCTAAGTCCCTAGAATGTGGACTGATGTATAAACATGGATGAATAGATGAGTGGATTTTGACCGTTTTCTGTTCTACAAATTCCGGCCCGAAATCAATAGGAGGAGTATAAACTCACTAAGGATGGAATTCAACTGTCTAACTTATGGCCTCGCAAAATCAATGCTAGGGGCAGGAGTATAAATCACTAAAAGCTAAATACGACAGCTCATTATAGCTCTGGCTTGGTGTTCTTTACAACTTAAGGCAACGACTGCAAGGAGGCCGTCAAAACAAAACCAATCGAAATGACATTCGAAGTTATGGGTGACTGACTATATCATACCATCATATCGAGGGTCAATATCGATCTGCACCAAACACAAACGGATGTGACCCGGATGTCCCTCGAAAAACTGTGATCATCGGAGGGTAGATAGTGAATAAACCATGAAGACTTGATCATTAATTCTCCAGCACCATCCTTCGATCCGTCAGGAGGAGTATGAAACTAGATGAGCATGACCTGACTACACTAGAGCCAACTTTACCCCTAGATTTGGTTATATAATATGAATTAAAGTGGATATGGTTGACCATCCAGGACCCAACTCATGACCGAACTCTGACGAAGCATCAAAGTATTCCTCCTGGAAGGAAAAACCAGAATACAATTTAGGACACACGAGATTCATCCATCCATCAATCAACCCGATCCCACGATTCAACGGGAAAGAATGTAAAGCCAAAGTGGACATGGTTTTCCTTCCTAGTTATAGATGTATTCCCCAGACTTGGGGCCACAAGCAATAAACAAGATGAATGTGAATGTGAATCGACCATTTAATGATCAACTCTATGTCTTTGGAGCTTAGGTGGGAATATAAACATATCTAGGATGAGACTCGACCGTCCATGGAGTTAATTTATCAACCCAAGACTGGAAGCAGAAGTGTGATCATCCAAAGAATGGTTGTGATAACTTAATATTGTAACTTATATATAGTAGTTACAACCACCTGAGGCTACGACTGAAAGGATGCCTAGAGATAGAATCATGGAATCGATGCCCAAGCTCATGGTCAACTGACAATCATTCTAACCTGAACAACGAACAACAGTTTGCCAGTACAGTGAATGGAATGCACATTACTCGAACACACAAGCAGATTCAAACTCAAAGCAAGAGCCAACTATATAGCTGCACGCAACTCGAGGCTGGCCCCTACTCAACATTTTCTTCAACGTGCTTACAAGCCTGATCTTTGGCCATTTGTAGATAATCGCTCAAAGCATTTAGAGCCCTTCACTACCAGACTTAATAACTCATGACAAGAATCTAGGATTCGATCGGACTAACCATCATCACTGACCATCTCAACCATATTTCACATTGATTGTTATGCGAAATAGATACATTTGAACTCAAAGAATCCAAGACCGCACCCGCTAAGCTTACAGTCGACAATACAGTTAGCCATGGCAACCCATCACGGGTATTGAAGATCAGATCACAGCTCCGTGCAACGATGATGATTGAATCAGCTGGCTTTCTCTGAATGAATTTTGATGTGTTCGTTTGGACCCATTCTGATATGCATGTGACTTCACCGACTATCGCAAGCCAAGCATTGAGCATCAACCGAGGCATCCTAGTGAAATAAAAATAACGCGACATGAATCAAGAAAGATTCACCGCACTTAAAGAGGAGGTGGATAAAATCAAAAACAACAAGTTTACCCGTGACACTCTCTACCCAAAGTGGGTATCAAATCTAGTTCTTGTAAGAAAAGATAATGGAAAGTAGCGGTCATGCATCGACTACTTAGACCTAAACAAGGCATGTCCAACTCAAGGTCGACCAGCTGGTAGACTCAACCGTTAGATATGAACTACTTTCATTTATGGATGTGTACTCTAGGTACAACCAGATCCTAGTACACGTCCTCGACCAGGAGTACACCAACTTCATTACCGATCCAGGATTATATCATTATGTTGTGATGCCATTTGAACTAAATAATGTTGAAGCTACTTACCGAAGATTGGTAAGCATGATTTTCAATGACTAGATCAGACAATTGACGGAAGTACATGGAGATGATATGCTTGTGAAGTCACGACGATCAAACGTCCACATCGATGAGTTAGCAAAGATGTGCAGTTTTGTTCGAAGAATTGAAGCCAACCCTATGAAGATTCAAGCAATAAAAAATGTCTAGGTACCGAAGACAATCAAGCAGGTATATAGTCTAAATGGGAGGTCATCGCCCTAAGCCAATTCATCTCGAGGGCCACCGACAAGTATACTATCTTCTTCGACCTAATCAGGAGATGGAAAAGGATTTTCGAATGAACATATGATTATTAAGACGCATTCTAAGCTTTGGTGAACCACTTAAAGAGACCTCTCATCTTGTGAAAGCCGGTGGATCTACAGATTTATACATCAATTTAGCCATGTTGGTACACACCATAAGCGTCGCAATGCTATGCGAAGAGAACCGGATCCAAAGATTAGTATATTATATAACCAAGCGATTGATAGGTACTAAGGGAAGATTACCCGAAGCTACAAAAGCTAACGTACTACCTATTGATTTCATCACGAAAGCTCCGGTCTTACTTTCAGGCTCACCCCATTAACGTTTATGCCTACTAGCCGTTACGACAGGTCATACGACAGCTTGGGACCTCTAGAAGACTACTCAAATGGAATATCAAACTAAGCAAATTCGATATCACTTATTTCCCTCAAAGAGCTATCCAAGGATGGAAATTAGCAGACCTTATATCTGAATTCACCACATCAAATGACTATTCGAAGGGCAGTGGAGAACCAACCAACATATGGAAAATGTACATGGATGGAGCAGCATTCAATGATCAGTGTTCTAGCACAAGAGTTGTGTTAAATGACTTCCGAGGAACGATCGATCAACTATGCCCTGAAATTCGACTTCCCTGCAACAAACAACGAAGCTAAGTATGAAGTCTTGATCGCCAGCCTCAAACTTGCTAGAGAACTTGGAGTGGAAACTTTACATATCTTTTGTGATTCCTGATTAGTAGTATGCAAAGTCAGGGAAGTTAATCTTGCTAGAGAACATCGTCTTACTCCTTATCTGGGCCGGGTCCAAGAGCTATTAGCCAACTTCGAGTATTACATCATTACACACATCCTCGGCGAACAAAATGAAAAAGTCAAGTCACTTGCCAATCTATCCAGTTTTGGGGATGCGCAACGATTATACTTTGTTTCGGTTGAAATACCTAATATTCCAAGCATCAACATATAGAGATTGACTAGATCTTTGTGATGGAGCCAGAAAAGGGGTCATGGATGACTCCTATCAAAGACTATCTATAATGGGGAATTCTTCCTGAACGGAGGACTGGAAAATGACAAATCCTCCTCAAAGCTTCATGCTGAATCATCGAAGAAGAAGTCATATATAGAAAGGATTTTATCCATTCCCCTGCTTTTGTGTATCACCCATGATGATATCAAACGAGTCTTGAGAGAAGTCCATGAAGAAGAATGCGATGGTTACACCAGGGAGCAAACCCTAACAAAGAATATACTCTGCTATGGGTATTTCTGGCCAACTGTCAATCGAGATGCAGCTGATCATGCTAGACAATGCGACAAGTGCAAGAAGTGTGCAAAAATTCTGAGAGCACCATCGATGGAAATTACTCAAATGGATAGTCCATAGCAGTTTGACACTTGAGGGCATTGACTCATCTTCTTGTTGATGCTAAAGGTGGTGCAAAATACGCCATCATAGCAGTTGATTACTTCACCAAATGGGCAGAAGCAGAACTTTTAACCACGACCAAGACAATGAAATAATCAATTTCATTTTTCGAAATGTCGTCTTTCATTATGAATTTCCACGAACCATTGTAACTAGTAACGAAGCCCAATATGACAGCGCCAAATTTGAAAAATTCTACCATTGGCATCATATTGAAAAGAGATTTGTGCTCATAGCTCACCCTTAAGAAAATGGATGGGTTGAAGCTATGAACAAAATCATAAAGTTTGTTGTGAAGAAACATTTAGACAAGGCTAGATGCAAGTGGATCGACGAACTCTCATCAGCATTATGGGCATACGAAACTTCCCACAAGTCCACGACTAGCTATACTCCATTCACCCTTGCCTAGGCTCCGAGGCCATCATCCCTATAGAACTTGAAGTCCCCTCTCATTGAATGACCTTTTAAAACCCCTATTTCATTATAAAATAATATATAAACCAGGAACCACAATCCAATTTCAATTGAACTAGAAGATACTGATGACGAGTCGTGAGCATACAAACGCATCTGGGAGCCAATGACGAGAACATGTACCTAAGTGTGCATGTGTATATTCAAAAATCTGACTTCTTGAAATCGACAGAAATTGATTTTTCACTTGGACTTATTAAAGAAAAGACTGGATTAGATAACCAAAGCTTACTAGTCCTGTAGAATTGGACACAGATAACAATCTGATGGAATACAATCCTGAATTTATACTATTGGAAATCAACCAAGCGTCATGCTGATCAAAGAGGGATACAACACTTTAGGATGATAAAATGAAAGCATAACGACTATTCAGGAAATTGTATGGATTTCTTTCTAGCGGCTCTAACTTTCTTCAATTCAAAGCCCGTCATGTATGTAATAAGACATAGTTTGGGGGGTAAGTGTTATCCGGCCTTTTGGTCTGGCTTATTCAAACTAACTGGACAAGTTAGACTAGGCTATCATCGAGGAAGACAACCCGGAGAGATGATTATTAGGCTCGGGGATCAAGCGCAGGTAATGATATGAAGAAAAGATCAACCAAAGCCATCAGATAGACATTCTAAAATATTCTAAGTATGGAATAACGCCTCTCATAGTTGGGTGTTCAATGCCTATCGCTTTCCTTCGTTACATATCCTCAACTAGTGTCCTAAACTTGGTTAGATCGATGCAAAGTGACAAGGAAGGCCTCATGAGGCTACATTCCAAGTTTCAAGTCATTTGGAGTTTGAATACTCAAGTTATGGGAAAGTTACTTTATCTATCAAAAGGGATCGATATAAAAGGGATCCGTATAGAAAAGGATCGCTATAAAAAGGGACAGTCCATATTTAGCTTTCACTACATATGGCAACAATGATCGGTCAGTAACTCAAAATCCACAGATGCTATCAACATGAAACTTGGAGTATAAGCTAATTAGGATGTATGGAACACCACATAGGGATTGCATGGCATTTGGAGCAAGTTGGAGGGATAGGTACCTATCTCTCTAGAGGGATCCGCAGAAATCAGAATTCAAGCAATACTACTTCACCGAAAATGCAATATCGCACAAACCGTATGTCGAAATTGCACAAAATTTTGGGAACAAGTGGCTAACATCATGAGACATCCTCATAGGGATCAGAGACAATTTGAGTGCATGAATAGGGATCGGTACCGATCCCTATTGTAGGCCTCGGTGGGTCTGCAAATTTTTGGTTTGCTTCATCTTGGTCTCCTGAACCTTTTGCCGAAATCTCGGTTTGATTTGTGCACGTCTTTCCCTATAAATACAGCAAGCATGGCATCAGAAAAAGGACCTTTTTCTTGCTTTGTAGGCTCTACCATTTTTATTCTTGAATCTTGTATTAATGAATCCTAGCTGATCCGAATATTCTTGTAATTATAATCTAGTGAAAGAATAATAAAAGTGTGAAGTGGATGCAGGCCAAGATTGCCGAACCACTATAAGATCTATGTGTTCATTTAGTTTAATGCTATGTTTTTGATTTCATTCAATGCTTGATCTCTATAAGATTCTATGGGTGTTGATGCCCATTTTCGACGTCAACAACGTCGATGTGGTTCACTTACCTCGTGCTGAAGTCTATCTCGACTTTTTGATGAACCAGTAAAAAAGTTCTTGGAGTAGTTCAGCCTCCATGCTACTTGACCCAAGGATGTGATATCCTTATCGAACATATCTCAAGGACCTATAAAGTCTCTGAAGGTTTTCTTGAACAGGTTTAATATTGCAGTTACGAACGTAAGTAATCCAAATGAATATATGGTGTTTATGGCTTTGGTATAGGGGATACATCCAAACATGAATTTTGGTAAATGGTTGAGGATTAAATAGCTAACTAATATAGAGGAGTTCCACAAAATGGCTAACCAGTACTTGCGTTTGGAACAGGCAAGTCAGATTGTAGGAAAGACTAGTAATGGATGGTCGAAGAAAGTTATCCAAGTTTATAGTTATCAAATAGACTGGTAAGAGCGTGTAACGACCCGTAATTTTAGATTATTATAAATAGTTAATTTTAAAAGATTTTGTTATTTAATATTGGAAGAAATAAAAATTTGTGAATTATTAATGAAACAATAAATAAAATGAAATGTAACAATGTTAATTTAAGTAAATTAATAACAAATTGAATGTAATTCCAATAAATTGACATGACTAAAATGTATGACTTGGTTTTAAAGTGAATATAGGAAAACAAATGTAAATATTGAACTAATTTGTGAAATAGCATATAGTTAATGATAATTGGATAAAATCAATGGTATGTAAGCAATTGTAACATTGATTGTAAATAATAACTTATAAGTGTGATTAAATGTTAAGGGTAACAATTGTTATATGTTACCTATTTATTTGGTCTATTAAATTTAATTGGAAATAAATTGCAATTAATTCACTAAATTAGTGCGTTAATATAGACCAAATTGATAATTGAAGAATGTTAATTCAATAAGATGTAACCAACAAAAATTCTATTCATAATATGATAACTGAGTGAATAAAAAGAATTAGAATCAAATTTACTCAATTTATTGGAATTAAAATTGTAATAAGTGAATTTATTACAATAAAATGTAATTAAAGATTACGTTAACGAAAAGTAAGATGAAAATGGTAAATATTAATGCAATAGGATATCAACAAATGTTAACCATGTTATTAGAGTAATAATTGATAGAATATAAACATAAAAATAAAATAAAATCAACTTATTGGAATTAAATTTTGATTAATTGGATTAATTGCAGTTGAAATTGAATACTGTAATTATTGAAATAATTAACATTGAAATTGATATGTAAATTTACTTTAGATTATTGTAAATGTCAAGCAATCAAAAATGATGAAAAATGTCGGTGATTAACTTTAAAATAAAAAGGTGATTTAATTAAGTTAATTATTAATTTATTTAATTAATGTGAAAATAACCATTTTGGCCACTGGTTTGGATTTAGACGAAACCAGTTTCATCGGATCTGTAACGGCAAATTATTCTAGGATTTCAAGTTTAGTATTAATCGGATCTATCGTTTGATCGCACGAGCTCGAAACACCTAGAAATCAATTTAATTAAAATCAATTGAAATCAATTTGAAATAAGCTGATATTAACATAACTTCTTCATACGATGGAATTAGGATCTGAAACCTATTCCATTGAGTTTAAAATTATTGAAAATATCTATTTTGATATATGGGATGACCCATTTTAGATCCGGAGGCAGAACGGGCTTTTCAGTCGTTTGTCGTTCAAATTTGAAAATCAATCTTGTCCATTCATTTCTATTTCTGACCTACCTATAAAAAGCTCGTTATAAACTCTAGTGTTTCTCAACTTGGTTTGTCCGTATGTATAATTTCATCTATTTCTCACTCTCCAATGATAGACAAACAAATTCCTAAATTACAAATTCAAAAATCAAAACGAATTTCGAAAATTAAAGTCCTCAAACCCTATCAAATTATATATCAATTTGAAGTTCTCGACGAGGGCAAGTCAAATTTTTAGTTTGTTTTTCGATTTAGGTTTCTATATGGTCAGAATTGAGCGACTTAATCTCAGTTGTTCATCGCATTGTGTTGAACGTCGACCGATCGTCGAATCGAAGGTACCGTTGCGGGGAGAGTGCCACACGCTATGCATCGGGGGTGTTCTCATGGACGGATGATGGCCAGATTGTGGTGAATAATTGATAAGAGTTGGAGAGTTATCGACGGCGGCTGCAAGCGTGGGTAGCCAAGATGACGTCGCGGTGGTCGAGAAGGCTTGGGCGGAGGTCGCGCGTGGTCGCGGCATGTCTAGAGGCGTGCAGCGCTCGACAGCCATTGATGGTAGATGTTCGACAAGTTCGATTTTTCAAATGCTCACAATTTTCGTTAGCAACTAGGTGAAGGGGTTCGTGGTAGGGAACAATTGGTACGATGTTATTTAATTTATTTAAATTTCTTTTATTTTCAAATGTTCAAATGCGTTTAACTTTTGCATATGGGTCCGATTTCACGCAGTTTGTTTTGTCAGGATCGTATCGAAATTCCCGACAATTTGATGCTTGTTTGGATGATTTCTGAGATCGTTTAAATTTTGGGCTTAAATTAGAATTTAAATCGATCTAAATTCAAAGGTGGGTGTTTTGACCCACTCATAACTTCTAAAATCGCTTGTATTTATTAAATTAAATTTATGATGTGATTAGGAATTTATTTATAGCTGTTTGATATATTAAATTTTCTATTCCAGTTAATTTGAATTTTATTTGGATTAAATCATTATTTAATTTATTATTGAATTTAAATTTCCGGTTAAATACTTGTTATGGATAATTAGTTATTGTTGAAATTAATAAATTGAATCGTACGATGATTGTGATGGATGTTTGATTTTGATGTTGGATGATTGGATGTTATGTAAATTTATATGTTGTTGTCACTCTGCAAGTTCCCTAAATTATTATTATTTTGAAATCACTGGGTTGAAATGATATATACACGAATGAGCTGTAGATTAAGGAAAAATCGTTATGGTTTAAAATGACAAACTCAAGCGATTTATGGATTTTCATATTAATTCGGGATTGAGGTTTGAAATTGTAGATAACTGTAAAATTTTAAATTACGGATTGAAATGATAAATATCCATATCACTTGACCTTAGGGTAGAGAATTATATATAGACACCGGATTGGTTAAATTAAATGATTTTAAATCCTTAATTTGCTTGAATTTAGTTAAATGATATTTTGGACAAATTTGATTTATATAAATTGAATTATTATTGAGAATCAAGTTATGTTGACATTTGAATTGGTTAAAGGAATTATTTAAAGAAATTTAATTGAAATTGCAAGATCAAATTTCGAAGTATAAATGAAATTTATAGAAATCGAGATATAAAAATTGTATGAAATATAACTTTGAAATATATTGGAATTGGAGTGATTTAAATTGATATTTCAAACATGGATTGAAATCGACATAGAATTTAATAGTTTATTTAAAATTGGAGTTGAAAGATCCAAAATTGCTTTGTTGATTTGGAAAGTAAAATGGCTTGGATGTGTTGAAATAAAATAAATAGTTTAAACTGATATGTATTCCAAATTCATATTTTAATATATACTGTTTAAAACATATTATTTTAAAATTCCAATTAGTAAGGTTTTCAAATTATTAAATTATTTTTGCCTATATTAACTGTATTGAAACATTTTAACCTATCTTAAACCAATTAATTTATTTTAAAACTAATTAACCCATTTTAACTTATTTAAATCTAATTAATCTATTTTAGAGTTATTTAATCTATTTTAATTATATTTAATCTATTTTAAATCTAGTTAACCATCCTAAATCAAGTTAATAGTATCTTTAATCTTTAATTAAACTATTTTGAAGTATTAAACTATTTACAACTATTTAAAACTATTCATAACTATCTTCTAAATTTCAAATTAATTAAAGTGGATGTGTTGATATTTTGAAATCCTCGATTTAAAGTGAATATGGTTAAAGAATGTTATAACCTAAGTTGGGATTTAAATGTCAAATTTAATTGAATACGATGATTTTGAAATAAGGCTTAACCTATTTTGGAAATACGATTTTTGGAAGAAATTATGATTGCAAAAAAGATATGATTTCAAAGGTGAATATGATTTCAAAGTGAATATATTTTCTAAAGTGATATGGTTGAATTGAACGTGATGTTTTGATATCAAGTATGAAACAATTTTGGAAATGTAAAAGAACCATCCGGTGTGAAATAACGTTTGGTTGTTAAAGATACCAGGATCGGATGTTGTCATACTTTCTGCCAATAACGAAAACCACTTTAACAATTGTGTACGTGGTGGAGATTTTAGAAATGAAGTAGGATGGTTTGTTGAATGATTTCTGCATAATGTATGATGTGACCCCGGCTCCCATCAGTCAACTTAGATGTGACTAAAACAGGAGCTATACCTGGCCAAGTGGGGTCTTTCCCCCTATCGGCCACATTTCTTCGATACTATACTATGACTTTGTGATTGATGGTGGCCACCACTTGATTTTGGATATAGGAGTATGTCCGAGGTGGGTGGTAGTAGCTGTTATGATAAATCTTAAATGCAGCGGAACAACATGATGCAGCGGAACAACACGGATGACCTTTTAGAAATGCTTGAAGTACTACGAAGTTAAGAGATGAAGTTAAATCCATTAAAGTGCTCTTTTGGAGTTACATCGAGCAAGTTTCTAAGATTTATCATGAATTTGATAGGTATTGAGGGTAATCTAGTGTAGATTGATGCCTTGAAAAATGTAATTGCTATAATTATGAGGAGGAGATGCAAAGCTCGAATGGGAAGGTTGCCACGCTGAGTAGGTTCATCTTAAAGGCAACTGGTAAGTGTATACCGTTCTTCCGTGCCTTAAACCTTTGGACAAAGAAGACTTCTTAAGGCATATGGAAACACCTCCAGTCTTATCCAAACCTTTGAATAGAGAAGATCTGCTCATCTATTTGTCACTATCAGCTCACGCACTAAGTGCAGTGTTGATATGTGAGGAGGCAAGGATTCAAAGGCCAGTTTATTACATCAACAAGCAATTTACCAAAGCTAAAAAGAACTATCCAAGTTGGATAATCTTTCTTATTGCTTATTGATTGCATCTATGAAGTTGCTACTATACTTCCAGGCTCGTTCAATAAAGGTGCTGATGAATCAGCCCTTGAAGCAAGTATTGCATTAAACCAAGACTTCTAGAAGGTTATTGAATTGGAATATCGAATTGAGCCAGTATGGCATCATTGACCATCCAAGGAGGGAGATAAGTGGGCAGGCATTGGCAGATTTCATCATCGAATTTACCATCCAAGATGGAGAATAGAAAGATGATATAGTCTTGCTTTCTAAATAGAAATTATTCGTAGATGGAGCTTCTAATGAACGAAGTTCTGGGGTGAGAGTGGTACTCATGACTCCAGAAGAACGATCAATTTTCTACACAATGAAAATAGAGTTCCCCACGACAAATAACAAGGATGACTATGAAGCATTGATAGCGGGGTTAAGGATAGTGAAGTTACTGGGAGTAAGGATGCTGCATATATTCAATAACTCCCAGCTAGTGCTCTACCAGGTAAAGAAGGAATTTGAGACTAAGGATGCAAGAAATTTCCCTTACCGAACAAAGACACTAGAATTGTTAAACGATATAGAGAATTACACGATTACACACATCCATAGAGAGGAAAATACGAAGGTCAATTTACTAGCCAAGTTGGCTTGTTATGGAGATCCGTAGTTGATGGGATTGGTTCCAATAGAGGTTTTATCAGCTCCAAGCATCGATCAAATAGACGTCGACTAGATTTTGGAGACCATAGAGAAAAAGGAGTCATGGATGACCTAGATTAAGGATTGTCTCCTGAAGGGAACTCTCCAAAAAGAAAATAACGCATGATAAGAACTCCTTCGTAAAGCATCACAATTCATAATGCAAGGAGTGCTATATAGGTGAGGTCTCTCATAACCCCTTATTTGATGTGTAACCAAGGATGAGGCTAGGAAAATTCTCATGGAAATCCATGAGGGTAGCTGTGGTGATCACACTTGGAGGCAAACATTAGCGCTAACGACACTTCGCAACGGACACTTCTGGCCCACAGTAAACCGTTATACTATTAATTACACCAAATGGCGCAACAATTGCCAAAGGCTTGCGAAAATGGAGAGCCCCATCCATAAAGTTTATGCAAATAGTTAGCCTGTGTCCATTTTTTGTTTGGGGAATTGATATAATCATTATGCTATCGATGTTGAAAGGAGGACCTGATGACGCTATTCTTGCAATGGATTACCTTACAAAGTGGGTTGAAGCAGAAAGCAAGCAAAGTAACCAGCTTTATGATGAAGAGCAAAATCTGTAGATTCAGAGTTCCCTAGAAAAGAATAGCTAATAATGGAACTCAATTCGAAAGTACAAGGTCCAAGGATTTCTATAACCAGTACAAAATCAAAAAAATCATTTCAATAGTAGTGCACTAGTAGGAAAATGGATATGTGGAGGCAATGAATAAAATCATCAAGTCTATCTTGAAGAAAAATGAACTAAAGCTAAAGATAACAGGGTCAATGAGCTTCAACTTGCTTTATGGGCTTATAGGACGACCCACAAGTCCACGAGTGGACATATTCCATTCGCTTTGGCCTATAGACAGAAGGCATTATTTCGATAGAACTGGAAGTCCCTTCTTACAAGAAAAAGCATTATGACCCCAAGGTCAACGAGGAACTTTTGCTTGAGTCCCTCGATTTAATTAATGAAAAGCAAAACGATGCAGAATTAAGGGTAGCTGCTCAACAATAAGGAGTAGCACCACATTTCAACACCAAGGTCCGAAGTCGTACCTTTGAGGTAGGAGATCCTGTTTCGAATTGAGATATCTTGGTTACTTGGGCACTTGGTCCAAATTGGGGAGGTCCTTATGTGATTGAAAAAAAATTAGGGATGGAAATTTCAAGTTTGCCATTGTCAATGGAATGTCGATTCCATGGACATGGAATAGGGACCTATTGCGATGCTATTTCACTTATATTTATTTAATAATTTTCAAAAACTAATTCACCCTAATGGATTGGGAGCAATGTGTAACATCCCACATTTTGAGGCCTAAAAACAAGCACTATTAATGCTGCAGTCATCGATAATATTATTTTTCAGTGATAAAATGAGATCAGTTAATTATATTTATAATATCAAGAGCATATGAATATGAAAATTTTCAAAATACATTCCATTAACAAATTTTCATGTAATTACATATTCCCATCTATTATATGTTTAGAGAAAATATAATAATTACAATTACATTCCAAGAGCAACATATGAAGATGCCCCCTTGGATGATCATAGTCTGATTATTTGGCAGTTATAAATTTTGTCATTATATCCATTCAAACAATGTATAAACTTCAAACAACATAGCAAAAATAAACTCCTAATATTAACTTGCCTTCTGCACGTCTCTGGAAGCTTATTCATCTAAACTGAAAATCCTACTCCCGATTTACTCAAATGAGTAAACAAGAATTTAAGGGGAAAACAAAAACTTCAGGTCAGATAAAAAGTCTGGTGTAAATAATAGTTTACCATCTCGAAGCAAAAAATAAATATCTAGTGAGACCACGCTGTAGAACGGGACGGTTTTTCCTCTCACTGGTATCTTATTAAAATATGTCAATCTGAACATAAATCATGCACATGCAACCACAATGGTTAAAACAAAACATTATATGATCGTATGCATGCAATATGGGTAGATGTGACTAATATATCATTAAAGGATTGCGCATTCCCAAAGTTTACCCATCCCATAAAATTGATTGTCTGTCTCAAATCATAGTTTTTCTACGGTCACTATGAACCTATTAGTTTTCATAGGCAAACTAATAACTTATCAAGCTGACTCGGGTCAAAACATAACCAAGTGTCCCAAATCTACAAATACATTTATGAGGTCTCCTAGTATGGTTAGGAGAAAACAAATAAATCTGTGAGCATATAGAAGTACAAGTTCCTTTCTATGCGTACGCATCTTTCGGTCTCATTACTGACAAAGCCCTACCACGAGTCGTGGACCATTACCAACCAAAGTCTATCAGCTGAAGCATAGGACGTGACCCTATACCAGTCCCATTTCAATCTTATCTGGTTTTAAATCCATGAATCATACCTTTTATATCATTCCAAGGCATCCTAACACAATTAATTTATTTGATCTCCTGGATGTAATTCTACTCACTTAGAAGTTTAGTCTGACCATACTTAATACTACAACAACCTAACTGGTAATTCCGTTCCTAAGTCCTAAGATGCAATGTTAGGTAATCAGATGTGAGTATAGGGTTATGAATACGTTTATGTTTATATTTATTTGGAGAGCTCTAGATGTAACGTATAGCGTTGTAGTGCCGCTATGTTCGAGGGTGCCAAGCCTCTAAAAGCTTAAGGATTTCGAACTTATAGAAAAGAGGTTGCTGAGTCTCTAAACCATGGGTTATTGAGCTTTAACAAATCATAGGATATTGAGCCCAAAAAGTATAGGATGTCGAATGCTTATGAAAGCAAATACATCACATTGATATAGAGTATCTATTATATGCATTAGCTTTTATGGTTATTTCTATGAAATAGAGGTATCGAGCCCCTAATGACGGCACTTCTATAATTAAGTTAAAAACTAAATAATTTCCTTTTAAAGCTAAAACATTGCACTAACTCTTGCCCCATGTCAAATTATTATTAACACTATAATTAATATCATTAACTAGTATTAACTAAACGCTTTTCTAGAATAATAAATACATAAAAAATCATAACCATAAACGAAAATCCCCGAAAAAATCATCAGAAATCCAAATTTCCATCTTCCGCATAAAAAAAAATTGAAACCAAAATATTAATTTTAATTATTTTTAATAATTAAAAACCTGAAATATACACATTTCCCTCTTAGGAAATCCATAAAATATTCATATGAACTTGAAAAATTATGAAATTAAAAATCTGTCTTCAAAATAATGTTTTACACAACATACAAATTTCAAGTCAATAGGAGATTATTTTGCCTTTAAAACCCCTAGAATAATTCTATAAATTTCCAACAAAACATCATTCTATCCATTAATGATATTATCAATCCAAACATGACAATATATCCCAACAAATTCAGAAATCAATCATAATATCCGAAAATAAAATATAACTACTATTCACCTTAGATTGGATAAGAGAGATTGAGATTTGAGGTAGATAAATTCCCCTAAGCATTTCCCTTTGAATTTCTTAGCTTTCCTCTTCACTTTCTCTAATTATGGTCGGCTCTCTTTTAGGTTTTGTTTTGATTTAGAAAAATGAAATAAGAATGAATGAGAGGGGAAAGATTTAGGGAATAAACTGAGGAATTGTTCCTATTATGCCCCTCTCATTGATCTCTTTTTATTCTACATTTAAAACAATCTTATTAATTGATTAATTAAGGCCTGACCCAAATTAATTAACAAATCTCATTCTCCTTATCACCATACATTATTCTATTTAATTTATCTAATTAAATTCCATGAATAATATTAAACAAAAATTTGGAGTGTTACGAGCTTCCTATCAAAGAATTTTTCCTTTGAATTTATGATAAGGAAAATAACAATCATGCAAACATGTGTGACAAAAGCATAATAACAATACTAGCATATCCTACTGGCAAAAGTCTATATGACAACTATAGAACATACCCTCAAGACAACTCAGGATAAGTATATCTAATCCAATCTTCTATCTCCCGAGTACAGTCTTTCTCATTTTCACTTTATTGGACATTCGCTAACTTGACCATCATATTTCTTAACTACTTCTCATCTCTTGCTACAACACAAAGTGGTTGTCTAAAAAAAGAAATATTTGGTTCACTACTAAATCTTCTAATTCAGTCCGTGCAATAGTAGCTTTTGGATTATGTACACACTTTTTAAGATGAATAACATTATGGATTCTTGCCAGACTATTTGGTAACCCTATTTGATAAGCGAGTTTCCTTACCTTTTCTATGATTTACCTAACTTTTGAAACCATATGATACCCTTCATCGCTGATACTTCAACAAAAACATGGTCTCCAAACGAGAACTCCAAATTTTTACACCTCTTATCTACATAATTTTTAGCCTAGAATGAGCTTCCTTCATCCTTGCTTGGATCAAATCAATTTTTCTATAGCTTCTCTCACCATATCTTGGCCAAGAATCAATGCGTCTCTAGTCTCTAGCCAACATGTTGGTGATTTGCATGGCCTTCGTAAAGAGCTTTGAAAGGCGCCATTCCTATACTAGTATGATATCTATTATTATAGGAATACTCAACTAAGTGCAAATGGTGTTCCTATGACCCTCCAAAGTCTAATACACAAGCCCCTAACAAATCTTCAAGAACTTTCTTAACTCTTTCCCTTTGCCCGTCTAATTAAGGATAGTAAGCAGTATTGATCTTCAATTTGGTACCTAACACTTCTTATAGACTCTTTCAGAAATCACCAGTGAACAAAGTATCTCTTTCAATGACTATACTACTAGGAATCCCTCGCAGTCTTACAATATTCTTCATAAAAAACTTTGCCAAAGTACGTATCGTCCTTGTTGACTTAACGGAAGCAAAGTGTGCACACTTGGCCAGTCTATCTACCACGACCCAAATACTTTCATTTCCTCTATTCGACCTTGGCAACCCATCAATAAAATTTATGGATATAGAATCCCATTTCGAAAGTGGCACTTCTGAAAGTTGAAGCAATTTACTTGGCTTTTGATGCTCGGCTTTTACTTGCTGGCAATACAAACCTCGTTTCACCCATAAGCCTATGTCTCTTTTCATTCCTTCCTAGAAGAAACTCCTCTTCGTATCCTGATACAATTTAATTCCTCCAGTATGAATAGTAAACTTCAATCGATGACACTCCCTAAGAACTTCCTTAGGATACAAACATCTAGAACACATAACTATCTGTTCATCCTCAATCATCCGTTTTAGTCAAGAATAAAACCTTTTAAATCATTAATTTTAGTTCCACTTCAAGTATTCTAATCCATTCAGCTTATAGTGGATCATCTCTTTGCTTAAAAGCAATTCTTTCGATCATTATTAGTCGAACTTCCAAGCATGATAACTTTGCAGTATTCTGACTATAACTAGCCGTTGACCTTAACCGTACACCAAAAAATAGCCAATGCCTCTAGTTCTTTCCACCATACCCTGATGTTTCATGTAAGTGCATTTGCAACTTTATTTCATTTTCCTAACGTATACTCAATATCAAAAACATAAGTTGTCAAAAAGTCTAGCCAACTTTCCTGTCTCATATTCAACTTCTGCCAAGAGAATAAATACTTTAAAGACTTATTATCTGTCAAAAAATACAATCATTCTCCAAACTGATAGTGTCTCCATATTTTAAAAGCAAAGATCACCACTGTCAACTCTAAATCATGTGTCAAATATCTAACTTCATGCGGTTAAAGCTGTCGAGAAGCAAACATGATCACTTTACCGTTTTGCATTAACATAGCTTCAAAACTTATTCCACATGCATTAATATAAACCACTAAATCTTAATTTCCATCTAGAATGACCAAAATGGATGCATTGGTCAATATATTTTTTAGCTTTAATAATGCTTCTTCATATTTATTGGTCCAAACATACTTTACGTCCTTCTTTATTAGTTTAGTCATAGGTGCCGCTATATGGGAGGAATCCTCAATAAATATTTGATAATCGCCAGCTAACCCTAGAAAACCTCTTATCTCAGCCATAGTCTGGAGTCTTTTCTATTCATTAACAGCTTCAATCTTAGCTGGATTTACTGATAACCCATTCTCTGAGACTACATGACCAAGGAACTTCACTTCTTTCTTCCAAAAATGACATTTTGAAAACTTCACATTTAGTTAATGTTGCCTCAACATTTATAGCATTATGCTATGATAAATCTTATGATCTCATTCATTCTTAGAATATATTAGAATGTCATCTATACACAATGACGCGAATATGTCGAAATTCTCTCAGAAGATTCGGTTCATCAAATCCACAATGTAAGCAAGCACATTGGTCAATCCAAAGGGCTTGAATAACCATTCATACGAACCATATCTTGTTCAAAACATTGTTGATGGAATGATGTCCCCCGCCACTCTTAATTGATGGAACCCTGTTGCTAAATCCAATTGGGAAAATGCATTGGCTCTACTCAGCTGATCAAGTAAATCATCTATTCACGGCAAAGGATACTAATTCATTATCGTCTTCCAATTCAACTTACGATAATCAATACACTTCCATAATGACCCATCTGATTTATTCATGAATACCACAACTTCTCCATAAGGCGAACTGCTTGACCTAATAAAATTATTTCTTCTAAGTCCAGCAGCTACACCTTTAACTCTTTCATCTCAGCAGATGTCATTCTGCAAGGCGATCTACTTATGTGTCTAGCTTCAGGTACAAGATCTATTCGAAACTCAATAGCTCATCTCGGTGGTAGTCTTATAACTAGCTCAAAAATATCTGCATACTCTCTTACAATGAAAACCCGATTCATCTCATCTTCCACTTCCATTGCACTCAATAAAGCACATACATCGAAACTTAAATTTTCTACCGAGTATATAATTCGATCACGGCTTTTATGGTGTCTTAATGATATCTTCCTATTCTGGCTAAATATCCCAGTGTCATATCTGCTTAACCAAACCATATCAAGAATAATCTCAAAACCCACAAAATCAAACAAATGTAAATTTTAGGTAAATGCATAATCTAACAGCTCAATTTCTAAATGGTTACATCTCATCCCAAGAGTAGCATAACCTACTATTAGATTCGCAACCCTTAAGAAAGTAATAAGGTATGATGGTTCTAGATTTAACTTATCTACCAAACATTGCGAGATAAAAGAATATTATATGCTAGTATCAAATAATGCTTTAATAGGTATGCCATGAATCAAAAGTGTACCTCCCATCTATACTTTCCTTTCTCTTCTGTAGTCGGTCCAAAAGTTGATGGTTTCAGAGCAAAAACCTTCCGTTTATCAGCCTTGGCCAGTTTTGAACATTCATTCTTGTAATGCCCCACTGGTTACAGTTGTAACATTTCACACATTTTTTTCCCACAACCTTCTTTCCATTACCTGATCGACGCTCGTTAGTGAAATTCCCTTTCTTATCGCACTTATAGCAAACAACATTAGTCTTCCTTTTCTTGGTAGCTCCGCCTTTCTTATTAAAGAACTTCCTCTTCTCTAATTGAAAGCCTTTTCTCCATAGGCTTTTTAGTTCCAAATGTTGAAAGTATTTCCACATTTTGAAAATCTATCTCCACCACAATATCACATGGATCTCTGAGATGCGGCACAGTCGCCCTAGCAATTTCTGGCTTCAATCCATGAATAAATTTTTCATTCCTTTTTATCACAGCATCAATGTGGCATATCCTTATTTGGACAACTCAACAAACTTAGTTGCATATTCCAATATAGACATCTCTCCCTATCCAATTCAATGAACTTCCTAGGCAAAGTTGACTTATCTATCTCGGACAAAAACGTTTCCTCAATCTCCTTCTAAATTCATCCCATGTCAAATTCTCCTCTATTACTCCTACAGCCACAATATTTCACCAATACAAAGCAGCTCCTTATAACTTTCTAGATGCCAACCTCCTCTTATTCTCATTATTTAAGCCTAAGTCAGCAAAGATCCTTTCATAGTGCAACAGCCAATATTCAACTTCAATGGCATTTTCCGTTCCTATAAAAGGCTTTTCTCCTAGTCTAGTATAATTACAACTCAACATGGCACAAATATCGCAAGAAGGTATCTTGGGATCAGCACCTCCTGCATTATTAGCATGTCCTCTAACCAAATCAACTGCTGCTCCAGCTTGCATCATATTCATGAAGAACCGATACATAGTCCTCATATTTACTATAGAGTTCCAGCACTCACTTTAGCATTTGCATTTAGGTTAGCATTTTCTGGTCGACTCGGATTGTACTGCGTCGAACATTTCCATCAGTTGCGGTGCTTCCTCCACCAAGATTCACTCTTCTATTTCCACCTTTGATATCTTGCTTTCTCATAATTTACATATGAGTCTTCATAAGACAAAGAAAAATGGTCTAAGAGAGGGGAGAATAGAGATAGAATACATATTTATATATAGTAAATAACAAGTATGTTACTATAGCATTATCCCATACCATAATTTTATTACTCGATTTATTTGGATTATGTTTTCAAAATATTTCAAGTTTTACATAAACCTATGCTCTGATACCAAGTTGTAACATCCCTCATTTTGAGACCTGAAAATAAGCGCTTCTGATGTTGCAGTCATCAACAGTATTATTTCCTGGTGACAAAGTGAGATCGGTTAATTATATCTATAACATCAAGTGCATATGAATATGAAAAATCTCAAAACACATTTCATAAATAAACTTTCATATTCATTACATAATCCCATCAATTTCACATTCATAGAAAATATAATAGTTATGATTATATTCCAGTGACATACGAAGATATCCACTTAGAAGAATAGAGTCAACTGCACGACAGTTATAAATTATGTCATTACATCAATTCAAATAACGTATAACTTCAAACAACACAATGGAAATAAACTCATAATATTAGCTTGCCTCCTGCACGTTTTTGGAAACTTATTCATTTAACCTAAAAACCCTACTCCTGATCTACTCAAATGAGTATCAAAGAGTTTAAGGGAAACAACTTCAGGACAGACAAAAAGCCTAGTGTAAATAATAATATACCATCTTAAACCAAAAACAAATATCTATTGAGACAGTTCTGTAGAAGAAATGAGTTTCCCCTCACTAGTATCTTATCAGAATATGTCAATTTGAGCATAAATCATGCACCACAACCACAATGGTTAAAACAAAAAATGATATGATCATATACATATAATATGAGTAAATGAAACCAATCTGTCATTATAGGTTTATGTATTCCCAAAGTTTACTCATCCTATAAAATTAATCGTCTGTCTCAAATCATAGTTTTCCTATGGCCGTTATGAAACTATTAGTTTTCACAGTCCAATAATAACCTATCAGGCTGACTCGGACTAAAACATAACAAGATGTTCCAAATCATCAAATATGGTTAATAGATCTCCAAATACAATTAGGAGTAAACAAATAATTTTGTGAGCATATAGAGCTACGAGTTTCATTCCGTCCATACACATCTTTTATTCTCACTACTGGCAAAGCCCTACGTACTGGAATCACAAACCTTTACGAACTGTGGGCTACACGCTGAAGCATAGGGAGTGAACCTACGCCGTCCCACCTCATCTTTCTGGTTTTAAATCCAGGAGTCATATCTCTTTGATCAGTTCAATTCTTCCTAACATAATTGATCTATCTGATCTTCTAGATAGAATTCTATTCACTCAGGAGTTTAATCTGACCATACTCACTTTTGAGACAACCTAACTGTTAATTATGTTCCTATGTCCTTAATGCAATGTTGGACAATGCAAATGTGAGTATGACAAATGATAAAAACATGCAAAATTTAATTGATCAAATTATAACAAGAACAAATAACATCATTCTTCAAAATATATTCAATCAATAGGCACATCCATTACAAAATTACTTAAATGTAAAGTAACAATTTCCTTTGGTAAATTCATATGAAGTTGGGCTAAAATGTTATTTCATTTCATTGAAAATGTTTATCTTTAGAATTGATGAACCACTTGAAATCATACTTTAAACAAGAAAAACATAGCCTAAATCCTTATCCAAGATCTTGTATATAACCACTATCTTCTTTACGTAGCTTTCAAAACAATTGTTGTCAAAACAGGGATGTGAAGCCATAGAAAACATGGGTTTGTGAGCCCTTAAATATTGTTATTAAATTTGCAAAACATAGTACTATTAGGCCTTAAGAAAACATGGCTATCAAGCCTTTAAACATAGTTATTTGATTTATTAAACATAAGGCTATCAGACCTATAAACATAGCTTTTAATTTTATAAAACATAAGTCTATCGAGCCTTTAGAAAACATGCCTATCAAGCCCTTAAACGTAGATAAGATATTTGTAAAACATAGGCCATCTAGCCTTTAAAATATGGTTATTGAGTTTGTAAAACAAATGGCTACTAAGCCGCTAAAAACGCAATTATCGAATAGCTATATGGAAGCTGTCGAGTCACTATAAGGCAAGGGGTTTCGAGTCTTCAAAAACATAAGGTGCCGAACTTCTAAAACAAATAGGGTTGTTGTGCCGCTATGTTCGAGGGTACCAAGCCTTTAAAAACTTAAGGACGTCAAATTTATAAAGAAAAGAGGTTGTTGAGTCTCTAAACGATGTTGTCGAGCTTCAATAAATCATGGGATATCGAACCCCAAAACACTAGATGTCGAATCCTTATGAAAGTAAATGCATCGTATAGATATAGATTATCTATCATATGCATTAGCTTTTGTGGTTATTGAGTTTCTATGAAATAAAGGTATCGAGCCCCTACTAATGGCACTTCTATAATTAAGTTAAAAAACGAATAATTTCCTTTAAAGCTAAAAATTTCCACTAACCCTTGCCCTATGTCAAATTATTATTGGATAAAAAAATGCTTTTCATATTCTTTTTAGAATTTACTGGTAGATCATGTTCTACCTTCTCAACAACCTTGCAAAACAATATAATTAATGTCATTAACTAATATTAATTGAAGCTTTTCTAAAATAAGAAATTCATAGAAAATCATAACCACTAGGGAAAATTTCCCAAAAATCATCAAAATCCGAGTTCCTATCTTCTTCCTTATACGGAAATTTTAGGACCCAAATATTAATTTAATTATTTTAATAATTACAAACCCGAAGTATACACATTTTCCTCTTAGGAAATTCGTAAATATTCATATGAACTTGGAAAATTATGAAAATAAAATTCCATTTCCAAAATAATGTTCTACATAACATATTCAAATTTTAAGTCAATAGGAGATCAAAAAATTAGGTTTTTCCTTTAAAACCTATTATAATAATTCCATAAAATTCCAACCAAACATCGTTCAATCCAATAATGATATTATCAATCCAAATATTAATATTATCACAATAAATATGAAAATCAATCGCGAAATCCAAAAATAAAACATAACAAATGAGATGGTAACTATTATTCACCTTATATTAGACAAGAAGATTGAGATTTGATGTAGACTAATTCCACTAAGCGTTTCCCTTTGAATTCTTAGTTTCTTCTTCTCTTTCTCTAGACTAGATTATGGTCGGACTTTATTTTATTTTATTTTATTTTTATGATTTAGAAAAATGAAATGAGAATTATGTCCCTCTCATTAATATCTTTCTATTCTATGTTTAAAACAATCATATTAATTGATTAGTTAAGGCCTGATCCAAATTAGTTAACAAATCTCATTCTCCTTATCACCTCACATTATTCTATTTAATTTATCTAATTAATTTCCCAGAATAATGTTAAACAAAAATTAGGGTGTTACGGGCTCTTCCTTAAAGAATTTTGTCCTTGAAATCACGATAAGGAAAAAAGCATAACAATCATGCAAACATGTATCACAAACACATAATAACAATATTAGCAAATCCTGCTAGCAAAAAGTCTATGTGAAAAATATAGAACACACCCTCAAAGCAACTCAAGGTAAGTATCTATAATTCTATCTTCTATCCTCCAAGTACAATCTTTCTCATTATCACTCCACTAGACTTTCACTGACTTGACTGTCTTGTTTCTTAACTTCTTTTCATCCCTTGCTACAATAGAAGTTAGTTAAAGCCATATCCGCTTCTACTACTAAATCTTCCAATTTAGTCGGTGCAATATTAGTTTCTGGGTCATGTACTCACTTTCTAAGATGAGTAACACGAAAAATGTAATGGACTCCTACCAAACTATTCGGTAACTCTATTTGATAAGTGAATTTCCTAATTCTTTCTATCATATGAAATGGATGAACATATCTTAGTACCAATTTCCTTGACTTTCAAAACCGTACCGCACCCTTCATCGGTGATACTTCAACAAAAACATGATCTCCAACTAAGAAGCCCAAATCTTTTGCCTTTTATCTATGTAACTTTTCTGCCTGGACCGAGCTTTCTTCATCCTTGCTCAAATCAACTCAATCTTTTCTGTAGCTTTTCTCACCATCTCTTTGCCAAGAATCAATCTGTCTCTGATCTCTAGCCAACATGCTGGCGATTTGCATTGCCTTCCATAAAGAGCTTTGAAAGGCGCTATTCCTATACTAGTTTGATAGCTATTGTTATAAGAGGACTCAACTATGTGCAAATGGTCTTCCAATGACCCTCCACAGTCTAGTACACAAGCCCTTAAATATTCTTCATGTTTGTTTGTCCACCTGATTAAGGATGCTAAGCGATACTCATCTTCAGCTTGGTGCGTAACACTTCTTGTAGACTCTTCTAGAATTTACTAGTGAACAACGTATCCCTTTCACTTAACATACTATAAGGAATCCCATGCAGTCTTACAATTTTATTCATAAATAACTTTACCAAAGGAGATGCCATCCTTCTCGACTTAACGGAAACAAAGTGTGCACACTCGGTCAATCTATCTACCATGACACAAAAACTTTCATTTCCTCTATTCGACCTTGGCAACCCATCAATAAAATCCATGGATTTGGAATCCCATTTCCAAAGTGGCGCTTCTAAAGGTTTAAGAAATCCACTTGGCTTCTAATGCTCGACTTTTATTTACTGGCCACACATAAGCTTATGTCTCCTTTTATTCCTTCCTAGAAGAAATTCATCTTCATATCCTGATAAATTTTAGTTCCTCCAGGATGAATAGTAAACTTCAATCAATGACACTCTCTAAGAACTTCCTTCCTTCGATTACAAACATCTGGAACACAAAACTGTCCCTTCTTCCTCGACTATCCGATCTAGTCAAGACTAAAACCTTTTAAATCATCAGTCTTAGTTCCCTCTTCAAGTCCTCTAATCTACTAAGTAGTAATGGATCATCTCTCTACGTAGAAGCAATTCTTTCAATTATTACTAGTCAAACTTCTAAGCATGACAACATTGCAGTATTCCAAGGAGAACTAGTTGTTGACCTTAACCTCTCTTATCCTGCCTTTTGGCAAGGACGTGACACCAAAGATTGATTGGAAGCCAAGACCGTTCTCCTCGATTTCCAGTTACGTACAGGTCGGTTATGGACGTCGGTAAATTTTATCCGAGTTCGGATCGGGCGACAATTGATATAACGAGACAAGAAAAGCAACAAAAGTCAACATCCCAAATTTCAAGTCAATCGAAGTTCATATGCTCGAGATATGATTGATGCAACTCAAGTAAATAAGCCGTTCATATCCATGATGGAGTCGATCTGTTCGAATCCATCCATGACCGCGCTGTTCGCATCCATCATGTTCGTATCGATCAGAGTGACTTCGCCTCGTATCCATCGTGTTCATATCAATCCAACAAGGCCTTATTCGTATCCATCAAATTATCGGTTGTTGTATCATCAACCCACGCGCGTCTATCTATTCGTATCCATCACATTACCCGTTGTTCGTATCCATTAAGTTGGAACGACTTCGATCGGTATGAACAAGGCTACACAATCGATACTAATAGTTCGACTTAGATCGATATGAACAAAGCTATGGCACTCGATATGAACAGAGTAGCTATGATCGATTCGAACAAGAATAAGTAAGATTGATTCGAACAAGGCACATGCATAGGGGAGACTCGGTCGATTCAGCATGATCTTCGGATCGATCATCAAATCATGCGGCATGACAACTTGCAGGCACGTGCCCAATATCGACTCGAACTGATTGCTACGAAGGGATCGATTTGAATGAGACAGCCGACATAAAACCCAAACTTGCATCGATCATAACTCACAATCTGCAAGTCCAAATGCTATGAAATTTTCACAGGAGCTTTCGTACGACCTAAGGGATGTTAATGCCAAATTTTGACTCAATTGGATCAAATCTTGATCGATACGAAATTCATTCGTATCGATCACGGATCGAGTCAAAATCACCTAGGATCGATCGCGTGGGCCCATGCACGTGCCAAAAGAAGTCTCCTGAGATCTGAGCGAAATATTTCTAGTCTACGCCTATACATAGCACCCCGGAGCCAATAGAAAAGGGGACTTTTGATTCTTGTACATCCAAACTCTGCCGAATTTATTTTTGCACTTCAAGGCTACTATTGTACTCGAAATTCATCACTGTAATCCATTGTAATCAATTGTAATCAGCAACGAAACATCAATAAAATCATCAACTTCAAAGTGGATGTAGGCCGGATTGCCGAACTGCTATAAACTCTGTGTTCATTACTTCTTTCTTCTTAATTTTCTGAGTGTTCTTCATTTTTAATTCTCCACATACTTGTTATCTGTAATATGTGATTGTGAACTGGTGCTTTCATCGACAATTGGGTGTTTGTGACCAATTTTGGTGCAAACGTTTTGGTGCTTTCACCAAGAAGGCTAACGCTCGGGAACTCTACAACCAGGACTTTAGATTTGAAAGCTTGAAGACTTGGATCTGGAAAGCAATGGCAAGGTAATCAACAAGAAGGCAAAGGACTGAAAGAAGTCGGCATGAAGGGAATCAGGAGGCTTCCTCGGAAGCGAATCAGGCTTCTTCATCACCCGGGACATGATGGAGATGATGATGGGAACTATGCATGAAGAACTTTCAAAGAGACAAGAGGAGATGATGCAGAAATTACTCTGATAAGCTGGACAAACTAGAGTGCAGAATCAAGTTAACGTGACTGCAAGAAATGCTAGCTATAGAGACTAGGAGCATGGAGCAACCAGAGTTTAGAATAGGGCAGGAATGTCAGGAGTAACACCAGAACTTAGGGGCACTCGCCCGAAGCATATTGATCCGACCTCAGGCAGGATACCAGGTGGAGCTATTCAGCACGGCATACATAGAGGAATGGATGCCCATCCAGGAGACCAGATTCCAGGATTCCCTCGTAAACTCGGGGGGCAGGTCAAAGGCAACGGACAACGACTATGGCTTGGCGACGGTGATAGATTGGCGGAGATGGTCAGACGAGTCATAAGAGGTGGACTAGTGAATAGAGATCTGGAAGACGTGAACAGGAGCCTCTCCGCTCCTGCAATTAGACAGGCTAGGAACCCACCAGAATTCAAGCTACCAACACTGGAGACGTATGATGGGAGGACGGATCCTGCAGTTCATCTGACATGATACATGAGGCATATGAAGGTGTTGGGGGCATCGAAGGAGGTCATGGCCTGGTGCTACCTATTGTATTTGACAGACATTGCAGCTCTATGGTTTAGGAAATTGGAGAGTGGCTCCGTTGGAACATGGACCGATTTGACTGAGAAGTTTATGAGACAATTCAGAGTTCATATTTCGAGACCCAAGAATGTGATGAGTTTGGAAACATTTAAGCAAAGAATCGGGGAATCTTTTAAGAGCTTTCTGACGCGATTCAATGCAGCGGAAGCATCGGTGGATCGACCAGATCCATCCATGGTTTTGATGGCAGTTGTATCTGGCATAGCTGATGGCATAGAATACAAGAATTCATTGACAAGGGATCCCCTATGGATCTAGGAGAATTTTATCATGAGGCTGAAGGATTTTTGCGATTAGAGGATGCAAATGCTGAAAGAGAGGAAGGAGAAGGAGTCGATGTTTATTTAGTCAAGGGTGGAAATCCTCCTGAAAAAGATTCAGGAACTGATAAAGGGAAACGGAAGGCCAAGGATAACGATGATGGACTAAAGCGACCACGAAAGGAACCGAGATTCACCTCCTATTCGGAATCGAATGAAACTTTGGAATGGATTTTCCAGGATAAAAGGGGACAGATTCCTTGTTGAAAGCCAATGAGGAGGGATCTAACCAGCAACGAAAGAAGATCAAACAAGTATTGCTTATTCCACGAGCTGAATGGTCATAGCACGAATGATTGCAGGCACTTGAAGGATGAGGTTGAGGGGCATATCTAGAATGGTCTGCTATTGCAGTATGTGAGAAGGGGAACAACAATGGTGGAATGAGAGTGGCCACCACCTACATCAACTGGGAACAGCTCAGGATCGGGGCGTCTTCTTGTAATCAGTTGATTGAAATAATGACAAATAAGTAGAAAACTCCATACCAACGCAATTAAGTCATTTACACATGTACATGTCCATGAACGACCCTCAAGCATGCTCTGTTACGACTACTAATCGCATCGGTGTAAGTGTTGGCACTTTGACGTCTTTGTTTGCTTTAGTTTCTATTTCTCATGTTTGGATTTGGTCTTGTTGGACATTTTTGTTAAAAGACTCATTTTGAATGTAAATCTGCTATTTGTGATTCCATAACGGCCAAGTCACTTACACATATACGAGATCACGAACGGTCCTCGGGCATGCTCTGAGATGGCGATAAACCACCATAACAAACAGTTCAAAAATTCACTCAAACTTGAAATCTGATGTTAATAATACTAAGACCTCCCCGGGAACACACAACTCGCCTCAAACGGCACCAGACCGCGAACGGTCACAACTTGCCTCAAACGGCACCTGACCGCGAACAGTCACAATTCGCAGTGGACGGCACCCGACTGCGAATGGTCATAATTCGCCGCGAACGCCACTCGATCATGAACGATCACAAATCGCCTCGAATGGCACCCTGACCGCGAATGGTCACAATTTGCCTCGAACGACATCCGACCGCGAACAGTCACATACCTCCTGAACGGCATATGATCGCGAACAATCATTATTCACGGTTAGACAAGATTACCAATCTCTCTATAGGACATTAACAGGATACGAACATCCAGCCTATCGAACTACAAAACACACCTTCCTATCGCAAGGCATGTTTTGGGGTGAAAGTGTTATCCCGCCTTTTGGCAAGGACGTGACACCAAAAGATTGATTGGAAACCAAAGACAGTTCTCCTCGATTGCCAGTTATGTACAGGTCGGTTATGGACGTCGGTATATTTTATCTAAGTTTAGATCGGGCTACAATTGATATGAAAAGACAAGCAAAGCTACAAAAGCCAACATCCCAAATTTCAAATCTATTGGAGTTCGTATGCTTGAGATATGATCGATGCAACTCAAGTGAACAAGCAGTTCGTATCCATCAAAAGTCATGATTGAGTCGATCTGTTCGAATCCATCCATGACCACGATGTTCGCATCCATTATGTCATTTAGGTCAGAGTGACTTCCCCTCGTATCCATCGTGTTCGTATCGATCCAGAAGGCCTTGTTCATATCCATCAAATTACCGGTTGTTCATATCCGTCAACCCACACGCGTCCATCTATTCGTATCCATCACATTACCCATTGTTCATATCCATCGAGTTGGAACGACTTCAATCGATCGAACAAGGCTACACAATCAATACGAATAGTTCGACTTAGATCGACACGAACAAAGCCACGGAACTCGATATGAACAGAATAGCTTCGATCAATTCGAACAAGAACAAGTAAGATCGATTCGAACATGGCACGTGCATAGGGGAGACTCGGTCGATTCGGTATGAGCTTCAGATCGATCCTAAAATCAAGCGCCACGACAACTTGCAGGCATGTGCTCAATATCAACTCGAACTGATCGATACGAAGGGATCGATTCGAGTGAGAAAGCCGACATAAAACCTAAACTTGCATCGATCATAACTTACAATCTACAAGTCCAAATGCTATGAAATTTTCACAGAAGCTCATGTACGACCTAAGGAATGTTCATGCCAAATTTCGACTAGATTGGATCAAATATTGATCGATACGAAATTTGTTCGTATTGATCGCGGATCGAGTCAAAATCACCCGGGATCGATCGTGTGGGCCCATACACGTGCCAAAAGAAGTCTCCCGAGATCCGAGCAAGATATTTTTAGTCTACGCCTATAAATAGCAACCCAAAGCCAACAAAAAAGAGGACTTTTGATTCTTCTACATCCGGACTCTGCCGAATTCGTTTTTTCACTTCAAGGCTATCGTTGTACTTGAAATTCATCACTGTAATCTGCTGTTATCAATTTTAATCAGCAAGGAAACATCAATAAAATCATCAAACTCAAAGTGGATGTAGGCCGGATTGCCGAACCACTATAAACTCTGTGTTCTTTACTGCTTTCTTCTTAATTTTCTGAGTGTTCTTCATTTTTATTTCTCTACATACTTGTTATCTATAATCTGTGATTTTAAACTGATGCTTTCATTGACAATTGGATTTTTATGACCAATTTTGGCATAAAAAACCGCACACCACAAGCAGTCAATGCTTCTAAATCTTTCCATTCAACTAACATAGCTAACATCACAGCTTGATGTTTCTTGCTAAGTGTATTTGTAACTTCATTTCTTTTCCCTGGCGTGTACACAATATCAAAATCATAAGTTGCCAAAAACTCTAATCATCTTTGCTGTCTAATATTCAACTCCTTCTGAGAGAATAAATACTTTAAAGATTTATGATCTGTAATTAACTCGAGTCTTTCTCCCAATAGATAGTGTCTCCACACTTTCAAAGCAAAGATCAGTATTGCCAATTCTAAATCATAGATCGGATATCTAACTTCATATGGTCAAAGTTGTCGAGAAGTAAAGGCAATCACTTTACCTTTTTGCATTTACACAGCTCCTAACCATGTTCCACATTCATCGGTATGCACCACTAAATCATGATTTCCATCTGGAACAACGAAAGCGGGCGCATTGATCAATAAATGTTTTAGCTTTAAGAATGCTTTTTCACATTTATCAGTCCAAACATACTTTACGTCTTTCCTTGTTAGTTTAGTCATAGTGTAATGACCTGTATTTTACATATCGAAGGGTCGTAAAATAATTTTATTAATACATTTTGGTCGTATGATTCAAATATTTTAGGATATGTTTTTAGTGATGTTTTACTCATCTATGATTTTCCCGATTTTCCATGTGATCATTTTGCCCCTGGAGTTATTATTTCGACGATAACTTTTGATAGACGCCAAATTAAATGCTCTAACATGTTTCATTGCTTCGGAATGGTGGTTTATCATTCTATAGAGTGGTCATTTAGGAAAATCGGATAAGTGGTTATGAAGTTATACCCGTTTTAATTTTTAAAATTTGCTGACTGAAATTAAAAAGGGAATAATGAGCCGAATAAGCAAGCTAATTAGCCTATCAGGTTTGGCTATAAATATGAGATGAGGGAGACCATTTGAAAGTTTATCTCTCATTTCAAATCAGCCCTAAACCTAAATCCTCTTTAATTATCCATTCATCTCATTGGATTTTATCTCAAATCGTATATAACTGCAAATTAGAGGCCATGGCTATTAATTAATTCTCCATTCATCTCATCACTTTGGTTGCATCTTCATCCAATGTCTAGCTGTTCGAATCGAATCTTCATCATATTTCATAGATTTGGTAGATTTAGTGAGTGGTTACGACCTTTGACTAGTCTATGTTGGATTATATGTTGTAATTAGGTGATTATAGGTTAGAATTGTCAAATTAAGCAATAAATTGATTGGACTTGGGTAATTTCAGATTCAAAAACTCTATATTAACTTAATTAAACATGTAATTGGGATTAGATCATTGGCTAATGTCATTTGTGTATATTTGGCTATGAAATTTTTTGTGTTAAATTAGAGCAATACTAGAATTATGATGGTAGATTGAATTGGATGATTTATATATTCATATTGGATATAACTGGATTATTTTCTATGTTTGATTCGCTGTTATGTTTGAATTGTTTACTATGCTTAATTTATTTGCTAGTACTGTGCATGTTTTAGGACATAGGTTAGTGATCGGAGCATTTCGGGAGCACAATTCGTCGGAATTGCATGAAACTTGGAGGATAGGCTCTGGCACATTTGGAGGAAGTTCTGTGGATTGTACCACAATTGGATCTAAGTCTTTGGATCAGCACCAATCTGATTGGATCAGATCGATATCGATCCGAATTTTGGAATCCAATTGAGGAGAGACTCATAGGGGAATATAGCATGGGTTCTAGAGTGGCTCTATGAAGTTGGATTAGAGATAGGCTAAGTGTTGAAGATTGGATGGATCATCTTCCTTGGATTGGCTATGGTACATATAAGAGAAGACCCGAAGTCTAATAGGGATGACTAAGGGTATAGGGCATCTAGATGGAGTGCACTAGAGGCTGGAAGAGAAATGGATCAAACATGGTTAAGTATTTGGATCTACGCCAACCAAATTGGATCGAATCAGCGCCGACCCAAATTATTGGCTCTATTGGATGTGAGATCTGGGGTAGAGACTCTGGGGTTGTAGTGGATCATGCTGGAAGTTATGGCACGCTGAGTTCTTCTATAGTTTGGAAGCTGTAGCATGATGAAGTTTTGGCTCTTCGTTCGGGGGCTCGGATAAGGAGTAGGATCGAATGAGTCGATAAATAGCTCGAGATGGATCGAGGTTTTGGTATAATGGAATAGGTTGAGTGACAATACTCATGCTCGGAAATGGATTGGAGTTGTGAAAGCTATGAAGATTTGGGAGTGCCAAGGAATCGTTGATAACTCGGAGTGCTCTGGTTGTGTTCAAGCAAAGGTAATATATATGGGGGAACCCAAGGGCTAGTAATGCTAACCGTGTATCTTGGGCCGCTCTAAGTGGGTCTATGTCAGACGGTACAGAGGTACTTTAGGAGATAACCATGCGATGTTTTGGACCTAAAAGTATGGGGGAACACAATCGAGAACCGGGATTCCCATTAGTCTATGGTAAGTAAGGATGGGGCAAGACAAGTTATCATATATTCAAGGCTTTAGAAGATGATAGCTAGATTTTGGTTGATGGGTGCTATGGTTGTTGTGTTTGCTATTTCTCTTGGGTAGGCTATCATCTATAGGAACGCTAGAGAAGGGATCGGGAATAGGGTCAATGGAGGAGGCTGCTTAGATTCTTCTATCCTATTCCGTTACAGTATCCTATTATCTTTTATTTGAGTAGCATACTATATCTTATTATTATGTGCTAACTCTATGCTTGCAGGGACAAGACAGGTATGCTTTTTTTGTACCTATCTAGTACCGTATTTTCTAGTATAGCTTTTTATAGTTATTTACTGCTCACACTAGACTGTTGTCTGGCCCAGGATTATACGCTTCCTCTTATCATCTTAGATACTCGTAAATGAGTAGACTAGATGACAGGTTTAGAGTCACAGTAGCAGTATAAAAATGAGCTTAGAGAATCTATGGCATATTACTCTATATTTGTAATTTCTGCTTTTTGTTCCTATGTACTCTGGGGGAAGTAGTGAGGAAATGTTATACTGAGATATTACGACATTTGTACCATAACTCATTATTTAGTAGAGATGTTATTCTCATTTGTTATGGCTTGCTATATTCTGTTTTATATTTTCTATATTATATTTTATCCATGCATTGTGAGATATGCAACAGGTTTTTGCTTTAAATTTCAATCCTTGATGATCGTCCCATATCAGCCTGGCATGTTTACAACTCTTTTAGGTTATTGTTGTGCGGGTGGTAAAAGGCGGTCGTCACATTTGGTATCAGAGCTTTAGTTATGAGTTAACTGAAGTAAGTCGAGAGTAAGCACTAATGGAGGGAGCGTACTTATTAATGAAAATAATGTTTGTGTCAAAATTAGGAACAACACTCTTCGGGCGTGTTTAAAGAGATTAAAGTGAAGATTGTAAATGAAAAATGAGGCTAACGTAACAAACACACCAAAAACAGACAAAAAGAAGTATAGAAACACAAGGATTTAGAGTGGTTCGGCTTTGTAGCCTACTACCACTATGGAAAGTTGCTATTTATTGATATTACTCGCTAGTTATATATGTTTACAACAGTGCAATCGAGATACAACAATGATTTCGACAGAGTATCGGCATTCCAATGTCAAAAAGTCATTTTCTAAAGCCATTGGACTGCTATTTATTGGCGTAGGATGCAAATATTTCGCCCCAAACTCGGAAGACTCCTTCTCTCACATGGGTGTGTCTACGTGATCGGTCCCTGGTCATTTCGAATCGATGCATGATCGATACGTGCTTAATTTGTATCGATCCAAAATTGATCATTTTGTGTTGAGATCGATTATGGACATTCTTAAGGTAGTACGCAAGCTCCTTTGAAAATTTGGTAGCATTTGGACTTCTAGATTTTGAGTTATGATCGATGCAAGTTTGGATTTTTGTTATGCTGCTGAGCTCATATCGATATGTTTGTATCGCTCTTCTTCGTATCGATGGAATCCACGCGATTGCTAAATGACGTGGCGCTATATTTTAGGATCGATCCACTTTTCATGCCGAGTGACCGAGTCTCCCTTCCTTTAGGCTTTGTTCGTATCCACTGGCATGACTTTATTCATATCCCTTCATTACATTTCATTTCGTATCGATTGGGTGTAGTCACTTCGTATCGTTTGACAGGTATCCTTCCGTATCGGTTATAGGATGGTTGATTTTGTATCGATAACTAACGAACGTTACGAATCAAGCAAATATGGGACCGATATGAAACATGCTAATCATGTTGGACACGAAATGGCTATAGGTTGATGGACATGAAGGATAGTAGTTGGCGACCGATACGAACCAAATTGTGTTCGTTCAATGGATACGTGCGCAAACTGCTTGAGGGATGGATATGAAATAAAAGTTCGCAAGTTGATGGTTATGAAGACCTCATGGATATGATCGTGATTAGCCTTCTTGATTTTGATGGATACAGATTTGCATGGATACGAATGGAGTTGTTTTTCTCAACCTTGATCAAACAATATCTTGAGCATACGAACCCTGATTGATCTGAAATTTGGAATGCTGGCTTTTATAGCTTTTCTTGTCGCGTCATATTGATTGTAGCTCGATACGGACTCAGGAAGAATTTACCAACATCCATAGTGAACCTGTGTATAACGGATCCTTGGGACAGACCGATCTTGGTTTCTAGTCAAGTTCTTATTGTCACGGCCTTACCAAAAAACGAGATAACATTTGCCCTCCAAAGTTCTTCTTGTGCGAACATGGCGCGCGTTGAAAAGGTGCAACCTTCTATCCGAAAGGTTCTTTCTGATTTGATGAGTAGTCGTCGTCTTTTTTCCAAAAGATGCAACCTTTGATTGTTTCTCGGTAATATAAAGACTGAATTATTGAATGCCAACGATTGTATTATGCATTGCTGTAACTGAATGTTGAGTGCTAGCAATTTTTGGTCACCGTTGTGATTGTCAACTAGTGAGCATTCAATTCCTGTCAACTTTGAAAATTGAATATTAGACCGTCATACATGCATGTATGTTAACCTGACTCCCGTTAATATTTGCACGTTCACGAGTCGTTGTAAAGTTTTTTTTTAAACCGGGTTTCTAATCGACCTCCCCTGGATCGGTGTGAAATTTGAGTCATAACAACACTTGATGGTTGTTTTAGAGTATCCCTTTGTATCGGTCCTCTCTTGGATCGATTTGAGAGATTGGAAAATTGTATTCGTATCGATGACAATCGACATGAATTGGTTTGTTTTTCAAAACATTTTGTATCGATGGATACAGGTTTTCATGGGCTTTATGTTGATGGATATGAACATAGCAGTTCGTATCGATGCATTCTTATTGGGTACGAACAACTCGATTGGCATTTGCTTCGTGCTTCGTCTCGGTTGCCTGATGGGTACGAACAATAGTTGCTTCGAATTGATGCATGATGGATATGTAAAAGACCGTTTTCGTATCAATTGGAGGAGGAATTGTTTCAACCGGTCATAGTGATTGGGAGATGAACGGACACTTCCTTGCTATATAAGACTGTGGACTTAGCATTTTTTCCATTTACTTACTCTCTTGCCTTGCTTTCTTATTGCTCTGAACAAAGTAAAATACAGAACTATCTTTGCTTCTCAATCAAATCAAGCCTTCAAATCTCCAAACCAATCACTAGTTCTAGGAAATTAATCAATGAATCTCCACTAAAATCGATGAGACCTAAAATCTTTTGTCATTCTAGCTGTTCCCGTGATTGATTTTGGCGAGTTGATAGCCGCGAATGGTCAGAATGGGTTTGGATAAGGAGGAGATGACGCTGAGTGGATTTGGAGAAGAAGGAGCGTGAGGATGAAGAGGATTCTCGTATCGATCTAGAGAGTGGAATTCGTATTGATTCGAAAATGATGGGTTAAAGGAAGAAGCTCATATCGACCCAGGTTGCAGTGTGATTTCTTATCGATAGATACACGTGCTTCGTATCGATTGCTGATGGTACTACGTATCTATTGACTAATACAAAATGATGATCGATATGAAGGTGTTGACGCCGATCTACATGAAGCAAGGGATATGGCATCGATACAAAATGGCCTCCAGTGATCAGTATGAGATGATACTCTGGGAACGATATGAGGTGATGGTTCCCTGATCGATATGAGCTGAAGGTCTTGTGATCTATATGAAGTGAAGTTTTTGGTGAACGATCCGACTTGAATTTCGATGAATACGAGACTTCTTGCATACTTGAACACTTCACTCCGACAAGCTTCTGCCTTTCATAATTGGACTTAACCTTTGTATCACTACATATTTGGCTGCCCTTCGAAGCTTGTCAATGTAACTTTAACTTGACGAATTTTAACTTGGATCGGTCTTCGAAGTCTGGATGGCGCGGTTATGATGGTCGGCGATGACGGTCACACCGATTAAATTTCGAAATCTCGTCGTTCGAAAACCTTTTAAATTTCGTAGCACTTCATAAATTATATACAGCACTGCATTACACAACACATTCACGCACTTCACACTGGGGAAAACACGGGATTATTGTCAACTAACGATGATTTTTGCTGAGTTGATTGGCTGTGGAACCCGAAAGTTAGCAAAAACAAGAGGCTCAGAGTCCGCCTCTTCCCATAATAGAGATGCCGGCAATCGTAGCCGAAGTTTTAAGCCCAGCTCCGGATGAGCTACCAGGAGCAGCCTTTATTGGGAATCCACAAGACTTTGTTCTATCTAGTATTTCCAAAGACACATTGTGAAGAATTTGTACAAGGCATGGATTTTCGAGGGATGACGTCTTATTACCAGGGGTAGAAGACAGACCCCGCTCTCCCCCGAAAGGGTATATTGCTCTTAATAGATTCTCGTGGACAGCTGGGACACTCCCTCCATTCAATCAATACATCTGGGAAGTGTTATCCTACTTAATGATTGCTCCGTCATAGGTGTTGCCGAACGGGTTGTTGTCCCGCCTTTTGGCAAGGCCATGACACCAAGGATTATCCGTCCTAAAGATCGGTTATACATAGGTTTACTATAGTACCGGCACATTTGGTTCAATCCCAGACCAGGCTACAAATTGACAAAACATGACAAGAAAAGCTATGAAATCCAATATTCCAAATTTCAAGTCAATCGGAGTTCGTATGTTCAAGATATTGATCGATCAAGATCAAGGAAACCAACTCTATTCATATCCGTATAAATTCATATCCATCCCTTCAGAAAGCTTTATTTCGTATCCATCAATCATCGACTTCCTTCGTACTCATCGAAGCCAGACTACTTCTTATCCATGGAGAATTTCCATTTCAAATCGATCATGTTTGCTCCACCTCTTATCCATCAGCAAACAACAATTCGTATTGGTCTCATTCATACATGCTTCGTATCGATCGCTCCATCAACTCAGTTCGTATTGATCGACCATTGATCGATACAGAACACGCTACTAAAAAGATCGATACAAAACAACATATAAAAACATTGATATGAAGTCAGAGCCTTCGATAGATATGAAGAGCCTAAGTTCATATCGATACGAATTGAAGTGGAAATTATCGATACAAATTAGCCTCAGATATCGATATGAAATAAAGTCGAAGTGATGACCCACATTTCGAAAGGTTTAAATTGATAATAATCCACACATGTCCGACTTAGACAATCTAGAACGTAGATAATCAATGGGGTTAAATAAGAAAAATAAGAAGAGAAGAAGAAAATAAAACACAGAGTCTCACAGCGAAAACGATAAAATATAATAATCAAATAAACAATTCATGTATACATTTGATTTTAATCTATACACATTTAACAGAGTTATATATATACAATAGGGATAAATAATCAATACAGCAAAATAGTATGATGCAGGGGATAATAATAATAGTAATATACCAAAACTCCATCTTTGTCCTACAGAGAATAATCTATAATACGCTGAAAAACTCAGAACTGACCCGAGTGAAATGAAAAGACAAAACATTCGAGTCGGGACTAAAATACTCTTATATAAGTCAAATTAATATCACAAATATGAGCGTAATAACTTAAGATATGTTATGTGATTTTCCATCTCCTAAGGATCCGTTAAATTATTTACATATAATAGTATACGCTATAATAGATAATGTCTATCAATAAAATAAATATAAAAATAGCATTAAGGATTTACATTATCCCCTTTAACACATTTTTATAAGTTTAAAACCAAAGTCGTAATAGGCTCATATAGGGATAAATATGACAAGGCACGCGAGGCAATGCCTAAGGTATGATTCTACTAGTTTACCCTTCTGGCTGGTTGTAACACATCCATGGCCGACCATGACTATCAATCCAAACGACAAAAGGTGCACCCATCGGACACGAAATCACAATAGAAATACGAGGAATCAACGTCGCTAAAGGAAGCTAACCTCAATGGCCAGACGTAGGCTCCTGTTTTAGTCATTTTAATTATGACATGAGTGTCAAGGCTATCTATCATCGTTTTCTTACTTCATTCCAGTAAACGTCGCCAATTCGACCACTAAATTCTGGAGATCATTCACCGCGTATACAATTGTTAAAGTGGTTCCAATATTGATAGAGAGTATGCTAATAAGAGGCCCCGATCTCTTTGACAACCAATCGTCATTTTATACACCGATCGATACTTTTTATATTTCGAAAACAATTTGTACATGATATCAAAATATCATATTTGCTTCAAAAATCAAATCCATTTCAAAATCATCATATTCGCTTCAAAAGATCATAATTTACTTCAAAATGTCAATTCAATTCGATATAGCGATTTCACTTCAAAATGTGATTCGAAATTCATTTTTGGTTATAACTTCACTTTAACCCAATTCGCATTTAAATCCAAGATTTGAATATAAACATTCACCTTTTGAAGAGTTAGAATTTTTGAAAATAATTTAAATAGTTTTAAAATAGTCGAATAGAAAATAGTTTGAGTAATAAAAATAGTTTATATATCAAAATAGTTTGGAAAATCAAAATAATTTGAATGTTTAAGAATATAGATTTTAAATCATTTATACTAAAATAATTCATTTAAAAACAGTTTCAAAGTCAAACCGGTTCAATTCCAAATTTCCCAATTCAAATCAGTTCTAATTTTCATTCCGATTTAATCGATTCAATTCTGATTTAAAGTCGAATTTTATTCCGATTTCAAATTAATTTCAATGCCAATACTAAATTAATTTCAACTCTAATTCTAAGTTAATTTAAATTTCCAATTCCAAATTAATTTAAATCCCGGTCTGAAATTAATTTCAACTCTGAACCCAGTTTTAAACTATTTCAATTTATATCAATCATGAGTTCGATTTCTAGAATATCGGTTCAAAACACTTAAATCAGTTTTTCCATAATATAAAATTTAAAATCCAAATATATAAATATAATTGAATATTGAGCTCAATTTCAAAATATCATTCTAAATCACCTTTTCTTAGAAATATTCAAAGTTCGAATAAATTCAATCTTTTAAAACAAATCAATTTCTGAAATTCTCATCCTACTTCGATTTTAACTTAAAAATCTCAACTTCGTTTATTAAAACAATTTCGTTTTCCAAATTTAAATCTCAACATTTCGAGCTACAGCTCGAAAATAATTAGAATTCCATAAATTCAATTTTTATTCCTTTAAATCAAATCATTTAAATAATTTCAATACAAATTTTTTCAAATCATTTAATTTAACCAATTGGTGTCTGTATAAAATTTTCTATCCTATGGCCAAGTGATTCAATTATTTCAATTTAAATTCCAGGGATGGATATATATAATTTCAATCCAAAAATTAATGCCAAAGGAATATACCATTTCAACCTATTTCTTAGGAAAGAGGTGTAACGACCCGTCTTTTTTGATGCTTTAAATCGATAATAAACCACACACGTCAAACTTAAACCTTTCAAAAGGGAGGAATGTTATGAGGTAAATAAGAAAAAGTAAAGAAAGAATAATAAACACAGAATCTCGCAGTGAAATGACAAATTATAATAATCAAACAAACAGTTCATGAAGCTGTTTACAAATAACATTTGATTATATTTTTAAAATACAGATCAGAGTTACATACAATAGGAATAGATAAATAAGTACAGCGGAACAACATGATGTGGTGGAATAAATATACTAAATAATAATAGTAGAAAATCTTCGTCTTCATCCTCCAGAAAGCAGTCTTCGATACTGAAAAGCTCAGACTGACTCGAGCGAAGTGAAAAGACAAATCACTCAAGTCAAGACTAAAGGATCTTATGTAAGTTAAATCAACAGTAAATAAATATGAGTGTAACGGCGTCAGTGATGTTTACGGCGTTTGACATCTCCTGTCCAGTGTCTAGGAGTGCAATAAATTAAGAGATGTTTGGGATTCCCATATCTTGAGGATCCGTTAAACTATCTACATACATGGTACAATACGATATTATAATAGTGTCTACAGTAAAGTAAAGTATTAAAATAGCATTAAGGCGTTACCCATATCCCCCTTAACATATTTTATATAATGTCGTAGTCTGTGCAGATATTGTAAACTCCACTCGTAGCTAGGCTATCATAGAGTACTCCACAGGTACGAAACAAAACAAACTCATAGAAGGCGCGATAGGGCATGTTAATACTACACTCGAGGCAATGCCAAGGTAGATATACCAATTGCGGATCTGGACTGGTGGTAACGCATAGCAGCCACTACCTCCCACCTTGGAACACACTCCCATAATCAAAATTGAGGGTAGCCACCAAATCATCACAAAATCATAATATGGTATCGAAGAAATGTGTCCAATTGGAGGAATGACCTCACTTGGCCCGGCGTGGCTCCTGTTTTAGTCACGTCTAAGCTGACTCACAGGAGTCGGAGTCACGTAAATACCTCATACAGAATCGTTCACCAAACCATCCTACTTCATTTCTAGAATCTCCACCACGTACACAGTGTTAAAGTGGTTTTCGGTATTGGCAGAGAGTATGACAATATCCAATCCCGGTCTCTTTAACAACCAAACACTTATTTCACACCGGATGATTATTTTACATTTTAAAAGTCAATTCACAATTGATATTAAAATATCATATTCTCAAAACCATATCACTTTCGAAATCACATTTACTTCCGAAATTATATCACATTTGAAATCATATCACTTTCGAATTCATATTTCCAAAAATAGATTAAATCCTCATTTAAAATCATCATATTCCTCAAATATGTCATTAAAATCCATACTTATGTTATAACATCATTAAACCTTATTCGCTTAAAAATCAAGGCTTTAATTATAAACATTTCCACCTTGCATAGTCTAAATTTTAAAAAATAGTTGAGATAGTTGTAAATAGTTTAGCATAGTTTAAAATAAAATTTTAAATAGTTAAAATACTCTAAAAAAATTAAAAATAGATTTAACATAGTTTAAAAGGATTTAAGATGGTTTAATAGATTTAAAATAGATTAGATAGATTTTAAAATAGATTAAATAGATTTAAAATAGGTTAAATAGTTTAATAGTTTGAAAATATTAACAAATAGAATTTAAAAGATATATTTTTAAACAAATTATATTAAAATGCTACATTTCAAATTAATATGAAATTAAACTATTTCTTTTATTTCAAAACATCTGGATCATGTCAAGCTTTCAAATCAACAAACTCGTCCTTCAATTCAAATTCTCATTTAAACCATTTAATCAATACTGATTTCAAATCCAAGTTCGAAAAATAAATCCAAACTATTTCAAATTTAGTAGATTTCAAAGTTACAAACATTTTCAATAACTCAATTTTGATAAATTTCATTTATACTTCAAATCTAACTTTAAAATTTCAATTTAAACCAATTCCAATTTCACATTTAAAATTCGGATTTTCGAAAAAAAATTAGTTTATATAATTCAAGTTTTCATCAAAATATCATTTAAAAAAATTCGAAATTTAAGGATTTAAATCATTGAATTTAACTAATCCAGTGTCCGTATATAATTTTCTACCCTATGCTCAAGTGATACAGATATTTATCATTTCAGTCCGTAAATATTTTATGTTTATGGATATATATCATTTCAACCCGCAATCCCCAATAAAATTCAATATCCATAAAATCGCTCCGGTTTATCATTTTAACCCATAACGATTTTTCCATAATCTATAGATCATTCGGGTATGTATCATTTTAACCAAAAAATAACATAGATAAAGTTATCATTTTCGGGTTTAGGCTCGGATATTGGCAGAGAGGTAAAGTTATCATGTACGTAGGAATTCAAGTCTAGGCTCGGATATTAAATAGAAGGAGAAATGAACGGATCAAGTATAAATAATAAGATAACTATTTTAAAACGTTCATGCAATGACTAATGACAACAGAAATGAAGGGACTATGTACATCGCACAACCTTTTGAAATTCAATTTTTTTGAATGTAACCAAATTAACTTCATTTACTCAAATAATATTCAAATTTGTAAGCATTTAGGTTTTTATCTACGCATAATGAAATTTTTATACTTACCTTAAAAATGAAAACGTTCAATTTGGTTTTCCTAAAATGATCTTTTATTTCCATAAATATACCCTTTTTGTTTAACACAAAATATGCGTTTCTTTTATTAAATCTTTTAATTGCAATCAATGTTTTCTCTCCTTGTAATTGAAAATATTTGAATTACATTAATTGCAATTACTTAAAAAGTTAAATTCCAAAACAGACAACTAAAATGGATGAAAAATCGAACAATTGTTTATTTAAACACGTTTATAAATCTATTGTTTATGCACAAGAGTAATAAATAACTCTGAAATATATTATTTTCCTATTCTTGTAGTAAATCTATAAGCTAAAACACAGTTCAAATAAACATATATTTCTTCGTTTAAAACCAATCATTCTATTCTTTATTTTGATGAAATTAAACCCACATTCATAAATGAATATTTGATGTAAATATTCTTTCTGTTAAATCAATCTTTCCTTATATTTTCACAAAACATAAGCTACTTTTAATTACGCCTATTAATTTACAATTTAGATTCTCTCCTATTAATTGAAAATTTTCAACTACTTCAGTTGATTAAGTTTCAAAATGGATTAAATGAATGTAATGAGAAGTAGAACAATTATTTTCTATCTAATAGTAATTTGAACATATTTATATACTATTGGATACCAACAGTAATTACAATTTCTTACTAAATAGTAGTTTCTCATCTCTACAATCAATCTTCCGCTACCAAACATTTCAAATAAATAAACATATGTTTACTCCTTTACTAAACTTATTCATTTTTATTCTTTTATATTAATTTACACGCCTACCATTAAATCAACCAATACCTTAAGAAATTGTTAATATAGGTTTCTTTCTTATTATCCTCATTTTCTACAATTGACGCCATTTCTTACATTAACCACAATATTTAATTACATTAAATTCCAATTAATATATTCCAATTCTAATAAATTGATTTAATTAGATTTCAATCTTTTATTCAATCTGTCATTACTCTATAGACATAGTTAACAATTGTTTATCTTTTATTACATTTATATTCTCTAATTTCATCTTAATTTCCATTAATGCAATATTTAATTAAATTTACTGCAATTTATTTCCAATTTGATTTCAACAAGTTAAACAAATAGGTAAAAAATAAATAACAATTATCGCCTTTAGCTTAATCTAATCACATTTATAAGTTGATTGTTTACAGCAGATGTTATAATTACTTACACAACACTAATTTTACTCAATTACAATTTATTACACACTATTTCATTTATTAATACAACATTTAAATTATCAATTACACTTTTAATCCAATTACCAATTAATACACACATTATTAAATTAATTTACAATCTATAACCAATTATAACTTTTTAATCATTTTAATTAATTGGAGTTACACTTAAAGTAGTTATCAATTACCTTAAATTAATACTATTGCATTTCATTCCAGTTATATTGTTACTATTAAATCACAAATTTTTTTTCTTCCTGCATTAAATCACAAAACCTTATTAATTAACTAATTTTAATTATCGAAAATTACGGGTCGTTACACTCTCCTTCACTCAAAACTTTTCATCCTCGAAAAGGGAAAGAAGCAATTAAGAAATTAATATATCTTATTCAAAATACTAAATTTATAAACAATCAATTTACATAATTAAATAATTTAAATAAAATACAATTTAAATTAATTAAATCCTTTTATATTCAAGTTAACAAAAGTTTGGAAAACATTTCACAAAATTTTCTAAGTCCAAAATCCACAGAAAATTTCGGCAGAATCTCCTTTTTACGGAGAGGTCTGGAAAAATAATAATATCAATAATAAAAAGAGTTTTTTAGGCTAAAGGAAAAGGTTGAAGAAAAATTTAGTTTTAAGGACAATAAGTTTTCTTTTTAGGCCGACGGACAATTTTTAGTGTAAATCACAGAATAATAGTTGTAACTATCATTTTTTGTTTACGCTAAAAAGTGTCCTTCAGACTAAAAAACAAACTTATTGTCCCTAAGACTAGTTTTTTTACAACTTCTTCCCTATGCCTATTTTCCTATAATAAAAGTATTTATCATATTTTTCAAAATAAAATATCTCAAACCACGGGAAAAAAAATATAATATCGCTAGAAAACCATAATCCGAAAACGTACCTATTTGTTGGGCAAACAACGCTTAATTTATGAAACCAAAGGCAGTAGCTAATGCTTCGATAAACTTGTATTTCACTTGTATAATCTTATATAATCCAAAGAGGTTAATAATTATATAAAAGTGAAATATTTATGTTGTCTGAATTGATAACAAAACAAACCAATATCACACAACAACAATCACTTGCAACCAAAAGCATACCATCATCACACAAAATGAATGTAATCAATCATACATCCATAGCAACCAAAACAAATGGTTTGTTCGGGTTTAGAACTTTTAATCATATAGAATGATAAATAAACTATTAAGTATACCATACACTCACCAGTCTTAGATAATTTAATAGATTATTCATACATTTTAAACAATTTAAAGTATTCCCAACGTCCCCTAAGCCAAAACAAACAAAGAATTTAACACATATTTTAAGCTTATTCTATTAATACTTTTTTCACATCCTTTTTGTTCAATTGTTCTTTTTCCTTTTTTTATACAATGATTTTTCTTTAATTCACGTTCATTCCTTAGAAAATTTTAATTCTCATTCATTCATATAAGGCTTAGTTCATTAACTTACATTCTTTACTTACATATTATATCCATTTCAATTATTTAGATCATAAATGAATTTATTATTGAAGTATTATATATATTTTATTTCAGTTTACTTTACATTTACTATTTAGTTTGATTTCCCTTTTTATATAAATATTCATTTGTGAAACAACTCATACCTATAAAAGATTTTCACCTTTCACTTTTATTTCTTTCACATATAGTATCCACTTTTACTATTTAATCTAATTATAATTGGCTTCAAACATTAATTAAGTTTATAATCATTTAATTACAGTATTCACTTTTCTATTAATTATAATTACTAGCCTTTCAAATTATTAACTTATGTTCATAACAATTGATAACATCAGAATACTTATTTATAGAAAAATTCAATTGAACCCTTTCATTATACTTAAGCTTACTTGTATAATATTCTATTATATTTTTCTATTAATATTTCAACATTTAATATTTTGGTAAGTTATATATTGTTCTAACAATGCAATATAATGTTACGCAGGTTTATCTTATTCACTTTAGTAAACAAAATGTTTAACGATCACATCTTCTAAAATTTTATTATTCTTAAACCTGTAAGTTACATATTTCCAGTTTCTTGTCTATTTCATTAATCATTTTAACATCAAATTTCTTATTTTCATTTTTGAACTTTCTAATTATTAATGTAGTCAAGATTCCATTCTTTACAATAATTTCAATTTCTAATTTACAGAAACTTAAGAACTAAACAACCGAGTTCCATTTCAATCCCTTTTAAAATAATATATGTATATACTCATAACTTATATATATATATATATATATATCAAATCAACCTTTAGAAATTAAAATTAAGATTCGTTTATCGAATCGGATGTGCAGTAAAACTACTACAATAGTCTTCCCGCTTTGAAACTCAAAAATGAACGTCGACGAGTCACTCATCACTGAAATTATTTTCTGATGGAGGGGGGAGTATAGAACTTATTTCCTTTAAGAATTTTCTTTTAAAACATTTCTTTCAAATCATCTTGAAATATTTATGTCATAAAATACTTCTAAATACTACTAATAATATATTCCAAAATCTTTCGAAAACCAATTTCAAAATCCCGGAACTTATGTTCTCAAATTTCAATTTATATTCATTTTAATTATAACATAAATTTGCAACCAATATTTATAAATTTCACTTCTTAACAAACAAGTATATCACAACTAACTATATCATTTACAAGATTATTCTTTTCTATACAAAATATAATACTAGGTAAAATTATTTCATTTACCTATATTTCAAAACAATATTATGTTGTTCTGCCCTATTTAGTGTTTAGAAATCCCTATCGATGCCATAGTGTCCTATGTTTCGATTGGAATTTATAAATACTAAACAAAACAAATTAACACAATACAAAACCTTTGATAATACTAACAAATACGCTCTCTCATACATCTACACTCAGCGACTCGTTCTAGGGTATTTCTATCCTATCTTATATGAGCCAGACCCCACAAAGCTAAGGTTATCACTAAACCAAAACTTTGATACCAACTGTAATGACCCGTAATTTTAGGGAGGAATGTTATGGGGTAAATAAGAAAAAGCAAAGGACGTAAGAATAACCAACATAGAATCTTGCAGCGAAATGACAAATTATAATAATAAAAAAACAGTTCATGAAGCTTTTTATAAATAACATTTGATTATACTCTTAAAATACAGATCAGAGTTACATACAACAGGAATAAATATATATGTGCAGCGGAACAACATGATGCAGTGGAATAAATATAATAAATAATAATAGTACAAAATCTTCGTCTTCATCCTCCAAAAAAGCAGTTTTCGATACTGAAAAGCTCAGACTGACTGAGCGAATTGAAAAGACAAAGCACTCGAGTCGGAACTAAAGGATCTTATGTAAGTCAAATCAACGGTAATTAAATACGAGTGTAATGGCGTCAGAGATGTTTACGGGGTTTGACATCTCCTATACAGTGTCTAGCGTGAGTGCTTAAAAAATGTTCGAGATTCCCATCTCTTAAGGATCCGTTAATATATCTACATACATAGTACAATACGCTATTATAATAATAGTGTCTATAGTAAAGTAAAGTACTAAAATAGTGTTAAGACGTTACCCATATCCCTCTTAACACATTTTATATAATGCCGTAGTCTATACAGATATCGTAAACTCCACCTGCGGGTGGGATATCAGGGAGCACTCCATAGGTACGACACAAAACAAACTCGTAGAAGGCGCGATTGGGCATATGAACACGACACTCGAGGCAACACCAGGGTAGATATACCAATTGCGGATGCGGACTAGTGATAACGCATAGCAGCTAATACCGCCCACATCGGAACACTCTCCCACAATCAAATCGAGGGGTGGCTACCAAATCATCACAAAGTCATAATAGGGTATTGAAGAAATGTGTCCGATCGGAGGAATGAACTCACTTGGCCCAGCGTGGCTCCTGTTTTAGTCACATCTAACCAGACTCATGGGAGTCAGGGTCACGTAAATATCTCATACAAAATCATTCACCAAACCATCCCACTTCATTTCTGGAATCTCCACCACGTACATAGTTGTTAAAGTGGTTTTCGATATTGGCAGAGAGTATGACAATATCCATCCTGGTCTCTTTAACAACCAACGCTTATTTCACAGCGGATGGTTCTTTTACATTTCAAAAGTCAATTCACAATTGATATCAAAATATCATATTCTCAAAACCATATCACTTTCGAAATCACATTTACTTCCGAAATTATACCACATTTGAAATCATATCACTTTCGAATTCATATTTCCAAAAATAGATTAAATCCTTATTTAAAATCATCATATTCCTCAAATATGTCATTAAAATCCATACTTAAGTTATAACATCATTAAACCTTATTCGCTTAAAAATCAAGGCTTTAATTATAAACATTTCCACCTTACACGGTCTGAATTTTAGAAAATAGTTTACATAGTTGTAAATAGTTTAAATAGTTTAGCATAGTTTAAAATAAAATTTTAAATAGTTAAAATACTCGAAAATGATTAAAAATAGATTTAAAATAGTTTAAAGGATTTAAGATAGTTTAATAGATTTAAAATAGATTAGATAGATTTTAAAATAGATTTAATAGATTTAAATTAGGTTAATTAGTTTAATAGTTTGAAAATCTTAATAATTAGGATTTAAAATAATATATTTTTAAACATATTAAATTAAAATGCTAAATTTGAAATCAATATGAAATTAAACTATTTCTTTCATTTCAGCACATCTGGACCATGTCCTGCTTTCAAATCAACAAACTAAATTTTGTCCTACAATTCAAATTCTCATTTAAACCATTTAATCAATATTGATTTCAAATCCAAGTTCGAACAATAAATCCAAACTATTTCAAACTTAGTAGATTTTGAAGTTACATTTTTCAAACATTTCAATAACTCAATTTTGATAAATTTCATTTATACTTCAAACCTAACTTTAAAATTTCAATTTAAACCAATTCCAATTTCATATTTAAAAATCAGACTTTCAAAAATAATTCAGTTTATATAAATCAAGTTTTCGTTAAAATATCATTTAAAAAATTCAAATTTTAAGGATTTAAAATCATTTAATTTAACCAATCCGGTGTCCGTACATAATTTTCTACCCTATGGTCAAGTGATATAGATATTTATCATTTCAATCCGCAAATATTTTATATTTGGGATATATATCATTTGAACCCGCAATCCCGAATAAAATTCAAAATCCATAAAATCGTTCGATTTATCAATTTAACCCATAATGATTTTTCCCTGATCTATAGATCATTCGGGTATGTATCATTTCAACCCATAGAGAACTTACAGTGTTATAACAATATAAAAATATAACATCCAGTCATCCAATATCAAACAATCAAACATACATCATAATCACCATTCAATCAACCAATAAATAACATCAATTAACGGATTATCATCAACAGGTATTCAATTGAAAATTAAATTCCACATTAATTTAAAGGACGATTAAATGTAATAAAAGTCATATTTAACTGGAATGATAATTTAAATATACCAAACATTAACCAGTCTATTTCTAATCACATCATAAATTTCAATTAACTAACATAAGACAATTTAGTAGTTGTGAATGTGTTAAAACACTCACCTTTGATTCTAGCTCATAAAAATCCAAACAGAAGCGCAAAAACTCAACAGTCTCCAAATTCAACTGAATCAATTTCACGTCGTCTAGAATTTAAATATGAATCCAATAGAAGAAATCACGCGTGAATCAAAGTTTAAACGCAAAAGATATTTATGTTATAAGAAATATTATTAAAATAATAATTAATACGCATAAAAAAATAAACAAATTTAAATACTTACGTTTCTCTCAAGATGTGGCTTAAGGAAAAGAATAAGAGCTTTTGAATATGAGGTGTTTGGAGAAACAAATCGCAAAAGAAAAAAATAAGCTCAGGTTATTTATAATTAGGAAATGAAAGTGGAGGGACAAAATAAATGTCACGTTTTACTTTGAAAGCTCCAGGCATGATAATGCATAAGAAAATGTATGTAGGAATGGAGAAGTTTGCAAACCAAAGAAAAGTAAAACTTTGTCTACGTGAAAATGAGGTGGCAATAATTAAATACAACCTAAAAGTCTAGGCTCGAATATTAAATAGAAGGAGAAATGAACGGATCAAGTATTAATAATAAGGTACATATTTTAAAACGTTCATGCAATAATGAATGACAAAAGAAATGAAGGGACCATGTACATCGCACAATCTTTTGAAATTCAATTTTTTTTGAAATATAACCAAATTAACTTCATTAACTCAAATAATATTCAAATTTTTACATGTTTAGGTTTTTATCTATGCATAATAAAAAAATTATACTTACCTCAAAAATGAAACGTTCAATTTGGTTTTTCCCAAAATGATCTTTTATTTCCATTAAAGCACCATTTTTGTTTAACACAAAACGTGTGTTTCTTTTATTAAATCTATTAATTCCAATCGACGTTTTCTTTCCTTTTAATTGAAAATTTTGAATTACATTAATTTCAATTACTTACAAAGTTAAAATTTAAAAACAGAAAACTAAAATGAATGCAAAATAGAACAATTGTTTATTTAAACACGTTTATAAATTTGTTTTTTATACACAAGAGTAATAAATAACTATAAAATAAATTATTTTCCTATTCTTGTAATCATTCTATAAGCTAAGACATATTTCAAATAAACATATATTTCTTCCTTTAAAACCAATCAATCTATTCTTTATTTTCATGAAATTAAACCTACATTCACGAATGAAACATTCATTTTATTTAATGTAAATGTTCTTTCCATTAAATCAAACTTTCCTTATATTTTAACAAAACATTAGCTACTTTTAATTACACCTATTAATTTACAATTTAGTATTCTCTCATCTATTAATTGAAAATTTTCAATTACATTAATTTCAGTTGATTAAGTTTCAAAATGGACTAAATGTAATGAGAAGTAGAACAATTATTTCCCATATACTAGTAATTCAAACATATTTATACACTATTGGATACAAATAGTAATTAAATATTTTATACCAAATAATAGTTTCTCATCTCTACGATCAATCTTTTAGCTATTAAACATTTCAAATAAATAAACATATGTTTACTCCTTCACTAAACTTATTCATTTTTATTCTTTTATTTTGATTTACCTTCCTACTATTTAATCAACCAATACCTTATGAAATTGTTAGCATAGGTTTCTTTCTTATTATCCTCATTTTCTATAATTGACGCGATTTCTTACATTAACCGTAATATTTAATTACATTAAATTCCAATTAATTATATTCTAATTCCAATAAATTGATTTAATTAGATTTCAATCTTTTAGTTAATCAATCATTACTCTATAGATATAATTAACATTTGTTTATCTTTTATTACATTAATATTCTCCAATTTCATTTTAATTTCCATTAATGCAATATTTAATTACATTTATTGCAATTTATTTCCAAATTGATTTCAACAAGTTAAACAAATAGGTAACAAATAATAATTGTCGCCTTTAGCTTAATCTAATCACGTTTATAAGTTGATTGTTTACAATAAATGTTATAATTATTTACATAACACTAATTTTATTCAATTACAATTTATTACATACTATTTCATTTGTTAATACAACATTTAAATTATCAATTACTCTTTTAGTCCAATTACCAATTAATACACACATTATAACAATTAATTTACAATCTATAACCAATTATAACTTTTTAATCATTTTAATTAATTGGAATTACACTTAAAGCAGTTATCATTACCTTAAATTAATACTATTACATTTCATTCCAGTTATATTCTTACTATTAAATCATAATTTTTTTCCAACATTAAATCACAAAACCTTATTAATTAACTAACTTAATTATCGAAAATTATGGGTCGTTACAAGAGGCGGACCCTTCAGCCACTTAAGACATCAAATCAGAAGCGGACCCCTATGGAGATATCTCTCACCACTCCTATTTCCAAATTTGGATCCTTTAATACTTTATAATTATGAAAGCAAGCCCAATTTCTCATGTCATTATGGGTCCTAGATTAGTGATATCTCACATCAGTAGTAAGTATGTCTGACCGCCGGTAGCCTCAAAGTGAAGGGCAGTCTTCTGTTGCATGACTCTACTGAGCTCGCATCACTAAACCCACTAAGTCTTATTAATCATCCTAAGTCTTTATTTATATTATCTTAGGTGGACATTGGACTTAGCTTACTAATTCCCTTTTTATCTAGGCAATAAGATGTACCCTAAAAAATTATCTATCCATAAATCCCTTTAATGCTCATAAATATCAATTTGTCCATAAAATCCTAACGGACATTTCCTAAGACATCAATACATGATTACTAATTTCAAATTAGTAACCTTTTATATGTATTGCATTTTTATCAGTCCTATTAATCCACTACCCCATCAAATTATTGCAACTCCCACAACTGTTACCATTTATTGGAGTTACAACCTTTTAAATTCTTTTCCCATTAGTTAATTATCCTAAACGCAAATATTATATGCAAGCATCGTTATTAATTTTTTATTTAATTATTATAAGTGCGTAATTACGTACAAATATTTACTTTTATCAAATATGTTCCAGTTATACATTTCCATTGGAATGTTCTTTTTCATGTTAAATTGTTAGAATCATATATCTAAAACAGGAAAATAGGCACAAGGAAAAAGTTAAAAAAAAAAATTTAGTCTCAGGGACGGCAAGTTTGTTTTTTAGTCTGAAGGACACTTTATATTGTAAACAGAAAATGATGGCTACATCTATCATTCTGTGATTTACACTACAAAGTGTCCTTCAAACTAAAAAACAAACTTGCTGTCCCTGAGACTAAATTTTTTTGCAACTTATTCCCTGTGCCTAAAAACCCTTATCTAAAAAATATTATCTGCTATAATTTTCATAAAGTAGTCCAAAACAAAAGATTTAACTTTAAAAGATTATATTTTTTGAAATTACAAGGAATAATCATTTTTTATTACAGAAATGGATAGTGTAAACTACAATAAATTCATACTTTATGCATCTCTTTCTCTTTCTATTTGCATCTATTCCTTATTAGATCAAATGCTGTATTTTTTCTAAAAAGGAAATAAATCAAACTAATTTAAAATTATTAAGCTGATCTAAATTTCAGCAATTTCAAATATAGATAAATGTATATTCTAACAAGATTAGGGTAGTAATTCAAATTTATAACATTATTATACAACCTATTTCAGATCTAGAATAAATTTTATTCAAATCAATATTCTAAATTCCTACTTTTGAGACCGATTTCCAGATCAGGTTGTATACAATACTAAATCAATTCATAAACAAGAATATGTAGGTGATATTTGGTATATTCAGATCATATTCAATTCGTTGCCTGCCACTCATATGCAATTATCCAATTAGGCATAAAAATCAAATAAATACCAACAGGATAATTTTCATATTATAACAATCTATAAAATTTCTCATGCGCCTTTTAATAGCGATCCAAATCTCCAGATCTGAAGTAGAACCTTTGATTCATCTGCAAATCCTTTTTAATCCAAAAGATATTTATAAAAGGGTATAACATACATTAGAATTACAGATCTAAGAAGAGATTTGAGATTATAAGAGAAAATAGATACAAATATATATAAATATATAAATTACCTCAAAAACAATATAGTTGATTCTATTCTCTTCTCCTTTTTATTAGACTTTTACTCTTCTCTGATTTGTATGAATATAGATACAAATATCTTATCTTTATAATTTAAAAAGAAAATGGAGGAGAAGAAATGGTAGAGCTTTGATACTCCCTTTATAAAATTATGAGAAGAGAAGGAAGGGCTAGATCTGAATTTATAGGCGCTAGAATCAACCATAACCGTTAGATCGAAGTATATTAAATCCTAGCCACTTTAGCCTAGGTTTATTGGAACTGCCCGATCGCCATCGGTAGACTACCCTTGGGCGACCGATCGACCGTCCCCAATAACGGGTTGGCCTGTGGGCTTGGGAAACTAATATAAAACGTTAATTTCTTCTTATTTAATTATTTTTGTTTCGAATTCGTTTTTCATCCGTAACTTCTTTGTTTGGACTCCGATCGCAATACTTCAGGTATGAAAGTTGCTCAGAATTTCACCACGAACACAATGGTATAATTTTCGTGGTTAAATTCCATTTTTGAAGCCTAATTAATTTACTAACTGTCTAATTAAATAAGTCAAATTACAAGGTGTTACATTCTTTCCATCTTAAAAAGAATTTTGTGCATAGTGTACTACTGTATCAGCACATAGAAAATATGTACGTAGAATGATTCTAAATCGGATCCTCCTATATGAAGCATCTCTTTGGAAAACACTTTTGAAAGCATGATGCAAACAACTTATATATCTACTGGTAGTTCTATATGCATGCAGTTTTTTCAAAAATCTTTTCAGTCAAAAACCTCCATACTCCTACGAATAGAAGTATGAAGCAACCTATTTTGCATCCACTTCCTATTATCCAATAATCTAACGCATCGATAAATCGCTTCCTAAACTTTACACCTATACTAGAAAAAGAAATTAAGACAGAGAATGTAACATTCTTACCATACTATAATATTCCTGTTCCCATAGCACAATGGAAATTTCTTCGCTGCCTCGAATTTAATCTAAATTTACCCCATACAAAATGCATAAGGAGGCTTATTTTCAAGCTCTAAAATGGAATTACGTCTAAAAAAAGACTTATGCATGTCGTCGACAAGGTATGGAAATAGAAATTCTAAGGCTAAAATAGTTTTCCCTTGTTATCGCTTGTGTTTATTACATTATCGACCCTAGTGCACCGCTAAATTTGTAATTTCTAACTCTATTTGCCTTTCCTATACCTAATATGTGGACTTTCAAATTAAAGTTTAACAAAAATCTTTCTCACTTTTCAAATTTTTACATCATTTGAAATATAAAACCTAAAATATTTAGATGCACATTTTCCTTTAAAATCAAATTTTGAATAAAAACTCTAAAAGTAATTTAAGAGTCAAAAATATCTAATACACGAAGCACTTTTTCTCATTTTTTTTCAAAAGGGAACTTTTCATATCAAGGGGAATTTTTTTAAAATATTTTCCTTCTCAAAAATTTTGATAAATCAAACCATAATTTCAACATAGTCGAAAGTAGGTTATGCACTAAACACATAAATCGAATTTCAAAATTCTACATCTAACCTTTACCTAAAAATTCGGCATTTTATTTAAAAATTTCAACAATCCAATTATTCAAAAAATTTAAATTTTAAGAAACATGAGTAATGACCCACGATATCAAAATAACTTTGCCATGTCCTTCGCTAAAATTTTGTACTATTCTAAACTTCCCATCTTACATTGCTTTTATTGTTAGTTAATTATGTTTACGAGGTTCCCATATTTATGTTGTAGTCCTACTATGCATATATATAAGCGGTTCTCATATCCCAAAAAATAACACAAAAAATAAATAGAACTCATAATATCGTCCGTGCCTTTTATAAGAGACAACTGACAGTTTTACAACAAAACAACCCAAAAGAAAAGAACAAATTCTAGAAATAAAAGATACGACAATGCAAAATAAAACACCATCTAAGAACTGCGAGAAGGTCCCGCTCTACGGCTGGAGCTGAAGCCATTGTCGCGACCGCAGAATGGTCGTGGCATGACGGCTATGCATCCAATCTCACGCCCCTAGTGCTACTGCACCGTCCTAATCTCTCGAAGATCAGCATGAACTTGACGAATAGCAGCAAGCTCAGGACTCATTTATCCCTCGGTGCCCTATGTTATCCCTTGCTGCTGGTGCTGCAGCTCTGGTGGTGGTATAGATGGTGCAGCAGATGGTAAAGGAATATTCATCCTCTTCATGGTGGCCCAGTCGATGGCAGGATGGACCTTCCTCACTACTGGCTCTCCGCTCAAATTTACCTTACAATGCCTAAATACTTGAGTGAGCAAGTGGCAATATGGAAAGTGAGTCCTCGGGGTACCAACTCCTTAATCGACCATATGGAGCATCAAGACACAAGCCTAATTGATGGATAGACCACCAGTTATAGCATAAGTGGCTTTCTGCATTGAGGTACAGATCTGGTCAAGGCTCTCCATCTTCGAAATGATGTTATGCTGAATGATGTGTACGATGAGACGGGCCACTGATTGTAAATTGTCGGTTCTTCAATCATCGACATTTCCAAAAAAAATCGCTATAGAATCTAAGGATCAGTCATCTCTATGTCGTCCAAATCTACGTGTACTATAGATATCTGTAAAATCCCTGCGATATCATCATCTGACATCTCAATCCGAACTCCCTTCACCTCGGATTCAATATAGCTATTTCCATCATCAAAATTCTACGTCATCTATGCATCGAAAAATGGACACGTGGCGGGTAATATTCCTGCTCATAAGTCTCAAAGCATAGGATTGGTGCAAGTCCTACTATGATAGAAAGCTCTTCAAGCACAAGAGCGACGAAATCTTTGAACTTCACTGGTCGTCCATGAAGGAAATCAAAGTCCGCCGTTTTGAGAAAGGTGGTGATCTTCCACTCGCTCCGGTCAAGCCAAGTGGCTTCTTATGTAGTGAGGCTGGGATGACGAGAGGAAGAGCCATTGGTGTGTGGTAGTGCCATAGGCTAAGAGTCGTTTGGAAAAATTGAGAAAAGGGTTTGGATGTGGAGTGGTGGTGGGGTAAGATCTGATAGCAAGAATTTTGGCTTCGATTGGTGGAGGAATGGAGAGTAGAGGCTTTAGTTAAGTGGAGGAACAGGGAGAAGGAAATGGGTTTGGTTAAAAAAACTGAAGAGGAGGAAGAGAGTCAGAGGGTGCAGCGATTGAAGGTTTCGTTCAATTTACAGTTTTATATAATGTAAATAATATACAGTGTGATAGCAGGATATATTAAACATAAATAAACATCCAAACATCCACCAATAGCATCCATCATAACCAATCATCCAAACTGTCAATAATTACAACAATCAACCAATTATCTATAATTGGAGAATTTTACTAGTAGTTTTATTCTAATTTAATTTAAACTGTCAATTTAAAATTTATATATTAATACCGATATCAATTTAAATTTCGATTAATCTTATCAAACAATAATCAGTAAATTTTCAATCACTTCAGAATATAAATTTAACTAACATAAAAATATTCAGTCAATTGTGAGCGTATAAATACTCACCTTTATTTGAAACTGAAATTATTTCAGCTCCAAGTAAATCCCAATTCAATCCCATGCCGAAGCCTTTGGCGACACGATTTTAGTGTGATTTGATTTGTCCGAGACCGATCTTGTATGAAAAAAACAATAATTAATATACAATTATAATTAAATCTAACTTAACTTAGTTAAAATAATTCAAAAAACAAAACCTCACCCAACCAATCTATTCTCTTCCAGCCATCTACACAGGCAACATACGACTATCTCACGCAATTCAGAGCTGAACGAATCGCCACCGCCTTCATCCTCCATCATCTCCATCTCCGCCACGCCTACACCACCATAGCCATCGCCTAACTCCACCTAGAACATCAGCATGCACGTCTCCAAGTACTCAAAAACCCTACCCAACACGAACATGAAGGACATTCGCCATGCTTTTGTCCCCACCTCTCGCTCGCACGCTGCTATAGCTCGCACACGACCAAAGGAAGTAAATATGGAACAAGCCATATTTTGAAAATTAAAAATATTAAATTTAATAAGGTTTTGAGCTTTGATATTGTTAGAAATTAAAATTTATGATTTATTAAATTGAATCTTATTAGATTAGAAATTTCGACTTTAAGATAAATCTTAAAATAGCTACTTTTAATGAGATAAAGCATATAATTTGCTAATATTGATTGAATGTAAATGACTATTTTACTATGTTAACGTAATTTCAATCAATTTAAATAATGAAGGTTAATAAGGAATAGGATAAATGATGTATAAATTGATGTAATCTTAGGTTACTAAATTGCAATTGGTTTTAATATGGAGTATGAAATCAATTATTTTGTACGTAAATTTATTAACCTTTGTTTGTAAACAATAAGTTAATAGATATGGATTATTAACGTATAACCATTTTTTTATTTATTTTCTTATTATTAAATCCGTTAGAAATTTATTTGGTGATTAATGGAGAATTAATGTCATTGAAATATTACAATTGATATAAGAAGGAACGTTAACTGTTGAGTGGTGAGTGTAAAACTTATGTTAATCAATTGCACAAGGGAATAGTTGATTTGATAATAAGAATGTAAATCAAAATAAAAGAATTTGTTTGGAATTTAAATATATAATGAATAGGTATTATTACAGTTGTAATTAAATGTTGGAATTAAATTAGTACATAGACATTGGGTTTAACATAGAAAATTAGATTTCAAAGGAAACAATTAGATTAATTATCTTCCCTGTATTAGGGTATGTTTTGAGATTTAATCATTGTAATTAATAGTAATTATATCTTGCCATTAATAAGAGATAGAAGTAAATGGTAATTAATTAATGATATGTGCAACATATGTTTTGTGTTAAAAATATAATGAGAATTTCATTCAGAAATATTAAGTTCAAATTTATGAGCACTTAAATTTGTTACAAATATAATGATAATATGAAATTAATTGATAAAGAAATGATGGGGTTGTACGAAGTATTATTTCTGTGATTCTTTAATGGGATAATCTTTAAATATAAGTTGGTTTTAAAGGAGGAGGTGTTAATTGTAAATTAATGTGTAATAAAAAGAAATATGTTTCAATAAAAAGAAAAGAAAAGGATGGTTTCTTGAAAAGAATATTCTTATCAAATAAAGTGAATATTTCATTTATGAATGTTAATTTAATTTCATTAAAACAAAGAATTGAATTTTGTTGTATGTTTCTAGTTGGAATATTTGATTTATTTAAATATTCAAACTTGATTTGAATTTAATTCATAAAAAAAATAACAATAATAAAATGATAAAAAAACGACTTGAAGGTTTGGTAAAATTTTGATTTGGAATAGTTAGCATATTAACATAGGAGATTTATTCCGTTTCAAATTTGACTTTGGAATCTCAGTTCATCTTTTAATGTGTGGGGTGGTGATCCTCATTATGTTAATTGTAGTGTTTAATTTTATTTACTGTTACTAAATAAAAATACATATATGTGTGTAAATTTGAGCGTATTAGGGTTAATAAAATATGTTAAAATGAATTTTTTTAGTACATTAGATTTGTGATTTCTATGTATGAACTACATTCTCAAATTTAAATCGCCGCTTTCATTTATTCTATTTTATTACTACTTTCTTTCATTAAATACATGCCTCTTTTGGCCTTCTAGAAAATTTTATTTATTTACACGTGAGCCTTGCTTTGAAATGTTTCATGTATGTTGATGAAATTAATTAAGGTAGCACATGTTTTGAAATTTTATACCAAAAGATTGCTTACCATTTAAACATGTCTTATCAAATTCCAACGTGTGTCTTTTATCTTTTGTTATTTACCTGCATGTTAGGCTCTTTTTATTTTGCAAATTTACATCTTCTTATATCTTTCCCTTTCATATTCCAATTTCCCAACGTGCTTTTCCCTTATTCGTTTCCTATTTCAAAAATCTCTTCCTCTAACTTTCCATTTTCAAAACGTGCTTCCTTTATTTCTTTTGACTAAAGTTTTCTTTCTCTTCCAAAAAGAAACAAACAAATGTGGGCAACTCATTTTCATGAAGCCAATCTTTTCCATTTGTTACAAATCCATTTTCTAAAGCCTCCTTCCTCCATGTGTGAGCCATCATGTCCTTTTTTCGTTGATTCTCCAAAATTTAAAGACATTAGCAGGCTTCAAAATTCTTAATGTAAGTAACTAACGCATTTTATTTTATTATTAAAATATGTGTAAGTAGTTTTCTATTTCATTTCTAATATATTCTTATAACTTGAATATCTTTCGCATATGAACCCCGATTAATGCACGATTTCTTCCTTTGGGTTCGTATCAAAATTCCGGACAACGTGAAACTAGTATGGTTGCATTCGAAGACCATTGAAATTTTGGGCTTTTATTGGATTTTCAATTGGCTATAAATCAAAGGTGAGTGATTAAACACACTCACGCGATGCTAAAAAATACATTGCAAGTTAAATAAAATATATGATGTGATATATAAATATTTTATTACAGTTTGTTAACTTAAGTTGACATTTGAATTGATATTGAATCTGAATTGACATTTAATTTTATATTAGAATTTAATTGATAGTTAAACCCCGATATTGACAGCTATTATATGTTGAAATATATTGGTTGATTTGGATGTTGTTGAAATGGATGCATATTGATTGATTTGTTGGATGTATGGTTGTTATTTATTTTAATATGTCCCTGATATCACCTTGTATATTATTGACATCATTTAAATGGTCATCTGAATCATTTTAGAATTGGATAATTAAGACATTTAAATTATGGGTTGAAATGATATATACCCATACAATTTCTTGAATTTGGATTATTTATTGGAACTTAATTATTTAAAAATTTTAAGTTTTTAATTTAAAGTTCGGATTTATTTTAAATAAAGTGGTTATAATTAGTATTTTGAATAAAATCTCGTAAGTTATGGCACTCAGGTTGTATACTTGATAGGAGATGAAAAATTCCGTAACATCTCTGAAGCCATTGCACTCATATTTTTATTTGAGACTGATTTGACTAACATAGGAAATTTTAGTTATGACTCGAGTGTATTGTTTTTCATTATGCTCGGGTCAGCCTGAGTTTTTCAACATTGAAGACTATTTTTTGGTGGACGAAGACGAAGATTCAGTATATTATTGCTATTTATTATTCCTTGTATTCTATGTTCCACTGCATTATTTGTTTATTTATAATATATGTATAACTCTGATTTAAATTTGTAAAAGTGTAATCAAATGTTATTTATAAAACAACTTCATGAACTGTTTATTTGATTATTATATTTTGTCGTTTCGCTGTGAGATTCTGTATTTTGTTTTTTCTTTCCTTTTTCTTTTTTTTATTTACCCCATCAACAATCCTTCCTTTTGAATGGTTTGATTCTGACATGTGTGGTTTATTGTCGATTGAACAATCCATAAAGGTGGGTCGTTACAGTTGGTATCAAAGCTTTGGTTTAGACATACCTTAGCCTCTTGGGGTTAACTCATTAGGGATAGGGTAGTAATACCCTAGAATGAGTTGTCTGAGTGTATATACGAGAGCGCGTATTTGTTAGTGTTATAAACATGTTTTGTAAAAAATTTGAAATGAAATTATTTCCCAATATTATATAATATATAAAGGAATAATATTTTATGACTAATATAGTATTTGTAATGTGTTTGATTTATGAAATGGTAATATTTAATTATTATCATTTTTGTTGACTTGTTGTATTTTATCAAATTATAAACATTGGTTAATTATTATTGATTGAACTAATGGACTAAACACTAGTTTAATAATGGTGTATTAAAGAGAATAAAATGAATAATTAGGATATTTGTTTATGAAATTGAAATGTTGTTGTGAATTTTGTTGTTTGTTGACATGTAGTTTCAACCATTGAAAAAATGGAATATTTGGATATTTTGAATAATCGAAACCTTTTGAATTAATATATGAGTGAAACTTGATAATTGGGTTGAATTATATAGTTGAATTGATAACCTTAATTTTAAAGCAAGTAAAACAAGGTTTAATTTGTTATACCAATGTTTAGTAAATGAATAGAATTGGGGTACACATAATAATATACAAGTGTGAACTTTAAGCCTTGGGATCTATAAATTGAAATTGTGATTAAGGAAATGTTGTAAATGAGATTAAATTGGAAAAATATGTTTATAAACTTAATTAACATTTATGAAACGTGTCATAAATAAATTGAAAGGTGAAGGTGAAACTAAATGGAATAAGCAAATATGAATTAAAAGCGAAATGATTTCAAATAAAGCCATGACTTGTAAATTGTTATGAAATAAATGGATGTTGCAATAAATGGTTATAAATAAAGTTGTGATAACTTTAAAATCGAACAATGTCCTATAAAAAAGAATTAAGTTTAATAAATTTGTTATAAAAGCAAGAAAGTGTAACGATCCCGGATTTTTGCTGAGTTTAAATTGCTAATTAATTTAATTTTTAAATAAAAAGTGTGAAATTAATTCGTGAATTGATTTGAGTTTCTCCAAATTTAAATAAAAAAACAGGTGTGTTTATTTTGTTGAAGTATAATTAGGTTTTAAAACAATTTCTTTAAAGGTTAAATATCTATAAATATTGAACGAATGAAAATTGTAAAATAAATAAAATATAAATATATATGTATATAGAGGAATAAGACCATAAATATTTAAGTTAAAATAAATATTTACATTAGAAATATAAATAGATATATGTATAAGATGAATTAAAATATAAAGTGATTTCATTAGGAAAATTTAAACAGCATAATAACAAAGACTAAAAACAACTTTATATATGTACATAAATGGGAAAGCATATCCAGACAAGAAGTAAGAAAATAGGCAAGTAAAAGTAAATATCCACATACAAAAAAGTAAAATATCTTTGTACAAATAAGATAAGTATGAAGACATAAAGGACTTAAACAATCAATGTTAGCCACCAAAGTAATATCATCAGCCACCATTTTAAAGCAAAATAAATACCTATGTACAAATTGTACAAGTAAAAGAAGATAAGTAAAAGCTTATAAAACAAGACAATAGAAATTAATGCTTGGATATTATTAGCACACAAAGTATATCTATCGGCCGAAATCTTGCTTGGCTAAAGTAAGAAAAAAAATCTTTATTCAACATAAACCAAGAGAAAAAAATCTCTGACCTTTTGTACCAAACAAATTATATCACCTGTAAACTCTTTTCTATATATACATCTCTTCTTATTTCTATTCGTTCATCAACACATAGCAAAACCAAAAAATATGTAGCAAGCTTTTTCTTTTTCTTTTTTTTACAAACTTAAACTTCATTTATCCAAACAAAAGCAAGAAGATTTAAGAAAGATCAAGCCTGCAGTTTTTCAAACAGAGGAGCTTTGTTCATCCTCTCCAAAACTGTGAGTAACATTTTATTTAAGATTAAAAGTATGAAATTTGTTGCATATATATCTATGAAAAAGTATGCTTGTGTATATACATGAATTTTCTGAGTATATCTGAGTAATGATTGTATGTGTGTGTATGTTATCTGCTGTGATATCTTGCTTTGGTTCCAAGCTCCAGTTTAAGTTTAAAAAAATCATTTTCTCCTGATCAAAGGCATGATTTGGATTCATGATTCAAACAAAACTTGGTTGTTATATCACAAATTTTAGATTAAAATTTCACTTAAGTAAAAATAAATTAGAACTGTATCTGGAAATCAAGAAAAGTGTGCAAAACTCTGAAATAGTCAAAATTCAAACTTTTTAAATTTCGAATTCAGGTATGTAATCTGAATTCGTATGTTGTAACAACCCTAGATTTTTTTGCATATAATTTAAATTTGACTTTATTTTATTTTGAAATTATTTTAAACTTGTTTTATTTCAAACATTTCATTTTTAAATATAAATTTTGATTCTTATATGAATTATAATTTCAAACTGGTATAAATTGAATATTTTCCAGAAAAATGGAATTGTGGTCAAAACTGGTCAAACTTTGACTTTTAAATTTAAAATGTAAATATTTGAATTCTTGAATTTTATCTTTTATTATGAAAATAGATTTAATATCATGAATACTGCTTTTAGTTTCGTTGAAATTGGAATTAAATTGTGAAAGTTATACCCCTTACAATATTGTGTGTATATAGGGTTATTTAACAATATTCTTTGTTTTAATTTATATAAATAATATTTTTACTTGATATATCTTATTCTAATTTGTATATTTATTTTATATTATGTATATTTTGACTTTTAAATATTTTTAAAGTGATGTTTGAATTTTTCCCAAGCTTATTGAATTTATTTTCTACTTTAAAGCCTAGTTTCTATTTTCTTCATTTAAATTATATTTAATTAAAATTTTATTTATTTATTATTTTGTGAAGGCATGTTTCTTTTGTGTTCTTATCTTTAATTTTAATATTTTATAAGTCCATATAATTTTTCTAAAATTTATTCTGTTTATTTTCAAATTTGCTTGACTAGTTTGCATTTTCTGAGCTATTTTCTTATTTTTACCTTATATAATTAATAATTATTTATTTATATTTTATATTTTGTTGCATTTTCGAAATTTTTACTGAAATTATTATTTTCTCAGTAATTTAAACTTATATAAATAAATCAAAGGTAATGTGAAAAGGTTTTGACTTTTGGTTTCTAATGGCTCTTTATCTCCCACCTTTTCACATTTCAACCTTACTTTTCATTCAATTGGCCACATCTCCTCATTTCTTCAGCCGCCTATTTTTTTTCTCATTCACGTAAAAAAATTTCTTCCTATCTGAAAAAAATTTCGGCCTCCATCATCTCCAAGAGTTTGGTAAACTTTATTTCTTTTTTCCTTTGTTTTTCTTCTTGTTTTTCTACTTGTTTATGTTGATTTTCACTTGCCTTCTCTTCTACTTCAGGTTCGGCCCCACCACTCCAGCCACCATGGCCGCCTCCTCCACCACCTGAACCACCCACTACCTCCTCTCCAGCCCCAAGCCACTGGCCGTGCCCAATAGTTGATCAAACTCCATCTAAATCTACACAAACTTCACCTATATGCACCATAGCCTAGCACCTATTGCTTCCACCATCATCTTCCACCCCTTGACCGCCACCTATTCCTCCACCACCAGCCTTTTGCTGACCCATACACCTCTGCCAAACTTGTAGTAGACTACCTGAAGACTGGCCATGACTTTGAAAGTAACTGTAAGGATCGTGCTATATGGAATTATACTTTACTAGTGCGGAAATAAATTAAAAAATACTATAGCAATGTAAATAAGTATAAATGAAACAAGCACACCAGGAATTTTTATACTGGTTCGAACTTGCCGTTCTACGTCCAGTCCCAGATTCCTTCTGGAATTTCACTAACAACAATCCTCACTTAACCCGGAGGAACAGGTTTACAACAACCCTTGAACAGCCGAACAAGGGACCTGAGCAGCAGGATAGGATTTTGCCTCAACAGTCGAAGAGGACTTCACTTGCCTGAACGACAGAACAGGACTTCAACTTATACAGAAAGTATATGACACAGTGTGTTCTCAATAACATGAATTTGTCTCTTGATAGTACAATCTTCCCATAATCTTCTCCTTTTGATATATATATATATATATATATATATATATATCTGTGTGTGTATGTGAAGAATATGGAAGTAAATGAATGATTATGTAGAAATTTGAATACTCAAAATGTTAGAATCAGTGTAGTATATAAATAGAAAGATTTTTATAAAATTGGGTGAGTTAAACAAATGATTCTAGTATGCTTATATAGAGTATAAAGAGTTATAATCTGTAACATCCCGTATTTTTAAGCCATTGAATTTGAACATTTAATTCGTTTTAAACGTTTAATGTGGATTCTTAATTGATTTTGAAATGAATGGATTCGGGTTCAATCAATGAAATAAGCTATAATTTTTAATTATAGTAATTCCGGTTGAATTTGAATAATGGGAAAATAATAATTTAAATATTCGGAATTGAAATAAAAGTAAATCTGGATGTAAATAGTGATAAAAATGGTTTTAAAAATTTATTTTGAGTTATTTGAGTGTAAATAGCGTGGTGGGAATTTTAGAAGAATTTTAAAGTTGATAAGTTAATATTTGGGATTTTATATTAATTTAAAAATGAATTTAATACTATTAAAATGCAATTAATCAGATTTTGATCTGGAATGTGCCAGAATGATTTTTAATGTGATTATAAATTTTATATGATTTATTATCAAGTTAATAAAATTTTAAAAGTAAAATTTTAAGCGTTTTCGACAATTTTGAAAATCGCTCGATTTAATAGACGAGTTAAAATAGCTTTCCGGGGCACAGTCTTGGAATTCGACGAAATTAGTTCCATTGGATCTATAATAGTTAGTTATTATCGGATTTCAATTTTCGTAGCAATCGGAGTTTTCGTTTGACCGTGGCAGCTCGAAACGCTTAGAAATCGATTTAACCGATTTAATTTTAAATTGATCGTTTAATTCCGTAACTCGCACATATGACTGAATTAGCTAACGAGACCTGTTCCATTTTGTCCGGAACGCGGAAAAACCCTAGGAATACCTGTCGGCACGTGAGATTTGGAGTTCGTTTGTAAAAGCTTGTTAAAGTTGGAGATAATAATAAAATAATATTAATAAACATATATATATTTTCACGTTATTCAAGAAAACCCTAGAATTCTCAGGGCCGCCGTTCATTACACTTTAATGGCCGAAAATTGTCTACTTTCTTCCTCAATTATCGATCAATCCTCTCAATATTTTCGAAATCTCCCAACAAGAGAATTGTAGTACTCGACGAGTACTACACATCCAATGGTCGAGATCGCTTTTGGTGCTTGGAGGAGGAGGGATCTGGTCATTAATCATGGCCGTTCGTATGACTCGCATGCCTAGGAGGCACCGAGCTCGTGCGCGCTCCTGGGGGAGGTGGAGTAGGCATAGAGCGTTAAGGTGGTGGCTTTGGATCGACCTATGGGTGAGCGACGAGGGTGCGGTTGTAAACCCTAGGCGAAGGTTGTTGGGTTCTTGTCGCGTTTTTTTTTTGGAGCTTGCGTTCGCGATGGGGAAGACGGGGGTATGACCGTGTTTTGCTTATGGTTTATATAAAAAAATTGTTTTAAATTCAATTCAAACTTTAAAATTTAATAACTTGTTCGTACGATATCAGATTTCGACGAAATTTGCGGCGCCGGGATCGCATAGACGCATTGTTCGAAACAGTGCAATTCCGGAATCATTCCGGGAAAATAGAAATTGAGTTAAATCGAACACCGTTTAGTTTAATTTAAAATTTCGAACGCTCGCCGAAACCCAAGGTGAGTTATTCTCACTGACATCTGGATGCTAGCTAATTTAAATAGTTAATATTTAAATATTTGTGTGATTGGTTGGATATAATTGTTGCTATCAGTCTGGATTGATATTTATATATGTGATGTGCTAATATTTATGGATGCAGGGAAAACAGGTTGGAGGAATCCAACTGGATTCCTCACAATGTAACAATTATTTTATAATTGATAATGATGTCTGATTATGTGTTGTGATTGACAAATCTGAAATTAATTTGTACTGTGAAATTGTTGTATAAATTGTAATTACAGAATGTAATTATGAATGGATTAAATTGGGTTTTTACGAAATAAAATGAATTGTTAATAATAGAATTTCAAAGAATAAAATGTGAAATCTGATTTGGATGGAAAATGTAAAATTGGTAAAATTGGGATTTGAAATACAGTGGAAATTTACCAATTGACAAATGTGAAGTGTAGATTTCTGGAAATGAATTCTATGGAAATTACAATTTGGTTTAGAATAACGATGGGTTATTTTAATAATGAATAGTGTTGTCCGGGAAAATTAAAATATGTTAAAATGAAGCTTCCGACTTTAAATTAACAGTTTTAAATGTAAATAGAATATTTTGAAATGTCGTTTTTCATTGGGATTTTATTTAAGCAAAATTTAAATATGGTTTTTCATTGAAAAATTTTCCAAATTTATTTATTTGAGAATGATTTAACACCTATATTTCAAAATGAATTTTCGGATATGGGAAATTGAGATTGAACTTCGAATGAAGATATAGATAAGTATGGAATTGGGAATTTAGGTTGTAAACATAAATTGAATTGAAATAAATCGATTGGATTTATATGAAGGATACTTTGGGTGTTTGTGAATGTTAATTGATAGTTAAATCACCGACTATCAATATTGGACAAATGCGTTGATCGTTTCGAAGAGACATGGATCGAGATTTATTTCTCGAAAACCACTTCGATCCGGTTTGTACGTTTCGTGCGAAAAACGTGTTCGAAGTCGAAGATGGAGCAGTGAAGTGCAAGGGCTAGTCGCTACTAATCCTGAGGATATTTTCAAAATGGATGTAGTAGGAATAGTTCCTCGGTTCCGTTCGAACCCGGGACGGACTTGTATGGATGAATGCTTGTGAAACATCGTCAGGTGGACGATGGGCATTCTAAGGAATATGTTCTGAAAAGGTAACGCTTAGCCTCAAGCCTCATCAAATGGGAATGACTGAAAATTAGGGGATATGCAGCAAGGCTTCGTGGGTAGCCCCCACTGGAGAGTAAGGTCATCCCTGTCTAGATGTCCCTTTTTATTTCGGCTTAGTGGACGGTTGCTGATCCCAACCGTGGGGTGATCTTATTCGGAACGTCCAGTAAGGGATGGGTCCGGCCTTGTGTTGCAGGGGATCGGGCGTGGTCCTCGGTACGGTGATCTAGGCCCCGTACTGTGACAGGTGATATACCAGTGCCTAGTCATTGTTGGAAATCCATTCTCCCTACGAGCCTTGTACGAGTTTTGTTTATATTACCCACTTTTGTGGCTAGTAGCTGGAATTTAATGAATGTAACAATTTCGGCTATTTTATAAGTATTTGTATATAGACCCTATTATAATATCATAGGATTTCTATAAAAGTGTTTTAGCTATCGTAAGGTAAAAACCCGACATGTTTATTCGTGGCATGGTCTTACGAGATGCTTTTGTTTTCAAAGGATTTTTGAAACTTTAATAATCAATTTGGATGCATTATTATCAGCTGGTATTCCAAACTGACTCGGGTGTTATTTCATTATAATGCTCGGGTCAGACCGAGTATTATATGTTCAGGATAGGATTCTATGGAGCAGGAGAGGAGCTGGAGTCCGAGACGTATTATCTGTACCTATATATATATATATATATATATATATATATATATATTCCGCCGATGTGATTGTATGGTATGTCTGATTGGTAATAGTTGATGTATGAGAAACTCTGACGATATGATGTATAAACAGTTATAGATTTCATTTTGTGTAAAGTTCTATATTTGGTATTATATTTTATTCCGCTGCGACTGTGAGATTCTGACATTGTTTAACTTCTTCTTCTTCTATCTCTTCTTCCTAAATCCAAATGGTTCGTATTTCTGTGCCACTTGAGTTAACAGATGTAACGACAAGCTATTTGGGACCATTCAAATCGATAATAAAACTATACATATCCGACTTGAATAATTCAAAATATCGAATTGTTAATTAAAATTTGGCAAAAACTTAAAATATACAGTAAATAAATCAATCACAGATCACAAAGTAATATAATGCAGCGGAATAGATAAAGAATAGTAGTTCATGAAGCTACTACATACATCAGAGTTAGAAATAAAATACAACTGAATATCTTAGATGCAGTGAAGTCTTCAGTACGCACAGATGACTTCTCTGAACCAATCAACAAGATGACTGAAAGGATATATAGCTGGATCTTCAAGCAAAGCTCCATCTTCGAAGGTGAGTCTCAGATGCTGTATCACCCAATCTGACCCGAGCGTAAAGCAAAGCACAAAACACTCGAGTCAGGATTAACATTCTTATATCAATAAATCCAACTCAAGTGAAATATCAACTGAAATACAAATAACTTAAAGGATGTTTGGGATAACCATCCTCTAAGGGTCCATGGAACTATCTACAGGGTAGAAATATACACTATAACACCGTGGTTCTTTCATCTTAATTATACCTCAAAATCAAATATCATTTCACTTCAAATATAGCTATTTTCCAAAATAGTATTTAGATATATTAAATAATTTATACCGTAAAATATTTTCAATTCCCTCAACTTAACAAATTGTTTCAACATCAACCCGACCTTCCCATTTAAATTAAATTCAATCTCAATTTATCAATTTAAATTCAACTCAATTCCTAAATAACCACTTCAATTTTATCGATCTCAAATTCGGATTTGTAATCACAAAATACCCCTTTATATTCAATATTTTTAAACCTTTAAGTATTCAACGTTTCAACTAAATTTTTATTCAATTTAGTTTTCTAAATAATAAATTCAAATTTAATTCAACCTAAATTTTCATTTTAATTCAATTTAGTTTCTAAATAACAAATTCAACTATATTGATTTCAAATACAGATCTGAATCTCAAATTTAAACCATTTAAATTCCAATATGGTTCAAGGCTTAAAAATTTAAATGTTCAATTTAACCATTTCATATAGATCTCGATTTAACCTCATAATTATTTAGTCTTGAAATACTTCCTCATTTGATTCAAGATTATTTAATTAACCTTAAATTCCATTTTTCTCAATATTTTCTTTAATTTTTATTAAACGTGAAATATTCATTAAATCACTTAAATCAAAAATCCAGTTACAAATCATACCCTTTAAATTTCCCATTTAATAATTTCAAAACAATTTAATTAAATAAATCCTTTTTAAATACCATTTTTAATAAACCCAAATTTATCTCCCAATCTTAATTATTCAATTTTATTTCAAGAGAATCTATTTGAAATATAGATTTACATAAATACTTAACCATATTATATGTATTAAATCAATCTAATTTAAATCAAATATTACGACTAAATCTATATATAAAATTTCCATTTTATATAATATCTTAAGAATCAAAATTTATTAAACCATATATTTCTTTCCAAAATTATAGAAATTTCAAATACTTATATGGACCAACGGTGTCTGTATATATTTCTTATCATATAGTCAAGTGCTACGGATATTTATCATTTCAATCCGTATACTAAATATATACGGGTGGATGACATTTCAACCCGTAATCCCAAATTCAATTAAATGAAAATCGCTTGGGTTTATCATTTCAACCCATAACGAATTTCTCCAATTCTAAAGTCCATTCGGGTATGTATCATTTCAACCCACAGTGAATTCTAAACTACAGGGAACTTGCAGAGTGATAACAGATAATAATAATATAACAACGGGCATATATCATCCGTAATCAAAAAAAATATAAACCATAGGATATGGTGTCATATCCCACAGGTGAATCGTTACGAATAATAGCATAGATGACAGTTTAAACAACTGCAACAGCATATTTCAATTGTCGTTTCAATTTAAATTAAATCTAATAAATATAAGTACGTTAAATCGTGAGTGATTGCTCACCTTTCGAGGCTAGAGAAGATAGACGATGGGAACGGAAGCGAATTGTGGATCCAAACACGAATTTCGAAGCAAGGCAAGGCCCGATGTACTCGAGTTCGATGAACAAAGCTGATCAAATCTCTTCTCTGGCCATACCACATCACCAGCACCCATACACACAACAAAACCTGACCATACATCCCCTTTCACTTCCACTCACTACCAAACTTTGTATATCACAACATCCACTTCAAAATCACAAGCAATCACCACTAACCTATCATCTAGCAACTACAGACAACCATCTTCAACTGACTACATCCAACCAACTAAACATAGTGCACACTGCCTCACCTCCTTCCTGCACATACTCATTTCTGTCAACCACAATCATTCACCTACCCTTATGTACTCCTGACAACTTGCTGCCACGCTGATCAACATTACGCTAATCATCTCCAAGCTCCAGTCAAATACCCCAAGCACTTCCCTACTGCTACGTCATCTGTTGCCACATTACATCCAAAAAAACTTCACACCTCTTTATACAGCACCACCAATCGAAGCAGTGCATCATCTTTCCACTATCACTACCAAAAAAAAACGTCACTTACATACAATACTACCGCAGCACGGTGCCACGCCACTTCACAACTCAGGCCTGCTCATCCCAAACTCCACAGTCATTTCCACAGCCTACAACTCAATATACCTCAATCCCAGTACACTTCGGTTCATCATCTTTTCATCATCTACAAGTACCAATCACCCATCATCTCCCATTCTAATCACTGTGCTGTTACATAACATACTTTTCTACTCCATGCGCATCTACTCACTTCATCTATTCCTTGCCTCCTCATATATTACAAACTCCAACAGCAGTTCACAATCTTATACAATAAACCACATCTCTCACTGTATCACAACATCAATTCAAACAACCTGCCTATTATTTCCAACCACCGCGATCGCAACACCCCATCAAATCGCAACACCAATTACCAAACTCCACCGAACTGCCCTCTGTCACAAAAATCATCACACACACCATCCTCTACAACACCACAAACCCCTTCCTTGCAACTCTTCTTGCTCACTGCCTCAGACAAACCATCTACTCGACTACCTTGCTGCTCATAACAGTGCACATCCACAACTTACAAGCCTCTGCACACTACAACAAACTCCTCCCTTTACTAACCACCCAGACCGCAACACACACAACATCACAACTATATACCTTACGCAAGCAAGAGTGTTGCTGCCCCATGGCTCGAAGCTGACGGTGGATTTGAGATAGAAGACGAGGCCGAGGGTGAAGACAGGTGGCCATTCGCGTGGAGGTTGGGCTGATGGCTTAAGAAGGCGGAATCGGGTATGAGGCGGGTGAGAGAAGTGGTGGGGTGCGCGCTTTGGAAGGGCAGGGCGGAGTTGGACGTGGGGCGTGATCGGAGGGGGAGGGGAGCGTGCCTTGTGTCGCGCGCTGTGGTGGAGTCGAGATCTGGAGAGGGGATGATGGAGCAAGTTGTTGTGGAGAACAAGGAAACACGGTGCACCTTTGGGAAGCTACGGAAGAAGAAAAAGAAAACGGGCAAAAAAAAGGGGGAAGAACAAAAATGGTGAATGAATCCAGAGCAAAAGAAAAAGGCAATGAATATTTATAAGAAAGGAATCATTGAAATATCAAGGGTCACACACACAAATCTCGCTGAAAATTAAATAAAGCAATTTTGCTCTGTTGTTTGGTCTGCAAGTTTCAAATTCGAAACCGAAAGAAAACGCAAAGGAAAAATTAGAAATGAATATATACTTAAAAAGTAAAGAAAGTAATAACAAGGGTCACCCAGTAATCCAGCTAGAAATTTAAAGAAATAAAACTTTGAGTAATTAATTGTTTAATTGCTGATTTGATAGCACGTTTCAAATTTGAAACGTAAAGGAAAAGTTAAGTCACAAATTAGGGTACCGTTACAATAGACAGTTTATAATTTTCGTCACGTCCCGAATCTCAAAATAAAGAAGTAAATATATTGTTGAAATCAGCACGACGAGACGATCAAAACGGTATACAGATATCTGTGGTATGATCATCCGATCAAAAGTCGATAATCGGTACCAGTAATGTTGTTATTTTCCCGGAATTAAGATAAACGGATCAATAGAAGTCAAGATTTTGAAAAACGAAAGATGTCGTTTCACTTAGAAAAGGATTTAGAAATTTTCTATGTAAAATATTTAGGTTTGGAAAATATTTTACTATCAACAATTTTTAACTGACTTGAATTTAATAGAATTTAACAATGAAATAAACTTTAATAAAATAAATTGAAATTTTACCATTAGCTATATTTAATTATACGTAATGCAAATATAAAATTTTTATTTCAAAATATTATTATTTAAAATTTCTCAAAAATCCAAATTAAATAGGTTATAAAACCAATTAAAAATTAATAAAATTTTATGGGTCATTACACTCTCCCCCACTCAAAACTTTTCGTCCCCGAAAAGCTAGGAGGTAGGAGAATAGAACAACCAGAAATAAAATAAATTGAAAGACAAGATAAATAATTAATTTAAAACTATATAAATTTTATTTGAAATATTTGTTTGATAACTTCATTTGAAATTTAATTTTCTTTAATACTTTAATCCTTTTCAAACTCCTTTGAAAACAATCATTTACATTATTACTTATATTTACAAAGAAGCTATTGAAATATTAAATCCAAAATTCATAAATTTTTATTCTGTTTCAAGATACCTTCCAAATATTATTATTAGATCACAAATCATTTTTTTATATGTTTTATTTTAGATAAATAACTTCTAAAATATTTATAACACTAAAATTTCTATTAAACCAAGTAGTATATAATTAAACAATATTTTTAAAGGATATATCCAACAAGGAAGGAAGGTAGATTTGGAAAACAGAATCAAGGTGAATAACTAAACTGAGCAGATAAGGTAGATGCAAGAAATAGTATCGGGCACGAATAATTAATCTAGAACCATAAGAATTTAAATTTCAAATATTAATTCAAAATTTCTTTGTTGGGAAAAATACTTTTATAATAAATACCTTTATGTCGAAATAAATTTTCCTTTCGAAAATACTTTTATAACTCGATATTTCAACAAGTTTATCCTCATTCTTGCAGACTCTGGCCATGCGTTGATCAGGCGCAAAGCTAGAATTCTTCAAGTACTTAGTAGACTTGTTTCAACACCCAGTGAAAATACTTGAAAAACCTTTAAAACAGATATGGAAAGTACAATCCAAACAGAACAACCAAACCAAAACCTTTGTCCGACCATGGTTCGTAGATACACAATGGTTACGCCTGGATCCCCCAGGAAACAATCCGTATCCGTAAGCTTTCTCAGCCCTGCGAGTTACGCCATGATGACTAATAGAGTGCAGGATACACAATGGTTACGCCTGGATCCCCCAGGAAACAATCCGTACCCCTAGGCAAGACTCAGCCAGGCACTTGCGCTACTATTCGCGGCCTACACAGATTGCAGGATACACAATGGTTACGCCTGGATCCCCTAGGAAACAATTCGTACCCCTAGGCAAGACTCAGCCAGGCAATTGCGCTATGCATTCACGAGAGAAAAAAAACCATGGGTTACGCCACGGTGGGAACACTCGAGTATTACATCCGGAAAACCAAAAATTAGAAAGAATAATATCGATAGAATGAATCCACGATGTGGCCACAAAGCGGATATCAAGCAGAAGGCACTTTCCATATCTTTACTTCGAAAATATATATCATATAGTACCTTTTCAAATCACTTTCAAATATCGTACATATATAAAGTCCATATATATATAAGATTCCATTTTCAAATCGAATACTTTCCAAATCAATAGTATATCAAATCATACTTATATAGACTTCGATTATGTAAAAATTCTCTTTCCAAATTGAGTACCTTTCAAATCAACTTCATACTTATACAAATCCATTTTATATAAGTTCGACCACTCCCAAATCAAGTGCTTAGTAATCATATCAATTCAGTTTCAAAATCATGTATGATTTCACCAAATTTTCTTCCAAATTAAATATCTAAATTTCAAAGTCCCAAAATAATAGGTTTAGAAAAATTACCCCCTTTTCCAAATTAAAATAATTCAAGTCAAACAAATTCATTTTCAAAATCACCATATAAGAACTGGTTTTTAATTCCAATTTAATTTCAAAACCAAATATTTTCCCAAAATCAATTATACTCAAAAATGGTTTCCAAATTTATAATTATCCTTTTTTTTCACAACTTTTAAACTATCTATTTCTATGTGAAATATCCAATTTACCTTTCTGAAAACCATTATTCAACTATTTTTTTTGAACATTTCAAAACTAAATTTATATTCTTTATCAAACATTTTATACTCTTCGAAATTTCTTAGCTTTGAAAAATTTAATCTCGATTTGGAAGTGTTTGAACATTCGAAATAGTTAGGGAAATCAAATTTTCAATTCAAGAGTTGAAAATCAACAATAAATCAATAAATCAATTATTAAATCCGAAACTCGAGGACTGAACACCGGTCTCATTTTAAATTGTTTCAAATATATACTTATATCTTCCTAAAATATCAAATTATACTTCGGAATTTGAAATCAAAAACGGTTTTACAAAATCACTTGCATAGCGAAGCTATTAAAGTGGCCTCTCCCCCACTCTGAAACTCGAAAATCAATGTCGATGATGCGTGCACTCATTACCGAAATTATTTTCCAGCGACATAAGTGAGTTCTGGACTTCTATTTTCTTGAAAACTACTTTAAATTTCTTCAAAATTATTGGAACTCATTTGAACTCATTTGAAACATTTCTTATTTGGAAAAGTACCTTTAAATCGTATTTTATATATTTTCCAAAATCTTAAATCCAATTTCAAAAGACCGGAATTCAATTCTCGAATTTCAAATTTAACCCTTCAGTTGTAAATCATTTTTATATAAATCAATTTCTTACAAGTTTTCAAATTTTCAAATCCTTTCAAAACTTTTATATGTATAGAATAACATTTCTTATTTGTTTTATATATATAGGTATATAATCCTTCTCGAAAAAAATTTCTTTTTATATATAGAATAAAATTATAGTTATCAAAATAATAATTTCGGTACAAAACAATTTCAAAAATACAACATACTCGATTTTTCAAAGGGTGATTTAAGAATGGATTTCAAAACAAAGGTAGAGATTTAAATTAGAAGACTCTAACTAATAGAATCCTGATTCGAAGATAGACTCGATCGAAGATGATTAAATTACAAATAGGAGATGGATATACTTCTATAAATCACAGGCGACTTTAACCAGGTCAACCGTGACTTCAGGAATAAAATCGATGCGGAATTCCAAAACAGACCGACCTTCGATCGCCAGAGATAGAATTCGGCATATCAAGATATAGCAGCATCGTAAACCGAGGATATAGAAATCTTCGGTGAATCAATTCCAATTGTAAAGGAGTTTTCACCCCCCCTTTACAAATCATTCAGTGGAGTTATGGGATATCCCGGAATCAAACGAATATAAATAGGGAGAGATAGAATGAATTTCAAAATCGAGGGACATTCCAAAATTCAAAGGAAATCGAGTCAAAAGGAAGAGATTCAACTCGAGCGAAAGTGATTCTGTAAATAAATTTACTATATATGCTAAGTATTGCCTAGAGCCACAGCTCTGATACCAACTGTAACGACCCGCTATTTTGGACCATTCAAATCAATAATAAAACCATACATATCTGACTTGAATAATTCAAAATACCGAATTGTTAATTAAAATTTGGCAAAAACTTAAAATATACAGTAAATAAATCAATCACAGATCACAGAGTAATATAATGCAGTGGAATAGATAAAGAATAGTAGTTCATGAAGCTACTACATACATCAGAGTTAGAAATAAAATACAACTGAATATCTTAGATGTAGTGAAGTCTCCAGTACGCACAGATGACTTCTCTGAACCAATCAACAAGATGACTGAAAGGATATATAGCTGGATCTTCAAGCAAAGCTCCATCTTCGAAGTTGAGTCTCAGATGCTGTATCACTCAGTCTGACCCGAGCGTAAAGCAAAACACAAAACACTCGAGTCAGGATTAACATTCTTATATCAATAAATCCAACTCAAGTGAAATATCAACTGAAATACAAATAACTTAAAGGATGTTTGGGATAACCATCCTCTAAGGGTCCATGGAACTATCTACAGGGTAGAAATATACACTATAACACCGTGGTTCTTTCATCTTAATTTATACCTCAAAATCAAATATCATTTCACTTCAAATATAGCTATTTTCCAAAATAGTATGTAGATATATTAAATAATTTATACCGTAAAATATTTTCAATTCCCTCAACTTAACAAATTGTTTCAACATCAACCCGACCTTCCCATTTAAATTAAATTCAATCTCAATTTATCAATTTAAATTCAACTCAATTCCTAAATAACCACTTCAATTTTATCAATCTCAAATTCGGATTTGTAATCACAAAATACCCCTTTATATTCAATATTTTTAAACCTTTAAGTATTCAACGTTTCAACTAAATTTTTATTCAATTTAGTTTTCTAAATAATAAATTCAAATTTAATTCAACCTAAATTTTCATTTTAATTCAATTTAGTTTCTAAGTAACAAATTCAACTATATTGATTTCAAATACAGATCTGAACCTTAAATTTAAACCATTTAAATTCCAATATGGTTCAAGGCTTAAAAATTTAAATGTTCAATTTAACCATTTCATATAGATCTCGATTTAACCTCATTATTATATAGTCTTGAAATACTTCCTCATTTGATTCAAGATTATTTAATTAACCTTAAATTCCATTTTTCTCAATATTTTGTTTAATTTTTATTAAACGTGAAATATTCATTAAATCACTTAAATCAAAAATCCAGTTACAAAATCATACCCTTTAAATTTCCCATTTAATAATTTCAAAACGATTTAATTAAATAAATCCTTTTTAAATACCATTTTTAATAAACCCAAATTTATCTCCCAATCTTAATTATTCAATTTTATTTCAAGAGAATCTATTTGAAATATAGATTTACATAAATACTTAACCATATTATGTGTATTAAATCAATCTAATTTAAATCAAATATTACGACTAAATCTATATATAAAATATCCATTTTATATAATATCTTAAGAATCAAAATTTATTAAACCATATATTTCTTTCCAAAATTATAGAAATTTCAAATATTTATATGGACCAACGGTGTCTGTATATATTTCTTATCATATAGTCAAGTGCTACGGATATTTATCACTTCAATCCGTATATTAAATATATACGGGTGGATGTCATTTCAACCCGTAATCCCAAATTCAATTAAATGAAAATCGCTTGGGTTTATTATTTCAACCCATAACGATTTTCTCCTATTCTAAAGTCCATTCGAGTATGTATCATTTCAACCCATAGTGAATTCTAAACTACAGGGAACTTGCAGAGTGATAACAGATAATAATAATATAACAACAGGCATATATCATCCGTAATTAAAAAAAATATAAACAATAGGATATGGTGTCATATCCCACAGGTGAATCGTTACGAATAATAGCATAGATGACAGTTTAAACAACTGCAACAGCATATTTCAATTGTCGTTTCAATTTAAATTAAATCTAATAAATATAAGTACATTAAATCGTTAGTGATTGCTCACCTTTCGAGGCTAGAGAAGATAGACGATGGCAACGGAAGCGAATTGTGGATCCAAACACGAATTTCGAAGCGAGGCAAGGCCCGATGGACTCGAGTTCGACGAACAAAGCTGATCAAATCTCTTCTCTGGCCATACCACATCACCAACACCCATACACACAACAAAACCTGACCATACATCCCCTTTCACTTCCACTCACTACCAAACTCTGTATATCACAACATCCACTTCAAAATCACAAGCAATCACCACTAACCTATCATCTAGCAACTACAGACAACCATCTTCAACTGACTACATCCAACCAACTAAACATAGTGCACACTGCCTCACCTCCTTCCTGCACATACTCATTTCTGTCAACCACAATCATTCACCTACCCTTATGTACTCCTGACAACTTGCTGCCACGCTGATCAACATTACGCTAATCATCTCCAAGCTCCAGTCAATTACCCCAAGCACTTCCCTACTGCTACATCATCTGTTGCCACATTACATCCAACAAAACTTCACACCTCTTTATACAACACCACCAATCGAAGCAGCGCATCATCTTTCCAATATCACTACCAAAAAAAAACGTCACTTACATACAATACTACCGCAGCACGGTGCCACGCCACTTCACAACTCAGGCCTGCTCATCCCAAACTCCACAGTCATTTCCACAACCTACAACTCAATGTACCTCAATCCCAGTACACTTCGGTTCATCATCTTTTCATCATCTACAAGTACCAATCACCCATCATCTCCCATTCTAATCACTGTGCTGTTACATAACATACTTATCTACTCCATGCTCATCTACTCACTTCATCTATTCCTTGCCTCCCCATATATTACAAACTCCAACAGCAGTTCACAATCTTATACAATAAACCACATCTCTCACTGTATCACAACATCAATTCAAACAACCTGCCTATTATTTCCAACCACCGCGATCGCAACACCCCATAAAATTGCAACACCAATTACCAAACTCCACCGAACTGCCCTCTGTCACAAAAATCATCACACACACCATCCTCTACAACACCACAAACCCCTTCCTTGCAACTCTTCTTGCTCACTGCCTCAGACAAACCATCTACTCGACTACCTTGCTGCTCATAACACTGCACATCCACAACTCACAAGCCTCTGCACACTACAACAAACTCCTCCCTTTACTAACCACCCAGACCGCAACACACACAACATCCCAACTATATACCTTACGCAAGCAAGAGTGTTGCTGCCCCATGGCTCGAAGCTGACGGTGGATTTGAGATAGAACACGAGGCCGAGGGTGAAGACAGGTGGCCATTCACGTGGAGGTTGGGCTGATGGCTTAAGAAGGCGGAATCGGGTGATGAGGCGGGTGAGAGAAGTGGTGGGGTGCGCGCTTTGGAAGGGCAGGGCGGAGTTGGACGTGGGGCGTGATCGAAGGGCGAGGGGAGCGTGCCTTGTGTCGCGCGCTGTGGTGGAGTCGAGATCTGGAGAGGGGATGATGGAGCAAGTTGTTGTGGAGAACAAGAAAACACGGTGTACCTTTGGGAAGCTACGGAAGAAGAAAAAGAAAACGGGCAAAAAAAATGGGGAAGAACAAAAATTGTGAATGAATCCAGAGCAAAAGAAAAAGGCAATGAATATTTATAAGAAAGGATTCATTGAAATATCAACGGTCACACACACAAATCTCGCTGAAAATTAAATAAAGCAATTTTGCTCTGTTGTTTGGTCTGCAAGTTTCAAATTCGAAACCGAAAGAAAACGCAAAGGAAAATTTAGAAATGAATATATACTTAAAAAGTAACGAAAGTAATAACAAGGGTCACCCAGTAATCCAGCTAGAAATATAAAGAAATAAAACTTTGAGTAATTAATTTTTTAATTGCTGATTTGATAGCACGTTTCAAATTTGAAACGTAAAGGAAAAGTTAAGTCACAAATTAGGGTACCGTTACAACAGACAGTTTATAATTTCCGTCACGTCCGGAATCTCAAAATAAAGAAGTAAATATATTGTTGAAATCAGCACGACGAGACGATCAAAATGGTATACAGATATCTGTGGTATGATCATCCGATCAAAAGTCGATAATCGGTACCAGAAATGCTGTTATGTTCCCGGAATTAAGATAAACGGATCAATAGAAGTCAAGATTTTGAAAAACGAAAGATGTCGTTTCACTTAGAAAAGGATTTAGGAATTTTCTATGTAAAATATTTAGGTTTGGAAAATATTTTACTATCAACAATTTTTAACTGACTTGAATTTAATAGAATTTAACAATGAAATAAACTTTGATAAAATAAATTAAAATTTTACCATTAGCTATATTTAATTATACGTAATCCAAATATAAAATTTTTATTTCAAAATATTATTATTTAAAATTTCTCAAAAATCCAAATTAAATACGTTATAAAACCAATTAAAAATTAATAAAATTTTACGGGTCGTTACAACAGAGGTAGAATAGTGTTGATTCAAGGGGTACGGGTTTGCGGGCTGTCACATAATCATTCGTGAAAAGTTATCATGAAAGAGTATGGATGTATCTCTTAGTAAAAGGTTGTAACTCTTCATGAAAATGAAATGTCTTTTCAAAAATATAGCAGTTGAAGAAGTTCAGCCGTATGAAAATAAATTTTAGACTTCTGAAATTTGAAACGAGCAAACCAGAAAAGAAATAGGCTATTTTTGCCTAGGTTTAGACGTCTGAAACTTCTATTTCAGACGTCTGAATATTGTTAAAATTTTAAAATTTATTACAGATTCAGACGTCTGAATAGGTCATTTCAGACGTCTGAATTTGACCTGAATTTTCATTTTTAGCCTTGTGCAAGAGTGATTAATTAGGTGTGTGTGTCTATATATATATATATATATATATATATATATATATATATATATCCAAAGGAGAGATTTTCACAATATTTCAATTCTAAACAATGACACAAAACAATATATATGCAACATGAAGATTATATGATTCCAGTCTTGTAGATATCCCTGCAAAAGTATGTTAGTATTACAAAATAATGTATATAGTTTGTCGTAGTCAAAATACATAAGAAACATCGTAAACGAGGTTTCAACATTCTCCCCCTTTTTGACGATGACAACTATATACTAAACTCCCCCGATCAAGATGCATCAACATCAACTATATACTAAACTCCCCCTGTCAAAAAGCATCAACATCTTTTTCTCCCCCTTTGTCATTGCAAAAAGGTAATCAATGATTTAGAAGATAAACCAAAGTAGACTTGAATTAAAATAGATTACAAATAAGTTAAGATAGTAAGGAGTTCATGATAAATAACAAACATCATAATAGCTCAGAAATAAACATGAATGAACAAAAGTAATCAGAATCTAGGACTTGAGTCACTTCCAACAGCATCATCATCATCATCATCATCATCATCATCATCATCACCATTGTTATTCCCCGAGCTTGATGACCATTGAAAGGGAGTGGGGTTGAAAACTTCGGTAGATGACGAGGTTGAACAACCAATTCGTTTCGAAATTTTGTTTAGAAAGCCGCGAATGGAATTAAAACGTTTTTCAAATTTATTTTCAAGTTTTACCATTCGGTTGTGAAGCTTTGCTTGATTTTGGGAAAGTGTAACTAAGGCATTCCTGAGCTTGAGTCGGGAGAAAGAATCACAATATCATCATTGTCTTCTTCTTTCGATGGAGGAATACTTGGTTGAGCATGAGGAGCGTGATGACAAGGTTGTGTCCGGTTTTGATCACGGTTGGCAACCCATTCTTGAAAAGAGATATATGCTAAACTTCCCGGTTGTTTTGGCAACCCCATAAGACCCAATGTTTTAGACCCAAGTTCTTTGATTGAAGAAAATTCGGATTCAGGAAACGGAATGTTGAAATTTTGAAGAATTTTCATAATGTAAGAACCATAGTGGAAAGTCTTATATCGTCTCCAACGATTCACATCCATGAATTCTTCTAAAATTACTTGAGCCCAATTTATAGGTTGACCGGAGTATATAGCATATAGGGCTTGGAAATTTCTTTTATTAATAATCTCATAACTTCTTGTCCATGGAATAACGGATCGAATTAATGCCCTATGTAGAATGCAAGCTTGAGGACGAAGTTGAATGGAAGCGAGTCGAGTAATGTCATCATTCAAGGATTGGTGTGAGACTTCATCTCTATCATCCAAGTTTAAAGACACATCAATCTCATCTAAATCGTTGCCGGTTGATGGACATTGTAGTATTTCACCAAGTCTTGCAATTGGTAGATATATTTTAACACCACATACCAAAGTCCAAATACAATCATTGCTATTGTGAGGAGTATGATGGTCTAGATTCATATTTGCATAAAATAATTTTACTAAAAGATGATTAATCTTAATATTGTTGGCAGCAAAAGAAACTAGAGACTCTAACCCATTAGCTCTTACCATTTGATGAATACGATAGGCGCTGAATTCCTTAAATTTGATGAAAGCTCCAAGTAAAAAGTTAGATCTACTCATTTGAGAAAATCGTTGCCTAGCTTGTTCATTCCATAGCCACCGATCAATGTTTGGTGTAGATGAAGAAGATGATGGTCTCGATCTCTTTGATTTTGGTGCCATTTGATTGTATGAGAAGAAAGATATATGTTTTAACGGAGGAAGAAAAACTAAAAAGAGAAGATGAAGTATGAGAATAAAGCAAAGGACAGGTTGAATAAAGGGGTAGGTGTCTTGAAATTCGTGCAAAATTTCAAAATTTGAAAAGTCACCAAATTTCAGACGTCTGAATTAAGATTTTAGACATCTGAATGAAAGAAAATTGAAACAGAAAGAAATTAGTGTAATTTTGCCTATTTTCAGACGTCTGAAATTATTGTTTCAGATGTCTGAATCTGAAGAAAAAAATATTCCTGTATAATATTCAGACGTCTGAAACAATGAGTTCACACGTCTGAAATTTGAATTTCAGACATATGCACAAATCTTTTTATATAAAATGAAAGAAGAAAATTATATTATAATTTGAAAGAATTACAAGATATAAATATGATCATTTTAACAAATATTTAGATACAAGAAATTGTTTGTCCGAATCGCTTGGAGTTTTGCACTCTTCCGGTTCAATCTTGGTTATCTCTTTGTATGGTCGCAAAGGAGACCAATATGATCGATGTTCCCAAGAGTTTGGAGAAACCGGAGGACGTTGTGGACTAGGCTCCCATGGATTCCACTCAGATGAAGTTATTTGATGAGATGTTGATGGTTGAACTACATCTTTCTTTGGAGATGTACCACAGAATTTTAATGCTACTTGTTCAATGAAACTAAGTCGTTTAGCATTAACTTTCTGTTCGTAATACATCTCTCGTTGCAAATCCAATTGTTCTCTTTGGTAATGATGAATTTCAGATATTTTCTCTTTGGTTGATGGAGAACCAAAGAAAAAAAACCGTCGAGATTTCTTCTTTTCAGGAGTATAACCGGAACGTTCACATGAAGGACGAGGTCTATCCTTTTCTTGAGGTGTTGGAGTTGCCAAAATTTCAATAGATGATGTAGAATAGGATGATGGAGAATTGTCAGAGTTAGATGCCATGGAGAGAAGCAGAATTATCGAGTTGAATTCCATTGTAGAAAGAATTTCTTTTGGTAAACAGAAAACAGAAATTATTTGATGGAAGAAAAAACAAAGTTTGTACGTATTAATAGAAGATGGAAGGCTTATTTATAGAATATTTTGTTTTAAAGGAATGGCTGAAAATCTTTAGTTAGTTTTGTCTAAAAAGGAAAGAAACTAATGGTAAAGAATAAAGTAAAATAATTTTAGCCAAATGAAATTTTCAAAAGAAAATTAACTGTTAAAAAAATGTAACAGAAAACTCATAGATTTTGAAGAAACGTGTGGCTGAAAGATGTAAGTTAATGATATCCATACGTTTGTTGAAAAATTAAAAGGTGGAAGAAAAATTTAAATTAAGTACAAATATGTTAGAAGTATAGTTATGTGCTTTTATTAGAATATACAAATATGTTAGGAACTAGCATTGTTAGTAAATGTTAAGTTTGCAATATATCATAGACAGAAGATGATTTCTATGAAACTAACTAGATTTCAACCAAGAAAACAAAAAATGAGCTAAGGAACAAATATTAATACAAGTCAAATTAAATGTTTATGGAATTTTAGTAATAGTTAACTGTTTGCAAGAGATTATGAAGCAAAGTTACAAATCTTAATATGTTATAAAAATTATAAATTTTTAAGAGAGACAATACCAAGCACTCCTCTTAGTTTGATAAAAATAGTTTCTAAAAGTGGTTTCGTAAAAATATCAGCCAACTGATTTTCAGAAGAAACAAAATCTAGATTGATTGTTCCTTTTTCAACATTGTCACGAAGAAAATGATGATGTATGTCAATATGTTTTGTTCGTAAATGGTTGATAGGATTTTTAGATAAATTAATAGCACTTGAGTTGTCACAAAATATAGTTGAGTTTGATAAATTTATATTGAAATCTTTAAGTGTTTGTTGCATATAAATTACTTGAGTACACGCCAAAGCAGCAGAAATATATTCTGCTTCACATGTAGAAAGAGAAACACAGTTTTGTTTGTTACTAAACCAAGATACGAGTGATTTTCCAATAAAATGGCACATACCACTTGTACTTTTTCGATCTGTTCGAGAACCACCGAAGTCAACATCACTATATGAAACTAATTCGAATGGACATTATTTAGGATAGAACAGACGAAAATCCTCTGTGTTTGTAAGATAACGTAATATCCGTTTTACTTCTTTTAAATGTGATTCTTTTGGATTGACTTGAAATCTAGCACATAGACAAACACTCATCATTATGTCAGGACGACTTGCAGTTAAATATGTAATGATCCAATCATATTTCGGTATACTTTTTGGTCAACACTTTTGCCATTGTCATCTTTTTCAAGATGTGTTGTTGTACTCATTGGAGTTGGTTTGGCAGAAGTATTTTCCATTCCGAATCGTTTGATTAAATTATTACAATATTTTTCTTGATTAATAAAAACACCATTTTGAAGTTGTTTAATTTTTAGACCAAGAAATATGTTAGTTCTCCCATATGAGACATTTCAAATTCTTTGGTCATTATTTGGAGAAGTCCTGACACAATTTGTCATTAGTAGAACCAAAAATGATATCATTAACATAAATTTGAACTATTAAAATATCCTTTTTCGAATGTTTAATAAAAAGTGTTTGATCAACTTTCCCAATTAGAAATCCCGACGAAATTAGATAAGTCTTTAATCGATCATACCAAGCACGTGGTGCTTGTTTTAAACCGTAAAGAGCTTTCTTAAGTTTATAAACGTGATTAGGAAATTTCTCGTGAATAAATAAGGGAGGTTGTTCAACATATACTTTTTCTTTTATATAACCATTCAAAAAGGCACTTTTAACATCTATTTGATAAAGTTTGAAATTATGAAAACATGCATAGGCCAATAAGATTTGTATTGCTTCTAGTCTTGCAACTAGAGCAAACGTTTCTTTGTAGTCAATCCCTTCTTCTTGATTGTATCCTTGTGCAACTAGTCTTGCTTTATTTCTAGTGATATTACCTTGTTCATCTACATTATTTTTGTAGATCCATTTCGTCCCTATAACAGTTTGATCACTTGGTCTAGGAATTAATTCCCAACCTTCATTGCGTTCAAACTGGTTTAGCTCTTCTTGCATTGCAATTATCCAGTAGTCATCTATGGAAGCTTCTTTGGGATTCTTTGGTTCGATATTAGAAAGGAATGCTACGTGGCCCATTTGATGTAGTTGACTTCTAGTTCGAACATTTGAATTAATTTCTCCAATATTATTTTGAACAGGATAATCTCGTAATATTTTTGGTGAAGATCTTAATTCATTATTATTGTCAACAATATTTTCATCATTTTCAAGATTTATAGTTTCTGTATTTGTAATGTTATCTGGAAAATCTTCATCATCTTTTATACTTGGTTTTTGTAGAACATTTTCATCAAAAAATACGTGTAACGTTTCTTCAACAGTATTTGATCTTTTATTAAATACACGATAAGCTTTGCTACGATCTGAATATCCTAGAAAGATTCCTTCGTCGGATTTCGCATCGAATTTTCCAAGCTGATCTTTTGTATTTAATATAAAACATTTTGAATCAAACACTTTAGAATATGAAATCTTCGGTTTTCTTCCAGTAAAAAGTTCATAGGAAGTGTTTTTCGTTAGAGGTCGAATAGAAACACGATTCAAAACATAGCAAGCAGTTGCAACAGCTTCTGCCTAGAAATGTTTTGGAAGAGTGCTTCCATTTAACAAAGTTCGTGCACATTCTTGTAGAGTTCTATTTTTACGTTCGACAACCCCATTTTGTTGTGGAGTTCTAAGAAACGAAAAATTATGAAAAATTCCTTTCCTTTTACAAAAATGATCAAAAACTTCGTTTTCAAATTCTCCTCCATGATCACTTCTTATATTCTTTATTTTCAAACCTTTTAAATTTTGAATTCGTTTGACAAAAATTTTAAACTGCTCAAACGTATCACTTTTATTTTTTTATAAAAATGGTCTAAGTATATGTAGAAAAATCATCAACTATTACAAACACATATCTATTATGGTTTATGGATTGAACTTGAGTTGGTCCAAATAGATCCATGTGTAGTAATTCAAGTGGTTGTAAAGTAGAAATAACTTTCTTAGATTTAAAAGATGATTTAGTTAATTTTCCTAATTCACATGCATCACAAATATGATTGACCTTGAAATTCATTTTTGGTAATCCTCTGACAAAATCATTTTTAGAAAGTTTGTTTATAGTTTTGAAGTTGATATGACAGAATCTTTTGTGCCACAGCCAAGGATCATTTTCATTAGCTATTAAACACATATCTGAATTATGATTGATTTTCATATTCCGAACATAGATATTTCTATCTCTATTTCCTTCAAATATAAGATTTTGATTTTTATCAAAAATGCTACACTTATTTTCAGAAAAAGATATTTTGAAACCTTTGTCACATAACTGGCTGATACTTAAAAGATTGTGTTTTAAATTTTTGACTAATAAAACACTAGAAATAAGAGGTAAATCAGATGTACCGACATTGCTGACGTCGCCTTTTCCAATGATATATCCTTTGGAATTATCTCCAAAAGTGACGGAGCCTCCATTTGAGTACGTAATGTTTGATAGCATATTTTTGTCTCCAGACATATGTTTTGAGCAACCACCGTCGAGTATCCATTTTCCTCTCTTTATAAGTGGGTCCTACAAAAAATAAGAATAACATTGGAACCCACTTTGTGATAGGGTCCTAAGAGTTAGATCTTAGGAAACCAAACCCAAGTAGGTTCAGTATCCCCCTTAAAAATATAATTTTGATTTTTATGAATAGTTTCCAAAAAAGTATTTATATATTTATTCCTAATCAAACTATTGTTTGTTTTAGGAACCCATATTTTTATGATTTTAGAATTATTTTTCCTTTTTGGATAAGTATTAGTATAAGAAATATTTCTCCTAATTTCCTTTTTAGGTGGAGATTTTAATTTCTTAGAGTATCCTAGTCCCTTCTTATTGGAAGTGGATTGAGAATTTTCAATAATTTTGGATAGATTTTCTCTACCTTTATTAAAGTTAGATATATTTCTAGTAATATTATCTAACTTGGTTTTGAGACAAGTATTATTTAATTCTATCATTTTGATCTTAGTTTTTAGCTCATGATTTTCAGAGACAAGAGAATCATTCTTTTCTTTTTGAGTTTCAATTTCTTGACTCAATAAAGTAAGTTGAGAGTTATCATTAGAGAAGCTATCTTGAAGTTTTTCAAGTTCTTTTTCTAATATTTTCTTTTCATCGTTAAGCATATCTCTCTCGAATTTTGCTTTCTTCTGATTTTCTAGAGCTTCTTTATATTTTCTTTTGATGCTTTTTAAATTATCAAGAAGTTCTGAATTAATTTTAATCATATCATCAAAAGTAAGATCATTTACCTCATTTCCTGTAGCCATAAAACAAACATTTGCTTATTCTTTCTCACTATCGCTGCTGCTTTCTGAAGAAGAAGAATCTGAGTCATCCCATGTCACTGAAAATGCTTTTCTTTTAGACTTGTCCTTTCGATTCTTATTGTGATATATCTTCTTTTGTTCTGGACAATTCTTTTGCATGTGTCCTTTCTTGTGACAGTTAAAGCATTCTAGTATAGATGAAGATGGCTTATTCGAATTGTTGTTGAAGTTCCTTTTCCTGTTGTTTCAATTTCCTTTTCTGCACTTCAAAAACTTTTTAAAGTTTTAGCAATGAATGCTAAGTCTTCTTCATCCGAATCTGATTCTTCTTTTTCAGCATGGAATGCCATATTCTTTTTATCTTGTGCTTGTACTCTTTTAGCCTGCAAATTCACTTCATAGGACATTAGATTTCCTATTAACTCTTTTGGTTTCATGGTAGAATAATCATTAGCTTCTTCAATTGCTAAGACCTTTCTTTCCCATTCATCGGTTAAAGAGTTAAGGATTTTCGAAACAATATCAAAGTCAGAATACTTTTCTCCAAGTCCTAGTAATGAATGATATATATCTTGAAATCTAGAGTACATATCGTTTATAGATTCATCCTGCTTCATTCTAAAATTTTGAAATTGACTTTTGAGCATGGATATTTTGCTTTGTTTAACCTTGTTAGTTCCTTCGTGAGTAACTTTAAGTATTCTCCATATTTCATAAGCAGTTGTACACATGCTAACACGGTTAAACTCATTTCTATCTAAGGCACAAAATAACATATTCATAGCTTTGGCATTAGCAGTCGCATCTAGGTTTTGTGTGTTTGACCATGTAGAATATTCTGTTGTAGGAATGTTATATTCAGTTTGAGTAATATTCCATGAGTCAAAACCACTCGCTTGCATATAAATACGCATTTGAGTTGCCCAATAATTGTAATTCATACCATTAAATAGTGGAGGTCGTGCAGTAGATTGACCTTCAATAAAACTAGTGTTAGTGACAATGTTAACAGTACTGGTGTTATTTTCCATCTTAGCAAAATATCAGATAACTTTGTAACGGTTATAAGAGTACCTGCTCTGATACCAATTGAAAGTAACTGTAAGGATCGTGCTATATGGAATTATACTTTACTAGTGCGGAAATAAATTAAAAAAATACTATAACAATGTAAATAAGTATAAATGAAATAAGCACACTAGGAATTTTTATACTGGTTCGAACTTCCCGTTCTACGTCTAGTCCCAGACTCCTTCTGGAATTTCACTAACAACAATCCTCACTTAACTCGGAGGAACAGGTTTACAGCAACCCTTGAACAGCCGAACAAGGGACCTGAGCAGCAGAACAGGATTTCGCCTCAACAGTTGAAGAGGACTTCACTTGCCTGAACGACAGAACAGGACTTCAACTTATACAGAAAGTTTATGAAACAGTGTGTTCTCAATAACACGAATTTGTCTCTTGATAGTACAATCTTCATATAATCTTCTCCTTTTGATATATATATGTGTGTATGTGAAGAATATGGAAGTAAATGAATGATTATGTCGAAATTTGAATACTCAAAATGTTAGAATCAGCGTAGTATATAAATAGAAAGCTTTTTATCAAATCAGGTGAGTTAAACAAATGATTCTAGTATGTTTATATAGAGTATAAAGAGTTGTAATCATTCGTGAAAAGTTATCATGAAAGAGTATGGATGTACCTCTTAGTAAAAGGTTGTAACTCTTCATGAAAATGAAATGTCTTTTCAAAAATATAGCAGTTGAAGAAGTTCAGCCGTGTGAAAATAAATTTTAGACTTCTGAAATTTGAAACGAGCAAACCAGAAAAGAAATAGGCTATTTTTGCCTAGATTCAGACATCTGAAACTTCTATTTCGGACGTTTGAATATTGTTAAAATTTTAAAATTTATTACAGATACAGACGTCTGAATAGATCATTTCAGACGTTTGAATTTGACCTGAATTTTCATTTTTAGCCTTGTGCAAGAGTGATTGATTAGGTGTGTGTATGTATATATATATATACACGTATATATCCAAAGGAGAGATTTTCACAATATTGCAATTCTAAACAATGACACAAAACAACATATATGCAGCATGAAGATTATATGATTCCAGTCTTGTAGATATCCCTGCAAAAGTATGTTAGTATTAAAAAATAACGTATATAGTTTGTCGTAGTCAAAATACATATGAAACATTGTAAATGAAGTTTCAACAGACTTGGAGTGCCTTAGTCGTGACCTTTAGTGCCTTGAAAACATTGTGTGTTGCCTTATAGTTGTTGTGTTCATGCTCATATCTCTCTACCATACTTTGCTCCATCATTTTCCCATACTAGACCGACCTTTAGAACCAGATCCAAACCATGCCTTTAGCCATGCCATTTCAGATCTGAAGCTGAAGCATAGGTGGTAGAAGGCAAGTGCAAAGACATTGGAGATGATTTTGCATTTATCTCTAACATTGTTTAATCGTATTTTTAGTTGAAAACTTATGTTGTTTGTATTGTCTTGTTTGAATGTGTTCAAGGCAATTAATCTTTGGCTCTCGCAAACTCGAATTTTTGTCATGCTATCGTGCCTCTGAAGATCTCAGTTTGTGCTTTTGATCGTTGTCTCCAGCTTATACAAGTGGGTTATTCTCACCAGACAATATGTACATATATAACTAGTAAATTGACCCCTTTTGAATCTGTAAAATACATTATCATGTTACACCTGCTATATTTTGATCATATGATGTTCACCCATGCTTAAACACATGTTATATCATATGTTACTGTTATATTATGTTGTTCTGTTATTTATATCAGTTTATCACACTGCAAGTTCCCTTTAAATCAGAATCACTATGGGTTGAAATGATACATACCCGAACGGACTGTAGAATAGGGGAAAATCGTTATGGACTGAAATGATAGGCCTGATTGATTTTCAATTATTTTCGTTTACTTGGGACTGCGGGTTTGAAATGATGAAACCCTTATTTTCTTTGTAAATTACGGGTTGAAATGATATATTACCCGTATCACTTTACCTAGCGTAGAAAATTATATACAGGCCCTAGTTAAAATATGTTTTTCTAACATTTTTAAAATATTTATGAAATGTAATTATTATAATATTTTGATTTAAAATTAATTAAAAATAATTTTTGTAAAGTATTATTGATTTTATGAAAATTTATAAGTTAAATAAATTATGGAAAAGTTAGAAAATTTGAATGTAAGTCATTTTGGAAATTTTGATTTAATTATAATTGGAAATTAAATTAAATATGAAATGATGATAAATTTATGATAATTTGAATTTAAAAATGAATTTAAAGTGATTTTATAATATATTAATGATTTTTGAATAAAGTTAAAATGCGGAATGAATAATTATTTAAGTTGAAATTTTGAAATATAACCAAAATGGGAATTTGTGAATTTGGTTTAAAAGTGAATTTTAAGTTAAATAAATAAAATTGAAATTAAGTTATATTTTGAAATTTTAAACTTAAGTGTTAAGTTGAAATTTAATTCAATGAATTTAAAATTTAATGTTGAAATTTATTTTTTTATTTTTTTTGCAGGGCAAGCGGGGTTGAAAACTGGACCCCTACCAGATTTATTAAAAGGAATAAACAGAGATACAAATGGATAACGAAGAAAACAAACATAAGAAAGGGAAAAAAAACAGGGATAACATGAGTAAATACAGAATCCAAGGATCAAACTGCTGCTCCTGGAAATCATGCTTACTCACTCTCATACCATACAGTATTTCATTTTTTAAAATAGCCCAAAGCACTAAATGACTCCTCATTTGCCCTTCAAAATTCCTCCTATTGCTCTCATCCCACACTAATTTCATCAGTTTTTTAATAGTGAAGAAGAAAGGATATCTTCTCACATCATTCCACTTTGTTGCATTCTCAACCATAGCCCACTAATGTGCAGTTTGTATAGGGACAGTAGCCAACCCCAAATTACACAACATCTTACTCCATAAAAATAGAACATAAGGACATTCAAAGAAAATATGCAGGGTAGTTCCATCATGGACACTGCACAGTAAACATGAGGTGGGAACATTCATGCCATAAGCAAGCAGTTTATCCCTTATTAACAAGGCCTTGTTCACAACTTTCCAGAGCATCAAATTGTCACTACTCGGAGATATGCTATTCCAAATATCCCTGTGCCATTTGCAATCAGGCATGGAATCAATACCTAGCAGTGCCACATAAACATAGTAAATTTAATAAGTGAATTATTATTAAATCTTGATTTTTAAATGAAAATTTAACTTTATAAAATCATGAACTTAAGGAAAATTAAATGATGTTTATAAATGTGAAAATGTACGATTTTATAAGTTAAAAATGTTTTAAATAAAAATATATTTGGTTGTGAAATTATATTGAATATTTGAAGTTAATTAACTGCATTACAGCATTTGTAAATGCTGTAGTTGATGATAATGAACTAAAAAGCTAAACTGAATTAAAGGCTATTATAGCAATTTATGTAAGTCCTATAATTGTTGAATTTAACTAAGTTTATTTTAAATTTAAGTAAACCCTATTACAGCATTTTTAAAAATGTTGTCTTTTGTTAAATTGAACTGTTTTGAATGTAACTTTCCGTAGCGTTTTCTAAATGCTGCGAAAAGTGAATTTTCACTGTTTTGATAAACTTAAGTGAATAAATGAACTTTGAAAGTTGAAAATTTTAGAAATTTAATAATTTAATTATTGATATAGTAATTTCATTTTTAATGATTTAAAATGATTTTTGAAATATAAACTGTTTTGAAACGAGAATTGAAATGGTATTTTAAATTGAATGAAATGAATAATGATTTGAAATGAAGTTTTAGAAAGATATGATAATTTGATATATTAAAATGATTGAAAATGAAGTTTTGCAAAGATATTTTGATATATTAAAATGATTGGAATGAAGTTTTGTAAAGATATGATATTTTGATATATTAAAATGATTGGAAATGAAGTTTTCTAAAGATGATATTTTGATATATTAAAATAATTGAAATGAGTTTTGTGAAGATATGATATTTTGATATATTAAAATGATTGGAAATGCAGTTTTGTAAAGATATAATATTTTGATATATTAAAATGATTGGAAATGAAGTTTTGTAAAGATATGATATTTTGATATATTAAAATGATTGGAAATGAAGTTTTGTAAAGATATGATATTTTATATATTAAAATGATTGGAAATGAAGTTTTGTAAATATATGATATTTTGATATATTAAAATAATTGAAAATGAAGTTTGTAAAGATATGATATTTTGATATATTAAAATGATTAAAATGAAGTTTTGTAAAGATATGATATTTTGATATATTGAAATGATTTGACAGGAAGTTTTGGAAAAATATGATGTTTTTGAAATGGTTTGGAATTAATTTAATCTTTATTTTGATAAAGATTTGGATTTGAAATGGTATTCTATTTTGAAGTATAAATATTATTTTAAAAGTTATAACCGCGGGTTATAATAACGATTGGTTGGAAAAGAGACCGGGATCGGATATCTGGCATACTCTCTGTCGATACCGAAAACCACTTTGACAACCGTGTACGCGGTGGAGATTCCAGAATGAAGTAGGATGGTGGCTACGTTCTTGAGGTATATTACGCGGACCCGACTCCCGTGAGTTGGCTTAAGGTGGCTAAAAAAGGAGCGATCTCGGGCCAAAAGGGGTAGCTCCTCTGGTCGGACACATTCCTTCGATACTATACTCTTACTTGTGATTGATTAGATGGCCATCCTCCGATTTTGATATGGGAGTGTGTTCCGAGGTGGGCGTATGTGGCTGCTGCGTTACCACCAGCCCGTGTGCGTAATTGGTATATCTACCCTGGCATTGTCTTGTGTGCCGTGTCACCTATCATACCGAGCCTTTACTACAAGTTTGTTTTTCTCCCGTAGCCCATGTGGTATCCTCTGATAGTTTCCCGATCTGGAGATATCATGATATTGGATGGACTACTGGGACTATTATGTGTGAAAGGTGATATGGGTAGCCCGGAACGCTATTTAAATGTAAGTTTATTTTACTGTAGACATTATTATAATAACGCAATATTACTACATAGTAAATAGTTTAACGGATCCTTAGAGGATGGGCGGTCCCAGGCATCCTTTAAGTTACTTGTACCTTATTACAGTTCACTTGAGTTGGTTTATATTATATAAGTATATATTGTCCTGACTCGAGTGTTTGTATTTTTATTTACGCTCGGGTCAGCCTGAGTTATTCATAGATCTGGATTCCACTTTCTGGAGATTGGAATCACTGGACATGATCTACTATCTAGTTTTATCTATTTCAGTTCTATTGTTCTATTTAGCTTGTACTTGATTATCATCTTGAGACTTCTGTTGGATTTATTTATTCTATTGTATTTTATTTAACTCTGATATATTTACATAGTTGCTTCATGAACTACTATCTCTTTTACTTCTGCTGCATTTCTTACTCTGTGTCTGTGTTCTGTGATTATTATTTACTGTATGTTCTGAGATTCGCCAAATTTTATTTACAACGCGGTATTTTTAGCAATTCAAGTCCGACATGTGCGGATGCAAGTGGTTGAAAATATCGGGTTGTTACAGTTGGTATTAGAGCTTTGGCTTTGAGGCAAAACTTAGAATGTATGGTAAATTTAGTTGCAGAATCACTTTCATCCAAACTTGAATCTCTTCCTCTTTGGTTCAAATTTCATTTGAATTTTGGAACGTTCCCTACGGTTCCAAAATTCATTCGAGTCCCTCACTATTCATCTCCGTTTGATTATGGAGAATCCCATAACTCCACTTCGAATGAGCTTTATAGTGAATTGGCGGTCCCGCCAATCTCAAAAAAATTCATTTGGAAAGGGGGAAACTCCTTTACAATTAGCATCGATTCACTAGAGATTTATATCTATCCTTGGTTTAGATGCTAATATCTTTTGTTATTCCAAACTCTGTATCTTAAGATCGAATGTTGATTTACCCTAGAAAATCCACATCAATCTTATTCTTTAAGTCACGGATGACCCAGTTCAGGTTACCCGCGATTTATTTAAGCTTATCCACCTCCCTATTTTGTTATTCAATCGTCTTTTCTTTTGTTTCCAATCTATCTTCCAAACATTTTGAATTGTACTTGTAAATCAATATTAATGTTTTGTTTTATATTGTGTTGTTTGAGCTGTTGATGTTGATTTGGGTTTCCGATTGATTCGTCTGATGAACGCTATCGATAGAATTTCTAAAACACTGACAGAACAAACTGACACAATACTATTTTAAAATTTTGGTTAATAAAATAAATTTTGATATAAGTAAATTTATGCAACTTAACAAATTGATTTAAATTAATCATTTGAAATGATAATACTTGATTTATCATTTGTTGTTCTATAAATGAATTTATAAATAGCTGTTTATAAATTGATTTGGGAACTGAAATGAGTTTAAAACAAGAAATTTGAGAATTTAATTTCCGATGGTTTCAAACTTGTGTTTAAAGTTTTAAAATGGGTATATTGTTTGAAGTATTTTCTAATAGAAATTTGTTTCCAAGAAATTTTAAAGTTTAAAATTAGTGCTCTTCTCTTTGTCGCTGGAAAATAACTTCGGTGATGGCCGCGGCATCATCAACGTTCATTTTCGAGTTTCGAAGTGAAGAGACCGTTCTATAGTCTTGCTACAGCTTTTTTTTTGGGAAATTTAATTGATTTGAATTTCTAAAATAAGATTGAATCTATAATATATATAGATATATGATTTAAATTTGATTTGACATACTATGTATATATATATATATATATATTTATTTATTTATGTCTAAATGGTTTGAAGGAATCGGAAATTTTATTCTTAAACTTTATCTTAAAGAATCATTTCAATTATAAAAAGAAAATCAAAATTTTAGATAAATGATTCAAACTTGAGATGAGGGAATTAGAAAGTTTTATTTGTATAATACTCAATTGCATTTAAATATAACTTACCCAAATTATACAGAAGTTAACAATTGTAATTGGATAATATACAATATAAAAATATTTTATAAATAAAATTTGAATGGTTAAAATAAATGTTATACACTTAAATTTTAGTTATAAAATTATTAACATGAGTAAATAGAATAAAATGTTAATTGAATAATTTACAATATAAAATGATGTTAATGGAACTAACAATAAATTAAAGCAGTTATAATAGGAATAAATTTAAATTTAAGTAGGAATAAAGAAGAATTAAATTTATTAAGTACATTATGAGTATAATCAATGACTATTTTTCAAATCCATAATCTTAGAAATTGTTAATGTAAGATGATTAGAAGATAAGATAATAAAATTTGAGATAGTTAAGATTTATTTAACTTGTGTAAAAAAAATTAATTATTTATTTAATTTGAAATTTCCATGGTTTCTAACTTATTATCTTATTTTATTTTTCAAACTATCTTTTGGTTGTCCTTATTTTGCTTATTTTGCTTCAAGCTGGTCTAGGCATTGTTTTATAATTTTTCTGTTTAGAAATCTTTCTATAATCTTTGATAATCTCCACCTTGTTAAACTTACCTATAACAATAGTTATCAGGTATAATTTCAATCTCCTTGTCATCTCGTCTTAATCTTATTTCACTTTATCTTTTCTGTGCTTTCCCGTACCTCATTCCTTTTCGGGGACGAAAAGTTTTGAGTGGGGGAGAGTGTAACAACCCTAGATTTTTTTACATATAATTTAAATTTGACTTTATTTTATTTTGAAATTATTTTAAACTGGTTTTATTTCAAATATTTCATTTTTAAATATAAATTTTGATTATTATATGAATTATAATTTCAAACTGGTATAAATTGAATATTTTCTTGAAAAACGGAATTGTGTTCAAAACTGGTCAAACTTTTACTTTTAAGTTTTAAATTTAAATATTTGAATTCTTGAATTTTATCTTTTATTATGAAAATATATTTAATATCATGAATACTGCTTTTCGTTTCGTTGAAATTGGATTTAAATTGTGAAAGTTATACCCTTTACAATATTGTGTATATATAGGGTTATTTAACAATATTCTTTGTTTTAATTTATATAAATGATATTTTTACTTGATATATCTTATTCTAATTTGTATATTTATGTTATATTATGTATATTTTGACTTAAATATTTTTAAAGTGATGTTTGAATTTTTCCAAAGCTTATTGAATTTATTTTCTATTTTAAAGCCTAGTTTCTATTTTCTTTGCTATTTTCTTCATTTAAATTATATTTAATTAAAATTTATTTATTTATTTTGTGAAGGAATGTTTATTTTGTGTTTTTATCTATAATTTTAATATTTTATAAGTCCATATAAATTTTCCAAAATTTATTCTGTTTATTTTCAAATTTGCTTGACTAGTTTGCATTTTCTGAGCTATTTTCTTATTTTTACCTTATATCATTAATAACTATTTATTTATATTTTATATTTTGTTGCATTTTCGAAACTTTTACTGAAATTATTATTTTTCTCAGTAATTTAAACTCATATAAATAAATTAAAGGTAATGTGAAAAGGTTTTGACTTTTGGTTTCCAATGGCTCTTTATCTCCCACCTTTTCACATTTCAACCTTACTTTTCATTCAATTGGCCACATCTCCTCATTTCTTCAGCCGTCTATTTTTTTTCTCATTCATGTAAAACATTTTTCGGCCTCCATTATCTCCAAGAGTTTGGTAAATTTTACTTCTTTTACCATTGTTTTTCTTCTTGTTTTTCTACTTGTTTATGTTGATTTTTACTTGCCTTCTCTTCTACTTCAGGTTCGGCCCCACCACTCCAGCCACCATGGCCGCCTCCTCCACCACCTGAACCACCCACTACCTCCTCTCCAGCCCCAATCCACTAGTCGTGCCCAATAGTTGATCAAACTCCATCTAAATCTACACAAACTTCACCTATATGCACCATAGCCTAACACCTATTGCTTCCACCATCATCTTCCACCCCTTGGCCGCCACCTATTCCACCACCACCAGCCTTTTCCTGACCCATACACCTCTGCCAGACCTGTAGTTGACCACCTGAAGACTGGCCATGACTTGGAGTGCCTTGGCCGTGACCTTTAGTGCCTTGAAAACATTGTGTGTTGCCTTATAGTTGTTGTGTTCATGCTCATATCTCTCTACCATACTTTGCTCCATCATTTTCCCATGCTAGGCCGACCTTTAGGAACCCAAACCAGATCCAAACCATGCCTTTAGCCATGTCATTTCAGATCTGGAACTGAAGCATAGGTGGTAGAAGGCAAGTGCAAAGACTTTGGAGATGATTTTGCATTTATCTCTAACATTGTTTAATCGTATTTTTAGTTGAAAACTTATGTTGTTTGTATTATCTTGTTTGAATGTGTTCAAGGCAATTAATCTTTGGCTTTCGCAAACTCGAATTTTTGTCATGCTATCGTGCCTCTGAAGATCTCAGTTTGTGCTTTTGATCATTGTCTCCAACTTATACAAGTGGGTTATTCTCACCAGACAATTTGTACATATATAACTAGTAAATTGACCCCTTTTGAATCTGTAAAATACATTATCATGTTACACCTGCTATATTATGATCATATGATGTTCACCCATGCTTAAACACCTGTTATATCATATGTTACTATTATATTATGTTGTTCTGTTATTTATATCAGTTTATCACACTGCAAGTTCCCTTTAAATTAGAATCACTATGGGTTGAAATGATACATACCCGAACGGACTTTAGAATAGGGGAAATCGTTATGGGCTGAAATGACAGGCCTGAATGATTTTCAATTATTTTCATTTACTTGGGACTGCGGGTTTGAAATGATAAAACCCGGATTTTCTATGTAAATTATGGGTTGAATGATATATTACCCGTATCACTTTACCTAGCGTAGAAAATTATATACAGGCCCGTAGTTAAAATATGTTTTTCTAAAAATTTAAAAATATTTATGAAATGTAATTATTATATTATTTTGATTTAAAATTAATTAAAAATAATTTTTGTAAAGTATTATTGATTTTCTGAAAATTTATAAGTTAAATAAATTATGGAAAAGTTAGAAAATTTGAATGTAAGTCATTTGGAAATTTTGATTTAATTATAATTGCTAAATATGAAATTATGATAAATTTATGATAATTTGAATTTAAAAATGAATTTAAAGTGGTTTTATAATATATTAATGATTTTTGAATAAAGTTAAAATGTGGAATGAATGATTATTTAAGTTGAAATTTTGAAATATAACCAAAATGGGAATTTGTGAATTTGGCTTAAAAGTGAATTTTAAGTTAAATAAATAAAATTGAAATTAAGTTATATTTTGAAATTTTAAACTTAGGTGTTAAGTTGAAATTTAATTCAATGAATTTAAAATTTAATGTTGAAATTTAATAAGTGAATTATTATTAAATCTTGATTTATAAATGAAAATTTAACTTTATAAAATCATGAACTTAAGGAAAATTAAATGATGCGTATAAATATGAAAATGTATGATTTTATAAGTTAAAAATGTTTTAAACAAAAATATAATTGGTTGTGAAATTATATTGAATATTTGAAGTTAATTAACTGCATTACAACATTTGTAAATGCTGTAGTTGATGATAATGAACTAAAAAGCTAAATTGAATTAAAGGCTATTATAGCAATTTATGTAAGTGCTATAATTGTTGAATTTAACTAAGTTTATTTGAAATTTAAGTAAACCTTATTACAGCATTTTTTAAAATGCCGTCTTTTGTTAAATTGAACTGTTTTGAATGTAACTTTCCGTAGCGTTTTCTAAATGCTGCGAAAAGTGAATTTTCACTGTTTTGATAAACTTAAGTGAATAAATGAACTTTGAAAGTTGAAAATTTTAGAAATTTAATAATTTAATTATTGATATAGTAACTTCATTTTTAATGATTTAAAATGATTTTTGAAATATAAACTGTTTTGAAATGTGAGTTGAAATGGTATTTTAAATTGAATGAAATGAATTGTAACAACCCACATATTTATCGATTGTGTATTTAAATATTTTATTTAAATATTTCATCGTTCGTCGGATTTTAGTCCGAAAAGCTACTTTTTGCAAACAGTCGAATTAGGACTTGAGACCCCTTCCATTGAGTTCCAAACGCCATTTGCGATCTTTTTGAGTATAAGCTTTGATATGTTTGGAGTTAGAGGAATTTTGCCACTTTTTCACTTAGGGCTTTGGTTTGGGCTGAACTCATTAATTACTTACTAACTCAGTCCCAACCCCCTCTCCTCTTCATTACTTCATTCCTCATTTCCTAACACTTCATGCTAAAGTAAAAATGGTGGAAGAGATTGGAAATGGAAATTCGTAAGCCCTAGTTTTCTTTGGAAATCCAACTTCTACTCCAAATTCAAGAGAACCCATTGGTAAGCATCTCCTTTTTCTCCAACTCATTCTCCTTCCAATTTCAGAAATTCCTAAACCTAACTTTGGGAATGTTCTTCTTTTTTAAGCTTAGAATCAAGCTTCTTGAGTTGGGATCGAAGAGTGGTTGATCCTCCTTTGCTTTCAAGCTTCTTCTTCATTAATTTGTGTTCAAAGGTGAGATTTTTATCTCACATCTTTGTCTATAATTATCTTCGATTGTTAGGTATGAATTCCTAACACTTATTCTTGTGCAATTGATTTTGGTTTGGATTGATTTGGTGTATATTCCAATTTTTGGTGTTTTGAAATCAAAATCTATGAAATCCTTTTATGGATATTTGGACATTGATATTTGAGGCGTATCGAAGAGCCGTTAAGGCTGGGTTGTCGCTTGGCGTAAATCCTTAGTCGTTGTCGCTCGATCGATCGCTTCCGGTATCCATTTGGCCATTTTTGGCCTAGGCTCAGGGAATGCCCTGAACCCCAGTTTCAGATGCCTGAAACGTAGTATTCAGACGTCTGAATATTATTCTGGAAAGATTTCTATTTTCAGATTCAGACGTCTGAATATATAATTTCATACGTCTGAATTGGTTCGTTTGGAACCAGAAAGGAAATAGGCTAAAAAGTGGCTATTTCAGACGTCTGAATTCTGTTTTGGAAAATATTTTATTTTCCAGATTTAGACGTTAGAATCCTTGATTTCAGACGTCTGATTCTGCAGTCTTTAGCCTATTTGCCTATTTAGCTTGAATTTCCAACTTTAATTGATTCGTGATGATCCTACTTGTTGTTATCATTTATTATCGAGGTCGTTCGATCCTATCCTTCCTTAGGTCGAACCCCGTAGCGGGGGCGTTGCCCCCGCACCCCAACCTTGGTGGTTGCCACCCCCCTTGGACCCCCCCCTTCGTAGGGGATCTTATCTGAAAAACATTCAACAAAACTTGCTTTGTTGAGATGCTGAGTTGACCATTCGTCGAGACAAACTATCTTGGGCTTCTCGGTCGATTTTATGGATTTTTGAATATCTATTTCGATGGATTCCTTATCGGTTTCTTTGGATTTTATTCACGTCTTCGAACGAGAATTTTGATGATTGATTGTTTCTACAATCATTTCTATGATTTGTCACTTTAAAAATATAAAGGTTTCAATACTAGTAGTAAATATCAAAACTCTTTCTTCAAATGATTTCAACACTATTTTATTACAAAGCTCGTTTTCTCAAACCGATTTCCAATCTATTAGTATATACAAACCTTTACCTCACTCGTATGAGAAATCTAATTAAATGACTTAGTAAAACAAGTGGTATGAAACGCTTGCGTTTACTTCGTCGGTTAATTCTTGGACTTGTTCGATTGAATCTCTTGTGACAATTTTCTAGTGGAGATCTACAATTTTTTCGTAAATATTTAAGTTAAGCTAATGGTTATGGGACATGAAGCTAAGCTCGTTACTAGCTTACTGTAATTGATACTTCTTGATGATCATGACGATCATTTTATGTTTTAGACTAGCATTGTGCGATGTTTTTTAGAATTTGGTTCATCGGATATCATGCTGTACGACGTCGTTGTTCCCTTTTATTGTGCTTTGGTTCATCGGATGTCACGCTATATGACGTCGTTTGTTCCCTTTTATTGTGCTTCGGTTCATCGGATGTCACGCTGTACGACGTCGTTGTTCCCTTTCATTGTGCTTCGGTTCATCGGATGTCACGTTGTACGACGTCGTTGTTCCCTTTTATTGTGCTTTGGTTCATCGGATGTCACGCTGTACGACGTCGTTGTTCCCTTTTATTGTGCTTTGGTTCATCGGATGTCACGCTGTACGACGTCGTTGTTCCCTTTTATTGTGCTTTGGTTCATCGGATGTCACGCTGTACGACGTCGTTGTTCCTTTCTATTGTGTTTCTGGATCATCGGACGTCACGCTGTACGACGTCGATGCTCCGAATTATTTGATTTCTGGATTTCTTGTGTTGATTTCTGGAATTTATGTTTCACCAACTTTTACGATTGGCATTGATATGTATGTCATTTCTGTGGCTTGGTGAATGAAATAAAGAATATGATATTCTTTTTGGTGCTATGAGATCCTTGAGATATTTGTATGATTTTCCTTTGTTGATATTTCTATGTATACTTGTCGCAGTATGACATTTTTGGTTATCATACTTTTTACTACATCTCTTCTTATATCTCATTTTATCTGATAATTATAGCTAGACTGGTCCGTTTATTATTTTCTTCTTAAATAATACTCGGGTCAGACTGAGATATTGCAGGTGCTTCCTCATGACTTCCTATCTCGGACCATCATATGATCTTTTGGCTAACTACTTTAGTTCGGTAGTTTTTGGTTGTATACATTTGAGATTTAGACTCCTTGATGTATACGTATTCTTTTGTCTAGCACTTGTATCTATTCTTTTGTGATGTTGTGGATCTTATTTGACCACTACTATGATATACACTTTTATGTGTAATATTCATATCTATTTCCGCCTTTGTGGTATGAATTGTCAGTGACTGATTTGTGTTATGTTTATTCCTACATTTGTTTTCGAAGATTATATATATAGCCACTGTGTAGTAGCATTGAGTTTGCGTCGGTATGTCGGATTTCCTCTTGTGATGAAATGCATGTTATATTTTATCTGGCATATCGGTGCTTGCACAAAGCAATTACACGGATGGTCGCTCCTCAACAGCCTTATTCTCCGTGCTAGTTGACGGCATTACCCCGTAGTGTCCTTGGCTAGCGTGGGTATAGAGGTGGGGCGTCACATGAATAATGGTTTGAAATGAAGTTTTGGAAAGATATGATATTTTGATACATTAAAATGATTGGAAATGAAGTTTTGCAAAGATATTTTGATATATTAAATTGATTGGAATGAAGTTTTGTAAAGATATGATATTTTGATATATTAAAATGATTGAAATGAAGTTTTGTAAAGATATGATATTTTGATATATTAAAATGATTGGAAATGAAGTTTTGTAAAGATATGATATTTTGATATATTAAAATGATTGGAAATAAAGTTTTGTAAAGATATGATATTTATATATTAAAATGATTGGAAATGAAGTTTTGTAAAGATATGATATTTTGATATATTAAAATGATTGGAAATGAAGTTTTGTAAAGATATGATATTTTGATATATTGAAATGATTTGACAGGAAGTTTGGAAAGATATGATGTTTTTGAAATGGTTTGGAATTAATTTAATCTTTATTTTGATAAAGATTTGGATTTGAAATGATATTCTATTTTGAAGTGTAAATATCATTTTAAAAGTTATAACCGTGGGTTATAATAACGATTGGTTAGCAAAGAGACCGGGATCGGATATCTGGCATACTCTCTGTCGATACCGAAAACCACTTTAACAACCGTGTACGCGGTGGAGATTCCAGAATGAAGTAGTATGGTGGCGACATTCTTAAGGTATATTACGCGGACCCGACTCCCGTGAGTTGGCTTAAGGTGGCTAAAACAGGAGCGATCTCGGGCCAAAAGGGGTAGCTCCTCTGGTCGGACACATTCCTTCGATACTATACTCTTACTAGTGATTGATTAGATGGTCATCCTCCGATTTTGATATGGGAGTGTGTTCCGAGGTGGGCGTATGTGGCTGCTGCGTTACCACCAGCCCGTGTGCGTAATTGGTATATCTACCCTGGCATTGTCTTGTGTGCCATGTCACCTACCATACCGAGCCTTTACTACAAGTTTGTTTTTCTCCCGTAGCCCGTGTGGTATCCTCTGATAGTTTCCCGATCTGGAGATATCATGATATTGGATGGACTACTAGGACTATTATGTGTGAAGGGTGATATGGGTAGCCCGGAACTCTATTTAAAAGTAAGTTTATTTTACTGTACACATTATTATAATAGCGCAATATTACTACATAGTAAATAGTTTAACGGATCCTTAGAGGATGGGCGGTCCCAGGCATCCTTTAAGTTACTTGTACCTTATTACAGTTCACTTGAGTTGGTTTACATTATATAAGTATATATTGTCCGAACTCGAGTGTTTATGTTTTTATTTACGCTCGGGTCAGCCTAAGTTATTCATAGATTTGGATTCCACTTTCTGGAGATTCGAATCGCTGGAGATTATCTGCTTATCTAGTTTTATCTATTTCAGTTCTGTTGTTCTATTCAGCTTGTACTTGATTATCATCTTGAGACTTCGGTTGGACTTTATTTATTCTATTGTATTTTATTTAACTCTGATATATTTACATAGTAGCTTCATGAACTACTATCTGTTTTACTTCCGCTGCATTTCTTACTCTGTGTCTGTGTTCTGTGATTATTATTAACTGTATGTTCTGAGATTTGACAAATTTTATTTACAACGCCGTATTTTGAGCAATTCAAGTCCGACATGTGTGGATGCAAGTGGTTGAAAATATCAGGTTGTTACATATGCTATAACATGATTTTTAAAGCTAAAATCACAATTTTTAGATCATGGGTGTAAGAGCAGTTCGAGTTTGATTAAATTTCACTCTTTTGGAAAAAATTGGTTATCTCGTCGATGGGGGAGGTCGTGGTCTTGTGGGGTGGTAGCGGAATGAACGTAGTGTCAAGGAAAAATAGTGGATAGGGCTGTAGATGGTCGTGGGGGTGGTGGCGAGAAATTGAATTCTGGAAACCTAATTTTGTCGTGGTTTTGCATTTGGTCCCGTTCGTCGTCGATAGTCGATCGAGTGCTATGAGGCTTTGGGTGAGGGTAGCTTGGTCGTAGACGAGTTCACGGCCGGAGTTTGAGGCTTTTTGGTGGTCGGGGAATGGCGAACGAGGTGTTGACAAGTTTGGTTGTGGAGGGCTTTGATGATTCCATGTTTAGGTTTTAAGTTCTCGAACTCGAATTCGAGGATCGAAGCACGATCTGATGATTGTGGAGTATTGCTGGAGTATGAGCCGACTTGGGGAAATCGTCGATGGTGGCCAGTGACGACCAGCGTCACCGTGCATGTGCACGGTGCACTGCAAACTCAGGCGAGGTTGGTTTTGTTTGGTTTTGAATTGATGTGTGTTGACTCGAAGTAGCTAGGTATTTTGCTCGGGGAAGTAGGGTATTTGACTAGAAGGAAAAGAATGTTGCCTCGGGTAAATCATTTGTAACGGGTTTTTACTGAAACCTGTTGCTCTGGTTTTTAAATTTTTAAAATAAAATTTAAAAGCTTGTTAACTGAAAAGCAAAGTTTTACAATGAGTTTAAAATCCAAATTTAAATCTGATTCAAGTTAGTTTTGAATCTCAGTTTAAAAATAAATAAAGTTTTAAAATTTAAATTGTTTTAACAACTTTTAAAGGGTTTAAGTAGTTTGAATTTTAAGGTGAAGTTTGAATTGTAAGTGAAGTTTAAAATCAGAGGTTTAAATCTGGATTCAAATATAATTTGAATCTTAGTTCTGAAATAAAAGAAGTTTTTCAAAATTTAAATTGTTTTAAATAACTTTAATGATAAATTGAGTTTTTAAATTGATTTGAACTTAAAATGAAATTGGGTTTTAACTCTTTTAAACTTCTATTATAAGATAAATAATTCTTTAACTTGTGAATTAAAAAGTGTTTTGAAAATTCTTTTAAACTTTGTTAAAGTTAATTAGTTTTCATTTTAAATTTTAAAATTTAAAATAAAATTTAAAAGTAAAATACAAAAGTTAATTTGTTTAAGTGACTTGTTAATGATAACTTGATTCATTAATAAGAAAAATGTTTTTATCTTTAAAGTAAATGAAGATTAATGATTTGTAATTATTAAATTAAATAAAATGGATAATTTATGATTAATTAAGAATAATTTAATTAATTAAAGTGTTTGATAAATTAATTTACAACAAATGATTTGTAATTAATAAATCAGGATTGGATAATTAATTAATAAGTAATTAATTTAATTGGAAATAAATTGAATTAATTAGGATTAAACAATTAATTAATTATGCTTATAAACGATTATTGAATGCTTGACCTTACTTATGAATGATTGTATTGTATGAGATGCCTTGAATTGATTGTCCTATCTGATCTGTGATATTTTTTTCTGTGGATTGAGCTGTGTATAAATTTATTCATTTATGATACATCTGTATATTATCTGTGAATCTGTGAATGAACGATAAGCGTTATAAATTATACCACTTATCAATATTGATGTTCTTTAATATGTGATGTGATGATTTATAATGTTACACTACTGTGGGAAACCCCTGGACCACACCATACACACACAAATATGGATTTCACAAGGAAATCGATTAAGTCACAGATTTTTGAAATGATCTTTAAATAGACAATTTGAATTCAAATGGTTTGGAAATGGAATTGGGTTAAAAGTAAACTGTTTTTGAAAAGGAATTTCAAAGATAAAATTTATTTTTGAATAACTTGATTACGCCTTGAAGTTTAAATAATTTGATTTAAATTCAAATTTTGAAACTGAATTCTATGATTTGAAACTAGGGATCAAAGATGTTATAGAAGTATATATGGGTTAAACCATTTTGGGATTTGAATTTAGATTAAAAGGCTTTAACTTGTGCAAATATAATTGGAATGAAAATGAAAATTGTGTTAAAAGAGTTTCTAACTTGAAATGAAAATGATTTCCAAGTTGTGGAAACGGTTTGAAAGCTATAAGTTAAATCTTTAATTTAAAGATTTAATGAGTTGATCTAATTGAAATGGAAATTGTTTTGAAATCCGTAAATGGATCTTTGTGAAACTGGGTGAACTTTGTGAAACGAATCTTTTTTTGTTTAAAGATTTGAAATTGTAATCTATTTAACCATTTAAAGAAAAGTTTTGGATTTTATAAGTTGTGACTTAACTGAAATCCCATATCCATATGTTTTGAAATATTGCGCTCATTATTCGGTTTAGCCGGGAGAGAACCTTGTGTCATATAACCCATTCCGAATAGTGATACGACGTTATGGATAGCATTTGAAGACCGGTGGTGAAGACCGGGTATTTGTGTGAACGATAGGATAACCTATCGATTGTCTCTGCACCGAGTAGCTATGGTATAGAGATTCCCTAAGTGATGGGAAGTCCGGTCGGGATTGTGGATACCAGGATTTGCAAGGGCTTCTTCCTTTATTGGACGAAGTGCCTTCGGTTCTGTACGAACCCGAGACAGACTTGTATGGTTGTATGTCTGACACTACACTTTGAGATATAAAGCAGATTTCTTCCAAATACATATCTGTTGGTGGCGGAGAATTTATTCTCTTAGCTTAACACCCTTCTCTGAAACATACGAGCTCAGAGGTTATGTAGTTGAAGGTTATCAGCGATATATTCCCAATTTGGTAGTGTAGCATGCTGAGTGCTGCTGTGTGTTGATGATCATTTGTTGATCATTTGTGATCAAAGCATGGATTTTGTATAAAGCTGTAACGACCCGCCTTTTTGGACAGTTTAAACCGACGATCAAATACACATGCCGGTTCCAAACCATTCAAAAGGGAAGATGGTTATTGGGGGTAATTAAGAAAAGAAAAGAAAGAGAAATAAAGGAAATGAAACAACACAGAATCTCGCAGCGGAACGATAAAATATAATAGTCAAATAAACAGTTCATGAAGCTGTTTACTATACTTTGACAATTATTTATACAACATTTATCAGAGTTATACATATACAACAGAACAATTAAAATAGTGCAGCAGATGGCATGATGCAAGGGTAATAATAGTAATAGTATACCAAATCTTCGTCTTCATCCTCCAGAATAGATCTTCAAAAATCTGAAAAACTCAGGACTGACCCGAGCGTAATGAAAAGACAAAACACTCGAGTCAGGACTAAAATATCCTTATGAAAGTTAAATCAATCGTAAATAAATATGAGTGTAACGGCGTCAGAGATGTTTACGGGGTTTGACATCTCCTATCCAGTGTCAACGTGCATGCAATATCTAAAGAGATGTTACGGGATTTTCCATCTCTTAAGGATCCATTAAACTATCTACTATGTAGTAATGTACGCTAAGTAGATAATGCCTATCAGTAATATAAAGTATCAAAATAGCGTTAAGGCGTTACCATAATCCCCCTTAACACATTTTTATAATGCCATAGTCTATACAGCACCGTAAGCCCCACCGTAAACTGGTGGTTATCAGAGGGTACCCCATAGGTATAACACAAAACATAACGTAGTTGTCACAAATAGGATAATCAGTATGACAAGGCACATGAGGCGATACCAACTAGGATACTAGTAGTTGCGTGATCCGGAATGATGTTGAGCATAGCCAGCAGCTACCCCAACACCGCGAAACAACACTCCCAAATCAAAGGGTGCAACCAAATCGCATCACAAATGTAATAGATATGGTATCGAAGAAGTGTGTCCGCTAGAGATGGCGAACCTCAATGGCCCTGCACGGCTCCTGTTTTAGTCATGTCAGGGGTCATCCAATATCGTTCTCTTTCTTCAGTCAACGCGTTCACCAAACCATCCACTTCATTCTTGATCAACACTCCGCGTATAATAGTTATTAAAGTGGTTTTGGGTATCGACAGAGAGTATGTCCATATCCGATCCCGGTCTCTTTAATAACTACGAATTATTACACCATTGGCTCTTTTACATTTCAAATCGATTCATAATTGATATCAAAATATCATGTTCGCTTCAAAAATCAAATCCATTTCAAATAAAATCGTATCTATTCAAATGTAAGATTCCGTTTCAAAATCATTTTTCGTCTCAATATCTCATTTCGATTTCAAAATCATTCTGAATTCCAATTTAGGTTGCAACTTTATTTAACCCAATTCGTATTTAAATTCAAGATTTAAACATAAACATTTCACCTTATTTACTAGTTTGGAATTTTAGAAAATAGTTTTAAGTAGTTTTAAAAGTGGTTTTAAATAATTAAAATACTTAAAAATACTTAAAATCTTAAAACGGATTTGAAATAGATAAATTAGTTTAAAATAATTTAAATTGGTTTAAGTAGATTTAAAATAGATTAAAATAGTTTAAGTATTCAAAAATGGTTTATATAACCGAGTAATTTGGAAACAAAATAAAACAGCTTCAAAACCAATCCATTTCAATTATAACTTCCCAATTCAAATCAATTTCAATTTCCATTCCACCGATTCAATTTCAATTTCAATTCAAATCAGTGTCAACTTTGACTTCAAATTAATTCAATTTTACATTCACCTTTAATTTATTCAATTACAATTTATAACGATTTGGAGCTTGATTTTTCAAAATATCAATTTATAATACTTAACAAAATTATCTTCCAATATTCAAATTTAAAAATCAATTACAAATATGATTCAATTTCAAGCTCAATTTCAAAATATCTTTTTATATCGCTTTTACTTAGTAATATTCAAAGCTCGAATTAAGGTTAAATCTTTAAACAAATCAATTTACGAAATTCAATCATATCCCGATTTTTAAATTCCAAAGTCTCCACTTTAATTATTTAACAATTTCTTTTAACCTAATTTTATTTCAACATTCCAAACTCAATTTTTCGATAAATTCGATTTTTATAAATTGATTTCTATTTATAACTTTTAAATCAAAACATTTAAATAAGTTTCAAATCGACGATTTTAAAAATTATTAATTTAGCCAATTCGGTGTCCGTATATAATTTTCTATTCAATGGCCAAGTAATTATTTATTTCAATTAAATGTCAGGGATGAATATATATTACTTAAATCAAATCACAGTTTCATATGTATGCATAACAGAATATATATAAGCAAATAAACATCAAAACATTTAAATATCAACCAATAGCATCCATCGAAATACATCATCCAATAGACAATACAATTCATGGCAATTTCATAGTTATCCATGTCAGGTAATTTAATCGCAATTCAATTTCAATTTCAATTTTAACTGTCAATTTAATTTTCAACGTTCAAATGACAACCTATATGACAATTAAATTCTATCAAACAACGACTAATAAAATTCCTATCACTTCGTAATATCAAATTTAACTAGCATAAAGATATTTAGTACGTTGTGAGCGTTATAAATCACTCACCTTGATTTTTACGATTTTAAATCAAATCGAACGACGTTCGATTTAATCCAAAATTTTCTCTAGCTTTAAACGATTCCAATCCAGATGCATTGCATAGTGCTCGACAAAACAATTGCAACGCAATTCGTTTCGTGCAATTCCGACCTCGTATGACAAAGTTATGATAGTTTAAAGTTTATTCGAATTATAATATAATAAATTTACAATTTATAATTTCATTTCTAACCCAACCATATCTGGACCGTTCGTCTCCCCAGGGAAAATCATGGCCGTGACCCCTATCTTCCTCTTCTCCAGTTTCTTACGCGCAAACAAACCCAAGCCGCCCCTATATTGCTCGAATTATACTCCTCCTATATCGAGCTATAAGACGATCAGCGAGCGCCATATCGAAGGCCTCGCCGCCGTGCACCACCGCGCCCAGCCACGTGGCACTCGGCCCCACCTTTTTGCATGAGAAACGTGTGCAATTGATGGCGAACGCAGGCCCGTAGCGCCTCGATTGTTACACTGTTTCAAATCTCGACCGTTGGATCTCGAGATCTCGGAGTGCTCTACAATTCGTTAGTTGAAAGTTTCGCGAACCGTTGCATGGATTCGAAGAAATTGAGGGAGGAAGGAGATTGATTTTCGGCCATTGCTTTCGTATATGGCGGCTGGCTTTAGAAAACCCTAGGTTTAGTTTATTTTGGAAAAAAGAAAAAAATGAAGTGTCGTTTATAGAAAAACGACGAACACTATTCATCCCGGGTTTTTCGAACTTCGATTAACGCGCGGTGACCGGCGTTTCTGGTGTTTATCCCGCGTTCTGGACACAATGGAACATGTTTCGGAAGCTAATTCGATCATCTGTGCGAGTTACGGAAATAAACGATCGATTTTAAATTAAATCGGTTAACTAAATTTCTAGGCGTTTTGGCTTGCCCCAGACAAACGGTAAATCCGATTGACACAAAATTTGAAATCTTACAATAATATCATTACGGATCCGATGAAACTGGTTTCGTCGAAATCCGAGACTGTTTGAAAAATGGCTATTTTAACTCGTCAATTAAATATTAAAATATTCAATTTTCACAAATTTACTTTTAATTCGATTTTAAAAGTTCTACAACCTCATTCTAACTTTAATATGATAAAATAAAATTTTACAAATCATTTTTTAATCATATTAAACCCGTTATTCAATTATCCAATAAATTCCAATTTTAAAATCTTATTAACTCTATTATAATCCCAATATAACTTACATTCACTTTGGAAACCAATTTTGGAATCATATTAAATCAAATTTCAATTATTCACTCTATTTTCATATACTAAATTTTAATACCAAATTAATCATATCAAATTCGGAATTTAATTATTCAAATATTTGTAATATTAAATTTAAAAAATTTGATTATTCTTAAATCGCTATCCTTTGAAATATTCAAAACGAACTTATAAAATTTAACAAATTCAAATTATAGAACAACCATTTTCATTAAAACAGTTATTCAATTATTCAATAAGTTTTAAATATTTAATTTAAACAATTTACCTGTTCAATATTCAATATTTGATTTTAAATAGATTTTACTTATCAATCGATTTCTCTATTATACCCAATGAATTCCACAATTATTATCCTATTCAACTTTTGATTTCAAAGGCATTCACTAAGTAGCTTTTATTTTCCATTACTTGGATAATTATTGTCGCAATTCATTCCAGTTATTATTATTCCAAACGAATTACAAATTTTTTTCTAACATTAAATCACGAAATCTTATTAAATTAGCTATTTTAATTATCGAAATTACGGGTCGTTACACTCTCCCCCACTCAAAACTTTTCGTCCCCGAAAAGGAAAAAGAAGCGAAAAGGAACTAAGTATAGAATTCAAAATTAGCTATATTTTATTCAAGGTTATCAACTTATAAAACAATGAAATTCCATTTATAAATCGTTACTACACTTCCGCTAAGTTACTCCGAACGGCATTCTAACTTTAAAAGTTAGTTATCAAAACAAGTTATAAAAAAAATTTAAACTTGAAATTTTTTCTAACACCCGGATTTACGAAAAATTTCGGCAGAGTCTCCTTTGCGCGGCTCGATCGGAAAAAAATGACAGTATATATATCACAAATATACTTCTCATCAAGTGATGAGGCATCCCGCAGGGAAAAAGTGTAAAAGTACGGTATGTAATCCGAGATATGTACCTTATATATTATTAGCGAGCATATACGGCTAATATAGCGCGAAAGCGAGCTCCAAATGCGAAGCAAGCGCAATCCACACCTACTAAACACTCAACAAAACATGAGAAACATGCATATATGAAAATAATATCAATATACATCATATAGAAACATAACAACTACATATGCCAACATAGCAAATGTAACAGAACAACAAATGCAACCATCAATCAACTATCATCCAACGAATCCATAACCAATCAATATAAATTCACTTCTCATTAATATTTATTGACTTGGGTTTCAATTTTTTTTTATCACGGTTGATTCATTAACGTTGGATTTTACTAACATTCATTCTCAATTCAATTAGTTAACATTCACTAATTTATATTTACATTAGTTCACTTCCAATTTGAATCAAATTAAATTCTATTTAAATTCATTTAACTTCCAATTTGATTTCAATGATTTATAGCTTTCGATTTCATTAACACTTAATGAATTATATACAATCAACTAACAATCATATAACAACCAAATCATACCCAACATAACCAAATTATTAATTTTACATTCAATTTGGTTTATCTCTTATATATATATATATATATATATATATATATATATATATCCTGTTGTATAATTTTAAAAGAATCATTTTATATTCGGCATCTTAAATTTTCAATATTAACTTTAATTAAGTCCGTAAGCCGTACATATATCATCCGTGAGTAATATCAATCTAATCGCTTATTCGATCACACAATTTCACTTCCAACTACTATCGTTCACACGACTCTCTAGTGCGAACTCAGTTTTGGTTCCTTGATTGAAAACTGTTACTATCCTTGCATAGCCATATACTATGATAGAGAATTCCAGAATCAAATTAAAAATCCATATCTAGGGTTCGCCGTCGAAAATCGAGTGAAAAATCCTAACTTGGATCGATATAAATCATCTCGAAATTTTGTGCTCGAATTTGGATCAAATCGTTATGCGAATAAAATAATATACGTACAATCTCACGTATTACCTTCCAAATGGATTTCTATCCAATTTATCTATACTAAATTATTTTATTGACTTCTATATATTTTTTCACTTAATTACTCACAATCCATTATTCAGTTAGTATATTCATTTCTTTACATAGCATATTCTTTAACATTATCCTTCCTTAAACATCATATCAAATAATTTGCTTACTCAAGTTCATCTTAAACATTCTATATAATTTAATTAAACTCAATTTCCTTTCCCAATTGATTCTTAGCTATACCAAATTCTTTTGTTTACATTTACTCCATATTCATAGTTTCAGTTAATACAAATTTTTTTGCGGAACATTTTATTAATCATCACTTTAATTTATAGTCATTCCATAAAAGTCTAACTTCTTACATATGACTTTTCTTAGTTTATATTTATCTCAAAAGTTACCGATTCAAAAAAAATTCTCTATTTTTTTCTCTATAATCCCTTTGCAATTTATATTTATTTTCTATAACTAATTTACAAAGACATAACACGATTCATTTATCTTCTTTCTTAAGTTCACTTACTTGTTCCATTTATCCATTCATCATTTCAAGTTATATTTAAGTATATATAATTTTTATCACAATCAAAATTTTCCATTTATATACATTTTAATTCCTTTTGGGTTTCCTTACTTGTATATTTCAATTACTTTCAGGTTCTGTTTATTTATACAATATCTCATTACATATCCAAAACATCTTTTTAACTTTTAACATTTGGTAAGTCTTGTTATATGTTATCAGAATGTAATTTTGGTATTATACAAATTTATAGAATTTCATTTTACTTAATTAGAACGTTCACAAATTTAATTTGTTTAAATCCTCTTTACCTTTCAACTTTAAAGTTTTCCCAAAACAATAAGCTTAGATATCTTAATCTCTTATTTTATAAATTCTGGTTATTCACATTTCATTTGAAAATTACTAATTAACATAACTTAGAAATTTAAATGCCCGGTTCTTTCCAAATCGTTTGAAATAAACATATACAGTTATATCCCCCCTTTTTTTATATAACAAATCATACCTTTAGAGTTTAAACCAAAACCCATTTACCCAAAATAATTTCGAAGAAAAGCAAAGCTTCTTAGAAGTCTCCCCCACTTTGAGACTCGAAAATGAACGTCGATGATACTGCGCAGTCATCACCGAAATTATTTTCCAACGACAGAAGAGAGGAGTACTGAATTCATTCTTTCTTAAAATCCTTTCAAAATATTTCCATAAACAATTTCCAACTAATATTACTATATTTTTCTTCGAAACTTTAAGAACCATTTTCCAAAATCTTCGGGTCTTAAATTCAATATTTTCCAATTTAAGTCTATTTTTAATTTTATAAGTCACCTTTATAAAATATTCTTATAGGATTTTACTTTCTTGAAATATTCCACAAGTTGTTTTATCATTGTTTATTTTGTAATAAACCTTATTTATTAAATTACAAGACCCAATTAATGATAACAACCAATATTATCATTCCTAACTACCAGGTAAGCTAGATAAGTCACAATAATTTCTGAAATTTTTTCTTTATATACAAAATATAATTAGAGCAAAATTGTTTCATTTACCCAATTTAAAAAACAATACTATGTCGAATTGTTCTGTTTAAGTGTTTAGAGATCCCTATCAATGACGTTAATTAATCGTATTGACCAGAATCCATAAGCCACTCAACAAATCAACCGACACAATATAAAACATTTTATATCACTAACAAATACGCACTCTCATATATATACACTTAGCGACTCATCATAGGGTATTACTACCCTATTTATAAAGAGTCAGACCCCACAAAGCTAAGGTTATCGCTAAACCAAAGCTCTGATACCAACTGTAACGACCCGCCTTTTTGGACAGTTTAAACCGACGATCAAATACACATGCCAGTTCCAAACCATTCAAAAGGGCAGATGGTTATTAGGGTAATTAAGAAAAGAAAAGAAAGAGAAATAAAGGAAATGAAACAACACAGAATCTCGCATCGGAACGATAAAATATAATAGTCAAATAAACAGTTCATGAAGCTGTTTACTATACTTTGACAATTATTTATACAACATTTAACAGAGTTATACATATACAACAGAACAATTAAAATAATGCAGCAGATGGCATGATGCAAGGGTAATAATAGTAATTGTATACCAAATCTTCGTCTTCATCCTCCAGAATAGATCTTCAAAAATCTGAAAAACTCAGGACTGACCCGAGCGTAATGAAAAGACAAAACACTCGAGTCAGGACTAAAATATCCTTATGAAAGTTAAATCAATCGTAAATAAATATGAGTGTAACGGCGTCAGAGATGTTTACGGGATTTGACATCTCCTATCCAGTGTCAACGTGCGTGCAATAACTTAAGAGATGTTACGGGATTTTCCATCTCTTAAGGATCCATTAAACTATCTACTATGTAGTAATGTACGCTAAGTAGATAATGCCTATCAGTAATTAAAGTATCAAAATAGCGTTAAGGCGTTACCATAATCCCCCTTAACACATTTTTATAATGTCATAGTCTATACAGCACCGTAAGCCCCACCGTAAACTGGTGGTTATCAGAGGGTACCCCATAGGTATAACACAAAACATAACGTAGTTGTCGCGAATAGGATAATCAGTATGACAAGGTACATGAGGCGATACCAACTAGGATACTAGTAGTTGCGTGATCCAGACTGATGTTGAGCATAGCCAGCAGCTACCCCAACACCGCGAAACAACACTCCTAAATCAAGGGGTGCAACCAAATCGCATCACAAATGTAATAGATATGGTATCGAAGAAGTGTGTCCGCTAGAGATGGCGAACCTCAATGGCCCGGCGCTGCTCCTATTTTAGTCATGTCAGGGGTCATCCAATATCGTTCTCTTTCTTCAGTCAACGCGTTCACCAAACCATCCACTTCATTCTGGATCAACACTCCGCGTATAATAGTTATTAAAGTGGTTTTGGGTATCGACAGAGAGTATGTCCATATCCGATCCCGGTCTCTTTAATAACTACGAATTATTACACCATTGGCTCTTTTACATTTCAAATCGATTCATAATTGATATCAAAATATCATGTTCGCTTCAAAAATCAAATCCATTTCAAATATCACCGTATCTATTCAAATGTAAGATTCCGTTTCAAAATCATTTTTCGTTTCGATATCTCATTTCGATTTCAAAATCATTCCGAATTCCACTTTAGGTTGCAAGTTCATTTAACCCAATTCGTATTTAAATTCAAGATTTAAACATAAACATTTCACCTTATTGACCAGTTTGGAATTTTAGAAAATAGTTTTAAGTAGTTTTAAAAGTGGTTTTAAATAATTAAAATAGTTAAAAATACTTAAAATCTTAAAACGGATTTGAAATAGATAAATTAGTTTAAAATAATTTAAATTGGGTTAAGTAGATTTAAAATAGATTAAAATAGTTTAAGTATTCAAAAATGGCTTATATAACCGAGTAATTTGGAAACAAAATAAAACAGCTTCAAAACCAATCCATTTCAATTATAACTTCTCAATTCAAATCAATTTCAATTTCCATTCCACCGATTCAATTTCGATTTCAATTCAAATCAATGTCAACTTTGACTTCAAATTAATTCAATTTTACATTCACCTTTAATTTATTCAATTTCAATTTATATCGATTTGGAGCTTGATTTTTCAAAATATCAATTTATAATACTTAACAAAATTATCTTCCAATATTCAAATTTAAAACCCAATTACAAATATGATTCAATTTCAAGCTCAATTTCAAAATATCTTTTTATATCGCTTTTACTTAGTAATATTCAAAGCTCGAATTAAGGTTAAATCTTTAAACAAATCAATTTACGAAGTTAAATCATATCCCGATTTTTAAATTCCAAAGTCTTCACTTTAATTATTTAACAATTTCTTTTAACCTAATTTTATTTCAACATTCCAAACTCAATTTTTCGATAAATTCGATTTTTATAAATTGATTTCTATTTATAACTTTTAAATCAAAACATTTAAATAAATTTCAAATCGATGATTTTAAAAATTATTAATTTAGCCAATTCGGTGTCTGTATATAATTTTCTATCCTATGGCCAAGTAATTATTTATTTCAATTAAATGTCAGGGATGAATATATATTACTTAAATCAAATCACAGTTTCATATGTATGCATAACAGTATATATATAAGCAAATAAACATCTAAATATTTAAATATCAACCAATAGCATCCATCGAAATACATCATCCAATAGACAATACAATTCATGGCAATTTCATAGTTATCCATGTCAGGTAATTTAATCGCAATTCAATTTCAATTTCAATTTTAACTGTCAATTTAATTTTCAACGGTTAGTTCAAATGACAACCTATATGACAATTAAATTCTATCAAACAATGACTAATAAAATTCCTATCACTTCTTAATATCAAATTTAACTAGCATAAAGATATTTAGTACGTTGTGAGCGTTATAAAACGCTCACCTTGATTTTTACTATTTTAAATCAAATCGAACGATGTTCAATTTAATCCAAAATTTTCTCTAGCTTCAAACGATCCCAATCCAGTTGCATTGCGTAGTGCTCGACAAAACGATTGCAACGCAATTCGTTTCGTGCAATTCCGACCTCGTATGACAAAGTTATGATAGTTTAAAGTTTATTCGAATTATAATATAATAAATTTACAATTTATAATTTCATTTCTAACCCAACCATATCAGGACCGTTCGTTTCCCCAGGGAAAATCATGGCCGTGACCCCTATCTTCCTCTTTCTCTAGTTTCTTACGCGCAAACAAACCCAAGCCGCCCCTATATTGCTCGAATTATACTCCTCCTATATCGAGCTATAAGACGATCAGCGAGCGCCATATCGAAGTCCTCGCCGCCGTGCACCACCGCGCCCAGCCACGTGGAGCTCGGCCCCACCTTTTTGCACGAGAAACGTGTGCAACTGATGGCGAACGCAGGCCCGTAGCGCCTCGATTGTTACACTGTTGTGACTCCCCACCCCGAGACCCACGTTAGTAAAGGGAATTAACGAGTAATTCTGTCTACTAACGCAGAGAATAAGGCTGGATAGGAGCGACCAACATAGCATACAATTGCTATGAACTAAACATGTCAAGTATGTGTCAAATTTTTTTTTCCATTACCTCATGTGTGGTTGACACGTCTAGTGCATAACTATTGCACACTACGGTGGCTATATAACATTTCAGAAATAATGTAATATAATATGCGGAATAATCAAAGTCATAGAAAAGCAAACCCGGATCAGTCATATACATACATAACCATCACCATACATATCCATATAATACATCATACAAGGGTAACTACTAGGTAGCTAAGTGTCAAAATATACATCCCAAAAATATACAAGTGATCATAAAGGAGTAGACGGAGGCTGAGAAGAAGAACCACCTTGCTTCTTCTTCTTCTTAGGAGGAAAGGGCTTAGACTTGCGAAAGAACTTCTTCTTGTTCGGGTTGGCCCGAACACTAGTATCATCATCACTATCTTTTTTCTTCTCAACCACTGTAACAGCCCTAGTTTTTAGCTATTTATTTCTTTTAATTTTTTTTGTTTTTAGAAATATAATTTATATAAATTGTGTTTACCAATATTGTTTAAATATTTAATTTAGAGAATTAAACTCGTTAATTTAATATGATTTTTGTAACTAAATTTAAGAAGAAAAAAAAAAGGAAATTTTTATAATGTATAATGAAGTGAGTGGTAACTAAATGTTTTGGATATTATCATAATATCTGTTGTTATACCCATTCCCTAAAAATAATGAAAAGGAGAAAATTTGTAACATATTAAAGTAGTTAATTAATTATGTTAATTTGGTAGGTTATGACATGCAAATCATGTTGGTGGAATATTCTCAATTTTGACATATTAATTATGTTAGCAGTGAACATTGTTAAGCAATTTAAAACAATGAAACTTACAATCAATTTATTTGATAAATCTACCTTATTCCTAGTTAGCAATTCAAAACTTGAATAAAGGCACATACGGATATTTTAAAATGGAGTTAATGACAATTAATAGATATTTCAAAAAGAAATTTATGACAATTAATAGAGAAATTAATTGTAAAATTTCAGTAGTTGACCAGAATTAATTTATTGAATAATTAATGCAAATTAATAAAATTGATGAAAGATAAATAAGTTAATTCTTTTGGTTAATGGCATGAGGACACGAGGTTAATTCCCATTTTGTAGGAGAAATCTGCCCGTGTAACCAGTCCGGCTACCAGTGCCTACAAAGCGGACGGATTAATGTGAGACGTCGCAGGATTGATAATTAACAAAAAGGGTTAATTAACTAATTAAGTTAGTAACCAAATTTGAGTATGTAATTAAAGGAGGATAATTAATTGGTAATATGGTAATTAATTGAAATCAATTAAGGAGGGTAATTAAAAGGGATAAGGTAATCAATTGAAATCAATTAAAGGCAATTAAAGGGGAATTAATTGATTAGAAGAATATGGAAATCAAATTTGCCTTCCTTTGCGCGTGACACAAAATTTTATTCTTTTAACATTTTGACATTTGCCTCTTACCATTTGTTTCTTGAGCATGTCACTGTATTCATTTATTCACGCAGCCTTATCCACAAAAATATCAACTCTTCCAATTGCCATTTTTCCTCTCACCTAAATTAAATGCATTCAAAATTTAATCTTGCCTATCTTTGCAAATTTTCGCATACCCATTATATCTCTCTGTTTCCACTGCGTTTGTTTTGCAATAAATAAATTTTTCGAACCATTGATCAAGTAAATATTTATGTAAGCATTTATTACTTTTGCCTTTTCAGTTAAAAGCTTTTTCATTGCTTACCATAAATCACGCAAGAGCTCAAGTTTTGCTTCCTCAATCAAATCTGTTCAAATTTGCAGTAACGCATGCTTTAAATTTAGATTATAACTGGTATAAATCACGCAAGCTATCTAAAAAAAAAAAAAAAAAATCCAAAAGAGTGATATCGTTCAAACATAAAACTGGAAAGAGAAATCAACGCATGCATTTATCACAATTTTCGTGTAGCGTTCAAACAAGAAGAACTGGAAATAAATCTCTTGCCTAAACGCATGCACTCAAAAATCAACGCTTGCATTTATTTCTTACGTTTTCAAACCTGCCTATTTATCTCCCCTTTTTATTTCGCAAGTTTATCTATAAATACTTTGCCTCATTCACATAAGTTTTCATATCTCCTTGTTTGTCCCTCTCTGGTACAAGCTTCTATCAGGTAAATAATTTGCATTGTTTATTTCTTTGCTTCTTCCAATTTTCCTTCCTCCTTCTTGTGTTCTCTGATTTCCTTGCTCGGCTACTTCCCCATCATGCCGTGCCATTTATAAATACATATAGAACTTTGTTAGTAGTAGGCTGGAAGAAATGATATAAATTGATTGTAGGAAGCTAGACTATGGAATTAGTGTAGTTATGATGTAGTTAGTGGTATTGTGGATTTGGATAAGTGCAGTTTGAAGAGGAAGGCATAGAAAGAAAAAAAAAATTACAATTTAATAATGGAGAAGATAAATTGATAAGGAGAAAATGATATGAAATGTTGTTTAATTCAAATAAACAATATTGTATGAATAAATCTTGGGTGAATATAATAAAATGACATTTATTTCAATTTTTAATGGTTGAAATAAATTTAAGATGGTTAAAAATAAATTTAACTACTTATTTGAGAATTTGGGTGGATAAATATCAATGGATTGTATTTATTATGGTTAATAAAAGGATATTGGTGATGTATACCAATAATCACCTTTTAATGTTTAATAATAAAAGTAAAAGAAGAAATAATTTGCCTAAACATGATGAACATGTATGTGAAAAAAAGTATTATTTAATGAATTCGAATGTAGTTAGTGGCTACATTTGATTAAATCGAATAATTTGAACAGTATTGTGTTTGTTGCCAATATTGTCATTTTATTTAAATAAATATATATGAGAATGAAAATAATTGATCATGATAAATATGATTAAAAATGTGAGAAATAATTTAATAATGTCTAAACATGTATTTGTTTTGTTTGGGTGCATAACATCTTTTTATTCAATCAATTGTATTAAATTTGCAATTTATTTTGCAATTTATTCAATTTATTTTATGCATGCGTACGGTTGAAGTATGGGCCTAGGATATGTTGAGACGGTTAGCGGGTTGTAGTAGTCGAGCAAGTTGAACTAAATTTCTTTTATTCTATTCGTTCCAGTTGTTCTGAAATTTTGCTTTGACCGTAATTTTTAAATTCGCATACTTGGTATTTGGATCTTATAGATTTAAGTCAAGGCTTTGCATCCGCCGAAGTTTGGTCGTGCTTTCCGTTTTTTTTTCCCGAAGTAGATACCGTGTTTGATTTAGATCCACTGCAGCGTTTAAGGTGAGTATTCCTCACCAGACATATGTACATATATTTTGTGAATTATCGCAAGTGTATGTGTAAAAATTTTATTTAAATATTATCTGTCTGTAGTATAACGTAGAATGATGAATCCCATTTAAATTGACACCTCATCAGTTATTATCTGTTGTATTATTTCTGCAGTTATATTATATTATTGTTTATTTACTGCTTAAATCACCACTGCAAGTTCCCTGTTAAATTTAGATTGTTGTGGGCTGAAATGATAGGCCTAAATGATGATTACTGTGCTATTATTATGTTAACTGTTTAACTGTTAACTTGGGATTGCGGGTTTGAAATGATAGAACCCGGGGTTTGTAAATTACGGATTGAAATGATATAAATCCGTATCACTTGACCTAGGCTAGAAAACTATATACAGGCCCGTGGTCCTTATAATATTTTCTGAAATATTTAAAATTATTTTGGAAGTTAAATATTTGATTTAATATCTTTAAAGGATTTTATATTGATTTTGAATGAGTTATAAATGTTAATAAATAAATAAATAAATATTTGAATAAAATTTTGGAATATAACTTATTTTGGAAATTCTGGATTTTTGAAAGGATAAGATTTCAGTTAAGAAATATATATATAAGTTATATTTGGAAATATTTATTAAGTTAAACAATCTACTAAAGCATTTAAATGCTGTCTTTTGAAATTGGACTAGTTTTACCCGTAACTTTAGGTAGCATTTCCTAAGTGCTATAGAATCTGGAATTTGATTGTTTTGAAATTTAAGGAATTTGATAAATTATATTTATGTTTAAGTTTTGGAGACCTTTAAGATATGAGATTTATAACTGGATTTTTCTTAATAAATTTAAGATGAACATTCTAGTGTTAAGTAAATTTTGAAATTATTTAATGGCATAATTTTGGAGTTTTATCTATGGAATTTATGGGAATATTCAAGACGAAATAATAAACACTAATTTGTTGAAAGAAAAAATATCCAACCTTAGTTTTGAATATTAATACTCCAATTGGATATATATATAGGAATTGAAATGGTCTTGGGAACATGAAGTGATGTTTAAATTATGGTTTAAAATAAAGAAATATATTTGTAAAGCTATGTAAATTATCTTCTTTACAAAGTAACCATAAAGTTAAACCATTTATATCCAAACCATTTGTGTTTTGGGAGTTATGTTTTTTTTAAAGAAAAATTTCCAATATATTATGGTTTAAAGGTATAATTCAAATATTTGGTTTCCAGATATTATAAATTTTAAGCAGTATGGTTTTGGAAAAGAATTATATTTGAATATAACGATATCATGTTGTTTTGGGTTTTAAATGATATCGTATTTATAGTTTTGAAATGGAAATGTTTATACTGGTTTTAAAGTATAAATTGTTTTTAAATGACCACGGGTTATAATAACGATGGGTTGGCAAAGAGACCGGGATCGGATATGGACATACTCTCTGTCGATACCGAAAACCACTTTGACCAACCGTGTACGCGGTGGAGATTCCAGAATGAAGTAGGTCGGTGGTGGCGTTTCCTGTAAGGTAAATACGTGGACCCGACTCCCGTGAGTTGGCATAAGGTGGCTAAAATAGGAGCAATTCCAGGCCAATGAGGTCATTCCTCTGATCGGACGCTCCTCTTCGATATTATACTATGATTTTGGATTGATTCGGTGGCCACCTCTATATTTTGATTTTGGGGAGTTAGTCCGAGGTGGGCGGTAACTGCGGCTACGCGTTTCCACCAGCCTGGATAGCAATTGGTATATCTACCCTGGCATTGCCTAGTTGTGTCGTGTCATCTACCATACCGAGCCTTGTACGAGTTTAGATTTCTCCCGTAGCCCGTGTGGTATCCTCTAGTTGCTTCCCGATCAGGAGGAGCTATGATATTGGATGGACTACTGGGACTATTACGTGTTAAGGTGGAAAATGTAAAGCCTTAATGCTATTTAAAAGTATGTTTATTTTATAAATAGACACTATTATAATAGCGCAATATACTACATAGTAAATAGTTTGACGGATCCTTAGAGGATGGGAGGTCCCAAGCATCCTTTAAGTTACTTGCTCTATATTACAGTACACTTGAATTAGCTTACATTATATAAGTATGTATGTCCTGACTCGAGTGTTATGTTTTATTTTTCGCTCGGGTCAGCCTGAGTTGCAGCTTCAATTTCTTCTCCGTAGCTAGGACACTCAGTAGATCATTCGCGCTGCTGGAAGTTGTTTCAGCCTTTATATTTTCTGGAATTCAAGACTTTGAAGACTCTATCTCTATTATGTCTTAAAATTTGTATTGAGGATTATAGACAATGTAAGTTCTGTTTTGTTGAAGTTATATCAGTGGCTTCATGAACCACTAAATTTTTAATTTCCGCTGCGAGATTCTGATATCTGTGTATGTGATTCTGTGATCTATTTATTGTATATTCTGAGTTTTGTCAAATTTATTCTACAACGCAGTATTTTGAACAATTCAAGTCCGACAATGTGCGGATGCGAATGGTTGAAAATATTGGGTCGTTACATTTGGTATCAGAGCTTTGGTTCTAGGCAAAACTTAGAATGTATGGTAAATTTGATTTACAGAATCACGTTCATTCGAGATTGAACCACTCTCTTTTCGAATTTTGGAACATTCCCTACGGTTCCAAAGCTCATTCATATCCCTCACTTTTTCATCTGCTTTAGATTCTGGAGTATCTCATAACTCCACTTCGGATGATCTTTATTGTAAATTGGCGGTCTCACCATTATTCTAATAAAGGGGTGAAACTCCTTTACCATTAGCATTGATTCACCGGAGATTTATATTTATCCTCGGTTTATATGCTAGTATCTTTGGTTATTCCAAATTCTATCTCTTCGGATCAAATGTAGATTTACCCCAACCACATCGATATGGCTCTTTAAGTCACGGATGACTAGGTCAAGGTTGTCCGCGACTTATATAGACTTACCCAGTTTCCTTATTCTGATCTTCTGATTTCAATTTATCTTGAATTCTATTTGATTTGAGTTCATCAAATTTGAGTCTCTATCCTGGTTTGAGAAGTTTATTCCTATATTTGAAATTAAAATCTAATATTATATATATGAGTATAATTTTCAAAATTTTATAATTAATTTAACTAGTTGTCAAGAGATAATAGTTTTGATTTTATTTATGGTGTTGTAAGCCATGTGTTTGTCTAATAAATAAGTGAATATAAAACAATGGTTATAAATTAATTTGGAAACAGAAATGAATTTAAAACTAAAACTTGAGAATTAAATTTCTGATGATTTCAAACCTTGTGTTTAAATTTTAAAAGGATGTAATAAGTATTTTTGTATAGAAATTTGTTTCCAAAGAAATTTTAAAATTAGTGCTTTTCTCTTTGTCGCTGGAAAATAATTTCGGTGATGACTGCAGCATCATCGACATTCATTTTCGAGTTTCGAAGTGAAAAGACCATTCTGTAGTCTGGCTACAGTGTTTCCTTGAGATTTTAATTGATTTGAATTTCTAAAGTATGACTTAATATATATAGATATATAATTTAAATTTGATTTGACATATTAGGTATATATATTTAGTTATCTCTAAATGGTTTGAAGGGAATCAGGAATTTAATTCTTAAAGTTTATCTTGAGGAAGGAAAATAAATATAATAACAAAAATTTGAATAAAAAGGTTCCAATTGGAGATAATTAAATTGAAAGTTTTATTTGTATAACACCCAATTTCATTTAATATAACTTACCTTGATTTTCAAAAGTTAACATGTAATTGGATAATATACAATATAAAAGGATTTTATGAATAAAATTTGAGTGGTTATAATAAATATTATACACTTAAATTTTAGTTATAAAAGATTAATGGGGATAAATAAGGAAAAGGAATTTAAGGAATTTTATTCAAATGTCTTAATAATCAAATTAATTTAATATGGAGCCGTAAATCTAACCAAGAGATTTTAATAAAAGGTTATTTCCTGAAATGAATATGTTTGTGTAATAAACAAGGTATCTTTGAATAAGGAAAATATATTTGAAAGGGATATTTTTGGAGTAAGGATTATATATCTTCAAATCATAGTTTAATTGATGTCTAAATAAATAGTTAAGACGTATTCTAATATCACTAAATTTTGATAATTGAGAATTGGTTTTCAAATGGAAATTCAAGGGTAACTTATTGAAGGAATATCTTATTTATAAGATAAGTATTTTTAATAAAGTGTTAGGTTATTTGTTAAAATTCAGAGTTAAGTACATAATAAACTGATTAGGAATACTATTATATCTACTATAGCATATTATGAGTGCTGCTGTTTCTAAAAATAAAATGTTTTGGAAATTTTTTTTTTATAAATGAACTTAGGAATATTTCAACCTTGAAATGAATATTGTTTGGCATTGAATTTAAAAGGTATAAATGAAGATTATTTTAAAGGTATTATGATTTTAGTAGCATGATTTCCAAATTTATAAATTTAATGATTTCAAAGCATTATGATTGCAAATTTATTATCTTATTTGTTTTCAAACTATCTTTAAGTGTCCTTGGTTTCCCTATCTGCTACAGAATGAGGAGGCTATTGCTTATACCAGTCTATTTAGAAATCTTTTCTATAATCTTTAAAAATCTTTGTTACTCATCGGGGCCTGAGCACCGCTTACCACCCATAGACCGACGGTCGAACTGAAAAGAGTAAAACCGATTCTAGAAGATCTTCTTCGTGCTTCAAATCCGGAACTATTCGTTTAAAGTTCTTGTTTATCTAGCTTATCTTCCTTTGTTTCTTTTCTTTTGTTCCTTTTCGAGGACGAAAAGTTCTTAAGTGGGGGAGAGTGTAACAGCCCTAGTTTTTAGCTATTTATTTCTTTTAATTTTTTTTGTTTTTAGAAATATAATTTATATAAATTGTGTTTACCAATATTGTTTAAATATTTAATTTAGAGAATTAAACTCGTTAATTTAATATGATTTTTGTAACTAAATTTAAGAAGAAGAAAAAAAGGAAATTTTTATAATGTATAATGAAGTGAGTGGTAACTAAATGTTTTGGATATTATCATAATATCTGTTGTTATACCCATTCCCTAAAAATAATGAAAAGGAGAAAATTTGTAACATATTAAAGTAGTTAATTAATTATGTTAATTTGGTAGGTTATGACATGCAAATCATGTTGGTGGAATATTCTCAATTTTGACATATTAATTATGTTAGCAGTGAACATTGTTAAGCAATTTAAAACAATGAAACTTACAATCAATTTATTTGATAAATCTACCTTATTCCTAGTTAGCAATTCAAAACTTGAATAAAGGCACATACGGATATTTTAAAATGGAGTTAATGACAATTAATAGATATTTCAAAAAGAAATTTATGACAATTAATAGAGAAATTAATTGTAAAATTTCAGTAGTTGACCAGAATTAATTTATTGAATAATTAATGCAAATTAATAAAATTGATGAAAGATAAATAAGTTAATTCTTTTGGTTAATGGCATGAGGACACGAGGTTAATTCCCATTTTGTAGGAGAAATCTGCCCGTGTAACCAGTCCGGCTACCAGTGCCTACAAAGCGGACGGATTAATGTGAGACGTCGCAGGATTGATAATTAACAAAAAGGGTTAATTAACTAATTAAGTTAGTAACCAAATTTGAGTATGTAATTAAAGGAGGATAATTAATTGGTAATATGGTAATTAATTGAAATCAATTAAGGAGGGTAATTAAAAGGGATAAGGTAATCAATTGAAATCAATTAAAGGCAATTAAAGGGGAATTAATTGATTAGAAGAATATGGAAATCAAATTTGCCTTCCTTTGCGCGTGACACAAAATTTTATTCTTTTAACATTTTGACATTTGCCTCTTACCATTTGTTTCTTGAGCATGTCACTGTATTCATTTATTCACGCAGCCTTATCCACAAAAATATCAACTCTTCCAATTGCCATTTTTCCTCTCACCTAAATTAAATGCATTCAAAATTTAATCTTGCCTATCTTTGCAAATTTTCGCATACCCATTATATCTCTCTGTTTCCACTGCGTTTGTTTTGTAATAAATAAATTTTTCGAACCATTGATCAAGTAAATATTTATGTAAGCATTTATTACTTTTGCCTTTTCAGTTAAAAGCTTTTTCATTGCTTACCATAAATCACGCAAGAGCTCAAGTTTTGCTTTCTCAATCAAATCTGTTCAAATTTGCAGTAACGCATGCTTTAAATTTAGATTATAACTGGTATAAATCACGCAAGCTATCTAAAAAAAAAAAAAAAAAAAATCCAAAAGAGTGATATCGTTCAAACATAAAACTGGAAAGAGAAATCAACGCATGCATTTATCACAATTTTCGTGTAGCGTTCAAACAAGAAGAACTGGAAATAAATCTCTTGCCTAAACGCATGCACTCAAAAATCAACGCTTGCATTTATTTCTTACGTTTTCAAACCTGCCTATTTATCTCCCCTTTTTATTTCGCAAGTTTATCTATAAATACTTTGCCTCATTCACATAAGTTTTCATATCTCCTTGTTTGTCCCTCTCTGGTACAAGCTTCTATCAGGTAAATAATTTGCATTGTTTATTTCTTTGCTTCTTCCAATTTTCCTTCCTCCTTCTTGTGTTCTCTGATTTCCTTGCTCGGCTACTTCCCCATCATGCCGTGCCATTTATAAATACATATAGAACTTTGTTAGTAGTAGGCTGGAAGAAATGATATAAATTGATTGTAGGAAGCTAGACTATGGAATTAGTGTAGTTATGATGTAGTTAGTGGTATTGTGGATTTGGATAAGTGCAGTTTGAAGAGGAAGGCATAGAAAGAAAAAAAAAATTACAATTTAATAATGGAGAAGATAAATTGATAAGGAGAAAATGATATGAAATGTTGTTTAATTCAAATAAACAATATTGTATGAATAAATCTTGGGTGAATATAATAAAATGACATTTATTTCAATTTTTAATGGTTGAAATAAATTTAAGATGGTTAAAAATAAATTTAACTACTTATTTGAGAATTTGGGTGGATAAATATCAATGGATTGTATTTATTATGGTTAATAAAAGGATATTGGTGATGTATACCAATAATCACCTTTTAATGTTTAATAATAAAAGTAAAAGAAGAAATAATTTGCCTAAACATGATGAACATGTATGTGAAAAAAAGTATTATTTAATGAATTCGAATGTAGTTAATGGCTACATTTGATTAAATCGAATAATTTGAACAGTATTGTGTTTGTTGCCAATATTGTCATTTTATTTAAATAAATATATATGAGAATGAAAATAATTGATCATGATAAATATGATTAAAAATGTGAGAAATAATTTAATAATGTCTAAACATGTATTTGTTTTGTTTGGGTGCATAACATCTTTTTATTCAATCAATTGTATTAAATTTGCAATTTATTTTGCAATTTATTCAATTTATTTTATGCATGCGTACGGTTGAAGTATGGGCCTAGGATATGTTGAGACGGTTAGCGGGTTGTAGTAGTCGAGCAAGTTGAACTAAATTTCTTTTATTCTATTCGTTCCAGTTGTTCTGAAATTTTGCTTTGACCGTAATTTTTAAATTCGCATACTTGGTATTTGGATCTTATAGATTTAAGTCAAGGCTTTGCATCCGCCGAAGTTTGGTCGTGCTTTCCGTTTTTTTTTCCCGAAGTAGATACCGTGTTTGATTTAGATCCACTGCAGCGTTTAAGGTGAGTATTCCTCACCAGACATATGTACATATATTTTGTGAATTATCGCAAGTGTATGTGTAAAAATTTTATTTAAATATTATCTGTCTGTAGTATAACGTAGAATGATGAATCCCATTTAAATTGACACCTCATCAGTTATTATCTGTTGTATTATTTCTGCAGTTATATTATATTATTGTTTATTTACTGCTTAAATCACCACTGCAAGTTCCCTGTTAAATTTAGATTGTTGTGGGCTGAAATGATAGGCCTAAATGATGATTACTGTGCTATTATTATGTTAACTGTTTAACTGTTAACTTGGGATTGCGGGTTTGAAATGATAGAACCCGGGGTTTGTAAATTACGGATTGAAATGATATAAATCCGTATCACTTGACCTAGGCTAGAAAACTATATACAGGCCCGTGGTCCTTATAATATTTTCTGAAATATTTAAAATTATTTTGGAAGTTAAATATTTGATTTAATATCTTTAAAGGATTTTATATTGATTTTGAATGAGTTATAAATGTTAATAAATAAATAAATAAATATTTGAATAAAATTTTGGAATATAACTTATTTTGGAAATTCTGGATTTTTGAAAGGATAAGATTTCAGTTAAGAAATATATATATAAGTTATATTTGGAAATATTTATTAAGTTAAACAATCTACTAAAGCATTTAAATGCTGTCTTTTGAAATTGGACTAGTTTTACCCGTAACTTTAGGTAGCATTTCCTAAGTGCTATAGAATCTGGAATTTGATTGTTTTGAAATTTAAGGAATTTGATAAATTATATTTATGTTTAAGTTTTGGAGACCTTTAAGATATGAGATTTATAACTGGATTTTTCTTAATAAATTTAAGATGAACATTCTAGTGTTAAGTAAATTTTGAAATTATTTAATGGCATAATTTTGGAGTTTTATCTATGGAATTTATGGGAATATTCAAGACGAAATAATAAACACTAATTTGTTGAAAGAAAAAATATCCAACCTTAGTTTTGAATATTAATACTCCAATTGGATATATATATAGGAATTGAAATGGTCTTGGGAACATGAAGTGATGTTTAAATTATGGTTTAAAATAAAGAAATATATTTGTAAAGCTATGTAAATTATCTTCTTTACAAAGTAACCATAAAGTTAAACCATTTATATCCAAACCATTTGTGTTTTGGGAGTTATGTTTTTTTTAAAGAAAAATTTCCAATATATTATGGTTTAAAGGTATAATTCAAATATTTGGTTTCCAGATATTATAAATTTTAAGCAGTATGGTTTTGGAAAAGAATTATATTTGAATATAACGATATCATGTTGTTTTGGGTTTTAAATGATATCGTATTTATAGTTTTGAAATGGAAATGTTTATACTGGTTTTAAAGTATAAATTGTTTTTAAATGACCACGGGTTATAATAACGATGGGTTGGCAAAGAGACCGGGATCGGATATGGACATACTCTCTGTCGATACCGAAAACCACTTTGACCAACCGTGTACGCGGTGGAGATTCCAGAATGAAGTAGGTCGGTGGTGGCGTTTCCTGTAAGGTAAATACGTGGACCCGACTCCCGTGAGTTGGCATAAGGTGGCTAAAACAGGAGCAATTCCAGGCCAATGAGGTCATTCCTCTGATCGGACGCTCCTCTTCGATATTATACTATGATTTTGGATTGATTCGGTGGCCACCTCTATATTTTGATTTTGGGGAGTTAGTCCGAGGTGGGCGGTAACTGCGGCTACGCGTTTCCACCAGCCTGGATAGCAATTGGTATATCTACCCTGGCATTGCCTAGTTGTGCCGTGTCATCTACCATACCGAGCCTTGTACGAGTTTAGATTTCTCCCGTAGCCCGTGTGGTATCCTCTAGTTGCTTCCCGATCAGGAGGAGCTATGATATTGGATGGACTACTGGGACTATTACGTGTTAAGGTGGAAAATGTAAAGCCTTAATGCTATTTAAAAGTATGTTTATTTTATAAATAGACACTATTATAATAGCGCAATATACTACATAGTAAATAGTTTGACGGATCCTTAGAGGATGGGCGGTCCCAAGCATCCTTTAAGTTACTTGCTCTATATTACAGTACACTTGAATTAGCTTACATTATATAAGTATGTATGTCCTGACTCGAGTGTTATGTTTTATTTTTCGCTCGGGTCAGCCTGAGTTGCAGCTTCAATTTCTTCTCCGTAGCTAGGACACTCAGTAGATCATTCGCGCTGCTGGAAGTTGTTTCAGCCTTTATCTTTTCTGGAATTCAAGACTTTGAAGACTCTATCTCTATTTATGTCTTAAAATTTGTATTGAGGATTATAGACAATGTAAGTTCTGTTTTGTTGAAGTTATATCAGTGGCTTCATGAACCACTAAATTTTTAATTTCCGCTGCGAGATTCTGATATCTGTGTATGTGATTCTGTGATCTATTTATTGTATATTCTGAGTTTTGTCAAATTTATTCTACAACGCAGTATTTTGAACAATTCAAGTCCGACAATGTGCGGATGCGAATGGTTGAAAATATTGGGTCGTTACAACCACTTCAAGACGAAGCGCCGTATCAACAAGCTTCTCAAAAGTAAGCTCAAGGCGAAGCATAAGGGCCTTCTTAAAATACTTCTTGAGCCCAGAAACGAACATAAGATTCTTCTTGTAAGGAGTGGAAATGTGCTCAAGACCATACTTTGAAAGACTTTCGAAAGAGGCAACATACTCAGAAACAGATATCTTTCCTTGCTTAAGCTCAAGGAAACGTCGAGCTAGAGTAGCTCTCTCAGAATCAGGGATAAACTTGAGCTCGAACCACTCACGAAACTAATCCCACTCAAGTGAGGACTCATCAACCTCAGAAATCAGAAGATCATACCAATGAAGGGGACCGATAAATCATAAAGCATCAAAAGATAATTTTGCACGTGCTTTTGAATCTCCATTTACCTAACTCAATTTCGATAGCCTTATATATGAATAAGGCGATATTATTTTGTGGTCCATGATTATTTAAATCATTTCATGACTTGTTGGAGATTTATGAGATTTCATGATTTCATGGATGTTTGTTAATAATTTACTTTACTTAATCACATTTCCCCTTACGCATGACATTAGAATATTAGCTTGACACCTTCCTTGATTATCATTGAACCTTTCATTTATTCTGTTGGGTACAACAGAATGAATGTTTCCCTTTACTTATTATCTTAGAGTTCCTTATCTACTGATGAGTTTAGTTGTCTGACCCGTGTGGTTTTTTTTCACTCGGGTCAGACCGAGTTGCAGGTTAGCCCGGATTTCTTTTGCCTCCAGTTCAGCTTGATACTTTTTGTGGGACACACATATGTATATTTTGGCTAGCTAGTCTTCGTCTTTTGGGACTACTCCTTTATGATCACTTGTATATTTTTGGGATGTATATTTTGACACTTAGCTACCTAGTAGTTACCCTTGTATGATGTATTATATGGATATGTATGGTGACGGTTATGTATGTATATGACTGATCTGGGTTTGCTTTTCTGTGACTTTGATTATTCCGCATATTATATTACATTATTTCTGAAATGTTATATAGCCACCGTAGTGTGCAATAGTTATGCACTAGACGTGTCAACCACACATGAGGTAATGGAAAAAAAATTTGACACATACTTGACATGTTTAGTTCATAGCAATTGTATGCTATGTTGGTCGCTCCTATCCAGCCTTATTCTCTACATTAGTAGACAGAATTACTCGTTAATTCCCTTTACTAACGTGGGTCTCGGGGTGGGGCGTCACAACTTGGTACTGATCTGGGTTTGCTTTTCTGTGACTTTGATTATTCCGCACATTATATTACATTGTTTCTGAAATGCTATATAGCCACCGTAGTGTGCAATAGTTATGCACTAGACGTGTCAACCACACATCAGGTTATGAAAAAAAAATTTGACACATACTTGACATGTTTAGTTCATAGCTATTGTATGCTATGTTGGTCGCTCCTATTCAGCCTTATTCTCTGCGTTAGTAGACAGAATTACTCGTTAATTCCCTTTACTAACGTGGGTCTCGGGGTGGGGCGTTACAGCTTGGTAACTCACATTTTCTAGCATAATTTGAGATTTTAAAGTTAGAAATCTCAATGTGATTTTTATTGCATGTTCATTTGTAAACCGCTATCAGTAAATTGGGCATAACTTTTTCTTTTTAAATCGGAATTTGATTTTGTTTAATGTTATGGAAAGCATGAAGAGAGTGTGATAGCTTTTATGTTAAACACTTTCGAAAATTTTGATCATAGAAGGTCGAAAAACCCAATACAAAGTCACTGGCCTGTAATTGTAAAACTGTGCTTAATACAGTTAGTAAATTAAGCATATCTTCCATATTTCTTATCGGATTAGGATAATTTTTGAAGTTCTGAAAAGATTATTTTATGTGTGACAACTTTTCTGTTGAATACATTTGCATATTTTGGGCATAGGTTGATCAAAATGCTGTTGCAAACTCTTAGCTCTGTCACTTTAGTAATTACGTTATCCAAACTAAACATAGTTAGTAAATTAGACATATCTTCCTCGTTTCTTATCGGATTAGCATAATTATTGAAGTTCCAGAAAGCTTATTTTATGTGTGAAAATTTTCCTGTTGAACACATTCGCAAATTTTGAGCATAGTTTGACCAAAATGCTGTTGCAAACTCTTAGCTCTGTCACTTTAGTAATTACGTTATCCAAAATAAACATAGTTAGTAAATTAGACATATCTTCCTTGTCTCTTATCGGATTTGGATGATATTTGAAGTTCTGGAAAGAATATTTTGTGTGTGACAACTTTTATGTTGAACACATTTGCTTATTTTAAGCATAGGTTGATCGAAATCCTGTTACAAACTCTCAGCTCTGTCATTGTAAAATTGTGATTTTCTGTGCTAAGTGCTGTTGGAAATTTAAAGATATCTTTTTCGTTTGATGTCGTAATTTGATGATTCTTTATGCTCCTAAAAGCTTAGATTATATGCTACAATTTTTATGTTTTGAGTTTTGTCAAATTTTGATGTTTACATGGTCGAAAGTTCATTCTAGTATCGCTGTCCCGAAACTAAAACAACAGCTGTAGCGAAATTCATATCTGAAATTTGTTTTGGCCATATCTTTCATGTTTCTTATCCAAATTTAATAATTCAAGATGTTCCAGAAAGCTTAGACTTTGTGCTAGAAGTTTTATGTTTTGAGTTTTTTGAAATTTCATAGTTAGCTTGGTCAAAACTATATTTGTTTGTTGCTATCTCGAGAGCAAAATGACAGCAATAACAATCATTGAACTGAGAATTGTATTGGCTTATTTTTGCTCTCATTCTTGTTCGATTTTGATGTTGTTTTTTAGATGTTTTGAGAGCTATGATGCCTATCAATAGGCTAGCTATATTTAGAGAATTTGAAATGCAAAATTTAAATAGAATTTGAATTGACTTTGGGTTAAATTTGAATTGAATTCGTATTGAATTCAAGTTATCGGTCTTAAGTAATCTCTCTTGTTTTTCATTATTTTCGAGCATGATTTTCACTAAACCATTTTGAAGTGATTTTTGAAATAAATGGACATTTTAAATTATTATTACATTGTACTTTAAAATTATTTTTCTAATATAAAATCTATTTATTTCCTATAATAAAGAAATTTTAAATATTGGTTTTATTAATATTTTCGGGAAAAAGTTTTAAAAGCTTGTTTTCTCAAATAAATTATTTTATATATAAAATACACACTTTTATACTATTCGAACATATGAGAAAGAGAATTAAACGATTTAGTAAACGCACATGTCCCATACCACGTGTTTTACTAAATGAAATTTTCAGCTTCTAAAATCAATTTGAAATTTGAAATTCTCTAATTCTTCCATAGGTATTCTCTAATTTGGAACATATATATTTTTTTCAATTTGTTTCTCAAATTTTCTAAGTATTAGAAATTTTCGAAAAAAAAAATTTGACGGAGTCTCCATTGTACGAAAGGCCATATACAATATTACAAAAATAAATTATATAATATACATCGACCATTAGGTCGGAAACATAATATATATATCATTATTTAACACTTAAAATTAATCCGAAAACATACCTTTCCCTTTTAGCATTTTAAAGCGGTTTTGCACAAACTTACATCTATAAATTTTTGATCAAAAAATATTCCATCTATCCTCTTTTCACCTGTACTTAACTCAAATAGATGATATTAGTTCATGATCATAAATAAGAAATGCTACACTTAACTATTGAGGGGAAATAAATCAATTTCAGTTCAGACCTGCTGTAAAGAAGACCTATTTTGACCATGCATCGAATTCTTTATTGAATTTGAGATTTTATGAGTTTGAATTCGTATCGAGTTCCATGAGTTTTTATGATTGAGATGTATGTGTGAGATTTAACCAACATAGCATACACTAGCTAAGAAGTAAACATGTCAATTAGCGTCAACATTTTTTTTCATTTTACCTCATATGTGGTTGACATGTCTAGTCCATAACTATTGCACACTATGGCGGTTTACAAACATTTCAGAACTAATGTAATATACATATATGCGGAAAATAAATAACAGTCACAGAACAGCAAACCCAGATCATATATATATACACATACACCACCATCCTTTGCTGCAAATTGTAAGTATATAACTTACAGCAACTAAATTGAAAGCCTGTGCAAAATCTGTAGCCTTTTGTTGCAAATTCGTATTGGTTTCTTAAGTTTTTCGTATATCACGTTTTGCTGAAAATGCATCATAGTAAAACGGTCATAACTTTCACGTCCCATACCTCGCGGTTTTTACTAAATCGTTTAATATATTTATGTTTAACCAATTGTAACAAATTGCAATTTATTTTGCAAAAATATGAAAATTGGTTAAATTGGAATAATATTAATAAAAATGATAATAATTGTGTTTTATCTTTTTACTTGGAATCTAGAAGTTGTAACGGTTCTAACGCACCTAAGTTTGTAAAAATCAGATTTAATATGTATAAGATATGGAGATTTAAACAAATTACATAAATAAAAATTTCATAAACTAAAAAGCAAAGATTTGCCTAAGTCCTAATGGGTTTTATTGTGGAAATTGGATCCTTACCCTAAGCCCAACTGACAGCTCTGGAATTTTATACGTATCTTTCTCCTCTTTTCCGTTCATTCCTTCTCCAGAAAAAAAGAAAAAAACCCCCCATGGCCTCCTCTTTGTAAATTTTGCTCAAATTAAACCAAATCCCAGCTGAAATCAAGAGAATTTAAGTCTAAAATCAATAATAAGGTAATCTCTTAACCAATTCTCATCTCTAATCCATGGAAATTGTAGATTTCAGATATTGTAAATGTTGTTTTGATGATTTTCTTCCATTCATGTCTTTTTCAGCTCCTACAGGTAGTTTAGAGGCCACTACCAGCTGAAATACTCCATCTTGAAGCCCCAATCAATCTCCTCCTTCGCTGTAAAGGTAAGTAAAACACTTACAGCAACTATAAGCAAAAGGAATTGCGATGCTTGAAAACATTTTGATGCTTAGTTTGATGTTTTAGGCATAAAAACTTTGATTTGAAAAGCTATATTTTGCTGAAACTGTCCATTGTTCTTTTGATCATATCTGGCTCATCCGGTGTCGGATTGATGCCAATCTTTTTTCAGATTGTACTGCACTTGATCTAGTTTGTTCATGTCAAATTTCATCCATTTTTGAGTCCGTTTGGACCTCTGTATTTGCTGTGAAAGTTGCAAACCCGAGAGGGTTTTGCACAGAAAATATATTTCGCTGAATAGTAATTTTGGCATAACTTTTGTTTGTTGAGTTTTCTGCAATTTTGAGGTTATCTATGTCAAAATTGAACCTTTCTACTGCTAACCCAAGAGCAAAATCAAACCTGCTCTGTTGTTGATGAAGAAATGAAATCTTCCATAACTTTTTCGTTTTTAATCGGAATTTGATAATTTTGGATGTTTTGGAAAGCTTATTTCAGTGGCTACAACTTTCATTTGTTGTGTTTTCTGTGATTTTGACGTTTGCTATGCTAAAATTGCAAATGTTTCTCATTGTCCTGTGTTTTGGTTGCATGGACTAGTGTTGATTTTAAACTATTAAAAATGGTTTGCATCTATGAACATGTATATGCAATTTGTATCTCAGTAATATGATGTTAAACATTTCATTTTAAACATTTTAAAAGTATTATACTACAATTATTTTATATTTAACCTATATTTTATATATTTTAATCCCGTTTTCTCTTCTAAAATCTTTTATGTATAATTTTAGTTATTTTAATCATTTTTCGTGAATGTTCGGACGTATGAGAAAGTATATATCAGAGTTGCGCAGCGGAAGCGTGGTGGGCCTATAACCCACTAGAAGACCACTCCTTGCTATTCAATTCTTCGCTCTTCGCTGCAATAGGTAAGAATTATCTTACAGCAAGCTAAATCATCTGAAGTTGTGGAAAAATCTAATTTTTGTATGTCAATTTACTTCGGTTTGTTCATATTGAATCCTGAAAATACCCTAATTTCATTTGCTTGTATCTCCCTCATCCCTTATCGGATTGAGGTGATTTTGGTCTCGTTTCAAAGCCTATTGACTGTAGTATATTAACGCAATTTTTATGGCATTTGGATTTCATTTGATGCCTGAAAACCGAGTTAGAAGTTGCTGTGTCGAATGGCTTTTTGCACAGAAATACTCTTTTGCTGAAGTAGTATTTTGAGCATATCTTTTGAACTACTGATCGGAATATTGAAATTTTAGATGCTCTGATCTGTAATAACCCTGGTTTTGGAGATTATAATTTAATATTTTCGGTAATCTCCAAACCGGGTTTGTTACAACTGTTTCAAATCTCGACCGTTGGATCTCGAGATCTCGAAGTGCTCTACAATTCGTTAGTTGAATGTTTCGCGAACCGTTGCGTGGATTCGAAGAAATTGAGGGAGGAAGGAGATTGATTTTCGACCATTGCTTTCGTATATGGTGGCTGGCTTTAGAAAACCCTAGGTTTAGTTTATTTTGGAAAAAAGAAAATAATGAAGTGCCTTTTATAGAAAAACGACGAACACTATTCATCCCAGGTTTTCCGAACTTCGATTTACGCGCGGTGACCGGCGTTTCTAGGGTATATCCCGTGTTCCGGACACAATGGAACAGGTTCTGGAAGCTAACTCGATCATCTGTGCGAGTTACGGAAATAAACGATCGATTTTAAATTAAATCGGTTAACTAAATTTCTAGGCGTTTTGGCTTGCCCCGGACAAACGGTAAATCCGATTGACACGAAATTTGAAATCTTACAATAATATCACATTACGGATCCGATAAAACTGGTTTTGTCGAAATCCGAGACTGTTTGAAAAATGGCTATTTTAACTCGTCAATTAAATATTAAAATATTCAATTTTCACAAATTTACTTTTAGTTCGATTTTAAAAGTTCTACAACCTCATTCTAACTTTAATATGATAAAATAAAATTTTACAAATCATTTTTTAATCATATTAAACCCGTTATTCAATTATCCAATAAATTCCAATTTTAAAATCTTATTAACTCTATTATAATTCCAATATAACTTACATTCACTTTGGAAACCAATTTTTGAATCATATTAAATCAAATTTCAATTATTCACTCTATTTTCATGTATTAAATTTCAATATCAAATTAATCATATCAAATTCGTAATTTAATTATTCAAACATTTGTAATATTAAATTTAAACAAATTTGATTATTCTTAAATCACTATCCTTTGAAATATTCAAAACGAACTTATAAAATTTAACAAATTCAAATTATAGAACAACCATTTTCATTAAAATAGTTATTCAATTATTCAATAAGTTTTAAATATTTAATTTAAACAATTTACCTGTTCAATATTCAATATTTGATTTTAAATAGATTTTACTTATCAATCGATTTCTCTATTATACCCAATGAATTCCACATTTATTATCCTATTCAACTTTTGATTTCAAAGTCATTCACTAAGTAGCTTTTATTTTTCATTACTTGGATAATTATTGTCGCAATTCATTCCAGTTATTATTATTCCAAACGAATGACAAATTTTTTTCTAACATTAAATCACGAAATCTTATTAAATTAGCTATTTTAATTATCGAAAATTTACGGGTTGTTACAAAAGCGTAGCTTTGTGGACGAGACTGCATCAGGACCTCACACCCCGGAAATGGTCGAAACAGGAAAGATGCGGCAAGGTTATGAGGGTCGCGCCCTTTAGAGTGTGTCATTCCCTTCTGGTAAAGGGTGGTATCATGGTATGGAGCCCAGATATTTACCTATGTGGTGGGCTTCAATTTCATTTACTGTGTGGTTGTTGCTTTGTGGTTTAGAGGCGCCTCGGATAAAGGTCCCAAAGGACCGGGGGGTGGCATGCTCGAGTAGTAATTTTCTAGTTACAGAGGTAATCCGGCCTTATGTTGGCAGAGATCCGGTTAGGTTCTCGGGACGTCCCGCCAGAGGCGTACGCATGGACAGTGGGAAGTTCCTTAGCCCGACCATTTGTTGGAAATCCAACTAAAACAATACGCGCCCTGTACGGTTTTAGTTGTATAACCTGCCATGGAATGTGGTGGTAACCTGCTATTGAACATGGTAGCTATAGTAGGCATAAGTGCGAAATGCCTATGCTGGCTAAGATTAACATTATATTTTCAAAATGTTTCCTACACTATGCACTAATAATAATAATATTGAAAAGAAATTTTCTCGTATCAAGCATATTTGACTATCATAAGGAGAAATCTCCTTCAATTTTGCGTTTGCATTGTGTGTGTGTGGCGGGAGACCTTATGGTAGTTTCATTTTCTAAAAGGCATTGCGGATTCAATTTAAATTCTCTTGTTGTCTGTTTTAAAAGATAAACTGTTTTTGTTACTCATACCAGTCGCATGACTGACTCGGAGTTTATCCTTTCCTAAACTCTAGGTGCCCGCTTTTTTTCCACATGGGTAGTCTAGAGTTGGGTTTTTCAGATAGTCAGGTTTAGTAGATTATCTAGAGTTGGTCCATTCTTTGGATCAGGACGGGACTTGCTTATCTAGGTGACACGTTGATGGTGGTTCGAGTTAGCTTTGGATTAGAGCATTGGATCTGGGGATGCATTCTATTGAAGATATTCTTTCCGTTGTGTCTTGTATCTCTGGTAGTATTGACATCTGTTGTGTCATTCTGTTGTATCATATTATATCAGATATTGTATCTATCATTGTATCAATGTTGTATATATTGATATTCTTTTCTTCCGCTGTGTTGTACTTAATGGTGTTATAAGCTCCGGCGAACTAGATTCGACATTTGGATCTGCGGCATTTGAATATGAGTGTCGTATTCGGTGCCGATTTTCGAAGGTCGAGTCAGGGCTGTTACATTTGGTATCAGAGCTGAGGGTTAATGTAACGACCCGCCATTCATCTCCACAGAATGACGCATCATTAATAAGAAAGAAAGGGATAGAAAAGAGAAAGAAAGAGAAGAAAGAAGAAACAGCATCAGAATCTCAACAGCGGAACGAATAAATTATATTAATAACATAAGTATTACATTGTATCAAATACAACATATATCATAGATACACAGCTTATACATCACATACTAGACAGTTATAAACACCTGTCTAGTTATACAACTCAAATAAAACACAACAGAGGTACCAAACACAGCGGAACACTATATATCTACACACTGAAGCCTCCTGCTCCATTGCTCCTCCACAATTCGTCAAAGCTAACCTGAATCCCTTGTCTACTCGTAAAAATTTGAGTACCCAAGAGTTTATGAAAAACAGAAGACAAACTCTTGGTCAGACATGGGTCTGGTGTGAGTAACAGGTTAAGGTTGCTTAACTTTGAAAAAAACTTTGAAAGAAAAGGTATCACATAAGACTTCCCACACATAAACATGGAAAAGTTTTTACCTTACGCTAACCAAAACATTTGATAGGAAATCCAGTGATATTATAATAGGTCTAGGGTTTTCAAGTAAATATGAAATAGCCGAAATTGTTACATTTATTAAATTCCAGCTACTAGCCACAAAAGTGGGTAATACAATCAAAATCGTTGGCACTTATCGGATCAAGAGAAAAGAAGTTCGACCAAACTTGCTTGAACTGGAAACATACATGTTTAAGTGAAACAGACTTGTTTATACACATTCATACATTCAATACATATATGCAGAACTACCTATACATATTCACATGCAACCACCTTTCATTCAGAACTCAACATGCAACAAATTAAACACTTAAGCTTTAGAAAGTGTTACTCATCGCAAATGAAGAACAGAGCAGGTTTATGTCGAAAGCAGTTTTGAATTTGCAGGCTGCAAACTTGAAACTGAAATGCTCTTGAAAACTTGAATGCATGCAAAAGATTTGAGTTGAAGATGATATGCAGATGATTTCAGACTTGAATGTATGCAGCTGATTTGAATTCCAGATTTGAAATGATGCAGTTGCCTTGATTGAATATACCGGCTTTAAAACAGATTTGCTTTGAAATTGTACAGGGAATTGATTTGAAAATGTAGATGGTTTGCATGCTTGAAGATGTGCAGGTTGATTTTGATTTGCATGTTTTGATTTCTGATTTTGGTTTCAAAGGAAGTGTTTTCAGATTTGCTTTGCACTTTAGATTTAGAAAAAAAAATAAGAATGAAAGAAGATTTGTTTATATATAAAAACTGAAATACTTATGAATAAAAATAAAAGAAAAAGCTAAATTTTAAAATGCCACTTATCTTCAATTTTAACATTTGTCATATAGGTATGTTAATTAGTTAACACGTGTCTTTTAAGGTAATTTAGTTATAATTAAATGTTAATTAGTATTTGGTTAATATGTTAAATGTAGTTTATGCCTAATGAATTAGTTATATGTAATTAATGTTTTAATATAAGAATATGCTTAAGTAATTAGTATAAAAGGATATATATATATATATATATATATATATGTATAGATAAATTTAAAAGGAATAAAACAACTATTCATATAAATAAAAGTTATACAAATATTATAAAATTCAAGACAATTTAAAATATCTATACTTTGACGTTCAAAACTTTAAATTCAAATTCAAATCAAATTCTAAAATTCAATTTTGAAATCAACTATTTTTATTAAAATCTATTTGTTAAAAACATTACATTATTCCTATTGAAAATAACAAATTTGATAACTTTAAATAATTTATAAAAGAATTTGTTTCTTTATTAATAAGTTACTTATTTTATCATACTATATTTAAAAAGGAAATCAAAATAAACCTTATTGTTAGCTTATTTAAATTTAAACTCAAAATAAATTTAAACAGATTAAACTTTTATCTTAATAATTTAAAACCATATATTATTTATTCAATAGCTTTTAAAAGTTTAACTTTAAATAAAATCATAATTTCCAATTTTACCAAAGATATATATATTTAGAAAACAAGATTTATTTATCATGAAGTTTCTTCATATCAGTCTTTCTGAGCAAGAGCATGAACTAACGCAGCAACTATCTGAAGCTATGGCCGCTGAGTTAAGTATGAAGAAACAAAAATTGAGGAAGGAGTGGGATTTGTATGATGATAGAAATTCTAGAATGTATCATAGTACCCTTCAGGTTAAAAATGCAAAAAGATACATCCATCAGTTACTTGATGATGAAGGAAGGATATAAACAAGCTGGAAGAAATTGACAGTGCTTTCATTAATCTTTATACCAATCTTTACTCCCCCAATGATTCATGCAACCCTAACTCTCAAGAGCTCTTGTCAACTCCTTTGCCTATGCTCAATGAATCTGATATCCAACTTTTGTCTTCTAGAGTCACTGATGAAGAAATATATAATGCTATGTTTGGTATGAAGAGGGATTCCTGTGGTGGACCTGATGGCTTTAATGTTGTCTTCTTTACTCATTGTTGGGATATCAGTGCTACTGACTTCAAAAATGCTATGCACAATTTTTTTGAACACAATAAATTACCTACTTCCATTAATGCTACCAACTTATGTCTGGTGCCAAAAGGTAAGCAAGCTGCTACTATGTACGCATATCGTCATATTGCTTGCTGTAACATAATCTACAAATGCATTTCTAAAGTTATTGCTGCAAGGCTTAGGCATGTGCTTCCCACTGTAACATCTGACAATCAAGCTACTTTTTTGAATAATAGAAGTATCATGGATAATGTGTTGGTTACTCATGAGCTTCTTAATGGGTATGGTAGAACTCATGTTTCCCCTAAAGCAATGATGAAGGTTGATATAAGAAGAGCGTTTGATACTATTAGTTGGGAAGCTCTGGCTGGTATTATGGGTATAATGGGGTTTCCTGGTCACTTTGTCAGCTGGATTTATACCTGCATATCTACTGTTACTTACTCTTTATGCTACAATGGTGGTACAGTTGGATATTTTAAAAGTCATAGGGGAATAAGGCAAGGAGACCCTATGCCTTCATACTTGTTCATTATAGTGATGGAATTCTTTACTCAGCTAGTTAATCTACAGGTTGTGAAAAACAACTATGAATTACATCCCAAATGCAGGAATCCCCTCATTACCTCTCTTCTTTTTGCTAATGATGTGTTACTTTTTATTAAGCCTACTGTGTCTACCATGGACTGTGTCAATAGCATCCTTCTCACTTTTGAGAAATGCACTGGCCTGCAGGTCAATAGAAGCAAGTCTTCCCTTTTAGTGGCTGGTCTCACTGATAGTGATAATCAGAACATTCATAATAATAGTCAACTGCCTAATCTTCCTGAGGGTACTATGCACCTTGGTATCCCTTTGTGCACTAGAAGAATTGGTGTAACTGCTTGTTTGCCTCTGTTTGAAAGAATCACTGAAGCTATGAATAGATGGGCCAGCAATAAATTATCTCAAGCAGGCAGAACCACCATCATCAAATCTATAATTCAAGCTATGACTGTTTATTGGTGCAGATGCTTCATTTTACCTGCTACTCTTTTATCTAGCATCAGAAATGCTATGAATCATTTTATATGGACAGGGAGTATGTATTCTAAAAAGCTAATTCCTATTGCCTTTGCTAAATTAAAGAAACCACAAAAATATGGTGGTTTGGGAATAAAATGTATGAGAACTTGGAATCAAGCTTCCTTTTCTAAGCATTTTGACAATTTGATAAATGAAAAGCCAAATTTGTGGGTTAAGTGGGCAAGGCATCATCATCTTGGCAATAAAAATTTCTGGAATATGGAACCCTCTCCTCTGTGTGGTTGGGTGTGGAGATCAATTCTCAAGATCAGAGGCATTTTACTCCCTCATGTTCAGTTGTGCTTGGCCCTTACAGTACTGCTAAATTCTGGTATGATCCATGGGTGGGAAAAGGAATAATTTTGTTTAATCTTCTCTCCTATGATCAGAGGAATCAAACTGGCATCCCTTTGAATGGCAGGGCCATTGATTATTGTCAAAATGGTGAAATTACTCTGTCTTACACTTCTAATCCAATCATCCAGCAGTCGTGGGCTGAAGTACAGTGCAAGAACATCCCCTCTGGTGATCATGGGTATGTTTGGACTACTATTCATGGTCAGCACTCCATTGCTGGAGTTTATAAAGCTTTGAGAGTTGATGACAGTAGCCCCATCTTTAGATGGCATGCTAGAGTTTGGAATCCACTAACCTCACAAAAACTGAACTTCCTTCTTTGGAAAGTCCTGCGTAATGCACTCATGACAAAGGATAAATTGTGTAGGAAAGGTTATAATGTTGACTTGAAGTGTGCATACTGCAATAACTTAATTGAGGATGGAGCTCATCTCTTTTTTGACTGTTTGGTAACAAATAGAATCTGGAAAGCTAGTCTTTCCAGTTGTGGTTTTTCTGAGCCGATATTACATGGTGATGCTGAATGGAACATAGTGTTTAAAAGAACTAGATGGAAGAATACTACTATATATAAGCTGTTACTGATACTTAAAGTGTTTGTGCAAGTGATATGGGAAGAGAGAAATGCTCGGGTCTTTGAAAATAATATGAAGTTTGAAAGTGCTTTGATAAACACAATCATTTCTTGGGTCAAGGAAAAGTCTGATCATCACATTGCATATGGCTCTCTGGATTAAGGCCTTGTTTTTTTCTTTCTCTTGTGTTTGTTTTTGTCCTTTTTGTTTTCAGTCTTTCTTTCTTCTTTTCTTAGTCTTCCCTGTTTCTCCTTGTGAGCTCTAGTATGTTAGTGCTCTTTTTTATTTGTGTTTTTGGTTAATAAATATGGTAAGGGTCCATTTAACCCTGCTTGCTATTCAAAAAAAAAGATTTATTTATTTATTAAATTTAAAACAAGGCTTATCTATTTACAATATATACAATTTCTATATACATTATAAATAGAAAACAATTTATTATCTTTTAAAAGATAAAATCTATCAATTAAATATTTATTTTAATTGGTTTATTAAATTAATTCCAATCTTATTAACAAAGATTATCAAATCAATTTAATTTTTAATTCAGATTATTAAATTGATATTGCTTAAAATTCCGGGTCATCACAGTTAAAACTTTAGCTCAGGAGTATAACACTTCAAGTAACTCATTAGAGATAGGGTGAAGTATGCCCTAGAATGAGTATATCCCTAAGATATCCGTTCGAATGCCTCAGTAAATCCTCTTACTATCCACTGATAGTGAGTATGAGTGCAAGAAGAGGACGAAATAGGGGACAGGGAAATACCACTATAAATGGTCAATACCCTGCGATAGCGGAAACAATCTTTCTCCTCTCAATATCCTTTGATTCGATTCCAAATTCTTTTGATTTGCTTCGTGACAGCTCCAGAAAGAAGTTTCGGTGTGATGGTGGCCCTACGAATCGTTGTAGAAAATCCTTACTTCGTATCTTCATCAGTTTCTTATCACCTTTCGATCTAAACTTTAATGAATTTGGAATTTGGAATTGAAAATATTAAATAAATTGAAATCTGAAAATAGAGTTAAATTGGTTAATAGAATATAGGGCTAAATTTGAATTGAATCAATAAAACGATTTCGTTTAAAACCGAATTTGAAATTGTATTGTAATTTCTTGGGTAGATCGAAGTCCGAAAAGGGACAAGTTGTTATATACTTTGGAGTATTCCGACCTAAGTTGGAATCCTTATCTTGTGTTTGATAAGTTGTAGAGATTGAATCTATTTATCTATTCTCTGGGGTCCGATATATCCTACGAATGGTTAGTTATCCCTTCGAACTAACCAGTGCTTTGCATATTTCGCAGATTTGATGACCCGAGTATCATGTGTAATATTGAATGAGTTTGTTCTCATATCTATTGGTGATATTCTGATTTGGTAAGCAAATACAGAAAAGATATCCGGTTTGACCTGGAAAACTGTTTCTCTATCTTTGTGTATCTACCTTTGTTGTTTTCGTGCCTGCAAATTTCGGGGACGAAATTTTTTATGGGGGGAATCTGTAACGATCCCGGATTTTTGCTGAGTTTAAATTGCTAATTAATTTAGTTTTTAAATAAAAATTGTGAAATTAATTCGTCAATTGATTTGAGTTTCTCCAAATTTAAATAAAAAAAATAGGTGTGTTTATTTTGTTGAAGTATAATTAAGTTTTAAAAACAATTTCTTTAAAGGTTAAATATCTATAAATAATGAATGAATGAAAATTGTAAAATAAATAAAATATAAATATATATGTATATAGAGGAATAAGACCATAAATATGTAAATTAAAATAAATATTTAAATTAGATATAAATAGATATATGTATAAGATGAATTAAAATATAAAGTGATTTCATTAGGAAAGTTTAAACAACATAATAACAAAGGCTAAAAACAACTTTATATATGTACATAAATAGGAAAGCATAACCAGACAAGAAGAAAGAAAATAGGCAAGTAAAAGTAAATATCCACATACAAAAAAGTAAAATATCTTTGTACAAATAAGATAAGTATGAAGACATAAAGGACTTAAACAATCAATGTTAGCCACCAAAGTAATATCATCAGCCACCATTTTAAAGCAAAATAAATATCTATGTACAAATTGTACAAGTAAAAGAAGATAAGTAAAAGCTTATAAAACAAGACAATAGAAATTAATGCTTGGATATTATTAGCACACAAAGTATATCTATCAGCCGAAATCTTGCTTGGCTAAAGTAAGAGAGAAAAAATCTTTAGTCAACATAAACCAAGAGAAAAAAATCTCTGACCTTTTGTACCAAACAAATTATATCACCTGTAAACTCTTTTCTATATATACATCTCTTCTTATTTCTATTTGTTTATCAACACATAGCAAAACCAGAAAATATGTAGCAAGCTTTTTTTTTACAAACTAATCATTTATCCAAACAAAAGCAAGAAGATTTAAGAAAGGTTAAGCTAGCATTTTTTCAAACAGAGGAGCTTTGTTCATCCTTTCCAAAACTATGAGTAACATTTTATTTAAGATTAAAAGTATGAAATTTGTTGCATATATATATTTATGAAAAAGTACTTGTGTGTATACATGAATTTTCTGAGTACATCTGAGTGATGATTGTATGTGTGTGTATGTTATCTGCTGTGATATCTTACTTTGGTTCCAAGCTCCAATTTAAGTTTAAAAAAATCATTTTCTCCTGATCAAGGCATGATTTGGATTCATGATTCAAACAAAACTTGGTTGTTATGTCACAAATTTTAGATTAAAATTTCACTTAAGTCAAAATAAATTAGAACTGTATCTGGAAATCAAGAAAAGTGTGCAAAACTCTAAAATAGTCAAAATTCAAACTTTTTAAATTTCGAATTCAGGTATGTAATCTGAATTCGTATGCTATAACATGATTTTTAAAGCTAAAATCACAATTTTTAGATCATGGCTGTAAGAGAAGTTCGAGTTTGATTAAATTTCACTCTTTTGGAAAATTTTGGTGATCTCGTCGATGGGGGAGGTCGTGGTCCTCTGGGGTGGTAGCGGAATGAACTTAGTGTCGAGGAAAAATAATGGATAGGGCTGTAGATGGTCGTGGGGGTGGTGGCGAGCAATTGAATTCCGAAAACCTAATTTTGTCGTGGTTTTGCATTTGGTCCCGTTCGTCGCCGATAGTCGATCGAGTGCTATAAGGCTTTGGGTGAGGGTAGCTTGGTCGTAGACGAGTTCACGGCTGGAGTTTGAGGCTTTCCGGTGGTCGGGGCATGGCGAATGAGGTGTTGACAGGTTCAGTTGTGGTGGGCTTTGATGTTTCCTGATTTTGGTTTTAAGTTCTCGAACTCGAATTCGAGGATCGAAGCACGATCTGATGATCGTGGAGTATTACTGGAGTATGAGCCGACTTGGGGAGATCGTCGATAGTGGCCAGTGACGACCAGCGTCATCGTGCATGTGCACGGTGCACTGCAAACTCAGGCGAGGTTGGTTTTGTTTGGTTTCGAATTAATGTGTGTTGACTCGAAGTAGCTAGGTATTTTGCTTCGGGAAGTAAGGTATTTGACTCGAAGAAAAAGAATGTTGCCTCGGGTAAATCATTCAGGTTTTACTGAAACCCGTTGCTCTGGTTTTAAAATTTTTAAAATAAAATTTAAAAGCTAGTTAACTGAAAAGCAAAGTTTTAAAATGAGTTTAAAATCCAAGTTTAAATCTAATTCAAGTTAGTTTTGAATCTCAGTTTAAAAATAAATAAAGTTTTAAAATTTTAAATTGTTTTAAATACTTTAAAAGGGTTTAAGTAGTTTGGATTTTAAGGTGAAGTGTGAATTGTAAGTGAAGTTTAAAATCAGAGGTTTAAATCTGGATTCAAATATAATTTGAATCTTAGTTGTGAAATAAAAGAAGTTTTTCAAAATTTAAATTGTTTTAATTAACTTGAATGATAAACTGAATTTTTAAATTGATTTGAATTTAAAATGAAATTGGGCTTTTAACTCTTTTCAACTTCTATTATAGGATAAATAATTCTTTAACTTGTGAATTAAAAAGTGTTTTGAAAATTGTTTTAAATTTTGTTAAAGTTAATTTGTTTTCATTTTAAATCTTAAAATTTAAAAGTAAAATACAAAAGTTAATTTGTTTAAGTGACTTGTTAATGATAACTTGATTCATTAATAAGAAAAATGTTTTTATCTTTAAAGTAAATGAAGATTAATGATTTGTAATTATTAAATTAAATAAAATGGATAATTTATGATTAATTAAGAATAATTTAATTAATTAAAGTGTTTGATAAATTAATTTACAACAAATGATTTGTAATTAATAAATCAGGATTGGATAATTAATTAATAAGTAATTAATTTAATTGGAAATAAATTGAATTAATTAGGATTAAACAATTAATTAATTCAGCTTATAAACGATTATTGAATGCTTGACCTTACTTATGAATGATTGTATTGTATGAGATGCCTTGAATTGATTGTCCTATCTGATCTGTGATATTTTTTTCTGTGGATTGAGCTGTGTATAAATTTATTCATTTATGATACATCTGTATATTATCTGTGAATCTGTGAATGAACGATAAGCGTTATAAATTATACCACTTATCAATATTGATGTTCTTTAATATGTAATGTGATGATTTATAATGTTACACTACTGTGGGAAACCCCTGGACCACACCATACACACACAAATATGGATTTCATAAGGAAATCGATTAAGTCACGGATTTTTGAAATGATCTTTAAATAGACAATTTGAATTCAAATGGTTTGGAAATGGAATTGGGTTAAAAGTAAACTGTTTTTGAAAAGGAATTTCAAAGATAAAATTTATTTTTGAATAACTTGATTACGCCTTGAAGTTTAAATAATTTGATTTAAATTTAAATTTAAATTTTGAAACTGAATTCTATGATTTGAAACTAGGGATCAAAGATGTTATACAAGTATATATGGGTTAAACCATTTTGGGATTTGAATTTAGATTAAAAGGCTTTAACTTGTGCAAATATAATTGGATTCTTCCGAAACGAAAACTATTTGTTTTCAAATAATTAAAGCTTTCACATAAGAAATGAAGTTCCAATTTGTGTTAAAAGAGTTTCTAACTTGAAACGAAAATGATTTCCAAGTTTTGGAAATGGTTTGAAAGCTATAAGTTAAATCTTTAATTTAAAGATTTAATGAGTTGATCCAATTGAAATGGAAATTGTTTTGAAATCCGTAAATGAATCTTTGTGAAACTGGGTGAACTTTGTGAAACGAATCTTTTTTGTTTAAAGATTTGAAATGGTAATCTGTTTAACCATTTAAAGAAAAGTTTTGGATTTTATAAGTTGTGACTTAACTGAAATCTCATATCCATATGTTTTAAAATATTGCGCTCATTATTCGGTTTAGCCGGGAGAGGACCTTGTGTCATATAACCCATTCCGAATAGTGATACGACGTTATGGATAGCATTTGAAGACCGGTGGTGAAGACCGGGTATTTGTGTGAACGATAGGATAACCAATCGATTGTCTCTGCACCGAGTAGCTACGGTATAGAGATTCCCTAAGTGATGGGAAGTCCGATCGGGATTGTGGATACCCGGATTTGCAAGGGCTTCTTCCTTTATTGGACGAAGTGCCTTCAGTTCTGTTCAAACCCGGGATAGACTTGTATGGTTGTATGTCTGACACTATACTTTGAGATATAAAGCAGATTTCTTTCAAATACATATCTGTTGGTGGCGGAGAATTTATTCTCTTAGCTTAACACCCTTCTCTGAAACATACGAGCTCAGAGGTTATGTAGTTGAAGGTTATCAGCGATATATTCCCAATTTTGTAGTGTGGCATGCTGAGTGCTGTTGTGTGTTGATGATCATTTGTTGATCATTTGTGATCAAAGCATGGCTTTTGTATAAAGCGTAGCTTTGTGGACGAGACTGCATCAGGACCTCACACCCTGGAAATGGTCGAAACAGGAAAGATGCGGCAAGGTTATGAGGGTCGCGCCCTTTAGGGCGTGTCAATCCCTTCTGGTAAAGGGTGGTATCATGGTATGGAGCCCAGATATTTACCTATGTGGTGGGCTTTAATCTCATTTACTATGTGGTTGTTGCTTTGTGGTTTAGAGGCGCCTCGGATAAAGGTCCCAAAGGACCGGGGGGTAGCATGCTCGAGTAGTAGTTACCTAGTTACAGAGGTAACCCGGCCTTGTGTTGGCAGAGATCCGGTTAGGTTCTCGGGACGTCCCGCCAGAGGCGTACGCATGGACAGTGTGAGCTTCCTTAGCCCGACCATTTGTTGGAAATCCAACCAAAACAATACGCGCCCTGTACGGTTTTAGTTGTATAACCTTCCATGGAATGTGGTGGTAACCTGCTATTGAACATGGTAGGTATAGTAGGCATAAGTGCGAAATGCCTATGCTGGCTAAGATTAACATTATACTTTCAAAATGTTTTCTACACTATGCACTAATAATAATGATATTGAAAAGAAATTTTCTCGTATCAAGCATATTTGACTATCATAAGGAGAAATCTCCTCCAATTCTGCGTTTGCATTGTGTGTGTGGCGGGAGGCCTTATGGTAGTTTCATTTTCCAAAAGGCATTGCAGATTCAATTTAAATTCTCTTGTTGTCTGTTTTAAAAGATAAATTGTTTTTGTTACTCATACCAGTCCCATGACTGACTCGGAGTTTATTGTTCCTTTCCTAAACTCTGGGTGCCCGCTATTTTTCCACACGGGCAGTCTAGAATTGGGTTTGTCAAATAGTCAGGTTTAGTAGATTATCTAGAGTTGGTCCTATCTTTGGATCAGGACATTACTTGCTTACCTTGGTGACACGTTGATGGTGGTTTGAGTTAGCTTTGGATTAGAGCATTGGATTTGGGGATGCATTCTATTGAAGATATTATTTTCGTTGTTCTTGTATCTCTGGTAGTATTGACATCTGTTGTATCATTCTGTTGATCATATTATATCATATATTGTATCTTTCATTGTATCAATGTTACTTATATTGATATTCTTTTCTTCTGCTGTATTGTACTTAATGGTATTATAAGCTCCGGCGAACCAGATTCGACGTTTGGATCTGCGGCATTTGAATATGAGTGTCTTATTCGGTGCCGATTTTCGAAGGTCGAGTCAGGGCCGTTACAGAAAGTTCCTTATGAAATGATTTGCAAATAAATGTAGTATTAAATGAGAAATATTACATGTGAAATGAATTAAAGAGAAATATAAGCAATATTATGAGAATGGATATATTAATGTTTATATCAAAAGGAGAAATTCTGTGAAACAAATATTAAGTATGAAGTTGATTTGAAAACTATTGATTGGAAAGGTACTTAATTTGAAAGAAAAATCTTATATAATCGAAGTCTATATAAGTGTGATATGATACTATTGATTTTGGTAAGTATTCGATTTGAAAATGGAATCTTATATATAATGGACTTTATATAAGTATGATATTTGAAATTGATTTGAAAAGGAACTATATGATACATAAAATCAAAGTAAAGATATGGAAAGTGCCTTCTGCTTGATATCCGCTTTGTGGCCACATTGTGGAAACATTCTATCGAGATATTATTCTCTCTGATTTTGGTTTTCGGGATGTGGCACTCGAGTGTCCAACCATGGCGTAACCCATGGTTGTTTTTTTGTGGGTAGCGTAATCCGCAAGGCAGAGATTGCTTAAAGGGTACAGATGCTTCTTGGGGGATCCAGGCATAACCATTGTGTATCTTGCGGTCTACCGGTTTTGTTGTCGTGGCGTAATCCGTAAGGCAAAGATTGCTTAAAGGGTGTGGATGTTTCTTGGGGGATTCAGGTGTAACCATTGTGTATCCTTCGGTCCACGGGTTTTGGTTATCATGGCGTAATTCACAAGGCAGTGATTGCTTAAAGGTAGGGATGTTTCCTAGGGGATCCAGGCGTAACCATTGTGTATCTGCGATCCAGGTGATTTGTTTGGATTGTACTTTTCATATCTGTTTTGAAAGTTTTTCAAGTATTTTTACTGGGTGTTGAAACAGGTCTACTAAGTACTTGGAGAATTCTAGCCATGCGCCCTATCAACACATGGCCAGAGTCTGCAAGAACGAGGATAAACCTGTTAAGACATTGAGTTATAAAAGTATTTTGATAAAGTATTATATAAAGGATATTTTGGTCATTTTTTCTTTTCTAAATACTTTAAAATGTTTAAATATTATCTATTTATGTACAGCATGGTTTATTAGTGTTGTAAATATTGTGAGAAATTATTAATTCAATAAAACATATTTGACGTAAATGATTATTGATTTATTAATAATGTTTGAAAAGTATTTTGAGATAAAACTAATAAATTTATAAATAATGGATTTAAGGGTTTCAATAGCTTCTTTGTAAATATAAGTAATGATGTAAATAATTATTTTCAAATAGTTTACATATATTTATAAAGGTGTTACTTAAATTATTTAAATGGTATTTAAAAATGAAGTAAGAAATTCTACAAATGAATCTTTGAAAAGCATTAAAGTATTAAAGATGATTTATTTGCAAATGACGCTTTCAAATGAATATTGCAAGTAAAATTTATATAAGTTTCTTTGAATGTAGAATTTAAAGATATTATATAAATGGAAAAAAAATTGATTTGCGAAGCTTGTTTATAGTAATATACTTGGCAAATAAATTTGAATCTCTATTTTGCAAGTATAGTTTGGAATATTTAATTGATTTTGAAGTACTAATAGTAAATTTATTGGTTCATTTACTATTTGAATTTTAGTATTAAACCATAATAAATGGTTTTCCATGATTTGAATATTAATTTTAAAACAAGTGTGTAAAATTAATTATGAAGATATGAAATTTTAAATTTTGATTTAGAAATTTAATGCAAGATTTGAGTGTTCTATTAGTTTCAATTTAATAATCTTGAGTTTATACTTATTTTAAAAATAACGAGTCTAATAAATAATCGGATTTAAGGAACTTTATTTTAAAGTTTATATAATGTTTTGATATAAATTTCTAACATTATTTTAGACTTTTGAAAAATCTTTGCATAATGCTATGAGGATGTTTTAAATATATCTTATATTTTTACAAAGTGAATGAGGTTAAATGTTTTAACTAAATTTTTAGATATGTTGAAATATTTCTTTTCTCTTCAAGGGCAAATACCAAAAACTTAAATTTTTATTCAATAACCGAATGGAGTTATAAAAATAAGTAGGACAGTAGAAGCTTAAGTAATATTTTTTAAAATGATTCATTAATGACTTAAATATTTAATGGAAACCAAATTATGTAAGTGATTGATCTTTATATAAATAAATGAATGAAAGGTAAGTGATGAAACTAATCGAATAAACTTAAATAAATTTAAAATTCTTGTTGTTTGGCTGATGGTAAGTTTGGGAAAGAATACTTCTAGTTTTTGATGTTGTTTGACCAATATATTAAGTAATTATCTAAGGCTGTTGAGAATAGGGTACACTTGACAGTTTATTCATCACCTTGCATAATTAAAGGTTTCTGAACTAAACAAACCATTGGTTTTGGTTGCTATGGATATATGATGGATTCTTTAGTTGCATAAATGGTTGTATTGTTTGTTTGAATATGTTTTATATTGATTTACATTTGTTGCAAATTGAAATAACTTCAATATCTCTCCAATACATAATTCTCACTATTTTGGATAATATAAGTGAAATACGGGTTTATGGAAGCAATAGTTACTGCTTTTGGTTTCATAAATAAAGTTGTTTTCCCAACAAATATTTAAGTTTTTGGATTTCGTTTTTAGTGATATTTTATTATTATCCTATGGTTTGGGATATTTATTTTTGAGATACGATATATATACGTTTATTATTGATATTATTATTTTTCTAGACCAACCGCAAAAGAAGATGCTGCCGAAATTTTTCGTGGAAGTTGAGTTATTTTCAAATTTATATTAAATTTAAATATGTAAGTTAAATTGTTTATAAATTGATCATTTTGAATAAAATATTTCAATTTCCTCGATTTCTTCTTGTTCCTTTTCGAGGACGAAAAGTTTGAGTGGGGAAGACTGTAACAACCCATATTTTGATAATTAAAAATACTAAATTTAATAAGGTTTTGGGTTTTAATATTGTCAGAAATTAAATTATATGATTTATTAAATTGAATCTTATTAGATTAGAAATTTCGATTTTAAGATAAATTTTAAAACAACTAATTTTAATGATATAAAACATATAATTTGCTAATATTGATTGAATGTAATTGACTACTATACTATGTTAACATAATTTCAATCAATTTAAATAATAAAGGTTAATAAGGAATAGAATAAAAGATGTATAAATTGATGTAATCTTATGTTATTAAATTGCAATTGGTTTTAATGTGGAGTATGAAATCAATTATTTTGTACGTAAATTTATTAACCTTTGTTTGTAAACAATAAGTTAATAGATATGGATTATTAATGTATAACAATTGTTTTATTTATTTTCTTACTATTAAATCTGTTAGAAATTTATTTGGTAATTAATGTAACTGAAATATTACAATTAATATAAGAAGAAACGTTAACTGTTGAGTGGTGAGTGTAAAACTTATGTTAATCAATTGCATAAGGGAATAGTTGATTTGATAATAAGAATGTAAATCAAAATAAAAGGATTTGTTTGGAATTTAAATATATAATGAATAGGTTTTATTACAGTTGTAATCAAATGTTGGAATTAAATTAGTATATAGATATTGGGTTTAACATAGAAAATTGGATTTCAAAGGAAACAATTGGATTAATTATCTTCCCTGTATTAGGGTATGTTTTGAGATTAAATCATTGTAATCAATAGTAATTATATCTTGCCATTAATAAGAGGTAGAGGTAAATGGTAATTAATTAATGATATGTGCAACATATGTTTTGTGTTAAAAATATAATGAGAATTTCATTGAGAAATATTACGTTCAAATTTGTGAGCACTTAAATTTATTACAAATATAATGATAATATGAAATTAATTGATAAAGAAATGATGTGGTTGTACGAAGTATGATTTTATGACTCTTTAATGGGATAATATTTAAATATAAGTTGTTTTTAAAGGAGGAGGTGTTAATTGTAAATTAATGTGTAATAAAAAGAAATATGTTTCAATAAAAATAAAAGAAAATGATGGTTTCTTGAAAACAATATTCTTATCAAATAAAGTGAATATTTCATTTATGAATGTTAATTTAATTAACAAAGTATTGAATTTTGTTGTATGTTTCTAGTTGGAATATTTGATTTATTTAAATATTCAAACTTGATTTGAATTTAATTTATAAAAAAATAACAATAATAAAATGGTAAGAAAACAACTTGAAGGTTTGGTTAAATTTTTGATTTGGAATAGTTAGCACATTAACATAGGAGATTTATTCCGTTTCAAATTTGACTTTGGAGTCTCATTTCATCTTTTAATGTGTGGGGTGGTGGTACTCATTACGTTAATTGTAGTATTTAATTTTATTTACTGTTACTAAATAAAAATACATGTATATGTGTAAATTTGAGCGTATTAGGGTTAATAAAATATGTTAAATGAATTGTTTTTTAGTATTAGATTTGTGATTTCTATGTACGGAGTACATTCTCAAATTTAAATCGTCGCTTTCATTTATTTTATTTTATTACTGCTTTCTTTCATTAAATACATGCCTCTTTTGGTCTTCCAGTAAGTTTTATTAAATTACACGTAAGCCTTGCCTTGAAATGTTTCATGTGTGTTGATGAAATTAATTGAGGTAGCACATGTTTTGAAATTTTATACCAAAAGATTTGCTTATCATTTAAACAAGTCTTATCAAATTCCAACGTGTGTCTTTTATCTTTTGTTAATTACCTGCATTTAGGCTCCTTTTATTTTGCAAATTTACATCTTCTTATGTCTTTCCCTTTCATATTCCAATTTCCCAACGTGCTTTTCCATTATTCGTTTCCTATTTTATAAATCTCTTCCTCTAACTTTCCATTTCCAAAACATGCTTCCATTATTTCTTTTGCCTAAAGTTTTATTTCTCTTCTAAAATGAAACAAACAAATGTGATCAACTCATTTTCATGAAGTCAATCTTTTCCATTTGTTTACAAATCCATTTCCTCAAGCCTCCTTTCTCCATGTGTGAGCCATCGTGTCCTTTTTTTGTTGATTCTCCAAATTTTAGGGACATGGGCATGCTTCAAAATTCTTAATGTAAGTAACTAACGTGTTTTATTTTATTATTAAAATATGTGTACATTGTTCTCTATTGCATTTACAATATATTCTTATAACTTGAATATCTTTCGCATATGAACCTTCATAAATGCGCGGTTTCTTCCTTTGGGTTCATATCAAAATTCCGGACAACATGAAACTAGTATGGTTGCATTTGAAGACCGTTGAAATTTTGGGCTTTTATTGGATTTTCAATTGGCTATATATCAAAGGTGAGTGATTAAACCCACTCACGCAATACTAAAAATTCCATTGCAAGTTAAATAAAATATATGATGTGATATATAAATATTTTATCGCGGTTTGTTAATTTATGTTGACATTTGAATTGATATTGAATCTGAATTGACATTTAATTTAATATTAGAATTTAATTGATAGTTAAACCCCGATATTAATAAGTAATATATGTTGAAATATATTGGTTGATTTGGATGTTGTTGAAATGGATGCTTATTGATTGATATGTTGGATGTGTGGTTGTTATTTATTTTAATATGTCCCTGTTATCACCTTGTATATTATTGACATCATTTAAATGGTCCTCTGAATCATTTTAGAATTGGATAATTAAGACATTTAAATTATGGGTTAAAAATGATATATACCCATACAATTTCTTGAATTTGGATTATTTATTGGAACAGAATTATTTAAAAAGTTTATGTTTTTAATTTAAACTTCGGATTTATGTTAAATAAAGTGGTTATAATTAGTATTTCAAATTATTTGAAATCTCGTAAGTTATGGCACTCAGGTTGTATACTTGATAGGAGATGAAAAATCCTGTAACATCTCTGAAGTTATTGCACTCATATTTTTATTTGAGACTGATTTGACTTACCTAGGAATTTTTAGTTTTGACTCGAGTGTATTGTTTTTCACTATGCTCGAGTCAGCCTGAGTTTTTCAGCATTGAAGAGTATTTTCTGGTGGACGAAGACGAAGATTCAGTATATTATTACTATTTATTATTCCACTACATTCTGTATACCGCTGCATTATTTGTTTATTTATAATATATGTATAACTCTGATTTGAATTTGTAAGAGTGTAATCAAATGTTATTTGTAAAACAGCTTCATGAACTGTTTATTTGATTATTATATCTTGTCGTTCCACTGCGAGATTCTGTATTTTGTTTTTTCTTTCCTTTTTTTTCTTATTTACCTCATTAACAATCCTTCCTTTTGAATGGTTTGATTCTGACATGTGTGGTTTATTGTCGATTGAACCATCCAAAAAGGTGGGTCGTTACAAAATTGCAACTTCGATTGGTTTCCTTTTTTTTGAAAAAAAATGGTAGTCTTTTATTTTCATTTTCCTCGATTGGAATCTGAGATTCGAGTTAAAAGGAAGAGAGGGAAAGGCAGGTGTGGGCTATGGATGTGGGCGTGGGCTTGTACGAGTGATGAAGGAGAAACTGATAATAATATATATAAATAATATTTGAAAATATCAAACCAATTCACTCATGAAAATTTTCAACTCCAAATGACGCGTGCCGCATGACGTTTATAATGTTTTATCCCCATTCCGAATACAATGGAACCAGTCCGGAGGCCAAATTTGATTGTATGTGGAAGATAGCTTTTCGAAATCAATTAATTTTAATTAAACTTTGAAATTAAATTTTTATGGTTCCAAGCTCACACGGTCAAACGACTAGTCCGATCACTACGAAACTTGAAATCCTACAATAATTCACCATTACGGATCCGATGAAACTGGTTTCGTCGAATCCGAGACAGTGGCCATAATGGCTCTTTTTACTCGTCAATTAATATATTAAATTTTCAATTTCTAATTATTCACTTCTAATCAAATTTTTAAGCTCTAACAATCTTCATTCACGTTTAAATAAAATTTAAATCAACTTCCATAATCATTCTCAATCATATTAAATCCAGAATTGAATTATTCAAATAATTTCCAATATTAAATTTAAAAAATTTAATTATCCAATTACTTACATTAATAATCATTAAATATTTATTTCTAACCATTTTATCCAATAATCATCTTAAATTCAAAACTTTGAACTAGTTCAAAATACGGATCGTTACTTACTCCCCCACTCTAAACTTTTCATTCTCAAAAAGGCGTTAGGTAGAGAATTTATCACTAGAAATAATTTACTTAAAAAACATAACCATCTTATTTGCAAAACTATTACTACTCTCCTACTACGCCAGTCCGATATTGGTTTTACAGAAAATATAATTTTTATATAAAAACAAGTCATAAAATTTTTAAAACCCAAAATTTTTTCTAACTCCCGGATTTACGAAAAATTTCGGCAGAGTCTCCTTTACATAGCTCGATTGGAAAAATTTACAATATCAATATATATCACAAATGTGCCAAAAAGATATCAAATATACGTCTCATCTAAATGTTGAGGCATACCGAAGGGCAAAAATATAAAATTGCGATATGTAATCCAAGATACATACCTTATTATTTGTAATACGAGCGAGTTTGCTCTTATTAAGCAAGCAAAAGCATATAAATCTGCATATATACCGTCAAACGGTCTTCGTATGTATCTATCCTAACTCAATTTAAGAATTAGTTGCATATAATGGTATAGAAGCATTTATAAGTGTAATACAATCATATTGCATGGATTTTTGAATCTAAACAATAAATGCAAGCACAAATAGACAACATAAAACAATCATATGCAATAAAAACGGTAATAACAATGGTTTGTAATAAAAGAAACCATCCAACCAATTCCAAGTTTGGGTTCGGCCCGAATCCACTTTGTGGCCGGTCACTCGCTTGGTCGACCGCTAGCCCAGATTTGGGCGCGGCCTCAACTTGGACCCAATAGGGTCGATAAAATTAATTAATATTCTACTGACCATTCTGCACACCATCTTCAGCTAACTTATCCAGAAAAATTCTTCCTTCCACATGATGGTAACTACCTTACCTTGTAGATCCTTCCTTGAGAAGTTTTGCAATAGCCTTAACAAAACTGTCACAACTAACAACACTTTCAAAAACCCAAAAATATTCCGGCTGCTATTTCATACCTACTTAGCACCATCTTCCAATAGCTGGTGGGTTCAACAACACTTCAAACTGCATACGCTAATAAAATTGATGTCATTCCTATTTTGTCTATATCTTTAAAAGAGAAAATATAAACTCTCAATTTTATAAACTGAAAGATCGCTGAGCTAAGTATATGCACATTTGTACTTGTTTCTAAATAATAGAAACTATTTCATACCAAAACTTCCCTTAAAAGTCAAACTTATAAACAAATATTTCAGGGTTTCCAAAAACCTATTTAAACACAAATTTCCCAAATTTTAAAACTATTTTCTTTCCAAAAATCAATATCAATCCTTTACTGATATATACATATAGTTATTTAAGGATTTAAAGAATTAGTCTTTTGTAAACCAAAAATTTTTTAACACGACTAATCAAGTGGTATACGTGTTTCTTTGAAAATTTCAAAACATTCCCAAAACAAAATTTCCATAATAAATTTTTGGAAAAAGAAATCCTTTGAAAACCTCTTTTCAAAAATCTAAAGCATTTCCAAAATATACTTTACAATAATCCTCTTGCAAGTTTTAGACAAAGGAATTGACATTAATTATTCAAATAAAATTCTGGTTTTCCATCAAAGAGGTGATCAATGAATGCATCCTAGCAAAACTTGCTTAAGGATGATTGCGACATACAGAATCTAATTTCCCATCCATTTCGAATAATCATGTGTCTTTGACTGGAACTTCAAAATCCAAAATCATAAGTTAGCTAGAATCTCAACCGCAAGTCGAACACCTCCAGTCTTTGGGATTCAGCCATATGTCGTACTCATGCTCTTTATCAATAGTACTTTATGCATCACTAGCACTATGTGCGATACTTCGGAGTCGGCATAAAAATCTTAACTCTAAGATATTTCTGACTCATGGTTGCTTTGCTCATTCCTTCGAAGTGGAAATACAACTACTTTTATAGTTAAAGCTCTTAGAATCTAGCATAAAAATATAATATTACTAGATAAGACAATAAAAATGCATTCTCTCAATTTATCCTAATTCCTCTGATCTTACTAACCTAGGCTTAAATGCCAAATGTAACAACTCACACATTAATGGGCATATATTGTCACGGTCCAAATTCCAGCGTTCGAAAATCAACATCTGTACTCTACTTGTACTCAAATGCCGCAGATCTAAACGTTGAAATTCGAGTCGTGCCGGAGCTTATAACACATCAAGTATAACAACACAGCGGAAGAAAAGAAATAAATATCATATACAACTCCAATGATACAATATCCAAATCAACAACGATACCAAAATGATACAAGAATATCACAGACCACACACAGCAGCGGAAAACAAATAGCCAAGAGATAACTCAAATCCAATGCTCCAAAGCTAAACTCCAAACCACAAGCTCGAACCACCATCAAGTTCACCAAGCTAAGCAAGTCTCGTCCGTGAATCCAAAGACTCCAATATCCAAGATCTCCAAAGAATACTAAAGAGAGAGCTAAAAGCTACCCAATCGATATCTATATCTATTATCTGAAAAACCCAACTCTAGACTGCCCGTGTGGAAAATTGTGGGCACCCAGTGTTTAGGAAAGGAACAATAAACTCCGGGTCAGTCATGGGACTGGTATGAGCAAACAAAACAGTTTATCTTTTAAAACAACAAAAGAATTTAAATTTAAAATCCGCAATGCTTTTTGAAAAATGAAACTACCATAAGGCCTCCAGCCACACACACCATGCAAACGCAGAATTGGAGGAGATTTCTTCTTATGATAGTCAAAAATGCTTGATACACGAAAAAACCGTTTGATATTATTATTAGTGCATAGTGGAAAACATTTCAAAGGTATAATATTAATCTTAGCCCGCATACAACATTTCGTCGTATGCCTACTATAGCTACCATGTTCAATAGCAGGTTACCGCCACATTCCATGTCAGGTTATACAACTAAAACCGTACAGGGCACGTATTGTTTCTTTGGGTTTTCCAACAAATGGTCAGGCCAAGGAACTTCCCATTGCCACATGGGTACGCCTCTAGAGGGGCGCCTCGAGAACCTACCCGACTCACTGCTAACACAAGGTCGGCAACCCCCTTCCCAGGGAATAAAACCTAAGATATAACACCCCCGGTCCTTTGGGACCATTATCCGAGGGCCCTCCAACAACATCACACAGTAATAAATATACTATAGTGTCCACATGAGTAAGTATCTGGGCTCCATACCATGATACCACCCTTTTCCAGAAGGAATGGTCATACCCTAGGGGTGCTACCCCTGAAACCTTGATGCATTCTTCATGTTTCGACCATTTCCGGGGTGTGAGGCTCGACGAAGTCTCGTCCACAAAGCTACGCTTTTCACAAAGCCATGCTTTGATCAACAAATGATCAACAGCACTTCTTATGCCACATTACCAAATTGGGAATGTATCACTAGTAACCATCAACTACATAACCTCTGAGCTCGTACGTCTCAGAGAAGGGTGTTAAGCTAAGAGAATAAATCTCCGCCACCAAACAAAAATGTATTTGATAGAAACCAGCTTTACATCTCAAAGTGTAACGTCAAACACACATCCATACAAGTCTGTCTCGGGTTCAAACAGAACCGAAGGCACTTCCAAAGAAGCCCTTGCAATCCGGATAATTCCTAATCACGTCCGGACTCCCCATCACAATGGGTGCTCAAATCTCTATACCGGGACCAGTCGGTGCAGAGACATTCGACAGGTCATCCTTTCATTTTTGAAAGTATCCGGTCTTCACCACCAGTTTTCAAATGCTATCTATGTCATCGAATCATTATTCGGAATGGGTTATATGATACAAGGTCCTCTCCCGGCTAAACCGAATAATGAGTGCAATATTTAAAAACATATGGATAATGGGATTTCAGTTAAATCACAGCTTAAAGCCTAAAACCTTCCATTCAAATGGTTAAAACAAATTACCATTTCCAATCTTTTAAACAAAAAGATTCATTTCAAAACCCTTCAATGGTTTAAACAATATTCACACTTTAATCTTTTAAACAAAAGATTCACTTTTAAAACCCCTTTCAATTTTAAACAAGGTTCACCAATCTTTCAAAACATTTCCATTTCAAGTTGGATTAACTCATCGGGTATTTAAATCAAAGACTCATTTCATAGTTTTCAAAACAATTTAATTTCAAATTTGAAATCTTTTCATCATAATTATTATTTGAAACCACTTGTTTCCATTTTGGAAAACCCGATTTTATTTGCACGAGTTAAGGCCTTTCAAATACAAACTTGGGTTAAATTCAAATTCTCAAAACCATACTTTTAAAATGGTTTAAAAACCTATATAAACACATTTATAGTTTGTATAACCTTTTTACATCATAAATACCAAACATAGAATTCGATTTTAGATATTGAAATCCAATTTAAATCAAATTATTCAATTATTCAATTTTTTATTTAGTTATTCAAAATAACTTTCATTTTTAAAACACCTTTTCAAAAGTATTTCACTTTAAACCCAATCCATTTCCAAAACCATTTGGATTTAAAATTCAAATTCAAAACTATTTAAAAATCTGTGACTTAACCGATTTCCACGTGCAATCCATATTTGTGTGTGTATAGTGTAGTCTAGTCTAGGGGTTTTATACACAATAGTGCAACAACAATCGTCACATCACAGTATAAAGCGCATCAATATCAATAAGCGGTATAAACTATAACGCTTATCTGCATTCATAGATTCATAGATAAAGTAAATTTATCGATAATAAAGATTCATCGTTATGATTCGATGTGGGTTTCGGATAACCAACTGGAATCCGACTCCCTGTCGCATCGAAATTTAAATTTCGTTTTACGGCCAAGGGGTTTTCATATCCACACAGAAACAATCACAAATATTACAATTCAGCACAAGGCAATTCATATCTCATAGCATTGCAATTACATATCAAAGATATCAATCCAATACACAGCATTCCGTAACAATCAAACATCTTCAATTAAGATGAATAAATCGTGTGGTTTAATTTAATTAACCACATAATTACTTCATTAATTATCTTTAATCAATGATTAATTATCATTAACTACAATTGATTAAGTCTTAACCACCTTCATTAATTAATCATTTCTTTAATTAATTATCGTAATTAATTAACCCTTAATCGTAATTAATTGAATCTTAATTTCTTTTATTAATTAATTATTCCTTAATCAATTACTTTAATAAATAAACCCTTAATTAATTTGTCACATTATTTAATTACCCTTAATTAATTATAATAAGTGATTATTCGTAATCACTTAGTCATCGTTAACCATAAATTAACTAGCAATTAAATTACCTTAATTAATTACCTTAATAAATTAGAAATTAATCCACATTTAATTATTAATTTATTAATTAGCCTTTAATCAAATTCTTTAATTAATTAACCTTTAGTTAATTAATTATTCTCAAATTAATTACCTTAATTAACTAATCGCATAAACTAATTATTCTTTAAATCAATTAATTATTCTTTAAATTAATTAACCTTTAAACACTTGATTAAATCAATCTTTAATCATCAAGTATTAATCCTTAATTACTTTCATTAAGTAATTATTATTATTCTATTAATTATTTAATTAATTAAAAGATAAACCCTTTCATCTTTATTTTTTACTTTAATTACATCCCTTAATTAAATTACATTAAATGCTTAACATTGATTTAAGAAATCCTTGGTGGATCATTCCTTAATTATACCATTAAATTACACTTTGGAAATTAAATTGATCATCTTGATAAAACTATTACAAAGTCATATTAATAAGTTTTAAAACACTAAATCTTTTATAAATAAGCCTTGGAAATTTATTTAAAACCTTGTAAATAAATTTACTTGAAAAGAATTTGATTAATATTCTTTAGAACTGATTCAATTCAATAAGCTATAAAGTAATTTATTCAAAGCTTATCAACTCTTCTACTTCAAAGTAAAACCCGAGCCAGATGCTTGAATACTTCGAGATTTACTTCGAGTTCCCTCCTCTCTCACTTGCTTCGAGTCATACTGCTATTACTCGAGACATTCTCGAGCCAATTCACGAATTTCTCGTACTCGAACTCAAGTCCCCAACTTTTCAAAAATGATAGATACACATTTTTCACGCGTACATGTGCACAACTGGCCAGCGATTTTCCGATCATCGTCGAGTACACCATCCAGTTGAAGTCGCCACTCTCTACCTTCCAGACCACCTGAACTTGTGAATTCATCAGAGAATCGAAAAATGAGCCACCTCGCACTCATCTGAAACAAACCGATCATTTAGAAACCTCTCGCGTGACCACCTCCGGCTATCTGAAGTTCTTCCCTCTCACCCAAATGTTCGTCAGAGACCCATTTTTATTTTCCCAAGGGTGCGATCTCCGATAGATCTCCCATAATGGTGAATTCTATTCTCAAACCTCGACGAGTCAAACCGGGTCTTAAACCTAAACCGATCACAATCAACATCCATGTTGATCAAAAATTTAATCCTGCATTTTTCCCAAGCTTCATGACCTACCAGGAAACTCCAACTTCAATCACGAGACGATCGAAGTTGCCGGCCACCGTAATCTGCCCAAAAACTCAATCCCATTCATCACGCGATTTCTCACCCAAACTCACACTAAAAATTTGAATTTTTGTTTCAAAAATCATGATTTGCAAAATTGACTAAGATCATACATTCATACTTAAATTTGAATCAATTACAATTTTTACAAAAATGAGATTCCTACTGTGTTTTGATATTTTCCAGAAAACCAATTTACCTTTAGTGCTTACAAATATTTTTAGGAAAGAGGTCTTGACCATTCTAACATATTTTCTTTGAATATTAAGTTCAATAGATGATCAGAAAGTGAGTTTTCGATTTTTTTTAAACATTTTGAAACCTGTATTGTTTAGAATAGATTTCATATTATTGAGTACAGATATGCATCATCATTGTTCATGTATAAATATATACATGCAAACACACATTTGCAATTCAAGCTTCACAACAACAAGATCTAAATCATTCAAAAGATTTACTCACAGAGAGATGAAAACAGAAAACTGGAATGTTGAAACAAAGGAGCTTTGAACAGAGAAGAACAGTCTTTGAAATTTGAAACTGGAATTTGTAAACTGAGTGTTTGGTTGTTTTTAACATTTCCAGAAAAACTTACCATAAATGCACTCAAATATAGTTTAAAACTTCAACCCAAGGCTAAGCAAACAAATTTTGCTCGGATCATAAAGTCAGGAAAGGATCAAATAAAGAGGAATTGAAATTTTTAACAGGTTTTAGCAACCTGAGAATGAACAGAGGCAAATGTCCCATGTAGCTTGAACATGCACATTTTTCTCAGCATTTAACCATATACAGATTTGCATGCATGTTAATATTTCACAATTAATTTCAACGTCATCACAAAACAACACTTAAAGCTTCAGATTCTTAAGGGTTTACTCACAGATTCTCAAGCATTGGATTCAAAGAAATGGTTTTAAAAAATCAAAGTTGCTCACCATTCCTGGAAGAAGGTAGATTTAAATCTGGACTGGAAATTGATTTTGATCCTTGAACAGCAACTAGATTAAGTTGAAGTCTGAATCACTGCTTAGCTTCAGTTGAAAGATTTGAAGTTGTTAATCTTTTGAAACTATTCTGCACTTGATGTATATAGAGTTGAATCTGAACTTGAATCTTTGGGTTGATGTTTTAGTTGCTCTGATCTCTGAGTTGCTTGTGAATCAGGTTTTCATTGTTTTCTTTGATCTGGTTTCAGATTGAAGTTTGATTCAAAAAAATTCTTTTCTTTTCAGGTTTTGTGTTTTGTTCATACTTTGATCAGGTTTTATGATTTTGTTTTGCTGGTTTTGATTTTGTGTTTTCAGGTTCCTGATTTTTTTTCCTTGATATTTACATTTTTATAAGAAATAGCACGCCACTTGTTTCTTTGATGTTTATTTATTTTACACTTGTTAATCCTTTTATTGAAATGCTTACAAATGTCTTAAACTATCCATTTTATGTTTATATCCCTACTTCAATTAAATTTTAAATTATATTTAAAACCCTTGTTTCATTTTATTTATATTTTTAGTTTTAAATCCTTATGTTAAAATAAATTATGTAATATATTTCCTTATGTATATATATAATTATAAAAGAAAGTATTAAATACTTTTATTTATTTTAAAACTATTATGTCTTTAGATAAGTATTTATCTATATAAATAAACAAACATGTATACATATATGTACATTAGAACTTATTCTTTAAATGGTTTTTTAGAAATTTAAATTATATTGAATTTAAATCATAACTTCCAAAATACATATTATATATATTAAAATTAGAAAATAATTTCTTATTATCTTTAAAAATATAGCTTCTCAATCAAAATATCTATTTAATATAATTTGGAAAAAATCTTTATTAATTTGAAAATATAATATTTTCAAACCCAATATATTTATAAGATTTTTAATTTTGAATTTTAATTCCAAGATTTAATTTAAACTAAATTTATAAATATAAATAACTAACAGAACATATCTTTTACCAATCTTAAAACTTTCAAATTCTATTTATAATCCAAGGAATTTATTTGGTCTAAAATTTTTCTAATTAATTCATAATTAAATTCACAACTTAATTTCAAAAATTAAATTAATTATCAAATTATTTTAACTAAAATTTCAGGGATGTTACAGATTCCCCCCTTAGAAAATTTCGTCCTCGAAATTTGAAAGTAGGGAGATAACAAAGGATGGATACACAAAGATAGAGAGACAGTTTCCAAATCAAACTGGTATCTATTCTGCATTTGGCTTACCAAATCAGAATATCATTAATGGATACAAGAACGAATCAAGATACTCGGGTCACCAGATCTATGAATACACAGGAGTATTGGTTAGTTCAAAGGACAACTAACCCCTCGTATACCTGGACCCAACAGAATAGACAGATATATGAATACAATCCTAAAACTTTTAGTTTAAACAACCAAAATATACCAACCAACTAAAGCAAACAATTCATCCAAACAAACAATTCTAACCCATCTGGAGTTTATGTCCCATGCTAACTAATTTTTTCGATTTAACCAAAATAATGACTTCCCACTAAGCTTCTCCCTTGAGCTGCTACGAAACCATCAAAGAATTGGAAAGAGACGATGAACAAAAGAGATTGATAGGGAAAGTTGTTTCTGCTATAGCAGGGTACTGACCATTTATAGTGGTATTCCCCTGTCCCCTATCTCGTCCTCTTCTTGCACTCATACTCACTATCAGTGAATAGTAAGAGAATTTACTGAGGCATTCAGACAGATATCTTAGGGATATACTCATTCTAGGATATACTTCACCCTATCTCTAATGAGTTACTTAATGTGTTATACTCCTGAGCTAAAGTTCTAACCTTCAGCTCTGATACCAAAATGTTACGGTCCAAATTCCAGCGTTCGAAAATCGACATCCGTACTCCACTTGTACTCGAATGCCGTAGATCCAAACGTTGAAATTTGAGTCGTGCCGGAGCCTATAACACATCAAGTATAACAACACAGCGGAAGAAAAGAAATGAATATCATATACAACACCAATGACACAATATCCAAATATACAACAATGATATCAAAATGATTCAAGAATATCAGAGACCACAAACAGCATGGGAAAACAAATAGCCAAGAGATAACTCCATTCCAATGCTCCAACGCTAAACTCCAAACCACAAGCTCGAACCACCATCAAGTTCACCAAGCTAAGCAAGTCTCGTCCGTGAATCCAAAGACTCCAATATCCAAGATCTCCAAAGAATACCAAAGAGAAAGCTAAAAGCTACCCAATCAATATCTATATCTATTATCTGAAAAACCCAACTCTAGACTGCCCGTGTGGAAAATTGTGGGCACCCAGAGTTTAGGAAAGGAACAATAAACTCCGAGTCAGTCATGGGACTGGTATGAGCAAACAAAATAGTTTATCTTTTAAAACAACAGAAGAATTTAAATTTGAAATTCACAATGCTTTCTGGAAAATGAAACTACCACAAGGCCTCCCGCCACACACACCATGCAAACGCAGAATTGGAGGAGATTTCTCCTTATGATAGTCAAAAATGCTTGATACATGAAAAAACCATTTGATATTATTATTAGTGCATAGTGGAAAACATTTCAAAAGTATAATATTAATCTTAGCCAGCATACAACATCTCATCGTATGCCTACTATAGCTACCATGTTCAATAGCAGGTTACCGCCACATTCCATGGCAGGTTATACAACTAAAACCGTACAGGGCGTGTATTGTTTCTTTGATTGTCAGGCCAAGGAACTTCCCATTGCCATATGGGTACGCCTCTGGAGGAACGCCCCGAGAACCTACCCGGCTCTCTGCTAACACAAGGCCAGCTACCCCCTTCCCGGGGAATAAAACCTAAGATATACCACCCCCAGTCCTTTGGGACCTTTATCCGAGGGCCCTCCAACAACATCACGCAGTAATAAATATACTATAGTGTCCACATGAGTAAGTATCTAGGCTCCATACCATGATACCACCCTTTTCCAGAAGGAATGGTCATACCCTAGGGGCGCAACCCCTGAAACCTTGCTTCATTCTTCCTGTTTTGACCATTTCCGGGGTGTGAGGCTCGACGAAGTCTTGTCCACAAAGCTACGCTTTTCACAAAAGCCATGCTTTGATCAACAAATGATCAGCAGCACTTCGTATGCCACATTACCAAATTGGGAATGTATCACTTGTAACCATCAACTACATAACCTCTGAGCTCGTACGTCTCAGAGAAGGGTGGTAAGCTAAGAGAATAAATCTCCGCCACCAAACAGAAATGTATTTGGTAGACACCATCTTTACATCTCAAAGTGTAACGTCAGACACACATCCATACAAGTCTGTCCCAGGTTCGAACAGAACCGAAGGCACTTCCAAAGAAGCCCTTGCAATCCGGATAATTCCTAATCACGTCCGGACTTCCCATCACAATGGATGCTCAAATCTCTATACGGGGGCCAGTCGGTGCAGAGACATTCGACAGGCCATCCTTTCGTTTTCGGAAGGATCCGGTCTTTACCACCGGTCTTCAAATGTTATACATATCGTCGTATCATATCGTCGTATCATTATTCGGAATGGGTTATATGATACAAGGTCCTCTCCCGGCTAAACTGAATAATGAGCACAATATTTAAAAACACATGGATAATGGGATTTCAGTTAAATCACAGCTTAAAGCCCAAAACCTTTCATTCAAACGATTAAAACAAATTACCATTTCCAATCTTTTAAACAAAAAGATTCATTTCAAAACCCTCCAATGGTTTAAACAATTTTCACACTCTAATCTTTTAAATAAAAGATTCACTTTTAAAACCCCTTTCAATTTTAAACAAGGTTCACCAATCTTTCAAAACAATTCTATTTCAAGTTGGATTAAGTCATCCGGTCTTTAAATCAAAGACTCATTTCATAGTTTTCAAAACAATTTAATTTCAAATTTGAAATCTTTTCATCATAATTATTATTTGAAACCACTTGTTTCCATTTCGGAAAACACGATTTTATTTGCACGAGTTAAGGCCTTTCAAATATAAACTTGGGTTAAATTCAAATTCTCAAAACCATACTTTTAAAATGGTTTAAAAACCCATATAAACACATTTATAGTTTGTATAACCTTTTTACATCATAAATACCAAACATAGAATTCGATTTCAGATATTGAATTCCAATTTAAATCAAATTATTCAAATTTTCAAATTTTTATTAAGTTATTCAAAATAACTTCCATTTTTAAAACACCTTTTCAAAAGTTTTTCACTTTAAACCCAATCCATTTCCAAAACCATTTGGATTTAAAAATCAAATTCAAAACTATTAAAAAATCTGTGACTTAACCAATTTCCACGTGCAAACCATATTTGTGTGTGTATAGTGTAATCCAGGGGTTTTACACACAATAGTGCAACAACAATCATCACATCACAGATTAAAGCGCATCAATATCGATTAGCGGTATAAACTATAACGCTTATCTGCATTCACAGATTCATAGATAAAGTAAATTTGGTTTCAGATTGAAGTTTCAGATTGAAGTTTGATTCAGATTTAGTTTCAGATTGAAGTTTGATTCAAAAAAAATTTTCTTTTCAGGTTTTGTGTTTTGTTCATACTTTAATCAGGTTTTGTGATTTTGTTTTGTTGGTTTTTGATTTTGTGTTTCCAGGTTGCTGATTTTTTTTCTTTTTTTTATATTTACATTTTCAAAAGAAATAGCATGCCACTTGTTTCTTTGATGTTCATTTAGTTTACACCTGTTAATCCTTTAATTGAAATGCTTACAAATGTCTTAAACTATCCATTTTATGTTTATATCCCTACTTCAATTAAATTTTAAATTATATTTAAAACCCTTGTTTCATTTTATTTATATTTTTAGTTTTAAATCCTCATGGTAAAATAAATTATGTAATATATTTCCTTATGTATATATATAATTTTAAAAGAAAGTATTAAATACTTTTATTCATTTTCAAACTATTATATCTTTAAATAAGTATTTGTCTATATAAATAAACAAACATGTATAAATATATGTACATTAGAACTTATTCTTTAAATGGTTTTTTCGAAATTTAAATTATATTGAATTTAAATCATAACTTCCAAAATACATATTATATATATTAAAATTAAAAAACATTTCTTACTATCTTTAAAAATATAGCTTCTCAATCAAAATATCTATTTAATATAATTTGGAAAAAAATCTTTATTAAATTGAAAATATAATGTTTTCTAAGATTTTTAATTTTGAATTTTAATTCCAAGATTTATTTTAAACTAAATTTATAAAGAGGGAATTAGGCATAAGGACAAACTTAAAAAAAAATTGGGCTGAAGGACACGAAGTTTCATTTTTGCGCTGAAGGACAAACTTTGAAAGAAAATTAGGCTGAAGGACAATGCTAAATACAACTAGCATTTTGTACAGTATAAACATTGTACAAAATGCTAATTATAACTAGCATTATATCCAGTTTTACATTGTACAAAATGCTAGTTGTATTTAGCATTGTCCTTCAGCCTAATTTTCTTTCAAAGTTTGTCCTTTAGTCTAAAAATGAAACTTGTTGTCCTTCAGCCTAAATTTTTATGAAAATTTGTCCTTGTGCCTATTTTCCACATTTATAAATATAAATAAATAACAGAACATATCTTTTATAAATCTTAAAACTTTCAAATTCTATTTATAATCCAAAAAATTTATTTATTCTAAAAATTTTCTAATTAATTCATAATTAAATTCACAACTTAATTTCAAAAACTAAATTAATTATCAAATTATTTTAACTAAAATTTCAGGAATGTTACATAGATTTTGGCAAATATCAAAACCCAAGTCCATTAAATCATAGATCGTTGGGTTTGGTACCTGCAAATAAGAATGAGCGTTATTAGAGATTGATAGAAATCTAAAGTCACGGGGGAAACAATGATAGGTTAATAATACTGACTATAATTACTACCTTAGAATTAATGGTATTCCACGGATAGTAAATTGTCACAACATCATCAAGCATGAGAGAAAGAACACTTCTCCAACAACAAAGTACATCTAGCTCCAATGACATGCTCCTCTAAAATCTATCATGTAGGTTGTGATGCGGAGGGGGTCAGAACAACGTTCTGGTGATTGGAAAAATATAAACTATCCATAACATAAACTTATACCGATTGGTTTTCAATTAATTATTATATCCATTAAGGTTTGCAAATCTAATCTAATCTCATTAGCTATTTAGTACTTCTTTTATAGCGAAGATGAGGACCTTACAGTCACTTAAGACTCTACACCTGAAGCGAAACCTTCTTGAGATATCCACTCTCACTCTTGAATTATAAATATGTCATCTCATTAGGTTCCTTCTTTTGGTAGGGAGGCAGAACCTACAGCCACTTAAGACCTCAACACTAAAGTAAAATTTTTTTAGAGATATCGTTATTTATTTATTTGAAACTCACTAGGTTACTTAATACTTCCATTTAGGAGAGAGGCGGACCCTTCAGCCACTTAAGACCTCAAACCAGAAGCGAACCCCTATTTCCCTCACCGCTCACAATTTCAAATTTGGACCATTTAATACTTTCTAATTAAGAAAAAAGATCCAATCTCTCGCGTAGTCGTGGGCAATGGGATTACTGATATCTCACATCAGTAAAATGTGCACCCGACTGCTGGTAGCCTCAAAGTGAACGGCAATCTTCCGTCGCTGACTTCGCATCACTAATCCATTAAGTCCAAATAACTATACTATGTCTTTATTTATATTATCTTAGGTAGACACTGGAATTAGCTTACTAATTTCCTTTTTATTTAAGGCAATAAGATTTACCTTAAATATTTATCTACCTATAAATACCCATTTAATGCTTATAAATGTCAATTTGTCCAAAATATCCTAACGGATATTTCCTAAAATATTTATGCATGATTACTAATTTCAAATTAGTAACCTTTTATACCCATTCCATTTTTATATTCCCTTTAATCCATTTACCCTATCAAATTATTGCAAATCAAATAATTATTACCATTTATTGGAGTGACAACCTTTAATTTTTTTCATTAGTTAATTATCCTAAACGCGAATATTACGTGCAAGCATTGTTATTAGCTTTTTATTTAATTATTATAAGCACAGTAATTACATACAAATACTTACTTTTATCAAATATATTATAGTTATATATCTTCACTAGAATGTACTTTTCCGTGTTAAATTGGTGGAATCGTATCTAAAATATCCACTATAATTTCCATAAGTTAGTCCAAAACAAAAGATTTAACTTTAAAATATTACATTGTTTGAAACTACAAGGAATAATCATTTTTTATTATTATTGAAATAGACGGTGTAAACTAAAATAAATTAATAATTTACGCGTCTCTTTCTATTTGCATCTATTGCTTGTTATATCAAACGTTGTATTTTTCTAAAAGGGAAAGAAATTAAAACAAATTTACAATTATTAAGCTGATCTAAATTCCAACAATTCAAAATATAGAAAATGTATATTTTAACAAGATTAGAGTAGTAATTCAAATTTATAACATTATTATACAACCTATTTTAGATCTAGAATAAATTACATTTAAATCAATATTCTAAATTTATACTTTTGGGACTGATTTTAAGATCAGGTTATGTGCAATGATAAATCAATTCATAAACAAGAATATGTAGGTGATATTTATTATATTCAAATCATATTCAATTCATTGCCTACAACTCATATGCAATTATCCAATTAGGTGTAAAATCAAATAAACACCAAAGGGTTAATTTTCATATTATAACAATCTATAAATTTTCTCATGCACCTTTTAAAAGTAATGCAAATCTCCAGAATTGAAGTAGTACCTTTGATTCATCTCCAAATCTATTTTAATCCAAGCGATATTTATAAAAGAGTGTGTGTATATATATACATTAGAGTTACAGCTCTGAGAAGAGATTTGGGATTGGAAAAGAAAATAGATACAAATATATAAATTTCCTTAAATAGGCATATGGCTTATTCTCTTCTCTTCTCATTTTTATTAAATTTCTACTCTTCTCCAATTAGTATGAATAGATGCAAGTATCTTATTTTTATAATTTAGAAAGAAAATGGAGAAGAAGAAATGACAGAGCTTACTATTACCCCCATAAAAATATGAGAAGAGAAAGGAGGGCTGGGCCTAAATTTGTGAACACTGGAATCAACTAGAACCGTTAGATCAAAATATATTAAACCTGAGTCATTACGGTGTAGGTTTTTTGGAGCCGCCAAGTCACCACCGGTCAACCGCCCTTAGGTGATTGATCGACCGTTGGGGGTCGACATTCTCTAACAACGAGACGGCCTGTTGGCTCAGTAATTAATATAAAACATTAATTTCTTCTTATTTATTTATTTATTTATTTGTTTGTTTTCCTTTCCAATTTGTTTTCACACGTAACTTCTTCATTTGGAATCCAGTCGCAAAAGTCCAACTATAAAAGTTGCTCAGAAATTTGCCACAAACGCGCAGTGCAAATTTTATGGTCAAATTCCATCGTTTATAAAATTTCATTTGTGAAGCCTAATTAATTAACTAACTAATTAAATAACTAATACCAAATTACGGGTGTTGCAAGATATCCCACTCATAGTCTTCATTGGAAACATTTTCGATTCCCTAAGTGATTTTGGAAACTTGTCTGCTTTTAGCTCCGGGGGACTAAGCTTCGGAGATATCCTCAATACCAGTCCTGTGAATTCAACTTACCTATTGGTGATATTCTTTCTAAGAGTGGTAAAATAACAATTCTAAATATTGATTTAGAATAGACTGTTTATGCATAATTACCAATGTGTCACAAGTCTAGTGTGAGCGATATGAGTACGGATAGGATCGATAATGTCATTCAACAATCATTAGAATTGAAAAAATAGTTTGATAGAGAAATCAATTAGTTTGATTTTTTTTCAAAATGCAAAGGAAGTGTGCATCTGTAAGATAAAATATTTATTGGTGCTAAAATATTTCTAAAATGGTAGGTAAAAAACATACTGCAAATTATTAACAATATACCTATAATAAAATCAATTCTAGTTTGGTTGTTCCATTCTCGATATAGAATTTCAAAATGACACATTTTATAATTAGTATAAAAGAATGTTGGAATTATTCCAAACAATATACACATACTTCATATTGAAATGTTAAATATTGAGCACATAAGAGGACTCCTTATGCATTGATAAAAAGAATTATCATATATATTATGCTATCTACTATATCGCTAATTGCTTATATATTTGATACACAGAGAAAGTATCAAATTCAAAATAATATTTCTAAATAGTAATTAAGAGATAAAGCAAGTTAATGTTTGCTAACATGCTTGGAAATTAGACGTTTCCTAAAAATTTAATTTCAAATTTGCATGCATGGCCTAGGTCTCTCATCGTCATTGTTCCAGTGTTCAAGATCAGCTTTCTCACTTTGCCCCTGGTGGCGCTGTTATGCTAGATTTGCCTTCTCTTTCCGATAATGTTTCATTCCCTCCTTTAGCCTCGGGTTCGGGTCCTTGATCTTCTCCTAGGTTGCTCAAAAAATCTCCATCATCTGGAACTAGGGTTTTAACTTTTGTAATGGTGGTTCCGTGTAAATATCCCCTCGGTCGATTGCCTAAATGGTTACATCCGCTGGTGTCACTTTCGCTACTCCGGATCTGGTTGCCCTAACGACTACGACTAAGATTCCTGACGTTAATTCCTCTAGCTAGATATCACCTATACTTGCTTCAATTTTTGGTAATTTAGATATTGGAAATGGTGTTTTGTAACAACCCGTCTTTTTTGACCATCAAAAGTCGGCATCAAATACATCTATGATATTCCAATGCCAAACATACAATCACCGAAAAGGCAGATTGTATGGGTAAAATAAAAGGAACAAACATGGAAAATAGAATCGCACAGCAGAACGATCACATATAATATAATAATGACAGTGTAACAACCCGGAATTTTCGATTTCGAAAACCTCATATAGTTAGGGAAAGAAGAAAACGATAGTAGAATAAGAAGAAGAAAGATTCTCACATTCGCAGCGGATGAAAATATAATATCAAATAATAACAGTTTACAAAAGAATTCTGTATCTGTCAAATCACATTTATAATACATCAGAGTTAAACATATATACAAACACTGGATATACACAATCATCATGTCTTAGATATACAACAATATAATACAGCGGAAACACTCCATACGTTCTTGCCATCCAGCTCGCCTCCTGAGCTCCAGAACGTCCTTACCTGAAAATCTGTAATACTCGGTCTGACCCGAGCATTACATCAAAGTAACACCCGGGTCAGGCTGGAAACCAGCATTAGTAAACCCATCTAACTTGGAATACAAAGCATACAACTTATATAAAACCCGGGGTAACTCGTATCAATTTATAAATTCACAATTTGTTATAGACATCATTTTTTTCCACACATTAATTTTCTAAGTACCAAAATTTAGATTAAATAGTCCAATTCACTTAAATCATTTCATTCTAGCATATTGATTTCACATATCAATCTATAAAAATTCGAAGTGGTTTCGGGTATTTTCTAATATCCGACCCCGGTCTCTTTGAGTCTCATGTCGTCCTAACCCAAGTTATCCAAATGAAATACACTTCAAACTTTAAATACAGGATGTCCCTTTACATAACAATTCATCATTAATAGATAACCACAATATCTTATCGGCCCAAACATATGATACTACAAAACATTTCATATCAGAGATATCAACTCATTCAAGGCATCCAATACCATTCAATCATCCATAAGCAAACTTGATCACTTCCAAGATAAATTTAATCACTTCTAATTGAATTACTAACCTCAATCACTTAGATTCCTTCACTTGGCATTAATTAATTTCAAATCAATTAATTAATCATCCCTTAATTATCCATCTTAATTAATCACCCTAGATTAATTATCCTTCAATTACATTCAAGTAATTATCTTTAATTAATTACAAAAATTAATTTTTCTTAACCAAAAAAGTAATTAATTTTTAATTACTTCACAAATTAATTAACTATAATTAATTAAATTAGTCCTTAATTACTTATATTAATTAATTTCTCATAAATCACTTATTATTGATTAATTTATCTTAATTAATTAACCTTTAATTACATCATTAATTATATAAATTAATGATTTCTAATTACATTTTAATTTATCCTAATCTAAATTAATTACATTAAGTAATTAATCATTACTTAAACCATAAATATTAATCACTATTGATTAATCTCAACCAGTAATTAACTACCTTTTTATTTACTTCATTAAATAAATTAATTACTCATTTTAAAATAGAAGTTTAAAGGAATTTAAAACCAATTTCACTTTTAAATTCAAATCAATTTAAAAATGAACTTTAGCAATCAAGTTGTTAAAACAATTTAAATTTAAAAACTTTATTTGTTTAAAAACTGAGATTCACCAACTTGAATTCCAGATTTAACTTTGATTTAAAACTTGTTTTAAATCTCTACTTTAGAATTTAACTTCAGTTTTTTAAAAATCACTTTTATTTATTTCCAATTCATTCTTATTTTCATTCTATAATTATTTCACTTCCAAAATTTACACTTATATTTCTTTCAAAAAATAAATTCTATATATTTTGATAACTCAGTGTACCGGAATATCCAATCAAACCATGGTATCCAATATTCCAATTATCAATATAATTCATCACAGCATATCAAACATTCATAACACAGAATATTAAACAAGCTAAATAATTTTGAGGAATCCAGTTGCATCCCTCCAACCTGTTATCCTACATCCACAGATGTTAGCACAATACCAATTCCACTTCGAGGTTGAATATCGTGGTATATGGGATTTATATAATATCATCCGCTATTATGCGGCGCATAGGGTCTCATCTGCTATATAATGCGGGAAATCAATCACTCCAATATATACTATAAATTACTATATAATACACCACATCAAATCAATTCAATCATTCAATCAATTATTTAAATTTAACCATTTAAATTTAAATAAAAATCCAGAGGCGGGAGATTAACTCACCTTTGATTTTTGCAATCCTATTCCAATATTTCCTTGATTCCTCGATTTTTGACCTTGAATAAAAAATTTACAATTTATTAACACCTTGAAATAAATTAAACAATTTATTTCCATTTTATAAATTTAATTAACCAATGATTTTCCTCTTAAAACCCTTTAGTGGCTAAATAAATTAAATAAGTTTATTAATCAAATCAATCACTAAAATACATTATTCAAAATAACAGGAAGATTTAAAAATATGCGTGTATATATATATTATTTTATTATTTTTGTTTTTATCTGAATCAGTAAGTTGAAGTATTATATATTCCTAATGTATACATATATTTTACTGTCTTACATATACATATTTAAATTAAATTAGGATTAACCTAAAAATTAAAAACAGCCTAACAGACAAAGAATTTCTTTACTGTAGAAATTATCTGTTTTATACCGCATATTTTTCTAAACTAAAATTAGATTAAGCAAGAAAATCAGACTAAACGATTACCAGAGAAATCCCACCTTCCTCAAACCCAACTCTAGATCCATCCTCTCACCACCTAAGTCTTCCAATGACCCCGACCCACCAATGATAGGTCGCGACCCCACTTCAAGCTGCCGTGCCATCATCACATCACCCCTTGTCCTTAAAACGAGCTCGCGTACGCCCAGCTTCCAATTGAACCACCCCGACCTGGCCTCGAGCCGCTTCCCCGCCGCACCTCGCATCGAAAGTGAACGGCGCTTCACTCCTTGATTTCTTTCGAATTCGATTTATCGATTTCGATTTGGAGGATGCAGAGAATAATGGAAAATGTGATTTGATTCGCGATTTCTGGTCTTGAATGAAATCGAGCGGCACAGATTAGGGAAAGAAAGCACGCGATTTTATATTTTCGAATGAGGGACAAGATTTTGATTTTTTTTCTGAACGAAGCTCGGTTCTATATTTAAGCAAAGGGGTTGCATGCTTTGAACAAGAACAGGGCACAGGATTGGATTGCTGGTGGCTTGTTACAGAGGAGGTCGGCTGTGGTGTTCTAAAGTGAAGGGATAAAGTTCTGATTTGAAAGAAAGGCAGCTGATGAGAATATGTATATATAATTTAAATTCAAATTCAAAACGTCTCGATTTACGTAGCTTAAAATTGAGAACTCCTATTGAGGCATGCCGCTAGGCGTTTATAATGTTATACCCCTATTACGAACGAAATGGAAAAGGTTTCAAGTCCTAATTCGATCGTATGGAGAAGATAGCTTTTTGAACCTAGTTATTATATTAAATTTCGATTTAATTTCAGCGTGTTTACTTATCGTTCGGCCAAACGATCACTCCAAACACTACGAAAATTGAAATCCTATAATAATACAATATTACGGATCCAACGGAGGTTGTTTTGTCAAATTCCGAGACTGTGCCTCGGAAGGTTATTTTTAAATATCTATTTAAACGATATATTTTCAAAACTGAACAAATCACCTTTAAATTCAATTTCAACACTTTTACTATTTTCAGTATTATAAATATAAATTTCACAAGTCTTCAAAATATTTTTAACAAGCTTAAAACTGAAAATTCAATATTTCACCCAACTTTCAATTATTAAATTCAATAATTTAATTATCAAATAAATAGTGATGTTTGGAATTCCAGTTAAAATAAATCTTTCAAATATCTAAAATTTATTAGATATTCCAATTTCAAATGCTCAAAAATTTTAGGTTGTCACATTCCTCCCCCCTTAAAAGAATTTCGTCCCCGAAATTGCTAGTTAAGAAGAACGGTCCAATACCCATTTACTTTTTCCCAAAACCAAACAGTTTTATCAACTTGCCATAACATATCTTCTATTAAAGACCCATTATTACTTCAACCAACTTCCCAAAATCTTCCACAGTTTCCAACAACATTATTTACTCCACTTATTCAAATTTAAATTTAAATCCAGATTTAAATTATCAAATCTTTCTCCAAAGTTTTCTAACTCTCTAGATTTTTGAAAAATTTCGCCAGCGTTTCTTTACGCGGCTAGCTCCTTACAACTTCAAAATGCCTCTACGGGCTCCAAATTCCAAAAGAAAACAAAAGGCCAAGTGGATAGATCAAAAACCCAATCAAACTTCATACAGAAATTTAAACACATACCTTTTTGTCGAGCAATTTAAATTTATCTTATGAAATCAAAACCATGTTTCCTTTCCCTTTATAATACATGCATATCCTACTTAGCAATAATATCCAATCGTAGATTTTAAAATCAATTTATACATTTTCATGCATAAGTTTCATATCTACTTCTATTCAAATTAGTTTTCCCATTTCCATATGAATTCAATTTATCTTCAACTCTGAATATTGAATTTTATCTTCCATTTGTAACTGATTCATATCATTATTTTAAATTAGTTTCATCCACTAATTTATTTCAATTTCAAATTTGAAATCGTTTTGACGCTAACAAAAATTTTCAAAAATTTTCTAACTCCTAAAATTTTCAGAAAATTTAGGTAGAGTCTCCTTTGTACGGAGGAGCTTTTGCAATTTGACAAGAGATATAAATATATATACATCGACCCACACGGTCGGAAAAACAAAAACAGTTCATATTTCCTATTTTTATTGTGTAGGCGTACCTCTATTTAGCATTTTTAAGCAAATGGCTTATTATTTTAGCAATTAGCGCATCCAAATTCAGCCAAACGGCTTCCCGGTACCTGTACTTACTTAATTCAAACATGTAAGTACTAAATATACGAAATTCATTAGCATTTCACTTACTTTCAATAGCTAAATACATGAATTTCATAAGCAACATGCATCAAACACTTCCTATGAGTGATTTATATGATTTTAAAGCTAATTCAATTGCTTTCAACCATTTCATATGCCATTTCATTCAATTTTAATGGTTTACAACTCAATTTCTTACATTCAATTTATTTTTAATCCAAATAAGCTCATATTCAATTCAATTGATCTTAAAATCAATTTATTTAATCCCTATCAACTCATAGAAATTTAATTACCTTCGTTTACGTCAAACGACAATTCATTCTATGCAATTTGATGATATCCATGTAAATAAATAATTACTTAAGTTTTATAACCAATTTAAATTGATTTTGACTTAATTTATATTTAATTCCTTTCATTTTAATTCATTCACAACCATTTTATTTAGCTCGACACAATCCATGCTTGTATATTACTAACCATTCCCAAATTAATTCAACCCAAGCTTTTATTTAATGGTCTACCCTTCCTACTTGAAGTCGAGCTTCTATAAATTTTAAAATTATGTTAATTTACTTTAATTTAGTCCAACTTCAAAACTTAAGCTCACTTCATTTGCAAAATAAATTTTCCTTTTCAATTTAACTTTGTTCTATTTCAATCAAATCTCATTTCAATCTACAAATTTATTTAATTAGTTATTATAAATTTAATTTCCAAATTCAATTTATTCACGACTCGTTTAATTAGTTACAAGGCCATTTTCAATTTATTTCTACCTTCTTGAACTTAATTTGCAATTCAAACCATTTCTGTTTCAATCCAACCTCCTTTTTATTCGACAATATCCCAATTGTATTCAATTTACTAACAATTCAAGTCAAATTTAATTTATACCTCAAGTTTTCATTTCCAAACTCCATTAATAACTCCCAATTCAACTTTTATTTAATCAATTTAAATCTTATTAACATACTCACTTAACTAATTTATTTAGCTAACTAGCTTACTCCTTTATTTTAAAATTTTAGAAATACTTTTAAATTCACATAATACTATTAAAATAGATTTTTATAAACATACTTCTTATAACTCGATGTTTCAACCAGTCCATCCTTGTTCTCATAGAAATTCGGTCATACGTTGATCAGGCGTAGGACTAAAAATCTATAAGTACTTAGTAAACCCGTTTTCAACACCCAGTGAAAATACTTAGGAAAATAATTTTATTGAAAATATAGAAAATAGTTTTTGAAAATAGAAGAAATATCTTTGGTGAGAATGCTCTAGAAATCATCACCCCCATCCATGGTCGCAGTTACATCTTGGGTTACGTTGCCATCGCAGCAAAAGTCCATGTAACTGTAGGCACTCCGGGCCCCTTGATTACGCCATGAAACCTACAACAGATCGCAGTTACATTCCAGGGTTAGTTGCCATCACAGAAAAGTCCATGTAACCGTAGGCATCAGCGCCCTCAATTTTCGCTATCAAAAATGAAACTTCTCCACTCCCACATAGGTCGCAGTCTACCGATGTAAAATCAAATGAAGACTGTTGGCTTTCAGGAGCACACACGACTTTATCTATGTTACCATAGGTCGCAGTCCACCGATATGAAATCAAACGCAGACTGTTGGCTCTCAGCAGCACACACGACTTTCGATATGGTCTGCAGTAGATCGCAGTGACATCGAGTTACACTGTCGTCACAACACAACCCAAATGCCTCTGTAGGCATCAGCGCCCTCGACTTTCGCTACACACTACTCGTAATCCTCAAGAACTAATTTTGTCCTGACTCCTCACAGGATCAACTTTAGAACCCCCCTTAGGGTTTAAGGTAGTACCACCCTATGGCACTCCTGAGAAGTTCATTTCAAGGGAGCGCCTTTTTCCCCAGAGCCATTTTCAAAACACTTTATACTATACACATATAGTATCTTCCAAATCATACACCTGGTATGAATCTCATATAAATCTCCTTTTCTCAAAATCGATAATTCTCAAACTAGGCTTTCCAAATTCCAATATTGATTTTACCCAAAAATCAAAAGCCTTTCCAAATCCAAAGGTTCCCAAAACCTTTTTCCAAAATCCTCATAAGATCCTTTATATATATATATGTATATATATATATAAACAAATTTAAACTTTGGATCATTTCAAACTTGTATAAAACTCCTTTTATACTTCAAACACTATCAAAATCCTTTTCTTCCGACAATAGATTCAACAAAGGGAGATTTATCTTATATAACAAAGATATATAACTTTGTTTATTCAAAATCAAATAATCAAATTTGATTACTCTATAAAGTCACTCACCATTTTACTTACTTCCATAAACTAAATTTTTACCATAGAAATATCCAATTTCCACTTTCCTTCAACATATGTTTCATAAATTTTCAATATCAATTTCATTCAAATCCGTACGATGTACACTTATCATCCGTATGCTATAACAATCTAATCGCTCACTCGATCACACAATTACACTTCCAAACTAGTATCGTCCACCCGACTTCCTAGTGCGGACTCAGATCTGGTTTCTTGATCAGAAACTGTCATTCTCCTTGCATAGCCATAACTATGATAGAGAATATCCAGAACCAATCAACAATCCATATCCAGGTTCGCCGTCGAAAATCGAGTGAAAAATCCCAACTCGGATCGATATAACTATCTCGAAATTCTGTGCTCGGATCTAGATTAATTCACTATACGAATAGAATAATATACGTACATCCTACGTATTTAACTTCATTGATTATTAGCCAAATCAATTTCCTTTCTATTCATCCTCACTTTGATTTTATTTACTTATTCACATTAGCCTCAATCCCTATATGGATTATCACTTCAATTCTTATCTCAGTTCGGTATTTAATATATAACAGTTTGAACTTCGACCAGTTTATATTTAGAAAATAGCTTGAAAAGTTTAAAAATAGATAAGTAGTTTAAAATAATTATTAGTTTGTAAAATAGCTATAAAATAGTTAACTAATTGTAAAATAGTTGAAAAATAGTTAAATAGTTTCAGAAATTTTAGATAATTGCAAAATAGTTGTAAAATAGTAATTAATTTGTAAAATAGTTGAAAAATAGTAATTAGTTTATAAAACAGTCGAAAAAATTGTTAGATAGTTTCAAAATAATTGTAGAATAAGTATAAAACAGTTTAGGGTTTAAAAAGAAAGGTTGTATATTGTAAATAGATAGGAAAATAGAATTAAAACAGTTTATATTAAAATATTTTATTTGGAAAATATTTCAGAGCCAAACTGTTCAATTTACAATCTCCATTTCCAATAATTCAATTTAAATTTCCACTCCCATTTAAATTGACCCAACTCCAATTTAAATAACTTCAATTTCCATTGAAATCGATTTAACCCCAATTCAAGTTGAATCAATCTTGATTTCTTTCCAAACTAAAATCAAATTCCATTTGATTTTAAACCTACTCAACTTTAATTACATTTCCAAATTATTCCAATCAATTTGGACTAATATCAATTGAACCCACTTCAATTTCAAATCATTTCAATTCAATCCAATTCAAATTTTCCATTTAAAATTTAAAACTTGTACATCTTCAATCACAAATCCAATTAATTCAAGTCAGATTCAATTTGAACGAATTCAATTCAAATTTCAAATTTAAACTATCCCAAATTATATAAATTCGAGTTAAATTTTTAAATGTTGATTTAATCCTTTAATTCAAATCAACTTATCTCTTTAAAGCATTTAATTCTGAATCCATTTCAAACTTATCTTCATTTGATTTTAATTTGGTTGTATTTCTATTACCACTTAATTCTCATTATTAAATTTTCAAATAATATAACAACCAATTACCTTAATATTTATTAGAAAGAAATATTTCTTTATATATCAAAATATATTCTTATATAAAATCATTTAAAACCTTTATATAAGAAAATAACAACTACGCGCTCAAATATATATATATACACACACACACACACTCAACTCATTCTAGGGTACCATTGACCATATCCTTAATGAGTAATCCCAACAAAGCCAAGGTTCTCGCTTAACCTGCCTTTGATACCAACTTTAACAACCCAGAATTTTCGATCCCGAAAACCCTAAATAGTTAGGGAAAAAAGAAAAATATAGTAGAAGAAGAAGAAGAAGAAACACCATAAAGATTCTCACATTCGCAGCGGATGAAAATATAATATCAAGTAATAACAGTTTATAAAAGAATTCTGTATCTGCCAAATTAAATTTATAATAAATCAGAGTTACACATATATATAGACACTGGATATACACAATCGTCATGTCTCAGATATACACCAATATAACACTGCGGAAACACCCCATACGTTCTTGCCATCCAGCTCTTCTCCTGAGCTCCAGAACGTCCTTACCTGAAATCTGTAACAGTAGGTCTGACCCGAGCATTACAACAAAGTAACACCCGGGTCAGGTTGGAAACCAGCGTGAGTAAACCCATCTAACATGGAATACAAAGCATGCAACTTATATAAAACCTGGGGTAACTCATATCAATTTATAAATTCACAATTTGTTATAGACAACATTTTTTTCCACACATTAATTTTCTAAGTACCAAAATTTAGATTAAATAGTCCAATTCACTTAAATCATTTCATTCCAGCCTATTGATTTCACATATCAATCTATAAAAATTCGAAGTGGTTTCGGGTATTTTCTAATACCCGACCCCGTCCTGTTTGAGTCTCATGTTGTCCTAACCCAAGTTATCCAAATGAAATGCAATTCAAACTTTAAATACCGGATATCCCTTCACACAACAATTCATTATTGATAGATAACCATAATATCCTGTCCTCCCAAACATATGATACTATAAAACATTTCATATCAGAGATATCAACTCATTCAAGGCATCCAATACCATTCAATCATCCATAAGCAAACTTGATCACTTCCAAAATAAATTTAATCACTTCTAATTGAATTATTAACCTCAATCACTTAGATTCCTTCACTTGGCATTAATTAATTTCAAATCAATTAACTAATCATCCCTTAATTATCCGTCTTAATTAATCACCCTGGAGTAATTATCCTTCAATAACATTCAAGTAATTATCTTTAATTAATTACACAAATTAATTTTTCTTAACCAAAAACAGTAATTAACTTTTAATTACTTCACAAATTAATTAACTATAATTAATTACATTAATCCTTAATTACTTATATTAATTAATTTCTCATAAATCACTTATTATTGATTAATTTATCTTAATTAATTAACCTTTAATTACATCATTAATTATATAAATTAATGATTTCTAATTATATTTTAATTTATCCTTATCTAAATTAATTACATTAAGTAATTAATCATCACTTAAACCACAAATATTAATCACTATTGATTATTCTCAACCAGTAATTAACTACATTTTTATTTACTTCATTAAATAAATTAATTACTCGTTTTAAAATAGAAGTTTAAAGGAATTTAAAACCAAATTCATTTTTAAATTCAAATCAAGTTGTTAAAACAATTTAAATTTAAAAACTTTATTTAAATTTAAAAACTTTAACAATCAAGTTGTTAAAACAATTTAAATTTAAAAACTTTATTTGTTTAAAAACTGAGATTCACCAACTTGAATTCCAGATTTAACTTTGATTTAAAACTTGTTTTAAATCTCTACTTTACAATTTAACTTCAGTTTTTTAAAATCACTTTTATTTCTTTCCAATTCATTCTTATTTTCATTCTATAATTATTTCACTTCCAAAATTTACTCTTATATTTCTTTCAAAAATCAAATTCTATATATTTTGATAACTCGGTGTACCGGAATATCCAATCAAACCATGGTGTCCAATATTCCAATTATCAATATAATTCATCACAGTATATCAAACATTCATAACACAGAATATTAAACAATCTAAATAATTTTGAGGAATCCAGTTGGATCCCTCCAACCAGTTACCCTGCATCCACAGATGTTAGCACAATACCAATTCCACTTCGAGGTGGAATATCGTGGTATATGGGATTTATATAATATCATCCGCTATTATGCGGCGCATAGGATCTTATCCGCTATATAATGTGAGAAATCAATCACTCCAATATATACTATATATTACTATATAATATACCACATCAAATCAATCCAATCATTCAATCAATTATTTAATTTTAACCATTTAAATTTAAATAAAAACCCAGAAGAGTGAGATTAACTCACCTTTGATTTTTGCAATCCCATTCCAATATTGCCTTGATTCCTCGATTTTTTTCCTTGAATAAACAATTTACGATTTATTAACACCTTAAAATAAATTAGACAATTTATTTCCATTTTATAAATTCAATTAACCTATGATTTTCCTCTTAAAATCCTTTAGTGGATAAATAAATTAAATAGGTCTATTAATCAAATTAATCACTAAAATACGTTATCCAAAATAACAGGTAGATTTAAAAATGTGCGTATAAATATATTATTTTTGTTTTTATCTGAATTAGTAAGTTGAAGTATTATATATTCCTATACATATATTTTACTGTCTTACATATACATATTTAAATTAAATTAGGATTAACCTAAAAATTAAAAACTACCTAACAGACAAAGAATTTCTTTACTGTAGAAATTATCTATTTTATACTTTGCATATTTTCCTAAACTACAATTAGATTAAGCAAGAAAAATCAGGCTAAACGATTACCAAAGAAATCCCACCTTCCTCAAACCCAACTCCAGATCCATCCTCTCACCACCTAAGTCCTCCAATGACCCAGACCCACCGATGATAGGTCGCGACCCCACTTCAAGTTGCAGTGCCATCATCACGTCGCCCCTTGTCCCTAAAACAAGCTCATGTATGCCCAGCTTCCAATTGAACCACCCCGACCTAGCCTCAAGCCGCTTCCCCAACGCACCTCGCGTCGAAAATGAACGGCGCTTCGCTCCTTGATTTCTTTCGAATTCGATTTATCGATTTCGATTTGGAGGATGCAGAGAATAATGGAAAACGTGATTTAATTCGCGATTTCTGGTCTTGGATAAAATCGAGCTGCCATGGATTAGGGAAAGAAAGCACGTGATTTTATATTTTGAAATGAGGGACGAGATTTTGATTTTTTTTCTAAAGGAAGCTCGGTTCTATTTTTAAGCGAAGGGGTTGCGTGCTTTGAACAAGAAAATGGGACAGGATTGGATTGCTGTTGGCTTGTTATAGAGGAGGTCAGCTGTAGTGTTCTGAAGTGAAGGAATAAAGTTCTGATTTGAAAGAAAGGCAGCTGGTGGGAATATGTATATTAATTTTAATTCAAACTCAAAACGTCTCGATTTACGTAGCTTAAAATCGAGAACTCCTATTGAGGCATGCCACTAGGCGTTTATAATGTTATACCCCTATTACGAACGCAATAGAAAAGTTTCGAGTCCTAATTCGATCGTATGAAGAAGATAGCTTTTTGAACCCAGTTATTATATTAAATTTCGATTTAATTTCAGCGCATTTACTTATCGTACGGCCAAACGATCACTCCAAACACTATGAAAAATGAAATCCGATAATAATACAATATTACGGATCCAATGGAACCGGTTTTGTCTAATTCTGACACTGTGCCTTGGAAGGCTATTTTTAAATATCGATTTAAATGATATATTTTCAAAACTAAACAAATCACCTTTAAATTCCATTTTAACACTTTTACTATTTTCAGTATTATCAATATAAATTTTACAAGTCTTCTAATTATTTTTTACATGCTTAAAACTGAAGATTCAATATTTCACCCAACTTTCAATTATTAAATTCGATAATTTAATTATCAAATAAATAGCGATGTTTGGAATTCGAGTTAAAATAAATCTTTCAAATATCTAAAATCAATTAGATATTCCAATTTCAAATGCTTAAAAATTTTGGATCGTCGCAGACAGTAAAAGCTGTCATTCCGAAATACATAGTATAATAGAGTTAAAAACAAAACTCATCAGCCTAGATAGTTAAACTTCCTGACCTTACAACCGATGATGGGTATATGTAATAATATAGTAGAAAATAAAATACTACGGCGAGTGAACATCCAGCTCTACTCCATGAGCTCCATGTCCCACCAACGACAACCTCGAAAAATACTTGACCTGACCCGAGCGTTGTAATAAAATAATTCCCAGATCGGGCTGGAAAACCAACGCGAGAAAACTCAAATAATGTAGTGAAAATATAATAGTTTTGAGATACCATGTCACTGAACATGGAACAGGATTTACCTCGCAAGAACAACCTCCACAAATGAATGAATGAAAGCAAATAAAAAAACCCAAACTTGAAAGGATGCGTATAAATAAGGTCAAAATCCAAACTTAAAGAATGGACCCAAATAGTTAAACATCAAGAGGAGCTCCAGTGACTTCTCAGTGCAATTAAAAAAATAATTCAAAGATTTAAATCAACAACAAGGATAGAAATTTTCCAACAATAATAAATGGGTGCCACCCCTTATCGAAAGTATACCTCTAGAAAATATACTTGAGAGGGTTAATTTTTCTGTGACTCTCGAAAATGTACTAGCCAGACCCCGCTAATCTTAAGTATCTGAGTATTTCACATCTCCACGCGTATACAACTGAATCCAATCTAAAGTAAATGTGAAGATACCCCAATGGAAGCCACCCTACATAGCTAAACGTCTATTCCTCTTTGGTTTTAGTTATTTTTGATAAAGGATATAATGCTCAAATGAGCAACAAATCGTCTTAAATTGTCGATACACAAAGAAGAAGTTGAATTGATAGTCAATATATCAACTATCGTGAATAATCAAAATAATCGTATATGGAAATTAAATCTCACACACTTACCATTATTGGTCGATTTCAAAATTGTACTATTTCTCATTTAAAAATGAAACTGGGCAATGAAGGTAGTGTTACCACTAGGCATTTCCCTGATAACAATTTCAACCTTCGAGATAGACATGGGTTTCCATAACTCGACATTTAGTGCTAAGGGTGTGACTAAATCCTTTCCATATGTTTGCCAGCTGTGATACCAAAGGATTGGTCGAAAATGAGAGACAATTCGCCTCAGAGATTGGTCGCATTCCACTTCACTATGGATATCGATGAATTTTGTCCGAGCCCGGATCAGGCTACAATTGATAGGACATGGCTAGCAAATCCACGAGAGCCAACGTTTCAAGTTTCAAGTCAATCCGAGTTCGTATGCTCAAGATATGATGGATTCAGTATGAGAGGAATAGCCCTTGTTCGGTTCGAATCCATTGATTCGACTCCACCTACTTCGAATCCATCACTTTGGAATACTTCGAATCCATGAAGTTCGTACCCATCCTCATGTCTCAGCTTGACTCCATCTAGTTCGACTCCATACTACTTCGTGTCCATTGCGTTCGCACCGGTCAGAAAGGAATTAGCCTCGCGTCTACCTAGTTCGAATCCACCCTCGTATGCCTTAGTTCGAATCCATCAGGTATATATTGCTTTGAATCCATGAGAAGTGGTTTTGTTTCGAATCCATCGAGAAAGTAGTTCGACCCCATCCAAGTGGCCATGCTTCGACTCCATCAACCACGCATTGGTATGAATCCATCAGTAGTCAGCCATGGTTCGAACCCATCAGAACACACCTTGCTTCGACTCCATCGAGCAAGCTTTAAGGTCGTATCCATCCCTCGGGAATAGCCTTGCTTCGAACCCATCTTCACATGCCCACATTCGAACCCATTATGGCTTCGACTCCATGCCGTAATTGTCTTCGAATCCAATAAGCAAAGGAAACTTCGTATCGATCAACCCCGGCCTTCCACGATCGATACGAAGGAACACGTATTTGACCGATTCGAAGGAAGCGACTCTTCGAATCGATAACCTCGAATCCATCAAGTCCACACAGCTAAAACCTAGGAATATGACCCAGAAAACTCAGAGAAAAAGGAGGATTGACCCGAAGCATACGCACCACGTCATCACTTTCATGTACAGAAGCATGGATTCGACCCTATGGTTTCGAACCGTATCGATTCGAACGGATCCATGGGGCGAAAAACTCCATCTTGAATTGATCATAACTCGAGATCTACAAATCCAAATGCTATGAAATTTTCACAGGAGCTTGCATATACATAGAAGAATGTCCACGCCAAGTTTCATCACGATTGGACACCTCTTTGATCGATTCGAACCAAGGGTCAAATCGATCCCAAAGTGGGCCCAGATCTCCAGAATTTGGCCATGTGGGCCCCCACACATGCCAGAAGCGGTCTCCCTGAATTCTAGGCAAAATATCAGCCTCCTACACCTATAAATAGAGCCCCTGGTCATTCAGAAAGGGGATCGGAATTAGGAAGCGCCAAGACTCTACTTGATTCAATTCTACACCTTGTCATCGCTGTTGCATTCAAGTTTTAGAGCTATAGTCCATTGTAACTTGCGGTAACCAACTGTAATCATCAAGAGAATATCAATAAAGACATAAGCTTCCAAGTGGACGTAGGCAAGATCGTCGAACCACTATAAATCCTGTGTTTGTGACTGTTATTTGTGATTTACTGTGATTGCGACTGCTTAGATCGGAATTTTGTATTGATTGTTGCTGATTTGCGTTCGTAAACGGGTACTTTCACGGTATTGGGTGTTTGTGACCAATTTTGGCGCAAACATTTTGGTGCTTTCACTGAGAAGAGCTGATTCAGGATAATTTGAATTTGAAGGCTTAAAGATTTAGGTCTAAGAACCATGACGAGACAAACAAGTAAGAAACAAAGGCCAGAGAGAAGTGAACACCAAGGAAGTCAAGAGGCTTCTTCAGGAGCGAATCAAGCATCGATCTTCATCACTAGGGACGAGATGGAGACAATGATGAAGAAACAGGAGGAGATGATCCAAAATTTGTTCCAACAGATAGGACAACTTGGAGCACAGAATAGAGAAGCGAATGGAGTTCAAAACGGAGCAGGACCATCCGGCGTAGCACCTGGGCTAGGGGACGCGCACATGGAGAATGTTGATCCAATCCCTGAGAGAGAGAGAGATGCATCTACCCAAGCTAGGAGTAGCAGAGGAGTGAATGCTCAGTCAAGGGGGCAGATCCCAGAATTCCCTCGTGGACTCGGGGGGCAGGTTGAAAGTAATGAACGAAGATTGCATCTCGATGACAACAACAGATTGGCGGAGATGGTTAGAAGATCTATGAGAGGCGGTTTGGGAAACAAAGATTTGGAGGATGTTAATAGGAGTCCTTTTACTCCAACAATCAGACGAGCTAGGAACCCGCCGGATTTCAAGTTACCATCGTTGGACATGTATGACGGGAGAACAGACCCCACGGTCCATCTAACGAAGTATATGAGGCATATGGAAGTGCTGGGGGAATCAGAGGAGGTTATGGCCCGGTGCTTTCCATTGTACTTGACGGATATTGCAGCATTGTGGTTTAGACAATTGGAGAATGGATCCATCGGAACATGGAATGGTTTAATTAAGAGATTTATGAGGCAATTCAGGGTTCACATTACAAGACCCAAGAATGTGATGACTTTGGCAACCCTAAAGCAGAAAGCCGGAGAGACCTTGAGGAGTTATCTAGCATGATTCAATGCAGCAGCAGCTTCGGTCGATCGAGCAGATCCATCTATGGTGGTGATGGAAGCAGTGTCCGGAGTAGCTGACGGCACAGAGTTCAAAAATTCATTGACTAAAGATCCTCCCATGGATCTAGAGGAATTCTACAACGAGGCAGAAAAGTTTTTACGATTGGAGGATGCGAATGCAAAACGAGAAGAAGGAGAGGGAATAGAAGTTTATGTGCTTAAAGACAAAAAGTCTTTCGAAAAGGACTTAGGCAAGGATAAAGGAAAAAGGAAAGGATGAGGATTATAATGAAAGGTCGAAGCAACAATGGAGGGAGCCGCGATTCACCACTTACGCCGAGCTGAATGAGAGTCTGGAGCGAATTTATCAGGATACCAAAGAGCAGGTTCCGTATCGTAGACCGATGCGAAGGGATCCAACTTCTGACGAAAGGAGATCAGATAAGTTTTGTGTATTTCATGAATTAAATGGTCATAACACTAATGATTGTAGGCATCTGAAGGACGAGGTGGAAGGGCATGTCAGGAACAGTATGCTCCTTCAATATGTGAGGAGGCGAGCTTTAGCGGTGGAGCCAGAGCGACCACCGTCTACATCAGCCAGGGGTGGCCCTGGACCGGGACACCGTTTGATCATCAATTGATTGAAATAATGATGGACAAGTCGTAAGCTTCCCACTAACGCAATTAAACCATTTACACATGTACGAGATCGCGAACGATCTCCAGGCATGCTCTGAATGATCATTGACCGTTTCGTAGTGGGAACTTACACTTTGACATCCTTACTTTGCTTTTGTTTCATTCTGATTTGGACATTTAGACTTGGTTTGTTTGGACATTTCTATTTTAAAACTCGTTTGTTGAATAGATATTTGATTCTGATAATTCTGAAATGGCTAAGCTACTTACACATGTACGGGGTCGCAAACAGTCCTTAGGCATGCTCTGAGATGGCGATGAACCACCATGACAAATAATCCGGGGACCCACTCGAACGTGAACCTGGTATCAACAATACCAAGCCCTCCCGGGCACACTTTCTCGCCTCGAACGGCACCCGACTTCGAACAGTCACAACTCGCCTCGAACAGGCACGACCCGACCTCGAACGGTCACAAAATCGCCTCGAACGGCACACGATCGCGAACGGTCACAACTCGCCTCGAACAGGCACGACTCGCCCCGAACGGCACAACTCATCCCATCTCAAATGGCTCGATCGCGAACGGTCGTTGTTTGAGGTCCGCCACTTGACCGCGCACGGCCGCACTTCACCTCAAATGGCTCGATCTCGAACGATCGTCATTTGAAGTCAGGCGCTTGACCATGAACGGTCGCACTTCATCTCAAATATCTTGATCCCGAACGGTCGTTATTTGAGGTCACATAAAATTATAACTTCCTTTGCAGGACATCAACAGGATATGAACGCCCGGCTCATGGCATTACAAAACATGCCTTCCTACCGCAAGGCATGTTTTGGGGGGCAAATGTTATCCCACTTTTTGGCAAAGCCGTGATACCAAAGGATTGGTCGAAAATGAGAGACAATTCGCCTCAGAGATTGGTCGCATTCCACTTCACTATGGATATCGATGAATTTTGTCCGAGCCCAGATCAGGCTAAAATTGATAGGACATGGCTAGCAAATCCACGAGAGCCAACCTTTCAAGTTTCAAGTCAATCCGAGTTCGTATGCTCAAGATATGATGGATTCAGTATGAGAGGAATAGCCCTTGTTCGGTTCGAATCCATTGATTCGACTCCACCTACTTCGAATCCATCACTTTGGAATACTTCGAATCCATGAAGTTCGTACCCATCCTCATGTCTCAGCTCGACTCCATCTAGTTCGACTCCAAGCTACTTCGTGTCCATTGCGTTCGCACCGGTCAGAAAGGAATTAGCCTCGCGTCTACCTAGTTCGAATCCACCCTCGTATGCCTTAGTTCGAATCCATCAGGTATATATTGCTTCGAATCCGTGAGAAGTGGTTTTGTTTCGAATGCATCGAGCAAGCAGTTCGACCCCATCCAAGTGTCCATGCTTCGACTCCATCAACCACGCATTGGTTCAAATCCATCAGTAGTCAGCCATGGTTCGAACCCATCAGAACACACCTTGCTTCGACTCCATCGAGCAAGCTTTAAGGTCGTATACATCCCTCAGGAATAGCCTTGCTTCGAACCCATCTTCATATGCCCATGTTCGAACCCATTATGGCTTCGACTCCATGCCGTAATTGTCTTCGAATCCAATAAGCAAAGGAAACTTCGTATCGATCAACGCCGGCATTCCACGATCGATACGAAGGAACACGTATTTGACCGATTCGAAGGAAGCGACTCTTCGAATCGATAACCTCGAATCCATCAAGTCCACACAGCTAAAACCTAGGAATATGACCTAGAAAACTCGAAGAAAAAGGAGGATTGACCCGAAGCATACGCACCACATCATCACTTTCATGTACAGAAGCATGGATTCGACCCTATGGTTTTGAACCGTATCGATTCGAACGGATCCATGGGGCGAAAAACTCCATCTTGAATCGATCATAACTCGAGATCTACAAATCCAAATGCTATGAAATTTTCACAGGAGCTTGCATATACATAGAAGAATGTCCACGCCAAGTTCCATCACGATTGGACACCTCTTTGATCGATTTGAACCGAGGGTCGAATCGATCCTAAAGTGGGCCCGGATCTCCAGAATTCGGCCATGTGGGCCCCCACACATGCCAGAAGCGGTCTCCCTGAATTCTAGGCGAAATATCAGCCTCCTACACCTATAAATAGAGCCCCTGGTCATTCAGAAAGGGGATCGGAATTAGGAAACACCAAGACTCTACTGGATTCAATTCTACACCTTGTCATCGCTGTTGCATTCAAGTTTCAGAGCTATAATCCATTGTAACTTGCGGTAACCAACTGTAATCATCAAGAGAATATCAGTAAAGACATAAGCTTCCGAGTGGATGTAGGCAAGATCGCCGAACCACTATAAATCCTGTGTTTGTGACTGTTATTTGTGATTTACTGTGATTTCTACTGCTTGGATCGGAATTTTGTATTGATTGTTGCTGATTTGTGTTCGTAAACGGGTGCTTTCACGGTTTTGGGTGTTTGTGACCAATTTTGGCGCAAACACCATATAAGCAATATCGTTAACGGAAATTCAAATTACTTATCCTTTCCGTAACCGAATCAAACTTTTAGACTTTTTAAGCTCGAAATTATGCTTGAAATTCACATCACAAAGATTTGTAAAACACTTTGAAAACTCCTGAAAATATTCTTTTAAAAACACAAGTTATATTTTTAAGTGTAGTAAAAAAGAAGGACCAGAAACAAATGTTATTAAAACATTGTTTACTATAAACCCAAAACACTTTGCACTTAGCTTTATTTTTGAAAACAATTTGTTTTAGAAGATTTTCTCATTTATAAACTTTCATCAAAGAACATTTATTATCCCAAAAGATAATAAATTAATTAAAATTCTTTTACAAATTAAAACAATGTTGATCATCCGAAAAGATAATAGATCTGATTCTTTTATAAAATTTAAAATCATATGAATTATCACAAGAGACAACTAATCAAACTTATAACTCCTTTAATAAATCCTTTTATTAACTTTAACCTCCTTTATTAAATCAGTTGATTTACTTTAGTCACTTTTATCAAATCAGTTAATTAATTTTTAAAACACTTTAATTAAATTAGTTAATCAACTTTAAACATAATTAATATATTTATTGATTAATTTTATTATATTTAGATAATTAAGAATGTATTCAAACCTCTAATTCTTTCAATTACTTATACAATCCTCACCACTCATTTGAAAAGAATTTACAAAATATTTAAGGTAAATAACCTTAATAAATTTAAGCAACATTAATTATCCTGAAAGATAATTAATTAAATTTTATAATCTCTTTATAAATTTAAATCAGTGTTAATTATTTCAAAAGATAATTAATTAAATTTATAACTCATTTTATAAATTTTTAATCAACACTTATCCTTTATTTTCAAAATTCTCAAAATACTTGAAAATATAATTCAAACAATTTTCAATGTGCAAAAACATGACCAAACATTTATTTTGTAAAAATACAAGTTCAACACACAGCAAGGGTTTAAGGAGATGATATTTCGTAAGTGATGGTATAACGATAATCACTATAACGACACTTACACAAATCAAACAATATGTCACAAATATTTAAACTCAATAACAATATAAGCAACATTAAAATATAAGTATACTAATATTGGCAAAGAAACCCCTTACGGTCTCTCTACAAAAGTCCCATGTAAATCACACCGATGAATGTGAATTTTTAAAGTGTTCCATGGCGACCTATTCACTAGGTACGCTTTGACTTTCCTTTCTATTTTTGTTCCTTGCAACACGATGGTTATTTATGCCATTCGCTTTTCAAGTGGGAATTTAAATCCAACCAAACAACAATACGATTATCACTCAAGTATTCAACAAAAAATTTATAGCAACATGGATATTATTTAGTTTATTCAAAGGTGAGTAAACTCATAGAAATTCTAGGTGATGCTTTCGCATTTCGGTTTGCTCTAAAATCAAACGGCATTCGATTTTAGTCCAAAATTCCACTAGCTCTAAATTCTATTGAAATTGTTACAATGTATAGCTGACGTTCCTACGAGTCCAATGCAACTAACCGCATCCAAATCCGACCTCTTATGGAAGAGTTATAATTTTATAAGCTTTTGGATTTAAAAATATAATTACTCAACCAAATTACTTTACTTATTTTAGTTACCAATAATAATACTTCTTCCCTAACTGAAAATTGCTCCCGCTCCTTCCTGATATGCATGTGACATAACAGTGCATGGCCAAGCTCCAACACAAAGACCACATCACCATTTGGCGAACTGACTTTGCCGACGTCATCCCCTTTCGAGCTCCACCTCCCTGGCACCTCCATGTTCAACTCAACATTACCCACTCATGCGTAGCCTGGAGCACCAATACGTGACCTCAAATCTGTTAAAATATTCCATACAGGGATGCACACCTCCAAACTGCACCCAAAGGTGCACCTCGACCCTACAAACGAGAATCTAAACTTCGTTCCGTCTATTGATTACTCGAACTCGAGCAAATCCAAACCTTAGCCGCCTATTAAAATTGTCGATCGACTCAAACGGAAATCGCACTCAACAATATGGGTATAGATTTGTCAACCTCCTCACAGCAGTTCCAAATATTCTTGGTTTGTAATTTTTTATAGAGTATTTTTTTTGGTTTTGATTTTTAAAGGTTGGTTCCATTTCCTTAACTCAATGTAAAATGGAAAAGTAAAGTAGAGAGGGAAAATAGCGAAATGATTTGTTGAATTGATTAAAGGGTCGAATTTGTGTTTATTTTGTAATTATCGGCATTTCGCTACATAGAATTACATTCGTGTACGAGTCGCGAACGACAAAACAAAAATACAATGCATATAGAAATGCAATACAATCTAAAACAATAATAATATACACTGGTTATCTAATCTGCAAAACTTTAAAAATACCATTGTTTGTAGAAAAATCATCAAATGATAATTTAAATACTTTCCAAATTAAAAATTATGGAAAAATCCTATATATTCAAAGAGAAATACTACCAAAAAACAGGTCGTTTTATTAACAAATTGATTTTTTTTATTTATTCAAACTACTTATTATTGTAAATATTAATTAATAATTCAAGTATCTAAACATTCTCTATATTTGAATTCAAGTTATTAAACTTTAAAAAACTAATTACTTAAATATTTAAAATTATTTAAATATTCAAAATCCAGATGATTAAATTTTAAGATGTTGCATATTTGTAGCATTTGGCTAATAATTCAATAAGAGCCCTTCCTGAGAATAAGGCCTCTCCTCCTAACGGCTTGTGGGCATCTTTGTTTAATGGAAAGCTAGGTGTTCTCGAGTCTTATGTTCCTAGGCATTTTGATATAGATTCCAATGGCCAGCCTGTCCCCCCATGTTTGATATTATTGATGCTGATATTTCCTTCTGGAAGGACAACCTTGTTGGTCTCTTCTTAAATGACCCTCGCCTTTCTACTTGGTAAAAAGGCATGTCCTTAGGTCCTGGAGTCTTCGTGGTTTGGATGAAATTAGATGTAATTCTTTGTATCTCTTCAAACTCTCTTGCCATTAAGAGCGATCTTAAATTTTAGAATTGGATCCTTTAATTATTGGTGGAAAAGTTTTTATCATCATGCAGTGGATCCCTTCTATTGACCTTGCTTGGGAGCAAATTCTATTAATTCTAGTTTAGGTACACCTGTCTGATATCCTTTTTGTCTTCTAGTCTTTAGTTGGTATAAATTGAATAGCTATCCGTATAGGAATTTGATCTGTTTTTACGTATCTACGGAGAGGCGTAACCGTCTTATGTTTGCGAAAGCTGCGTTGAAGTTGCCTACTCTAAGCAGATGCCTTCAAGTATCCCCATCCTCCTTAGCGAAGACCAAACTTACCATGTTTCTATCAATTACCCATGAAAGCCTTTAATCTACGACAATTGCCACTCTTTGGTCATATTTGCTCGACATGCTCTCTGCCTCTTTCCTCATCTACCAAACCCCCTTGGAAAATCCCTCATTCTAATCCCTCATCTCATAGATGGAAACATAAATCCTCGCCTTCTCCTCCACTCCCTGATGCTGCCTCGCCTACATCGACTGTCGCTTCGAAACCTATGCTGTAATTGGCCCATCATTTCAATTCCATCTTGTCTAAGACTTCTCCCACTCCCTCTTCCTTTAACCCCGGGTCTATTGCCTTTTATTATGCTCCTTTATCCTAAGTTGTGATCCCTAGCCTGATTCCTCGATAACTTCTCTTAAAAAATGCTTTGTCCATGCCTTGATATCCGATCCCCTTAGTATGGAGCACAGTCCCATGAGTTAGCTGATAAGCTTGCTGGAAACATTCCCCCAGTTTGGTGTAGGAAGGCACGAACCTGGACTCACATGGATAGTGGACTTTGCTATCACTCGGCTTGGAAAGTCTTCTCAGTGTAGATTTCAAAAGATGAAAAAGATGACCGAGAGCTTTTTTACTCACTTTTAGATGATGAGTTGGTGCTCTGCAATGATTGAGAGTTTGGAATTAATAATGAGGAGATTTTGGCAGTCTCTGATTGGAACCTAGGTTTATTTTCTCCCCTCATTGGTATATGTCCTGATATCATAAGCCGGTTCCCTAGGTGCATTTCTATCTAATCTACTTGGTTCTCTCCTTGGAAGTCATATGCTATTTTGTGTTTGCTATTATTGTTTATTTGTGCTTGATATTCAATCATAGGATTGATATTCGCCTAGCATGTTGGCCATTTTATTTGTTTATTTTTATGCTATTATGTCAACCATGTTGGCAATGGGTTTGTTGTGTGGTTATGGTGGTCCTTCTCTTATGTATAGGCCTAGTCGGTTTTGTGGTGCTTATTTGTTGATTTTTGCTAGCTGGCCAGGCATATTGGTAGTTATTTTTATGATATGGGCTTCTTGCCCTGGACCTCTGTATCTTCTTACACACACATAACTGCCTATTAGATTGTATGATCCTCATATCATACATCATTTCTATTAAAAATATATTTGTTAAGAGTATTCTCGAGTATTTGATGAAATACTAAAGAATTGTTCATGGAAACAATGAACTCTTTATAAAGGAGTATTCAGACTTGAACTTCATAAGTAATATCAAATATAGTATGTCAATCCTAATCCATTCAAACTTAGTTTAAAAAGCTTTTAGGTTGGAAATATTCCAAATAAGAAGTGGTGGATGATTCAACTACGAGGCCTAGTACATCGCCATGAAAAGCTCCATAATAAAATAATATACATTAATGCACAAATTTACAAATGAGCTAAGGATGATCCCAAATGTTGAGAATCATTTGAATTGATTTGATAACCTAATATAGTAATACATATAACAAAAGGACATGGGCCTACAAGATATTTAGACACGTACTCCAAAAGTTACATATGATAAAGGCAGTTTACTAAGAACATACTTTGTTTATGGATTAATCAAGTTGAAAGTGGATAAATTTTGAATTTTGACCAAAACTATTTTTTTTAAATGTGCCCCCTCCTAGTAAATCGCCCTTAGCCATCTGCTTTGACTTCAACATTCTCTCTTTGTCCGTCATAAAAACAACCTACTTGAACCCCTAAACTTAGCCTACGCGAATGAATACCCATGATTTTATAGGGAAAATGATGATAAAAACTTGGGTCGGACATAAATTCTGGTATGAGAGATATATTACTCTAAACATTAAGCATAGCGAGGCAGCGCCGCTGAAGCATGGAATGAGTTTCCCATAACTATAACAAACATCAACTTAGCACTTTCAAAACATAAGTATATGCTACTATCTCCCATTTACAGGTCTTATTCCAGCTATTAAGTCGAAATTGAAACCATGTCCTGGTATACCATTACATAGTCATTCTTTACTTTTCAAAACCCAAAAGACACCGATGTAGACTGCCACTAAGGCCCTACACCCTCTTTATAGAGGTGAAATGTTTCGATACAATTATTCAGCTGCCACTAAAGCCTTATGCCTTCACTACTTCTTCAATTTCGCTTAACTCATTATTGGGTTTGGTTGCCACTTGGCCATACACCTTCTCTTTCGTAATTCGACCGCCACACCCGACCTCACACCTACTTCGTTTTCATCTTCGGTTTCCACATTAGGCCTTACACCGATGGTGTTGTATTTTGCTTACCACTCAAAGCCTTATGCCTACTTCATTCTTGGTTACTTGACTGCCATAACAGGCCTCACGCCTTCTACTATTCCTTGGTTGTCACTCTAAGCCCTACACCAATTGCTTTATATTCGAACTGTTGCTACTTATTACCGTACACCAACGCAATCTTATTTGGTTTTCTCTCTAGGCCTTACACCTATGCTTTCAGGTTTCGGCTGCCATACTAAGCTTTACACATATTTCGCCCTTTGTCTCTTACTGCTACTTCAAGCCCTGTAAATATATGATAGTTTATCTTTCTGTAGATTGGTTATAGTAGGTTTCTGGCATTACCCTTTGGAAGATATGGCCATTTGAAGTTAAACAGTTTTCAGAAAAGCTTAGTGGGTAATTAGCTCAAGACTAGGTTAGGCCAACTAATCCATTTTGGGATTTATGCCTATTAGAGCTAATAGGACATCCCCTACATTATTTCACATAGTAGAAAAATAGTTCTAACCACCATTAATTATATCTTTAGCCAAAAACTCTCCAAACTTTAATTTAATTAGCTAAATTAAGCAATTAAAGCCAATCGGCAAAGGGGTTAGCAAGGAGATCATTAATTATTGTTGGGGACATTAGAATTCATGTTGATTATTGTTCGTTTCATCATTGATTCTTATGCATTTGGGGCCCCTAGACGAGTGATAATCACCTCTCATTTAACTATATATGCTTATAAGGTATTAAATGATGTTTTAAAGCTAAAAACATGTTTGACCAAATCTAAAATCACTTGTTTAATGAATTAAAATGTTTTAAATAGAATGCAGCTCTAAATTGGCTCACTTGTGTTCTTATGGATACTCCATTTTACATTTTGGTTCGATTTTGGCTACATGGTGATTTTATTACATGTATGATGATTGTAATATGTTTATATGTTCATGTAATATTTGCCTAGTTATTTTGTTATGTTTCAAGACATAGAGTATTGATATGAGCTATAGAAAATTGAATTAGATCTTGAGTGTTCGAAGCCAAATCGATGTGAATGAATCGCATAGACAACCGATCATTACTGATCCACAACAATGATCAGTCCAAGAAAATTCAAACAGCTCACAATTGATTTTGGGAATAAATGATGGTGTGGACAAGCCGTGGAATGAATTGTGTGAAGATTGGAGTTAGGTGGTTTAAATTTGGCATGAATCGACTATGGTGGAATGGATAATACATAATGCATACCTTGGATGTGATACGTGTTTCATAGGGAAAGGGTATTTGAGGACGCTTACCTAAGTATCCTGGATCTATGTGATGGTTTGGCTTGTTATGTGAGGGCAGTACCTATGTGATGGTACATGATCGAGCACTTAATTGGATTCAACATTATGAGCCACGATCTAAGTGGAGGTCAAACGAATATCATATATCCAAGGGCATCTAGTGGTGATGTAAGACTTATGTAAGGATCACTTTGATTGCTTTGTTTTCTATGTGTGATATAGTTGTTGTGTTTACTTTGATTAATATGTAGTTGTAATGGATGCCTTATGATGTAGGTACTATCGTTTAAGATATCCCGACACCCTATTCCATACTCTGAGTGTCACTGGACCATATGATGATAGTCTTAAACCATATGTGGGTTATACGACCCATATAGGTCATACCTTATCCATGAATAGGTTATACCCGATCCATGTGGATTTGAATTTTTTAACCGTGAGTGCTTGGGAGCTTTGACGTGAGAAAAGAGCCCACCCACTTCGGGCCAGACGAGTTTGGACTTCAGGGAAGAGAGTACTTTACTTGGGTCCGAAGTGGCCAATCAATCACTAAATTAGGCCCAACCATTCCCAATCGGATTGCGACCAATCTGAAGTGATCGTGGCACCATGCCGACACTTCATCATCGATTTCCAAGTGATTGGTTGGGGAACGTTGAGTTATGTTAATGGGAAGTTTGATGTAGTGGTTTGTGAAGATGAAGTGGAGTCCCTAGGTTGACATAGGAATTTATGGAGCCTGACTTTTGGTCTGTGATGGATGACTTTGAGGCATACATGGGGAGACTCTAAAAACTAAATATAACATTTTAGCTCCGATGAATTGACAATGCGAGATGTTCGATCGAGTACTTTAAGTGGGAAATGTGTATATGGACTTAGTGATAGTCTAGAAGGGGCAACTTCGACTATGTGAAGCGATGGAGTAGCATGTGTTCTGCTATCGAGTCATGTGTCGAAGGGATCGTCGATAACCCGATATGTGATGTTTGATTCATGGGGCAAGGTTGTGTGAGAATGCTCACCAGTGTAACGTAGACCTATATGATGGTTCGACCTGCCCATATGAGGGCAATACTTATGTGATAGTATGTGATCGAGCAGCGATTTTGATTTCAATGTTATGAGTTACTGGAGGTCATATGAGCTATGATATATTCGAGGGCATCTAGTAGTGATGTGAGATCTATGTGAGGGTTGCCTTGATGGCTTTGTTTGCTACATGTGCTATAGTTATTGTGTTTGCATTGATTGATGTGTGGTTGTGATGAATGTCTTATGATGTTGGTATTACCATGTTAGATACCTTGACATCCTATTTTGTACTATGACCATCAGTATACTGTATAATGATAATTTAGCATGTATATATGTTTATGTCCTGACTTGTTGGACACGGTGACATGGCGGGTATGACTCTCTATACGTAATATACTTTATACGATATTAGCTTTTATAGTATCCTGAGATCATTTATCACTCATACTAGACTGGTATATAACTTGAGATTTTATGCTTTGCTTTTTATTTTCTTGTATACTTTTAAATGAGTAGATTAGATGGCAGGTTTGGTATTAGCGTATGGAGCTGTTCAAAGGACGAGCAGGGGGATAGCGCTATTATATATGATATTATCCGAGTCTATTTGCTTACTCTATTGTAAATCACTATGGAGGTTTATTAGTGCTACATTTTACTATTGGGACAAATATTGAGCTTATTTATTAGTTGTATAAACTCTAATGCTGATTTATATAACTAGTAGAACCCGTGCTTTGATCAATAATGGTTTGAGTATTTATATTTTTATCTCGATTGTTTTATCTGTTTGATTATTGTATTTTACTCGTTGCACTGTGAGATATACGTCGTGTTACATATTGGAGTTTGATTACTTTACCATATGATTATCGCGTTATTTTGGCCAAGTACTAATACAATGCATTATACGGGTATATTGGTTACAAAACTGTAGGTCTACCTTCACATTTGGTATCAGGGCTTAGGTTGCGTAGTTAACCTAATGGATAATGGGATCCGTCAAAGATAGAGTATGAGTAATCACTCCATGATGGATTGAGAGATATGAGGGAGTGCACTTGTTATATATCTTGGTTTTAAAAACTAAATAGTAGTATACAGTATAAGTCGCGTCAAATACAAGAGTACCACTTCTTCAACTTTCCTTTAAGAGAATCCCATCATTCTTATTATAAGTTGTAAGAATGAGTAGGATGACAAGGAAGCTGCTAGGATTTCAATATCCAAACTTGAAGGAGCAGGCTCGGGGGCGGCTAATCCCCACTTGTAAACTATGTTCACAGAGGTGATAAGGAACATGCTTTAGAATGCCCAAGGGACTGCTCCTACTACTACTATTGGTGGTAGTGCTTTGGCGTAGGCGCCCAGAGCAGACTTCGCTAAATTGAACAAGGACTATCACAGCCTTGGTGGTAAATTATTCCTTGGAATAGAATCAACTTTAGTGGTGCATGAGTGGTTGGACGTCTACGAGAGTTTTTTAAGAATACAGAGCTTGAAGATGCCACGAAGAGGACGTATGTTAGGGATGAGAAATGAACTAGTGGAACGGTGTAAAAATCTCTTCTCCCAAGGATTAATTTACCCAGCAGTAGTTCAAAACTCGATTCGAAGAGAAGTTCGAAATGGTTGCTCAGAAGTCGGTGTTGTTCCATAAGTTTTTTAATTTGAGGTAGAGATATACGACTGTCTTGGAGTTTGTGGCTGAGTTCAACATGTTGCCAAAGTATGGTCTGTCCTTTATCAATACTCCGTTGAAAAAGAATGCGAAGTTCATCATGGGTGTAGATGATTGTCATAGGGAGAATTTTATTGGTCACATCGATGAATCTTTCTAGAAGGTGGTGGAAAAGGCTCTCTGACATGATAGTTTGTATCTGAAATCTAAATCCACTTCTATTATTGTTTCCAAAGAGGGTCATATGCTTCCAGTAAGCGAGAGGCAAAAAATGGAATAACAACAAGAAGAAATTCGAGAACAAGGCTAGTCAAAAGAAGAGAAAGTGCAAACCTACTTGCTATAAATGCTAAGAGAAAGGCCACCTCGACAAGAATTGCAAGAAACAAAAGAGTGACAAAGGGAAGTGCTTTAACTATGGTACAGTTGGGCATATGTTGAAGGGCTATCCTGGACCACTAAAGAACAAGCACATGGTGTCTACTTATTCACTTAACGCCATTTTGATTTTGTCGAGTGGTCCATCGACGAAGGACAAAGGGAAAGACATTACTATCTAAGGTATACTTTCTGTTTATGATTTAACTATTTTGGTTTATTTAATATCGATGAATCACATTCTTTTATATCTATTGACTAGTAGATAGGTTAGGGTTGAGTCCTGACCTAGTAGATAGATTTTTAGTTGTATCAAATCTTGTGGGTTCTACCAACTTAAGTATAGTCTGTTATGACATTGTGCTATCGAGTCATGGTAAGCACTCGATTGACCCTCTCAGTCTGACCATCTATCTATGGATGGTAAGAAAGATTCATACATAACTCCAAACCTAAAGCACTTTGCAAGCTCTGCCAAAACTCACTGACAAGCAAAGGTGTCGTTCTCTATCTATAGTACTTGGAATTCCATGAAATCTCGCTATATTATTAGCATCTACATTGGCAAATCGTACCACTATCCTTGTGGACTTTACTAGAATGAAATGGTCACTCTTATCCAATCTATCTAATACAATCCATATGCTTTCATTTCCCGCCCTCAAACTAGGAAAATCATCTACAAATTCCATCACAATGGAATCCCACTTCCACACCGAAACCTCTTAAAACTATAAAAGTCCACTTTGGCTTTTGATGTTTTGCCTTAACCTGTTGGCATGTGAAACAACTCTTCACATGTTATCCAACATATCTTTTTATTCCTTCTCAGCACAATATTTGCTTCATGTCTCGTATATCTCGGTACCCAGGATGAATAGAAAATTTAGAATGATGACATTTGTCTGAAACTGACTTTCGAAGGTCTCTACTATCCACAACATACAACCATCCCTTCTTCTGAAAGCAACCCCTTGTATGGATATCGAGGCCTTATAGCTCCTCAGCCTCTACACCATTCTTTAGGCCATTAATCCAATCAGGACATAATAAGTCCTTTCGCTTCTTGCCAATCCACTCTTTAGGAATTGGATGAATCTCTATACAAGACAACCCACCATGGTTTCAGTTCAGACCAGCCTTTGATCGAAACTGCACATCACAAGATGCTAGTGTCTCTTTAACATTCCTGTAACACCCTCACCACTATACCCATACTATCCAAGAGTATTACTAAGTAATATTGTCGGATAATATGGAGAATGAGGCTATATGGGGTACGCACATGAATATTCTATTGGGCTAACGTTGGTACATATTTAAACATCGTATATAAATAACTTATTTTACATGTACTCATTATCGACACAAAGCAATAAACATGTGTGCCTCCAGGATAGAACAATATACAGTAAATAACAAAGAACACGGACTTAGGATTGCATAGATAATATACAATACTAAATATACAAGGTATGACCAATATACAACTCAAGGATTTACATTCATGAAATTATATAATACTCACATGATATACAAAAACATAATATACTAGTCTCTTCTAATCCCATATAACTCAAGATGGTCTTTATGTCCATGTACCTAAAATGTCTCGGATTGACCCGAGTATTATAAATAACACAAGGGTCAGACTATGCCTATAATGATATATGTCAAAAATAGCATGTAAAGATAAAATGTATGTATGATGGTGATAGCGAATTTGTGTCAAAATATCTCTAAATAGAATCCAACGCAAAACCATGCAGAAAATGCTATCACCTATGTATAAATCAAGTTCGTAAGAAATCATGAAAAACATGTTAAATGGGTGAATCCTCCAAACAATAAATCATCATCCATATATAAGAAATCATCAAGTAAAATAGTGATAACACAACAATGTTCAGTATAAATACAAATAGACAATCCAAGGTATGTCAACATAAATGGCGTCATCGCCTATAACATATAAATGGCATACCCCACATAATAAGTGGTGAAGCCCGTGTGTATATATATATATATATATAAATCAAATCCAGTGGTGACAGAAATTGACGGTATAACAAACACAAAGTTCCAAGTAGAGTCACATCATAACGTATGGGTTATACCACCCATATCTATACTTAGGTATGGTGTATAGATAGTATGTACTTTTTTACCACTCTATTTAGAACCAGAAGGAAACTGATAACTACCGCCTTCTCTAGGAGCGGTGGTCTACCTACCTTGATTTGCTCCAACAGTCTTCAATTACATACCTGGTGATCGTGACAATATCCACCTAATGTGCTCGTCAATGCAAGGACTCCTAGTCATGACACTCCCTATGGTAACAGACTGTTGGCCTAGGTGACAAAAAGTGCTAGGCCTACCCACCCTAAGGGCTAACCACCTTTCATAAAAATCTCATGATGCGCATCTAATATATAATAAAAGTGTCACGGATCTAGGGCATGACCCCACGATTAGGCCGTCGGAGTGGACACTAGCCTAATCTAGTTCCCGCTAACCCCAAAACCATAACCATGAGCACATCATGATAGATAAGTAGATAATATATATGATTATATATGTATATGGGTACTCCCTTATAACTTAATCATCCATGAGTTTGTTCTAACTAAGCATCACCCCGATGTAAGTATAATCTCGATATCCTAGTTCCCGTCACTTAAGTAACATATACTTACAATGAATAACTGACTAAGTATCACATCATCATCCCATACTGTCGCATGATGCTCAATCATTTATTCGTTTCTCATAAACTAACTCAATCTCCATAATATTCTATATAACGAGTCCAAAGAATAGCCAAAGAAATATTTTTGAAAGTCCCATACTAGACGATTTTATAACTCCATTTATTCAGATTCCTCATCACACAGAATTAAAATCATCATAAACAAAAATATCCTAAATACAGAAATATCACGTATCCATACATAAGGATGTCATCACCGTATAATATCAAAACACTTATCGATTCAGTATCAACGGCTGTTAGCACCAAAATTGGTCACTAACACCCTTGAGTAAAGTTATGTAGAGAGATTAATGAAGAGAGTAAATTAGGACTGAAAAATAGTGTAATTCAATGAAAAAGAATAACAAAAACGAGAACACCAGATTTGTAGTGGTTCGGCGTAACTGCCTACATCCACTTTGAGTTTAATCTTTATTGCTTTCTCAATTACTTGAATACAGATACAATCCGTAAATCAATCACTTGGATACCAGTTTGAATTAAAAAGAGGAGAGTATAAGAAATGGCAGAGTCTCCCCAGTGTTCCCGGAAAAAAGGGTCCATTTCACTGTGCCCCTGTCCCTCTATTTATAGACGAAGGTGGGTTGGACTTTCCTGGTGGGCCTGGTAGGTGAATAGCTCGGTCCAAATAGAGTAAACGGCCCAAAGGGAGTAAGCTCTGTGTACCGAACCAGGGAGGCCGAACGGTAAGATGCCGAGCCAAGGCAATGGCGCCGAACGATGCTCTCATGCCGAACGAAGCTGGAGTGCCGAGCGATCCAAGGTTGCCGAACCAAGCTGGATGCCGAACAATCGAGGTTCGCCGAACGTACCCTTTAGCCGAACGATACCCTTTAGCCGAAGGATGTTCCTAGGTCGAACGAAGCTGGAATGCCGAACGTTCTTCTGAGGCCGAGCATTCTTCTGATGCCGAGCGAAGCTTGCCGTGCGACATGCGCGTAACCGTTCTCGCTGAACAATGCCTAAATGCCAAACATGTTGTCCTCATCAAACCCGTATGCCTCCAGGCTCTTCGTGGTCATAATCTTATTTAGTGCTGATAGTAGCGTCTTCAACTGTCTTTTGTAACCGGGCCAAGATGCCGGTTAACATTTGCCTCCCCAAAGCGTGTCGTGTGAAGCAACACAACACGCTTTGAATCAGCGAGTATTCCTTGTCTTCAGAAAGAAATCCATCATATTTCTTTAATAGTCATTATCCTTCGACTTTATCCTCCCAAGCTGTCATATCCTTCTTTGGCCGTCTTGACGCTTGGTTGATTCCCAATATTATAAATCCAGGGTTGTAGTTCATCAGTGACCACTCGTGTCTGATTCTACAGAGCTAGCAAGCTTCGGCTATCTGATCTAGTATTTTCTTAATAACCTTTAGTGAGAATTTAATTTCTGTTGATTTCAAGAAGTCGGACTTGTTCGGATATACACATGCACGTTTGGGTACATGTTCTTTCCATTGGCTCTCGAATGCGTTTTATATGCTCATAAGTCGTCGCCAACTCCGTCCAGTTTAATTGCAATTCAATTGCGATTCCTTGTTTGTATTTTCTGTGAAATAAGGGTTGCAATCAGCCACTTGAGGAGTTTTCCAAACCCCTCTTCAGTAAAAACTCTATGATTTTGTTCACAACTTCAACCTTTAGGATTGGTAAGAAGAGGACGTCAATGCCCCCAAGTGGGAAACGGCCGTGGACTAGCCATTTGAGTAATTTCCATCGATGGGGTTCCTGGATTTTTGCAAACATCTTGCACTTTTCGCATTGTCTAGCATGATCGACCGTATCTAGATTGATAGTTGGCCAGTAATACCTGTAGCAAAGTATCTTCTTTATCATGGTTTTCCCCCTGATGCTATTACCGCATTCTTCTTCATAGAATTTGCTCAAGATATCATCATGGGCGATGCGCCGAAGCATGGGGATGGATAAACTCCTTTTGACAAACGACTTATTCTTAGATGATTTGGTATGAAGATTTGAGGAGGATCTGTCGTTTTCCATTCCTCCGTTCAGTAAAAATTCCTCATTGTAGATAGTCTTTGATGGGAGTCAACCATGACACCTTTTCATTTTGTTCGCTGAGGTGTGTAATGATGTAATACGTGAAGTCGGTTAGTGGCCCTTGGACTTGGTCGAGATAAGGAGCAAGACAATGCCCCCTAGCTAGATCAACTTCCTTAAATTTGTATACTACCAATCAAGAATCACAAAAGATATGTAAAGTTTTCACTTCAAATCCTCTAGCAAGTTTGAGGCTGGCAGCCAAGGCTTCATACTAAGCATCGTTGTTTGTTATAGGTAAATCGAGTTTCAGGATGTAGCAGGTTGATCGTTCCTCAGGAGTTATTATCATGACTCCTATGCCATAACACTGATCATTGGATGCTCCATCCGCGTATATTTTCCATCTTATGGTTGGTTCTCTGCTACTCTTCGAGTAGTGTTCTGAGGTAGTGAATTTAGGTGTGAGGTCTGCTGATTTCCGTCCTTAGATAGCCCTTCGAGGGAAATAAGTGATATCGAATTAGCTTAGTTTGATATTTTATTTAAGTAGTCTTTCAGACGTCTCAGGTCATTGGATGCCCTGTCGCAACGGCTGGTAGGCATAGACGTTGATGGATTGAGCCTAAAAGTAAGAGTGGAGCTTTCATGGTGAAATCAATAGATATTATGCTAGCTTTTGTAGCTTCGGGTTGATATCCAATGCATGGCTCGCGATAGTTAATGAAATCACATATGCTTGTCAAAATGGGTCCAAGGGAACATATCATCATTTATTCAGAAAATCCAACTAATTCTTTTATCATCACTACACTGAGTTGTGATCCGATATTCAGCACCCGGAAAGGGTCGCCATGGCTGAGTGTAATGTCGACCGTCACCTTAGCAGGTGCCATCCCAGATTCTTTGAGTATAGATGTAATTATTTTGCATAACATTCAATGTGAAATATGGTTGGGACGACCAATAATGATGGTTGCTCTAGTCGAACCCTAGAGTCTGGTCATGAATTTTTAAGTCTAATAGCGAAGGACTCTGAATGCTCTAATAGATTATCAACAAATGGCCAAAGATCAGGCTTAAAAGCGCATTGAAGGAAATGTCAAGTGGGGGTCAGCCTCGAGTGGCGTGCAACTGTATAGATGGATCTTGCTATGAGTTTGAATTTGCTTGTGTATTCGAGTAACGCACTTTCTATTCAATGCAATCATGATCCTTTACCCGTCCTTCAGGTTGGAGTGAAAGTCAATTGCTCATGAGCTAAGGTGTCAATTCAATGATTCAATCTCTAGGCATCCTTTCGGTCGTCTCCTTGAGCAACTGTAAGCACTATATATAAGTTTTAATACTGAGCTATCGTAGCCAGTTTTAGGATGACCATGCGTCTTCTCCCAGTCTCGGGTTGATAAATGTACTGCATGGACGGTTAAGTCTCGTCCTAGCTATGTTTATGTTTTCACCTAAGTTCCAAAGACATAGAGGTGATCGGTGAATAGTCGGTTCACATTCATCTTGCTCCTCGCTCGTGCCCCCAGGTCAGGGGCATATACAGATAAGTAGGAAGGCCAGCCACGCCCACTTTAGCTTTACTCTCTTTCCCGTTGAATCGTGGGATCATGTCAATCGATGGGAGACTAGGTCTCACCTATCTTGGATTTTATCATGGTTTTTCATTCCAAGAGGAATACTTCGATGCCACGTCAGTTTCAGGGCGTAATTTGGACAATGGATGGTCATCTACGTCCACTTTGGTTCATGCTCTGTAATCAGTTCTTGGGGTAAAGTTGGCTACAAATGCAGTCGGGTTATGCTCATCCAGTTTCATACTCCTCCTGACGATTCGAATGAGGGTGCTGGAGAATTTTTGACCAAGTATTCATGGTTTACCCTCCTTTCCACACTCTAGAGGTCATAGTTTTTCAAGAAACATCCGAGTCACATTTGTATGTGCTTGGTGCGGATCGGTATTGACCCTCGATCTGAGGTATGATATAGTCGATTGCTCATAGCTTTGGATGCCATTTCGATTGGTTTTGTATTGAGGCTTCCCTGCAGTCGTTGCTTCAAGTTATAAAGAACGCCACGTTAGAGCTATAGTAAGCTGTCGTATTCAGCTTTTTAGTGATTTGTACCCATGCTCCCAGCATTGATTTGGCCAGGCCACTAGTTGGATGGTCGAACTCCATCCTTAGCGGGTTAATAATCCTTCGGTCGATTCCATGCCAAAGTTTGCGTAATAGAGAATGGTCGGAATCCACTCGTCTATTTATCGATGTTTATACACCACTCTGCATTCTGGTGACTTAGTGTTATTCTCCCCCAGGTTGATTCAGGCCCCATTTGTACTCATGCTTCGGTCCATGCTCCGGGGACTTAGAGATTTGTCGAACGGTTTATGCTTTAGTCCACAGTTCGAAACGCAAGGATTTTTGTCAACTCGTTTATACTCCAGTCCGCATTATGGGATTTTAGAGTAATCTAGTCCGCACTCTGGGGATGTAGAGGTTTTTTAAGCCTTTTATACTCTAGTCCGCACTCAGGGGACTTAGAGCACTCTAGTCCGCACTCCGGGGATGTATAGGTTCTTAGGTCGTTTATACTCTAGTCCGCACTCAGGGGACTAGGAGCACTTTAGTCCGCACTCTGGGGACATAGAGGTTTCTGAGTCATTTATACTCGAGTCCGCACTCTGGGGACTTAGAGTACTCCAGTCCGCACTCTGGGGACTTGGAGGTTTAAGTCGTTCATATTCTAGTCCGCACTCTGGGGACCTAGCGTACTACAGTCCGCACTCTGGGGACTTGGAGGTTTAAGTCGTTTATACTCTAGTCCGCACTCTGGGGACTTAGAGTACTCCCGTCCGTGCTTCGGGGATGTAGAGGTTCTTAGGTCGTTTATACTCTAGACCGCACTCAGGGGACTTAGAGTACTCCCGTCCACGCTCAGGTGATTGGAGCGCTTGATGAAGACAAGTCCGGAACCTCCTCCTATACCGACGGGGGTTATGAAGTAGAAATTACAGGCGCCTCTAATCACACATCCGAATTGAGCATGAAGGAGCGGCTCGAGAAAGAGAAGGTCAGGGTCAAGGTCGAGCCCCGAGTTGTGGACTTGGACGATCCTTTGAACAAGCCGTTGAAGGTCATCCTTCCTGGCGGGTCCAAGCCTATGGAAGTTCTCCGTACTTCTTCAGTTGCTACCCCTCTATCAAATAAGAGTACCAAGGGTAAATGCTATGGAGAGGAGCCGTCCAAAAAGGAGTTGAAGAAGTACAAGAAGTGATTACTATCCTCGTTCAACGAGAGTTAGTTTAAGTCATGTAATTATTTTCATCTATTTCCTTAGTCCTTGTAAATAGAATGTCGACTCCGAACTTTGGAGGGGTTGTAATAGGAACTCATTTCTCATTAAAGTTTAGTTCCTTTTTCCGTCTTACAAAAGACTCTTATTGTTCAGTTTTCTTTGTGATTGTGATGTTGATCCAAGCAGTTGTGAGTAACATAGACTTCTCGGTCCATCTTCATATAACTCGGAAACACTTCGGGAGTTGTTGAACTTCCATTCTGTGCTTCGAGCACTTAGAATACATTCTAGCCCGTATGTTAGGGATTTGACAAATTCAAGTCATCTGTGTTATAGTTCATATTCAGGGAACTAGGAGATCCGAATTGCTTATATTCGAGTCCGCACTCTGGGGACTTAGAGTACTCCAGTCCGCACTCTGGGGACTTAGAGGTTCAAGTCATTCATACTCTAGTCCGCGCTCTGGGGACTTAGAGTACTCCAGTCCGCGCTCTGGGGACTTGGAGGTTTAAGTCATTTATACTCTAGTCCGCGCTCTGGGGACTTAGAGTACTCCAGTCCACACTCTGGGGACTTAGAGGTTTAAGTCATTTATACTCTAGTCCGCACTCTGGGGACTTGGAGATTTGAGTCGTTTATACTCTAGTCCGCACTCTGGGGACTTAGAGTACTCCAGTCCGCACTCTGGGGACTTGGAGGTTTAAGTCATTTATACTCTAGTCCGCGCTCTGGGGACTTAGAGTACTCCAGTCCGCGCTCTGGGGACTTGGAGGTTTAAGTCGTTTATACTCTAGCCCGCGCTCTGGGGACTTAGAGTACTCCAGTCCGCGCTCTGGGGACTTGGAGGTTTAAGTCGTTTATACTCTAGTCCGCGCTCTGGGGACTTAGAGTACTCCAGTCCGCGCTCTGGGGACTTGGAGGTTTAAGTCGTTTATACTCTAGTCCGCGCTCTGGGGACTTAGAGTACTCCAGTCCACGCTCTGGGGACTTAGAGTACTCCAGTCCACGCTCTGGGGACTTGGAGGTTTAAGTCGTTTATACCCTAGTCCGCGCTCTGGGGACTTAGAGTACTCCAGTCCACACTCTGGGGACTTGGAGGTTTAAGTCATGTATACACTTGTCCACGCTCTGGGGACTTAGAGTACTCCAGTCCGCGCTCTGGGGACTTAGAGGTTTAAGTTGATAGTAGTCGTATTTCCACTCTTTAATTTGTATTCATCTACCGTATCGAGGCTAATTTTGTCGAATGAACAGTCGAACCACATTTGCTCATGGAATGGGATCTTGCCCCCAGCTCAAGGGACGAAATTTGAAAAATGGACGATCGATTCTCGTCCGCTTGGTAATTATAGCTCTTCCAATCGAGTCAAGGAAGGAGGTATATGACAGATGGTTGGATCACATCCGTGTTGGGTTAGATAGCAGAATCTCTTACAATTTGCTCTGTATCTCCTTCTTTTGTGTTGAAGGCGGGATTTGGTGTGTAGATGATCAAATCACGTCCACTCTAGACAGATCTTGGCGTCACTGAGCTTCAGAAGAGGCCTCTGTATTTTGTCAAACTTTGTTCTATGACTTGATTTGAGTGGGCGATCAGGCCATACTAATTCCAAGCCTTGTTCAGGTCTCCGAGTCAAACGTGGAGGTCAATGAATAGATGGTCAGTCATGTCGACTTTATATTTGGGCTCTAATCGTAATGAGCTTTTCAATCTCTAGTTCTTGGCCCTAAATTAAAGGCACGTGATTGATGATGAGCGATTGAATTATTCTCATCTAGATGTATTCCACATGTCCGATCATGGTCTGCGTGGATTGGTTGGCGACCAAATCTGAGTATCCAATCTCTATTCGACTTTTGCCCTTGGCTCCTTTCAAAGGGATGTCTGCCGTCAGCAGTCCAATTGATAATCATAGCCCTTTATTAATAGGCATCGGATATTCGCTGCCCGCCATTCTGCAGGACATGTACATACTATTGAAGCTTTACTTTCTTGATCAGCTTTTTTATCACACCTCTGAGGTGTTTGTAATCGCCCGTGTTAGGATCAGTGAGTATTTGGGAATATACAACATTCCCCTGATTTTCTTTAGACTTTGGTGTACTCTCTCGAGGTTGGTTTCCAATATCACTCCGAGTTGTGATTCTTCAAGTAGAGGTTGTCAATTGAATCTTTCAAAGAGCATATGAGCCAAATTTTGAGGTCTTGTTTAGGCTACTAGGATCTACATCCTTAGTCAACGGGCCTTCATTGCTATTTTCCTTAGTCTGTTCTGCTCCTCCACACTTTGATTTAGATTCATTATTGTCATAGAGACGATCCATGGTCGTTGGAGGCTCTCCAGCTAACCGGCTGCTAAAATATATATGGAGGTCGATTATCCTCAAGTGATCAATATAATATCCCTTTGAGAGTATCGTTCGAGTAGCATTTGTTTGTCTGCTCCCTTGTTGTCGTTCAGAAGCTGTCGCTAGATCCTCTATGCCCCGGTCGATCAGGGGATGTAAGGGAAGTAGATAGAATGTTCCTTTATTAAGTTGAGTTTTGAATTCACTATAGGGGTCGTATAAGAGACCGGTGTAACTTAAGTTTGGAATGGTCTGGATGCCGCTCGGCATATACAATACCGTTCGGCATTATAGAGGTGGTCGGCATAGAGGTATGTTCGGCCTGGAAGAGCGTTCGGCCTAGAGGTTTGGATCGGCCTGGAGGAGCGTTCGGCCTAGAGGTATGGTCGGCCTGGACGAGCGTTCGGCCTAGAGGTATGCTAGGCCTGAAGGAGCTTTCGGCCTAGAGGATCGGCCAGGAGTGTTCGGCCAAGATGGTTCGGTCAGGAGTGTTCGGCCAAGATGGTTCGGTCAGGAGTGTTCGGCCAAGATGGATCGGCCACGAGTGTTCTGCCAAGATGGTTCGGCCAGGAGTGTTCGGCCAAGATGGATCGGCCAGGAGTGTTCAGCCAAGATGGATCGGCGAGGAGTGTTCGGCCAAGATGGATCGGCCACGAGTGTTCTGCCAAGATGGTTCGGCCAGGAGTGTTCGGCCAAGATGGATCGGCCAGGAGTGTTCGGCTAAGTGTAACTCGGCATACACCTTTTTTGCAACGATCGGCATAGACTTTTTCTGGAGCGATCGGTTGAATTGCCTTTAGAGGAGGGTCGGCCTTCATTCAACTTGAGTGCAAACTTTAACATCCAATCGCCAAATCTTGCGTACATCAGTGAATCCAATCTACGGCTATCATCTTCCTTTAGATTTCTTTCAAATCTGAGTAGAATAGGAAGTTTTCTATTAGACAACTAGATCTATCTCGCGAATATGGAAATCCAATAGTAGATAATGAGATCCAATCAAGCTGAGAATTCAATTCTCAGTGAAATCACCAAAATGTTAGCACCAAAATTGGTCACTAACACCCTTGAGTAGAGTTATGTAGAGAGATTAATGAAGAGAGTAAATTAGGACTGAAAAATAGTGTAATTCAATGAAAAAGAATAGCAAAAACGAGAACACCAGATTTATAGTGGTTCGGCGTAACTGCCTACATCCACTTTGAGTTTAATCTTTATTGCTTTCTCAATTACTTGAATACAGATACAATCCGTAAATCAATCACTTGGATACCAGTTTGAATTAAAAAGAGGAGAGTATAAGAAATGGCAGAGTCTCCCCAGTGTTCCCGGAAAAAAGGGTCCATTTCACTGTGCCCTTATCCCTCTATTTATAGACGAAGGTGGGTTGGACTTTCCTGGTGGGCCTGGTAGCTGAATAGCTCGGTCCAAATAGAGTAAACGGCCCAAAGGGAGTAAGCTCTGTGTACCGAACCAGGGAGGCCGAATGGTAAGATGCCGAGCCAAGGCAATGGCGCCGAACGATGCTCTCATGCCGAACGAAGCTGGAGTGTCGAGCGATCCAAGGTTGCCGAACCAAGCTGGATGCCGAACAATCGAGGTTCGCCGAATGTACCCTTTAGCCGAACGATACCCTTTAGCCGAAGGATGTTCCTAGGTTGAACGAAGCTGGAATGCCGAACGTTCTTCTGAGGCCGAGCATTCTTCTGATGCCGAGCGAAGCTTGCCGTGCGATGTGCGCGTAACCGTTCTCGCTGAACCATGCCTAAATGCCAAACATGTTGTCCTCATCAAACCCGTATGCCTCCAGGCTCTTCGTGGTCATAATCTTGTCTAGTGCTGATAGTAGTGTCTTCAACTGTCATTTTGTAACCGGGCCAAGATGCCGGTTAACAACGGCGAGTCATTCTTATAAATCTAGGTCAACATAAAAGAAATGAGAAATTAGAAAAGTATAATAAAGCAAATTAATCAAATATATACAGAACAATTCATATCAACATTTAGTGGGAAATCATTCAATACATACAACCATAATATAACAAAGATGAGAACATCATAATCATAAAATAATCACTCTAGAATTAAACTGAATATTTAAACAATATTTAAAATAGAAAATACATATTTTCTTTGATCAAAAATAAATATACCATAATATACTTCTATTTAAACTTATTAGTCACAAAATTCACTTTAAAATGTCCATTCTATTAATTATCAAATATTTCTCATTTTCCAAAATTCATATAAACTTCTGAAATAATCATTTTAAACCAAGTGGGATTTTCTTTCAAAAAGTTAATAATTTTAAACATATCTCATTATTGAATTTTAAATAAAACTTGTCTTCATAAAAGTGTATATATACTTTATCCAATTTCTCATATTTATCTTGAACGCAAATATAATTTATTTACAATTAAAATATACATTTTCAAAAATTGCATAACGTAGGACTCAAACCCTGGTGACCTAGCAATAGAGCACAAGCTCTTATTACTTTGCCCTAGCCATTTTTGGAGAAGTAGATGAACCTTCGGTCGAAGTGTAGTGGTCGACTGGTTGGAGCTTAAGGGGTCGACTGTTTAACCAACCGGTCGTGCTCCTAGTCATTTATATCAACCGATTTTTGGCCATCTCCCCCTCCTTGATCAACTTTTTCTCCTCCAATTTGATGCGCAAATAATGTATTTAATCATATGTCCACCCAAACACTAGATTTGTATAACATAAGCTAAATTAAACACAGTTTTTTGAGTGTGACACTTACATGAAGCATGTGCACACCATCTTCCTCTCTGTGCACGTTCTAGAACTCCAACCCACCAACGAAACAAAATTTCTTCCCTCCTTAAGTGCTTATTAGTGTTGAGATGCACATATTCAATTTTGGAGAATTATGGTAATTTTTTAATTTCTTTATAATTTCGAAGAGAAGGATTACTAAAGAAGGAGCATGATGTTGTTTTGGTTGAACATAACTAATCTTTGTAAATGAAAATGAACAACCCAGAATGAGAAAACTATAGATTTAGAAATATCAGGAGAGGGATGGTAAGTTTTGGGTTTGGGTTCATGGGCTTAGGCTTGGGCTTGGAAAATAATTATTATTGTTATTTATTATTTTGTTTATTTTCTTTTATAAATTGTTTTCTATTTAATTCATATCACTATAAAATTCCAAAAGAAAATTATATTTACAACGCATTTTTCCCAACTTTATAAAAAAAAATTAGAATTTATTTCCCTATTTTAACTCATTTAAATTTAAATATCCCATTTACTAAATAATTCCCAAATTAATTTACTCCATGATCTTTTATACAAACAATAATTCCCAAAACCATTTAAATTCATCATTAAATATTTTAATACAAAATTCCAATATTCCAAAATATATCCGAATTATTCATATTTAATTTCTAGAAATCCATTTTAACCGATTGAATAATTATTATTAACTTTTATTAGTTACCCCTTAATACCGGGTTGTTATAATTCCACTCCACGATCATAGCCAAAACACAACTCTACTTCTTTTTGCTCAAGGCATCAACTACCTTATTCCTTTTACCCAAGGTATATTCTATCATAAAATCACAAGATGCCAAAACTCCAACCATCTTGTCATCTCATAGTTAACTCCTTTTAGGAGAACAAATGTCTTAAAAACTTATGGTCAGTAAATAACTTAAACCTTTCTCAAAGAAGGTCATGCCTCCAAATTTTTAGTGCAAAAATAACTGCCACTAACTCTAAATTATGAGTTGGACATGGTTATCAACTTCGTAGAGGCATAAGTTATAACCACTCCCTTCTAAATCAACACTACTCCTAACCCTAATCCCGAAGCGTCGTTGTATACCACTATACCTTTATTCTCTTTCGACATTACTAAAAACAAAGCTTTAGTAGCCGAAGCTTCGATTCTTGAAATGCTACCTCATACTCCTTCATCCAAACATATCTTTCATGCTTTCGGGTAATTTTGGTCTATAACGCCACTATTCTAAAGAAGTCCTTAAACAATCTCTAATAGTAGCCGGTCAATTCCACGAAACTCCTTATCTCGGTAACAGTCTCTAGTCTCTTCCAATCATTCACAGCTTCAACCTTTGAAGGATCTACTGCCAATCCCTCCTTCGAAACCACATGACCTAGGAACTTGACTTTCGACTTTCAAAAATGATTCTTAGAAAACTTTTCCTTCAACTGTGTTGTCTCAAGGTCTCTAATACCAATATAAAATAAACTTTATGATCTTGCTCATCCTTAGAATACATGAAGATATCATCTATAAAGACCGACACAAACCTATCTAATTAGCCATGAACGACGCAGTTCATAAGGTCTATAAAGAAAGCTTTGGCACTGATTAGCCCAAAGGGTATGGCCAACCATTTATATGGATAATACCTAGTCATAAACGTGGTCAAATGAGTACTCTATTCAGCAATTCTTAGTTGATGGGCCCTTAGAAGAGTCTAATTAGAAGAATAATTCATCTCTACTTAACTGATCAAACAAAACGTCTATCCTAGGCAATGGATAGTGATTCTTTACTGTTGTCTCATTCAACTTCCTATAGTCAATGCATATGCGAAAAGATCCATCCAACTTCTTCACAAATACCGCAATAGCTCCTCATAGTGAACTACTTAGTCTAATGAAACTCCTATGCTCAAGTTACACTAATTTCTTCTACGACTCCACCATTTCTCTAGGCGATATTGTGCTAAGTGGTCTACTAACAAGTTGTGCTCCTGGTACTAAATCAGTGCGAAACTCAATCGCTCTTTTTGAAGTTAATCCCTTCACTCGTTTGATCTGCAATTATATGTTTAGAATTTAATATGGCATTATGAGGAAATTAAATTAGGATAAGAGACGTATTTTGAAACAGGTAAATAATTATCATTAGAGATTGTCCAATTTTGACATTAATGACCAGTTATTACAGATCGTTGCCATTTAATTAGACATAAAAGAAAACCAAAGCCTAAGGGTATAAAATAGGAATAATTACGAAGTGAATAATTAAGTATTGATACTATTAATTACACGAAGAAGGCAACATAATTTTGTAGTAGGGAATTATATAGCTTCAATTATATGTTTCGAATGAGCATGAATTAGTGGGTCTAGCCCAACACTTAGGCTTTGGGTGATAGATTTGGTTTAGTGGGTTGGGATGCGAGGTCAGTAGAATTACATAATAGAAGTTCGTCCTTCACCTGGAGGCCACAATATTGATGTGGTATATCTCCAACCGTAGGACCTATGGTAAAGAGATATGCATGCGGATAGGTAGTGGAAAATATACCTAAGTTTCACCTTAAATTTGAAGTATTAAATGGCTCGGTACTTTTAAGGAATGTGGTCTGCTTAACTTCCAATAAAATGTAGTAAGTAACTAAAATGGGCACTTTACTTAACTTACTTAGGTTAGTCTAAACGATATATCAACTGTGGAAAGTGGGCGAGCTATGTCAGTAGTTTGTACCGGTATTTAGTAGTAGGTATGACATATAGGCTATGATCACCAGTGGTCCCAAGCGAGCAGAAGCAATGACTTGGGTTATACCCTGATCGATTTCATTTCCTACTATTGTAGAATCTGTATGGGAGATGCACAGACCTCGAAGTACATGGTTAAACGAAAATTAGCTTATCAGAGGTGGGCTGGTTAAACCTTAGATGAGTTTTTGAGATGCTTTAGTAGTACAACACTTAAACTATAAATTATTAAGCCATATATAGGGGTCATTGGTCTCTATAACTAGAACTGATTGACTAATGTTTGCATTGCGAAGGGCCCGCTTCGCGGACTGAGGTATTAAATGGTCGTTAGGTCTGCCTTCTTCCTATTTAAGAAGTATTAAGTGGTCAGGTTTTGGATAATGAAACGACTAAACGTATATGCAGATAGGCATATGCTTATATAGTTATACCTTGGAGAAGGTTAGGCATATCTTACATGCACATAAGATTTAATGGATTAGCCACAAAAAATAGACATAACACTTAAATGGAAATCAATTGGCATAAATTAATGGTATTGGTAAAGTATGTAATTTTCCAATCACTAGAATATTGTTCTGACCCCTTCCTCATGACAACCCGCGGGATAAATTTAGAAGAACTGAATACAAGAGCAAGATGGGAACTGCAGATGGTGAAGTCTTCTTATTCACGTTAGGAGTGGACAAGGCAATCAAATGTCCAAGGAATGATATTCTAAGGTAGTAGCCTTAGTCATTATACATGTTGTATTACATTTTTCAATTCCGCTATGAGTTTATATTGATCACACTATGATATACTCAAGTTTATTATAGGTTACCAAAACTAACGATCCATGCCCTAAAGGAAGGGTTTTGATTTAGTTGAAATTCAGGCCTATTAAGGTACAAGTTATTACATACTTTATCCTTGGTCTCTCGGCTGCCACTTTAGGCCTTATGTTGTCTACTAAATTCACTACCTAATCTTTTGCCATTAGGCATTTTACTAAGTTATACATTCAGCAAAGTTATCACATTAAAATTAATGTTCTAAGTATTATTAAGGCCATAGTTTGCCTTTGCACACATTTCTTCTCCTCAAAGTCACTTATTATGTTTCACAACTTATCGATAGTTGCACTACTTTCGGTAATCACTACCTTCAGTCTTGTCTGGGGAAGCCTGCCTTAGTTTACCATTATGACTTACGAAATTAAATCTTTAATTACACATGTAAACTTCTAATTCATTTTTTAGTATCTTTTGACCGTTATGAAGTACTTTAAAAAAAACATTTAGCATAATTTATGGATCTAATCTGTTGAACAATTATTTAATACTTTATTTAATCAAACTATCTTACGCCACTATTACTTACTTTTTGACTCCTTATTATAACCCTTCGACCAAGATAAATTTCTTTCAAAAATTACTTATTTTATTTTTGGAAATCCTAGAAAACATTAATCATGATTTGTTTCTATGAAATTATGCAAACACTTTATTTCAACCAATTTTCATGTTATATGGCATCTATTAATTAATAAAAAATTATTTGCTTATGAGAAAATTTTATAGATCAAAACCCATCTTTAAAAATATGTTCTTAACATCATATATATTTTCGAAGCATTTGGGTTATGAAGAGCTTAAGCAATATCTGTAAAAACATAGTCATGTGGAATATATAAACAAAAAGAAATCATATGATATATTACTTACCTAGATTTCTTAGTAAATGAAGTTTCCAGTTCCCTTAACTTTAAGACTTCGTTTCTCTCTTAGGCCGCAATCCTCATTAAATAGCTCAAGCTTAATTTTTTTAGTTTGAGTGAGTATTGAGTTGTATAGGATTGAAATGATTTACAAAGATACTTCCTTTTGATGGGTTGACGTCCCAAAACCCTATTTTTCATTAAGATTTTCAATTGAGCTATATTAAACACTTTGATAAGTAAATGTACACCCAAGTACTTTTTCCATTATGTTATTTAATTTCATAATCAAATCATTTAAACCTTATTCATAAAATTAATCCGTTAGTTAATTACTCATAAGCTTATGGGGTGTTACACCACAACTCACCTAAAGACCTTGTTTTGCCTTGGCTTGGCAGGCCTTTGGTCGTTTATGCAAAAATAAACAATGACTGCGAGCCATTCCATTTAGAAGATCGACATATACTAACATTATTCATCTAACAAAGGTGACACTATACATTAACTAACCCTTGTACTTCACTGTCCACATGGCAATGACATCACTATTCAGTAACCCATTGCACTCATGCCATCTTTTTGACACCCACAGCTTTGGTTTGGTGTGCCAGCTAGCCATCATCAGAGCCATTAAGTCTGCTTGGAATCCGAGTTTCCCCATTCTAAGCCTTACAGCGCCATTAACGACCATTAGGATTCAAAAGGATCAACGTGTTAATTTAAGCTGTCCAAACCAGATTTCAACAGCTATAAATACAACACTTATGCACTTGTACAACAAAGAATTTTTCATTAATCACACCCAGCATTATCTCTTGTAATCAAGCAATTAAATTAGAAATCTAAATGATAAAAGCAACAAATATAGTGGACGTTGATCACGTTGATCGAACCAATCTACATCTTATTTCTATTTACTTGCTTTATTATTTGTAATATATTTATTTTCTATTTATTAATCATGATACTTATAAGCAATCTTCACTGATATCTACTTCAGTTTGCAATGGTTAGCTAAATTTTTACTTGACATTTTGGAGCTAGAAGGGGAAACTCCCCTAAATGCTCTCAGCTTTCATCACTTTTCTTCTTCTTAAACCCCTATATACACAAAAAGTTAACCATGCAAACCAATGGTGAGAATGAGGCTGATAGTTCAAATGGCCAGGACACTAATGGTGCTACCAGAGCCATCATCGTCTGTCCTATCCAGAGTTTGAGCAATGATATGTGGCTTAGCCTGGTTAATAGGTTCGCTAGCATTGGGTAGATTTCCCGTGATTTGAATGAACTCAAGGATAGGGTGGATGCTAAAGAAATGGTCAACTATGGTCTAGTAGTCCTCGCAACAATGGAGATGACCCCTATTGTGATGACCACTCTACACCTTCAGTACAAATATGCTTGAGTAGTGTGTTGCAACAGTACCTGACTGATGTAGAGTAGCAATCAATGATAAAGTAACTAAATTCCAAAGTAAAACCTATCGTATATCTTATAGTGCATCGTTGATATAAAGCAATAACATATACATAAAACAAGCGAGATATCAAATAAGAACATCAAGAATGCATTGGGTTCATCTAATTATACAAACAAAATAGTAATGGAGTTTATACATCTAAATCAAAATAAACTCTAAGTATTTGTTTCTAATAACAAGAAGTACTTACATAGCTCCACAATACTACATAATGAAAAATATAGCCATAGTAAGCTCCAAATATAGATATAGAAAGCATATCCTCCTGCTCATCCTCTGCACTTCTTATGACACTATCTCAATATACTCATTTAAGTGTACGCGAGAATATAAGAAGTGTTGTCGATATACTGGTGTTAGATAAAAGTCTGGTTTGAGCAGTTTATTATCTCAAAATAGATATAAGAATCATATATAGTAAATAGGAACATAGAGGTGTAGAATTATATATGATATGTCCCTGCATCCAATAAGTTAGTATATATTATACTATTATCGAATGGGCATACTGAACTAAGTATATTATAAGGTGTTTGGTACCTAACTCAACTACATCACAAGATATCCATTCAAATCATAGCAATTATAGAAACATATGAATTTTGACAAAAATAGCGACCATCATTAACATCTTGCATCAATACTAAGATGCCATTAGATATATGATAATTTGTATGACTATCACGAAGGTCAAAGACACACTACGCCGCAATCAGATTTGATGCTTGACTACATACCATCTTATAGGTGGACCAAACCATTACATAGGCCCGGGGTACATAGTTGAGCACCCTTATATAATCCTACACAACAAAAACAAATTAAATCTCGAGTTATCAATGTTCCTTTTGGCACATATGATAGTAGAAAACATGTATTCCACTCCATTGCTTCACATCGTCTAAATTGCCCCCTCGAACCATCAGTAAGTCCTACAAACACTTCTCACTTGAAATTCTCAACTCAAAATGACTCATATCATCGATACATTAAAGCTTTGAACTTCCCTTGGTCACTCCAAAGAAATAATCCTATAGGAATCCCAAAGTAATCTTATGCAGAAGCTGAAGTAACCCTCGCGTCCTTCCTATGGTAGAAATCGGCTTTGACTGATCCTTGAGGCCAACGTATCTCCATCCCTGAAGGGTAGCCTTATTAGGTCTTGAACCCTACCTTCGCCCTTCTCGAAGCTAACCACACATTGCTTAGTGTTTCACTCAGGCGAAGTACTAGAACAAAATCCCTGTATGGTACCCTACCTACTGAACCCACTCTACATCAAACCGACTCATAGTACCGGTCCGAAGCTTTACACATGTCGCCTGTCACTTCCTTTCAAATTCCTACATAGTTTATAAAATTCCCTGAAGTCGCTCCAGCATTTCCTTTGGGTAGCTTAGATCAAACTTCGCATTTTCCCTATGAACCCCTTAGTCGAACAAAATATGCCGAACCGACTAATAATCACCGTTTCTGCTCATTTTTTGGTCCGCTCTTTCATATAGATTCAATATCAGTTTCTCTCGCCTCTATCTTCCATGCAATTCCTTTGTAGCAATACAACCTAAGCACTCTAGACTACATTCATCGAGATTTGTTCTGAGTCCATAATCAACCATAGAAATAATTCTAATCCCAAATTGTTTCGATGAAAATTTCAAACATTCAAATACAAAAAAGCAACAACAAAAAAATCAAGCAATCATCGTATTATAGAAATTTACATCGAAAGATGTCCAAATCATAACCTAACATCTACGTTAACACCCATATATCACAACATGATTAAATCGCTTTTAAACCATTTACACATATTTTTACTTTAGTTTCATACTTCAAACAACCTTAAAATCATATCTTAACTTTAAAAATGGATCCAAAACATGTCAAAATGTGTAGATATATATATATATATATATATATATATATATATATATATATATATAATATGTTATAAGATGATAAAGCACTCAGCAATCACCCAAAAATCGAAGAAAAGAACATAAATTAAGGTAGATCCAAAAAAGGATGGCAAAGATCTAAAATTTCATCTTCAAAAATGCTAACTTGAAAGTCTCTTGCTAATCTCTTGCCAATATACCCCTTGTCTCTTAATTTTACTTGATTTGGAAGGACTTAATAAAGGTTTTGGTTGAGATTTGTTTAATGGGGAGTTTGATCTATGTTGGGAAGAAGGAGAAAGATTTGGGGTTCTAGGGTAGTTGGTATTTGCACAAATCCAGAAATTGGGCCATGGTCATAAGTATGGGCTTGTGCTGGTTATTACTAAAAGCCGTCCAAAAAACTATCAAACTTCAAACAACCATATCTCCAGAACTGCAAGACTAAAAATTTGTTTGACCACTTCACAGAAAAGAAACCCATTGGATCTTTCATTTAGAAGCGGGTTTGAGACCTAATTCGACTTCCATCAAAGATTATGGCCAATAAAAAATTTTCAAGGATAATACTGTCTACAATTTATTCTAAGGCTCAAAAGTTCCAAATCACAGTACTACTTAAAAAATTTCCCAATAAAAGGTTATTTGGTTATGGAAATAATATTTCTACGACCTGCTGATACATAGAAATGTGTAAAGAATGTGGGAAGTTCCATTCTGCCCACTTTAAAAAATTAGCCTCCGTAGTTCCACCTAAGAAAAACATAACCAAGCATGCTTAATAATAAATAAGAATTGCAACCATTATACATGCACACAAGAAAATGATAATAGTATGCAAATACCCTAGCATGCAATGTACGAAACTAGTAGTATAAAATACTAAATATGAAAGTAAAAGTGATAAATAGGACCTTACCGAGTGAAGAGTTTGGGACAAGCGATCATCATGCTCACCTCGATTTCATATATAACTTAATTCAGTTTATTTATATATCTTAATTGATAAACATTTTATCAATTTTATTAGTTGCATAAATTTATCGATGTAGATTATTTTAGCTTAATATATAATAGATGTTATTACAATATTATAAAGGTTAAATGTTTCTATTTCATTTTTCTAATAATACCTCCATGAGACTTTTATGTTTTACGAAACCTTAAGACGAAACAAAGAAGACTTTTGACTTCGCTAGTGGGTGTTAAGACTCATATGCATTGGACTTTTGACCATAAGGAAAGCTCAACAAATCATAGGTCCACATATGATGGATAATGCCTTATCAATTGTGTATATACATATATACATATATACATATATATATATATATATATATATATATTCATATACAACTCCTAATCTTGTGGTTTGTCCTAATCTCATCTTTATCTAAAGGAAGGATCGGCATATAAAGAGAGATTATTCACTCTTACCTAGCATTTCGTGATGGTCTAAGTATAATGCACATACCTTAAGGAAAGCTCAACAAATATGCGCATGTATAATAACCCTACTTTCTACGCGGTATAAATAAATAAATTTAATAAAACTAAAAATACTTGAATTCGATTCTTGACAATTATTATTTTGAAAATAAATTCTGATTTATTTCAAGTCTAGTTAATAAAAGATTGTATTTTAACAAATTGAATTAAATTAATAAATTCTTTTCGAATAATATATTAAAATCAAAATAAAGGTTTTAATCAATATAAAATATTTTCAAAAGCGTAAATATTTTTTATATGATTGAAATAGTTGAAAAATGAAATAAATAAATAAATATTGAATTGGAAGAAATTGTGTAGTTATCGAAATACAATTTGTTGAATGAAGTGTAAAATTAAACTATATTGGATTGAAAATTTAATTACAAATAAAATGGAAGGTTGTTTAAAAGAAAAGTGAAGAGAGAAAAGGAACAAAAATTAAATAAGTAGAAAATCAAATCTTAAAGATAACCTTAACAGAATTAAGCCCAAGCCCATTCTCATATCTTTTCCCTCTCTTCCTTATGCTCCAAATCAGCCCATGCCCTTATCATTTTTCATTTTGATACCCCCTCCTCCAAAAAACTCTCAAATCGAAATATTCAAATCGTGGTTATACATACGTATGTGTCTGTGTGTGTATTATCACATACGAAGGCCCTCGCAATGGCGATGGGAGGCCGATTGAGATGGCGTGGACGCGAAGCAAGCTTTAGTGTTGGGTTGCAACGTCGATGTCGTAGTCTATAGAAATTTAGGAAATCCACGAAGTACGATGGCAATGTAGGGTTGCATGAAGCTCGGTTGAGGTTAGGGAAAACAAGCGACATAGTTGTTGGCAGCAGTATAAGTAGGCACGTAATAGAGTGGAGGTTGGACTTGTGGCGGTCGTGCGGAGCTAATGACAACGGTATCAATGTTGTTTAGTTACTGTTTTGGTAGCTTGAGTACCATTTCATAAAGTTTCTAAACTCACATCTATATCTATTTCATATTGCATTATAGTTCATTATCCCACTTATTGATTGAATTTCTTGGTTAGATTGTTGTTTGGGATATTTGATTGGTTGTTTTGATATTGTATATGAATCTGGATATGATGGCAAAAGTTTATGTATGTTGGTTTATCAAAATGCAAAGAAGCCATTTGATTGCAATTTTATTTGTGTAGTTTATTTATATGATGTGTGTGCGTTGTATGGATGGTTGGAATTTGATGTAATTCAGCTCAGACCATATGGTAAAATTTATACTGATGAGTGGTTGATATTTTTAGAGAATTTCACTCCATGGTTTACATTTGTGGGTGTTCTATTGATTTTCTAGTTTTAAAAGATTTTAGAAAGCTTTGGAAAATCCTTTATGGGGTTTCAAGATTAGATTGAAGTATATATATAAATAAATAAAGTGGTTGGAAAACAAAAGGATTTATCGAAAACTGTTTTAGAAATAAAAGCTCTTTTAAAAAAGAAAATAGATAATTTTCAATAGTATTGGAATATATAGAATTTTTATTAGTATATAAATGATGGGTAATAATAGAAATATTATTTCAAACGTGTATATTTAATAAGAAGGAATCAAGGGAAATTTCAAAAAAGGGATTTTTGTTTATCAAAATTTATTTTTAAGAGATTTGAAACATATGCCTCATTATACATACATATATATATATATAGTTTAGTTCAAGATTGATTTGTAATTATTAAATTTGTTTAAGAAGATTTTATGAGTAATTATTAGTTTCATAAGAAATCTTAAATATATAAATGAATTTTTGGAAGTTAGTTGAACACTAAAAATCCTTATTTTTATTTATAAAAGACTGGAAAATAAGTATTTTAACTATTTAGAATTTAAAAGGGTTTTAGTATTTATAATACATTTTTATATAAATAAATATATTTCTTTCTTAACAAATATGTGTGTTATGGTTGTTTCTATTTATATGTAACGAGAAATCTAAATAAACAAAGTTATAAAACCATCTGGTATAGGACATTTGGTTATATTTCTTTGCTTATTCTCCAGACTTGTTATATAGAACAATATTGCATGAAATTCTATATTCTGATGAATTTGAGTAAACGGATTAGTAATACCATTTGGTATGGGACATTCGGCAATATTAATTTGATTACACTTTTGACTCATGGTATGAAATATCATGCGAGTGTAATTTACGAGCATTGAGTAAACGAGTGAATAACAAAAGGTGGTATAGGATGCCTAAGCTGATAGTTTGTTCGATCACTTTTTGTAAGTAAACACCACTCAAATAGAGTTAAGTATACAAGGTGTTATGTTTATGGTGATGCAAATTGAGAATGAGCAGGTTGAGAGCCATAAGTGTGTCTATTTATTATGCATATACTCCATTATATGACGTGGAGTAAACTATATTAGGCTAGTATCCATCCTAGAGGCTTGATTGCGGGGTCGCTCCCTGAACCCATGACATGCCTTTTGACGTAAATGGGTGAGGGCCACTGCCCTTGTGTCATATAGGCTAATAGTTTGTTACCATTAGGAGCACTTGCAGGGTCGTAACCATCGCATAGCATAGTCTTGCACTTGATAGATATTGGGTCACAATAGACGTCGAGGTAACCAAGACAGTACGAGTAGCACTATGAGCATCTAAGGAAGGCTCCTTGAGAAGGTTGAGAGTTGTCAGTCTCCCATCTGGTTATTATTGATGAGATGTTATTGACACATACTTATTCATCTATATTAGATCATTATGCTTATAGGTGAGAGTCGATCCGATCATTTGTTATGACCGATGCCGAAATGGTCATTTATGATGCTGACATCACATAGGACTGAGAGTCCAGACAACAATCCATGATATTGAGAGATGAGTGGATTGTTAGGTGTTTGAGAGACCGTATGTTTATTTCATTTGACTAAGAGCCAAATCGATTACTATGAGGTTGAAAGTCAAGATGTTTATTATGTGATTACCAATCTCTTGGGTTATTCATGACACTATGAGTCTACAAAGTTGTGTAATCCTATACACATCGATTATACCACTGTCCAGGATAGCTAGAAGTGATGAGAGCATGAAATTAGACCATATTCTTATCTTTTATATTTTTATCTGAGAGATGACCATAGCTACCAAGGGTATGCCATATTTATATTTCGTGTATGTTTGATTTGGGTGATTGTTATGGGTTTTAGTATATGGTGACTGAGATGGATCCTGGGTATGTCTACTTCACGATTATCTAAGAGATAATATTGGGCATAGCTGTGAGCTTTCCTATATGGTACTTGATGATTTTGTGTATTGATGATAGTTGGATGAGTTTGATATTTCACCCATTTTGATAATATACCTCTTAATGTGTTATTCGGTTATTTATTGATTGGGCGATGTGATGCGCATGGTATGTGGTATGGTGTAGACTATCAATAAAACTGGAGACACGGTTGAGAGATAGATGCTTTTATTCTCTATAAGGTATCTAGTTTTATTGATAGTCTCTCTTGCTTGTTTGCTACAATTTTCTTGCAAGATAAGGAAAGATTAGGTGCAAAGCTGAGCGAAAACGAGCAGCTCATCCATAAGTGCTCCCTTAGCCTTCACCCATGCCGGTTGGCCAGGACAATTTCTATATAAGATGAATATTAAGTTATCTACATGCCATATTGGGATATATAGTTGTTGCTATCTCTTCACACCTACATTCTAGATATAGTGTGACCTTTGCGTTATTTATATAATATTGGATCAGTCTAAGACATTACAGGCTCAAGGACAAAGAGACCAAATTGTGATTGTTGGCCTAAACGGAGGCTAGTTTAGTAGTTAACCAATGTACTATTATCTACATCGTAGCCTAATGTATATTGATGATGTTGAGACGTATGTATTGGATCTATACATTGTATATTTTTCAAATAATGAAAATTTGACCTATTTTTTATCCCACTTGACTTGTATATATTTTATACTATATGTTATCACTGATGATGACTATTCTCGGTGATTTATTTTATATTTTGCATTGTTCTATCCTAAAAACACACGTCTTGCTTTGAGCCCATAATGAGTATGTATAGGTGAGTTATTTATTCGATTTTTGAATACGTACCAGTACTAACCTAAGGGAATATTCATGTATGACAGCCCAATATCGCTTCATTCTCTATATTATCAGAGGGTATTATTTAGTAATACTCCTTGGTAGTATGGGTAAATAGGTGCAGTGTGTGTCTAACCCCGTCCATTCTATATATTAATAGTATTATACATAATATCCCTAGCTAGAAGAAAGCTCAACAACTAAGGAGTATGCAACTAATTTGTTAATGTGGGATCGTTTTCACCCTAGAGGGGGGTGAGTAGGGTGGTATTGATAATAATAAAAATTAATACGGAAATAAAAACAATTACAGAAAGTAATGCAGTAGAGATCACACACAAATTTACCCAGCTTCGGCAAAACCCTGCCTATATGCAGCCCGTAAGGTTTCTACTAGAAATTAAGTAGTCAAATGCTTACACATGTAAACTTGTGACATCTGCTAACTTGACTAACCTAACTCTAAGCTCAAAACCCAGCCACAACTCAGCCACCGAGTTGTGAATTCTCAAACTACGCACCATAGTTTGTACCTAGTTACACAACTGGAAAGTTAAACAATTTTAAAAGGAAAACTACAAAATAAAACTAAAGCTAACAAAACCCTAATTCTTATAAATGAAGCACAATTAAGTAACATCAGCCCATAAAAAATAATAGTGCTATAAAAATAAGAAGTTCATTCCCATTAGTTATTTTATGGCTGCCTCCTTTTCTCTTCGATCTGGTATTAGGGTTTTCCAATTGAAGCTTCGCTTGAAAATTGATCGATCGAAATATGCTTTAACTTGATTGGCTTCATCAACCGATTCTCTGGCCTTGGTAGTTCGCAGCGGCTTCAATTTTTGTTGAGCTTGATGCTATGAATTGGTACGTGATTTCCTTTTTGATTTCGACTTTGATTCGAGTTATAAAGTTTTGATTTACTTCAATGGCTTGCTCTGGTATTCGCTTAAACTCAAACCACTGTATGCGATGATGATAATTGAGTTAAATAGGGTTCGAAATCCTATAATCTTGTTCGTATAAATTTTGTTTGAATATGTCCATTTCTTTGCTTAGCCATACTTTTTTGATCGTGCGATTAAGATGATTTCTGACTTGATCAGTGTATACGCGTTGCTTCATGAGTTTGAATTTGCTCCTTCTTTTTGGTATTTGAATTTTATATATAATTGACTTGAATTTCTCTGTTCCATACGATTCTCTCCTACGACCGTGGCATTTGAATTTTGATCGAACTTGACTTCCTGATATATTGACATCTATATTTTGAACTGAATTATGAATTTATTATCATGTTTCACATGCGAGTTCCATTCTTTGTTAGCTTTGACATTGACATTTACATTTGTGATAAACTTGACTTGTTTGCCTCTGAAAGACTTCACTGGAACTTTTTTTTACTCCTTGACTGTTCGAACTGCTTCACTGATTTTTGAAACATTTGTGTGTGTCATCTCCATGTGTGTGTGTGTGTGTGTATGTATGTGTGTGTGTGTGTGATCGACTTGCTTGTTGCATCTCTGTGTAAAATTATTGTCACTTAATTATTCAGTGCACTTTCACTTGCATCTTCTAGATAATACCAAGCTTGTATATATGAATTCTGTTGTAACTTAGTTGGTCATGTTGAACTATAACTTGATGAAGTTGACTTGTCTGAAGCTTTTTGTTTGTACATGTTGAAGTTTATTGTGGTCGAGACTTCATGTAGCTTTGAGTCTGCATTGATGAGATTCTTGTCTTATGGTATTCACCTCTGGTTCACTCGAGTCTGGTTTGCATTGTGCCGGTGGTTCCATTTGAATGCTTGTGTACTTCATGTTGTTCGAGTGATTTCATGTACATTTGCAGTCTGGACTAGTTGCTTTGTTTTCATGTGTGGTTTGGTGGTAGCTGCATGTTTGCTTCGAGTTACCTATGTAGTTTCTTCATGTTGTACATTTCAAGTCTATTTGAAGCTTTCCTTATATATTTTCTGTTCTAGTTGCATTGAACTTGTACATGTCTACACATCCATGTTGGTTTGTACATGTCTGAAGCTTATATCTTGATCCTCATGTGGTTGTTGGTTCTATGACTGGTCTGGTTTGGTATAAACTAATATATATGCATATATGTCTGGTTCAAATGTGTTCATCCCTTCATGTGGTTTTTAATTTAAAGTCACTTCTGTTGCATGTGAACTTGTATTTGTTGAGGCTTCATGCCTTAACTCCACTAAAGTCTGGTTCCACTTTGTATGCATATCCATGTTCATGTTGACTAACCATTGAACTTGTACTTGACCATTCTATTTTTGTTTTTCTATTGCACCTGTGTTGAATCCAGCCTAGGCTTGGGTTTGACCTTGTGCTCGCATGTACCTTCTATTTTAACAAGCAAGTATATATCGATGTGCACGACCTTGTGGCATGTTCATTGATACACTGCGCATGTCACAAGTTGTTCGTGTAAGACGAATTAACAAAAATGAAGCGAAAAACCCAAATAACCGAGGCAAATAAAATTTTCAAAACACACACTTTATTGCACATTGAAAAATATTTTCTTTTTCAATTTTACCGCGTTAGAGTTTATTTTGCAAATAGTTCAGATGCTGGATACAGGGTGGAATAAAGTTGAAGATCAAATATGAGTGTTGAGTGAATATGTAGTGAGGTGTAATATGTAAATTGAAAATTTTGTTATAATCAAAATTTTATTGTAATTGAAAATGTGTAAATGTAGTGAGAGCTCAAATTTGTACTATTCGAATTTGTAATAAAATATTTGTTGGAATAAAATATTTGTTTAAATAAGAATTCTGAGTTATTTATTTTATTCAACAAATATTTATTTAATTATGTGACAAAATTAAATAGTATAATAACAAATACATTTAAACGAATATATATATATATATATGTTTATTATCATCAAACAAAAATCATACACTAGTATATTCTACAATCTCGCACTTTTGATGATAACAAACATATATTAAGATTTTGACTCTATTAAATGTATTTGGTCTTGATGAATTCTATTAGCTCCCCCTATTTGATACTCCCCCTACACGGATGCATGTAGTTAAAACTGAAAAATTAATTAAAAATAACTTTAAATAAATACACTCTCGAATATTAGTAAGGATATCGCTTGAAAATCGAAACCTTAACCTCTCCCCATTTTGTTATCATCAAAAATAATAATAGTAGTTGAAAGAGCTATGATTTTGATTAAAAATATAAAATCAAATCAAGAGGGAAATATTAATTTCAAATTTCAATTAATCAAACGAAAATCATAATATTTTATTAATTAGAAACAAACTCCACTTTAGAGAAATGGTAGGATTATGGACAATAGTGACAAGAGTTTGATATTTTCAATAGATGAATAATTTTTGCATTTTCTCTTATCGAATATTATACAAAAAGCACTTACTAACCATGCATAACCGTTAGGACTTTTAAGTGAGGTTAGTAGTTACCCCTTTTTTTAAGAAAAACATGTCAAGTATTTTCTAACCATGCATAACCGTGAGGACTTTTAAATGAGATTAGAATATACTTAATATTTATCCCTTTCTTATATGTGTCCTATCCATGCATAACTGTGAGGACTTTTAAATGAGAAAGGAAGCCCATATATAGAAATTCAAGTAATTCATCCATGCATAACCACGAGGACTTTTAAATGAGAGTGAATACTTTAGGATGTAATTATTATACAAAAAAATATTTCCTTATTTTTAATACCAAATTCTGCACACAATATTATGATGTATAGATTGACTGAAAGGTGAAAGTGGTAGAAATGATCATGGAATAAGTACTGATCTAAAAATATTATAAAATTTGTTTAATTTTCATGAAATTATAAAATTATACTTAAAATTTTAAATCAAACAATTGATCAATTTATTATTTTGGAATAAGTACTGAAGATCTTAATTACCTTACCAGATTTCTTACTTATCTTTGTGAAACATCTTATAGTCAAACTATGAAATTCAAATCATAAGATGTTCATATTTAAATTTCACTAATCCTAATTTATAACTATACAAATTTTCAAAATATATACTTTGTATTCAAAATATAATCCTAGGTAAAATTATTTCATTTACCAATTTTTTCAAAATCAGTGTGTCGATATGCCTTGTTAAGAGTTTAGAAATACCCATCGATATAGTTGTACTTCTCATATCGACCATAATTTATAAACTTCTCAATCGATAAATCCACACAAAACATTTTTATATCAAGTAACAAATACGTACACATATATAATACACTCAAACGCATTCTAGGGTGTTAATAACCCTATCTCTAATGAGTCACTCTTTCTAAGGTATTACTAACCCTATCTCTCATGAGACTTATGCCAACAAAGCCTAGGTGTTCGCTCAACCTAAGCTCTGGTGTCAAATGCAAAGATCTAGGCTTTTCAACCGTCGACAGTGGTAACTTTCAGCCGTAGCTCACACTGGTACCTCATGCTTTGCTTTTACGGCCAGCCTTTCGATTGTAAGCCTAACTGGAAAACCAACCACTCAATACTCAATCTCAGGCACATGTAGGAGTAAGAGTCATCCGTTTGCTACCTAACAAGAAGCTGGAACCCCCAATCATGTACGCACCTCACTGAGCAAAGCGGATAATAGAATACGTCTATACGATGACGAAGATCTCTAGCTCCCCTTTGGAAACTCCAACCGTCTTCAACTCAACCTAAAACTACTCGGATCTCACCAGAGTATTAAAAATACCCGAATCAGGCTTGATAAACCAGCGTAAGATACTCGAAATTTAAAACGACTATATTGTCAAAACCTTTGAAAAGAAGGGTATCTCATAAGACCACACCCACACATAAATACGAACGGATTTTTACCTTATGATAACCAAAACACTTTTATACCAAAATATACTTGATATTATTTTTAATGGCATTCCTTTGAAAATAATTTTCAAATAAACTTATTTAAATAAGGTATTAATATTCGAACTAAGTCTAAGGGAATATATCCAGACCGGGTCAACGAAATATACCTACCAAATGGGGTAGCTAAAATGTTTGCAAGTCATTACGGCTATTTTGGGAACACAATCAAAACCGTAAATCTCGTATTGGGATTGGATTTCCAACATGATAGGGTACCGGTGGCCTTTTTCTCCGATTCACGCATAACAAACATAGTTCCCAGGTGCCTTAATCGCTTTTCTCAAATTAGTCACTTGGAACTGTACTTGCTATACTACCACTGATAATCGGTAGTTCCCTACTTTTCTCAAGCTAACCACTTTACCAAATGGGGCAATAAATGTCTTGAGGGACATAACTCCCAAAGGGCCCAACGTATTGGACCACCATACATACTCACTTATTTCGAATTTATGTCTATTAGATCACATATTATCCCATATCATCTTCTGGGATGTGAGGCTAATGAGGCTACACACAAATACTTCAAAGCCACACTTTTCATACAAAACCACGCTTTGATCATAACAGCTTCCACTTTGAATGCCACATTGTCATTCCTTAATCACACAACTAGTTTCGACCAACGTAAAACTCATCGGCTTGTATGTCTTAGGAAATGGTGTTAAGCTAAGAGAAGTTGCCTTCTCCACCACTAAGAAAATGATACATTGATAGAGATCAATTAATATGATCAGAAATGCAATGTCAGACATTCATCCATATAAGTTCGTTCTGGGACTGAACGAAACCGAAGGCACTCTCCTACAACCACTAGTAGAGAGTAGTCTTTGCAATCAGAAAAATCTCCACAACGAGAAGACAACTGCTAAGACCCAGAGCATGTCAACAAGCAGTCCTCATGTTATGAAGATCTTCGGTCTTCAATAATCATCATCTTCAACATGTCTTCACTTTCGAACGTATACATAGGAATCACCCAAATCCGACCTCGGTTCCTTCGAAGCCAATCATCACTTTAAAAGATGTTAAGTTCGTACGTGGATATCAATCATCAATCAATTACTTTAACTTTTATTTAAATCAAATATCTTTCTTAGATTTATTATTTTTAATTTATTCTATTTTCTTTTCAAGAGTATATGGAATCATTAAGCCCCATTTATCAAACCATTTGTTTTATTTAAGCCTTTCTTAAATCCTGAAATAATTCTAAATCATTTTCTCTTTTACTTAAGGAAAACCTTTCCAAATCATTCTTTTAATCTTAATCAATGACTTCTTATATTCAAGCTCTAACTTTTATCTTAGGGAAAATATTCCCAAATCATTTATTAAATCTTAATCAAAGATTTCTTTCTTAACTTCGAATCATATTCTTGCAAATCGAAATTTTCATAACAAAGCACTATTGCCACCTTAGATATGGTAAGTTTCACCTCCAGGGACTAGTGGCAAGTAATCCTATATCATGAAGATCTTCGTCTTCAATGATCTTTGTCTTCAATATTTTTTATTTCAAAAATTAGTTTGAAGGGGTTATCAGATAGGAATCGCCCAAATCCGATCCCAGCTTTTCGAATAGGAATCATTCAAATCCGATCCCCGTTCCTTCGTACCAATCATCGAATAAAAGATGTTAAGTGGTTAATTAACATTCAAAGAATTTGTTTCTTTTATTTAATTTTGGAAACACTTAAATATGATTTTTTACAGAATCCAGGCTTTCCTTTTGACCTATTCTGCCCGTCGTCTAAAAGATAAAGCAAAGACCAGGTAAGTTTAGAGCACTAGTTTCTCCATTCCTAACCTTAGTTACATACCTTGTTTTACCGTTTAGCTCTCACAGGCGGGAAAATGTACTAGTCGTTTCCGCATATTCAGTTATTAGCTTTATTTTGAAATTAATTATAATATTCCAAATTATCTTTTAAATTCTTAATTTTCCTTTTTTCATAATTGATTATGGGAGAAATCGTTAAGTTTAAACCTTCTTTTAAAAAGTCGTAGAAACGGTAGCAAAAAAGTGCTGCAGAAAGTGCTTTATAAGCTTATTTGATTTAAACAACTTTTTAATATTTGAAATTCATATTTTCCATTCCAAACCTCTTCTAAACCATTTTAATAGATTTATAAAATTTATTTCATATTTTTAATCATTTAAAAATATTATTTGTAAAGAAAACCTTTTTTGGATTCTGAATTGCAAAACCGCGATGTTTTTAGAAAATTGTTTTCGACATATTTTAAACTCTACTTAATGAAATCTTGATTTTCTTTCTTCGTTGGAAAACTATTATCATTGTGGACCAAAGAATTTTTATTTCGAAGAAATTCGACTTATAAATCATTCTCTACATTAATTTGAAGTTCGGGTCGAAATTTCCGAAATGCCACTATGCGACGAGCTCTATTTTAACCAATTTTGTGAATTGCTTCGAAACTTGTTAGAAACACTTCAAATTTATTTTAAACCGTATTTAAACTATAAAACAATATTCATCATTTCAAACTCACTTTTCATTTCATATTATAATATTATACTATTATAATATCATTTTCAATCTTTTTAGATATTTTGAAACCATTAAGAGGCTAAATAATTATCGTACACACATTTATATGGATTTAATTCTCATTTAATTAACTATGGCTAATTACTAATCATTTGTCTTATCATTTATCAAATAAGTTATCAACCACATAAACGATCATATAATCAACCAATTTTGTATCCAAGCTATCAAACATTTAAAAAAAATATTCAAGGGTTTTAATACACATATTAAAATAGTTACAAGGATGATTTAACTTTAAATTTAGTACTCACGACTAGTTCCACTCCACCAAAATTCTCCATAGATTCCGGAATTGATTTTGACAGCACTTTCTTATCTTTTTCTTGCTCCGAAGCTTTCCAACTTGCTTCCTTTTATTACATAGGTTCGGCCTCCATGGGTTACAATCTCTCGTCCATCATTTCTTTACTTCTTAGATGATAAACCATGTTTTAATGATGATATAAGAACTTTGACAAAGTTTGGCGATGTTTGGAGTTGATTTGATATGATTTTAAGAAAAGTTAGTACGGAAAGAGAAGACAAGAAGCCATTAAAGCTCTAAGGAAGAAGAAGAAGAAGAGAGCTTAGAAAAGGAAGAAGAAGAAGAATGGAAAGTGTTTGGAATTTGTGAAAGAAATGGAAGGTATTTATAGAAAAAAATTTGAAATAAAATATTATTATGTAAAATGACCAAAATACCCTTTACTTACTTTTTAAGCAACCTTATTTTTTTTCTACACTTAACATCACATTTCAGATCGTTACTTTATGTCATGTTCACTAAAGAGGTAAGTAAGGAATGTAATAATTATATTTTGTTTGATTTGATGTTTACTTTTTGCTTTGAAACAAGATGTTTGTCTTTTTGTGCTTACCTTTTCTTAATGAAATTCTAAAATTTTCTAAGTATGTTTAGTAAAAAGTAAATTTGATTAGTGAATTAATTAATACTTACACTATTTGAATATATATTCCTATATAAGAAAATAAAGGTGCAACAACGTTGCCTCCATTTTTAATCGACCAGACATTGATTTTTGACAGAATGTTTTACGGTCACATTTTAACGTTTTAGTTAAACTATTTATTTATGTAAACCAAAATTAAAAATAAATTTTTATATTTCTATTTAAAAATATTAACACTCATAAATAAATTAAAATAATTTATTCAACCATTGTAACTTACTTTTCTAAAATTAGCATTTTGTCACTGATGTTGATATAGACAAATGTTACTATTTTGTGTATACTTCTCTTTCCAAATCCTGTCTAATATTGTTTGAATCATATAACCTTACCTATTTTATATTTAAAATCGCTTTAAATATTATATTTTAAAGTGTTCAAATTCTAGGTCGTTACAAATCATCTAGACAATTCAAAATCTATCTCCTTCAAATTTATTCTTTAGCCCACTTATGTGTCTAAATTTTAGAGAAGGCAAGTCGTGTAAGGATATAGGACCACTATTATTATCTATTGAAATCTTTGGTACTCAAATTTGTCTATATAAGAAACCGTTAGCATCTACAATTGTACCCTTGGAAATCCAAATTTGTTTAAATTTCAAACCATTTATATTCATACTTTTTAGAATCCATATTTGTTTAACGGTTTTATGTTTCTATATATTTCGACAATTATTCTTACCACGTCCAATATTTCCACACATTATGAATTTGGGTATCAAACTTTTCCTTTTAACAGTTGGTCGTTTTTTCATATTTTGGCACTTTCATAAATCCAAATCCTTTCCTTTTATTCATGAAAACTTGATTTTCTAAGAGCGTATTAAATGATTTTCTCTAATGAAATTTCGAGTAATCAACTCAAGTTTATTAACTTTGGATTTTAAAAGTTTATTTTCATTTATTAGCTTCGAACAACAGCTAATGGTTATATCTCTCTTTTTAAAATTATTCATTTTCAAGCCCATATTTTCATTTTCAAGCTCTCTAATTTTAGTCTCGATTTCTAGCATCTCAGTTTCAAAGAGTTAGAGGTTTTTAAGTTCAATTTTTTCAAAATCCTTGATTTTTTTTCAATCTCCTTTTCACACTCGTGATTTAATTGAATAATTTCATATTTGCTCAAAATCATGCTTTCTTTTTCAAGTGGTTTGAAATTTTCGTTGATCTCGTTTAATTTCTTTCAAAAATCGCACATTTAGAACTTTTCGACTTCTTAAAACTATCCAACTCTTTTTGCAAAATATTATTTTTACAAATCAACTCAGTTTGGTTCTTCTCCCGAATTAAGATTTCATTTTCTAACTTTTGAAAGTTTTCATGAAAACAGGCAAATTCTTTTTCATGGTCCAAACACTTTTTGCAATTAGAATTTTCATTTTTCTTAATATTTTTAAGCTCATTTTCCAAATCATTATTTTTCTGACGCAGTTTATATTGTTCCCTTTTCAACTTATTATTTTCATCTCAAGAGCTTCATTATTTTCAATTAATTTTCGGCACAAGAGAACTAAATCATTATATGAAAGATCATTTATCTCATCGGCTATTGAATCTTCATCACTACTGTCTTTTGAAAATTTTGTCAAGCACGTTTCTTCAACTGAGTCGATTTTGGAAGATTTCTCACCATTGTTGACTTTTGTTCTGGTCTAGTTGCACTTGCTTATTGCATTGAACTTGTACATGTCTATACATATATGTTAGTATGTACATGTCCGAAGCTTATGTCTTAATTTCATGTGGTTGATGTTTGTTCTTTGAGTGGCCCGGTTTGGTCAGGACTAATATATATGCACACATATCTGGTTCAATTGTGTTCATCCCTTCATGTGATTTTCATTTTGCACTGTAAAATGAAGTGTGTGTTTGATCTAGTGCAGTTGAATGCTTCACTGATCTGGTTTGATTTCATATTGCATGTAAACTTGTATTCGTCAAGCCGTCCATTGAAGTCTGGTTCCATTTTGTATGCATATCCAAATTCATGTAGACTGACCATTGAACTTGTACTTGACCGTTCTATTTTTATTTTTTTATTGCACTTGTGTTGAATCCAGCCTAGGCTTGGGTTTTACCTTGTGCTCACCCGTTCCTGATATATTAACAAGCAAGTGTATATCGGTATGCAAGACCTTGTGGCATGTTCAGGGATACACTATGCATGTCATAAGTTGTTCGTTTAAGATTAATTAACAAAAATGACGATGAACAACCCAAATAACTAAGGCAAATAAAATTTTGAAAACACACACTTTATTGAACACTGCAAAATATTTTCTTCTTCAATTTTACCACGTTAGTGTTTATTTTGCAGATAGTTCAGATGTTGGATACAGGCTGGAATAGAGTTGAAGTTCAAATACGAGTGTTGAGTGAATATGTAGTGAGGTGTAATATGTAAATTGAAACTTGTGTTGTATTTGAAATTTTATTATAATTGAAAATATGTAAATGTAGTGAGAGCTAAAATTTGTACTATTCGGATTTGTAATAAAATATTTGTTGGAATAAAATATTTGTTTAAATAAGAATTCTGAGTTGTTTATTTTATTCAACAAATATTTATTTAATTATGTGACAAAATAAAATAGTACAATAACAATTACATTTAAACGAATATATATATATATATATGTTTATTATCATCAAACAAAAATCATACACTAGTATATTCTATAGTTAATATATAAACGATAGAGGACAATAGCTATATTAAAGATTCATAATCTTTAATATTTAATTGAGTGATATCGACTTATGAAATAATATATTTCTTATGAAATACCCTCGTGATTCAAGTATCATATCGTAATTCAAGTGTCAAATACATCTGAAATCATGGTGTATATATATTATACGTATGTATTTATTCCATAAATCTAATTAGAGTTTCTTATTGTTCCATCTTTTATTATACATTCATATTATATAATTTTAATTATTGTATAACATTTCATAATTTAATTAACTTATAGCTTATGTATAATCTTATATTAGAGTTACTAATTAAATTTTATTTAATTGGTTAGTTAATAATTTAATTAATTATGTATTATTTAATTAAACTTTTTAAATTGAATATATATATATATAACATTAATAATTATACACATCTATCCTAATATATATGTATTACATTTAGTAATTAGTTAAAAATTAATTAGTCTATTTAATTAAACAATTTAATTAGATATACTTTATTTTGAAAGTTATACATATACGTACGTCACCTTAAACATTTTAAAATAATTAATTAACTATTTGATTAATTATCTTACTTTATTAATCCAATTAACATTTAACAGTTTTCGAAATTAAAATTAAGAATTCTAAAAAAAAATTGGAAATTATTTAATAACATTTATAAATTTCTATTTATTTTAAATTTCACTTTCAAATTTAATTTTTATTTTAGTTTTAAATAGATTTTGAAAATTAGTCCAAGGCCTAAATTCAAATTGGGTCTTTCATACTAGGAATAACCTTTGGGCTTACTTCACCTTTCGAGCCAGATTGGTAGCCAAGTAGAGCAGGGTACTTGATTACCCAAATCCAGCCTAGACACAACTTCTCTAGACACCCTACTAAATTGGTAAGCTTAATTAGTTGACCCTAACTCTGCTAATTTAGACCGCATATGATATCGGACTTTGATACCAACGTTGGATCTAGGCCAGCATATGAGTGCGGTAACTTAAAAGATGTTCGGGATTCACATCTCCTAAGGATCCGTTAAACTATCTACTATGTAGTACAATACGCTATTATAATATGTCTACAGTAAAGTAAAGGTATTAAAATAGCGTTAGGTGTTACCCATATCCCCCTTAACACATTTTTATATATTCCCATAATCTATACAATATCGTAATTCCTTCGTAAACTTGAGTGCTATCAGAGGGCACTCCATAGGTATGGTACAAAACAAACTCGTATAAGGTGCTCTAGGGCATGTGAACACGACACTCGAGGCAATGCCAAGGTAGATGTAACAACCCGCATATTTTACGATTGTATATTTAAATGTTTTATTTAATATAGCATCGTTAGTCGGATTAAAGTCCATAATACTGCTTTTTGCAAACAGTCGAATTAGAACTCGAGACTACTTCCATTGGGTCTAAAACAGCGTTTGCAACCTTTTTGAGTGTAAACATCGACAGGTTTGGAGTTGAGTTGGATTTTGCTATTTTTCTATTGGGCTTTGGGTTTGGGTTTCATCCCCTTTAACCCATCATAATACCCTAACTCCACCCCCTCTCCTCTTCATTCATTTTCATTTCCTAACACTTTCAAGCAAAAGAAAAATAGGGGAAGAAAAAAGAAAATAAAATTCCTAAACCCTAGTTTTGTTAGTAAATTCAAATTCAAGCTCCAAAATCAAAGAGAAGCCTAGGTAAGCATCCTCTTCTTCTTTTCCACCTCAATCTCTCTCCAATTTTCAGAAATTCCTAAACCCCGACTTAGAAAATATTTGCATTTAATCATAGGTTAGAGCTTCTAGAGTTGAAGTTGAAGAGTGGTTGAGCTTTCCTTTATTTTAAAGCTTCTCATTTGTTATGTTTGGGTTTAAAGGTGAGTTCCTGAACTCATATCTATGTCTATACCTTTGATAGTTGTTAGGTATGAATTCCTAACACCTATTTCATGTTTATTTGCTTTGAATTGAATTGGATTGGTGAATTTTCCAATTTTTGATATTTTGAAGTCAAAATTTATGAAAATCCTACATTAGATGTTTTTACATGTTGTTTGGAGTGTTTGAAGAGCCTATAGGGCTGGGTTATCGCTTGGCATAAATCCCTAGCCATCATCGCTCGTTCGATCGCCTCCGAGACAATTTGGCCATCAATGGCCTAGGCAAAAATTGCCTTGAGCTTCAGCTCAGACATCCGGTAGTATGATCACACGTCTGAAGCTACGGAATGAAAATTCCAGACCTTCAGCACAGATGTTTGGGCTTACTCCCCAGACGTCTGGGCAATCTGGAATAAAATTTCCAGTCTTTCAGCGCAGACGTTTGGGAGAACCACCAGACGTCTGGAACTGCTAATTTCAGCCAACTTACCAGTTTTTGATGGGTTTCCATTTATATCTATTTTCTTTATTAATCCAATTAGTTGTATCACTTTTATCGACTTTGATGACTTCTTTTTCTAGATTTTTGGGAATATCCATTTTAATGGATTTGGTATCGATATCTATGGATTTGATTCACCTCTTTGAATGTGAATTTTTGGTGATCGATTATTTTTACAATTGTTTTATGTGATTTTTCACTTTAAAATAAAAAGGTTTCTATACTAGTAGTAAATATTCAAACTCTTTCACTAAAATGATTTCAACGTTATCTTTATTACAAAGCTCATTTTTAAAACCATTTTTCAATCAATTAGTATATACAAACCTTTATCTTATTCGTTCGAGAAATCTAATTAAATGACTTAGCAAAATAAGTGGTATGAAATGCTTGTGTTTACTTTGTCGGTTAAATCTTGGACCTATTCGATTGAACTCTTGTGACAAACTTTTGAGTGGAAATCTACAATTTGTTCGTAAATACTTAAGTTAAGTCAGTGGTTGTGGGACATGAAGTTAAACTCATTTATTTACTACTTTAGTGTAATTCACAGTTTTTAATGATCAATGATTATCATTTTATGGTTTAGACTAGCGATGTGAGATGTCTCTTTATCCACGTGGGGGAACGTACCTCATTCTTATTGAGCTTCCTCTCATTTCTTTTATGGGCTAACAATCTATGGGTTCTTTGGAGTTTTGACTCATTTTTATGGGCTAGCGACCCATGTTCTTTTTTGGATTTTAGTTCATCGGGCGTACCGTTATTGTACTACGTCGTTGTTCTGGCTTATCAGGTTCATCGGGCGTACCGTTGTTGTACTACGTCGATGTTACGAATTATTCGAGTTTCAGGTTCCTCGAGCGTACTGTTATTGTACAACAACGTTGCACCGGCTCTATGGTTAGCGACCATGGGATAGCGACCTGTTTGTGATACACGTGTTGGTGAGTTTTCATGCTTCCGTTTGTGGTAGGCCTCCCCCTTTTGATTTCTGGATTTCTAATTGATGATATCTAGAATTTATGTTTCACCAAATTTTGATGATATGCACTGATAAGCTTTATCAATTTTTGTGGTTTGGTGAATAAAATAAAGAATATGACATTCTTTTTGGCGTTTTGAGATTCTTGAGATATTGTATGATTTTGTTGTTATTTAATGTATACGTATCACAGTATAGCATTATTATTATCATGTGTTTTTGTTATATCTCTTATCATATCTCATTTTATATGATATTTATAGCTAGACTGATCCGTTTATTATTTCCTTCTTAAATAATATACGAGTCAAACCGAGGTATTTTAGGTGCTTCTACTTGACTTCTTATCGAGGACTATCACCTGACTTTTGGCTAACTACTTACTTAGTAGTTTTTGTTTTATACATTCGAGATAGAGACTCCTTGATGTATAAATATTATTTTGTCTAGAACTTGTACCTATCCTTTTGTGATGTAGTGGATCTTACATGACCACTACCTTGATGTACACTTTTATGTGTTATATTCATATCTGTTTTCGCCTTTGTGATATGAATATCTATGATTGATTTGTATTATGTATGTCGGATTTCCTCTTGAAACAAAATGCATGTAATAATCTCTAACATATCGGTACTCGCACAAAGCAATTAAACAGATGGTCGCTCCTCAATAGCCTTATTCTTCGCGCTAGTTAACGGCATTACTCCGTAGTGTCCTTGGCTAGTGTGAGTATAGAGGTGAGGCGTCACAGCTTGGTATCAAAGCCAAACTTCGGAACAATATAGAGTAATTTAGCAAGGATCGCTACCTTAAGTCTTTCTTAGGAATCGTGCCTTAGGATTTATTGTAGTCATTGGACCCGTTCTATCCTATTTTCTTTTATGATGTCTTGTTTATCAATCATGATTGTTTGATATTCATTTTGAGAATAACCTTTTTCCTCTTCTTTCTTTCTTTCTTTCTTAAAGACGTGAAATGATTATGCCTGGCCATCCCAACGCCGGTCAATCCAGTGCTACTCCTCAGCTGGAGTATTCATATCTGCCCAGCAACTTTTAGATCTTGTAAATAATTCTCAAGCTGTCGGACCCATTACAGAGCCTACTCATCCTAAATCTAAGTTTGCATGCATGTGCAGTGATTATACCAATTTGGGTGGAAGGCCATTCAAGGGTTTCGAAAGCTTTATAGAAGTCCAAGCTTGGCTTAGATCATGCGAACACATCTTTTCTCGCATGAATCTTGTTGATCTCCATCGAGTCCAAGTGTCTTCTAGTATGCTCCAAGAGAGAGAAGTAGATTGTAATGAGCTTTTGATTTTGGAAATTGTCGAAGAGGTTCTTACTGGGTACAATTCCGAGAAAGATTCAAGTAAAAGTTTGTACCTAAGGCTGAAAAAGTAACTTTAGCTATGCGCTTTATTGACCTTGTTCAAGGTGAATCTTCGATGACAGATTACGTCGCATCTTATGAATCTCTTTCTAAATATGGGGTTGAGTATATTAATACCCATTGAAGAAAAATCAGTGGTTTATTTATGGGTTGAATAATAACCTCAAAAAGCCATTACTTCTGAAATTAGAAATTTCTTTTGATCAGCTTATTGACATCGCTCTTCGACTTGAAGAGACGGATAAGGAAAGCGATGTTGAAGTTGTGGGTACCAAACAGAACTTCAACATCAACAAGAAGAGTCCAACTAAGTTCAGGCATATCCCAACAAGAAAGGAAAGCAAGCAACTTCGGTAGCAAAGATTCCTACCTCTAGTCGTGGGCAATGCTACAATTATGGTTCGAAGGACCATTATGCGAATAGGTGTCCGAAACCCCTTTTTGTCATTATTTCAAAAGTTCGGATCATCTTTTATCTTCATGTCCCAAACTTCCAAATAAGGAAGAGGGGAAGCTAAATGTTGTGCAAGCTCCTAATAACACTTCTCTTGGTCAAGGTATTTCTCATTCTATCCTTGATGGCATTATTATGTTTCGTGATCATCCTATTCGAGTTCTTTTTGATACGGGTGCATCTCACTCTTTATATCAAAAGAACTTGATGACATTTTGTCTTTAAATGTTATGTGCTTGATGACTTCTCTGAGAATTGCAAATCCGGTTGGTGAATCCGCAACACTCGGTTTGCTTTGTAAAGATGTCGAGATTATTTTATGTGACTATGCTTTCCATGATGATTTGCATGTTATGCGTTACCTTGGTTTTGGAATGATTTTAGGAATGGATTGGCTTAATCGTTATGAATCCCACATCCTATGTCCCAAGAGGACTATATATCTTCGACATCCTCAATCTGCTAAGCAGATTTCTATTGTTTTTAAAGATTCAAATTCCAACTTGGTAGCATCCTTATATTCTCTAAATCCCCATGATGACGATAATGATGATGAGGGCGATGTCATTTCCCTCATTCACGTTGTTCGTGAATTTCCCAACACATTTGAGCCCATTTTAGGATTACCACCTAGGCGAGCAATTGAGTTCAAAATTAATTGAATCCCTGGAGCTCTACCTACCACTCGTCCTCCTTATCGTATGTTCAATAAGGAAAATGAGGAGATGCGTAAATAATTATTCGAATTGGAAACAAAACAATTTATTCGTTTTGGTTCCACTCCTTGGGGAGCTTTAGCTATTTTTGTGAAGAAATCCGATCGTACACTTAGGCTTTGCGTTGACTACCGCAAGCTTAATGACCTCATCATCAAGAATATATATCATTTACCTCGGATTGATGATCTATTCGATCAACTTAGCGGTGCTAGAGTCTTTTCACAGTTAGACTTAATAACATTTTTCATTAGCTTCGTATTGTCGAGGATAGCATTCCTTTGACATCGTTCCGTACTCGTTACGGATCTTATGAATGGCTTGCTATGCCATTTGGTTTAACGAATGCTCCGACTTATTTTTTTGACCTTATGAATCAAGTTTCCAAAGACTTCCTCAATCGATTTGTTATCATCTTATAGATGATATTCTTGTTTATTCTAAAACCGAGGAAGAGCATGAAAAACATCTTCGGATTGTGTGTGAAACTCTTAGAAGCAATCAATCGAAAGAAAATTTTTCTAAGTGCCACTTTTGGCAATATCGTGTGAAATTTCTAGGACATATTATTTCTGAATCCAGAATTTCCATGGATTCTTCAAAGATTGAAGCGATTCAAAATTGGAAGAGACCGGAGAGTGTGACGGAAATTCATAGCTTTCTCGGATTGGCGGGTTATTACCGTCGTTTCATAAAATACTTTTCTAAAATTTCTGTGCCTCTTACTAGTTTGACAGAGAAGGTAGTTAAATACACTTGGTCAAACAAATGTGAAGCTTCTTTTGAAAAATTAAAAGAACTCCTTTTCGATGCACCTATTCTTGTGATTCCCGAAGGGAACCAAGAATTTATTGTTTATACTGATGCTAGTCATGTTGGTTTGGGAGCCATTCTTAGGCAAAGGGAACGTGTTATCACTTATGCTTCTAGGCAATTAAAGCCTGCCGAGACTAGATATGCCACTCATGATTTAGAGCTCGCAGCTATTGTTTTCGCACTTAAAATTTGGCGTCATTATCTTTTGGGAGAGAAATTTATTCTCTATACCGATCATAAATATTTGAAGTATTTATTTTCTCGAAAGGAACTTAAATTGCGTCAGCAATGTTGTCTCGAGTTCCTTGCATCTTATGATCTTGATATTCTATATACTCCCGGAAAGAGGAATCGTGTTGTCGATGCCCTTAGCCGTAAGCTACAAGCGGTTGTTTCTACGATGATATCCGAGTGGAATGATCTCGAGACATTGTCCACTTGGGAGATTCGAGATCGTGAACCCAATTCATGTTTATCTCTTATTTTATGTAGCCTTGAGACTCATCCTTCTCTTTTTGATCGCATTCTTGATGCTTAAAAGCATGATCCCGACTTGGCTTATCTTAGCCAAAGTTGTAGGGATAGAAATATCGATGGTTTGCAAGACTTTGAAATTGATGCTTATGGTGGCATTCAAAAATTTGGTAGACTTATCATGCCAAATATTAGTAATCTTTGTAAAGACATTTTAGAAGATTCATCGTTCTAAATTTACCATTCATCCCGGTAATAGTAAAATATATGCGGATATGAAGCGAATTTATTATTGGGATGGAATGAAATCTGATATTTCTAACTTTATTAAGCATTGCATGACTTGCCAACTCATAAAGGCCGAGCATCAAAGGCCCGTTGGGTTATTGCAACCTTTAGACGTTCCTGTTTGGAAGTGGGCTCAAGTTTCCATGGACTTTATCGACGGTCTTCCTCGATCTCGTTTGAGTCATGATAGTTTGTGGGTGATAGTAGATAGACTTACAAAATCGGCCCATTTTATTCCCTTTCGGTTTAAGTGGAACGTACCTATTTTGGCCAAACTTATGTTAAAGAAATTGTTGAATTGCATGGAGTTCCTACTTCTATTGTTAGTGATCGTGATCTATTATTTACTAGTTGATTTTGGAAGAGTCTTCAAAAATCTTTGGGAACGAAGTTTAATTTTAGCACCGCTTATCATTCTCAGTCCGATGGACAAACCGAGCGTGTGAATCAAACTCTTGAAGATCTTCTTCGTGCATGTGTTCTTGATTTTGATGGAAGGTGGGAAGATCATATTTCCCTTGTTGAGTTTTCTTATAATAACAGCTTCCAATCTAGTATTGGTATGGCACCTTTCAAGGCACTCTACGGAAGGCCATGCCGATCTCCTTCTTGTTGGCTTGAGGCCGATGAGGAGCTAGTTTTAGGTCCAAATTTTATTCATGACTCCATAGAAAAGATTGACCTTATTCATCATAGGATGAAAGAAGCTCAAAGAGGTCAAAAATCCTATGCTGATAACCGAAGAAGAAATTTGGAATTTTCTGTGGGAGATTTGGTGTTTATTCGTGTTTCACCTATGAAGGGTGTTGTGCATTTCAGTCGATCGGGAAAATTAGCACTTCGATATATTGGTCCATTTTCCATCACCGAACACATTGGTTCCGTGGCTTATCGCCTTTTATTACCGCTCAATTTTCTACTATTCATCACGTTTTCCATGTCTCTCAACTATGGAAATGCCTTAGGGATTCCGATTCTATTCTTGAGCCCGGTGTTGTTGAAGAAATTGAAGTTTCACCTAATTTGATTTATGAGCAACATCCTATTCGTATCATCGCGATGGAGGTTAAACGCCTTCGAAATAAAGTTGTCCCACTTGTGAAAATTCAATGGTCCTCAAATCCTAAGGATTGTTCTTGGGAATCCAGAGAATTCATCGAGCGAACACATCCGGACTTACTCTCTCGTGCTCTTTAAGGTGAACGTCTGATTTCAAAATTTCTTCTTTTGTATTGATATGCTTTTATGGTTTTTACTCTTTGTTTTTCTTCTTAAGAGAAGACACAATTTCTATAAGGAGGGGAGTCTGTAACAACCCGCATATTTTACGATTGTTTATTTAAATGTTTTATTTAAATATAGCATTATTAGTCGGATTAAAGTCTGAAATGCTACTTTTTGCAAATAGTCGAATTAGAACTTGAGATTACATCCATTGAGTCTAAAACAGCGTTTGTGACCTTTTTGAGTATAAACATCGATATGTTTGGAGTTGAGTTGAATTTTGCTATTTTTCTATTAGGCTTTGGGTTTGGGTTTCAGCCCCTTTAACCTATCATAATACCCTAACTCCACCCCCTCTTCTTTTCATTCATTTTCATTTCCTAACACTTTCAAGCTAAAGAAAAATGGGGTAAGAGACCGGAGAGTGTGCCGAAAATTCGGAGCTTTCTCGGATTGGTGGGTTATTACCGTCGTTTCCTAAAAGACTTTTCTGAAATTTTCGTGCCTCTTACTACTTTGACAAAGAAGGGAGTTAAATACACTTGGACAAACAAACGTGAAGCTTCTTTTCAAAAATTAAAAGAACTCCTTTCCGATGCTCCTATTCTTGTGATTCCCGAAGGGAGCAAAGACTTTATTGTTTATACCGATGCTAGTCGTGTTGGTTTGGGAGCCGTTCTCATGCAAAGGGAACGTGTTATTGCTTATGCTTCTAGGCAATCAAAGCCTGCCGAGGTAGATATGCCATTCATGATTTAAAGCTCGCAGCTATTCTTTTCGCCATTGGAATTTGTCGTCATTATCTTTTGGGAGAGAAATTTGTTCTCTATACCAATCATAAATCTTTGAAGTATTTATTTTCTCAAAAGGAACTTAATTTGCGTCAACAAGGTTGGCTCGAGTTTCTTGCATCTTATGATCTTGATGTTCTTTATACTTTCGAAAAGGGAAATAGTGTTGTCGATGCCCTTAGTCGTAAGCAACAAGCGGTTGTTTCTATGATGATATCCGAGTGGAATGCTCTCGAGACTTTGTCCACTTTTGAGATTCGAGACGTGAACCCAATTCATGTTCATCTCTTGTTTTATGTATCCTTGAGGCTCATCCTTCTCTTTTTGACTGCATTCTTGATGCTCAAAAGAAAGATCCCGAATTGGCTCATCTTAGCCAAAGTTGTAGGATAAAAATATCGATGGTTTGATAGACACTAAAATCGATGCTCGTGGCGGCATTCGAAAATTTGGTAGACTTATCATGTCAAATATTAGTAATCTTCGTAAAGACATTTTAGAAGATTCTCAATGTTCTAAATTTGCCATTCATCCCGATAGTAATAAAATGTATATGGATATGAAGTGACTTTATTATTGGGATGGAATGAAAATCTGATATTGCTAACTTTATTAAGCGTTGCATGACTTGCCAACTCACTAAGGCTGAGCATCAAAGGCCCGATGGGTTATTGCAACCTTTAGACATTCCTGTTTGGAAGTGGGATCAAGTCTCCATGGACTATATTGACGGTCTTCCTCGAACTCATTCTGGTTATGAAAGTTTGTGGGTGATAGTAGATAGACTTACAAAATCCGCCCATTTTATTCCCATTCGGTCTAATCGGACCGTACCACCTTTGGCCAAACTTTATGTTAAAGAAATTATTGAATTGCATGGAGTTCCTACTTCTATTGTTAGTGATTGTGATCCCTTATTTACTAGTGAATTTTGGAAGAGTCTTCAAAAAGCTTTGGGAAAAAAGCTTAATTTTAGCACCGCTTACTATCCTCAGTCCGATGGACAAACCGAGCATGTAAATCAAACCATTAAAGATCTTCTTCGTGCATGTGTTCTTGATTTTGGTGGAAGTTGGGAAGATCATATTTCCCTTGTTGAGTTTTATTATAATAATAGCTTTCAATCTAGTATTGGTATGGCATCTTTCGAGGCACTCTACAGAAGGCGATGCTGATCTCCTTGTTATTGGCTTGAGTTCGGTGAGAAGCTGGTTTTAGGTCTAGATTTTATTCGTGATTCCACAGAAAAGATTGACCTTATTCATCATAGGATAAAAGAAGCTCAAAGCGGACAAAAATCCTATGATAATAACCAAAGAAGAAATTTGGAATTTTCTGTGGAAGATTTGGTGTTTATTCCTGTATCACCTATGAAGGGTGTTGTGCGTTTCAATCGTTCGGGAAAATTAGCACCTCGATATATTGGTCCATTTCCCATCACCGAACGCATTGGTTCCGTGGCTTATCGCCTTTTATTACCGGCTCAACTTTCTGCTATTCATGACGCTTTCCATATCTCTCAACTACGAAAATGCCTTAGGGATTCCGATTCTATTCTTGAGCCCGGTGTTGTTGAAGAAATTGAAGTTTCTCCTAATTTTACTTATGAGCAACATCCTATTCGTATCATTACAACGGAGGTTAAACGCCTTTGAAATAAAGTTGTCCCACTTGTGAAAATTCAATGGTCCTCAAATCCTAAGGATTGTTCTTGGGAATCCAAAGAATTCATCGAGAGAACACATCCGGACTTACTCTCTCGTGCTCTTTAAGGTGAACTTCTCATTTCAAAAAAAAAATCTTTTGTGTTGATATACTTTTATGGTTGTTACTCTTTGTTTTCTTCTTAAGAATTGCGAGGACGCAGTTTCTTTAAGGAGGGGAATCTGTAACAACCCGCATATTTTATGTATATTTAAATGTTTTATTTAAATATAGCATCGTTGGTCGGATTAAAGTCCAAAATATTACTTTTTTGCAAACGGTTGAATTATAACTAGAGACTACTTCCATTGAGTCCAAAACGGTGTTTGCGACCCTTTTGAGTATAAACATCGATATGTTTGGAGTTGAGTTGAATTTTCCAATTTTTCAATTAGGCTTTGCGTTTTGGTTTCAGCCCCTTTAACCCAACACAATACCCTAACTCCACCCCCTCTTCTCTTCACTCATTTTCATTTCCTAACACTTTTAAGCTAGAGAAAAATAGGGGAAGAGAAAAGAAAACAAAATTCCTAAACCCTAGTTTTGCTAGGAAATTCAAATTCAAGCTCCAAAATCAAAGAGAAACTTAGGTAAGCATCCTCTTCTTCTTTTCCACCTCAATTTCTCTCCAATTTTCAGAAATTCCTAAACACCAACTTAGAAAATATTTGCATTTGATCATAGATTGGAGCTTCTAGAGTTGAAGTTGAAGAGTGATTGAGCTTTCCTTTATTTTAAAGCTTCTCATTTGTTGTGTTTGGGTTTAAAGGTGAGTTCTTGAACTCACATCTATGTCTATACCTTTGATAGTTGTTAGGTATGAATTCCTAACACATATTTCATGTTTATTTGCTTTGAATTGAATTGGATGAGTGAATTTTCCAATTTTTGATATTTTCAAGTCAAAATCTATGAAAATCCTACATTGAATGTTTTGACATGTTGTTTGGAGTGTATTGAAGAGCCTACAGGGTCGGGTTGTCAGTTGGCATAAATCCCTAGCCATCTTTGCTCGTTCGATCGCCTCCGAGATTATTTGGCCATCAATGGCCAAGGAAAAAATTACTCTGAGCTTCAGCTCAGATGTCCGGTAGTATGATCAGATGTCTGAAGCTACGGAATGAAAATTCCAGACCTTCAGCACAGACATCTGAGCTTACTTCCCAGACTTTTGGACGATTTGGAATAAAATTTTCAGTCTTTCAGCAAAAACGTCAGGGAGAACCACCAGACGTCTGGAGCTGCTAATTTCAGCTATCTTACATGTTTTTGATGGGTTCCCATTTATATCGATTTTCTTTGTTGATCCGATTAGTTATTATCACTTTTATCGACTATGATGACTTCTTTTCTAGATTTTGGGAATATCCATTTTGATGGATTTGGTATCGATATATATGGATTTGATTCACGTCTTCGAATGTGAATTTTTAGTGATCGATTGTTTTTACAATCGTTTTCTGTGATTTGTCACTTTAAAATACAAAGGTTTCTATAGTAGTAGTAAATATTCAAACTCTTTCACAAAAATGATTTCAACGTTATCTTTATTACAAAGCTCATTTTAAAAACCGTTTTTCAATTTATTAGTATATACAAACCTTTACCTCATTCGTTCGAGAAATCTAATTAAATGACTTAGCAAAATAAGTGGTATGAAATGCTTGCGTTTACTTTATCGGTTAATTCTTGGACTTGTTCGATTGAACTCTTGTGACAACTTTCGAGTGGAAATCTACGATTTGTTCGTAAATATTTAAGTTAAGCCATTGGTTATGGGACATGAAGCTAAACTCATTTATTTATTAGCTTAGTGTAATTCACCTTTTTTATTGATCAATGGTGATCATTTTATGGTTTAGACTAGCGATATGCGATGTCTCTTTGTCCATGTAGGGGAATGTACCTCGTTTTATTGAGCTTCGTCTCATTTCTTTTATAGGCTAACGACATATGGTTTCTTTGGAGTTTCGACTCATTTTTATGGGCTAGCGACCATGTTCTTTTATGGAGTTCGGTTCATCGGATGTACCGTTATTGTACTACGTCATTGTTCCGGCTTATCAGGTTCATCGGGTGTACCGTTGTTGTACTATGTCGATGTTCCAAAGTATTCGAGTTTCAGGCTCCTCGGGCGTACCGTTATTGTACTACATCGTTGCACCAGATCTATGGTTAGCGACCATGGGATAGCAACCCATTTTTGATACATGTGTTGGTGAGTTTTCATGCTCCCGTTTGTGATAGGCCCCCCTTTTGATTTCTGGATTTCTAAATGATGATTTCTAGAATTTATGTTTCACCAAATTTTGATGATATGCATTGATAATCTTTATCAATATTTGTGGTTTGGTGATAAAATAAAGAATATGACATTCTTCTTGGTGTTTTGAGATTCTTGAGATATTTTATGATTTTTGTTGTTATTTAATATACAATTGTCACAGTACGGCATTATTGTTATCATACATTTTGTTATATCTCTTATCCTATCTCATTTTATATGATATTTATAGCTAGACTAATCCGTTTATTATTTCCTTCTTAAATAATACTTGGGTCAGACGGAGGTATTTCAGGTGCTCCTGCTTGGCTTCTTATCAGGGACTGTCACCTGACTTTTGGCTAACTACTTAGCTTAGTAGTTTTTGTTTTATACATTCGAGATAGAGACTCCTTGATGTATAAATATTATTTTGTCTAGCACTTGTGCCTATCCTTTTGTGATGTAGTGGATCTTACATGACCACTGCTTTGATGTACACTTTTATGTGTTATATTCATATATGTTTCCGCCTTTGTGATATGAATATAATGACTGATTTATATTATGTTTATTTTATATTTGTTTTCGAAAGTCACATAGCTGCTATGTAGTAGTTTTTAGTTTGTATCTGTATGTCAGATTTCCTCTTGAAACAAAATGCATATAATACTATCTGACATATCGGTACTCGCACAAAGCAATTACACAGAGGGTCACTCCTCAACAGCCTTATTCTTCGTGCTAGTTGACGGCATTACAACGTAGTATCCTTGGCCAGTGTGAGTATAGAGGTGGGGCGTCACAGCTTGGTATCAAAATCAAACTTCGGAACAATATAGAATATTTTAGCAAGGATCATTGTCCTAAGTCTTTCTTAGGAATCGTGCCTTAGGATTTATCCGAGTCATTGGACCCATTCTATCCTATTTTCTTTTATGGCGCCTTGTTTTATCAATCATGATTGTTTGATATTCATTTTGAGAATAACATTTTTCCTCTTCTTTCTTTCTTTCTTAAAGAAGAGAAGTGGTTAAGTCCGGTCATCCTAACACCGATCAATCCAGTGCTACTCCTCAGGATGGAGTATTCATGTTTGCCCAGCAGTTTTTAGATCTTGTAAATAATGCTCAAGCTACTGGATCCATTCCAGAGCCTACTCATCCTAAATCTGGGTTTGCATGCCTGTGCGGTGATTATATCAGTTTGGGTGGAAGGTCGTTCAAGGGTTCCGAAAGCGTTATAGAAGTCCAAGCTTGGCTTAGATAATGCGATCGCATCTTTTCTCGCATGAATCTTGTTGATCTCCATCGAGTCCAAGTGGCTTCTAGTATGCTCCAAGAGAGAGCATTAGATTGTTATAGGCTTTTAATTTTAGAAATTATCGAAGCAGATCTTATTTGGGAGCAATTCCGGGAAAGATTCGAGTTAAAGTTTGTGCCGAAGGCTGAAAAAGTAACTTTAGCTCGACGCTTTATTGACTTATTCATGGTGAATCTTCTGTGACATATTACGTCGCATCTTTTGAATCTCTCTTCAAATAAGGGGTCGAGTATATTAATACCCCGTTGAAGAAAAATCAAAGGTTTATTTATGGGTTAAATAAGAATCTCAAAACGCCATTACTTTTGAAATTAGAAGTTTGTTTTGATCAGCTTGTTAATATTGCTCTTCGACTTGAACAGGAGGATAAGGAAAGCGATGTTGAAGTTGTGGGTGCCAAATAGAACTTCAACATCAACAAGAAGAGGCTAATTAAGTTCAAGCCTAATCCCAGCAAGAAAGGAAAGCAAGAAACTTCGGTAGCAAAGATTCCTACCTCTAGTCGTGGGCAATGCTACAATTGTGGTTCTAAGGACCATTATGTGAATAGGTGTCTGAAACCCCTTTTTGTCGTTATTGAAAAAGTTCGGGTCATCTTTTATCTTCATGCCCCAAACTTCCAAGCAAAAAAGAGGGAAAGCTAAATGTTGTGCAAGCTCCTAGTAACACTTCTCTTGGTCAAGGTGTTTCTCATTCTATCCTTGATGGCATTAATATGTTTCATGATTATCCTATTCGAGTTCTTTTTGATATGGGTGCATCTAACTCTTTTATATCAAAAGAACTTGTTGACATTTTGTCTTTAAATGTTATATGCTTGATGACTTCTTTGAGAATTGCGAATTCAGTTGGTGGACCCACTACACTCGGTTTGCTTTGTAAAGATATCGAGATTATTTTATGTGACTATGCTTTTCGAGCTAATTTGCATGTTATGCGTCACCTTGGTTTCAGAATGATTTTGGGAATAGATTGGCTTAATCGTTATGAAGCCCACATCCTATGTCTCGAGAGGACCATATATCTTCGACATCCTCAATCTGCTAAGTAGATTTCTATTATTTTTAAAGATTTAGATTCCAATTTGGTAGTATTCTTATATTCTCTAAATCCCCATAATAACGATAATTATGATGAGGAAGATGTCATTTCCCTCATTTGTTCGTGAATTTCCTGACATATTTGAGCCTATTTTAGGATTACCACCTAAGCGAGCAATTGAGTTCAGAATTAATTTAATCCCTGGAGCTCTACCTATCACTCATCCTCCTTATCGTATTTCCAATAAGGAAAATGAGAAGATGCGTAAACAATTATCCGAATTGGAAACAAAACAATTTATTCGTTCTAGTTTCTTTCCTTGGGGAGCTTCGGCTATTTTTGCGAAGAAATCCGATGGTAACTTAGGCTTTACGTTGACTACCGCAAGCTTAATGACCTCACCGTCAAGAATAAATATCCTTTACCTTGGATTGATGATCTATTCAATCAACTTAGCGGTGCTAGAGTCTTTTCACAGTTAGACTTAGCAGTCGGTTTTCATCAGCTTCGTATTGCCGAGATGGCATTCCTTGACACCATTTCGTACTCGTTATGGATCTTATGAATGGCTTGTTATGCCATTTGGTTTAACGAATGCTTCAGCTTATTTCGTCGACCTTATGAACTGAGTTTTCAAAGACTTCCTCGATCGATTTGTTCTCATCTTCATAGATGATATTCTTGTTTATTCTAAAATCAAGAAAGAGCATGAAAAACATTCTTGTTTTTAAAACTGTTTTCAATCTATTAGTATATACAAACCTTTACCTCGTTCGTTCGAGAAATCTAACTAAACGACTTAGCAAAACAAGTGGTATGAAACGCTTGCGTTTACTTTGTTGGGTAGTTCTTGGACTTGTTCGATTGAACTCTTGTGACAACTTTGGAGCAGAAATCTACAATTTGTTCGTAAATACTTAAGTTAAGCCAATAGTTATGAGACATGAAGCTAAACTCATTTATTTACTAGCTTAGTGTAATTCACACTTTTTATTGATTAATGGTGATCATTTTATGGTTTAGACTAGCGATATGTGATGTATCTTTGTCCACGTGGGGGACTGTACCACATTTTATTGAGCTTCGTCTCATTTCTTTTATAGGCTAACGACCTATGGGTTCTTTGGAGTTTCGACTATTTTTGTGGGCTAGAGACCCATGTTCTTTTACGGAGTTCGGTTCATCGGACGTACCGTTATTATACTACGTCGTTGTTCCGGCTTATCGGGTTCATCGGGCGTATCGTTGTTGTACTACGTCGATATTCTGAATTATTCGAGTTTCAGGTTCCTCGGGCGTACTATTATTGTACTACATCGTTGCACCGGCTCTATGGTTAGCAACCATGGGATAGAGACTCGTTTGTGATACACGTGTTGGTGATTTTTCATGCTCCCGTTTGTGATAGGCCCCCCTTTTGATTTCTGGGTTTCTAATTGATGATTTCTAGAATTTGTGTTTCACCAAATTTTGATGATATGCATTGATAAGCTTTATCAATATTTGTGGTTTGGTGAATAAAATAAAGAATATGACATTCTTTTTGGTGTTTTGAGATTCCTAAGATATTGTATGATTTTTGTTGTTATTTAATGTATATTGTCACAGTATGGCATTATTGTTATCACATGTTCTTGTTATATCTCTTATCCTATCTCATTTTGTATGATATTTATAGCTAGACTGATCTGTTTATTATTTCTTTCTTAAATAATACTCGGGTCAGCCCGAGGTATTTCAGGTGCTTCTACTTGACCACTTATCAGGGACTATCACCTGACTTTTGGCGAACTACTTAACTTAGTAGTTTTTGTTTTATACATTCGAGATAGAGACTCCTTGATTCATAAATATTCTTTTGTCTAGCACATGTACCTATCCTTTTGTGATGTAGTAGATCTTACATGACCACTACCATGATGTACACTTTTATGTGTTGTATTGATATCTGTTTCTACCTTTGTTATATGCTTATCTATGACTGGTTTATGTTATGTTTATTTTATATTTGTTTTCGAAGGTCACATAGCCACTGTGTAGTAGTTTTGAGTTTGTATCGGTATGTCGGATTTCCTCTTGAAACAAAATGCATGTAATACTGTCTGACATATCGGTACTCGTACAAAGCAATTACACAGATGGTCGCTCCTCAATAGCCTTATTCTTCGTGCTAGTTGACGGCATTACTCTGTAGTGTCCTTGGCAAGTGTGAGTATAGAGTGGGGCTTCACAGTAGATATACTAATTGCATATCTGGACTAGTGGTAACGTATAGCAGCTACTACCTCCCACCTCAGACACACTTCCAAATCAAAATCAAGGGTGGCCACCAAATCAATCACAAAGTCAGAATATATTGTACCGAAGGAACATGCCCAATAGGAGGAATGATCTCACTTGGTCCGGCGTGGTCCCTGTTTTAGTCACATCTATGCTCACTCACGGGAGTCAGGGTCACGTCATACCTATACAAAAATAGTTCACCAAACCATCCCACTTCATTTCTGGAATCTCCACCATGTACACAATTGTTAAAGTGGTTTTCGGTATTGGCAGAGAGTATGACAATATCCGATCTCGTTCCCTTTAACAACCAAACGCTTATTTCACACCGGATGGTTCTTTTACATTCCAAAGTCAATTCATAATTTATATCAAAATATCATATTCTCAAAACCATAATTCTTTCGAAAATCATATTCACTTTGAAATCATATTTACCATCGTTTCTGAAATCAAAATTTTCTTTCCAAAATCATATTTCCAATTAGGTTACATCCTCCCTTCAAAATCATCGTATTCAATTAATTATAACATTTAAATCCCAACTTAGGTTAAAACATCATTAACCGTATTTGCTTTTAAACTAATGGAATTTGAATATAAACACATTCTCTATACTAGTCTTGAAATTTAGCAATTAGTTTAAATGGTTATAAATAGTTAAAATAATTATAAATAGTTAAAAATACTCTAGAATAGTTTAATTATAGGTTAAAATACATTTAAATTGATTTAAGATAGTTAAATAATTTTAGAATATATTAAATATAATTAAAATAGATTAAATAGCTTTAAAATAGATTAATTAAATTTAAAATAAGTTAAAATGGGTTAATAGTTTAAAATAAATTAAATGGTTTAAAATAGGTTAAAATGATTTAATATAGTTAATATAGGTTAAAATAGTTTAATAGTATGAAAATCTTAATAATTAATGTCTTTAAATAATATATTTTTAAAACGATTTATATTAAAAATATGAATTTTAATTTATTATCAATTTAAACTATTCATTTCCTTTCAACACATTTGGACTATTTTAATTTCCAAAACCCAATTCCAGATTTAAAATTCCAATTCTCAATAAAAAATTAAACCAATATCGCTTCCAATCCATGTTCGAAATACCAATTTAAATTACTCAAATTTCAATATATTCCGAAGTTATATTTCAACAATTTTGATAACTCAATTTCGATAATTTCCTTTATACTTCTAAATCAACTTTAAGATTAAGATTTTATTCCTTTAAACCAATTCCAATTTTAACAAAAATTTGTATTTTGATAATAATTCGATTTATAAAATCAAATTTTATTTCAAAATATCATTTAACTAAATTCAAGAAATTTAACGATTTAAAATCATTTAAATTTAACCAATCCGGTGTCTGTATATAATTCTCTACCCTAGGGTCAAGTGATATGGATATTTATCATTTCAATCCGCAATTTAAAATTTTACGGTTATATATCATTTCAAACCGCAATCCCAAATTTAAATTAAAATCCATAAAATCGCTCAAGTATATCATTTCAACCCATAATGATTTTTCTAATCAATAGATCGTTCGGGTATATATCATTTCAACCCATAGTGATTTTCCTAATAATAACTAAGGGAACTTGTAGAGTGATAGCATTTCATAAATCAAATATAGCATCCAACCATCCAATAATAATTCAAACATCCATCACAATCATCATCTAATTCATCCAATGAATATCAACAATTAACATATTATTATATACAGGTGATTAACTGGCAATTAAAATTCAATAATAAATAATATGACAATTTAATTCAAAATAAAATTTAAATCAACGAGAATAACAGTTTAAATACACCAAACAGCCATAAATAAATTCCAAATCACATCATAAATATAATTTAACTAACATAAGAAATTTTAGAAGTTGTGAGTGGATCATATCACTCACCTTTGAATTTAAATCGAATTTAAATCCAATTTAGGGCCCAAATTCAGACAATCTTAGACTTGTCCAAACTAGCGTCAAAATGTTCGAAATTTCAATATGATCCCAGCGGAAGAAACCGCGCATGAATTGGAGTTCGTATGCAGAAGTTATAAGCGTTGGAACATTAAAAAAATTGAACTTTTAAATTAAATAAAAAAAACAACACTCGCACGTCAGCAAGGCCGGTTGCTCGAAAACACTAAATCATGCGTCACCTTCCAGGATTTGAAACGAACGGAGCCGCCATCGATCGCCTATCTTCACCATTGCTATGACCATCTGGAGAACTATCGAACATCTCCCCGCGACCCACCTCCTCAAGCCGCCCACGTCGACCCCCTTCACGACGCCTCCGCCGCCACGAATTCGCTAGCCCCGCCGCTGCCTATTCAAGCAATTTTCGACGACCCCCTAACAATCTCGATAAACGAACAACGCCACAATCATCTGCTCTCAACCACCTTCCCAACGCCACCTCCCGATCGTCGATCGAGCGACGGTCCACCATTGGATCGTCCAAAACCTAGAATGGACTGCCCAGGTTCATTCTCGATTTCTCGAAAAACGGTGTATCTAATTGAAAAATGAATTATTGCAGTGGATTGCGCTCGTCAAGAGCTTTGAATCGGTATATAATTTGCTAGGGTTTGGAGGAGTTTGGTTTTGGGATTGAATTGCAATTGAATTTGTAAGTTTGTTTGTCTGCCATTGAGAAGGAGAAGTATACATATGAAATGTATGTACTAGAATGGGGAATAAGAAATAATTAGGGTTTATAACGAGCTATTTATAGGCATAGCTGAAATAGAAAAGAATGGACCGGATCGATTTGGATTGGAATGATAAGCGACCCAAAAAGCCCATTCTGCCTCCGGAATGAAAATGGGTCAACCTATATATCAAAATCGATGTTTTTGGTGATTTTAAACTCAATGAAACAATTTTCAAGTCCTAATTCCATCGTATGAAGAAGTTATAATAAAATCATCTTATTTCAAATTGATTTCAATTAAATTAATTTCTTGGCGTTTCGAGTTCGTACGATCAAACGTCAAGTCCGATCGTTACGAAACTTAAAATCCTACAATAATTCACTGTTACAGATCCGATAGAACAAGTTTCATCGAAACCCGAGCCAGTTGCCAAAATGGTGATATTTCAAGTTAATTAAATAAATTAATATTAAATTAATTTAAATCAAATTTCAATTCAAATTTAATAATCAACAAATTTCATCAATCTTGATTACCAGGACATTTACAATAATTTAAAACACTTTTACATATCAATTCAGTGTTTAAGATTTCACTGTTTGCAGTGTTCAGTTTAAATTTGTAATTAAAACCAATTTAATTGTAATTTAATTTCAATAAATTGCTTTAATTTGATTTCAACCTTTATTCTCAACCAATCATAAATCTAATAATATAGTTAACATTTATTTTACATTTCATTACATTAATATACTCCCATTTCCATCTTTTATTTGCATTAACTATTATATTCCTATATTTAATTTTGGTTAATTTCACACATTAAATAAAATATCCCAAATTGACTTATTTATCCCAATTTCACTATTTTATTAAATCGACTATTACATAATAAACATGATTAACATTTCTGTCCATTTTGTTACATTCACAATTTAAAGTTATTTGCTTAACTCTCATTAATGTAACATTTATTTACATTTAGTTTCAATTGATTTCAGATTAAATCTTATAGACTAATTAAATAGGTAACTTATAATAATTGTTACCATTAACTTTTAATCACGTGATAAGTTTATTATTTACAAACAAATGTTACCATTGCTTACATAACACGGATTTTATCCAATTATCATTAATTTTATACTATTTCACAAATAGTTTAGTATTTACATTTGTTTTCATTTATTCAATTTATAGCCAAATATAACATTTATCATTTCAATTGATTGGAGTTTCGTTCAAATTGCTAATGATTAACTTAAATTAACATCGTTACCTTTCATTTTAGCTATTATTTCACTATTATATCACAAATTTTTTATTTCTCCCAATATTTGATCACAAAATCCTATTAAATAAACTATTTTTAATTGTCGAAATTAACGGGTCGTTACACCAATTAATAGAAATAAGTTAAATTCTACACTTGGTTATAAATTGAATATAAGAGAACTAATATAAATATTAAATAAATTATTGAAATAGTTTGTAAAAAATGGTAATTGAATAAAACCAGTATTATGTAAGTAATTGTAATATTGATTTGTAAATAATAAACTTATAAATGTGATGAAAGGTTAACGGTGACAAATTATTATATGTTACCTATTTATTTAGCTCTTTAAATTTAATTTGAAATCAATAACAATTAATTCACTTATTTATTACAGTTAATGTAGTTTAAATTAGTAAGTGAAGAATATTTATTTAATAAAATGTAACCAATGTAAATTCTATTCATAATATGATAATTGATGTAACAAAAAGAATGAAACCAAGATAAAATAATTAATTGGGATTTTAAATTATAATTAATGTGTAAAATTGATAAAATTCAATATAATTGAATTATAGTAGTTAATACAAATAAAAGATGGAAATGTAGCCTATTAGTGAAATAAGACATCAACAAATATTAACTATGAATAATTGATTGAATATAAAGTCTGAAATCAAATTTAAACAATTTACTGAAGTTAAATTATAATAAATTGGATTTAATTACAGTTGAAATTGAACACTGTAATTAGTAAATTTTTAAACACTAAATTAATGTGCAAACGTGTTTGAATCATTATAAATGTCTAAGTAATCAAAAATGATGAAATTTGTTAGTTGATAAATATTTAATAAAAAGTGATTTAATTAATTTAATATTAATTTATTTAATTAATGTAAAAATGGCCATTTTGGCCATTATCTTAGATTTCGACGAAAACAGTTTCGTCGAATCCAAAACAGTGAAGTATTGTAGGATTTCAAGTTTCGTAGCGATCGAACTTGTCGTTTGATCATACGGACCCGAAATGCCTAGAAATCAATTTATTTAAAATCAATTGAAATCAATTTGAAATAAACTGATTTTAACAAAACTTCTTCATACGATAGAATTAGGACTTGAAACATGTTCCCCGAGTTCGAAAATATTTAAAACATCTATATTGATACATGGGATGACCCATTTTCATTCCGGAGGCAGAATGGGCTTTCCGGGTCGTTTATCGTTCAAAAATCCAAATCGAATCTTATCCGTTCCTTCTATTTTCTGCTCTCCCTATAAATAGATCATTATAAACCCTAGGTTATCTCTTATTTCTGATTTTAGTACGTATAATTCCATCTTCTTCTCTCTTCTCAATGGCTGTAAACCTTAATTCTCAAATTGCAAATCAAATTCAAAACCAAATCCAAAAATTAAACTCCTCTAAACTATTGCAAATTATATATCGGTTTGAAGCTCTTGACGAGCACAAGTCAAATCTGCTGTTAATTTTTCGATCTGGGTTTCTGTATGTTCGAAATTCGAGGGATTATTCTTGACCGTTCATCGCGTTGAGATCAACTTCGTCGGATCGACAAATTGAGGGTACCATTTTATAGAGAGGACCGAGGGGTGTGGAACCATGCAAGTTGGAGGATCATCGGATGGTCGGATCGATGGCAATAATTCTAATAGGGTTGGGATTTTTGTGGTGGCTGCACCTCTCTAGTCGCGATCGAAGTTGTGGAATTGGCCGCGTGGGGTCAGCGAGACGTGGGGGAGGTGGCGAGGTCGTAGGTCGCGCGTGTTCGTGGTGATCGGCGTTGTAGCGGCAGTGCATACGTGAGTTAGGGTTTCATTCAGGAGCTGTAGGGTTTCGATCCTGGAGAAGATTGATGATGTATGCGTATAATTTTTTTCTGTTTTTATCTATTTTGTTTTATTTTATATCGTTTAGCTTCTAATATTCATAACTTTCACATATGAGGTCCGTATTATACGCGGTTTGTTCCACTGGGATCGTATTGAAATTCTGGATATTTCAACGCTAGTTTGGACCAATTTTGAGACTATTTGAATTTTGGGCTTAAATTGGATTTTTATTCGATTTAAATCCAAAAGTAAGTGGTTTGACCTAATCACAACTTCTAAAATTTCTTATGTTAGTTATATTTAATTTATGATATGATTAGAAATGTATTTATGACTGTTTGGTACATTTAGATTTCTATTCCTGTTAATTTGAATTTATTGAATTAAATGGTCATTTTATTTACTATTGAATTTAAATTGCCAGTTAATTACCTATGTCTAATAATCTGTTAATTATTGATATTTTTGGTTGAATTGGATGATGATTGTGATGGATGTTTGAATTTATTATTGGATGATTGGATGCTATATTTGATTTATGAAATGCTATCACTCTACAAGTTCCCTTAGTTATCGTTTAGGAAATCACTATGGGTTGAAATGATACATATCCGAACGATCTATAGATTAGGGAAAAATCATTATGAGTTGAAATGATAAACTCGAGCGATTTTGTGGATTCTAATATTAATTTACGATTGCAGTTTGAAATGATATATAACCGTAAAATTTTAAATTGCGGATTGAAATGATAAAATCAGTATCACTTGACCTGACGGTAGAGAATTATATACGGGCACCGGATTGGTTAAATTAAATGATTTTAAAATCCTTAACTCCCGAATTTAATTAAATGATATTTTGAAATAAAATTTGATTTATGTAAATTGAATTATTATTGGAAAATCAAATTTTATGTTGAAATGTGAATTGGTTTAAAGGAATTGCTTTAAGAAATTAAATTGAAAGTTTAAAGTTAAATTTTTAAGTATAAATGAAATTCTATCGGAATTGAGCTGTTGAATTTGTTTGAAATTTGACTTCGAAATATTTTGAAATTGGAGTAATTCGAATTGATATTTGATCATGGATTGAAAACGATATGAAATTCAATAGTTTATTTGAAATTTAAAAATTGAAAGGTTTGAAATTTGGTTTTTTGATTTGGAAATTGGAAATGGTCCAAATGTGTTGAAATGAAATGAATAGTTAAATTTGGTAGTAATTCCAATATTAACTATATAAAGTATTTTAAACTGTTTTAAACCAATTTAATTTATTTTAAACTAATCAAACCATTTTTATTTCATTTTAAACCTAATTAATCTATCTTAAAGCTATTTAATTTATTTTAATTATATTTAATCTATTATAAATCTATTTAACTCTCTCAATCAATTTGAAAATATTTTAAATCTATTTTAAATATCTTAGAGTATTTTAACTATTTAAAAATCTATTTAAACCATTTATAACTACCTAAACTTTTTTCTAAAATTCAAACTAAGTAAAGTTGATGTCTTTATATTCAAATTCATTGATTTAAAAGCAAATACAGCTAAATAATGTTATAATCTAAGTTAAGATTTAAATGTTATAACTAATTGAATATGATGATTTTGAAGTAAGGATTTAATCTATTTTGGAAGCATGATTTTTGAAAGAAATTTTGATTTCAAAAACGATACGATTTCAAAGGTAAATATGGTTTCAAAGTGAATATGATTTCAAAAGTATTATGGTTTTAAGAATATGATATTTTGATATAAATTGTGAAATGATTTTGGAAATGTAAAAGAACCATCCGGTGTGTAATAAGTGATTGGTTGTTAAAGAGACCGAGATCAAATATTGTCATACTCTCTACCGGTACCGAAAACCGCTTTAACAACTATGTACATGGTGGAGATTTCAGAAATGAAGTAGGATGGTTTGGCAAGCAATCCAATATGAGGTATTTATGTGACCCTGACTCCCGTGAGTCAGCTTGATGGGGCTAAAATCAAGAGCCACGTCGGGCCAAGTGAGGTCATTCCTCTTATCGGGCACACTTCTTCGATATTATATTCTGACTTTGTGATTTGATTTGGTGGCCCCCCATGATTTTGATTTGGAAGTGTGTTCCAAGGTGGGCGGTAGTAGCTGCTATGTGTTACCACTAGTCCGGATAAATGGTATATCTACCCTGGTATTTCCTCGTGTGCCATGGCGCATGCTCTATCGTGCCTTCTACGAGTTTGTTTTGTGTCGTACCTATGGAATGCTCCCTGATAGCCCACCTACGGGTAGAGTTTGCAGTATCTGTATAGACTACGACATCATATCAAATGTGTTAAGAGGGATATGGGTAATGCCTTAACGCTATTTTAATACTTTACTTTATTGTAGACACTATTATAATAGCGTATTGTACTACATGGTAGATAGTTTAACGGATCCTTAGGAGATTTGAATCCCGAACTTCTTTTAAGTTATTGCACTCACTTAGACACTAGATAGGAGATGTCAAACCCCGTAAACATCTCTGACGCCATCACACGCATATTTACCGCTGATTTAACTTACGTAAGATCTTTTAGTTCTGACTCGAGTGTTTTGTCTTTTCAATTCGCTCGGGCAAGCCTGAGCATTTCAGGATTTTGAAGACTTTATTTCTAGAGGACAAAGACGAAGATTTGTACTATTATTATTTATGATATTTATTCCACTGCATCATGTTGTTCCGCTGCATTTATTTATTTATTCTTGTTGTCTGTAACTCTGATTCAGTATTGTATTAGTATAATCAAATTTATGTGTAAATATCTTCATGAACTGTTATTTGATTATTATATTTTGTCATTCCGCTACGAGATTTTGTATTTATTTCCTTTCTTTCTCTGCTTTTTCTTATTACCCCATAACAATTTGCACTTTTGAATGGTTTGAGTCTGACATGTGTATCATCTTAAAACGTCCAAAAAGGCAGGTCATTACAGTTGGTATCAGAGCTTAGGTGTATTGATAACCCTAGCTTTGTGGGGTCTGACTCATATTGATTGGGGTAGTAATACCCTAGAATGAGTCGCTGAGTGTGTGTGTGTGTGTGTGTGTGTGTATATATATATATGTAAGAGAACGTATTTGTTAGTGTTATAAAAAGGTTTTTATATTGTGTTAATTTGTTCTGTTTTGTATTTATAAATTTTGGTTGGTGCATAGGACGCTATGACATCGATAGGGATTTCTAAATACTTGATAGGACAGACCGACACAATATTGTTTTGAATATAAATGAACGAAATAATTTTGCCTATTATATATTTTGTATATAAAATAATAGTTTTATAAATGATATATTTGGTTGTAATATGGTTGTTATGAGGTAGTGAGATTTATAAATATTGGTTGAGAAATGAGATTGTAGAGAAAATACATATAAATTGGAATTTTAGAACTTAAATTCTGGGGTTTTGAGTAATTCTTTCTGAAGATTTTGGAATATATTAGCCCTATTTGGGAGTATTTTCTGATATAAATATTTCAATATAATTTGAAAGAAGTGTTTAAAAAAGAATTTTGGAAAGAAATAAGTTCTGTGCTCCTCTCTCTATCGTTGGAAAATAATTTCGGTGATGAGTGCATGCATCATCGACGTTCATTTTCGAGTTTCAAAGTGGGAAGACTGCTGTAGTAATTTTACTGCACATTTGTTTTGATAAATAAATATTAAATTTTATTTCTAAATACGATTTGATATATATATATATATATATATATATATATATATATATGGTTATATATATTATTTCAAATGATTTGAAATGAAGCCCAGCATTCAGTTCTTAAATTTCTGTAAATTAGAGATTCTAATTATTGTAATAGAATGAAACTTTAACTATTTAATAATTGGAACTTTTAAAATGAACATAAGAAAGTAAATGCTAAGTTATAAATGAAATATATATGAAATTTGAAAATTGTAACCTGTAAGTAAAAAGGATATGAAAAATGAGAAATGATAACTATTGAACATTTTGCTAATTAAAATATAAACTTGTGTAACTTTCAATTGCATTCTTACAACATACTTCTGACTTACCAAAATATTAAAAGGTGAAATGTTTAATAAGAAAATGTAATGGAATATTATACAAGTAAAACTTAAGTAATGAGAATGTTCAATGGACTTTCTTTTATAAATAAGAGCCTTGATATTTTGATTTCTATAAGCTTAAGTTAAAAATTGAAATGCCACTAATTAAAAGTAATAGAGAGTGAGTATTATCAATAAATGATTATAAACTTAAGTTAATGTTGAAAACTATTGATAATTAAGGTAAATAATAAAATAAATACTATACTAAATTAAATAACCATCACTTCAGAAAGTGTTGAAATGATTCAGAAACTAGATTTAATATTCAATGACTCTATATAAAGAATTAAATGTAAATTAAAAGTAAAAAAATCTAAGTATGAACTTATGCGCTCATGAATATTAATATCTAATATAAACCAAGTATATAAATTAATAAATGGGAACTAAACTGCAATAAGATGTATGAAATACTTGAATAATAAATTCATTAGTTATTATAAATAATTGAAAAGAAATAACTTATGTGAGAAATGAATGTAAAGCAATGAAAAGAAGTTAACATTATATGAATAAATGAAAAAGGTGAATTTTGTAAGTAATGAATGGAGATAAATGAAATAAGTACTTATTAAATGAATGTAAAATTATTTTCAAGGGAACCAATATAGTACTTTAAGAATTGATTATATACGTTTAAATAATTATATATGAGTCACATATGTAAGAAAAATGTAAATAACACATGTAAACAAATGAATGTAAATAAATGGAATTAAGTACCATATGAATGAATGAAAGTTGAATTTTGTTAAGACATAAATGTAAATTAAAGAAAATAATCATGATATGAATGAGAATTAAGAATAATAAATTGTTGTGAAATAAAATTTATAAGAATAGCTTAAATAAATGCTTGGAGTCATTGTTTGTTTGGTTTATGGGTTGTTTGAGATATAATACTTCTAATTGTTTGGATGTATGAATAATATGTTGATTTTTATCTAAAACTGTTGAGTGTATGGTATACTTAATAGTTTATTTGTCGTTCTATACGATTTAAAAGTGTCTAAACCCGAACAAAACTAAAGGTTTTGGTTGATATGTTTGGATAATTGATTTGTTTTGATTTTATGTGATGATTGTATGTTGTTGGTTGGAAGTGACTGTTTTTATGTTATGTTGATTGCTTGTTATTAATTAAAACAATATAAATATTTCACTTTTATATAATTATTAACCCTTTAGATTGTATAAGTGAAATACAGGTTATGGAAGCAATTTCTACTGCTTTTGGTTCCATAAAATAAGCGTTATTTGCCCGACAAATAGGTATGTTCTCGAATTATGGTTTTATAGCGATATTGTATTATTTTTCCCGTGGTTGGGATATATTATTTTGAAAATATGATATATATTGTTTATTATTGATATTATTATTTCTCCCAGACCTCTCCAAACAAAGGAGACTCTACCGAAATTTTTCGTGAATTTTGGACTTAAAAATTTTTATGAAGTATTTTTCAAACTTTTATTAACTTGAATATAAAAAGGATTTAATGGTTATAAATTGATATATTTTATTTCATTGTTTAATTTGTAAATTTATTTGTTATAAATTTAATATTTTGAATAAGATATATTGATTAGTTAATTCCTTCTTTTCCCTTCTTTTTCCTTTTTGGGGACGAAAAGTTTTGAGTAGAGAAGATAGTAATGACCCGTAAATTTCGACAATTAAAAATAGTTGATTTGATAAGATATTGTAAGTCAACGTTGGAAGAAATTAAAATTTGTGATTTATTGATGAAAATAATAACTAGAACGAAATTGTAACCATATTAATTTAAGTTAATTTTTAACAACTTTAATGAAAACCCAAATAATAGAAAAAAGTTAAATGCTACACTTGGTTACAAATTGAATATAAGAGAATTAATATAAATATCGAATGAATTATTGAAATAGTTTGTAATAAATGGTAATTGAATAAAACCAGTGTTATGTAAGTAATTGTAATATTGATTTGTAAATAATGAACTTATAAATGTAATAAAAGGTTAATGGTGACAAATTATTAATGTTACCTATTTATTTAGTTCATTAAATTTAATTTGAAATCAATTGCAATTAATTCGCTTATTTATCGCAGTTAATGTAGATTAAATTGGTAAGTGAAAAATGTTGATTCAATAAGATATAACCAATGTAATTTCTATTCATAATATGATAATTGGTGTAAAAGAATGAAACCAAGATAAAATAATTAATTGGGATTTTAAATTATAATTAATGTGTAAAATTGACAAAATTTCAATATAATTGAATTATAGTAGTTAATACAAATAAAAGATGGAAATGTAGCCTATTAGTGAAATAAGACATCAATAAATGTTAACTATGTTATTTGAGTAATAGTTGATTGAATATAAAGTATGAAATCAAATTTAAACAATTTACTTAAGTTAAATTATAATAAATTGGATTTAATTACAGTTGAAATTGAACATTGTAATTAGTAAATTTTTAAACACTGAATTGATGTGTAAACGTGTTTGAATCATTATAAATGTCTAAGTAATAAAAATGATGAAATTTTTTAGTTGATAAATATTGAATTAAAAAGTGAATAATTAATATAATATTAATTTATTTAATTAATGTAAAAATGCCCATTTTGGCAACTGTCTTGGATTATGATGAAACCAGTTTCATCAGATCCGTAACAGTGAATTATTGTAGGATTTCAAGTTTCGTAGCGATCGGACTTGCTGTTTGATCATAGGACTTGTTTGATCATAGGACTCGAAACGCCTAGAAATCAATTTATTTAAAATCAATTTGAAATAAGCCGATTTTAACAAAACTTCTTCATACGATGGAATTAGAACTTGAAACTTGCTCCATTGAGTTTAAAAATATTGAAAACATCTATTTTGATATATGCGATGACCCATTTTCGTTCTGGAGGCAGAACGGACTTTTCGGGTCGTTTATCGTTCAAAAATCCAAATCGAATCTTATATGTTCCTTATATTTTCTGCTCTGCCTATAAATAGATCGTTATAAACCCTAGGTTATCTCTTATTTCTGATTTCAGTACGTACAATTTCATCTGCTTCTCTCTTCTCAATGGCTGCAAACCTTGATTCCCAAATTGCAAATCAAATTCAAAACCAAATCCAAAAATCAAACTCCTCCAAACTATTGCAAATTATATATCGATTTGAAGCTCTCGACGAGCCAATTCAAATCTGCTGTTATTTTTTCGATCTGGGTTTCTGTATGCCTGGAATTTGAGGGATTATTCTCGGCCATTCATTGCGTCGAGATCAACTTGGAGGGTGATCGGATGGTCGAATCGATGGAAATAATTCGAATAGGGTTGGGATTTTTGTGGCGGCTGCACCTCTTTAGTCGTGATCGAAGCTGTGGAATTGGCAACATGGGGTCGGCGAGACGTGGGGGATGTGGCGACCGATGGTGGTGAGGTCACAGGCCGTGCGCGTTCGTAGTGATCGGCGTTGTAGCAACGACGCATACGTGAGTTAGGGTTTCATTCAGGAGCTGTAGGGTTTCGATCCGGGAGAAGATTGCTGACGTGTGCGCATAAATTTTGTTTTTATCTATTTTTTTTATTTTATATCGTCTAGCTTCCAATATTCATAACTTTCACATACGAGGTCTGTTTTATGCATGGTTTGTTCCGCTGGGATCGTATTGCAATTCCCGACATCTTGACGCATGTTTGGACGAATTCTAAGACTGTTTGAATTTTGGGCTTAAATTGGATTTTTATTCGATTTAAATCCAAAGCTGAGTGATTGACCCATTAACAACTTCTAAACTTTCTTATGTTAGTTAAATTTAATTTATGATGTGATTAGAAATGTATTTATGACTATTTGGTATATTTAAATTTCTATTCCTGCTAATTTGAATTTATTGAATTAAATGGTCATTTAATTTGTTATTGAATTTAAATTGCCAGTTAATTACTCGGGTCTAATAATCTGTTAATTGTTGATATTTTTGGTTGAATTGGATGATGATTGTGATGGATGTTTGAATTTATTATTGGATGATTGGATGCTATATTTGATTTATAAAATGTCACTCTGCAAGTTCCCTTAGTTATCGTTTAGGAAAATCACTATGGGTTGAAATGATACATACCCGAATGATCTACAGATTAGGAATAAATCGTTATGAGTTGAAATGATAGACTCGAGTGATTTTATGGATTTTAATATTAATTCGGGATTGCAGTTTGAAATGATATATAACTGTAAACTTTTAAATTACGGATTGAAATGATAAATATCGGTATCACTTGACCCTAGGGTAGATAATTATATATGGACAATGGATTGGTTAAATTAAATGATTTTAAAATCCTTAACTTTCGAATTTAATTAAATGATATTTTAAAATAAATTTTGATTTATATAAATTGAATTATTATTGGAAAATCAAGTTTATGTTAAAATGTGAATTGGTTTAAAGGAATTGCTTTAAGAAATTAAATAGAAAGTTTAAAGTTAAATTTTTAAGTATAAATGAAATTCTATCAGAATTGAGCTATTGAATTTGTTTGAAATATAACTTTGAAATATTTTGAAATTGGAGTAATTCGAATTGACATTTGAGCATGGATTGAAAAAGATATGAAATTCAATAGTTTATTTGAAATTTAAAAATTGAAAGGTTTGAAATTTGGTTTGTTGATTTGGAAATTGAAAATGGTCCAAATGTGTTGAAATGAAATGAATAGTTAAATTTGATATTAATTCCAATATTAACTATATAAATTATTTTAACCTATTTTAAACCAATTTAATTTATTTTAAACTAATTAAACCATTTTTATTTCATTTTAAATATAATTAATCTATCTTAAAGCTATTTAATTTATTTTAATTACATTTAATCTATTTTAAATCTATTTAACTCTCTTAATCAATTTGGAAATAATTTAAATCTATTTTAAATACCTTGGAGTATTTTAACTATTTAAAATCTATTTAAACCATTTATAACTACCTAAAATATTTTTCTAAAATTCAAACTAAGTAAAGTTGATGTGTTTATATTCAAATTCATTGATTTAAAAGCAAATACAGCTAAATGATGTTATAACCTAAGTTGGGATTTAAATGTTATAACTAATTGAATATGATGATTTTGAAGTAAGGATTTAACCTATTTTGGAAGCATGATTTTTGAAAGAAATTATGATTCCGGAAACGATATGATTTCGAAGGTACATATGATTTCAAAAGTATTATGGTTTTGAGAATATGATATTTTGATATAAATTGTGAAATGATTTTGGAAATGTAAAACAACCATCCGGTGTGTAATAAGCGATTGATTGTAAAGAGACCGGGATCATATATTGTCATACTCTTTGCCAATACCGAAAACCACATTAACAACTGTGTACGTGGTAGAGATTCCAGAAATGAAGTAGCATGGTTTAGCGAGCGATCCTATATGAGATATTTACGTGATCCTAAGTCCCATGAGTTAGCTTGATGCGGCTAAAATCAAGAGCCATGCCAAGTGAGGTCATTCCTCCTATCGGGCACACTTCTTCGATATTATATTCTGACTTTGTGATTTGATTTGGTGGCCACCCTTGATTTTGATTTAGGAGTGTGCTCCGAGGTGGACGTAGTAGATGATATGCGTTACCACTAGTCCAGATACGCAAATGGTATATCTACCCTGGCATTTCCTTATGTGCCGTGGCGTATGCCCTATCGTGCCTTCTACGAGCTTTTTTTATGTCGTACCTATGGAGTGCTCCCTGATAGCCGACCTATGGGTAGAGTTTACCAGATCCTTAGGAGATGTGAATCCCTAACATCTTTTAAGTTATTGCACTCACGTTAGACACTGGATAGGAGATGTCAAACCCAGTAAACATCTCTGATGCCGTCACACGCATATTTACCATTGATTTAACTTACATAAGATCTTTTAGTTCTGACTCGAGTGTTTTGTCTTTTAATTGGCTCCGGTCAGCCTGAGAATTTCAGGATTTTGAAGACTTTATTTCTGGAGGACAAAGACGAAGATTCATACAATTATTATTTATGATATTTATTCCACTGCATCATGTTGTTCCGCTGCATTTATTTATTTATTCTTGTTATCTATCACTCTGATTCTGTATTGTATTAGCATATTCAAATTTATATGTAAACAGCTTCATGAACTATTATTTGATTATTATATTTTCTCATTTCGCTGCGTGATTCTGTATTTGTTTCCTTTCTTTCTCTGCTTTTTCTTATTACCCCATAACAGTCTTCCCTTTTGAATGGTTTGAGTCTGACATGTGTGTCTGCTTAAAACGGCCAAAAAGGTAGGTCGTTACATTCGGTCTCCTCCAAAAAATCTTAGTAATCAAAGAGATCTACACACCTTAATTCTATTTGATTTAATTTGAATTTTGGTTGAAAAATAAAGAGGGGAGATGGTATATGTGTAACAACCTACCATTTTAGAACCTCATAAGTACACAACGAAGTCCCAAAACAACGAGTTGTTGAAAGATAATACATATTGATATACAAAGACAGCATGAGACAAAAACTATACTAACTGATAACTTTTAGACTTTCACAATGGACGGTCATACGAAATATCATATTACACACACATATATATATATATATATATAATGTGTGTGTGTGTGTGTTTAATTACATATTTGATACCACAACATAAGTCTATACAATCTAAACCAAAGCAACTCCACACAAACAGTGTCACATCACGATATTAAGATACATAATATATACAACATTAATATATATAATATTTACAATACGTACAAATCCACAAGTCATGGTTCATTACATCTCCAGACTCCATCAACCTGAAAATATAGGAGTGGGTCAGACATACGTATGAATGAGTGAAGCCAATCTAATACAGGTATATTATTGTGCAATGATATAAAATGATTTAAACCAAAGTATAATACCTTCCGGTCCCACCACGTGTGCTACAGAATGATATTACACTATCTAAAAATGATCTGGTCCCAAACACCTACGGGAAAGGATTCCTATATGAAATTTGATTTTGCCACCTGTGGCAAAGGATTCATGTTTATGTAATTCATCGTCACCTACGGTAAAGGGTTATACGTCAACAACTACTATTCAATCTCTTTACCTGCGGTAAAGGATAGTAATATGCATTGGGCTCACGTCTGATCCTACCACGTGTGCTACAAGTCGACTTTTGCCTACATTAAAATCTCTTGGATCAGCCTCGTTGCACTATAGAAGAACACTCATTAATACCATGAATCAAGGACCCACCGCGTGTGCTACAAGATTAAGGTATTCATTCATTACCAAAACTATATACATCGTCAAACTACACAATCCCAAGCCATACGCATTATACTCGTATCTCGTCATCCTTGCGAGGTTCCATATATTTCATCCATTCGTCCAAAACTGCAAACACAGCCATACTCCATCATTATCAAGCTACACATCCATGTACGATTCAAATAGTCGCTTATCATTCCAAAGCAACATCTTTAACATCCATTCTTCAACGCTGTCATCAAACTATGCGTCCAAACAACAGCCATATGTGTCAAGTCATCACCATAGAGTCGCTAGAAAACACCACGCAAAAGATTGAAACAATGCACATCGATCTACGCAATTAAAAGTCCTAAATAACTCAACTGGGTTGTCACTGATGGACCGATGCACAACCCTTAAACGGGTTTCAAAGTTATTTTGTTTATTTTTGTTTATAGATTTCAATTATTTCACTTCGTTCTTCATTTTAGTGATTCTATGTTATTTAAATACATATATGTTTATCCATAATATTTCTAGTGCTCTAACATATCTATAAACATTAATTACAGTTTCTTTAAATTTTAATTCAATTTGTTGAAAGTAGGGTTTTTTATTAATTACCTAAATAGTATACATACATTCCATTCCATGATCCTAAATTCATCATTTAAGTAGGTTTTTCAAGGTAGCTTAATCCGAGGTTAGCCTTAAAGCGTCCTATGTCATTATCATAACATTATACAAGGACTAGAGAAGCGACACTCACCAAAATGAAGCCAAAGAGCCTAACTCCTCCATTTTCTCGTAATTTTAGAAATTCAAATCCCTGTAATAGCCTTTGATTCTTAATCTTGATGATAAAGAACTCTACTATAATTTTAACGCACCTTGTCTCCTCAATTTTCATTAAGAAATGAGGATTTGGTATTTGGTTGATTAAAGGAGGAAGAAAGAGTTCTTGGTTTTCAAAAAATGAAAAATGAAATGAAAATGTACGTAGTTTTAAAACTAGTTTAGGAAGGAAACTGAGTGGTAGTTATATTTTTAAATTCAAATTCTCAAACTCGGCCCAAATCAACCTGCTACCCATACATAGCTTCAACCCGTTCCATTGAAACTCCAATGTCTCGCTCATACGATGTATGCTTTTAACGAAATACTCTATCTCAACCAAAAAATGAGAGCAAAGAAATGGTGCAACTATTATCAGCAAATTCAACAGTACGTAAAAACTTCCATTTTGCCATTCTACTGGAATTTACCAAAATACCCTCCAATGAAATTTCAAATTTATTTATTATCATTATTTAAGTTACATACAAAATTTGGGGTATCAGGGTCTAAAGTAGAAGGGGAGGATAAAGAAGTAAACTTAAAAATTAAAGTGGGTGATGTATTTATATATGAAGTGAGAATTAAAGAAAAGAGGAGATATGGATCTATTCTTTTACCCCTTCTTTCTCCACCAATTCGAACCCTTATATCAAAATATCACACCCTCATAACCCCCTCCATATGGCCATCCATTCCATAAGTAAATGTACCTATAAGCAACTTCAAACCGTATTTGTAATTACACATTTTAAATCCAATTCAAATGTTCATTGATATTGTACGTAAATAACTTTTATATACGCACTATCTTCAGTATTGATTCAAATAAATCACATATAGTTTTATGATTATGTAACATCCCTAATTTTTGTTTAACATTATTCAATAAATTTAATAAGATAAATTAAATAGCATAATGTACATTGATAAGAAGAATGAGATTTGTTAACTAATTTGGGTTAGGCCTTCATTATTAAATTATTTAAAACATAGAAGAAGAAGGAATTACTGAAAGGGGCATAATGGGAATAACTCCTTTACTCTCGCTAAAACCTTCCTCTCTCATTTATTCTCATTTTATTTTCAAAATATCAAAAACATAACCTAAAGAGATCGGCCATTACTTAGAAGACAAGGAAGAGGAAATTAAAAGGAAAAGCTAAAGGAACTAATCAGCATCAAATCCCAATCTCTCTTATCCAATCTAAGAAGAATAATAGTATCTATCTCATTTATTTATGCTTATTTTTGGATCTATGAATGACTTTCGAATTGATTATGAATATATGTCATGCTTTGATTGATGATTATCATTATTGGATTGAATGATGATTTATTGAATTTCTGTAGAATTGTTTTAATATATTTTAAAGACAAAACCTAATTTTTTAATCTCTAATTGATTTTAAATTTTGACGTGTCATGTAAAACATAATTTTGAAGATGTGTTTTCAATTTCATAATTTTTCAAGTTCATATAAATATTTTACGAATTTCCTAAGAGGTAAAAGGTGTTTATTTTAGGTTTTAATTATTAAAAATAATTGAAGTAATATTTTGGTCCCAAAATTTATAGATAAGAAAGAAGATAGAAATTCGGATTTTCTGGGAATTTTTTCCTAATGGTTATGATTTTCTACGACTCTATTATTCTAGAAAAGTGTTTAATTAATATATGATAAATTTATTAATTATAAGGGTCTGTAAATATTTGAGAAGGTAAAATAGATCTACTAGCAATTTATATGTAAAGCAATTTGTTATTCAATGATAATTTGACATGGGGCAAGAGTTGGTGGAAAGTTATTTCTTTAAAAGGAAGTAAATAAATTTTTAATGTAATTACAAGAATGCCATTTAGAGACTCGATACCCCTTCTTTATAAAAGTCGATAGCTATAGGAGCTGGTGCACACGATAGATACTCGGTGTCTATATGGTGCATCCACCTTTATAGAAACTCATCATCAATTACTTTATGGGATCGAGATTTCTTGTTTTATTGAGGCTCAACAACCCTACGTGTCTAGAATTTTGACACCTTTATTTTAAAAGACTTGGCATTCTTAAGTTTTAAGAACTTGATAACCCTATATATTTTAGAGGCATTCCAACTTCATTTGTTTATAGGTTCAGCACCTCTTATTTTTAAGAAATCGATATCCCATGTCATTTAGAGATTTGGCAGCTTCAATATAGCTACTCAATATCTATATTTTAGCGGCATTAACTTCCGCATGTTTACAAACTCGATAACTTTGCTTAGAGGTTCAGAACCTCATGTTTTAAGAAATTCAGCATCCAATATACTATAGTGATTCGATACCTTTTTGAGTAGGTGCTCGACACCTGTATTTTAGCGGCATGTAGTAGCCCTAAGTATATAAATTCGAAAGTTATGTTTTAAAGGCTTGATAGCCTTATGTTATATAAATTATATAGCTATGTTTATAGGCTCGATGGCCTTATGTTTTATAAAGTAAATAGCTATGTTAATAGGCTCGATAGCCATGTTTTTTTGGGTCGACATCCTTGTTTTGACAGATAATGTTTTAAAGGTTATGTAAAGAAGATAATGCTTTGGCATAAGATTTTGGTTAAATATATAGGCTATGTTTTCCTTGTTTTAAGAATAATTTCAAGTGGATTATCATCTCCAAAGTTAAATGTTTTCGAGGAAATAAAATAGGTTTTTAGCCCAACTTTATATGGATTTTGCCAAAGGAATTATTACTTAAATTTAAGTAATTTTGCTACGGATGTGACCATTGATTAAACATATTTTGATGGATGATGTTAAATTTCTGAGAGAGCAGAATTGCATCCAAGAGATCAGATGGACCAATTATGTTAGGATGCCCTGAACTGATCAAAAGATATGACTCATAGATTTAAAACTAGATAAGATTAATAAGTGGTGCTGGTGTAGGGTTATGCCCTTTGCTTCAACCATTAGCCCCCGGTTGGTAAAAGGTCTGCGATTCCAGCGCGTAGGGCTTGTTAGTAGTGAGACGAAAGGATGTTTACAGACAGAAAGGACTCGTAGTTCTATATGCTTACCAGAATATTTCAGTTGTTTTACTCCTAACCGCATTTGGAGTCTCCTAATCGTATATGGAGATGTTGGAATATCTGGTTAAAGTTTTGGTCCGAGTCAGCCCAATAGGTTATTGGTTGGCCTGCAAAACTATTAGGTTCATAGTAACCCTAGGAAAACTATGATTTGGGACAAACGGTCTATTTTTGGAAAGGATAAATCTTGGGTATGCATAACCCTAGGATGACAGACTAGTCAGGCTCACCCATGTTGCATGCATGCATATAATCATATCATGTTTTGTTTTAACCATTGTGATTGCATGCACATGATTTATGTACAGATTGACATATTTTGGTAAGATGTCGGTGAGGGGAAACCCCGTTCCACTCAACGGTGTGATCTCACTAGCTATCTATTTTGATTCGAGATGGTATATTATTATTCAGACCAGACTTTTTGTATGACTCGAAGTTTTTGTTTTTATCCTAAACTCTTGGGTACTCATTTAAGTAGGTCAGGAGTAAGGATTTTCAGGTTAGACGAATAAGCTTTCAGAGACGTATAGGAGGTAAGCTAGCAAATGTTAGGAGTTTATTTCCACCGTGATGTTTAAAGCCTATATTTTATTTGAGTGGATGCAATGATAAGATTTATAACTGTCAAGTAGTTAGACTCTGATCATCCAAGATGACATCTTCATATATCGCTCTTGGAATATATTTGTAATCATTATATTATCTCTGAATGAGGAATCGATGGGATTATGTAATAACTGAAAGTTTATTAATGAAATGTGTTTTGAAAATTTTCATATTCATATACTCTTGATGTTATAGATACAATTAACAAATCTCATTTTATCACTGGGAAATAATACTGTTGACAACTGCAGCATCAGTAACACTTATTTTCGGACCTCGAAATGAGAAATGTTACAGATTAATATTTAAAAAATATTAGCTAACTTATAAGAACTATAATTTAATTAAATCAGGTGGTATTTAGAGTATCTAATATTGCAGTTATGTGACTCATATGTGTAAATTCAATCTGTGATTGATATCGAATAATTTGAATGTTAATTTTCGTACGTCACTTTGGCTAGTAGTGTGGCAGTTTTGTCGAATTTATCACTTATATAGTTTCGGTAAAAATCCATTTTTACTAATTTAAACGGTCCCCGATAGTGATATTATTTTCACCAATTCTCTTCATCAAAACTGTATAACATTAGGACTTATGGAATTTGGTATTGGTCGAAATTATAATACCGTCCACATTCAACTTATATATTCCAGACACAAAGTTTTGGTTCAATAATAACAATTATTATTAATCAAACCACTTTGATTAGAGAATTTGACTTTGAGTTGACTACAGTTGACCATCATACTAACCTCATATAATGAAGAAAACAATTTTTCTATTGAATAGTATTTCACTTACAATGCTTCAACTCAAATCTAATTATAGTTATTTGATGGACGCCATGCCACGATTTAACTATAATTAAAATGGAGTGTTTGTATTGAAGTTCAACAATATTCTTAAATCAAGAGAACTATGTAATATTGTCACTTCGATATTCTCTATTTGACCTTAGTTATATTAACCAGCAGAAAACTATTAAGTGAATCATACTATAGTTATCTAATAACCATCAATACGTAACCCCTTGGTGCCCTCAATAGCCATAAGTAATACAGTGCTCAACATTTGGAGAGCATTATACACTCTAGTCTCAACATATATATCGGTATCCAATCTCGATACATCTTGACTAGGAATATTTAAAACGATATATTTATTTTCATTGTGATAACTTTTTCATAATTACAATACGTTGTAATTATTATGATAAAACATATCATTTATAAATTTTGTATTAGATATACTTAAATAAAATAAATAATAATTAATATCACACAGTATATCGAGTATATAATAGAAATAAAAGTACATTTTATTTTAAACGAAATTTTAATATAGAGTTAATAATTTACTGTAAATTATAGAATTGTCCATAGGGCATACCCCTAGCTTTATCAGTATTATCGAGTTGTATACATAGACATCCTAAACTGTACTTAGAGTAGTAGTACGCACATATGATCATGATAATCTTGCATATAATATTTTGCGCTAACTTGTTAGATGTAGGGATGGGTCATGTATGGTTCTATGTACCCTTTATTTCTATTTACCTTATACGAGTTTTATATCTGTTTTGAGATTACATATCACACACACCAAATTTTTGTTTGACTCGAGATTATTTACATTGTTTCTTATATTCTTGGGTACTCTTAAATAAGTAATTGAGGCAACACATATGAGGTAGCGCATTGTTCTATGTAGAGGATGGGCAGAAGGTTACACTTTTTATATATCTACATTTAGAGCAGCTATCGTTCATATTTTGCTATGCAGTAAGTACTTGGTTATTATTATAGAAATATTTCTATTTTAGAGTTTATTTCATTTAGACGTATATACTTTATTATCACTCTATTTTGTATATAACCTTATGAACCTGTTATACTATGATATGATGTTTTATTATGGTTCATGTGGTTATATTACCGTCTTTCCTGTTTTACATCTATATTGTTATTATATTTTGTCCATGCATTACGAGATGTTCTATAGAATTTGTGACATCATTTTTGACCGCCTCACTACATCAGTTGAGTTCTTTGCAGTGCACTTTATATGGTATCATATGTGCGTTGGAACTCATATATAACCGATCCATAGTGTTTGGTCATTTCCCACTACCGAATTTGGTCTTTTTCCTCATAATCCCTGAAGTTCTTGCATGCTTTCCTCAATGTACCCCAAAACCCAACCCATAAACTCACCTTTACCAACTTCAGGATTTTCTTAAGATCATTGAGTCTCCCAAGGTTTGACTCGAGAATTTTCGATACCGATCCATGACTTCATGTCTCGAAAACTCTCGGGTACTCGGTCAAGAAGTCTTTGTCTGTTTATGTCATGACAACTCTCGGGTACTCGGTTAAGTAGTTCGAAAGTCAGGTGCTTTTGGGATAAGCTAGCAGAGCGCGCAGTTGGAGCATTTTGGAGGCATGACATCGATGTTTAGAGATATATATACTTATTATTTTAGTTGTACATGACATACCTGTTACTTGTATATGAGACTGTCGTATCAAATATTTATTTTGAACTCCGTGCATTCGGAAGTTGATGTATTCTGATTTTTTGTGCTGATATTTATTTGTTAGTTGCTTCCGCTAATGCGGTTTGTTATATATATATATATATATATTGTTATTCTATTATGTTCATATATAATCAGTATATTATATGTTGTCATTCCGTTATGAGATCTTATCGATGTCTTGATTTAGTGTTTTGTTCTATTTTTACCCCAACGATTTGTCTTTTTGTTATTCGAAAGTCGCGCAATGATACAAGGTGCTGGCTGTTGGTTATTAGAAAGCATGGGTTGTTACACAATTCATATAGCATATACACAACTACATATCATAATACCATTACAGATAGTCTCCCATTCACTTAGAACCTCAGTGCAAGCAATAACAATATTCAAACAAGCTCAAATCCTATGAAGATTCGCTGCTGTGAAATTGAACCTCTCCAAAACCAGATTTACTTATACTAATAGATTGTTCCTGCCTTGATTTGAATTAATATGATTTTACTTTGATTTTAGAGATTTAATTTTGGCCTATAGATGGATTTCTTTGAGAGAAAGATACAGCAATGAAGTGAGAAGTTCAGAAATGTAATTAGAGATTTGGAAATTTTTCTTTGTAGCAGGTCAAGGTGTGACCAAAATTTGATGGTTTAATAGGCTAGGCTGAAATTGATTAAGTGCTGAAAATATGTCCCCTTTTATAAAATTCTTATTTCGATCATAACTCTTTCGTCTTAACTCCAAATGTAGCAAATCCATAGTTCGTTTTGACAGGAAAAATCTTCTATGTGCAATGGTTGTATTTCCACGCCTTAATTATTTAATCTGAGAAAATTACATTATGCTCTTCGTTATTCAATTAACATTTTAATTATTAGATTAACTATTTTAATTGTTAAATGTAAATTTTATCAGTCGTTACAGAATGTCCATGAAATAACATTCGAAACATCAACTCCATATTTACCATCATCCACCCCAAAAGGTTTTCGATCTTTTTAGATCTTTTCCACGTACGAACTAAAGCAACAGAGTTATGAACCTTTTTCATGAATGTTCTCCATTTGCTAGTTTTTTTAATTTGAGATTTTCATTAAAAACCCTAAAAATTGAGGAATAGATGGTAAATTGCAAAATTTGATTGAAGAGAAGGTAAGTTACTTTAAATTACTCGAGTAAATTGAAATTCACTGATTTTAATGGAAATTTCGAAACAAAATTTTAAAGAAGCATTAGATTGACATGAATCTGAAGCAAATTGAGGAAAAGAAAAACGACTTGGGCTAACCAAGTCTTAGGTTTTTAAGCACTTAATATCTATATATGGTTTTTAGGACTAACCTGTTTTCGTTTATCGATCTTAAATGCTTATGTATTGCTCACCCTGCTTCCATTCCTGGATTTGCCCTGTTTCCGTTCCTAACATGTTGGACGCGTCTGACGCTGCAAAGGACAAACGACCAACTGCGGCAGCGGGGCAATGCTAGTGTGTTTGAGTTGAATGAAACTGTTTAATTATAATTAATAATGTTTAGTAATTTAAATTTAAAATTTATAAATTTCTACAATCAATAACTTGTGCAAATGAAATCCGTTTGATATGCCTTTTTTTACGTTGCGATCGTATCAAAGTGTTCTACATTATAAAGTTAGTTTGAACTAAATCCAAGCAATTTATAATTTTTCAATTTTATTTATTTATTTTTGCAAATTTTTGATACATATTATTCGTTGAAAAACAAGTAATTAATTAGTTAGTTATAAATTAATTTTATTTTAAAATATACATTTCAAATACTTCGCTCACAATATACAAACACATTCTCCGTTCATCGATCATGCTTCGTTCAAATGCTCATTCAAATGCTCCGTTCAGATTCTCCGCTCGTTTCGCAAAGAATGAACTATTACAAATATACTTAAAAGAATTAGTTCCTCCCACGAAGAGGAGGAGAAGTCGGTTGACTCATTCGATTTATTTATTTACGAGATTTTATGGTACGTGCGGCGTATGTGCATATAAAAAAAACTCATGTACAAATATTAAATTTAAAATTCCCTACATATTTTTGATAAATATAAATTAAGAATTATAAATAATAAGATTTTAAATTTTCTTGCTAAAACAGGGATTTGAACTTGTAAATTTTTTTATATTTCAAAATCTTTATTTAAATTAAATGTTAATTTTTATTCTCGATGGGGTTTGTACTCATGATTTTTTGTTGTTTGCGTGTAAATGTATGTTTGAAACTTCACGGTGGGACAAAAATTGCGTTTGTATTCTGAATATTTATAAAAATATATGCCTATTCCTTGTCATTCCAGGGTTACCCACACGTTGAAATGGCGGTTGTGTATTTACCCCACTCCTTTATTTCGAACTACATCCGATACCCCTAAAAGCTAATGTCTCAACTCAAACCTACAGCAAAAACTCCACCTCTCTCCGCTGTAATCACCAGCTTAAAACTCGCCTCTTCCTCAGCCCCCCCGGGTAACACGCAACCGCCATCGTCTAGCCGCGGCACCCTCGCCCCTCTACCACGCGGTGACCACACCACCCTCTCCTCCCTCCTTCACTTACTCTCTCAACCCATCGCTCCCTTATCGTCCCTCTCGGTCGCCGCACGAATTTTAAAGCTCCACCACCATGAAATCTCATCCGTTCTTCTTCTCAACCATCTCATCAAAGCCCTCTTCTTCTCGCGTTCCTCTTCTAAAGCTTTATCCCTGTTCAATCAGTTCAGAAACTCTTCCATCAGACCCGATCTCATTACGTACAACACTTTACTCAATGGGCTGCTTAAAGAAAAAAAAGCCAAACAAGCACTTAAAATTTGGAAAAGCATGAAAAGTGAAGACGACTGCAACCCAAACGCTGTAACTTATGCTGTGGTTATGGGTTTTTTTTGCAGAGCTAGAAAAGTGAAAATAGCAGTAAGCTTGTTTGATGAAATGAGAGAAAGAGGAGTGAAACCTGATGCCTTTGTATTTTCAATTATTATTAACGGGTTATGTGATGCAGGTTACATTGACAAAGGTTTGGTGGTTTTTAAGGAGATGAATTTCGAAGGGGTTGAGCCAAATTTGGTAATTTATGCACTCTTGATCGATAAATTGTGTAAAATAAAAAGATGGGAAGCGGCTAAAGGAATGTTGAGTGAAATGGAGGAAAAAGGGATCAAGCCGGATGTGTTTGTTTATACAAGTTTGATTGATGGGTTATGCAAAGATGGAAAAGGAAAGGAAGCAATGGCTATGTTAGGATTAATGATTGATAATGGAGTTGAACCGAATGTTATTACTTACAATGTGTTGATTAATCAACTTTGTAATGAAGGATTGGTTGATGATGCTACTGAGTTTTTAAAAAAGATGGTGGAGAACGGGAAGTTTCCTGATGTTTGTACATATAATACTTTGATCTCCAGGCTTTGTGAGGTCGAGAAGATTGACGAGGCGGTTAAGTTATTAGGTGATATGGTTGATGGAAAATTAAATGCTAAGCCAAATGATAGGAGTTTCAACACTATAATACATAATTATTGTAAGAAAGGATTTGTGACCAAAGCATTGTCCTTGTTTGAGACAATGACGAAGAGTGGTTTCGAGTGCAATAATATGACTTATAACTTGCTAATTGGTGGACTTTTGAAGGTCAAGAAGTCTAGTAGGGCTTTGCAACTTCATAAAGAGATGATTCAAAAAGGTCTGAACCCCAATAAGTACACCTATAGTATCATTATAAACGGGCTTTCTAAGATGGGTATGGTTGATGCTGCTGAGGCGTATGTACGTGAAATGAAGGATTGTGGATTTAAAGCTAAATTACTTGATTACAATGCTTTGTTGGAGGGGATGTGTAGAGAGAAAATGATGGATAGAGCAAGACTGTTATTCCAAAAAATGTGCAAACAAGGAAACCCTGATGTTGTAACTTATAACATCATTATGGAAGCAGCTTGCAAATCTGGTGATTATGAATATGTTAAAGAATTGCTTGAAGAAATGTTTGAGAAGGGAGTAAAGCCTGACTCTTGGACATATAGTACTTTAATAAGTGGATTTGCAAAGTCTGGTAAATTAGAGGAAGCTAAAAAGCTTTTCGAAGAGATGAGCAAGATCGGATTTACTCCGGATGTAGTTGTGTATGATGCATTACTTCATGGATTTAAAGAAAAAGGCGAAAGGGATGAAATTATCAAGTTGATACATCATATGGCTATCAGTAATGTTGCTCTAGATGTACAAGTGGTTAAGACTATCTTGACTTGTTTGGAAATCGATGAAGATAATAATAATAATATCATACAATACTTGCCTAATTTCGCAAAAGAAATATCTTCTACTGAAGGTTTCACATGCGCTGACCTTCTCAAGAAACTTCACAAATCTAGTCCCGAGCTTCTACTTCAAGCTGTTGAATGATTTTCTATTTCCAATGATTTTCTGTGATTTGCCAAAACTGGTGCAGATTAATTGGTATGATTTAGTCTATTATTTTCCATCTCTTAATTTATCAGAATATATTCCATATGTTCAACCATTTTGTGAAAATTATTTTACTTGATGGTAACAGTAGCAAATAATAATGATTGGAAATCGGGCTTAGGTTCCTATTTCCAAACTTCATACACCAAAAGTTCAAACCAGCCACACATTAGGTTTTTGATTCGAGAAAATGCTAGATTTAAGACAATTTTTGTGGTAAATCGGTACCATAAAGAGAGAACACGTTGATTCTACAGTACATATGGATCCACATGATCTTCTATCTATTTGTGGTATTGATTTACCACAAAAAATGTGGTAACTCTAGCATTTTGCTTTAGATTCCTATTTTAATATTATCATTCTATGTGTAAACTTAATTCCATATTAATTCGAACTCAAAATGATGATGTCTTTTATTTGAAACATCTGATTGCAATTTATGTTCACCATTAAATCACAAATTAAGTGCTTTTTATAACACGATCCGTGTGTTATATGTTTTCGTGAAGTTCTACTTTTGTAAATATTTGCAAACGCACTTATGATGCGAAACACGAATTACAAATATTTAGAATTTACAAGTGCAAATATTTGCACTTTTCTCAAATTTGAAACATCAAATTGGAATTTTTTTTCTTGTTTTTCCATCTCTTAATTTATTGAAACAATACTCCATATTTTATGTGCAAATTATTTTATATATGATGTGCAATAGTTATATAGCAAATAATTATAAACACTCATATGTGCTCATTATTCAAGATTTCGTCAATTACATGCCCATTGAACACATTTTTAATTGGTATATGTTCTGAACAATACCTATAATATGGAAAATTTATGACAAGGGGAAAATTGTCAGTTGATTGTAAAACAGTATTACTAGAGGATAAAGATTATTTATTATCTAGATGATATATGTCTGTCTGTTGATATTTGATAAGGCAAGTTCAAACAACAAATTCAGAGCTTTGTCACCGTCAATTATTTTTTGTGAAGTTTTGGATTCCTCTCATCCTTGAAGCTAGTGTTTTCGGTCAGTTGTTCTTTGAAAAGGAGTAAATAAATTATTAAATGGGAAATTATACATAAAATGCAAACATGGCGGTTACATCCAAGTTAATGCTACTTTGGTTGGATAAGTAATACATGACCACTTAATTTCAATTTCTTTTTTGGTAGCTGCACAATAAGTTATACTATTAAATCCGCTGTAAAAATGCTGCTCTCCGTTTTTCTCTACACTTTTTTTTTTCTTTTTTTTCTTTTTATTTTATTTTATTTTAGTTGAACTATATTTTTCTGAACCTATTAAGAAAGTGAAGGTTAGATATCATAACATCATCATTTTTAAAACCATATTATACTTACATTTTGGATTTTTAAGATTGTCTTCCGTGATTCTAATTTATAAAAGGGCTTTGCAGAACTTCCTCTTAAGATCCATTAATCGCGATTTTGTTGATCAATATTAGTTGATTAACTGATGCATTTTAATATTGCATTTACGATTCTTTGACTAGAGGGAAATTATGCAGTCTAGTTGTTTGTTTTGTTATTTTCTGAATTAAAATTTATGTAAACATCATTTATGGAAATAGCTATGATGAAAATGAAGCATGGAAGCTAGTACGAATTTTAATTCATCAAAACCAAAACGTGAAACAATGCTAAATTTGTATCCATTGTTATGACATGGGATAATTAAAAAATGGTTGATTTCTAAATAAATTTGTCAGATTTTGATCTAGATTGAGCAACATTGCTGCGAATACAAGAGACTAGAGTTCTCTCCTTAAAAGTTAAAACCTACTGCGCTTGGTTCTTGTTGAAAAAATTATTTTGTATAAATAGATATGACGAAAGGTTGCGAAGACTTAAAAGTTGCTATTGTTTATTTGTTTGAATTTTGAATTCCATTGCAACTATAAATTGTTAATCATTTGATTTCAGCATTTTGAAGTTTTATTTGTTTAATTGCTTTTTAATTGAAAAGAAATTAAATGTAACTACTAAAATTTGCAAACAAATCATATTGTGATTAGATGATGACACGGAAGGTGTAGATGGCGAAAGTGATGAGGGCATAGAAGATGAATATGAAGGTGAATGTGAGGATATGGGCGATGGTGATGATGACAATAAAGATGATGATGAGGATGAACATAATATGGAGGCAGAATTTTTCCACGATCAAAATGAAGATTTAGACAAAAAATCGCTTTAGTGTTGAAGAAAGAACTACATTAAGCAAGTTGTTATGGAAGAAAAAAAAAAGTGTGCATTCAATGTTTCTTTTAAAGCGTGCACGACCATGTCGCATAAGATTGCTCAATGAACCAACAGTATTAAGCCATGTAAGGAAATGCATTCGAAGTGCAAAATAATATGCAGCCTTTGCCACAATCTCTATTTTTGGAAAGCAAAACTGAAGGTACATAAAAAGATTATCTGTAAAAACGCCCAAAGTAAATGTATGGTTAAGTCTGAAAAACATTTCCTATGTTTATTAATAAAGACGACAAACATAGTTTATGTTGAGTAACTATTTGCTTTGATTAACTATCTGATTTAAGCATGATGCACCTTACTAATTTTTGAATTTTTATTGACAGAATATATTACTCTTGTATATAGTATTACCAGTAGAACATGAGCGGAGAGGATCTACTTATAAACTATTATTATGCGGTAGTAATATTAGTAAGGTGAATCAAACTTGCATCAAATTTTTAATCAGAATAAGCAGTTAGGAGAACCCTACTTCTCCTCAATGTAAATCTTGTTTCCCATGGTTTTTTTCCTCAACACCTGTAGATATTGCTTTTCAAACATAACTAGATATTTACTTTGGATTTTTATTTATGAATAGTCTTACGTACCTTTAGTTTTGCTTCCCCATAGAAAAAATTAGGACATAAGCATTAATTTACGTTACACTTGGAATGGTTTTTTTAGTGGTCCTGTTGTGCTAGTTCGCTGAGTGATTTGATGCGATGTGATTGCGTGATGTTTTTTAGGAAACGTCCAATGCATGGATATGTTTTACTTCTGAAGCAACTGCTTAATGTAGTCCTTTTTTCAATTTAAACAACTATTGTATAAATCTTCATCTTGACCATGAAAAACTTTTGCCTCCACATTTTGCTTGTCATCCATAACAGCTTATCAAAACACTTGGATTACCGTAAGATTTAAGTTCTTATGATGGATGTATTTCAAAAATGGAGAAAAAAAAAACCTCCCACAGATTCTCTCTGTCATTGATTGGATTGTTGGAGTTATCTGAGCTTGGTGGTTTTTTTACTACTATTGGCTTTCTTATTAGAAGATGCATTGAATGGTAGCAGCAGGTTTTAAAATCGGTGAGTACTTTACTTTGATTCGCTCCCCATTTTTCCACTGCTATTTGTCTGATGATATTTCAAATAATTCTAACATATATACATGTTTGTAATTATCTGATTTGGTTCTTTACAAATATACGAAAATAATATAAAGTTATGATTTATTTAAAAGATTGATGTATTTAGAGCCTGAAGTAACATAGGAAATATCTATGCATTGTGCAAGTTGAACCGGATAGAGCGCTGAACGTATAATACACGGTTGTACCAAATCAGTATTACCTAAGTTGCCTCTACTCACGAAAATAAACCAGTGCTTATTCTTTCTAATTATAGGACTGCTGTTAACAAGTTACTTAAATTACCAATGTTGTTTACGATCAATGGGAATAGGGAACTACAGACCAAAGTTTTTATAGAGATCTACATAACAGTTTGCGTTGGTGCTACTAGTAATTTTAGTTATAATGTACAGATTTTCAAATAAAAACCATTTGCATTACCTTGTCAGGAAACTTTTAAACTTACTATCATATATTGGAAATTGATATTGTTATATTAAAACAAAATACTGAACATATTGGATGTACGAGGATTGTTTGAATTTTTTTATTGTTTTCACACAATCAAGGTATAGATCATTATGTAATTATATTATTTGTTCTGTTATTTTCTTTTTGGTTTGGTATCTCAGTGTAATTTAGCCTGTTCAACAATTAGGAGAAAAATATAACAAAAAATTATAATCTTTACTATTATAACGTTAATTCTTTGATTTGGTCTGTGCATCATTTTTCTAAACCCCCAAACTGCCCCTAAACAAAGCAACTGTTTTTGGGTTGCTTTTACGAAGACGTTAGACATGTATTTTAAAATCAATCAACAACTCATCAATTTGCAAATTCCAAAGTCTGGTCTTTCATTAATTATCAATTCAAGTTATGCTATATTTAAAGAGTTGTATCTGTTTAAGATTTGCAAATCAGATCCACAAAGGAAATTATTTTCTGTGATTTGTATCTTAAGATGATAGGATTAAAGTAGGACAAATAAAATGCTCCTTTAATTTTATTTCATGGCAACACGTGCCTCTATGTGCTTCAGGTAGGTAAATTCAATCAATATTTTTGTATAACTTTTTTGGTTAATTATAATGAATTTCAAAACATGATTATTTTCTAATCCTGCATTTTACTGAAAAGGAGAAAATCCTAGTTTATACATTTCATATCTCTACTGCTGTTAAAGAAAATTCTTCCATAATTCATTGTTTCAACGCTCGTCAAAGTTGCATGATATCCTTTTAGTTTTTATATTATATCATATTTCTTGGCTCGATGATACCGCAGTCCACTATAGTTGCTACATTACACTAGTATATTGATAACAAGTTATTGATGAGGTATTAAGGTGTGTTGATATTATTATACAGGCAAATTGAGACTCTTGCTAGAATTGTTGAAATCTTAACATCTCTCTCACACGCACAGAGGATACGCCTCATTCCTGCTACACCTTTATCCCTCCTGATTTCAACCACACATCTCGATTTAAAAAATATACTTTCTCTTTCCTGCCACCTCATTATATTATTTAAAGCGGAACGTGTGGTTGAAATTAGGGAGGAATAAAGGTGCAACAAGAATGTTGTGTAGCCAATCCTTGCCTATATATATATATATATATATATATATATATATATATATATTTATTGTGTGTGTTAAAGTCAGATTTCTCTCAATAAGTTATCTTTTTTCTTCTAATGTTAGAATGTAAATACTCGATTCTCATTGATCAAGTGTACAACGAAGAAGATCTAAGTTCGAGTCTTACAAACGGCGCCTATCTAATATATTTTAGAATAACCCAACTCGCTTTATTCTCAAGCATCTAGGTTCAAAACCAAGCAACCCGTTCTATTTGATATATCTTTGAATCAAGTACTTTATTTAATTGTCTTCATCTTTTCCTTTAAGGTCTCTTCCAAGCCTAGAACTTTGTTCAAAATTCGATTTACAATCCTATGATCTTATTTTTGTAGTGATTTCTATAATAAGCAAAGCATGATTTATGTGCAAATTTGATTTCATTTTTTAAAATTGTAAACTTTCAAAGTACTATATTTTCAAATAATTGCAATAATTTTAATACGAATGGAAAAAAAACTAATGAATAAATTGTAAAATGAATAATAATAAATATTATTACCTAATTATAATGATAAAAAAATCTACATGTTTATTTGGTTTGAGAATATAGTTTTAGCTCTTTTGTTAATTGAATCTATTTTCTTGAAACATTTAGAGTAATCCACTAATCTATTTTTTCTCTCGTAATATATACAATTTAAACTGGACTCACTCAGTCTATCCAAATTCAACCATTGATATAACATTGGTTTTTGTAGATGTTTCGAATAAGTAAGCATATTCAATTTCATTGGTTCAATTTTTTGAAATATACTTTAACGATAAAGATAAATATAATTCTAAACCCTTACAAAACAAACTATAAAAATGAAAGAATTTCTGTATGTCTATTTGGTTTAAGAGCTATATCTCATTTTTTAACATATAAGATATAAAGTAGTCGCACCCAGTTTTTCCCGTGAACTTTACTTACTTTATAAAAAATATGAAGCAAAATAAATCAATCTAATGTAATACAATAGTCAATCTTAAGTCTAAGCTAATTTATTTAATTTTTATAATAATTTTTGAAAAATACAAGATTTATTATATTAGATAATACGCTTATCATGTTTATAATTTTTTTTGAATAATAGGTTGTATGATCCGAAGATCGGTCATACTATCTTTATTAATAGTTAGTTTGGAAGCGCAATCTTTTGGTCCGACCGTGAACTTTCCAAAATACCCCTATCTATAACTTTTTAAATATTAAATTGTTATTTCATATGATCTCTCCAATAAATTAGGAGATAAAATATCTCTATAATTACTTTAGACGTATTCAAACCTAGATGTTGATTTCAATTATCTTTCTTTAATAATAGTTGTAATCAAGGTTCGAGAACTCGGCTTTGGTCTCGGTTTCGGTCAATTGAAATTTTGTTAGTTTCGGTCAATTTCGGAAATTTCTCTTGTTTCGGTTTCGGTCCTGATATTGGATTTTTGCATTTTTAATGAAAACGTAACGATAAACGATTCAAATTCATATAGAAATATAGTGTACAATAAAATAATAATGTTACATACAACACTAGTGCATTCAGAAACTATTTCTCGAAGCTACATATGGATTATTTTCATAATTTTCTTCATCGTCTTGTGTTGTATAATATGATAGATAATCATATTGCATTTGTCCTGGGCCCATAAATGTCGTCATCATATTATCAAAAGATGATGGTTCATCATTTTGTGTTGTATATGTAGCTTGACTATTTTGATCACTCGAGATATCACTATATGAGTTAGCACCTGTATAGTCAGAAGTAGAATACCGATAGATTGATGGATCGGTTGAAGTATATGGATTGTGGTGCTCATAATCATGTTGATGTCCGGATTCAACATTTAAATTACTATTTCTTCGGTTAGGATTGCCGCTCGCACCCCTTTTTCTTGAATATGTTTGAGTTAGTCTCTTTAATTCACCACCATCACTAGAACCAATGTCATAATTACTTGTTAAACCAACGCCACTTCCACCTGCATTACCATGATCATCATTTGACGAGCTGCTACTATTTTCATTGCTTTGACTCGTTGTTGCTCGTGCAGTTATACCATCAACAGCAGCGACTGCATCATTCAGTGTATTGGTCATCCAAGGGTCGTTGTCCAACAAGGGTGGTTCAATTTCAGTAGTCCATTCTGCTAATGGATCCTCTTCATGAAATATATAATCTAGATCGATCAATTGACTTTCAGTGTCGTGGCGTCTTGAATTTTTTGCTCTTAGTCTCATGTTGTAATGAACATGTACTAATTTTTCAAGATTTTTCATTTTTATTCTATTTCATAATTTTGTATGAATCATTGAAAATGTAGTCCAGTTTCTTTCGCAGTTTGAAGATGAAACTGTTTGGCTTAAACTATGCATTGCTAAACGTGTTAAATTTGGAGCATCCTCTCTTTCAATTATTGACCACCATTGAGCGGAAAACATGTCTTTACAACTGCGTATGCTTTTGCAGAACCAAACGCACTAATTTTCATTCTGTATCTTTCTACCTGTGATGTTAAGTTAAATATTTAATGTCTTAAATGTTAAATGTTTAACGTAACTATTATGTATGTTAGTTTTACCTCTTTTCCAATTTCAATCCGTGTTACAATGTCTGGCACCGTTCTTTCAACGACGTTGTTAAATCCATTTAATACTTCTCCATCGTTTGTTGCATCTCCATATTGGATGATGGGATTAAGAAAATAACCTATATGGGAGAGATTTAAAATATTATTGAAATGTTATATATTTTATTATTTGTATGACGATGACGATAAAATAAAACAAATTACCTACGGCGTGAAGATGTCGATGTAACTGTCTTTCCCATCTTTTGTCTATTATATCCCACCATTTTTGGCAATGCCTTCCACCAACATTTTTTTCTAATCGATTCTTTTGCTCGATCCATTGCTTCATACAGATATCCCATATCTGCTTTGTCATCACTATCTACCATTCGTAGAACTTTCACTAATGGCTCAAAAACAAGGATGACGGAAGCAACACCGGCCCAAAATGTGTTGTTGTAAATTAGTGTAGAGACAATATTTGCTGTTCTTTTGTCTTTAGTATTGAGTCTGAGAACTCTTGATGTCAACTCTCTCGAAGCAATCATCCTTCTTAGGTCATCTTTATGTTTATGAATAGAGTCTAGTGCGATGAAATGAGTTGTAAACCGTGTTACCACCGGTCTAATCAATTCTTTATTATTGGTCTCTTTTCTCATGATGAAAAGTAACCAACCATGATTGTATATAAATGTCGTTATTAACTGACAGTTTGTGATAACGGTTGTTACCTCTGGCTCTTTGAGAATTTCTTCCAAAATCAAATCAATGCAGTATGCTGCACATGGTGTCCAATATAAATGCTTTCTTATCTGCATTAATAATCGACCGACATCTTTGTAGTTTGCTCCATTATCTGTAATAACTTGCACTATTCTATTTTCATCGATTGTTTCAACAATCTCATCCATTAATCCACAAATATATTCTCCACTTTGGAATTCATTAGTGACATCCACAGATTTAATAAATATTGTTCCATGGGTAGAGTACACGAGAAAATTTATTATTTTTCGTCAATTCTGTGTACTCCAACCATCACACATTAATGTGCAACCATATTCATTTCATAAATTGTGCAATGTTTTAATATATTGCCCAACTTCTTCTATTTCCATTTCAAGGTACGAGTGTGATATTTCATATGCAATTGGTGGATCAATTCCACGACCATATTCTGCAATCGCATCAACCATTGTTGTATAGTATGGACTATTAGCAACATTATGTGGAATATGGTTGAAAAAAGAACTTAGAAATTGCTCGACCTATATGTTTTTGGGCATCTTTAATACCTTTCATTGCAGATTTGGTAGAAGGTTGAGTTCTACCTCCTCGTTTTTGCATATATGAGTCGATTCGTCCAGCAGCATTAGTGTCAAAATCACCACCACCCGATCGTCCAGTGGTATTAGATTTGTGCAATGTTTGACTTGAACCACAACCCAATCGTGCTACAGTATGAGATCTACGCAGCTCTTCGTCTCTAAATTCATCTCTGCTTTGTCGTATGACACGTTGAAGTTGTTCATCATCTTCAATTTCATTATTCGATAGTTGTTGCGGTCTGCTCATTAATTCCTCTTGTAAGCGTTGCTTGTCCAGCTTTCCTTTGTTTCGTTCATTTCTCTTTTGAACGATATGCGATCGTATAAGCTGTTTAACTTCTTTAGGGACAATTAAACATGCCGATACGTCGCCGCCCACTCCTGCCAGATGTTCCTTTAAACGTGTCACACCACCGCCATTAATTATTTTATTGCAAAAGTTACATTTTGTTTTTGGAAGATTGTCATCGATCGCAGTACCATAATTCCAACCAATTTCAGTCGGATTTGCCATAGTGTACCTGAAATTATAATTAACAAAAGTTACTAAACAAATTAATAGTCCAAATCAAATCAAAAATTAAATATGAATAAATTAAAAAACAGTAATCGAAGTCATCAAAGTTCAATGTTCAAGTCCACAATTTCGAGTCAAGTTCAATGTTTATGTTCAATATTCAAGTCCAATATATTCATGTTCATGTTCGATGTTCTAAATCCAACACATGTAAGTCCACATTCAAATCGGCATATTCAAGGCTGATATTCAGGGCATAATAAGGTCAGTTCAATATATTTAGGTCCAACATATGCCAGTTCAACTTATTCAGCAACATCAGTCGTTCCGGCACTTTCCATATTATATAAATGAGATACTACATGACAATTGGCAGTGCTAGCAAAGTATGTATGTTTTTTTTGGAACATTTGTTCATATTTCGTATTGAAATGACTTATTTTAGGAAGCAAAATTACAATAGCGAATTGAACATTTTGTTTAAATCCATCAGCACATAAAACTTATGGCTTATATATGTGTAAAAATATTGACAAGTCACAGCCCATAAGCCCAACCTCTCCATTTCTTATTCACGGCAACTCTCCATTTGTTATTCACGACAACTTTAATTCAATCCATAAAAAAATACGATTGCATAAATCGCGATTGGAAAGAGAATTACCTGCTTCTTCGATCGACTTCGTCAAGCTCCTCGACTTCACCGCGCCTTCGCCTCTCCTCGACTTCGCCTTGCCTTCTCCTCGACTTCGCCGCGTCTTTGCCTTTGCTTTGCCTTCGCCATCGCCGCCTTCGACAGTGGACAGTGAAGAGAATTAGGTAATGTTTTTAATTTTTCTTGCTCGATTTCGACTATATTTATACACACAAAATCGAATCGAATCTTCACTGTGTGCTCACGTTATTTCTGTTGTCGATCATGATTGCTTTTGTTTTTCAATCTCGTGTGTGCTTTTGATTTTGCTTTCGCCTTTTCTTTTTCAACCCGTACTTGCTTTAATTTAGGGTTGCGCGATTTTTTGAACAGGCGATGACCGAAACGAAATTAGGGTTTAATTTCGTTTCGCCTTTCGCCGAGAACGATACGAGATAGCCGAGATTTCGGCGTTTCGAACGATACCTCATACCTTGATTGTAATAGCTTTGATATTACATTTTTTTAGTATCAACGTGCACCAACAAATACACCCCTCTATCTATTATCAAATTTTAATCACTAAAAATATGATCTAATATTAAACTTCTTTTACAAATTCAAACGCCCTTTAAAGAAGGATCTAACAATTAAACATGCTTAAATATTCAAAACGCTTCCAAAATTAGGATCTAAAATTAAACTTTTATTATAAATTCAAAATACTTCTTTACAAATATACAAATATTAATATCACTTGAAAATAAAAATAACTTTTTTTTGACTGATTTAAACATATACAATTTATAAGGAAAACAATTCACGCGCGAAGCGCGTGGCCTAACACTCGTGTGTGTGTGTGTGTATAATATGGCGGTCAATAAGGCTAGGTCGGTAGTCCGGTTTTTAAGGTGGACCAACCACCGACACACAAGAAAATACAGGTGTGGGGCAGCAGATTACAACTATAAAAACAACAAAACAAAACTGTCAACATGCCTGACCAGCAGCAAAATATAAATTGAAGTGCAAAAAACGAACCGATCGGACGACATAACAGAAACAAAGACATGTATCAATAAAACAACATCAAGAAAATGCAAAATAACCAAAGCAGAGAGCTCAACTAAACATGAGCACACCTGCAGAGCCAGCTAATAATATTAGGACAGTAACCTGGAGTGCGATGGGAGAAAATAAATTTTCGATCTCAATCTGGAGCCGCAAGAATTGCCTCTTTGTTTTGCTTTATACTCCCCATCACTGCAGAGGACCAGCTCCCCATCCAGAAGCCAATTGAAAAGTTCTCGCCCATTCGCATCATCGGAGACCCATTTCGAGAAAACATGCCAATCGTGTGTTAACATAACCCACTCTCCCCATGAGACCAAATTCGAGTTTTAACACAACATACCGACGACGATCCCGCGGCACGCTTGTCAACAACCTCTTGAACGATGAGCTCAGCACTAGAAGGGTCCGATTCGTGGGCTTCGATAGGATTGAGCTACAGACCTTTGTCAGGAGACATGAGGATCAAGGCTGGTGGGCGTAGGGATTGGAGAGGTTGGAGCTGAAGAGGAAGCATGCGACACAACATGGGAGGCCACAAACATTGTCGACGGAAACAAATGGGCACGAGGACTAACAGGATTGGCGAAGGGTAGTGGGTCGTGAGGATGAGGAGGAGGAGAGGGACCAGATGGGGAAAGGGGATACAACATTTGCATGTTTGATCCGTCAACGTTTAGCCAGGGGCTTAAGAAGAAGAATCTTGGCAGGAAGACTATTACGAGCATCCACCAAATGGGGACATGAGGCAATGGTATGGCCAAAAGAAAGACAGTGATCACAAATAGGGGGCTTCCACTGGTACGAAATGTCGACAAAAGCAATCCTATCAGCAACTAAGGAAATCGGGATATTGGTAGGCAACTGCGTGGATGAGGTAATTTTGATAAGAGCCTTGGCGAAACGGAGCATCTGTCCATGCTCGGTTGAGATGTCAAAACGAATTAACCGACCTATATGATTGACAATCCAATTAACCCCCTCAAGCGATTGGAAAACTGAGGAGATATTAACGTTATGAGCTCAGACGTGAATAGATAAAACTTGTTGACGGGCAATGTCAGCAGAAGGGCTCCACTGGATAATGATAAATATTTTACCTTCAATAACGGTAGGGTCCATTTTCAAAACACAGGATCTTTCCGAAGGGTTAGAAAATTTGAAAAATTACATCAAATTATCAAGCCGCACATTAATCGAACTATGCAAATGCCATAACCTGAGAACATGATTTTTCACAAAAGAATAATGGGGGGCCTCATTCAAAAAGAAACCAACTAAGTAGTCTTTCCAGAATGTAATACCAGTATCAGTAATTTCTTTAGGGGGGACAGGGTTGTTCGAATAATTAACGACATATTGTTCGGGATAAAACAACCAGCATTTCCAGGCAACTTCTTAAACAATGACGACCAACCATTAACATACTTAGGCAATCCAACTACACTTTCAAAGCAAGAATTACTGTCAACAAGATTCAAAGCAGGTACAGAGATTACCTCACCTCGAGGATCGAGGCTGCAAATCCGACACAGCAGATATGCCCCTATCCCCCCACAACCACCACCATCGAAACAATACCCGGACCCGTGGAGATAAGCAGTATGAAGCACATCAGACCCAGGGTTAGATTGTAGAGCTCCGGAATAGGCTTTTGGAGGGACGTAGGCCCTGGATCCAGTGAGGCAACAACAGAGGCCACAACAGCCCTCGCGAGCTTCAGGGGAGGCAAAGGCGGAAAGTCAGACAGTCTGTCCAGTCTAGGCAGTGCAGATCGAGATGGGACCTGGAAGCAAACAGAGGGCCTTGAAGACGCACAAGAGAAGGATCTGATAGTCTCGAACACGAAGAAACAAAGAAAGAGAAATTCCAGATTTTGGAGAGTGGTCGCCGTCTTTGAAAATAATAGGTCACCATTAAAATTTTCATCATTTGTACAATCATCATACATATAACTTGAGAGTCACAGATTCATTTTACTACCGACGGACAAAAAATTCTCTGACTTTCTTTTCTTATTTCTTCCTACCTCTTCTTTCCTTTTATCTATATTCTTCTTATTTCATTTCATCCCTATTTCTTTTAAAAATAACTGCAAGATAAATTGAGTACACGTATATAATATGAAATAGATTTTTCACCTTCTAATGTAAAATGAGTCGATTCATTTATCTTTAACGATTTATTCTCACATTTTTTTTACTTGCAATTCTTTTTCTTCCTAAGAATTTTTTTGTTGGAAACATGTAGTTGTCTTTATCTTCTTAATCAATTATTCATCCACCTCTTTTAGGTTTGTTTTCTCTTTGTTTTATATTATTTTTAATCATATTCAATTAAATTTGAAAGGTTTCCTCTTTTTTGGTTGCACCACTACAAAAAATTAAAGGTAAATTAATTTTCAAAGCCAATGGGTTTATGTGACGACTCACCTTTCTGATCCCTAGAAAAGGCACTTAATACATCCTCGGTATTCGTGTATCGTTGTCCAAGCATCTGTAAGATAAGTTGTCTTGGGATGAAATAAAGAACAGAACAAGACAAAATAGATGAACCTCACAGCAGAATGGTTACATATATTAAATGCTATAGCACAAAAGGTTACTCCTTTAGGAGTTATCAGAGTCATAAAAAAAATACTACTTCTAACAGATTGATAGTTATACATTCTGACTTTTAATTTTTAAGATACAAAATACACCTACATAATGATACAGTGGAATAAATAACTAGATAACTAAGAAGCCGCCTGCTCGATCACCGTCTTCAAAGAGCTCCAAAGAAGACCTGCTATTCTCGGACTACCTAAATATAATTGAGTATCCAAGAGTTTAGGGAAAACAAACAGTTCGGGTTAGACAAAATGTCTGGTACGAGTAAAACTTCGAAACAAAAGGAAGTGCATTTTACAATAATATGTGGGACCACGCAGCTAACGCAGAACGAGTTTTCTTCCACATAGACAACAACCAAACATAACAAAAATGGAAATGAACAATATGGAACAAATCCAAATATAGATGATGAGTACAATTAGTATAACATTCAAACTTGAAAGAATGGAAATAGGCTGAATAAAAATCCAAACTGGATAGAATGGATAAAACAAGACAACAGTCCAAACTCGATAAAATAGACTAAACAATATAACTGTCCAAACTGGATAGAATGGACAAAACCAATAATTGAACACCGCGCAGAGTGGTTGATCCTTTCCGTTGTAATTAAAGAAGACAGATTCAAAGGTTTGAATCAAATAAGAAAAGGAAAATTTCCAACAATGACTAGAAAAGTGCACCCCCCTTGAAATATACCTCTAGTAATATACTCCTGAGAAGCTCATTTACTCTGTGACACTTCGCGGGACCCTCCAAGCCGGATCCCGCCAGGCCTTACCAAGAATCCGAGTATTTCACATCTAAATTTTAACCTTTTTCACGTGACGGTACACAAATCTATATGACATGTGAAAATACCCTAATGGAAGCAACCTCACATAGCTTGGCCCCCTCTCGCGCTTTTGGTTTAGTCATTTTCGATAAAGGATAACAAAGCTCAACAGAGCAACACATCGTCTTAGAATGATGATAATAAAGAAGCTGAGGTAACCGATAGTTGGGAAACCAACCATCGAGGATATAAAACGATCGCATATGGAAATTAAGTCTTGGATATTTATCACCACTCATTGAATTTCAACTTGTACCATCGCTAGATTAACAATAATAGCGGACAAGTCAATGTAGTGTTACCTCAAAGTCATGTCTCATGATTATTCTTATCTTTTGAAATAGCGACAAGTCTACTTCTTCGATGTTTAGTGCTAAGTATACAAATAAATCGTTTCCATACAAGTGAATCGTTTTATGGAAATTAATTCATTTCCATAAACGAATCAAACTTTTTTCTTTTAGAAACCTGAATTCGTGTTTGGCCTCACATTACAAGTATTAGTTTTAAAACACTTTCTAAAAGAGTTCACTAACTTCAAAACATCAATTTAAAAAGGATTTAATAATTCAAAACATCTTTATTACATTGATTAATTAACTTTAAACTTCATCACACAATTCGATTTTTGAACTTCATATGACTTTTCAAGTAATAAAAAAGGTGAACCACTTTAAACCTTATTAATTCAATTAATTAGTAAAATATAGTTAATTAAATTAATCAATAGTTAGTTATCATTATTTAAAATGAATAACAAAGTCAAAACGTACTTGTTATTTTGATAAATTCACTTTGAAACTTCATAAATTAAGTTGATTGATTAACCCCAATAACCTTTAATTAAAAAAGGAAATAACCTCAAAAACATCATTAATTTAATTAATTGATTAATAATTAAATATCATTATTTTAAAATGATTAATAAATTTTAAATCATCATTAAGGAAAGATTAAAGTTAGAACAAGTTGATTTTCTTTTAAAAGTCATTAATTAAAAAGATTAATTAATTTCAAAACATCATTAATTAATTGATTAATTAATTTCAATCCATCATTTTCAAAAGATTAATTAGCCTTAAACATCATTAAATAGAATGATTAATTAAATTTAAAACATCATTAAGTAAGTAATTAGTTAAATTTAAAACACATCATTAATAAGTTAATTAGTTAACCTTAATCCAAATTAATTAAATAATTAATCAAGGTATGAGGTATCGTTCGAAATGCCGAAATCTCGGCTATCTCGTATCGTTCTCGGCGTAAGGCGAAACGAAATTAAACCCTAATTTCGTTTCGGCCATCGCCTGTTCAAAAAATCGCGCAACCCTAAATTAAAGCAAGTCCGCGTTGAAAAAGAAAAAGCGAAAGCAAAATCAAAAGCACACACGAGATTGAAAAACAAAAGCAATCACGATCGACAACAGAAATAACGTGAGCACACAGTGAAGATTCGATTCGATTTTGTGTGTATAATATAGTCGAAATCGAGGAAGAAAAATTAAAAACATTACCTGATTCTCTTCACCGTCCACTGTCGAAGGCGACGACGACGAAGGCAAAGCAAAGACAAAGGCGCGGCGAAGTCGAGAAGGCACGGCGAAGTCGAGAAGAGGCGAAGGCGCGGCGAAGTCGAGGAGCTTGACGAAGTCGATCGAAGAAGCAGGTAATTCTTTTTCCAATCGCGATTTATGCGATCGTATTTTTTTTGAGTTGAATTAAAGTTGCTGCGAATAACAAATGAAGAGTTGCCGTGAATAACAAGTGGAGAGGTTGGACTTTTGGGCCGTGACTTGTCAATATTTTTACACATATATATGCCATAAGTTTTATGCGCTGATGGATTTAAACAAAATGTTCGGTTTGCTATTGTCATTTTGCTTCCTAAAAATAAGTCATTTCAATACGAAATATGAACAAATGTTCCAAAAAAACATACATACTTTGCTAGCACTGCCAATTGTCATGTAGTATCTCATTTATATAATATGGGAAGTGCCGGAACGACTGATGTTGCTGAATAAGTTGAACTGGCATATGTTGGACCTAAATATATTGAACTGACCTTATTATGCCCTGAATATCAGCCTTGAATATGCCGATTTGAATGTGGACTTACATATGTTAGATTTAGAACATCGAACATGAACGTGAATATGTTGGACTTGAATATTGAACATAAACATTGAACTTGACTCGAAATTGTGGACTTGAACTTTGATGACTTCGATTACTGTTTTTAAATTCATTCATATTTAATTTTTGATTTGATTTGGACTATTAATTTGTTTAGTAACTTTTGTTAATTATAATTTCAGGTACACTGGCAAATCCGACTGAAATTGGTTGGAATTATGGTACTGCGATCGATGGCAATCTTCGAAAAATAAAATGTAACTTTTGCAATAAAATAATTAATGGCGGTGGTGTGACACGTTTAAAGGAACATCTGGCAGGAGTGGGCGGCGACGTATCGGCATGTTTAATTGTCTCTAAAGAAGTTAAACAACTTATACGATCACATATCGTTCAAAAGAGAAATGAACGAAACAAAGGAAAGCTTGACAAGCAACGCTTACAAGAGAAATTAATAAGCAGACCGCAACAACTATCGGACAATGAAAATGATGAACAACTTCAACGTGTCATACGACAAAGCAGAGATGAATTTAGAGACGAAAAGCTGCGTAGATCTCATACTTTAGGACGATCGGGTGGTGGTTCAAGTCAAACATTGCACAGATCTAACACCACTGGACGATCGGGTGGTGGTGATTTTGACACTAATGCTGCTGGACGAATCGACTCATATATGCAAAAACGAGGAGGTAGAACTCAACCTTCTATCAAATCTGCAATGAAAGGTATTAAAGATGCCAAAAAACATATAGGTCGAACAATTTCTAAGTTCTTTTTTTTCAACCATATTCCACATAATGTTGCTAATAGTCCATACTATACAACAATGGTTGATGCGATTGCAGAATGTGATCGTGGAATTGATCCACCAACTGCATATGAAATATCACACTCGTACTTTGAAATGGAAATAGAAGAAGTTGGGCAATATATTAAAGCATTGCACAATTTCTGAGATGAATATGGTTGCACATTAATGTGTGATGGTTGCGGTACACAAAATCGATGAAAAATAATAAATTTTCTCGCGTACTCTATCCATGGAACAATATTTATTAAATCTGTGGATGCCACTAATGAATTCCAAAGTGGAGAATATATTTGTGGATTAATGGATGAGGTTGTTGAAACAATCGGTGAAAATAGAATAGTGCAAGTTGTTGCAGGTAATGGAGCAAACTACAAAGCTGCCGGTCAATTATTGATGCAGAAAAGAAAGCATTTACATTGGACACCATGTGCAGTACACTGGATTGATTTGATTTTGGAAGATATTCCCAAAGAGCCAGAGGTAACAACCGTTATCACAAACTGCCAGTTAATAACGATATTTATATACAATCATGGTTGGTTATTTTCCATCATGAGGAAAGAGACCAATAATAAAGAATTGATTAGACCGGCGGTAACACGGTTTGCAACTCATTTCATCGCACTAGACTCTATTCATAAACATAAAGATGACATAAGAACGATGATTGCTTCGAGAAAGCGGACATCAAGAGTTCTCAGACTCAATACTAAAGACAAAAGAACAACAAATATTGTCTCTACACTAATTTACAACAACACATTTTGGACCGGTGCCGCTTCCGTCATTCTTTTTTTTTGAGCCATTAGTGAAAGTATTACGAATGGTATATAGTGATGACAAAGCAGATATGAGATATCTTTATGAAACAATGGATCGAGCAAAAGAACCGATTAGAAAAAACGTTGGTGGAAGACATTGCCAAAAATGGTAGGATATAATAGACAAAAGATGTGAAAGACGGTTACATCGACCTCTTCACGCCGCAGGTAATTTGTTTTATCTTATCGTCATACAAATAATAAAATATATAACATTTCAATAATATTTTAAATCTCTTCCATATAGATTATTTTCTTAATTCCATCATCCAATATGAGGATACAACAAACTATGGAGAAGTATTAAACGGATTGAACAACGTCGTTGAAAGAATGGTGCCATACATTGTAACACGGATTGAAATTGGAAAAGAGGTAAAACTAACATATATAATAGTTACGTTAAACATTTAACATTTAAGACATTAAATATTTAACTTAACATCACAGGTAGAAAGATACAGAATGAAAATTGGTGCATTTGGTTTTGCAAAAGCATACGTAGCCGTAAAGACATGTTTTCCCGCTCAGTGGTGGTCAATAATTGAAAGAGATGACGAGGATGCTCCAAATTTAACACGTTTAGCAATGCATATTTTAAGCCAAACAGTTTTATCTTTTAACTGCGAAAGAAACTGGACTACATTTTCAATGATTCATACAAAATTACGAAATAAAATGAAAATCTTGAAAAATTAGTATATGTGCATTACAACATGAGACTATGAACAAAAAATTCAAGACGCCACGACACTGAAAGTAAGTTGATCGATCTAGGTTATATATTCCATGAAGAGGATCCATTAGCAGAATGGACTACTGAAATTGAACCACCCTTGTTGGACAACGACCCTTGGATGACCAACACACTGAATGATGCAGTCGCTGTTGTTGATGGTATACCTGCACGAGCGACAACGATTCAAAACAACGAAAATAGTAGCAGCTCGTCAAATGATGATTATGGTAATGCAGGTGGAAGTGACGTTGGTTTAACAAGTAATTATGACATTGGTTCTAGTGATGGTGGTGAATTAAATAGACGAACTCAAACATATTCAAAAAGAAGGGGTGCGAGCGGCAATCCTAACCGAAGAGATAGTAAGTTTAAATGTTGAATCCGGATATCAACATGATTATGAGCACCACAATCCATATACTTCAACTGATCCACCAACCTATCGGTATTTTACTTCTGACTATACAGGTGGTAACTCATATAGTGTTATCTCGAGTGATCAAAATAGTCAAGCTACATATACAAAACAAAATGATGAACCATCGTCTTTTGATAATATGATGACGACATTTATGGGCCCAGGACAAATGCAATATGGTTATCCATCATATTATACAACACAAGATGATGAAGAAAATTATGAAAACAATCCATATGTAGCTTCGAGAAATAGTATTTGGATGTAGTAGTGTTGTATGTAACATTATTATTTTATTGTATGCTATATTTCTATATGAATTTGAATCGTTTATCGTTACGTTTTCATTGAAAATGCAAAAATCCAATATCAGGACCGAAACCGAAACAAGCGAAATTTCCGAAATTGACCGAAACCAACAAAATTTCAACTGACCGAGACCGAAACCGATTTCTCGAACCTTGTAATTAATAAAATAATCATTATTAATATAATTAATTATTTTTGAAAACATCATTAATCGAAACCTTGTTTAACTTGTAAAATAATTCCAAGCACGAAGATGAAACCAAATGGTTTGATAAGAATTGATTTTTCGAAAGTGCCGGTACAACGACTATCGCTATACGTGCAGTTCGGCAAACAAGTTTATAATATTATCAACACAACCAAACATCACACAGCAATAGTTTAAGCATACATACAACAAGCATTCATAGGCAATAAATACGAACATGAGTATAATTTTAAAGCTTTGGTTTTTTAGGGTAAAATTTTACTTACTAACTAGTTTGCTAACTGACATTTACTTAACATGTTTAAATCCATCACACGTATACATCACCAAGCCAAACATGAACAAATTCACATCATATCCAAACCAAGCAAGCAATATATATCACAATGTAACTAAAATAAAATATTTTTCAAAAAGTTAAGAGTTTATTCCCAAAAGCTATCCAAACTTGAAATAAACTTTAAACTTGTAGAGCTTAAAAACCATCAAAAATCAACTCGAAAAGGGTCATATTCTCCTTGGTTTTTAGACATATTACACTCGGAATTTGGTAAAGTGGTTAAAAAGAAAGTTTTAGGAAATTCTTTCCTCTATCATTTAAAAAAATTACTCAAAATGTTAAATTTTGAGGAGGTTATCGCCAAAACAGTGAGAGATATTTTCAGACATAAAAATCTAGGTTCAAAAACTCTTACAAAAAAAAGGAATTTTTGGAGCATCGAAGCAGGAAATCAGAAAAAGTGGTAAACTACAAAATTGTAGTCACTAGAAATATGCATGGTTAAAAAAAAAAAAAACTTGATTTGGCGTAGTTTGAGGGGAGTTACGGTCGAGTGAAGTGGGAGTAAAATGAAGATGTTTTTCAAATGAAAAGGAGGAGATTTAACAAGTTTGAAATTATTTTAAAAGTTTAAACTTGGATTTTTTCTAAAACTTAAAATTGTTAATGGAAGCCATTAAAATGTATCATAAATTTTTAGGAAGATGAAGACTTTTGAAAAAAAAAATGAAGCAAGTGAAAGGAATAAGGGAAAAGAAAATGGAGAAAAGCTTTTATACAAAATGCATAAAGGAAATTATCATTATACCCTTGTCCTGTCATATGCTTCCACCTCATCACCGTGCCCCCATTCTTTCACACATGCTAAGAAACATGTTTAAACATGTTTGTACTTTGAGTTGCCAAAGTGTCAATCTTGGCTTTCTTGATATGACTATTTTCTATTTATTTTTTATTTAGTTGTTAAAGTGTCACATCATCATTATCTTAAGTTAATTAACTTAATTAAACCTAATTATACTATCTTAACTCATATTATATAATTAGTCTATGTGTGCATATATATGAGAAAGTGTGCACAACATTTCAAATAACTTTTATACGATGCAACGTCGAAAATTCGAAAACAGTTTCCATTCACATTTTCTGTTTTTCATTGAACTAAATGTTTTTGTGAACTAAATCCGAAAAATAGTTTATCTTCAATATTTATTACTAAGAAGTGTTTTTATTTTAGTTATAAAACCTATTATTTGAATATTCAAAGTTAATTAAATATTCAGAAATTAATGTGGTGAAATTCCGGGTCGTTAGACTCTCCCCCTTAAAAGAAGTTCGTCCTCGAAATTTACCTCAATCCTATCCTAGAAAACAGATTATCCTAGAAATACCTAACGCATTAATCAGATGTAACTTATCCAGCAAAAACTAGTATGATATAAATCTACATGCAACCAAATTCAAAGAATACTGAAATAAAATACTACACATATAATCATATCAAAAGATAAATTTAGAACTAAATGTCTGGGCTTCTATATTCAAAAATTTATTTTCAAATTTCTTCAAAAAGAAATATTTTAAAACAAAAAAAAGAGGGGTTCCTCCTAGCAAAACATGTAATAAACATGTAAAACTCTAGAATCAAAACAACATGGAGCATCTAGTAGTATTTCGGTTCCTCAAAATACAACAACTAGAGTAAACAATTATTTTCTCTTTCTTAAATATTTTTTTTTCAAAATCACATTTTCAAAAGCACCAGGATTTAAGTCCTAATAAAAAAAATCAAAAAACTTTGGTTTATAATTTTCTTTTTACTTTATAAACTATGGTATATTAGACCACACAATCAATCAATCAAATAAAGTCAATCAAATTCAGTTAAGGAATACACTAACACCATCAATCATTCAAATTCCATAAGGAAAAATGTAACACTCAACATTATTTGAAATGTTAAAAGTTAACAACAAACTTCTAACTTAGGTTTAAAACTTGATTGCCAAATATAGATAATTATCTAAGCGTATCATTGTTTGCACTTTAGCATTTCGTTATTTCTTAGAAGATTATCCAAATTTACTCGGCCAAAAATTGGAAGTTATATTCTAAAATTATTGGTTTCTTGACTACTCAAATCTTTCTAAATCACATAAATTTTCATTTAATATTTTATTCAATACCTAAATTTTTTATGAATTATTTAATAAATTTTCATCTAAGTTTAAAAATACTTTATATAGTCATTTCTTTATAAAACACCAAATAATAACTTATTCCACTTTATTTACTTGCATAATACCCTTCTAAGAGTGTACAAAACAAAAAATTTATTTTGATTTTCACAATTTAGGTGAAGATCAAATCAAAATTTGGATCTTTTAAAACTGCGTTACCTTTTCACCTCTTTAACTTGGAATGTTAAGATGAACAATGTTTATAGGTTGACTCAAAATAACAAATAATTTACACTACTTACATGTGTTAAATAAAAGTTACGGTTTTAATAAAACGATGTCTATTATAACATTCCTTCCTTTTCACATTAAGGTGTTATAATGAATCATGTTTTTGGACTGATTCAATAACACCAATTAGTTTACACTGCTTAGATACTTAAATAATATCTATGGTTTTGATAAAACAACATTATCAAAACCTTTATATCTAATATAACTCATGTAAATCAGTGTTGAATTGTCTCGTATATCGTTTAAAAGTAAAATTCATTTATGTAAACAATATCTTATCAAAAATACTTTTATTTTGGAAATCAATTCTCATTTAAGGAACTTGAACATTAAATACCCGATTTTTAGTTTCAAAACTCGTCTCTAAGAGTATACTCCTTACTTTTTCTCTATAAAATAACTTCAAACAAATTGTTTATTAAAACTCATTTTTGGTTCCTTCGGATTTGAATTCATTTCAATCACACAATGATAAAGAGAATAATTTACTATACACTCCACAACATTTGCCTAAGTAGCATCTGATCGTCACTTAGAAGATTATTCAGATTACCACGAAACTAACCGAAGTGTTTTTCTCCGAATTATTCAAAGAAAAAGCATTCTACTTGAAATTTCTTTTCCAAAATATTTTACGTTAGAAATATTTTCAAATAATACCGCTATCACTTTTCGCAAAAAATTCTGAAATCATTTTAAACAATTCCACAATTTAAAGTTTCCAAAAACTCTTTAAATGTTATTTGGAAAGACAAATTTATAATACCAAGTGTATTAAAACAAGGGTCAAAACAAATGTCGTTTTAAACATTGTTTACTAAAATCCCAAAACAATTTACACTTAGCTTTATCTAAAAAACGATTCTATTTAGAAGTTCTTATTCAAAAACCATCATTTATTAGTTTAAAACAATATTTATTATCGCAAACGATAATAAAACAATTTACATACCTTTTATAAATTCCAAACAATGTTAATTGTCACGAGGGATGATTTATAATATTCTTTTTAAAACCTTAAAACCATACAAATTTTTCAAAGAAAATAAACCGTCATAAGTTCTTTTATTAAATTTAAACTAACTTTAATTATTCTAAAAGATAATAAATCACATTTATAATCTCTTTTATAAATCTAAAACAATATTAATTATCCCAATAAATAATTAATCAAATTTATAATTTTCTTTAATAAACAAATCAATTACCTTTAGTAAAAAAGTGGTACGACACGCGCATGAATCGTTTCCCTTATAAATTGTATATGTTTAAATTAGTCAAAAAAATAATTTTTTATTTTCAAGTGATATTAAGCTTTGTATGTTTGTAAAGAAGTATTTTGAATTTGTAAAAGAAGTTTAATTTTAGATCCTATTTTTAGAAGCGTTTTGAATTTGTAAAGCATATTTAATTGTTAGATCCTACTTTTATGGGCATTTGAATTTGTAAAAGAAATTTAATATTAGATCTTATTTTTAAGTAATTAAGATTTGATAATATATAGATGGGCATTTTTGGTAGTTCACGTTAATACCAAAAAAGTGTGACACCAAAGTCATTACAACTATTAATAAAGATAGTTAATTATTTCCAAAACACTTTCATCAAATCAATTAATTTATTTTAAACTCATTTATTAAATCAATTAACCAACTTAAATTATTATTTATCAAACGATTTACTAAATCAAAATAATCATTAATTAAAATGAATAATTACATTTAAATATCATTAATTAAAACGATCATTAATTTTCAAATATCATTAATTAAAATAATTAATTAAATCCAAAAATCATTGCTTAAAATGATTAATTAAATTCAAATCTTATTAACCTCAAAAAGATTAATTAATTTTAAACATCATTAGTTAAAACAATTAATTAATTTAAAATATCATTAATCAAAATGATTAACGAATTTTAAACATCTACTTTTGGGAAAACACAAGCTTAAGTTAAAACATACACAAGGGTTTAAGGGATGATATTTAATAAATGACGGTATAACGGAAATTGCTATAATAACGCTTAAACATTTTAAATGGAATATCAAGATTAATTTCAATTAATCAAACAAATCTAACTGTCATCCAAAAAATCCAAAATAGTTTATAGCATCATAATTTGGATGTGAGTTAAACTTACATTTAAATGATTCTCCTTTATTATAGTTAAATTTTATCAAATGTTTATCCTCTAAATTTTATTTATTTATTTAATTTTAATATTGTTATTATTAATTTTTTTATGCTACCATTTAGATTATATTAAACAACTTTTTATTACAAGTTTACTTTTAGGTTAACATCATTAAAAGTTGACTTTTAATTTAACCCTTTCGCCGAACATCTTATAATCAAACTGTGAAACACAAGAGGTTCATTCCAAGATTCCCTAATTCTCATTTACTTGAACAATATCTTACTAAGGAAAATTCCTTATGAATTTATTCAACAATAGTTAATGCTCAAACTAGACGAGCATAAATAATCAAATCCTAAATGATAACCATAAAATATTATCATTTCTAAATAATCAACTCAACTATACAATTATATTAATTTTGAAAATCACTTATATATATAAAATATATTCATAGGTAAAATTATTTCATTTACCATTTTAAAACAATACTGCATTGGCAAATCTGTTCAAGTGCTTAGGATTTCCTATCGATAACGCTGATCAGACGTATCCTCGGTATTCGTGTATCGCTGCCCAAGCATCTGAAAGATAAGTTGTCTCGGGATGAAATAAAGAACAGAACAAGACATAATATATAAACCTCACAGCGGGATGGTTACATATAATACAAAATGATATAGTATAAAAGATTACTCCTTATAAGGAGTTATCAGAGTTATAAAAAAATATCACATCTTGATAGCTATAAATTCTGACTTTTCATTTTTAAGATACAAAATACACCTACATAATCATACAATGGAACATATATAATTAGATAACTAAGAAGCCGCCTGCTCGATCACCGTCTTCAAAGAGCTCCAAAGAAAACTTGCTATTTTCGGATTACCCAAATATAATTGAGTACATGAGAGTTTAGGAAAAACAAATAGCTCGGGTCAGACAAAATGTCTGGTATGAGTAAAACTTTGAAACAAAAGAAAGTGCATTTTACAATAATATGTGGTACCACGCTGCTAACGCAGAACGAGTTTTCTTTCATGTAAACAACAACCAAACATAAAAAAAGTGAAAACGAACAATATGGAACAAATTCAAGCATAGACGATGAGTACAATTAGTATAACATTCAGACTTGAAAGAATGGAAATAGCCTGAATAAAATCCAAATTGGATAGAATGGATAAAACATGACAACTGTCCAAACTTGATAGAATGACCTAAACAAGATAACTATTCAAACTGGATAGAATGGATAAAACCAATAATCGAACACCGTGAAGAGTAGTTGTTCCCGTTGTAATTAAAGAAGACATTCAAAGGTTCGAATCAAATAAGAAAAGGAAAATTTCCAACAATGACTAGGAAGGTGCACCCTCTTGGAATATACCTCTAGTAATATACTCTCGAGAAGCTCATTTACTCTGTGATACTTCTTGAGACCCTCCAAGCCGGACCCCGTCCGACCTTACCGAGAATCCGAATTTTTCACATCTAAAATTTAACCATTTTTCACACAACGATATACAAAAATCTAGATGAAATGTGAAAATACCCTAATGGGAGAAATCCCACATAGCTCGATCTCCTCTCGCGCTTTTGGTTTAGTCATTTTTGACAAAGGATAACAAAACAAAGCTCAACGGAGCAACAATCGTCTTAGAATGACTATAATAAAGAAGTTGAGGTAACCGATAGTTGGGAAATCAACTATCGAGGATATAAAACGATCGTATATGGAAATTAGGTCTTGTATATTTATCACCACTCATTGAATTCAAACTTGTACTATCTCTAGGTTAACAATAATACCGAACAAGTCAAGGCAGTAGTACCTCAAAGTCATGTCTAACGATTATTCTTATCTTTCGAAATAGCGACAAGTCTACTTCTTCGACGTTTAGTGCTAAGTATACAAATAAATCGTTCCCATACAAGTGAATCGTTTTATGGAAATTAATTCATTTCCATAAATGAATCAAACTTTTTCCTTTCTTTTAGAAACTCGAATTCATACTTGGCCTCACATTACAAATATTAGCTTTAACACACTTTGTTAAAAGAGTTCACTAACTTCAAAAATCAATTTAAAAGGGACTTAATAACTTAAAACATTTTTATTACATGATTAATTAACTTTAAACTTCATCACACAATTCGATTTTTGAACTTTAAATGACTTTAAATAATAAAAATAGCAAACCACTTTAAACCTTATTAATTCAATTAATTAGTAAAATATAGTTCATTAAATTAGTCAATAATTAGTTATCATTATTTAAAATGAATAACAAAGTCAAAACATATTTGTTACTTTGATGAATTCACTTTGAAATTTCATAAATTAAGTTGATTAATTAACCTCAATAATCTTTAATTAAAAAGGGTAAATAACATCTAAAACATCATTAATTTAATTAATTAATTACAATTAATTAAATTAGCTAAATAATAATTAAATATCATTATTTTAAAATGATTAATAATTTTTAAATCATCATTATGGAAAGGTTAATTAAAGTTAAAACAAGTTGATTTCCTTTTAAAAATCATTAATTAAAAGATTAATTAATTTTAAAACATCATTATTTAATTGATTAATTAATTTAATCCATCATTTTCAAAAGATTAATTAGCCTTAAACATCATTAAATAGAATGATTAATTAAATTTAAAACATCATTAAGTAAGTAATTAGTTAATTTTAAAACACATCATTAATAAGTTAATTATTTAACCTTAATCCTTATTAATTAAATTAAATAATCATTATTAAAATAATTAATTATTTTTGAAAACATCATTAATCGAAACAATTCTAGGCACGAAGATGAAACCAAATGGTTTGATAAGAAGTGATTTTCCGAAAGTGCCGATACAACGACTATCGCTACACGGGCAGTTAGGCAAACAAGTTTATAATATTATCAACACAACCAAACATCACGTAACAATGGTTTAAGCATACATACAACAAGCATTCATAGACAATAAATGCAAACATGAATATAGTTTTAAAGCTTTGATTTTTGAAGGTAAAATTTACTTACTAACTAGTTTGCTAACTAACATTTACTTAACGTGTTTGCATCCATCACACATATACATTACCAAACCAAACATGAACAAATTCACATCATATCCAAACCAAGCAAACAATATATATCGCAATGTAATTAAAATAAAATATTTTTCAAAAAGTTAAGAGTTTTACTCACCTAAAGCTATCCAAACTTGAAATAAACTTTAAACTTGTAGAGCTTGAAAACCACCAAAATCATCCCGAAAAGGGTCATGTTCTCATTGGTTTTTAGACATGTTACACTCGGAATTTGGTAAAGTGGTTAAAAAGAAAGTTTTAGGAAATTCTTTCCTCTATTATTTAAAAAAAAGAATTACTCAAAAATGTTAAATTTTTGAGTAAGTTATGGCCAAAAAAGTGGGGGGTATTTTCGGATATAAAAATCTAGGTTCAAAAACATTCTTGCAAAAAATGAATTTTTGAAGCATCTAAGCTGGAAATCAGAAAAAATAGTAAACTACAAAGTTGTAGCCACTGAAAATATACATGGTTTAAAAAAAAGAAAAACTTGATTTGGCGTAGTCCGGAGGAAGTTACGGCCGATCGAAGTGGGAGAAAAATGGAGATGTTTTTAAAATGAAAAGGAGGAGATTTAATAAGTTTGAAATTGTTTTAAAAGTTTAAACTTGGATTTTTGTTAAACTTAAAATTATTAATGGAAGCCATTAAAATGTCTCATGAAACTTTTAGGAAGATGAAGACTTTTAAAATAAAAATGGAGAAAGTGCAAAGAACAAAGGAAAAGAAAATGGAGAAAAGCTTTTAAACAAAATGCATAAAGGAACTTACCATTATACCCTTGCCCTCCATTCATATGCTTCCACCTCATCACCAAGCCTCCCTCCTTTTACACCCTTTTACACATGCTAAGAAACATGTTTAAACATGTTTATACTTTGAGTTGCCAAAGTGTCAAATCTTGTCCCTCCTGATGTGACTATTTTCTATTTTTTTAATTTAGTTCTCAAAATGTCACATTATCATTATCTTAAGTTAATTATGTAATATATATCTTGCGAATAACATAAACCCTACGATCTAGAATTACATGATTATCACATATGTGATGAATTAATAAAACATACCTCCAGACATCTTGTATACGAATCAGCAATGGTTGTTGTCGAAAGCTGTTTCAATGGAGAGAGGAAATGGTTTCTCTCTCTTTTCCTATATCTTTCTTTATGTGTTTTCTATATCCTTTGTGATGGGAAAAGGTTAATATTTATAGGTAGAGAGAGAACCAAATTTTCAGATTTGTAGACTTAATCTTGATCGTCCATCAAGATCAAGATGAGAGAAATTAACGCTCTAGATTATAACCGTTTTATTTATTTAGCATATTAATAGGAAAAACCTTTTAAATTCTATTGACCACATAATGAGGAAGGAAAGGTTTGAGGAAGAAACGGTCCATTAATGTACCACATAATGATGAAGGAAACGGTCCATTAATGTTTTTGCATTAATTTTCTTACAAAACGGTCAAATTTCCTTACAGTCTTCCACTTGGTCAATAGTAAAATCCATTAATATTTTCGTATTAAGGTCATAAGGCGCGCATGATATGCTAAACTTTTCTTTAGTCGGTTATCATAAGTGTCTTGGCTAATCTAGTGGTCAATGGAAGTCATGACGTGTACACGTTATTTTGCAACATGCTTACTTCCATGTACTATGACATTGACAACTTTCATAACTAAACCGTAGATGAGCATAACTTAATGGTCACATAATGTCTTGAAGCAAAAGACTATTTTTGTTATCATTTATCTAAATATAAATGTGTACACATTATAAAACAGAAATTAATGAGGAAGGAAAGGTTTGAGGAAGAAACGGTCCATTAATGTACCACATAATGATGAAGGAAACGGTCCATTAATGTTTTTGCATTAATTTTCTTACAAAACGGTCAAATTTCCTTACAGTCTTCCACTTGGTCAATAGTAAAATCCATTAATGTTTTCGTATTAAGGTCATAAGGCGCGCATGATATGCTAAACTTTTTTTTAGTCGGTTATCATAAGTGTCTTGGCTAATATAGTGGTCAATGGAAGTCATGACGTGTACACGTTATTTTGCAACATGCTTACTTCCATGTACTATGACATTGACAACTTTCATAACTAGACCGTAGATGAGCATAACTTAATGGTCACATAATGTCTTGAAGCAAAAGACTATTTTTGTTATCATTTATCTAAATATAAATGTGTACACATTATAAAACAGAAATAAAAGATGTTCAAATTATTAAAAGCTCAATAATTGTTATGTCTAGATAAGTACAAAATAAATGGCATAATAAGAAGATAATTAGGAACTATCTGCAAGACTCATGCTATCAGTATGTCTCTGAAAGGTCTTTGGAGGTAGTCCTTTCGTGAATATGTCTGTCACTTGTAAGTCTGTACTTATTGATTCAACAATAATTTTCTTCAGTTTAACATCTTGTTTCAGTAGTAGGTATTTAAGGTCCATGTGTTTGGAACCTTTGGTTATCCTATCATGCTTGGAGAAAAAGGTTGCAGCTTCATTGTCGCAGTAGACAGTTAGTGGCTTAGAGATAAAACTTAAAGTGTCAAATTGTGAGACAAAATTACGTAGCCATGTTCCCTGAATTGAAGCCTCATAACGTGCTACGTATTCATCCATCATGGTGGATCCGAAAAGCATCTCAGATTTCTGGCTTCTCCATGATATTGCACCTCCACATAAGAGGTACACATAGCCAAGAGTGCAGATCCTAGTGTCAGGACATCCAGCAAGGTCTGAATCAGAATAACCAATTACCTGTAGGTAACTTGATTTTCTATAGGTGAGCATGTAATTCCTTGTTCCCTTTAGGTATCTTAGTACCTTCTTTGCAGCTTTCCAATGAGCGATTCCTGGGTTACTTTGAAATCTACCCAGCATACCAATTGTATGACTGATATCAGGTCTTGTACAGACCTGTGAATACATCAAACTCCCTACAAGAGATACATAAGGATATTTGGTCATTTCTTCTCGTTCCATAGGAGTCTTTGGGTACTGCTCAAGAACAAGTTTGTCTCCTTTCTGCAGTGGGACAGGACTAGAGGAACAATTCGTCATGCCAAATCTCTCAAGAATTTTGTCAATATATGCTTTTTGAGACAATTCTAGAATTCCTTGTGATCTATCACGGAATATTTCTATTCCTATCGCATAGGATGTCTCACCCATATCTTTCATTTCAAAGTTCGTTGAGAGATAATCCTTAGTTTCACGTAATAAACCAAGGTCGCTGCTAGCTAATAATATGTCATCAACATACAGAATCAAAAATATGAACTTGCTCCCACTGAACTTGAGGTATATACAAGGGTCAACTATGTTTTCTGTGAAATCGAAAGCGGTAATGATTTCATGAAACTTTAGATACCATTGTCTAGAAGCTTGTTTCAGTCCATATATTGATTTCTTAAGTTTGCAGACCATGTCTTCCTGTCCTTCAATTATGAAGCCTTCAGGTTGACGCATGTAGACTTCTTTCAAGTCTCCATTTAGAAAGGATGTTTTCACATCCATTTGATGTAACTCGAGATCATAATGAGCTACTAATGCCATGATAATTCTAAGAGAATCTTTCCTGGAAACAGGAGCAAAACTTTCATTATAGTCAATGCCTTCTTTCTGATTAAAATCTTTGAAAACAAGTCTAGTTTTATATTGTTCAATTTTACCATTGCAGTCACGTTTGGTCTTGAAAACCCACTTACAACCGACTGCTTTATGTCCTTGCGGTAATTGAACGATTTCCCAAACTTGATTATTATCCATAGATTTCAGTTCATCTTTCATGGCATCAATCCATTTAATAGAATTAACATCCTTAATGGCTTGTGAATAAGAAATTGGGTCCGTAGTTCCTTCAGATTCTATTAGATAAAGCATGTAATCATTAGGAATAGCTGATCTTCTTTGTCTTTGAGATCTTCTTAATGCTAGTTCATGTGGTATTTCATCAACATTATGATTGGTGATAATTTCATTATGGAGTTGTTGATCATTTATTGGGTTTTCCTCATTGTGAACATGTTCAACAATATGATGATTCCCAATATCTTTCGAAATAGAGGGTAAGATAATGGGTACTCTTATTTCATGAATGACTACTTGTTGTTTTATACTCCCACTGATTTCACCATTCTCATAGAATTTGGCATTTCCGGTTTCAACAATTCTTGTACTATGGTTAGGACAATAAAATCTATATCCTTTAGATTTTTCAAAGTAACCTATAAAGTAACCACTGACTGTCTTAAAATCCAATTTCTTTTCATTTGGATTGTACAGTCTAGCTTCAGCTGGGCAACCCCAAATTTGGAGATGTCTTAAACTAGGTTTCCATCATTTTCAAAGTTCAAAAGGAGTCTTTGGAACGGCCTTACTTGGAACTCTATTTAAGATGTAGACAGCTGTTCGTAATGCATCCATCCATAATGATATAGGTAAATTTGCATGACTCATCATGGATCTAACCATTTTCATGTATGTACGATTTCGCCTTTCAGCTACACCATTCTGCCATGAAGATCCAGGCGTTGTGTATTGTGCAACAATTCCAAGTTTTTGAAGAAGTCTAGCAAAATTTCCAGGATGTTGTCCCGTTTCATCATACCTTCCATAGAATTCCACCACTATCTGACCTAATGATTTTCACTTTTCTTTCTAATTGCCTTTCGACTTCAGTAATGAACACTTGTACAGCGTCCACTGACTGAGATTTTTCATGCCACAGATAAAGAAAGCAATAACGTGAAAAATCATCGATGAAAGTGATGAAATATTTCTCTCCTCCAAAAGTTGGAACATCAAAAGGTCCACAAATATCTGTATGTATTATTTCAAGAAGTTGTGTACTTCTTGTGGCTCCTTTCTTTGTGTTTTTTTTGTTGTTTTTCCTTTAATACAATTAACACATGCTGTAATGTTAGCGAAGTTTAGATCCGGTAGGACACCATCTTTCACTAACCTTTTGATTCTTTCACTGGATATATGACCCAGTTTTTTATGCCACAAGAAGTAAGAATCATTCTTGGATGACTTTCTTTTAGTTTCTTTTCCATGCAGGGTGGGTTGGATTTCAGCATTTTGTTTAAGATGAAGTTTATAAAGTCCATCAATTAATATTCGAGAACCAATAAGACTTGAATTTTTAAATAAACTAAAATTTTCATTTCCAACTTCAAAAGAATATCCAGATTTATCAAGTACACTTACAGAAATCAAATTACGGAAAATAGACGGAACATAAAGAGTTTGACATAAATCTAACTGATAACCGCTATCTAAAATAAGACGAAAAGTTCCAATAGCTTCAACTGGAGCTTTATCTTTATTCTCCATTAAAATGAAATTCTCACTTGGGTTTGTGGTCTGAATCGTAATGAATCCCTACATAGAATTCGAAACATGAACGTTAGCAGCAGTATCGATCCACCAAGTAGAAGAAGGTACATTAGTAAGATTTGATTCGAAATGACTTACGAAACCCATTGGATTACCTTTCTTTTCGAAGCATGCTTTGCGCTTAATGCAATCTGCCTGGAAGTGTCCAGGTTTCTTGCAGAATTTGCAGACGTCATCCTTCTTTTTCTTCTTGGATGGTTGGGTGGCGTCATCGGATTTGGGTGGTGTTCTTTTATGCTGTGAGTTATTCTTTTTGCCAGCTTGTTTTCCAACCCCTTGAGTGAAATAAGCAACTTTAATGCCTTGCGAGCCTTGCCTAGACTCCTCTTGAACCAGTTTGTTAGTCAATTCATTTAGACTCCACTTTTCCGTAATAGTGTTGTAATGAATTTTGAATGGTTCATACTGAGGAGGTAAGCTAGTGAGAATGAATTGGACGAGAAAAGCATCGTCCATAACCAATCCCAAGTTCTTAAGTTTGGCAGCAAGGTTAATCATTTCAATGACATGAGCGCTCATTGAGCGAGAACCATCAAACTTCATGGTTACAAGATCTGCCATAAGTTTCCCAGTAAGGGATTTGTTTGCAGTCTTGAATCGATTTTCAATGGATTGCAAATATTCTTTTGCGCTTTTAGTTTTGGGTAGGGAGGTTTTTGATGTTGGTATCAATCACCATTCGAATAAACATCATGCTGAGTCTATTAGATCGTTCCCAATCATCATGGAGTTTGTTTTCCTCAAGCGTACTTGTGTCAGTAAGTGGGGCTGGCTTTTCCTTAAGGAGAGCCATGTCCAGTTCAAGTACGCCTAAAGAAAACTCAACTTGCTCTTTCCATTCTGAGTAGTTGGTTCCATTGAGTTTGACGATAGATATAGCGTACGAATTAAGGTTTGAGGGCATTGCAACTGCAGACATAAAAGAAATGTAGGCTTCTTTATTAGAATAAAACACATGTCATAATAAGAGGTTAGGTTTAGCGCCTGCTGTGGGTAGGCAGTAGAACCATACTCATGAAAGAATGATAAACATTAATGTTTCATGCGTTATTGTGCAAGCAGCAGCCGCCTGTGGACGGGACTGCATGCATCAGACCAGAGGAAATAAGGAATTTAAGCACGGAAGCGTAAAATAAAACAAGAGAGAAAAGAGAAACATTAATGTGTTTTTTTTTTTTTTTGCATAAACATTTGTCATTTTTTCAAGTAATCCACAACAAGGATAATAAATGTCTAGTAACTCCAAGTAAATTTCATACATGAATTTAACATATAAATAATTATTTTGCAAATCATATATAGACAATTATCTTGCAAGTTCCAGGTCATGAATTTAATGTCAAACTAGAAAACAATTGTTTTCAATATGTATACTTTCTGAAAAGTATTCGCATACAATAAGTTGTTCCATATTATACAGTAGGTCAAATATTAAAGTAGAAAAAAATCAACTTTTGCGGAAATATAAACTTTCCAGATCCAGATCTAAGAATACAGTAAATAGAACAATATTGATAATCATGATTACTGTAGCAACTTAAATAATATGAATATTAAACTTAAATCATATTAACATTAATAATCATTATCATTATTATAGTAAAATTACAAACATCATATCAAAGATCTATGGTAGTTTCGTTTTATATATTGATGGATAATCATGAATTCTAAAACCTTGCTCTGATACCACATGTAATCTATATCTTGCGAATAACATAAACCCTAAGATCTAGAATTACATGATTATCACATATGTGATGCATTAATAAAACATACCTCCAGACATCTTGTATACGAATCAGCAATGGTTGTTGTCGAAAGCTGTTTCAATGGAGAAAGGAAATGATTTCTCTCTCTTTTCCTATATATTTCTTTATGTGTTTTCTATATCCTTTGTGATGGGCAAAAGTTAATATTTATAGGTAGAGAGAGGACCAAATTTTCAGATTTGTAGACTTAATCTTGATCGTCCATCAAGATCAAGATGAGAGAAATTAACGCTCTAGATTATAACCGTTTTATTTACTTAGCATATTAGTAGGAAAAACCTTTTAAATTCTATTGACCACATAATGAGGAAGAAAACGTTTGAGGAAGGAAACGGTTCATTAATGTACCACATAATGATGAAGGAAACGGTCCATTAATGTTTTCGCATTAATTTTCTTATAAAACGGTCAAATTTCCTTACAAATTAATTTAATTAAACCTAATTATACCATCTTAACCCATATCATATAATTAGTCCATGTGTGCATATATATAAGAAAGTGTGCACAACATTTCAAATTAGTTTTATACGATGAAACGTCGAAAATTCGAAAAATAGTTTTCGGTCTATTTTCTGTTTTTCATCGAACTAAATATTTTTGTAAACTAAATCTGAAAAATATTTTATCTTCCATGTCTATTATTTAAAAGTGTTTTTATTTTAATTATAAAACCTATTATTCGAATATTTAAATTAATTAAATATTCAGAAATTAATATAGTGAAATTCTGGGTCGTTATAGTTTAATGCAAAATGTCATAGAGAAATTCAAATTTTGCACTCAAATCAACATAATGATAGATTTTGCTTACTTCCATTTTAGGTATAAATTTTATGCCAGTTATTGATTATAGTCGATATGTTATTTTTGAAAATACACTTAGTCTATATCTCATTCTACACATAAAAGTTGGACTTCTTTTAATATTTTTCTAATTATAGAATTAAAATACTTTCTTTATTTTGCTATACTCTGAAAAAGAACCAAGTTTGAATCTCATCGGCCTCACTTATCTATATATTTTAGAATAAATCTGAAACATTTAATTCACTTTATTCTCAAGCTCCCAAGTTTGTATCCAACCAACCTCATTTCATCTAATATATTACAAAATCGAATTCTTCATTTGAGAATCTTTACTTTATAAGTAGATCATGCTGATAATCCCATTAAAAATCACAATAGCTCCGAAAATTAGTAACTGCTGTACAATGGATAGAATGCTGGAAGTTGGTTTTAGTTTTGACAGGTTACAAATGCTTTGTGTTACTAGTTGTCATATTGTTTGTCAAACTTTAGTAAATTATATAATATAATGCTGTAAAAGAATGTGTTTTTTCCATTCTTACGCTCTTTCATTTTCTTACGGTTTTAGTGTCTCGTTCCTAAGATCTGGAATGCAACCTGATGATTTTTATTAATGTGTTAAAAGTATAAAACAGTAGTATGTCATATATACGTGCAATTTAGTTGAATCTCAATATATTGATATTATACATTGATTTTATTGTACAAGCATTATTAATATTAATACAAAAAAACTCATTATATTGTCTGCAGCACTAGGCGAGTTGGCATGTAATAATCGTAATAATCTCTTAAATGAGTGAAATCCTCGGGCTCGAAAAGTGCTTGACTTGGGTGGTCGGTAGTGGTAGATCTATCGAATTTCCCACCTCTACTCTCCAAAGTATAGTTTTCTTTCAAAAAAAAAAAAAAAAAAAAAAACTCATTATGTATTGCAATTATTCAATATTTTCCGGATTTCCTTCAGAATCACGATTGCAATCATTTAATGATGCTTTAACAATTTTAGTATATATAGTGTTTACGCTTGTTAGTTTGTATTATCATATAAGGTATGATATTTCGGGTTATTGGCATTACTCTCATAATGGCCTCTGTTCATTTAATGGCTTGATAATGTGTTGATTTATGGTTAATATTTCATTTCTTTATTTAAGTTGTGTCTCTTTCAATTTGACTTATTTGGCTAACCAACATGCAGCCTAAAATTAACCTCTCATTTTCAGGTTTTAAGTTGCAAATGATGACAATTAATGTACAGGAATCAAAAGATTTTTTTTATATATTTTCACACAACAAGAGAACAAACTTTAATTGATCTGGATATAAGCCAGTACTACAAACATACACGTCCATGTTGAAATTATATGATATATACTAAATTTAAGATGACAATATCTTGAGAAATCACTCTCTTTGAAGCTAGAAGTCGGCATCATGTTATCCTGCATACAGACATAGGCAAATAATTACAGAGAAATTTGTAGATAGTATCTTTTTTCTTTTGGTTAAAAATCAAAACATTTCCAGACACTTCTTTTCCCTAGATTTATAGAACCAGATGGCGAAAATTCAGCTTGATTTCTAGTATTGCTATAGGAAAAATGATGCACATATCTGTTATTACAACGACAAGTCTAATATGTTGCATTGAGTAGAAAATAATTAGACTTGCAGAGTTGATTTTTATTTTATAACGCAGTAATATAGAAACTAACGCAACTCACTTTGAACAATCCAGATTAGGGGAGACAGTAAAAGGTAAAGTAACACCACAGCTTCCAGGCAAAGCTTGAGCTGATGTAACATTTGGACTGACCTTCGATACGACTGACATTATGCAGGTACATGCAGCCTTCCGATCCCCAGCAGTTGATGTTGCTGATTGCAATGATTTGACACCATTGCAACAGTTAGTCGAGGGAGTTCCACTGCTTCCCGTTAGATATCCAACACATGGAATTAAATCTTTAAGAACATCGCTGCATTGAATCACTGCATTCGACGATTTGAACTGGAAAATCACAAGTGTGATAGCAAGTGCTGTAAAAGCATTGGGGATGGTGAAGTATTTCTTCATATTTGTTATGGTGAATATGATTGAATGGGTTGCAAATTTATAGATGAAAGATTGGATGGTGCAAATTGTCAATATCTGGTGAGAATGTTTTCCCTTTTTTTTTTTTCCTTTGGAGTGTATTACTCATTTCTTAAGTTGGTTGATAATTACTTGAAGTTTTCAGCCCGGAGTTGAATTTTTATTCATGTAATTCTACCTAAAATCATGTCACACACGTTTGGGCATCATCTCTTGCTTCTATTTTAGTTTTGCTTGCATATTTGCTTCAGCCAATAGTGCTATTTTCATATCCTAAGAACAGTATGTGCTCTCTCTGTAATTTGCGCTTGACATGTTTTTAATCATCATGATGTAGTTCCTGGAGGTCGCATTCCTTTTTATTTTTGCTAAACAACGATACTTGTGGTTTCATTCAGGATGCCATGTGGTAGAAGTTATCTTGGCATACGGATGTTTGATAAAATCTTCAGTGGGTGTTTATTCTAATGATGTCATATGGGTAAGCATATTATTGCTAATGCTACTGCGATTCTGAATAATTTAGGAGGTGGATCAGAAGCCATTACAGAGATCTTCATTCGAAAGTTAGTGGTATTAGGGTTTTCCGATTTCTATTAAATAGTGTGTAACTCGCGCGTTGCGCACGGTAAAGTGGTTTAAAAATAATATTTATATTTTAATTATTTTTAAAATTATATTTTATTATGTAATATATGATAAATTTATTGTGATATATTAATCATAATTAAAATAGCATGCGACGCTCAGTCATGTGGTTGAGGGCAATCCTCACTAAAATAATTAATGTCCTAACTCAAAAAAAAATATAAATTAAAATTGTTAATGTTATAGTAAATAATTTTTTTCGACATAAATAATTTATGTTATGTGATATATTTTTTACATGTATGAGCGAATAAATAACATTACAATTTTGTTAATATGATTGTTGTATATATATTGAATTGTCATCGTTTTTAAAAGATCTATAAATGGACTAATGAATATTAAATAATTGAATTTATTTGAATAATTTGAATTAATGATCAACGTAACAAAGTAAATATAAAGAGCTGAATGTAAACAAATTGAAGAAAATTGAGAAGAGCTTTGTACATATTTGTAACTGAGAAGAGTATCGGTGTTATGGTTAGCTTGTTTGCATGTGAATTTTTATTCATTATTTAGTTTTCATTTTTAAACAATTTTATCATTGTAATTAACCATATATTTCATGTTGTTGTAGGAGGGCTGTGCTTATAACTTTGATAACTATAAAATAATGTTATGTGACATTTAGTTATGAGTTATGTATGGTTTGATAACATGTTGAAAGCGGTTTATATAATTTAATTTTTATCGTCGTAATCCGTGTGTTTACATCTTAATGTTGTAAAATATAAATTTATCTTTTAAAAGTTATTGCAAATGAAATTATGTTATGTAATATACGATAATTCTTCTGGGATAAGTGAATAGAAAATAAAAAAGCTATTATTATTTATATATACATTTTACCTTACATGATTTAAATATCATTATATATTCGAGTAAAGAAGAAATATGTTTATCATTTTTTCCCCATGTATATGAATATTTTATATACTGAAATCCTCGTATTTGTAGGATTTATTAGATGAATTAATGAATATTAGTTAATTATATTTATTTAAATAGTTTAAATTTAAGACTACATAATTAGTTAAATATATGGACTTGAATGTAAAATATTAGAAGATAATTGAAAAAGGTTTCTACGTAATTGTAAAAAATTTAAAATTTAGATATCTGAAGTTAGTAAATTTTTACAGTGCAATGTATGATAAATTCATTTATCAAATAAATTATAAAATGAATTTATTATTGTAATTAATGTATATAATTTATGTTATGTGTTTTATATATATTTTCATTTAAATGATTTTTCTTTTAACCAATTTGTTAATGCGCATGTAGTGTACATATTGAAACTTTCATCTTTTAGGATTTATTAATAAATAGTTTAAATTTTGGATTATGCAATGAATTTAAACGTGTGGACTTTATTGTAAAATATTGTGACAGAACCATGGAACATTTGTAAATAATTGCAAATTAAAAAAACAAGCATTTGGATGTAAATAGTGTGAGAATTTTAGTTGAATAATTGTTAACTGGTAAATTATAAAAATTTTGAAAATAAAATATCCAGACTTGGAAAAAATTAAAGAGAATAGAGATAGCTTCTAAAAATAAATACAGAGTTTCAACTTCTTCCGCTTTACTAAGATTGTCCATCTGTTACTTTCCTTCATTTCTTTTAAAAGAAGTTTTATATATTGGACCATTCTCTATGTTTGCTACCTTCACATGAGCATAAGCGTATTTCGTATAAGCTAGAAGAGTATTCTGGAATGGGCTAAGAAAATACGATTTTTTTATTGTTCTTTAAGAAACTAAATTATTTTCGTAAAATTGTATGCTTCCGGGACCTTGCTCCTTTTGTTTTGTCTTCCTATTATTTGTTATATTTTGGAAAACCACCACTGTTTTTCATATTAGAGGAAAATAATATTATTTCTTTATTTCTTAGTGTAAATTTTGTCCCTAAAATGAATAAATCATAAAAGTATAATACAAACTCATCAACATCAAAAGTTAATAACTTAAAACATAAATTCAAATCCTTCAATTTAAGACAACGATGAAAATTATACTTGTCTATTGCTTGCATTATTTAAAATGCAAAATACAAAAAGCTTAAAAAAACACAAATGGGCATTATTTTGAAGATCTAATATTTTAGATCATTAATTAACATGCAATATGTGTATATATTGCAAATTATTTGAGAAAATAAATCAATATCTTCATATGGCTTCCATTATAAATAATCAATGGACAGATTATTAGCGAAATGGATAAGTGATGTGGAAGATGGTGATTATGACAGTTTTACGTGTTTTATTGGAATGAAAGTTGTCAAAATTTATGTGGAAGAGGATGATTACTTTCATAAATAAGACCCTAGAGGGAAAAAAAACCCTAGCTGGCGTGGAGTCCACCCACCCAACCCACCTTAGCAGATCTGTCTTAGTCAAATGATCAAAACCCTGTTGATGAAGAAGGTTTTATGGAAGTTGGAACTAGAAGATCTGTACGTGTGGTGCGGGCTGCTAATCAATCAAAGCAGCAGATGGATCATGTTTATTATTTTCGACAGTTTCTTAAACAAAATCATCCCAAAGTGAGAACCCAGAGATTGCCAAATACTGCTGCATCCTCAAGCTACAAAGTTGTGCCTGAACCATAGTTTCTTGGAAATTCAAGCCAGGTAACCCCTTCGATAGAAAGACCTTCAAATTAGTCATGGAAGAAGGTAATAGTGGGTAAGCAAATTCCTATGTCTTCTCCTTCACCGTTTTACTCGCCAATAGAATTCAACAAGAGAAATTGCGCATAAATGACCACTTCTTCTATTAGCTTGGCAACAAAGCAATGGAAAAACTCAATAGTGATATATATGGTTGGATCCGGACCATATTATCTCTATTTCAAAGCCTATATTGAAAGAGTATGGGAACCGGGATGTGCTTTACTAATGTATATGAAGGATAATGAGTTTTACATTATAAAATATAATAATAAATATGATCGTGACAAAGTAACGATAGGTGGTCTGTATTTTTACAATCGACGGTGAAGAGATGGGTTCCTAGGCTTATTTTAAAATGAATTTCTCCAAACCAATTCCAGTTTGGGTGAAATTTCTTAGATTGAAACTAGATGATCAGAAGAAGGCATGGGTATAATTGCATCTGTGTTAGGAAACCTAATTAAGATGGGCTAATACGCTCGAGGTTGATAAAAATTTCTTTGGGGATAAATTTATTCTATTTTGGATCTTATTAGGTCTATGAAGTATAGTCTAAATTTATTTAGATTGTATCTAAATTTGTTTTTATATAATAAGGTTTCATTTCCATAAGAGATGCTATGGTTTTTACGTTGGCTCGCCAAGCCTATCGCAACCCTCCTCCTTTATACGTGATGGATGAGGTTACGAAGAGTATAGGGGAGATTCCTTAGTGTATGCTATTTGCTGATGATGTTGTGCTAATTGACGATAGTAGGATTGAGGCTGATAGACAACTCGAGCTGTGGAGACAGGCTTTAGAATCTAAGGGATTTAGGTTTAGTAGAATTAAAATAGAGTATATGAAGTGCGAGTTCAGCGGTGCCAGGTCAGAGGACGGAAATATTATTCTGGCCGGACAAATAGTTTCTAAAAAGGAATCCTTTCGATATCTAGGATCAATGTTGCAGAGTAATGGTGAGATTGATGAAGATGTTATTTTTCGAATTCACGCGGGATGGGTGAAGTGGCGACAAACATCTGGCATTCTCTGTGACAAGAAAGTCCCACAGAAGCTTAAAGGAAAGTTTTATAGAACAGCAATTAGGCATGCGATGTTGTACGGTGCATAATGTTGGCCTACTAAAAACCAACACGTTCAGAAGATAAGCATAGCAGAGATGCGTATGCTGCGATGGAGTTACAGTCATACAAGAAGAGACCGAATTAGAAATGATGATATACGTGAAAAACTTGGAGTAGCACCAATTGAGGAGAAACTAATTCAACATCGCTTAAGATGGTTTGGACATCTCCAACGAAGGCCGCTCGAGGCACCTGTGCATGTTGGAATCATAGGCCGTGTCGTTTTCTCAAAGAGAGGTAGAGGTCGACCAAAGTTGATATGGGAGGAAGTTGTTAAAAGAGACTTGAAGGGTTGGAATATAGCCGAAGAGTTGGTAACAGTTAGGAGCGCATGGAAGTTAGCGATCCACATACCAAAACCCTAAGTTATGAGTCTTATTAGTTTTAGATTATAGGTTTAGGGAAAAAGAGCTAAAGACGTAGTGTTTGATCTTTGATCAATGCTACTATCAACACCATTATTACTATTTGTAACGTTATCATCATTTTTTTATTGTATTTATTATTATTTTATTATTATTATTATTATTATTATATTTTTGCATACATACATATGTATTTCTATCTTTATTTACTTGGTTCCTATTATTATTAATTTACCTATTTGACTTAATTTTATCATTGCTATTGTTATTGTTATTGTTATTGTTATAACCTTTAAATTACCTTTTTCATTTAATTTCGGGTTCCATCTCTAGCCGACGCCAACTTGTTTGAGAATATTTTAGCTAATTGCTCTGTTGTTGTTGTTGTATCTAAATTTGTTTTTAAATAAAATAAATATTTTGTTTAACATATAAAAAAAGTTTTATATTAATGTTATGTTTAATATATAATATAATATGTGTATCGTATACACATATGTGTGCACGTGCAATATAAACGGTGTACATTGTTTAACATAGATGTGAATATATGCTAGAATTTACACCGCAATAGACATATTAGTCACTTTATATATATGTTGTCTAATATATAAGTATATATGTGTGTGTATAGTTTTATATTTTATAGAACAGTATTCATAATATATATATATATATATATATATATATATATATATATAATTTTTTGTGTATGTATATCTGTGTAGTTAATGTCCCGCTATTATCCCGCTATAACTCTGTTATATCTCATAGTGGATTTCTACCACTACGATTTTTCCATAGAGCGTCGAATATAGCCTTTCCACTTTGAGCCCCATATTTGTGCTATATCCCGTTATTCTCGCTATATTCCGCTTTTTCGCTATATCTTCTTTAAAAGAACTGAATTGAAAAATGGTATTTATACATTATAAAAATTATGAAATTAATTTATTTAATTGAATTTTGGATATATTTTCAGAAATGAAAATACTCTAATATTCTACTAAATTCAATTATGTTTTATAACATTTTTACATTTATTTACAGTATATTCGTACATGTTTTTAGTTAAAATTATTTATGTATTAATTATAATTCAATTGAATGTTAATTTTTCATTTAATTATCATTTATATATTTGTAAAAACATTAAGTGCAAGTTTTATATGCTATTTTAGAGTCATTCGCTATATCCTGCTACATCCTCGCTGTATCCCCGCTATGACTTTTTGCACCTCTGCCGTATTGAATCTGCCGAGCGCTTTAACTGTACAGGTGTATATATATAGTTAATATTATAATAAGTAGTGACTGTAAATTTAGTATATATACTATAAATTCTAAATCCTTGATCTAGATCTATATAGTAAATATCTAATAAATTCAAATTAGTATATTGATTTTAAATAAATATATATCCTATATATTTTGAAACTTGTAATTTTTTTATATACAAAAATATTTATACGTATTAAATATTAAGAGTTCTATATATAATAAACTATGTGTGTATGTGCGTTTTTTGATGCAAACACACACGCTTGGCTAGAAAAATAATATTTTTAAATCTTGCGGTTAAAATATTGGTATTTTTTGTAAATTTTGATTTCCATATGGAAAACATCAAATATGTTAAAGTATTTTTTTCTCGAGAGCAAAATCATATTTTTTTTATTAAATACATATATTTACATATTAAATATAGTTTAATATATATATATATATATATGTGTGTGTGTGTGTGTGTGTGTCATAAAAGTTGGATTTTACATTTAAAATTATTAAAATTATATATGGTTTATAAATATATTTTTCCTTTCAAAAATATTATGTATATATATGTTGCAAAGATTTATATGTGTATTTTATATATAATGTATACATGTATTTTAAAATGAAACTAGTTTTAAATATTATTAATGTTTTAAATTATTTTAGAAAATTAAAATACAAAAAAATTCTTTTTTTATTGCCGAATGATATATATATACACATATAAACACACAATTCTTTTTAACACACATATGTAAACATATTTATCTAATGTTAACGGTACAAATATATATGAATTCGTGATAATATACATATAAATAGCAACATAAAGACATGATTAATAATATATAAATATAGAAATAATATAAGTTGGATCATTACCTTGTCCAAAGCCTAGATGAAACACCTTAAGATGTTGAATTTTTTTGCTCCTTGAATTAGTATCCAAACCTTTAGAAAGAGCTACTAGACTGAAAGTAGCAACCACTGATCTTCAATTTGTATTTATTTGTGTATTTGGAAGCTTGAAAATTTGGAGGGGTGCAATGATTTTCGGCCAAAGGTGAAAGAGGAGAAAGCAAAAAAGAAGTTGCAAAAAAAATAAGAAATATTTAAATAAGAGAGAATGGTAGGAGCAACCTATGTATCTGGATCCACAATCTCTCTACTAATTCAAACCCTTATTCAAACCAAATCAAGTGTTATCCGTTATCCTAACCCGGCTATATTGGATTGATTACGCAAGACAGATTCGACTGTTGTCAAGAAGGATGACCATGGAACAATGGCTATAGGACCCGGAAGTAGAGTCCAAATGGTTATATGAAGCTAGAATTGAACGGAGTTGGTAGATAGACGATACAGGATGTTAGAAATATGGAAATTAGCCTGGATAGACAAGGGATCGGCATAGCTGGGTTGTACCCTAGGGTTCGGCGTAGTCATTTGGATGTATAGTCAACATGGATGAAGTATTAGAGGGATCGGCATGGGTGATGATGCTTGGTTCGGCATGACTTGTTAGTACTCAAAGGATCAGCATAATTATGTAAGGCAAGAGGGATCGACATAGTCATATAAGCAGGATGGATTGGCATAGGGTAACGGCATAAGAGGGCTCGACATGTTAAGTCATAAGAGGGAGCTTTATGATAGGTCATCAGATGGATCGGCATAACCTTGAGGAATAGGAGGGATTGACACTATATAATGAAGTCCAAGGGATATATGCGAATAAGCATGGATTGGTGTTACATAATAGAGTTCAAGAAATATGCATGAACGAGTATGCATGGCCTACAAAAGGGATCGTCACGTTTCTCTTAGAAGGGATCGACAGCAATGACTTCAAAATGGGTTTAAACCAAAGATTAAGCAAAAGCAGGAGCTCCATATATCCAATCAACATGATATTTGGAAAGCCATCGTATCTAAACATGAAGAAGCTACCATAGGGATCGCTGCCCCAGAATCAACCAATGAAGGGATTAATATCGATCCCTATTCATTCGGATTTGGGCCTAGCGAACCCTATGATGGGCCAATATGGGTGAGGAGGTCCTGTAGCCGAAGTTTCAAAGAGATTGGTGGTCGCTTTCACCTATAAATACTGGCCTATGAGGTCATTCTAAGGATCTTTACGCTACTGGTTACATAGCTCTTTTATTGTAATCAACTTTTTCATTACTTACTTATTTCTTACTATTTGGTACTGTAATCAAGATTATAGTAAATCAATAAAGAGAATATTCAAAGTGGACGTAGGCAATTGACACCGAACCATTATAAATCCTATGGTTCTTGATTTCTGCTTTGATCTGCTTATTGTTTTGCTATATTCCTCCATTTTAATTTATTTTTCTTCATTTACTTCTCTACACAAACTTATTCTTGGGTATTTGTGTCCAATTTGGTTGCAAACATCAAGATCTCCTTCCCTCCTGTTAGAGCCAGTCGAAAATACCCCTTAAATAGGCCTACAAAATGCTTTAAGCCTAATCAAATAAATGTGCAATTAAATCTAATTCAAATGCAAATCAATATAATATATCGATATGTATGAATATAACTATTACATAAACATTATTTAACATTGATCAACATAGATTAAATAAAAAATAAAAAATTAACATTTCATAAATATTAATTAATTTATATAATTTATAACAATTATAATTGACTAAATAAGTTAATAGTGGGAGAATTCAACATTTCGGTTGTGTGACTGTTATGTGTAAATTTGATCAATGATTGAGATCAAACAATTTGAATATTAATGTTCACACGTCACTTAGCAAGTGGTGTGACATTATAGTCAAATTTGTTACTTACATAGCTTCGATAAATTTCAATTTTACTTATTTAAGTGCTACTTAATAGTGACAATTATTTACACTGATTCTCTTCGTCAAAACTATATCACAGTAGGACTTATGTAATTTGATAATGGTCAAAATTCAGTATCATTCATATTCAACTTTACAGTTCAAACACAAAGACTTTGGTTCAATAATAACAATTATTGTTAATCGAATTACTTTGGCCAGAGATTTTGACTTTGAGTTGATCATGATGCTAACCTCATATAGCCGAGGAGATGAATCTTCTATTGAATAGTTTTTCGCTTCCAATGCCTTCACTCGACTCAACTATAGTTGCTCGATGGACGTCGTGCCACGATTTTACTATAATCGTAGCAGAGCTTTCATATTTAAGATCAATAACATTCTCAAGTCAAGAGAACTGTGTATTATCACATATTCTCTGTTTGACCTTAGGTATATTAAGCAATAGAAAACCAACGAGCGAGTCATTCCATGGTTATCTAATAACTATCGGCATGTAACCATTTGGTTCTCCCAGTAGTCATGAGTAATACACTACCCAACCTTTGGAGAGCATAACATACTTTAGTCTTAATGGATGCATTGATATTCAGTCTCGATACATCTTTATGAGAAATATTTGAAATGATGTGTTTATTATGTTGTGATAAAATACTCATGATTACAACAATTGTAATTACTATCACAAATATATCATTTTTTTGATTCTCTATTTAATATACTTAAATTAGATAAATAATTAATTATAACACATTACAACAAGTATATAACAGAAAGAAAACACCTTTTATTACGAATGAGATTCATTACAGGGTTAATAATGTACATTAAATTGCATAATTTTCCCAACACCATACTCCTAACTCTATCAATCCCTCACTTTCATTTGGGGCCAATTATGGAATCTCAATCCCATCACTTTGATCAGCTTGATGAGATCCAACCGAGTTAGACTCTTCGTGAATGAATCTGCTATATTATCCTTGGTATCTTACCCTTTATATCATAACCTCTTTCTCAATGCATTTTCTGATGAGGTGGAACTTTCAAAGAATATGTCGTAATTTCTTTTGTGCTCTTGGCTCTTTTGCGATATGTATCATCGCATTGTGGTCACAAAACCGTGCCATTGAATTTTTGTATCAAGAATCAATTCGAGCTCACTTGAAAGTTATTGGAACTGGTCAAGCCCATATCGGAAGTTATGGGTAAATATCAATTTTTTTTACCCTATTGGATCTTTATTGGGCTATGAAGTCTAATTCCTTTAGAACATTTCTAAATTTTATTTAAATAAAATCTTTTATTTTATTTAAATTTATAAATTATATATATAAATTAATTTATGTCTTTATATATTTATATATATATATATATATATATATAGTCTCGCGCGTCCATATAACATGTGTAAGATATCAATCCGTGCAAGGTATAACATACACATGCATGGATGTTGGAATTTACATCGCAATGGACACGTTAGCTCATTCAATGTGCAAGTATATATTGTCCAAATATATGTATATATATACACTATTATTTATATATAAGTACCATAAATAAATAAATATATAAAGTTTTGTTTAGTAATTTTATATCTACATATTTATATATATGTACATATTTATATATATATATATATATATATATATATATATATATTATCATACTAAAAATATCAACATTACATACATATTGTTATAATAGATTGATTTAAATATAAATAAATTATTTATATAAAAATAAAATTATTTTTTTAAAACGTGAGTAATATGTATGTATGTATGTATATATATATATCTATATACATATATATATATATATATATTAAATACACACACACACAAATATATGTATAATAAAAAATATAAATGTGTATATAATTATATTTTAATAAAATACTTAAAAAAAAATTTTATTATCTTAAAATATAAAAGTCTAGGTCTTTCTTGCTACATCTCAGAAAATAATTTATTTTAAATCTTTTAATTTTAAAATACATTTAATTAAATTTCCGTTCGAAAATTAATAAAATATTAATTAAAAATTAATTTTGAAACTTTATTTTGAAAAAATTATTTCCAGAAAATCATAAATGATATTTTATGATTTGAAAATTTTCCATGATTTTTTCAGTTTAAATGATTTTTCTTTTTTCCGACTGAAATTAAATAAAATTTAAAAATAAAAAAATTCTTAATTTTTTCCAAAGCTTCTTTATTGTTTATATTATATTATAAAATATAAAATATTACTTTCATAATATATTTGAATTAATATAATTTATTTATGTAATAAATTAATTTAAATAATTTAAATATTAATAGAAAATATTTTTCCATGGCCAAAAATTATCATAGCTTTAATGCTTTATATATAAAGTTATATGACTATTTTTATCAAAGTTTGATGTTATGACTAATTATAAACTATATATATGTAACTAAATTATATGTGTGTGTGTATATATATATATATATATGTATGTATGTATGTATGTCAATAATAACTTCTCAATCATCAGCTTTCTCGATTGCCTTCTCTTTCATGGTGTCCTCTTCAGCTTTCCCGCCTCTCCCCTCATGCCTTAAATTTTGAACTTTTTTGCTCGCCTCCGATGCCACCGCCGTTCTCTTTCTCCCTTGGTCTGCTGTCCCATCCTCCTATTGCCTTCCAGCTTCTCTCTTCCATCCCTATTCCTAATCCTTGTCCCTCTTCCCCCCTCCTTTTCTCCTCCTACTTCCTATCGCACCCCCTTGTTGATCTTGTCTCTGCTCCGTTCAACCAGTATGGACTTCTCTTTTCAAGTGTAAGCCTAAGAACACCCGGAAGTACATTCCGGTTGATGTTGCCTTCTCTTACAGTGATGGAGCTCTGTTTGCTCCTCCTGATGTCATAGCTGTTGGCAAGGAAGTCTGGCATGATTTCATTGTTGGATTCTTCCTGGATCGATTAATCTCCTTTACTGCTGATGTAGAGCATTTTAAAAGAATCGGGAAACTTAAAGGTTAGGTAAAAGTGAAATTTGATGGTTATTTATTTTTGTTTAATCTATCATATGAAGAGGATAAGCTAAGAATTTTAAGTGGTGATCCCACAATAATGCGTAATAGAATGTTTATAATCAAGGCTTGGAACCTTGAAGTTGGGAATGTCTACAGCAGCATTAAATCGGTTCCAGTCTGGGTTAAAATATCAAATATACATATATATGCTTGGACACACTTGGGGCTAATTGGCTAGCTAGTAGAATTAACAAACTATTATGTATGGATGAATCTACAAAATGCCTTGAGAGAATTGAATGTGCTAAATGCATGATTAATATTAACCAAAACCAAGAACTTGTTGATTCGTAGCACATTAACCTCATGGTTGGTGGTGAGAAATTAATTAAGGTAGATTACTTATGGATGCCTGAAATATATGTCAACTGTAAGGTATTTGGACATAGAACTGCTAATTGTCTCCATGTTGCTGCTAAAATGTTGAAAGCAAGACTGATAGACAACATGTTGAACCTAACACTAATGAGGTAGGGAAGAATAAAGAAAAGAGTAGTAAAGATAGAATCCCTAAAAGAATAGACGAAAGAGAGTTTCTAGAATCAAGAAATACAATTTAAAACCAAAAGTACCCTAAAAAACAAACCAACGTTATTAGTGCTGAAGTTGGTGGATGAATGCTGATACTAATTCTAGCTCACAATTTCCTAATGATACCGCGCCTACTTTGCATGCTTCCATGGTTAATAAGGTTGCTCCACAATTTAATCACTCTCTGTCAAATGATGAAACCCAAAGTATCCTTTCGATTGTAGCCGAGCCAAATATGGATTTAAGTAGATTTCAAGCCCATGCTGAAAGTAATGATGATGACAAAGACTATTGCAATGACAAAGTCTCCTTTGAGAATGACGAACAAGCTACCGACATGCACATTGTTGTGCATGTGCATGAAATTTTTTTATACTCCAATGCAAAAGTCCACTGCACATGCAATTATAAATGAAAATGCAATTAGTACTTCAAGTTCCAAACTGCATCAACCTAATATTCCAATGCAAAAATCCACTGCACATGCAAACGAAAACGCAGTTACTACTTCGAGTTCAAAGCTGCATGAACCTTCTACTTCCCAAAATTGCATCAATCCTTAACATATTCCTTCAACTCCTGCCACATCATTAACTGATATTCCCCATGAGTCATTTACCTCTCCTCTCGCCTCCTTTGTCCCCACAATCCCTTATATCTGCATTGTTCCTTCCATGCATGCAAAACACGTTTCCAATGTCATAGATAATTCATCCAATCCTTTTAACCATCAACCTCCTCTTATCCCTTCTGCCTGCACCAAATCCATATCTTCACACAACACTTCTACTCCTCTCCCTTCCAATCAATCCAAGCCTTTTGAGGTCAACACTCTTAATGCCAAACCCGTCTTCCCTTCCTTCGCCTATGATTATATCCCAGCTTCTCCTGGATTGGCAGACTACACTGCCTCTTGCGCCACATCTAACCTCATTTTCTCTACTTCCTCTTTCTCCTCCCAAGCCAACTTAATTCTTATCTCTAAAAAGCTCAAGAATCAGATCATGACGGACATGAATGAAGCAAATATTCTGCCCATAGCAACGTTATAAAATGTCCATAGGCGTAAATTTATACCGATTGATTTCCATTCAATTGTTATGTCCATTAAGGTTAGCAATTCTAATCTAACCTTGCATTGCACATAGATTACATACTTACTCCTTCCCAAGGTACAAAATACTAATGAAGCCATATCAACCACCAATACTTCCAAACTCATTAGTCACTTAATACTTCTAAATATGAAGTAGGCTTCTATAATACTTTTGAAAAAGAGAAATGTGCAGACTCTGCCATTTAGGACCTTAATTAAGGTAGACCCGGTCATTTAAGACCTATTTCCAAGGTTGTTTTCTAATAATGTTGTCAATGGTTGGTGAGATCTAGCTACAAGACCTCTAACCACTATTTAAGGCTTTTGAAATTTTATATCCAACTATTACCGCATCCATTGTCGATAAAATTATAACCATGTAATAGACAATACTCAAGCCACTTAGTACCTCTAAGTGGAAAATAGGCATACTTTGGTCATTTAAGCCCTTAACTAGGCAGATCCCATCATTATGACCTATCCCCAAGGTGTGCCCGTAAATGGTACTATTATTATTACGGCCTTAACAATGTGAGAAACTGTACCCAAGCCACTTAATACTTTCAAATAGAAAATAGGCAGACTCTGGTCATTTGAGACCTTAATTGAGGTAGACCCCATCATTTAAGACCTATTTCCAGAAGCGTGCTCCTCAACGGTACTATATAGCTATCATTTCTTGAAAATCTCATTGGGCTACTTAATACTTCTTTCATAGGAAAGAGGAGGACTCTACAGCCATTTAAGAGCCCAAACCTGAAGCGAACCATTCCCGAGATATCCACTATCACTCTTTAATTATAAATATGGCATCTCATCAGGTTACTTCTTTTGGTAGGGAGGTGGACCTTTCAGCCACTTAAGTCCTCAACACCGAAGTAAATCCTTTTTAGAGACATCCTTATTTATTTGGAATCTCACTAAGTTATTTAATACTTCCATTTAGGAGAGATGTGGACCCTTCAGCCACTTAAGACCTCAAACCAGAAGCGAACCCCTGTGGAGATATCCTGTTTTGCTCCAAATTTCAAATTCGGACCATTTAATACTTTCTAATTAAGAAAGCAGGATCAATCTCTCATGTCATCAAGGGTTTTAGGATTAGTGATATCTCACTTCAGTAGTAAGTACACCCGACTGTTGGTAGCCTCAAAGTAATCTTCTGTTGAGTGACTCTACTGACCTTGCATCACTAACCCACTAAGTCCAATTAACCATCATAAGTCTTTATTTATATTATCTTAGGTGGACGTTGGACTTAGCTTTCTAATTTCTTTTTTATTTAAGGCAATAAAATTTACCTTAAATATTTATCTACCCATAAGTCCCCGTTTAATGCTCATAAATGTCAATTTGTCCATAAAATCCTAACGAAAATTTCCTAAGACATTTATGTATGATTACTAATTTCAAATTAGTAACCTTTTATATCTATTCCAAATTTATCAGTCTCATTAATCCATTTACCCTATCAAATTATTGCAATTCCTATATTTATTACCATATATTGGAGTTACAACCTTTTAAATTATTTTTCCATTAGTTAATTATCCTAAACGCGAATATTACGTGCAAGCATCGTTATTAGCTTTTTATTTAATTATTATAAGCGTTGTAATTACATAAATATTTATATCAAACATGTTCTAGATATATATCTTCACTAGAATATTCTTTTCCTTGTTAAATTGTTGGAATCATATCTAAAAAGATTATCCACTATATTTTTTTCCATAAATTAGCCCATAACAAAAGATTTAACTTTAAAACATAAATGATTACATCGTTTGAAATTACAAGAAATAATCTTTTCTTTTTATTACCGAAATAGACAGTGTAAACTATAATGACAGTTCATTCTTTACGCATATCTTTCTCATTCTATTTGCATCTATTCCTTGTAAGATTAAATGCTATATCTTTCTAAAAGGGAAAGAATCAAACTAATTTACAAATATCGAGCGGATCTAAATTCTGACAATTCCAAATATAGAAAAGTTTAAATTTCAGTAAGATTTGAGTAATAATCCAAATTTATAATATTATTATACAATCCATTTCAGATCTGAAATAAATTTCATTCAAATCATTGTTATAAATTCATACTTTTGGAACTGATTTTCAGATCAGTTTTTAAATAATGCCAAATCAATACATAAACAAGAATATGTTGGTGATATTTATTATATTCAGATCATATTTAATTCATTACCTACAACTCATATAAAATTATCCAATTAGGCATAAAAATCAAATAAATACTAACGGGATAATTTTCATATTATAACAATCTATAAAATTTCCCACTCACCTTTTAAAAGCGATCCAAATCTTCAGATTTGAAGTAGAACCTTTGATTCACCTCCAAATCTTTTTTAATCCAAGAGATATGTACAAAAGGGTATATACATACATTAGAATTACAGATCTGAGAAGAGATTTGCGATTGAAAGAGAAAATAGATACAAATATACATACATATATTACCTCAAGTACGCATATGGTTGATTCTCTTCTCTTCTCTTTTTTGTTAAATCTCTACTCTTCTCCTATTTGTATGAATATAGATTCAAATATGTTATCTTTATAATTTAAAGAGAAAGTGGACAAGAAGAAATGGCAGAGCTTCGCTATTGCCTTCATAAAATTATGAGAAGAGAAGGAAGGGTTGGGCCCGAATTTATAGGCGCTAGAATCAAGTAGAACCGTTCAATTTAAAATTTTAAATCCAGGCCGTATATGGCCTAGGTTTACTGGAGCCACCATGCAGGAAGCAGTCGACCGCCCCCTTCCTAGGGATTGGCCACCCCCGATCGACCGCTACAATACACGGGTCGACTTGTAGGCTCCAACTAATTAATTAAAATGTTAACTTTATTTATTTATTTTCATTTCTAATTCGGTTTTCATCCGTAACTTCTTATTTGGACTCCGATCGTAGAACTCTGAATATGAAAGTTACTCAAAATATCACCACGAACATAATGGTGTAAGTCTCGTGGTCAAATTCCATTATTTGCACAAATCCCATTTTCAGAGCCTTATTAACTAACTAACTAACTAACTAGTAAAATAATTAACGCCAAATTACAGAGTGTTACATCCATCCTCCCTTAAAAAGAATTTCGTCCCCGAAATTTCACCAATGACCAAGTCATTGTTTTGGCTCTTAATTATCCTAAAATACACAACCAATGAGTGTACAACCATTTTACAACCAAACGTTTGTAAGTGCATAGTGTATTACTATATCACCACATAGAAAATATGTATGCAGAATGATTTTAAATCGGATTCTCCTATATGGATGCATTTCATTTGAAAACATTTTTGAAAACATGATACAAGCAACCTATATATATATATACTGGTAGTTCTACATGCATGCAGCTTCTTGAAAAATCTTTTCATAAAAATCCCCCATATTCCTACAAATAGGAGTATGATGCACCCAATTTTGCATCCACTTTCTATCATCTAGTAATGTAATGCATCGAAAAATCACTTCCTAAACTCTACTCCTATCCTGAAAAAGGAATTTAGACGGAGAATTTAACATTCTTATCACACTATAATTTTCCAATTCTCGTAGTACAGTGAAAATTTCTTCATTCCTCCGGATTTACTTCAAACTTTCCACGTACAAAATGCATAATAAGGAGGCTATTTTCAAGCTCTAAATGTAATTAAGTCTAAAAATAGACTCGCGCGCGTCGTTGGCAAGGTATGGAAATAGGAATTTCAAAGCTAAAATAGTTTTTCCCTTATTATCACTTGCATTTATCGCATCGTCAACTCTAATGCACCGCTAAATTCATAAATTCTAACTCTATTTGACTTCCCTACGCCTAGCATGTGGCCTTCAAAATCAAAGTTTTCACAGAAATCTTTCTCACTTTTCAAATTTGTACATCATTTGGAAAATAAAATCCTAAAATATTTAGATGCACATTTTCCCTTGAAATAAAATTTCGAACAAAAAACTCTAAAAATAATAAGTTAAGAGCTAAAAATAACTAAACAAAAACTTCTTTTTTCAGAAGGGAACTTTTCAAATCAAGGTGAAAATTTTCAAAATATTTTCCTTCTTAAATTTTTTGATAAATCAAGCCACAATTTCAGCGTAATTGAAAGTCGGTTATGCACTAAACACATAAATCAAATTTCAAAATTCTATAACTAATCTTTGCCCATAAAATTGACATTTTATTTTAAAATGTCAGCACATCAATTATACAAGAAATTCAGCTTTTAAGGAACACGGGGCAGTGATCCATGACATTGAAACAACTTTATCATGTCTTTTGCTAAACTTTCCAACTATTCTAAAGTTCCGGTCCTATATTGTTTTTAGTATTAGTTAAGTGTCTTTATGAGATTCCCATATTTATATTGCTCCTCTACCATGCATATATAGGAGCGGTTTGATATTCAGAAATAATAACACAGAAAATGAATAGAAACTCATGATGTCGTGCTGCCTTTTATAAGAGACAACTAATAGTTTTACAATCCAACAACCCAAAAGAAAAGAACAAATGCTGAAAATAAAAGGATACAACAATTCTAAATAAAACACTACCTAAGAATTGTGAGAAAGTCTCGCTCTGCGGTTGGAGGTCGAGCCATTGCCGCATCCGCGGGATGGTCGCATCTTGGCGGTTATGCACCCAAACTCATGCCACTGGCGCTGCTGTTCCATCCTAATCTCTTGAGCCCTGCCTGAACTAGACTGATAACAACAAGCTCAGAACTCACGTATCCCTCAGTGCTCTGCACTATCCCCTACTGTTGTTGTAGTGGCTTTGGTGCTAGTATAGGTGGTGCAGCAGGCAGTAAAGGAATATTCATCCTCTTAATGGTGGTCCAGTCGATGGTGGAAGGGACCTTCCTTACCACTGGCTCTTCGCTCAAATTTACCTCATAATGCCTAAACGCTCGAGTGAGCAAGTGGCAATATGAAAAGTGAGTCATCGGGGTACCAACTTCATGATCGACCATACGAAGCATCAAGACCCGATCCCAGTTGATGGCCATGCTGCCAATTATAGCATAGGCGGCTCTCCGCATTGAGGTATAAATCTGGTCAAGCCTTCCCGTCTTCGAAATGATGTTGTGCTGAGTGATGCACACGACGAGGTGGGAAATCGGTCGCAAATTGTCGGTCCTTCAATCACTGACATTTCCAGAAAAGATCCACTATAGATTCTCAGGATCAGTCATCTCTATGCCATCCAAATTATCACCTTCTGTAGATATCCCCAAAATCCCAACGAGATCATCATCTGTCATCTCGATGCGAGCTCCCTTTACCTCAAACTCGATATAGCTATTTCCATCATCAAAATTCTACACCATCTATGCATCGAAAAGACAAATGCTGCACCGGTAACATTCCCGCTAAGTCTCGAAGCGAAAGATCGGTGCAAGTCCTACTGTGAGGAAAAGCTCTTCAAGCCTAAGAGCGGTGAAATCTCCAAACTTCACTGGTCGTCCCTGAAGAAAATCAAAGTCCACCGTTTCGAGATAGGTGGCAATCTTCTGCTCACTCCGGTCAAGCCAAGCGGCTTCTTGTGGAGTGAGGCCGGGAGGACGAGAGGAAGAGCAGCTAGTGCGTGGCGGTGCCATGGGCTAAGAGGCGATTGGAAAAAGAGAGAAAAGGTTTTAGATCTGGTGTGGTGGTGGGAGGGAAGGGAGGCAAGATCGGGCGTGCAAAATTTTTGGCGTCGGTTGGTGGAGAAATGGAGGAGAGAGGCTTTGGTTAAGCGGAGAAAAGGGAGGTGGAAACGGGTTTGGCTAAAAAAATTGAAGAGGAGGAAGAGAGTGAGGAGGTACGGTGGCTGAAGGTTTGAACGCGACTTATAGTCGCATTTCAGGTTCGGGTTTACCCCGAATCCACCTAGCGGTCGACTGCTATTAGGTCAATCAGTCGACCGCTAGCCCAGATTTGGGCGTGGCCTGAACCTAGACCCAATAGAGTCGGATAAATTTATTAATATTCTAGTGACTGTTTTGCACACCATCTTCAGCATAACCCATCCAAAAAAATTCAGCCTTCCACACGATGATATCCACCTTACCGTATAGACCCTTCCTTAGTAAGATTGCGATAGCCTCAGCAAAACTGTTGCAACCGACAACACTTCCGTAAACCCAAAAAATTCCAGCTTTTATTTCCTGCCTACTTCATACGGAAATATTTCTTTCAATAGTTGGTAGTATGACAACACTACTACAAACTACATACCCCAATAAAATTGAATGTCATTCCTATTTTATCGGTGCCATAAAGAGAGAAAATATAAAACCTCAATTTTATAAACCGAAAACTACACGCTAAATATATGCTCTTTTATACTTATTTCTAAATGACAACTATTTCATACCAAATCTTCCATTAAAAGTCAAACTTATATATATAAATATTTCAGGATTTCCAAAAACCTTTTTTTAAAAGAACACAAATTTCTAAATTGGAAAACTATTTTCTTGCCAAAAATTAAAATCAAGCCTTTACTAATATATATATATATATATATATATATATATATATAAGGATTTAAAGAATTAATCTTTTATAAACCAAATATTTCTTAACACGACCAATCTAGTAATATACATGTTTCTTTGAAAATTAAAATTTCAAAACTTTCCCACAACAAAATTTCCAAAATAAATCTTTGGAAAAAGAAATCCTTTAAAAACCCCTTTTTTAGAAATTTAAGGCATTTCCAAAATATACTTTATGAAAATTCTCCCATATATTTTAGATTATGCATTTGACATTAATTATCCAAATAAAAATCCAGTTTTCCACTAAAGAGGTGATCAATAAATGCACGCTAGCGTAAAATTTTCCATCCATTTGGAATAAATGTGCGTCTCCGACTGGAACTCAAAATCCAAAATCACAAGGTAGCTAGAATTTCAACAATCAAGTCGAACACCTCCAGTCTCCAAGATCTTGCCATATGTCGTACTCATGCTCTTCATCAACAGTGCTTTACGCATCGCCAGCACTCTGTGCTATGCTTCGAAGTCGGCGTTAAAATCTTCGCTCTAAGACATTTCGAACTCATAGTTGCTTTGCCCATTACTTTGGAGTAGAACTACAACTACTTCTATAGTCGAAACTCTTAGAATCCAGTGTAAAAATATAATGTTACAAGATATGAAAGTACGAATTCATTCTCTCAATTTATCCTCGTTCCTCTGATCTACTAACTTAGGCTTTAGTACGAATTGTAAAAACCCGTACCTTAATGGGCCTACATTTCGACAAAAATCAAAATCCAAGTCCATAAAAGCACAGATCGTTGGATTCGGTACCTACAAATAAACATAAGCATTATCATAGATTGATAAAAATCTAAACTCATAGCGGAAATAATAATAGGATAAGAATACTGACTATGACTACTGCCTTGAAATTAATGGTATTCCTTGGACAGCAGATTATCACATCAACATCGAGCATGAGAGAAAGAAGACTTCTCCAAGAACAAAACACATCCAGCTCTAGTGACACGTTCCTCTAAATTCTATCCCGTTGGTTGTAATGAGGAGGGGGTCAGAACAACGTTCTAGTGACTGGAAAAATATAAACTGTCCATAACATAAATTTATACAGTTTGATTTCCATTCAATTGTTATGTCCATTAAGATTGGCAATTCTAATCTAACCTTGCATTATACACACGATTACTTGCTTACCCCTTCCCAAGGTACAAAATACTAATAAAGCCATATCAAGCACCCAATACTTCCAAATTCATTAGCCATTTAGCACTTCTAAATATGAAGCGGGCTTTTGTAATACTTTTTAAAAAGAGAAATAGGCAGACTCTGCAATTTAGGACCTTGATCAAGGTATATCACATCATTTAAGACCTATTCCCATGATGTTTTCCTAAAAATGTTGTCAATGGTTGGCTAGGTCTTGGATACAAGACCTGCAACCACTATTTAAGGCTTCCAACATTTAATGTCCAACTATTATCACATCTATTGCTGATAATACTGTAACAATGTAACAAACAATATCTAAGCCACTTAATACCTCCAAGTGGAAAATAGGTAGACTCTGGTCATTTAAGACTTAACTAAAGCTGACCCCATCATTTAAAACCTATCCTCAAGGCGTGCTTCTAAATGGTACTATTGTTATTATGACCTTAGCAATCCGAGAGATTGTACCCAATCCACTTGATGTGTCTAAATGGAAAATAGGCAGACTCTGGTCATTTAACACCTTAATTAAGGCAGACCTCATCATTTAAGACATATTTCGAGAAGCATGCTCCTCAATGGTACTATCTGGCAGTCATTGCTTGAAAATCTCATTGGGCTACTTAATACTTATTTTATGGAAAGGAGAAGGACCTTACAATCAATTAAGACTCCAATCCTTAAGCGAACCCTTCCTGAGATAACCACTTTCGCTCTTTAATTATAAATATGGCATCATTAGGCTACTTCTTTTGGTAGGGAGGTGGACCCTTCAGCCACTTATGACCTAAACACTGAAGTAAACCCTTTTTAGAGACATCCTTATCTATTTATTTGAATCTCACTAGTTTACTTAATACTTCCATTTAGGAGAGAAACTGACCCTTCAACTACTTAAGACCTCAAATCAAAAGCGAACCCCAATAGAGATATCCCTCACCACTCCTACTCTCAAATTTAGACCACTTAATACTTTACAATTAAGAAAGTAGGCCCAATCTCTCATGTCATCACGAGTCCTAGGATTATTGATATATCACATCAGTGCTAAGTACACTCGATTGTTGGTAGCCTCAAAGTGAATTGCAGTCTTTCGTTGAGTGACTCTACTGACCCTGTATCACAAACCCACTAAGTCCAATTAACCATCCTAAGTCTTTATTTATTTTATCATAGGTAGACATTGGACTTGGCTTATTAATTCACTTTTTATTAAGGCAATAACATTTATCTTAAATGTTTATCTACCCATAAATCACCGTTTAATGCTCATAAATGTCAATTTGTCCATAAAATCCTAACGGATATTTTCTAAGACATTTATGTAGATTACTAATTTCAAATTAGTAACCTTTTATATCTATTCCATTTTTATCAGTACCATTAATCCACTTACCCTATCAAATTATTGCAGCTCCTATATTTATTACCATTTATTGTCACAACCCTTTAGATTCTTTTTTCATTAGATAATTATCCTAAATGCTGATATTACGTGCAAGCATCGTTATTAGCTTCCCATTTAATTATTATAAGCACAGTAATTACATACAAATATTTACTTTTATCAAATACGTTCTAGTTATATCTTCAATAGAATATTATTTTCCATGTTAAATTGTTAGAATCATATCTAAAAAATTATCTGCTATAATTTCCATAAATTTGCCCAAAACAAAATATTTAACTTTAAAATATAAATGATTACATCGTTTGAAATTACAAGGAATAATCATTTCTTTTCATTACCGAAATAGAAAGTATAAACTATAATGAAATCATGTTTTACACATCTCTTTCTCTTTCTATTTATATCTATTTCTTGTTAGATCAAACGCTGTATCTTTCTAAAAAGGAAAGAAATCAAACTAATTTACAAATATTAAGCGGATCCAAATTCCAAACTTTCGAATATAGAAAACTTTACATTCCAATAAGATTAGGGTAATAATCCAACTTTATAACATTATTATACAACCTATTTCAGATCTGGAATAAATTTCATTCAAATCAATATTCTAAATTCATACTTTAGGACCGATTTCGAGCTCAGGTAGTAAATAATGCTAAATCAATTCATAAACAAGAATATGTATGCGATATTTATTATATTCAGATCGTATTTCAATTCGTTGCCTACAACTCATATAAAATTATCCAATTAGGCATAAAAATCAAATAAACACCAACGGGATAATTTTCGTATTATAACAATCTACAAAATTTCCTACTTACCTTTTAAAAGCGATCCAAATCTCTGTATCCAAAGTGGAACCTTTGATTCATCTTAAAATCCATTTTAATCCATGATATATGTATAAATGGGTATATACATACGTTAGAATTACAGATCTGAGTAGAGATTTGGGATTGAAAGAGAATATATATATATATATATATATATATATATATATAAAATCTGAAATATGCATATGGTTGATTCTCTTCTCCTCTCCTTTTTATTGGATTTCTACCCTTCTCCGATATATATGAATATAGATGCAAATATCTTATCTTTATAATTTAGAGAGAAAGTGGAGAAGAAGAAATGGTGGAGCTTCACTACTGCCTTCATAAAAATATGAATTTATAGGCGCTAGAATCAAGTAGACCCATTCGATTTAAAATATAAAATCCGGGCTGTATATGGTATAAGTTTACTACAGCCGCCATGCACAAAGCGGTCGACTGCCCTTGGTCGACCGCTCCAATACGTAGGTCGACCTATAGGCTCCGACTAATTAATTAAAAACGTTAACTTTTCTTATTTATTTATTTTCATTTCAAATTCGTTTTTTGTTCGTAACTTCTTCGTTTGGACTCCGATCGCTGAACTCCAAATATGAAATTGCTCAGAATTTCACCACAAACACAATAGTGTAAGTTTCATGGTTTAATTCCATCGTTTGCACAAATCCCATTTTTAGAGCTAATTAATTAACTAACTAATTAAATAATCAATGCCAAATTACTGGGTGTTACATGACCCATGAGCAAGATTGACAATTCTTTTTGCGACCTAGTCACCTTGTCTAAATGGCCATCCTTAACCTCCCATCTCCCCCCTCCTCTCCTATTCGATCACTCTCCTTAAATAATCTCCTCTAGAGTTGATAACATGAAAGAGAAATCTCCTTTTAAATTTTTTAATGCTCAGACTTTTGACAGTACCTTTCTTTCTTTTGTTGGTAATGCTTGGTCTAACAATTTTTTAGGTAATCCTATGTATACTTTCCAGTAGAAACTCAGGTCAGTTACAAAATCTCTTAATGTCTAGGCCAAAGAGAAGTTTGCATAAGGGAGCTTGCTATCTTCTCATATCAATATCAAACAGGAGCAAGTCCGGACCACCCTCTCTACCAATCTTGCTAATTCCATTGCCTCGAGCTTGGAATATGACCTAATCACTCAATACAACAATGCTCTTTCCTTAGAGGCTAACATGATAAAGCAAAAATTAAGACAAGACAAAAATAGGATGATCTTGGAGACAGAAACACAAACTACTTCCATGTTGCTCTTAAGACCAAGCAAGCCAAAGCTCACATACATAGTATAACTATCTTCATGGTAATCTTGCCAACAACCCTCCCCAAATTGATGTTGCCTTCCTAAATTACTTCTTAAATCTTGTGGGTAACTCTAAGCAATTCAACCCTGATCTTGATATTTTAACTAACATAAACGTATCTGCAATATCCAATTGTCAGATCTCTTTTCTCTCTATTGCCATATCTAATGAAGAAATCAAAGAGTATATTTGAGATGAACCGAAATTCTTGTGGTGGCCCAGATGGTTTTAATGCCATATTTTATGTTTCTGCTTAGGATATCATTGCTTCTAACCTCTGCAAATTAGTGACAAATTTTTTAGTCACTGCAAGCTTCCTAATAGGATCAATGCTCCTAACTTAGCTCTTGTGCCCAAAGCTGATGCTCCTATTGATTTGACTTCCTACAACCCTATAGCTTGTTGCAACATAATTTATAAATCTATTTCCAAGATAATTTCCTCCAGGCTAAAACTGGTGTTACCTGACCTAATGTCCACTAATCAAGTAGCCTTTCTCCCTGGAAGATCAATCCTTTTTTTTAACATTGTTCTCATTTCCATGAGCTATTAAAAGATTATAATAAATCAAACATCTCCTCCAGAGCCATGCTTAAGCTTGACATCAAGAAAGCTTTTGATATAGTGCAATGGACAAGTATAGTCATAATCATGGCCAAAATGAAATTTCCCAAACACTTTGTAGCCTGAATTTATGCTTGCCTCTCTACTTCCACCTTCTCTATTTTCTACCATAGAAAATCTATATGGTATTTTAAAAGTAAGCAGAGTATAAGGTAAGGGGGTCTCTTTTCTTCTTATTTGTTCATCCTTGTTATGGAAGTCCTGACCTGTATGATTAATCGGTGTACCAGCAAGCTCTTCTTGTTGCATTCCAAATGTAAAGACCCCATGATCTCTTCCCTAATGTTTTCTGATGATGTGATTCTTTTCACCAAGCCCACTTCCCAATCCATTAAATGCATCATTGATATTTTGTTAGAGTTCTATTAGCTAACTAGTCTAAGACCCAAAAATCAAAAATCTAGCATTCTTCTTGCTGGAGCATCTGAGGATGCATTTTCTATTATCAGATCCCCCACTTCCCTTCAACCTTATGCAGATAACTCCTCATAACAAGGCATTCCTCTTACCACTGCGAGAATCTCAATAACTCATTGTCTCCCTATGTATGGTAAAATCACCAACTCTATAAAAAGTTGGTGCAACAAGCTTCTCTCTTAGGCTGGAAGGCTAATTCTAATAAATTCCATTACTTTTTCTATATCCACTTATTGGTGTTGAACATTCATCCTCCCTAAGAAACTCATAAACATGATAAAAAAGGCAATGAACCATTTACTCTGATCCGGGAACATGCACTCCTCAAAGCTCATCCAAACCGCCTTCCATAAACTTGATACACTTAGGAAGTTCGGGGGATGGGTTAGGAACTAAGAACTTGAGCAATTGGAGTAAGGAAAGCTTCGGAAATTTTTTTGACAATCTTCTCAACAACCGTAATAATATTTGGCTAAGATGGATCCTCGAACACAACATAGGCAGTAAAAGCTTTTGGACTATGGAAGTTCCTTTGAAATGCAGTTGGATATGGCGTGCAATCCTTAATTTGAGATCAACCTTCCTTCCATATGTCAAAATCTTAGCTTCTGAAAATGGCAATAAGAAGATCTGCGATGAACCATGGTTCTCACATGGGGTCATTCTCAAAAATGTTCTCACTTACCAGCAAAGGCAATTTGCTGGTATTTCTCCAAATGATATTGCCAAATCTACATTACTAATAGCGTTGTTTCTCTCCTTTACTTTAGTAACCAGACCATTCGAGCTCAATGGAATGTAACTCAACACACCCATATCCCTCTTTTGATATTGACAGACTTGTCTGGACTTCCAAGCACTATGATAACTCTACTGCCATTTTATATAAATGCATCTCAAAGCATGCTTACATGATCTGCTTTCCATGGAATAAGAGAATCTAGAACCATCATTGCAGACATTCTGCAAAATAAATCATCATATATACCAAGTTTTGCATGAAAATGAAAACCAGCATCAAATGAACATGCATCGAAAGGAATGAAATCAAAAGAGATATGATAAATCTTTTTTTTAAAGATGTCTATGATATGCACTTAACGGGAAATTGATTGCAGCTGTATTATCTACAGAAATCGCCTGTATGATTACATTTGATGTTTGAATAACAACACACTTCAACATCCTCCACAAAAAATGCATGATATCCCTGCAAACACAAATTTTACTTAAGGAAAAAAGAAGTTATATTGCACGATTAGGACAATCCCAACACCCTCTTAAATCTATCTCTATAGATTTTATATCTAGTATATTGGCTGCTTCTCCCAAATCCTGCATGGAGAAATTCTTGAAAAGCCAAGCTTTGACTTATTGCAATAACAAAACGTCACTTCAAACCAACAGAAGATCATTAACATATAACATTAAGAAAATGATAGTATTTCCCTATTTCTTTCAGTATATGCACGCTTCTTCTGTGTTCTAATAAAAACTAAACTGTTTGATCACTTTATTAAAATACTTATTCCAACTCCTTGAAGCTTGCTTAAGTCTATAAATGGACTTTAACAACTTGCAAGCTTTTTCCATCACTCTCATTGATCTCAAAACCCTCGAACTGCAATATATAGACGGTCTCTTCTAGATAACCATCTAGAAACACCATCTTTATGTCAATTTGTCATATTTTGTAGTTATAGAATGCAACAACAGCCAGCATAGTTATGGAAGAAAATATTCCGTCATAATCAACACCTTGAATTTGACAAAATCCTTTTGTAACTAGCATAGCCTTATAAGTATATACTTGTCCATTTGTATTTAGCTTTTTCTTAAAAAGTTGTTGTCGATGGGTCTTATCCCTTGGGTATATCAGACAAAATCCACACTTTGTTTTCATACATAGAATCCATTTCGGATTTCATTTCTCAAAGCCAAAGTGTAGAGTACTGCTTGTTGAAATGATAAGGGAGTGTCGTCATTTGAGATAGTCCTCTTCTCGTCATCCTTGAGAAAACCGTTGTATCTCTTTGGTGCATGAGATTCACTTGTAGACCTTCTTATAGGTTGTGTGTTTTTCTATACTAATGAACTTGCTTCTCCCACTAATTTAGCCTCCGTGTTATATCTCGGGCCTCATCCAAGTGTACAACTTCGCTGTTAGTTTCTTTTGACAGAAATTCCTTTCCTAAAAAGAAAACATGTATGGAAACAATTACTTGTTTTTTCCTGTGTTGGAGAAAATATATGACTAGAATTCTTTGGATATTCTATAAACTTACACAAAGCTGATCTTGCCTCAAGCTTATTGTGACCAATGTCCTTAACGTAGGTCGGACAACCCCACACCTTCAAATAGTTGAACTAGGGTTTCATCCCATGTCACATCGCATATGGTGTCTTAGGCATAGACTTAGCGGGTAACAAATTCAACATATGTGTTATGGTTTCTAGTGCATCCCCAATAGGACAGAGGTAAATTAACCTTACTTATCATGTAACGAACCATATCTAATAGGGTTCGATTTCTTCACTTCGAAAGACAGTTGTGTTGCGAAGTATTTGGTGGAGTAACTGGAGAGATAATCCTATTGTCTTTTAAGTGCTGTTGGAGTTCTTTTCCAAAATACTCACCTCCTCGATTGAATCGATTATTTTAATCTTTTCGGTTCATCTCATTCTCAACCTCATTCTTATATACAATAAATTTCGCACAGACAACGAATTTATTCTTCATAAGTGATGTGCACATAAAAATGTATATTTTTGCTCCCATATTTAATCTTCTTCTATTAAATTAATTGACATATTAGGGTATTTTACATGTTTTGACCAATTTATAAAAGTATTTTCAAATCATCGTTCACTAATCTATATTTGGGCAAAACAGTAATTTTGTATATGCATTAATGTTGAGAAAATTTACTGGCGCATTTAATTTTATTTTACAGAAAATTGAGTGTAAATTAGAAGAGACGTCGTGGATAAATCATGCATGCATTTTGGAAGCCAAAAAAATAAGAAAAGAAAGAAATAATGCTTCATGGAGGAGCCCACCTACCCACTTGTTAAAGGAACATAATTAAAAGCAAAAGCTAATGTTAGTGGAGATTAATTTCTCACTAATGATGACTTGGAGGCCGCACAAAGTTAAGGGTATTTTTTGATAGCATGCTAAAAATATATTAGAGTTTTAGACCTGTATAAATCCTTTTGTGTTTCATGAAGAAGATATAGGTAGTTGTAACCCAAAAAATAGAAAAAAAATTGTCTTCTCTTTAGTGGCTTCTTAGCCTTCTCTTTTATTTTATGCACTTCTATTTCTTGCTTTTCTTATGCTATTTAATTTCATGTCTCTTTTTATTTCATCCAAGTAGAGTAGATCTCCTTATTAAAAATTAGTGTAAATTTGCTTTTGCACAATTAGTTAGCTATCTTTCATTTTGATTATCATTTGCTTTCCTTTTGTTTATGTTGAAATTCATTCTTGTTGATATGAATTCAAAGATGACAGGCTAAATCCCTTCAATTTTGGGGCAATGAAACTCTTACGAATCATGTAAATTCAAAATAATGGTGTCATTTGTGATCTCTTATTTTTGCACTTAATATAAATTTAGATGTTGATGAATGTTTGATGTTTATTAGTGAATTTGATAGTCTTCTTATTAATCACAAGTGGGTTATACTTAATTAAATATAACACAAATTACATTTTCATCTAACTAATTAATTTTGATAACGAAGTTAAAAGTAGAATCAAAATTTAATGTTCTATGTTACTAGATCAAAAATAATAAATAGATTTTACTTCTAACTTCAAAATCATTTTCATTGGATTTGATAAGTGGGTTTGGATTATGTATTAAAGTTTGATGGTTTAAGCTGTGTTAGTTAATATCACAAATAAACCAAACTTATAGTTATTAGTTGAACATATAAACTAATTCTATTTGTGTTAATAAGAGAAATTATAAGTTTATACAGTGTTGGTTTATATGAAAATGAGAGTGAATTTACCTCTAAATTGCTTTTTAATCTCATTACTTTTATTCTAGTTTTTTCTACAATTTTTAGCTTAACACATTTTAAAAATATTCGAGATATTTTTATGAGTAACTTAAAAAAAAATTCTTTTCTTGTGGATCGATTCGTACTCGCATACGTACTACAACTATACGTTGTGCACTTGCGGTATTTTATTATGATAAATTCGATAATTTTCTAATCAATAGAATTTCGTAATTCAAATTCAAACAAGTTTTTGGCACTATTACTAGAAAAACCAATTTAATTTTAATTTTACTCTTTGGATTATTTTTTAATTTGTTTATTTTATTTTGTGTTATTAGTAAAAAAAGAGAAAAAATAATTATGTTGCGCATTTGTTGTTACCTTTTGTTCACTTGTGTTTTGTTTCATATGTGCATTTGTTCACTTGTTCATTTTGTGAATTTATTGTTGTTAAAAAATACACACCACAAACATTTTGTAACTTTCATTTTGCATTACAATGTTTGTTCACTGTTTACATTTCTTCTCTGTTACATACACCATTTCTCCGTTTCATTGTTTACACCATTTTACTGTCCATTAATTTTTCTTTTTTCGCTTCACCATCTCCTGCATACACCACTTCTAACCAAAGTCCTCCTACTTCAGCCAACCAATTGCATCATCCACTAAACTGCTAATTCAACCACCTCTTCACAACAATCTCCTCACTGCAACCTCTAACCTGCAAAACGAACACAGACGATTTCAAATACTGCAACCTTCGACCAGCAACCAAAAACGTGCACAAATCCTTCCAAACACTCCTCCTACCTATACAACATCACCAAACAGAATAACAACCTTTGCTAATTTCAACTGTCGGAAATTATCTACTGTTCGATCTTTCATGATTAATGATTAACAATTCAAGTAATAGCACAAGGATCACCAATACCGAATATTTCACAAACAAAACTTAATATTGTTTTTTTTAAGATGACGTACCTTGATTAACAGCGGAAGATGTAATGGCTGTCATCTTCTTCTTTTGACTTCTAAAAATTACTCTTCTTCTCAGAATTCAGTTTCTCTCTCTAACCCTATTTCTTTATGTGTTTCTTGATGGAGAAAAATACATCTATATCCTAGGATAGAGAGGACACAATCCTTTATATAACATTTAACTCTAAATTTTGTACATCCATCATATACCAGTTCAACGCTTAAGATTAATCACAGACCTAATGTTCTAATTATAGAACGGTCTATTTATGACTTAATTAATCGGATCACATTAAGATTATAAACTGTATAACGTTAAAGGTAAATGAAACGTTCTATTTATGACCTAATTAATATGGTCACATTAAGATTAGAAACTGTATAACGTTAAAAGTAAATGAAACGATTGCAGTTTCTAATAGCAGTTTTCTAACATTCTCCCACTTGACCCAATTATTCATAATATCAAGTGTTGAACATCGTACTATGATAAATTGCTGAGAGTTATGGCGGTTGTGCATTATTAATTCAATGCATTCCCTTCCATATACTACAATACCAACAATCCATCATTTTATACTCATAATTTATATAAAACAGCATAATGGTCCACATAATGTCTTATATCATAATGATTAAACATAATATCTTTATAAGACTCTTTCTTGTTTAAAATTACATAAAGTACGTACTACCACATTAAAACAAGAGATACATAATTGTATATCAAAAACACACAAAGGAGCTCAGAATGTCACACATCAATTATTATTAATACAAGCAAGACCATTCTTTGAACATGTTCCTTAAATTGTCTTGGCTGTAACCCTTTCGTCAAAGGGTCTGCAATCATAAGTTCTGTCCCGATGTGCATGATAGACACTCTTTGTTTCTAAACCTCATCTTTCACAACAAGATACTTCTGTTCCATATGTTTGGCACCTTTAGAGTACTTGTCGTTTTTTGAGAAAAACACTGTTGCAGAGTTATCACAATAAATTTTCAGCGGCTTGCTAATGGTGTCGACAACCGCAAGTCCTGAAATAAAGTTCCGCAACCATAATGCGTGAATTGTGGCTTCATAACATGCCACAAATTCTGCCTCCATAGTAGATGAAGCAACAATAGTTTGTTTCGCATTTTTCCATGATATGGCTCCTTGAGCAAACATAAACAGGTAACCAAAAGTCGATTTTCTAGTATCTATGCATCCAGCAAAATCTGAATCGCTATATCCAATCACGTCCAATTCATTGGATCTACTATACATGAGCATGTAATCTTTCGTGCCTTGTAAGTACCTTAACACTTTCTTTGCAGCTTGCCAATGTTCCCTTCCTGGATTACTTTGATACCTTCCTAACATACCGACCGCAAAATTGATATCCGGTCTAGTACAGCTTTGAGCATACATTAGGCTACCAACTACAGATGCATATGGAATTGATTCCATTTCCTTTCGTTCAACATCATTCTTAGGACATTGCATGATATTGAATTTATCACCTTTCTGTATAGGAATTTTCCTAGGTGAACACTTACTCATTCCAAATCTCTCTAGAGTCCTTTCGATATATCCATTCTTAGACAATCCCAATATTCCTTGTGATCGATCACGAAATATTTTTATTCCGATCACATAGGATGCCTCTCTCATATCTTTCATTTCAAAGTTCGTTCAGAGAAATTCCTTAGTCTCATGCAATATGCTTAAATTATTTGCAGCAAGTAAGATGTCATCAACATAAAGGACTAGATAAATAAACTTGCTCCCACTGATCTTTTGGTATAAACAGTGATCAACCGTATTTTCCTTCAAACCAAAAAATGTAATAATGGTATTGAACTTAATATACCATTGCCGGGATGCTTGTTTAAGCCCATATATTGACTTCTTAAGTTTACACACCAATTGTTCTTTACCTTTTACAGAAAAACCCTCAGGCTGATCCATATAAACATCCTTATCAAGATCCTCATTCAGAAAGGCTGTTTTCACATCCATTTGATGCAATTCCAAATCATAATGTGCTACTAATGCCATTATTATTCTTAGTGGGTCCTTTTTTGAAACAGGAGAAAATGTCTCCTTGTAATCAACACCATCTTTCTGAGTGTAACCCTTAGCAACAAGTCTAGCTTTATATCGTTCGACATTACCACTAGAGTCGTGTTTGGTTTTAAAAACCCATTTGCATCCGACTCTTTTACATCCATGTGGTAACTCAACGAGATCTCAAACTTCATTCTGTTGCATGAATTTTAGTTCTTCTTTCATGGCATTAATCCATTCCTTTGATTCTTTACTTTCTACAGCATGTGAAAATGAAACTGGGTCCTTATTGATTCCTATATCATAATCTGATTCTTGCATATAAACCACATAATCATTAGAAATAGCTGACCTACGATCTCTTTGAGATCTTCTTAATGCTACTTGTTGTGGCTCATGCATATCAGCATTATGCAAGTCATTTCCTTCAGGAAGTACTTCTTCATTTATATGTTGGTAATCATCATGTTGTTCTCCAACAGCTGGAACAACATTTGGAGTAATAGTAGATGGAGGAACTATTCTAGGCAATGTAACATTTATCCTTGTTTCCTTTATTTCCACTCTTTCTCTTCTAGTACTCCCACTGACTTCACCAATCTCAATGAATCTTGCATTACCAGTTTCTACAATTCTTGGACTATTATTAGGACAGTAAAACACATATCCTTTAGATTTTTTAGGGTAACCTAAAAAATACTCACTAATCGTTCGAGAATCTAATTTATTTTCATGTGGATTATAAATTCTCGCTTCCGCTGGACAACCTCAAACATATAGGTGTCTTAAGCTAGGTTTCCTGTTAGTCCATAATTCAAAAGGAGTCTTTTGAACAGCTTTAACAAATAATTAGCGGTTTTGAGAGCATACGATCACAAATTCTTAGCTAGTGTAGAATCTGACATCATACTCCTAATCATATCTATTAACGTCCTATTGCACCTTTCTGCTACACCATTTTGCTGTGGTGTACCTGACATTGTGTATTGCGCATATATGCCATGACTTTCGAGGAATTTTGCAAATGGACCTAAACACTGGCATGACTCATTATATTTGCCATAATATTCACCACCTCTATCAGACCTTATGATTTTCACTTTTTTATCTAATTGCCTCTCAACTTCCTTTACAAACGTCTCAAGGACATTCACAGATTGAGATTTTTCATGAAGCAAATAGACATAAGCATAGCGGGAAAAATCGTCGATAAAAGTGATGAAATACTTTTCTCCATTAAAGGTTGGAGTGTCCATAGGTCCGCAAATATCAGTGTGTATTATTTCAAGAAGCTGGTTGCTTCTAGTGGCTCCTTCCTTATTATGTTTGGTTTGTTTATCTTTAATACAATCCACACATAATTCTAGATCACTAAAGTTCAAATTTGACAAAATTTCATTACTTACTAATCTCATCATTCTTTCTTTGGATATGTGACCTAGTCTTTTATGCCATAAAAAAGCAGAATTTTCATTCAACATGTTACGTTTGCATCCAACATTATTTATTACATTCAGCAAGGAATTCGCATAAGTGTCATTCAGTTTCAATTTATATAAACCATCAATTAGAATACCAGAACCAACATTATCAGTATTCTTATATAAATCAAAACAACCAGATCCAAACGTACGTCTAAAACCAGAAATATCCAACTTACTATGGAAATAAGGTTTCTAGATAATGAAGCTACATAAAGGGTACTATATAAGTCTAATACATATCCACTTTCTAGAATTAGACGATAAGTCCCAATGCCTTCTATTGTAGATTTCATTCTGTTTCCCATAAAGAGAAAACGATCTTCATTTGGATTTATGGTTTGGATCATAAGAAATCCCTGCATATTATTGGAAACATGAGTTGTAGCACCAGTATCAAGCCACCATGTATTAATAGGAACTTCAACTAAATTTGATTCAAAATATACGAAAGATAGATGATTACCTTTCTTTTCGAACCAAGCTATCCTTTTCGGACAATCATTTTGATAATGTCATTTCCTTCTACAGAAATGACATCGAACATCCTTTAATTCCTTCTTTTCCTTATCCTGCCCATTCTTAGAAGGTGCCTTTTTCTTCTTGAAATGACTTGATTTTTCATTCTTTTCTTTACCAGCTTTATTACTCACAAAACTTACTGAGTGATTCACTTGATTTTTCAAACGTCCTTCCTGAACAAGTCTACCGGCCAATTCATTAACATTCCACTTATCATTTATAGTGTTATAGTCAATTTGAAAAGGTCCATATTCAGAAGGTAGTGAGTTCAGGATAAACTGGACAAGAAAAGAATCCTCTACTGTAAGTCCAAGGGAGTTTAACCTTGCTGCAAGATTAGTCATCTTTATAATGTGCTCTTGCATAGTTCGCGACCCATCAAACTTCGTGGTCGTGAGTTCTGCCATGAGAGTACCAGCGAGTGACTTATCAGCTGAACGAAAACGCTCTTCCACAAACTGCACATTTCCTTAGCACTTTCTGTTTGCGGAATTATTGACTTGATGTTGTTAGCAACAGTCATCTTAATAAACATGATGCTCAATCTGTTACTGCGTTTCCATGCTTTATGGTGTGATTTTTCTGTCTCAGTACTAGCTGTTGTAAGAGCAACAAGTTTATCCTCAAGGAGTGCCAAGTCAAGATCCTAAAACCTAAATGGAAATTGACTTAATCTCTCCATTCAGAAAAATTAACACCAGTGAACAATGTAACAGATGAAGCATGTGTATTCATGGAAACTACTGCAAATTAAATATAAAAAAATTGAAATAACTATAAGCTCATAGCTAACGCGATTCAGATATGTACATAATAGTATAATATAGCACTCCTTTGGGTAGATACTATCTTATATTTAACATAATTAAATACCAAAACATAAGTAAGTAACAGATATATTCAATTAAATAAACTGACATCTTTGGATGATCAATATTTATTTAATCAAGATATCTATTAAACCTCATCATGTCAACTAGTTATAGAACAAGACTTTCCTTTGGGTAAGTTTTCAGGTTCTACCATCAGCGACGCAGTTTTTTTTTATTGGTCTTATTATAACTGGCAATTTCTACCAATAATCATTATGTCACTTATGCACTAAATGATTATTCTGATTTTGACCACTTTGGTGATTAACAAAATCATAAATCTCATGTGCATAATTGACTTATAACACATACTTGATTAAATATCATGAGTAAAGCATAGAACAAGTCAATTGCAATCATAGGAAATATTCAGTTATTGATTGGTGGCTCTGACACCAAATGTTAGAAATTATTTACTGTTCGATCTTTCATGATTAATGATGAACAATTCAAGTAATAGCTCAAGGATCAGCAATACCGAATATTTCACAAACGAAACTTAATATGTTTTTTTTAAGATGGCGTACCTTGATTAACAGCGGAAGATATAATGGTTGTCATCTTCTTCTTCTGACTTCTAATAATTACTCTTATACTCAGAATTCGGTTTCTCTCTAACCCTATTTCTTTATGTGTTTCTTGATGGAGAAGAATACATCTATATCCTAGGAGAGAGAGGACCCAATCCGTTATATAACATTTAACTCTAAATCTGGTACGTCCATCATTTACCAATTCAACGCTTAAGATTAATCATAGATCTAATGTTCTAATTATAGAACGGTCTATTTATGACTTGATTAATCAGGTCACATTAAGATTAGAAACTGCATAACGTTAAAGGTAAATGAAACGTTCTATTTATGACCTAATTAATAGGGTCACATTAAGATTAGAAACTGCATAACGTTAAAAGTAAATGAAACGATTGCAGTTTCTAATAGCATTTTTCTAACATCAACTTCCACCAAACCAAAATCAGCATTAAACTCCAACCTCCAATACATCAACGTGTAGTCACCCTCTGCACCACATACGAAACCCCGACTCCTACACGTTTGTCATCACCTCAGCCCAACCAATCAACCGCCTCTGCTCCTATACGAACCAAATAACCACTCCTTAACCAACCATTATCAACCACCTCTCCATCACTATCAGCCACTCCTTAACCAACCTCCAACAGCCCAAACCATCTTACAACCCTCTGAACCACTTCAAACTGCTACCACCCAATCACCAAGTAAACAACCATACAATTGACGCTTCATCACTATATGATCACTGCCTTAAACTGCCTTCCAATCACTACAACAAACTTTTATCACAAAAACCTCCTACCATACAGACTAACCTACCCCTGCATCATAATCTACAGACTGCCACCAAAAATCCAAACTCTTGCACCAGCATCCCTCTTCCATCCACCTGTCACAACCTTCAATTCTGACCACTATACCCAAACCCGACTTCCTTTCGAAACTGCATCTTTTCTAACCCAGCAAACTGCCTCCAATTCATGACCACTACTCTTGCAATTGCAACCAACCTTCGGTTCATCCAAATCCAAAACCCATGACCAAAATAATCTGCAGCCCTACCAAACCCGCAGCCCTTAACCACACTACAATCCATGACCTCCTCTATCAAGCCGAAGTTTCGATTTAATTTGGAACTGTGATTTTCGATTTTTTTATTTCAATAAAATTATTTTGTTTGTGTTTTGAGAATTGGAGTTGGAATTGAGAATTGAGAGTTGTATTGTGTTTAGGAGACAAATAATTTTGTTTAGTTGTGCATGTGTTGCGCGCCTGTGTGTTGCGTGGGCTTGTAGCCTATGCGTTGATTTTCGTGTATTAATTTTGTGTGCGTGCATTTTTGTGTTAACTTTGTGTTTAGTTTTCAAATTTCATCTCTTCTTTTGTTTAACAAAAAAGAAAAAGATTAATAAAAAATTTGCTTTCGTAATTTGGGCTTAGTTTAATTTTTTTTACTTTTTTTCTTAAACTTTTATTCTTCTCTTTTATTTTTTAGTTTTTTTGCTTAAAAAATCTCTTTAAAAAAATACATATGCAAATTTATTTCCGTTTGCCTTTTGCGCTTTATCCTTTTACAAAAAAAATCATTTGCTTTTGAATATATATATATATATATATATATATATATATATATATATATATATATATATATATCATTTTTAACATTTTATAGGTTGCAAATTGCTGGAAACCAGAAGAAGAAGAATTGCTTGCTAAGAAAAGTCCTTATCTCTGGTTTTTATTTTTCTTTCATTATTGGTTGATTGCATTAACCAAAAAATTCATTTGTAGTTGCATTGTTAACGCATGTTTAATTTCTATATTGCATAATTTCATCTTTGTTTTTTTTATAAGGGCGCCACCAAATTCACATAAGCTAGAGATTTCATCACCGTTTTCTTGACTCACAAATTGTATTTCATTGTATAAATTTGAATTAAATAATAAAGGTTAGACTTGTATTTAAGGGTGTCATGGGATCATCTAAGGAAAATTTGTATTTTGACAAATCGATTCTTTTAACAAACTTTCTCTTGGTATCTAAGGCAATGGCAAAGTTACAATCATTTATAATTATCAAGATGATTCGTAAGCTATTATGTTAACCGTTTTTCTGAAAATACTTAAACCTTCAGCTGCAATGCTACGGTGATTCATGGTGCGCTGATAAATCATGTATGTTACCTGATTAAAAATAGTTTCGTCGAATTAAGTCAAAGTGTCACAATACAAATTTATGTTATGAGCTACTAAAGAGAGAAAATTTCTAGTTAAGTCGTTGCATTTCATTTAGTTGCATTAGTTTCATGCATATTAAAAAATAAAAACAAAAATCCGAAAGAAAAAACATTTTTCTGTTGTAATTTTTTTTTCTTACCTTTTTTTAGAAAAAGAAAAATAAAAAACAAACACAGTTCCATCTCTTCTCTTTTCTTTATTGTTCACCTTTTCTTTTTCGCCCCATTTCCTTAATCTTCTCCCTTTTGCATGAATGTTTGGACTCATGACACTTCAATGAACCATTCAATTCCAACAAACAATCTTTCTAACATGGAAAACGAAAATCCTACTCGCATCCACATTGCCAAATTTTCACCCAACTGAGTTTCTGTCCCGTTTTGCATTACCTTACCCGCTCCAACATATAATCCTTTTGAAATCCATTCAAGTCGTATTAAAACACTTTCAAAATTTGAAAATTTTGAAAAAGACAATTTTTATATCCTTTTAATGATATTAAAACAATTCTGTGCAACTATAAAACTTCAACAATTATGCGACGATGGAGTAAAACTTAGCTTAACCCTTTTCCCACTTACCGACTACATTAAGAAATGGTTGTATGGCTTTCCTTCAAATTCAATTAACACTTGGAATAAATTTGTAAAGAATTTCTCAACGAAAATTTAACCTTTGGAAAAAACAACCAAAATTCGATATGAAGTTGTATATTTCATCATTTTGGGGGCGAATCTTTTGGAAAATATTTTGAAAGATTCAAAGAACTTTTAATAAAATGTTCACATCACAATTTTGAAAAATGGACTCTTTTCCAAATTTTCTATAATGGACTTAAATATAGCTCTCGAACAATGCTTGAATCAATGCCTCAAGGAAAAATTTTAGCACAACATTATGATGTCGTCTGGAAATTTCTCAAATGCTTAGCTGAAAATCAACTCGATGGGAACGATCTAAGGAGAAATCAATCTATTTAAGATCGAGTGCACATTCAATAGGATCATGAACCAAGCTTCTCAAATCTTGTGTTATAAATATAATAATCCAAACCACACTGCCAATCAATATCCTTACTCGTTAGAATCAAATAGTGAACAAATTTAGGAATGATCCATTCTCTACAATATACAATCTCGGTTGGAGAATCATTCTAACTTCGCTTGGAAACAAACCAATTCATATATGAATTTGGTTCGACCATCTTTTCATGCATTCCTAAACAATGCTTCAAATCCTCTTTTTCAACCAAATCAATTGCAACTAAACTTTGCGCCACCTTCTCAAAACTAAGCTCCGTAATTTTTTGTTCCTCAAGAAGACAAACGCATGACATTACTTGAAATTTTTTGAAAACTTTAGCTAAAGAAAACTCTCAAAATCTTCAGCTGAATAACAATTTGCAAAACTTGTTAACTGCGTATATGCAAAACACAAGTCAGCCGATTGATAAATTTGAAATGCAAACGAGTCGATTAGCTGCCACAATGAGTGAATAGGAAAGTGGTACGTTCCCGAGCCAACTTATTCCAAACCCTAGGAATCAAAACACAAGATCAATCAAGCTCACGTCGTTCAAGATAGCCATGTGAATCAAATAAATGCTATCACCACTCTACGATCCAGTAAACAAAGTGATAACCAAGTTGCTAATCCAAATGACTTACCAAAAGTTCCTCTCGACACTTCGAAAACCATAAACGATTCCGATCAATACATCAAGTTGAACCTCAAATCAAATTTCGAGTATAATTCTTTTCCAACTCAAGTAGACAAACCTAGTGAGTTTCAGTTCCATTTCCATATCGATTTCGACCTAAAAAACATTCTAATCAAACGGAAAAGACTTTAGAGATTTTTCAAACAATTCAAAGTCAACATTCCTCTTTTAGATATCATTAGAGAAGTCCCGACCTATGCAAAAATTTTAAAGAACTTGTGCATACAAAAACGCCATATTCAAGTACCGAAAAAATTCTGGTCGGTCTAAGTGAAGTATTGTCTCAATCTAATCCTATGAAATATAGAGATCCTGATTGCCCCATAATCTCATGTTCGACAGAAGGTAAGAAAATCAATAAATATTTGTTAGATGTAGGTGCTAGCGTAAACTTGCTCCAATATTCGGTTTACAGCAACTAGGTTTTGGTGTGCTTAAAGCGACAAAAGTCGCTCTTTAATTGTGAAACGCCTCACATCCCTTAGTATACCCAGAAAAGGCACATTAAAAGGTATAGTGCGTTATAGGTATGGCTAAAGCATCACAGAGACAAAGATTCATAAGACAAATAAATAAAAACAGTAGAAATATTTAAAATACTTAGTATTATTTCGTAAAATAAGTCATAAAAATAGAATATGTCTTAAAAACCAAATACAGATGTCTCATGAAAAATAAAATCTCTGTCACATCATCGAGTACATAAACAATAAAAATCATCTCTCTCATAAAGTATCGGTACATCAAAAGCCAAATGAAAAGAAAACAGAAAAGAAGAAGAATACATGAAAAACTCCGAAAATGAATCTCCAAGCAACCTAAATCAACTCAACTCTACTGGCCGCCTATTGGGGGAAAAAGGGGGAAATAGAGGAGTGGGCCAGATAATAAGTCTGGTGGGTGAAAGTAATTACTAGCATTTCAAAAAAAGATAAAGATAATAGACTAGGAAATAGTTCTAGTATGGAAAGAAATACTGAAAAAATAAAACTAGGGTAAAATATTGTTTCTGATTTTGTTTGGTTGTTTAATTGTGATTGTTTCAATTGTTTGCACTTGTCTTAAACTGCTGTGGTTAGGCCGAAACCCTAATCCTATTTTAATTAAGCTGAAATCCTAATTATACCCGTTGATTGGTCTTCTACCTCTGTTGTGCCACTATGAACCAATCCTGTTGGTCACAACAAAAGACACATGTTTATTGCTTGGAACGCAGTAGTGAATTATTTACCCTAATCGATGCCGACGCTCGATCATCGCCGGTACACACTAACTGTCGCCCCTATTCTGATCTTTTATTTACCCTAATCAGCATAAGCGTGCCCGGCCTCACCTAACTGTTGTGAGACCATCAGTCCAAGTTTGAAAGGGAATGCTTCCCAGCCTCACCTAAGTGTTGTGAGACCATCTGTCCTAGTCTGAAAGGGAATGCTACCGTACTGGTCCTAACAAACAAATTATAGTTTCCACCCCTTGTCAAAATACCCAGATTTGAGCTCCTATCTATTGTCCATTTATCTACCCTAATTAGCATAACCGTGTCCCATCCTCACCTAACTATTGTGAGACCATCATTTCCTGATTGAACGGAAAAGCTGTTGGTACGGGCCCTTCTTCTATGTTTGCTTATAAACTTAGTGTAAGTTTTAAATAAGCCTCTTCTGTTATTTCTACTACATTTGCTTATCAACTTAATCTATGTTTTAAAATAAGCCTTTTTTGCTCTTTCTACTTAATTATAACCTATGTTATAATTGTTACTCTTCTATTCTATCTTTTTAGTTATAACTACTAGTTATAAACATGCTTGCAAATGTCTCAAATTTACCTATTTTAGTCTATCTTCTTTTTATTATAGTTCTTTCTTATTTTACATCTAAGTTCTGTAAATTCAGTGTTTATTTCTATTTAATCCATATTAGCGAATTCTCCTCTTTTTTATATTCTTATATTTTATTCGTGTAAAAAAGGAATAAAAAGAAACTAACATTTACATGCTAAATTCTAACGTTAAACGGATGTAAACAAATACAAATAACTGCAAATAACTAAATAAAATAGCTGAATAAAAATAGTTGAATAAATTAGATTAAAAAGAACTTTAAAAACTAACTGTAAATAAATTATATAAAAACTGTCTCAAAATTACAGAAAAACTACAACTATCGAGAATCTTATTATTTTAAATTAATTAAAAATCTAAAATAACTACAAAACACCCACCTATGGTCCTTAGCTCTATTCCTTGTCCCAGGTCCACTTCTAGGGCATAGAATATTTTTATTAAATAGATCTCTTTCCAAGATTTTTTTTCTTTTTTAGGGTCTAGCCTCAAGCAATGAACCAAATTGGGAGAAAATCTGAATGAGAAAAATAGCTAGGTCTAGGGTCTTATTTATAATATAACTTAGGAATCTCATGCCGTTGGATTTGGAGATTAAATCTTGTGCAACCACGTCATAGGCTCGCTAGGAACTGTCGGATGGAAGCATGAACGCATAGGATTTGAAGAAAATTGCAAAACACGTCATACGGCTCGAATCTAGACACTTCCTCATCCTAAAACAAGGCGGGCCGACCTAGCTACTATGGGGTCGACCCCTAGGTTGACCTTACACAAGCCTTTGTCGACCTATTGGTCAGCCTGGCTTGTGGCATGGGTCGACCCATGCTTATATTATTATTTTTTCGTTTTATTCTCGATTTCTTATTTCTCTCGTATCTTTTCCATACTAACTCAGATTTCTACAAGTTATATATGGAAATTGATCAGTAAATTGCCACGGACACAATGGTGAAAATCCCGTAGCTCAATTCTGACAATTTCACAAACTTATTTGATTATTTGATTAATTCATTAGATAATTATTATAGCTCAAATTTTGGGTTGTTACATTCTCCCCTCCTTAAAGGATTTCATCCCCGAAATCTCCATGGATAGAAGAATGAATTAAATATTTTCATCCAAACTCTATAACTACATATTCAACCATCATCCATTACATCCATTGTCCTTAAGCTGTGTAATGCAATTTAGGTTATATGCAATAGTTTAGTGTCAATGTCCCTAACTAATGCAAAAGATTATGCGGTTTATTGATTCAGTCGATCTCCTTTAATGCAATCATGTCCGTGCCATGTATCCAAATGAATGAAAATTCCCTAATGATAACTGATAGTTCTATATGAGTGTTACAATCATAATCCAAATGCAACAATCATATGATAATCATCCATTTACAGCAACCATGGAAGTAAAATAAAAATGCAAATGCACACACATCCATATGCATATGTTCTGGTGACCTAGTTAGGCCGATCCCTAAGAGATAATAGTGCCTTGTGTATATATATGCATCCATTAGCATCCACTAGCAGACACTTGCAACCACTAGCGTCCAACTTACACAACATATTCTAGTAACATATTTACATTCAGTCCTACCGTCCATAGGTTAAATCCTAAGATCTACCCTCCCAAAGGATACTAAAGGAAAGAACCAATTCAAAACTAAAGATGGAAATAGGAAATTCAAGACGTACCATCGAAAAGATGCGGATAAGATGTACGTATTTTCTCCTCAACCTCCCACGTAGCGTCCTCGATGCTGTCTCCCTACTGCACCTTAACCAAAGGTACTTCCATATTCCTAAGCTTCTTGATATCACGTCCAACGATCTTGGTAGGACTGCGATGAACCGATGCTTCTCTCTCTATTTCAACTTCTTCAAGTTGGATAGGTTCCACTACCTCTATGAATCATGTAAGCACTTTCTCAAGTGCGAAACATGAAAAACATCATGAACTCCTACGAGCCTTTCTGGTAGCTTTATCCAATACACCATCTTCCCTACCTTTTCCACAATGGGGAACGGTCCTACGAATCTGGAAGCAAGTTTCCCGTTTGATTCAAACCTTACTACCTTTCCTAGCGGAGACACCTTAATGAAAACTAAATATTCTATCTCAAAATCAATATCCCATCTCCGCTTATTTGTATAGGATTTTTGTCTATCTTAGAACATCTTCATTCTCCTTCAATCAAATCAATCTTTTCCAAATACTCTCTAACCATGTTAGGGTCTAGTAGCAATCTCTTTGTAGATTCCAACCAACACGAAGGCGACTTGCAAGGTCTTCGATAAAGAGCTTCAAAATGTTCCATCCCAATGTTAGCCTGAAAACTATTATTATATGCAAACTCCACTAAAGGAAGATGCTCCTCCCAAGTTCCTCCAAAATCAAGAATGCACATCCTCAGCAAATCTTCAAGAACTCTATTAACTCTCTTTATTTGGCTATCCGCTGGGTTTCTTTTGCTCTGCCTTAACTCTTTGGCACACAAGACACTTAGCTACAAACTCTGCCACATCCTTCTTCATGCCGCTCCAATAAAACACTCTCTTCATGTCCATATACATCTTATCACCACCCAGATGAATAGTCATTCGAGAATGCTGTGCTTCTTCGAGAACAGCTCTCATCAAATCATTAGTGCCGAGGACACAAAGTCTTTCATCTCTCTTTAGCCACTCTTTACTATCAATGGAATAATGATGGAGATGTCTAAAGACCTCTCCTCTGCTAATCCTATCCAAAACACCCATAAGCTCTGAATCCTCTCGCTGCCTTGAGCCAATCTGATATTTGAGGGTAGGCTTAACCTCAAGTGCTGCTAATAATCCAGGGGTAATGTCTATAGAGAGCTTAAAATCGAAGGTGGAAATAAACTCTAGACTTTTCCACTTCACAAACATTGGACTAAGGGTTTCTCTCTTCCTACTTAACACATCTGTAACTATGTTCCCTTTACCAGGAATGTAAGCTATCTAAAAGTCATATAATGCCAAAAACTCCATCCAACGCTGCTGCCTCAAGTTTAAATCATTCAGTGAGAATAGGTACTTCAATGATTTATGGTCAGCGAAAAGCCTGAATCTCTCCCCCAGTAACTAATGTCTCTAAGACTTGAGCGTGAAAACAATAGTAGCTAACTCCAAATCATGGGTGGGGTAGTTCTTCTCATGAGTTCTCAACTGTCTGCTTCCATAACATACCACCCTCCCTTCTTGCATCAATACTGCTCCAAGACCCGTCCTACAAGCATCAGTGTATACTGTAAAAGGCTCAACTCCGTCGGGTAAAACTAACACGGGTGCCCTAGCAAGTCCTCTCTTTAGCGTCGTGAAGGAATCCTCCAATCTACGTCCGACACGAATGTCGTATTCTTCTTAGTGAGGCGAGTAAGCGGTGCTAAAATCTTAGTAGAATCTCTGAAAAACTTCCTATAATAGCCAACCAAACCTAGGAAGCTTCTAACTTTGGTAACATTCTTGGGAGCCTTCAAATCTTGTACTGCTACTACCTTAGCGGGATCAACAACTAGACCCTCTCTTGAGACTACATGCCCCAAAAAACGCACCTCCTTAAGCCAAAAGTGACACTTTGAGAACTTTGCCGTCAACTGATGAACACGAAGTGTACGAAGAACCTCCTTAAGATAAATAGCATGCTCTTCCATACTCTTGGAAAACACCAAAATGTCATCTAGAATACTACAACAAACTTATTTAGGACATCTCGAAAAACACGGCTCATTAAACCTACAAAATAGGCTGGGGCATTGGTCAGCCAAACTGCATAACCAACCACTAAAAGAATCCATCGGGTGTCCTAAATGATGTCTTATCGATGCTATCGTGAGCGACCCTAAGCTGATTAAATCCAGTAGCTAAATTAAGCTGAGAAAATACTGAAGAGCCAACTAACTGATCGAAAAGATAATCTATCCTAGAAAGTGGGTAATAGTTCTTCTTTGTGAGCTTATTCAACTCTTTATATTCTACGCAAAGTCAAAGGGAGCCATCCACCTTTATAGCGAAGATGACTGATGCTCCCCACTTAGATATGCTCCATTTGATAAAGCCTTTCTCCAACAGCTCACCAATCTGCTTACTTAACTCCTTCCTCTGCCTAGGAGCCATATGTCACTCGGGCAATGCCACTGACTTAGTATTGTCATTCAAATAGATCCTAAAGTCGATCTCTCTCTTAGGGGTAGTCCCCTAACCTCTTCAAAAACGTCTGGAAAATCTCTAACGACTGGAACAGAATCTAACTCTCCTAGTGATGAATTAAGGGAATAAAGGAAGCTCAACATAACTAACTCTTGTGGGTCATAAGAAACCTCGAGAGTCCTTCGATTACATGTCTCTAGTCTGATAACTCTCCTCTCGTAGTATAATATCGCTCGATAAATGGATAACTAGTCCATCCCAAAAATCATCCCATATCCCGAAAATCCTAGTACATAAGCATCACAGTCAAATTCTACGCCTAGTATAAAAATTTTCAAACCCCTACAAATCAAGATTAAATGTGCTGATCCTCCTATGGGGTTTGAAACAACTATAGGATCTACTACTAGAAAAATATTTAAGTGCAAATAATCAACCAAGGAACTAGAAATGAAAGAATGCGATGCTCCAGAGTCTGAATAGAAAAATCCTAAATAGAGATCAAACCTTCTACATAGACTTTCCTACCTTGATCTGGTCCACTAGAAGGTGCTGCATCCAAAGCTTGTACTTGCGCTGTAGGTGCGCCTTCTCTCTGCCCTGCCTTATGAGGACAAGCTCTACTAAGGTGCCCATAATTATAACACCTCCTCTTCATTATGTCCTTCTTATAGTCCTATGTGAAATGACCAACCAATCCATAATTTTGACATTTCTCGCCTTTCTTAATCTGCTTTTAACGTCCTCCTCCTTTCTTCTTGTCCTTATCCCTCTTATTCTTTCACCACTACTTCTTAGAGTTTTCTGATTTAGGAACCTCCTTAACCACTCCTTCCTTAACAGCATCTGATATGAGAGCCAACTCCACAAGTGACTCATACTTCGCTCCCATAAGTACATATGTCAATGCTAATCCTTGGAGGGGCTAGTTCAAACCCTTAGCAAACTTGATGGCCTTCTCATATGGTGTATTAACAAGCTCCATTCTGAACCGTAATAGCTCATTAAACGGATTTATATACTCCTTCGCTGAAACACTTCCTTGCTTCAGACTAATGAATTTCTCCAACTGCATGCTTTCCTCGGCTTGCGACAATAACTTTCTCTCAAACCTTTCCCAAAATCCAAACCAACCATTGTCTGTACCTTCCATCTCTATGATCTCCCACCAGTAAGAAGCTTCTCCCTTCAGCTACCAAGATGCAAGTTGAACTCTCTAGCGATCCTCTAATCCTAACAATCCAAATATCTACTCCGTATTTCTCAACCAAGCTCATGCCTCTACGAAATCCTCCATGCCAGAAAACGTCCTGCCACCTAGACTAGTGAAGTCCTTGTATAGTTTAGAAAAATTGGCTGCTGCAGGTGGATTAATGGGATCTCCACCCGCTGGTGCTGCATTGGGCGCTTGCCGTTGCACCTCTGGTGTCGTAGCTTGGTGGTATCTACAGAACCAAGCAGTGACTTGGATACCCTCTGGAAGATTTGGGGCGTCCGCCATTCTATGCAAAGAAAGAGAATTTAGGCTCGAAGGAATTGAAAGAAGGTTGAACTGTACTTTGAGGGGACTTTTATAAAAACTCACTTATGTTGAAAAACCATTTCTATAATAAGAGTTTCTTACTGAAAAATACTTTTAGTTTAAAGGTATGTTACTTCTGAAAAATAATTTAATTTTAAAACAAGTTTTTAGAAATCTTTTAACCTTAGGCTCTGATACCGAGTGAAACATCGCACACCCCTTAGTATACCCAAATAGGGCACATTAAAAGATATGGTGCATTATAGGTATAGCTAAAGCATCGCAGAGACTAAGATTCACAAGGCAAATAAATAAAAACAACGAAAACATTTAAAATACTTATCATTACTTCGTAAACTAAGTCATAAAAACAGAATAGTCTTAAAAACCATATATACACGTCTCGGTGAAAAATACAATCTCAGTCACTTCATCAGAGTACATAAAAAATAAAAATCATCCCTCTCATAAAGTACCAGCACATCAAAAGTCAAATGAAAATAAAACTAAAAAGAAGAAGAATACATGAAGAACTCCGAGAATGAATCTCCAAGCAACCAGAGTCACTCAACTCTGCTGGCCTATTGGGGGAAAAAGGGGGAAATAGAGGAGTTGGACAGACGATAAGTGTGGTGAGTGAAGGTAATTACTAGCATTTCTAAGCGAGATAAAGATAATAGACTAGGCAATAGTTCTGGTTGGGAAAGAAATACTAAAAAGATAAAACTAGGGTAAAATACTATTTCTGATTCTGTTTGGCTGTTTAATTGTGATTGTTTCGATTGTTTGCACTTGTCTTAAACTGTTGTGATTAGGCTGAAACCCTAATCCTATTTTAATTAGGATGAAATCCTAATTCTACCCGTTGATCGGTCTTCTATCTCTGTTGTGCCATTTGGAACCAATCCTGTTGGTCACAACAAAAGGCACCTGTTTAGTGCTTGGTACGCAGTAGCGAATTATTTACCCTAATTGATGTCGCACACTCTGTCATCGTCGGTACACACTAATTGTCATCCCCTATTTTGACCTCTTATTTACCCTAATTAGCATAAGCGTGCCCAGCGTCACATAAATATTGTGAGACCATCAGTCCTAATCTGAAGAGGAATGCTGCCTAACCTCACCTAAGTGTTTTGAGACCATCAATCCTTGTCTGAAAGGGAATGCTGCCGGTACTTGTCATAACAAACAAATTTTGGTTTGCACCCCATGCCTAAATCCCCAGATTTGAGATACTATCTATAGGCCACTTATGTACCCTAATTAGCATAAGCATGTCCCAGCCTCACCTAACTATCGTGAGATCATCAGTTCCCGACTGAAGGAGAATGCTATTGGTACGACCCTTCTTCTATGTTTGCTTATGAACTTAGTGTAAGTTTTAAATAAGCCTCTTCTGTTTTTGCTATATTTGCTTATTAACTTAATCTAAGTTTTAAAATAAGCCTTTTCTGTTCTTTCTAATAGAAAGTTTCTACTTAACTACGACCTATGTTATAATCGTTACTCTTCTATTCTATCTCTTTAGTTATAACCACTAGTTATAAACATGCTTGAAAATGTCTCAAATTTTCCTATTTCAGTCTATCTTTGTTTTATTGCTGTTCTTTCTTATTTTACATCTATTTTTGTAAATTCAGTATTTATTGCTTTTTAATCCATATTAGCGAATTCTCCTCTTTTTTTATAATCTTACATTTTTTTTCACGTAAAATGGAATAAAAAGAAACTAACATTTATAAGCTAAATTCTAATGTAAAACAGATGTAAATAAATAGAAATAACTGTAAATAACTGAGTAAAATAGCTGAATAAAATAGATAAAAAATGAACTGTAAATAATTTATATAAAATCTGTCTCAAAATTGAAAAACTACAACTATTGATGACCCTACTATTTTAAATTACTTAAAAGTCTAAAATAATTACAAAACACTGACATGTGGACCTTAGCTCTATTCCTTGGCCTTCTCGGATCTACTTTTAGGGCGTAGAATATTTTTATTAAAAAGATCTCCTTCCAAGAAAAAAATTTCTTTTTAGGGTCCAGCTTTAGGCAATGAACCCAATTGGAAGAAAATCTAAATGAGAAAAATAGCTGGGTTTATGGTCTTATTTATACTGTAGCTCAAAGATCTCAAGGCGTTAGATTTGGTGATTAAATCTGGTGCAACCACGTCATAGGCTCGCTAGGAACCGTTGGATAGAAGCACGAACACACATGATTTGAATAAAATTGCGTAACACATCATACGGCTCGAATCTTCATGCTTCCTCGTCCAAAAACCAGGCGGGTCAACCTAGCTACTGTGGGGGTTGACCCCTAAGTTGATCTTTCACAAGCTTTGGTTGACCTATAGGTGGACCTGGCTTATGGCATGGGTCGACCCATGCCTATATTATTATTATTTTGATTTATTTTCAATTTCTTATTTCTCTCATATCTTCTTCATACTGACTCAGATTTCGACAAATTATGTATGGAAATTGATCAAAAAATCGTCACGGACACAATAGTGCAACTCCCATAGCTCGATTGTAACAATTTCACAAACTTATTTTATTATTTAGTTAATTCATTAACTAATAATTATAGCTTAAATTTTGGGTTGTTAAAAATTGGCCTATTGTTCTATAAAGAAACCCATTTGTGAGAGTGAGGATGTGTTGATTAAAGTAGAAGAATTCATATTCCTTGTTGATTTCATTGTCTTAGAAACACAACCTATAAATAACCTTATTAGCAAAGTTGAATTGATTTTGGGATGACCCTTCTTTGCTACCTCGAATACTTTAATCAATTGTCGAAATGGTTCAATGAAATTTTCTTTGGTAACATGACCGTATATCTTAACTTCTTCAATTTACAAAATTAATCAAATGAACCATTCGACCATACTCTGGAAGTTAGTACCATTCATGAAAACTTCAAAAAAGAAACAATTGACATTAATAATGGACATGAGGCAGAGTACGGACAATTGTTTCATGACATGCCAAACAAGATCAAAGACACGCTTCCCTTCGAACCTCTCACAGTTTTGTCTGAAACTCAATTGGTTTCTTTGATTGAGAAATCTCCTAGGTTAGAGCTCAAACATCTTCCATTTCACCTTAAGTACACATACTTAAATGATAAAAAACTTTTCCCATCATAATTTCTTATGATCTTTCTCTTGACCAAGAATTATCTCTTCTTTCAATTATTTCGAAAAATTAAAAAGCGGTTGGGTGGCCCATTTTCGATATTAAGGGAATTAGCCCATCAATTGCTAAACATCACATTCACTTAATTGATGAATCCAAGCCTACTCATGATGCGCAATGAAGACTTAACCCCAAAATGAAAGGTGCGGTTCGAGAATAAATTCTTAAGCTCTTTGATAATAGTATCATATATCCCATCATCGACAACTCTTGGGTCAGTCCAGTTCATGTCATGCCGAAAAATTATGGTGTTACCATAATCAAGAATGATGCTAACGAACTCATTCCAACTCGTACTGAAACGGGTTAACCTGTTTGCATTGATTATCGAAAATTAAATGCGATAAAACGTAAAGATCATTTTCCTCTTTCTTTCATCGACCAAATGCTTGAACGATTAGCCGACCATGAGCTCTATTATTTTCTTGATGATTATTCCAGTTACAACCAAATTATGATCGCTCTTGAAGATAAAGAAAAAAAGACTTTTACGTTTCCTTTCAGCACTTCCTTTTATCGATGTATGCCATTCAGACTTTGTAATGCCCTTACAACTTTCCAAAAATGCATGGTTAGCATCGTTTCTGATATGATTAAATGCTTTTTGGAAGTGTTTATGGACTATTTCTCTATCTTTAGAGATTCATTTTCCGAATGCTTACACCATCTTGAGTTGGTTCTAAATCGATGCAAAGAAAAACACTTGACTTTAAATTGGGAAAAATGCTACATTATGGTTAAACATGAAATAGTCCTCAGATATGTCATTTCAAATAAGGGCAATAAGATAGATAAAGAAAAAGTCGGTATTATTTCAAATCTACCCATTCCTAAATCTATTAAGGATATTCGATCATTCTTAGGGCATACTAGTTTTTATCGATTCTTTGTGAAAGATATCATCTAAATCGCGCGATCTTTAACTACTCTTTTTGGAAAAGACTTTACTTTAGATTTCAATTATGATCGTGTCTCTTCTTTTGAACGTCTTGAATATGAGCTCATTTATGGTCCAATCATATGCTCACCTAATTGGGATCTTCACTTCGAAATTATGTATGATGCTTCTAACTTTGTGGTTGGTGCTATCCTAGGGCATCGTATCAAGAAAATACTTCACGTTATCTACTATGCTAATTGACTTTGAAAGATGCTCAACTCAATTACATAACCACCGAAAAAGAGCTTCTAGCCATAGTTTTTGCACTATAAAAGTTTAGATCTTATTAGATAGGCTTATACATCACTGTTTATACTTACCATTCCGCTCTTTGGTACCTTTTTGCCAAAAAAGATGCCAAGTCTAGTCTGATTCGTTGGATCCTGTTACTTAAAGAATTTGATCTTATAATCAAAGACAAAAAAGGATCCGGCAATGTCACAATAGATCACTTGTCTCATCTTTCAATTGCACCATCTTCTTTAACCATCAATAAGAACTTTCCCAACAAACAAATCTTTTTAGTTTCCATCAATCCATGGTTTGCCAATATAGTGAACTATTTAGTCACTACGGAAACTCCTTCATTTTGGTCCAAACAAGATACATACAAATTTCTATCCCAAGTGAAATATTTTATTGGAAGATCCTATCTTTTTTAAGTATTATTCTAGCCAAATCATTCAACGATGTGTCCGGGATAGCGGAATCAAGAGTGTTCTTTCATTTTGTCATGGCTAAGCTTATGATGGTTATACGGTCCTAAGGAAACTATAGAAAATGTGCTCCAATATGGCTTTTATTGGCCTATACTTTTCAAAGACTTGTTCGGCTTTTATAAAGCATGTGATCATTGTCAAATGTTAGGAAAAATCACACGTTTGGAAATTGACTTTATGAGACCATTTCCTAACTGGTTTTGATATATTTATATTCTTCTTGTCGTCAATTATGTTTCTTACATTTCCAAATGGGTTGGAGCCATCCATGTAAAACAAATAACCATAATGTTGTTGTGAAATTCATAAAAGATAACATCTTTTCTAAGTTTGGCATACCTAGCACAATATAATGATAACAGAACTCATTTTTTAATCAATCTTTAAAGCTTTAATGAGGAAATACTTGATAACCCACAAGTTACCCCTCCTTATCATATTCGAAATTATGGTCAATTTGAATTTTTAAATCAACAAATCAATTTTTTTTGGAGAAAACTGTTAACAAAAATTGGAAAAATTGGTCTCAAAATTGACAAACACACTTTGGGCTTACGAAATTGCTTATAACTAATCATGGGAAATCCCCTTATTGATTAGTATACGTTAAAGCGTGTAATATACCAGTCGAGTTGGAACATAAAGAGTTATGGGCGATAAAGAACAGAAACTTTAAACTTGAAAAAGCTGGAAAAAATAGAAAATTCCAACTCAATGAATTAGAAGAGATTAGGAATGATGCCCTAAAAATGCGAAAATTTTCAAGGAAAATCAAAAGTTTTTCATGAAAAGTTAATTCTAAAAGAACGTTTTTGCTAAATCAAAGGGTTCTTTTGTATGACTCACTACTTCATTTATTCCGTGGGAAATTAAAATCAAGATGGACAGGACCAAATGTGGTATATACTATTTTTTGACATGGTGCCATAGAAAAAGAAAACCCAAAGGATGGATCGACTTTTAAGGTTAACGGTCATCGCTTAAATCCTTACTTGGAATTGGTAAGTGATCGAGAGTAGGAGCTCATGATTCTTGATAAGCCGCACTACATCTTGTAAGGAAATTTAACCCTCTCTTGTAAATATGTATAAAATTTTCTCCTTTATATTCATTATATCATGCATTGACTATGGGGACACGGTCAAAATCAAGTGTGGAGGGAGTCTCATGTTTATTTTGATTTTACATGGTTTGACTTTGCATTTTCTTTTCTTTTCTTTCTAAAAAACTGCATATTTGTTTAATTTTGAATAGGCACAATAGAGTAAGCATGTAGTTTTGGTCATTAAATTGAAATTTTTGAAAATTACTTATCTCAACGAACAATAAAAAGAAAAGTTTAAATTACAAGCAACTATGTTGTACCTAGAATATTGGGAGATTCATATGTGATGGTTATGAAGTGTATTCTAAATTGTTGTCTTTGTTTAAAAGTGGTTGATTTAAGATACATGCTTTAATATTTTTGATCTTTAAAGTTAAGTGTTGCTAAGATGATTTTAAATAACTCTCCCCAAAAAAATATAATAATAATAAAAAAACAGCTAGAGTTAGGTGTCCATACATAAATGTGTCCACTCATCATGCTTTGTACTCTTATCAAGTAAGTCTGCAAGGTAGTGCATGAATGGTATATCCGACCTCAGTACTCTGAGTTATGTGTGGGCGTGTGTATATATAAATAATAAACACCTAGATTCAAGTGTACAGGCCAAGGTATGGACACTCACCATGCTCTGTGCTCTTTTCACATAAGCCTAAATAAGAGTGCATGAATGGTATATCTAGCCTTAGCATTTTAAGTTAAGTGTAAGTAAATAATAATGTTAGTATTTTTCAAAAAGAGAGAGTAAGAAATTGAAACACAAGCATTATCTTGACTTTACTGATTTGACTTGTTATATAAAAAGAAATGAAGATATCACTTTGCAAACTCTGACAGTCAATTAAAGAATTTATTTCATAGTTGCACTATGTTATCCATAACATCTAGCTAAGCTAGAGTCTAACTGTAATGATAATTTAATTTTTGTTTGAAATTTTGATGGGTAAAGGACTGAAATTTCCTAATAGTGACCTATACTCGTATATTGCCTCTCATGTAAATTTAAATGTAAATTCTTTATTTTATGAATAAAACTTGTATTCGTATCTTTTGCATTAGGAACTTTGCATCTTGCATTGGATTTTGTAGGAAGTATCCTCTAAAAATCCTCATGAGACAACAATCATCCTACTAATCATACTTAATCATCTTCTATTAAAATAAATGACATATTAGGGTTTTTGATGTGCACATAAAAACGTATATTTTTGATGTGCACGTAAAAACGTATATTTTTACTCTCATACTTAATCATCTTCTATTAAAATAAATGACATATTAGGGTTTTTTTTTGCATGTTTTGACAAATTTATAAAAGTGCTTTTGAATCATCATTAACTCATATACTTTTGGACAAAACGTTAATTTTGTATATGCATTAATGTTGAGAAAATTTATTTACACATTTTAATTTTAATTTCTAGGAAATTGAGTGCAAATTAGAAGAGACATCATGGATAATGCATGCATATATTTTGGAAGCCAAAGGTAGAAATAATCATGGAGGACCCTACCTACCCATTTGCTAATGGACCAGAATTAGAAGTAAGCACATGTCAGTGAAGATTAATTTAGCACTAATGATGACTTGAAGACCACATAAAGTTAATGGCATTTTTGGTAGCACCCTAAAAAGATATCAGGATTTTAGACTTGTATAAATACCTCTTATGTTTCATAAAGAAGATATATGTTGTTGTAGCCAAAAAAAAGCTCTCTTTTCTTTAATGGCTTCTTAGCATTCTCTTTCATTTTATGCACTTTTATTTCATGCTCTTCTTATGCTATTTTATTTCATGTTTCTTTTTATTTCATGAGAGTATAATAGATTTCCATTTGATTTCCTTATTGCAAATTAATGCAGATTTACTTTTATGCATTTAGTAGCTCTCTTTCGAATTAATTTCATTCGCTTTATTTTTGTTTATATTAAAATCTATTTGTGTCGATATGAATTAAAAGATGAGTGGGTAAACCCCTTCAATTTAGGGGTAATTAAGCTCTCATGAATCATGTAAATTCAACATAATGGTGTCATTTATAATCTCTTATTTTTGCACTTAATGTAAATTTATATATTGATGGAAGTTTGATGTTCAGTGAATTTGATAGCCTATGTTGTTAATCATAAATATGCTATATTTTATCAAATATAATTTAAGTTACATATTTATCTAACTAATTGATTTTGATAATGAAGTTAAAAGTAGAATCAAAATTTGTTATTTTATGTAACTAAATCAAGAATAGAAAACAGATCGTAACTAAAACAGATTTTACTTCTTACTTCTTAATCATTTTCATCAGATTTGATAAGTGGATTTGAATGATGAATTAAGTTCGATGGTTTAAGTTGTGTTAGTTAATATCACAAATATAACATACTTATAATAAATACATCAACTAATTCTACTTATGTTAAAAAGAGAGATTACAAATTTATTTTGGGTTGATTTATATAAAAATGAGAGTGAATTTATCCCTAAAGTGTTTTTTTAATCTTATTACTTTTATTCCACTTTTATTCTAGTTTTTCTATAATTCTTAGTTAAACACATTTTAAATATATTTGGGATAGTTTGATTGACTAATTTTGAAATTTCTTCTTCTTCTGTGGATTGATACATACTTGCATACATATTATAATTGAATGTTGTGTGCTTACAGTATTTTATTATGATATAATTCGATAGCTTTCTAATCGATAGAAATCCATAATTCAAATTCAAATTCAAACAATAAGATACACATATCCTTATCTTGAGAAATCATCGGTAAATGTTACAAAATAAAAATAGTTGTCTTTCATAATTATAGACATTTGGCCGCATAAGTAACATCCCATAAAATCAACAATAATTAATAGACGGTCTATAAGGCTCCAAAAATGGAATTTGGACAAACGACATAATTTGCCATGAAACTTGCACCATTGTGTTCGTAGTAATTTTTTGAGCAATTTTTATGTTTGAAGTTTCACGATCGAAGCTAAAACGAAGAAGTTATTAGCGTTTGAAGTTTCTAGAGTGAAAATAATTAAATAACAAAAAAGAAAATAAATAAACATTAAATACGCAACACCATCGGTGAACCTCCTCCATGAGCAGGTCGATCGCTAGCGATTGACCGCCTATATAAGAGCGTTCGACGGTCTAGTAATGACGGCTAGGGTTTGAACCTTGACCAATGAACCGGATTTAATTATTTTAATATAACATGTATGATTGATTCGAGCATCTATAAAAAATGTCTAACCGCTCACTTCTCTTCTCATATTTTTTGATAAAAGTAGTAAAGCTCTACTATTTCGCCTTCTCCACTACTTCTAAACATTATAAAATATTATATATATGTGTGTGTGTGTGTATATATATATATATATTCGTGTGTATGTGTGTCTATATATATAATATAGCTAGAGAAGGGTAGAAAATAAAAGAGAAGAAGAGAAGGAGTGAAACAATACCATGGAAAAATGTAATTTTTATAACTATAAATCTATATTCCCCTTAATCCCAAATCTTTTTTCATATCTGTAATTCTAATAGTATGTACATGCCCTATTATACATATTCTTTTAGATTGGAATGGAAAAGGGTATCAAGCAAAGGAATGGATTCAGATTTGGAGATTTGGAGATTTGCAAAGCTTAAAAGGTGATTGAGATTGAAATTTATATCATTGGATTCTATTTAATTATATGCCTAATATGCCTAAGTAAGATCTGATGAATTATAGGCTTAAAAAATTATAGGATCGCCTACATATTCTACAAAATAGGTAATTGGAGAGAAATAGCAGTACAACCTAATCTGGAAATTTGAATTCGGTCCTAAATATTTATTATATAGAATGGTTGATTATTCTTGATTTATAATTGAGTTGTAAATTAGGTTGCCCCAGTTGACTTGGAATGTGAATTTCTATATTTTAATATATTTGGAGTGGGGTATTATCTAATTATACATATTTTCATGTAATTTCCACAAATTATCCAAATTATAAAATATATATAAAAGTATGTCGTTTGAATTTACAAGGAATATACCAAAAAGGAAAGAGATGTGTAAAGTATGAATATTCTTCTCTATACTTTGCACTGTCTATTTCAATGAAAGAAAAAAGATATTTCCTTGTAATTTCAAAGGGAGCAAAGTTCTCATTTTTGGGTAACTAAAGGAAAGTTATAATAGTAATCTGTTTTTGAATGGACAGCTCTGATAAATTAAAACATGAAAGGAATGTTCTAGTTAAGAAATTAATAATTAGAACATACATACATATGTATGTATGTATGTCTGTGTGCGTGTGTAAAATTGCTCATATCAATTAACGATATATGTATAGCGTAATTTACAACAATATTCATATCAGTTGTTATAGCATATTAAATTATGGGATTAAAAGGGAAGGAATAGGAATTCTAAGATTTATGGATATTAACTACAAATTTAATGGACAATTGATTTGTAGTTAATAGAGAGTTGAAGGAATTAAATATGGACTGATTAGAGAATTTAATATGGAATTTGTTGAAAAATGAATAAGCATAATAGGTTGATTTTGAAATTAGTATACAAATGTCATTAGAAATATGGCAATTATGGAAAAATGAATAGGTATAATAGGTAGATTTTGAAACAGGTAAATGGACGACATTAGAGATTGTCCAATTTTGACATTAATGAACAATTATTATAAACAATTGACATTTATTAGAAATATGAAGGAAACAAGAAAACAAAAGCCTAAGCGTATAATATAGAAATGATTACATAGCGAAAAAGTAAGTATTAATACTATAATACATATATAGAAGGCAATATAATTTTCATAGTAGGAAATTACATAGCTTCAATTGTACGTTTAACATGAGTGTGAATTAGTGGGTCTAGATCTACACATTGGCTTCAGATGATTGGTTTATTTTAGTGGGTTGGGATGCAAGGTCAGTAGAGTTACATAATAGAGGTCTACCCTTCACCTAAAGACAAATTGCGGTCGTGTATACTACTGATGTGAGACATCTTCAACCATAGGACCCATGGGAATGGATATATGCAGGACGTAGATCCTACTTCTAGATTGGAGGTATTAAGTAGCTATTATAGGGACCCCCTCCTTCCTATTTAAGAAATATTAAATGGTCGGGTTAACATTTAGGCATGATAGTGGGAAATCTAGAGAGGCGTCTCCATTGGGGTTGAGATGTTAAATAGCTATTATAGGGCTCGCCTCTCCCTATAAAGAAATATTTAGTGGCCCGATGAGGTTCCATGCGATGTTAGTTAGGGATTATTAGAGAGGGAACTGTTTCAGATTAGGTATTAAATGATGGGGACCTACCTAGGATATAGGTATTAAATGGTCAGATCCTACCTTATTCCTATTAAATAGATATTAAGTGGCCTAGGTACGTTCTCTCATATTTTTAGGATTTGACTGACCTTAGTTGCATGGAATTAGGAATGGCCTTTGGTCTACAATTGAGGGTTGTAGAGTTGAGATGCGATAGTAATAAAGAAATCATATTATAAAGCCTTTTCTAGGTATCATCGGTCTCTACAGGTACGACCGATTGACTAGCAGTTATTTTATGGAGGGCACGCTTTGGGGATTAAGGTATTAAATAGTCATTGGGTCTGCCTCCTCCCTATTTAAAAGCATTAAGTGACTCAGTTTTGGATAGTGAAACGGTTAGACATATATGTGGATGGGCATATACTTATATAATTATACTTTGAAGAAGGTTAGATTAGGCATACCACACATAAGATTTAATGAATTAGCTGTATTACACAACACTTAAATGGAAATTAATCAGCTTAAATTAATAGGATTAGTAAAGTATGTAATTTTTCAATTACCAGAACCTTGTTCTGACTCCCTCCTCATAACAACTCATAAGTTAGATTTAGAAGAATTGGAAATTTGAGTAAGACGGGAACTACAAATGGAGAAGTCTTCTTATACATGCTCGGTGCTGACAAGGCAATTAAGTATCCAAGGAATGATATGCCGAGGTAGTAGCCTTAGTAAACACTTATGTTATATTATATTTCTCAATTCCATTATGAGTTTACATTGATTGCACACTGATATACTTGTGTTATTACCGGTTACCAAACCAATGATCTATATCCTAATGGAATAAGGCTTCGATTTTGTTAAAATTCGATCCCATTAAGATGCAAATTGTTGCATTTGGTATCAGACCTTAGTCGATCATAGGAATTAGGATACACTAAGAGAGTGTATTTGTATTTTTACCTACAATTATATATATTATATACACCAAGCTATATAAATTTCAACTATAGATGTAGTTGTGATCATATTTCGAAAAGATGGGCGAGACAACTATGAGTTGGAAAAAATAAATAGAGTTTATTTTATACTTTTACCATGATTACTGCATAGGATACAGGTCGTATCATAAGGAGTCAACCAAGAAAATCATAAGCACGATATATAGAAGAATTATAAAGGCTTGATGGTACTTGACTGCTTTGTTGGGCATAGGCTGCCTTATGATTATGGATTTCGATGGATTGCCGACTGAAGATGCATATTTCATCTAGATAAAAGGAATTCTTATTGTAAGCATCTAGAATGAAGATATTATAGGAGTGGGAAAGTTCCTGGAAGAAGGTGTACATTAGTCACCGCTAGAAAATAGTCGGATTTTTGACGAAGAAGAGTTAAGAAAGAGTAAGAAGAAGGAAGTGCAAAAGAAAGGATGATTAAAGTCCATTTCTAAGTCCGACCCATGTGAAAAGTTGGGTTCAAATGTTTTAGATCAATGTGAGAAACATTTTCAAAACATTTGAACCCAACTTCTCAAGTCCTTAAAAATGTTTCTAAGTTTATATTTTTAAAGATAAAAGTTTTAGATCAAGTACTTCATGATTTTGAAGTTTTGGTTTTATGAAGAATAGTGAGGACCAAACCAAAATATGGAGTAGACAGGGATCTATGCCTATGTAAGATGGGGTAAAGGTTTAGGCTAAGAATAAAATAACTATGAATGCTCATAGGGTAACAAAAACGAATCCCTTTTGAATATAAGGAATATGGGTATGAACCTAGGAATAGTTTATTAGTGATGTCTGAAAGCCATAATGAGAACCCTTGAAGGAACATGGAGCGGTATCAAAGAATTTTTTTGCAAATCTTAGGATATATTCGCATGAAGGATCAAGAATTAGAGGAAGTAAATACCTAAGTTTGAGGACACTATTAGGAGATTGTGATTGAGAGAAGATAGTTGTATGGTTAGAGAAGAGAGTTATAAGATAGCAAACCCATATAAAGGATGTTGGTTGACTCAAGGTTAGAGAAGGCAAGATAGGTGGTTGTAAAATTATTCCACCAAGCTAATTTTTCGAAAAGTTATTCTAAATATGCATATTCTATATTTCCAACCCACTGTAGTGTAGGAATGCATAATTTTTCCCATAACTGGATGTAATAATTGAAGCAATGGATGGAGTTTATTTATTAGAAGTCAAGGAAGTAAATTAAGTCATAAATTGAACAACATACTAGAAATGTTCATCTTAATTTAGTGAACAGTCTTAAGACCACAACAACATTAACACCGGTTTATGAAGAATGACAACTTCTAGCAAAATTTTATTTTAGTATTTTTAGGTTATTGGGATAACGTACGATATAATGTGAGATATGTTTCTATTTACCACTATGTTTATGGAAGGGAAGAGCATTGACCGCTATATAAATATATTGGAAAATAGTGTAAATAAGGTGACTCATACGGACACTTACCTAGCGATAAAATGTAGGTAAGACTGCAAGTTTATAAAATAAATCAAGAAATTAATTTAGCAACTAGAAATTTAAAATGCTTTAATCCCAAAAATTAGGATTTTAGAAAAAATAAATTTTAACTAGCGGAGGATGGGTAAAGATTGTTACAAAATCATGGATCACTATCCCTATATCTTAAAGCTAAAATTTATAAATAGTTATGTCGATAGTTTTTTGTTTTAGAATCAAAGAAAAGGTCCCTCCAAATTTAAGATTAGGGTCAATCATATACATTAACTCATAGACTGAGTATCGATTATGTTTGATTTGTTTTAAGGATGGAGCGACAAAGGTTTTGAAAAAAATATGGTGTTCAAATGCTTTTGAAGATTTTTGTTTAAATGCTTTTGAGAAGTTGGGTTCGAATGTTTTGAAAATTTTTGGCCAAGTGCTTTCGAAAAGAAAAATGGCGTTTAAATGTTTTTCAGAACTTGATTGTTTCAAATTATTTTGCAAGTTTGACTGGAAAAGGATTTTTGACGAAAAATGTAAAAAGTTTAATTTCCTAGTTCCGCATGCTTAACATAGGGCGAGTCGATGTGTTAGTGAATATGGATTTTACAACCGACTAGGGTGACAATATAAAAAACATAGGGGATAAAATGGAAAAATGTCACTTTAGCTTTGGAATTTCAATTTCCATATATTGTTAATAGTGAAACGAAACTTGCGCTTAGGATAATTAAATTTTTACATCCAAAAATAAACTTCCTTATTTAAATTGTATTTGGAAAAGTTTTAGGGGAAAAAGAGAAGGTTTCAAGGTACAATAGAATACGAGGGTTTAATTGCAAAAAATTTCATCCAAATTCCTTTTTTGGCATAGGATTATAGATTCAAAGAAACTGGATTTTTAAAAATTTTGGATGTTAGAAATTGTGCGCTAGGTTTTGCATGGTAAGAGTTGGATACGAAATGGGTTGAAGCATACTTCTACTTGTAGGAATGTGTAAATTTTTGTGTGAAAAATGATTTTTAAAAACTTGCATACATATAGAATTTCCAGTATATATAGGTTGTTTGCACCATATTTCCAAAAAATGCATTCATGTAGGAGGCACCATTTCAGAGTCATTCTACAGACATGTTTAATATGTTGTGATACATCGTGCTTTGTACACATTTGGCAGCAAAATTGGTAGTACATTAATAGCTTGGATTACTTGTATGCTATTGTAATGACCCGGATTTTGACGTCTGTTAATTGGGTGATTAGCTAATTTAAATTATTAGGATATTAATTTTGATTGATAAAATAAATAGATTTTCTAATGTTAAAAATATATATATCTGTAAATTGATTAAAATCTATATTACATATTGAATTTTAAATTCCTGAATATTATAAATATTTTAGAAATGTGTATATAAAACTCCACCATTTAAAATTAAGATAAAACATCCAAATATGTATATATATACATACAAGCTTTATGACATTGATAATATATAAATATATAAATGTATATATACGAATATATTCCATATGAAGAAATATATAGGTAAATAGGAGATAATGTGAAGGTAAATATGTATATTTGTATAATGACAAAATAAACATAACTAAATGTATATGCATATATGTTATAAGTAAGGGTGAACGTGATAAAATGTAAATATATATATATATGATGACAAACGTATATAAGTAAAAATGTATGTATCTATGTTATGTAAAATAGTGCATATAAAATATATACAAGTACATAAGTTAAAATGTGTATAATAATTGTAAATATGAAAATGTATAAATATGTATATAATGGTAAAAATATACATAAGTATATGTATGGGCATATAGGGTCAACATATAGTGTACATGAAAATCCATATATATGTATATACTTACATGATGTATACATACATACATACATACATATACATATATATATATATATACATACATATATATATATATATATATGGGAGACATCATCATGGAAAGGCATCATTTCAAGCATACAAAACAATTTGTCAACGTCAAATCAAAATCAAAATCATGCCATATGAAAATCAAATCATCTTTTATTAAATCAAGTCACATATTTTCAAATCAAAATTAAATAAATGAATAGAAAAATAAAATAAAAGTCTGTATAAGCTTTAGCCTGTTCCTTCCTCTTCTATATATATGCCAGCACCTTGTTTGTTCACATTCAACATTTATACCGGTCCAACATCTCATTAAAAAAAGAGAAGAAATCCTGCCTATCTAAAAGCTTAAGGGACCAAGATCTCAAAGCTACCAGAAAAAAGCCACGAAGGTGCATAACTTTGAGTAAAACACATTTCTTTCATACTGTAAAACATGTTATATATATTGAATGTTTACATAGAAGTTGTTGGTAGGTATGCTTGAAACAGGAGTGTAAATATTCATATATATATAGAGGTATATCCAGTGTTATAGCCAGAGGAAACCCAAGCCTGTACATCTTTTATTGCTTCCGCTCTATATGTGGAAAGAAAATGTATACCTAGCTTTAAAATTCCCTACCTCGCAAACCGTTTAGATTCAGGTCATTATATTAAAAGGAAACACATTTTTTTGACTATACTTTGTTTTAAAATTCATTTTATATATTATTATCAAGTATAAAAGAATAAAAATATGATTTACAGTAAGTTAACCCAATTTTGGGAAAAACCGAATATCATGTTTTATGTTTTTACATGTATAAATTTGATCGCCATTGGAAATGATCATTTTTGGAGGTTGTTTCACGACTTATTGTTCTATAGATGATGAGATATAAGGGGATGAATGGAATTTGGTCTTCGATCAAATTTCGACGTACCGATTGACGGTGGGGGTTGGCGTTTGGCCAAGAGGTAGCTGTGGAGGTAGGGATCATGGGAAAAATGGTGATGTGTATTATTTAGCGGCGTGGTGGTTGGACGAGGGTGAACTAGGGCTTCGTGGTGGGTTGTACTGGTCTTGGGTTCGAAAGCAATGGCAGTGGGGAGAGGGGAAAACTAAAGTGCGCACATGGGGGAAACGGTAGAGGAGGAAGTGGTGGAGCTTTGGCTGGGATTTGGGGGTTGATGGTTGGGCATCGAGATGAGGCAAGGTGGTTGTAATGGTTATTTCGTGATGGGCTTCGACTTGAGAGGTCGAGTTTTCGAATGAAGGATTGGACAGCATTTTAGGGTGAGTGGTCGCCTCGAGGTGATCGAAGACAACTTGGACAGATGGTCATGGGTGAGTAGTCGCGGCCAGAAGTGTCAGCATGTGCACATGTACGTGCACGGTTGATCTGAGTATAGGAAATAAAAGATAAGGAAAGAAGAGAAGAGGGGGAAAGAAGGAGGAGGGGAGAAGAGAGTGGGCCGGGTTTGGGCCAAGGAAAAAGAGAAAAGGGAAATAAGAAAAAAAGAAAGAAAAAAGAAGGGAAAGGGAAAATAAGGGAAAGGAAAAGAAAGAGGGAAGAAAAATGTTTATATATTGATATTTTTCATAATCACTTAAATTATTAAAAAATCAATTTCGATTAATATTATAAAATTTAATCAATATAAATTCCTTTCATCGAATCCTATCTCCTTATAAATTAAGCTTAAATTATTTTGTGTAAAGAAAATTTAAATTATTTTATTATAACAGAGGTAAGTGATCAATCAAATTCTAAATTATTAAATAGGTTATTTTATAGTTTCTTGATTTTTAATTCACTAAAAATAGATTATTTTAAAATTTGTTGAATGTGTAATTTATTTGGACTAAACATAAATGGATTCGGTCAATTAAAGTTAACTAAATCCTGATGCGTGAATTATTTGATATTAGTTATGGAGCGTTGAATTAGCAACAATCTATATTTTGGCTTAATTCTATTGGATATTTATTTCAAATTACTCTTGCCTGTGCCATCAAATGGGTCAGACGGATTAAAATAGTTAGATTAAAGTGATGATATGTTTTATTTGAAATGAAAATCTGTAATAAATTTCCATATTTAAATATTGACACCCTAATAATAAATTGTTAAGTAACAATTTAGCTTTTTAAAATTTATTACTTGGATTCGAAGAGAACGGAATCGAATATCTATGTTATCTGAAACCGCTTCAGTTTGAAATCACTCCGAACCTTTACGGGTTTGATTATAGAGTTTAATACGCTGGAATTGGATAAATTCCATAAATTTAACTATTTTGAATAAGTATTGTACTTTGGCACCATTCTATATCGATGGATTTGATTATAAAGTTTAATATGTTGGAACCGGTTTAGTTCTATATCGATGGATCGTCGGCCTGGTATGAGTTACATTGGCTTTCAAAGATTTTCATAACTTAAGTTTTCAATTTAAGTTGGTTCACTCATGCTGGTTTCCAGCCTGACTCGGGTATTACTTTATTGTAATGCTCGGGTCAGATCGAGTATTACAAAATTTCAGGTTAGGACGATTTTGGAGCTCGGGAGACGAGCTGGATGGCAGAGACGTATTGCATATATTAGTTATATTCTGCTGTGTATTGTAGGCTGTATAGATAGCAATTAAGGATAAGTTATTTTAACTGTCCAGATTTGTTGTACCCTGATAACTTGTATATATATCAATAGTTATATCTTTTGTTTGTATAAAACGCTGCTTTTATATATTACATTTTATTCCGCTGGGATTGTGAGATTCTATGTTGTTGTTTCTTTCTGTTTCTTATTCCATCTCTTTTTCTTAAAACCCTAACAACCTGGTATTTTTGGCACTCGATTGCTCGGCACTCTATACAGTAGACGTATTAGTGTCGATTTCCAGGGGTCGAAAATCGTCCGGTTGTTACACGTGGTATCGGAGCTGAAGGTTAATCGAGAACCTTGGCTCTCATTGGGATTACTCATTAGAGATAGGGTCAGTAGTACCCTAGAATGAGATGAGTGTGTTATATGAGGGCGTACTTGTTATTTTCTTATATAATGATTTTACAAATGATTTTTAAATAATGTTGATATATAAAAGAAATAATTTTTGTAGATTATTATAGTATATTAAGTTGATTGGTTGTTGTTATTAAAATTAAATAAGGTTATCAAATTTAAGCGGTAACATACATATAACCAAATATAAATTTGATAAGAATGAATTGTACGAATAAGTTAATCTAAAAGAAGGCTCAAATTAGAATTTAAAATTCTGGGAGTATTTCTTCAAAGTGATTTAAAACAAAATAAGTTACCCTGATTATATTTTAGATAATTTTTTCCAGTAAATTATTATGGAATATATGGGTTCTAGCTATGATAATATCGATCATTATCATAAATTGGTTATTGTGTCTTAATAAAAGGATGTTTACTATGATGAAACAAAGTGAAAAGTTATAAGCTGAATTTATAAATGTGACTTATGAAATTAAAAATGGACCTTAAGTGTGAAGTTTTCAATATATTCCCGCAAATTTTAGAAATGTTTCAAAGTTCTGAAGGAAATAATAAATAATATTATTTAGAATATTTTTGAATATAGAAATCTTTGTTTTAAAATAAGAGTTGTTTGAAGATGAATTTTTTTTGGATTAAAAATCAAGAATGGTTTAAAATTTAAAGTGTGACTTGATATATGAATGGGATATATGTATATATGTGTGGATATATATGTACGATTTCAAAGTTAATTTGAAATAAATAAGTGGGTGTTTGAATTCTAAAACTCCCCTTTGGAAAACGAGAAGTATAACCCAAGGAAAAATAAGTTTTTGAACCTATAAGTGAGAAGCGATATTAATAAGAATTGGATTTGGGATGTAAAATTTAAATTGAGTAAGGTTAAATGAATTGAATTGAGAGTGAAAAAGGGTATAGATTTGATAAGAGTTGCAAAAGAGGTTATGTATGAATGATTTCAAAACGGCTTTTGAAATAGAACGAGTTTTGAATTCTAGAAATTTAGGATGGATGCAGTTGATTAATGTTTTAGAAAATTGGATGTTTATTTACTTTGACATATCCGGCTATCATTCTATATATTATTTACAGTATATAAAATTGTAGATTTGATTATTTCGAATAAATTAAGAAGTGGGTTGAAATGATATATATCCATTGCTGAAATTAAATGGAAACAAAACTTTATGTTGAAACTATTAAATGATTTTAATCTTTAGATATAAAAATGAATTTGTGAATATGGAATCATTTTGAACTTAAGCTTGAAATGTTAAAACAAACTTGTCAACCGGAATTGTTTAAAGAATCGTACTAAAATTTTAAAGTTATAATTCGGAAATAAATCGAATTTCGAAAATTGATTGTTCTAAAAATACTTGGACTCTTACTCGAACCTTGAAATAAGTTTAAGTAAGGGTAATTTAAGTGAATATTTGAAATTTGGGCTCAGAATTGAATTATTTTAAAGATTTAGATTATTAAATTAAATATAAACGGTTTATTTGATTTAAGTGATTGAATCGGTATTTTGTAAACCGAACCTGAATTTATATAAATCGAGATGGTTGAAGATTGAGCATGGAATTGAAATTAATTCGAATTGGAATTGAATTAATGGAATCATAATTGAAATTGAATTAATTTGAAATCGAAATGAAAATTGATTTGAACTGAAGATTGGGAATTGAATCAGTTTCACTCTGAAACTATTTGCAAATAAATTATGTAGATATAAACTCTCTAAACTCTGTATTCTTAAATATTCAGATTATTTTGATTTTTCGAGCTATTTACGATACAAACCATTCTTTTTAAAATACTTAAACTATTTTATATCAACTATTTAACTATTTTAAAACTATTCAAGCTATTTTCTAAATTTAAACTGGTCAAAATGGAAACTCTTTATATTTAAATCATGGATTTAAATACAAATTAGGATGAATTGAAGTTTTAGCCCAAAAGGAAATTCGAAGCAATTCTGAACTGGAACCGAAACTGAAATATAAAGGCAAAAATGATTTGAAGTGAAGAGTATATTTAGAGTTAAATATGATGACTTAAAATTGAAGATCTAGTAGTTACTGCAACTGAACCTCACTTTTTGAGAAGTGAGTAATGTTACAAATAACTTTGAAAGGGTAATCGAACTTGAAAATTTGATTTGGCATTAAAGAAATATAAATGTTAGTTATATATTAAAACTTCCCTTGTTGAATTTATGATCAGAAAAAAAATGACCTTTGAAAGATAATTGAGATACTAAATGGAGTTTACATAAGTATGAAGTGGACTTAGAAATTATTTGATCCAAAAATTATTCAAGTTGGAAGGAATGATTTTATATGTATATGAGAATGAAATTGAAAGGTTTTTGGAACCCATTGATTTTTAAAGACTTTTGATTTTGGCAATAAGTCAATTTTGGGAATTTGGTAAACCAAATTTGAGAACTATTCATTTTGATGATATCGATTTTGTATAGATGAAGTTTATATGTGATGCATATAAAGAATATGATTTGTAAGGTACTATATATGTATATAGTATGATATGTTTTGAGAAAGACATGGGAAAAAAGGCACTCCCATTGAGAGTCGAAAGTTATGGTAGGAAATCCACTAGGTGGTTCTACCTAGAACCCTAAGAGCGGGTTCAATGAAATTGGAGTCCCAGAGGATGTCCGGACAAAACTCGAGTTTCTGATGATCATTATTGGGTAGCATAAGTCGAGTGGCGCTGATGCCTACTGTTACATTGGGTTTTGCCGTGATAGCAATGTGACCTTACTATAACTACAATCTACTATGTTCCATAGCATAAGTTGAGTGGCAGTGATTGCCTACAATCTACATATGATTTCACTGGGAGCGTGACATAACATCGGTAGATTACGATCTATGTGGTTCCATAGCGGAATTCGTATGGCAGTGAGTGCCTACAGTCAACATTGGGTTTGACTAGCGTAGTCTGCAATTTATGTGATAAAGTTTCATTTGGCAGCGTAATTCGAGTGTGTAACAACCCGGTATGTTGCATCAATTATAATCGACAATTTAAACGATCAATATTGACACGAATTTCCATTTGAAGTTTTTAAATTTGAATTAAAATTCTTTTATAAATTTTTAAAAGAAATTTCGGGCTTTAAAATAAATTCTCGGCCAACATTTTCATATGTTTGAGGCCGTGAAAAATTTTGCAAAGCAAATGTACACGTCCCCTTTTTCTCAATGCCGACCCATTCTTTAAGAAACTCAACCCGCCCCTTTACCATTTTTTTTTATTTCGTTCGTAACCCTAAAACCCTCAAAAGAAAATAAATGGCGGCATCTCGTCTTCGTTCGTCTGAAGCTAGGGCGCGTTCAAAATTTACGATGCTGGCTTCTTCAATTCGACGTGCTCGTGCTCGATTGGGCTTCGGTTGATAGCTTCAATTCGTCGACAAGGTGAGTATTATACTCACATCTAATTCGAATTCATAATTAGGTTGTTTTGTGTTTTGGCCTTGAAGTTTTGGTGCCTGACTTCGGTCGCGATTTTCTTGGCTTGTTTAATTTGTGATTTTCGGTACCTGACTTCGACCATTCGATTTTGTTGATGTTGATGATTTCTGGGTTGTTCGAATTACATCTTTTGCTGCTTGATTTTTGGATTATGGCTTTGATTTCTCGGCCCTTGTGAGCCTCGTCTCTGACCATCTCTGTGTCCATCTTTTACCTGTCGTACTTGCAGTATATTGATTGTTGCAGTTTGTATCTACTGTACCATTGTATTCATGAGTGTGTGTGCTGTGGTGCCATACCCTTGGTGCCCTCACCCTCCTCCTATTTTCTTAGTTGCATACTCGTTATGCATTTTTCATGTTTCTTTGGTATTATTGCAGTGTATAAGAGTTTGATTCATATTTATGCATTTGCTGGGAGTTGCATTTCGGGTTAATCTTCATACCTATGTCACTGATGTCGGCTTGCCTTATTCATTTCTCAATCGAACTTTGGTTCATTTTACAGTGTCATCCCCCATGTAATTTGCAGTTGCATTTTTATATTGTACACAGCCTTGTGCACTTGCTCATTTGAGTTATGCTGCTTCTCGTGCACCTCTGAATTGTTTAGCCATGTGCAGTTTATTATGTTCATTCATTTGTATACATATTTTACATTCACTTGTGGAAGTTTTAAACTACTGCCACTCGCTTCTTGCATTTGTTGGCACTGTTAAACGTCATGTTGAGGCTGCACTTCCCTGTCTGCTGCTTGACTCGAAGTTTGGCACTCAACTAGCTTGTCTGCACTTATATATTTCTTGGTTGTTGTGGCCACTGCCTATTTCCATTTATACATGGGTTTGAATTGTAGCCGTGACCCTGTCCACTGCTGCATTTTGCTTCACCTGATTCATTTGCAGATGTAGCCTTGATTTTCATTTAGATGTTACTAGAATTTGTTGCAGTGCCTTGCTGTTTTGACTCATCTGGGCACTGTTGTGTTCACGTTGTATTCACTTGCATACTAGTTCAGCATATGTATCCATCCACGTATGTACAAACATTTAGGTTGTAGGTACGTAATTTCATTTGGTACCTTGTTCTGTCCAGATCATTAATTCATGACTTGGAACTAAATTTATATGATACTTGTTAACTGCTACCTGGTTGTACATGTCTGTTTCACTGCCTTTTGTGCATGTACTGAACTGTGTTGCACTTGTTCCCTTTGTTTCTGTTTTAGGTCGAGATGCTTATGCACTTTGTTTCAACTTGTTCGGCTGGTTTATGTGCAATTGTATATGCACAGTACTTGTTCATGAGCATTTATATGTTTCTTGGTTTTGTTTTAGTGTACATGACTTGCTACTTTGCTCATCGCCTTGTGTTGAGCCTAAATTCATTAGGCTTGACCTCGCATTTGTCTCTGCAATAATCGACACTCGGCCTTATGACATTCACGGCGATGCTTGTGAATATTCATATGGGTACACCATCACTGTAGTGGCACGGCAGTGCACGCAAGCGTGAACTGCAGCCACACGATATGGTGTGTATGATATTCTATTTGTTTTGACTTATGGATCTTTTTGCGTATACCATATTCAGTAGTGGCGAGGCAGTGCACGCGTGCGTGTACTGCAGCCCTACTTGAATTAATATTTTATATTGATATTCCAATGGTTTGAACTGTTTTGTTTATTTCAATTCAATGTTCTGAATTGCATTCTGATTTGGTTTAATTACTGTCGTCTATTCATTATTTAATTATTAATGCTTCTGTGCACTAATAACTGAGTTTGAATTAGACTGACCCGAGTATTATTTTCTTTTGAATTTAATACTCGGGTCAGACCGAGTATTTCAGGTTGTAGATATTCTGCTTTGGGTTGCTGCTAGAGCTATGAAGTTCTTTCATATCTTTTGGAGTAGTCGTCGTTATTTGTAGTAGTATGTATGATTGTATAGGAAGATATGTATTCATGTATATTATATACGTTAATGCACTTGTATATGTAACTTCCTGAGTCGACTGTTGTAGTTGTATCATATGTACCGTGTCAAATGTATTGTAACTGACATCAGTTATTGTATATATGAGAGCATCTGTTTTATCTGTGTTCCGCATTTAAATTTATCTGTGTTATTATTTTATATTTACTGTTCTAAACTATTATGAACCATCGTAGTTCGTTTTATACTGGAAATTGGGGTATTTCGATGGGAGAAAAGAAATCAGAGATGAAAAATGAAAGAATATATATATATATATATATATATATATATATCACTCCTATCGAGATAACCAATACTAGTGTAAGGCCAACTATTGATGGCCGCTCCTCAACAGCCTTATTCTCCGTGCTAGTTGACAGCACTACACCGTAGTGTTCTTGGCTAGCGTGGGTATGGAGGTGGCGCGTCACAGCTTGGTATCAGAGCTTGGGGTTTAGAACAAATATAAAACATAACTTGGATGGAACATATGTTACAACTATTTGTCGACGTTTAATCTCTCGTATTTGCATATGATTGTCTTTGATTGTTAGGTATGAATTCCTAACGCTTATTCATATGCATTTGATTTTGATTCTTGTGTTTACGGCTTTGATTTGATTTAGCCGATGATTGATTTTGTTCGAATCTCAGCGATTCCGAACTTGATATTTTATGTTTTCCTCTGCTTGAATTCCATTCGACTTCGGTCACTTTGTTTTTGAGAAATTTCTAAATTCGTGATTTCCAAGACTCTGATTTGGTTTGCCGTTGAGTCCTTTTATGATGATGTTGAATCGTTTTGTACTCTATTAGGGCCATTAATTGTTGACTTCGACATTGACTCGATTTTTATTTTTGTTGAAGTCATTTATGCATTTATGCTCGTTCTGCTTTGTTTTTCCAATTGTTAATCGATTCTTCTTTTCCGATTAGTTGTTATCTTCTTTGTCGACTTTGATAACTTCTATTTCTGGAATTTTTGGATATTCCTACTTTGATGGATTTAAGAATCGAATTCTTTGGTTTTTATTCACGTCTTCGAATGTGAATTTTAGTGAATTGATTTGGTTTCCAAATTTAATCGATTCTTGTTAATTTCCCGATTTGTTGCTATCATTTATTAGCAACTTTGATGACCATTTCTTCGGGAATTTTTGTGAACATACCTTTCGATGAATTCGGTATCGATTTCTTTGGATTCTATTCACGTCATCGTATGTGAATTCTTGTGATTGATTGATTTTACAATCATTTTTGTGATTTGTCACTTTAAAAAAATATATAAATGTTTTAATACTAGTAGTAAATATCAAAACTCTTTTATCAAAATGTTTTCAACTCTATTTTCAATATCAAAATCTTTTCCTAAACCGTTTTCCGATCTATTAGTATATACAAACCTTTATTTTCACTCGTATGAGAAATCTAATTAAACGGCTTAGCAAAACAAGTGGTATGAAACGCTTGCGTTTACTTCGTCGGTTAATTTTTGGACTTGTTCGATTGAACCACTTGTGACATTTTCCTAGTGAAGATCTACAATTTGTTCGTAAATATTTAAGTTAAGCTAGTGGTTATGGGACATGAAGCTAAACTTTTATATTCACTAGCTTAGTGTAATTGACACTTCTCGTTGATCTTGATGATCACTTTATGAATTAGACTAGCAATTGCGCGATGTCTCTTTCATTGCAAGGTTAGACTAGACACCACTTGTGTGATTCCACTCACGCATACCTTTTTGCTTTTTGGTTAGTCTTGACCTCAATCTGTGTGATTCCATTCACACATGCTTAGTGTAATTGACACTCCTCGTTGATCATGATGATCGTTCTGATGGTCAGACTAGACACCACTTGTGTGATTCCATTCACACATACTTTTCTGCTTTTTGGTTAGTCTTGACCTCAATCTGTGTGATTCTATTCACACATGTGGGGTAGCTCCCCTTGGTCTTCGGACCGTCATGTGATAGGCCTCTTTCCCTTTTTCTGTGATTTCTAGATTCCTTATGTTGATTTCTGGAAATTTTATACTTCACCTATTTTTGTGCATTGGTGAATTCATATGTTATTGATTTGTCATGAGTACAAATTTGGGGTATGATACCTCTTTGGATCTTTGAGAAGATTCTTGTGATATTGATTATCTCTAATCGGTTAATCTCCTGTTGATCATTATTTGCATACTTATAGTTGTATGTCAGTATGGATATTTCATATTTATGCTATACCTCTTATCGGTTGATCTCCTGTTGATCATTATTTACATACTTATAGTAGTATGTCATTATGGATGTTTTATGTTATGCCATATCTTTTATTCTATTTCATACTCCGTTCGAGTTTTCATACTCCGTTCGAGTTTTCATACTCCGTTCGAGTTTTCATACTCTGTTCGAGTTTTCATACTCCGTTCGAGTTTTCATACTTTCATCTTGTGATTTCTGGATTTCTTGTGATGATTTCTAGAATTTGTGCTTCACCAATTTTCGTGATTTCTATTGATAAGTTTTATCAATTCTTGTGCATTGGTGAATTTGTGTGTTATTGACTTGTTATGAATACAAGTTTAGGGTATGATATCCTTTTCTATCTTTAAAAAGATTCCTGCGACATTTTCGATAAATGAAAATTCATTGGTATTATATTTTGATGCCAATTATTTCGATGAAATTTTGACGTATGTCGAAGTTGCTACGGATGTTGCTGCTTTAATCACGTGTTTTAAAAAAAAATTGTTTTAAATATAAATCAAAATTGTTTTCAAGATTTTTACGATTTGTGCTTTCAAAAGAATGAGGAAGCGAATTAAACGTTTCAGTAAAATCGAGGACTATGACCCCTTTCTTTTGCTGATTCGCTTAATTCCGGACTTGTTCGTTTGAGAATGTAAATTATTATTATTATTATTATTATTATTATTATTATTATTATTATAAAATAAATGAAAATTGTTTTCAGAAGTTTTACAGTTTACGCTTTCAAAAGAATGAGGAAGTGATTTAAACGTTTCAGAAAAATCAAGGACTATGACCCCTTTCTTTTACTGATTCGCTTAATTCCGGACTTGTCCGTTTGAGAACGTAAAATGTTATTTATTTAAAATACACAATTTTTCACTTTCAAGGAAACGATGAAGTGAATTAAACGATTTAGTAAAACTCGTGGTTATGGGTCATGTGCGTTTGCTATTTCGGTTAATTTCGGACTCGTTAATTGAAAATTTGTGATTTCTGATTATCGTTTGTGTCAGATATTTGCTGTTTCTGATTATTGCTTGTGATAATCAAATATTTGAGATTTAATTATCGTTTGTGATAATTAAATATTTGTGGTTTGATTATCGTTTGTGATAATTAAACATTTGCGATTTGAGATTTGATTATCAATTGTGATAATTAAATATTTGTGATTTGAAATTTGATTACCGTTGTGGTAGTTTCTGTTTATCATTTTGATAATTGGATGTTTATGATTTCTGATTTATCGTTATTGATAATCAGATATTTATTGTTTCTAATTATCGCTTGTGATAATTAGGTATTTGAGATTTAATTATCGTTTGTGATAATTAAATATTTGTGATTTAAGATTGATTTTCGATTTTGATAATCGAATACTTGTTGATTTGATTATTGTTTTTGATAATCGAATTTTTGTGATTTGAGATTTCTGAATTATCTATTGATAATTAGATTTTGTTGATAATTTGTGAATTTCTTTTATGAAATTAAAAGATTTCTTTGGCGTTTATATTGTACTACGCCGGTGTACCGACTCAATTTTCTGCTATTCATGATGTTTTCCACGTCTTCCAATTACGGAAATGCCTTAGGGATTTCCGATTTCTATTCTTGAGCAATCTTATATTCACATCATTGCTTCGGGGGTGTAGCACCTACGAAATAAAGATGTTTCTCTTGTGGAGATTCTCGATGGTTCTCAAATTCTATGGATTTCTCTTAGGAATCCAGAGAATTCATCGAGCAAACATGTTCAGGTTTTCTCTTTCATGCTCTATATGGTGAACTTCCTACTTCGAATTTCTTCATATTGTGATGATATGCTCTTATGGTTTTCACCTTTTGGCCATTTATTCCTTAAGATTGCGAGGACGCAATTTCTTTAAGGAGGGGAGTCTGTAACAACCCGGTATGTTGCATCAATTATAATCGACAATTTAAACGATTAATATTGACACAAATTTCCATTTGAAGTTTTTAAATTTGAATTAAAATTCTTTTATAAATTTTTAAAAGAAATTTCGGGCTTTAAAATAAATTCTCGGCCAACATTTTCATATGTTCGAGGCCGTGAAAAATTTTGCAAAGCAAATGTACACGTCCCCTTTTTCTCAATGCCGACCCATTCTTTAAGAAACTCAACCCTCCCCTTTACCATTTTTCTTTTATTTCGTTCGTAACCCTAAAACCCTCAAAAGAAAATAAATGGCGGCATCTCGTCTTCGTTCGTCTGAAGCTAGGGCGCGTTCAAAATTTACGATGCTGGCTTCTTCAATTCGACGTGCTCGTGCTCGTGCTCGATTGGGCTTCGGTTGATAGCTTTAATTCGTCGACAAGGTGAGTATTATACTCACATCTAATTCGAATTCATAATTAGGTGGTTTTGTGTTTTGGCCTTGAAGTTTTGGTGCCTGACTTCGGTCGCGATTTTCTTGGCTTGTTTAATTTGTGATTTTCGGTACCTTACTTCGACCATTCGATTTTGTTGATGTTGATGATTTCTGGGTTGTTCGAATTACATCTTTTGCTGCTTGATTTTTGGATTATGGCTTTGATTTCTCGGCCCTTGTGAGCCTCGTCTCTGACCATCTCTGTGTCCATCTTTTACCTGTCGTACTTGCAGTATATTGATTGTTGCAGTTTGTATCTACTGTACCATTGTATTCATGAGTGTGTGTGCTGTGGTGCCATACCCTTGGTGCCCTCACCCTCCTCCTATTTTCTTAGTTGCATACTCGTTATGCATTTTTCATGTTTCTTTGGTATTATTGCAGTGTATAAGAGTTTGATTCATATTTATGCATTTGCTGGGAGTTGCATTTCGGGTTAATCTTCATACCTATGTCACTGATGTCGGCTTGCCTTATTCATTTCTCAATCGAACTTTGGTTCATTTTACAGTGTCATCCCCCATGTAATTTGCAGTTGCATTTTTATATTGTACACAGCCTTGTGCACTTGCTCATTTGAGTTATGCTGCTTCTCGTGCACCTCTGAATTGTTTAGCCATGTGCAGTTTATTATGTTCATTCATTTGTATACATATTTTACATTCACTTGTGGAAGTTTTAAACTACTGCCACTCGCTTCTTGCATTTGTTGGCACTGTTAAACGTCATGTTGAGGCTGCACTTCCCTGTCTGCTGCTTGACTCGAAGTTTGGCACTCAACTAGCTTGTCTGCACTTATATATTTCTTGGTTGTTGTGGCCACTGCCTATTTCCATTTATACATGGGTTTGAATTGTAGCCGTGACCCTGTCCACTGCTGCATTTTGCTTCACCTGATTCATTTGCAGATGTAGCCTTGATTTTCATTTAGATGTTACTAGAATTTGTTGCAGTGCCTTGCTGTTTTGACTCATCTGGGCACTGTTGTGTTCACGTTGTATTCACTTGCATACAGTTCAGCATATGTATCCATCCACGTATGTACAAACATTTAGGTTGTAGGTACGTAATTTCATTTGGTACCTTGTTCTGTCCAGATCATTAATTCATGACTTGGAACTAAATTTATATGATACTTGTTAACTGCTACCTGGTTGTACATGTCTGTTTCACTGCCTTTTGTGCATGTACTGAACTGTGTTGCACTTGTTCCCTTTGTTTCTGTTTTAGGTCGAGATGCTTATGCACTTTGTTTCAACTTGTTCGGCTAGTTTATGTGCAATTGTATATGCACAGTACTTGTTCATGAGCATTTATATGTTTCTTGGTTTTGTTTTAGTGTACATGACTTGCTACTTTGCTCATCGCCTTGTGTTGAGCCTAAATTCATTAGGCTTGACCTCGCATTTGTCTCTGCAATAATCGACACTCGGCCTTATGACATTCACGGCGATGCTTGTGAATATTCATATGGGTACACCATCACTGTAGTGGCACGGCAGTGCACGCAAGCGTGAACTGCAGCCACACGATATGGCGTGTATGATATTCTATTTGTTTTGACTTATGGATCTTTTTGCGTATACCATATTCAGTAGTGGCGAGGCAGTGCACGCGTGCGTGTACTGCAGCCCTACTTGAATTAATATTTTATATTGATATTCCAATGGTTTGAACTGTTTTGTTTATTTCAATTCAATGTTCTGAATTGCATTCTGATTTGGTTTAATTACTGTCGTCTATTCATTATTTAATTATTAATGCTTCTGTGCACTAATAACTGAGTTTGAATTAGACTGACCCGAGTATTATTTTCTTTTGAATTTAATACTCGGGTCAGACCGAGTATTTCAGGTTGTAGATATTCTGCTTTGGGTTGCTGCTAGAGCTATGAAGTTCTTTCATATCTTTTGGAGTAGTCGTCGTTATTTGTAGTAGTATGTATGATTGTATAGGAAGATATGTATTCATGTATATTATATACGTTAATGCACTTGTATATGTAACTTCCTGAGTCGACTGTTGTAGTTGTATCATATGTACCGTGTCAAATGTATTGTAACTGACATCAGTTATTGTATATATGAGAGCATCTGTTTTATCTGTGTTCCGCATTTAAATTTATCTGTGTTATTATTTTATATTTACTGTTCTAAACTATTATGAACCATCGTAGTTCGTTTTATACTGGAAATTGGGGTATTTCGATGGGAGAAAATAAATCAGAGATGAAAAATGAAAGAATATATATATATATATATATATATATATATATCACTCCTATCGAGATAACCAATACTAGTGTAAGGCCAACTATTGATGGCCGCTCCTCAACAGCCTTATTCTCCGTGCTACTTGACAGCACTACACCGTAGTGTTCTTGGCTAGCGTGGGTATAGAGGTGGGGCGTCATAGAGTGGCACTGATGCCTACAGTTACATGGTTTTCGCTGTGATAGCAACGCAACCCTGGGTGTAGCTGCGATCTGTGCAGTTTCCATAGAGAAAGTCAAGAGGTGCGGATGCCTACAGTTTTTTTGTGGATTTCGCTAGGATGGCAACGCAATCATCATGCTAATTGTGATCCATGGAGGGGGTGATGCTTTCCATAGCATTTTTGAAAAGGGTCTTCCAAGTATTTTCACTGGATGTTGAGATGGGTCTACTAAGTACTTATAGATTTCAGTCCTACGACTGATCAAAGTATGACTAAATTTCTGCGAGAACAAGGATGGACTTGTTTGGACATCTAGTTATGAAAACTATTTTTATAAAAATAATTTGGTAATACTACGGATTTTAAAGTGTTTTAAATTGTATAGTAAAAGAGTAAGGAGTTAAAATGTTTAAAGGATGATTTAACTAATAATAAACACCGAAATTAAAATTTTCATTTCGTTCCTTTTCGAGGACGAAAAGTTCTAAAGGGAGGAGGAATGTAACGACCCGGATTTTGACGTCTGTTAATTGGGTGATCAACTAATTTAAATTATTAGGACATTAATTTTGATTGATCAAATAAACAGATTTTCTGATGTTAAAAATATCTATATCTGTAAATTGGTTAAAAACTATATTAAATATCGAATTTTTAATTCCTGAATATGATAAATATTTTAGAAATATTTATATAAAGCTCCACCTTTTAAAATTAAGATAAAACATCCAAATATATATATATATATATATATATGTAAATATATACATGCTTAATGATGTTGATAATATATAAATATATAAATGTACATATATAAGCGTCGTGCATGTGCACATGTACGTGAACGGTTGATCTGAGCAGAGGAAATAAAAGATAACGAAAGTGGAGAAGAGGGGGAAAGAAAGAGGAAGGGCGAAGAGAGTGGGTTGACTTTGGGCCAAGGAAAAAGAGAAAAGGGAAATAGGAAAAAAAGAAAGAAAAAAAGAAGGGAAAAGGAAAATAAGGGAGGGAAAGGAAAGGAAAGAGGGAAGAAAAATGGTTTATATATTGATATTTTTCATAATCACTTAAATTATTAAAAACTCAAATTTGACTAATATTATAAAATTTAATCAATATGAATTCCTTTTATCGAATCCTATCTCCTTATAAATTAAGCTTAAATTATTTTGTGTAAAGAAAATTTAAATTATTTTACTATAATTGAGGTAGATAATTAATCAAATTCTAAATTATTAAATAGATTATTTTATAGTTTCTTGATTTTTAAAACACCAAAAATAGATTATTTTAAAATTTCTTGAATGTGTAATTTATTCGGAGTAAACATAAATGGATTTAGTCAATTAAAGTTAACTAAATCCTGATGCGTGAATTATTTTATATTAGTTATGGAGCATTGAATTATCAACGATCTATATTTTGGCTTAATTCTATTGGATATTTATTTCAAATTACTCTTGCCTGTGCTATCACAAGGGTCATACGGATTAAAATTGTTAGATTAAAGTGATGATACATTTTTATTTGAAATGTGAGTCTTATAAATTTCCATATTTAAATATTGACACCCTAAATAACAAATTGTTATTTTAAACAATTTACATTTTCAAAATTTATTACTTGGATTCGAAGAGACCGAAATCATATATCTATGTTATTCAGAACAGCTTCAGTTTGATAATCACTCCGAACCTTTATGGGTTTGATTATAGAGTTTAATAGGCTAAAATTGGATAAATTTCACAAATTTAACTGTTTTGAATAAGTATTGTACTTAGACACTATTCTATATCGATGGATTTGATTATAAAGTTTAATATGTTGGAACCGATTTAATTTAACAAATAAAGATCAGTAACTGTATTTACACCTATTATAATACCATTGGATTTTTCTATAAAAGTGTTAGTCATAGTAAGATGAAAACTCGTCAGCCTGGTACGTGTTACCTTGGTTTTTAAAGATTTTCATAACTTAAGTATTTTAATTTAAGTGGGTTTACTCACGCAAGTTTCCTGCCTGACTCGGGTGCTACTTTATTGTAATGCTCGGGTCAGACTCGGGTATTACTTTTATAGTTATATATTAGAGAAGATTAGGTTAGGCATATCGTACGCACACATAAGACTTAATAGATTAGCCATAAATAATAGACATAACATTTAAATAGAAATCAATCGACATAAATTAATAAGATGGATAAAGTATGCAATTTTCCAATCATCATAACGTTGTTCTGACCCCCCTCCTCATAGCGACCCACATATAAGATTTAGAAGTACTGCATATTGAGTAAGATAGGAACCGCCGATAGTGAAGTATTCTTATTCATGCTCGATGTCGACAAGGAATTAAATATCCAAGGAATGATATAACGAGGTAGTAGCCTTAATCAATACGTATGTTATATTATATTTTTCAATTTCGCTGTGAGTTTATAATGATCGCACTCGGATATATTATGTTATTACAGGTTACCAAACCAACGATCCGTGTTCTAATGGCTTGGGTTTCAATTTAGTTGAAATTCGAACCCATTAAGGTGCAGTTACAATATACATCACTATGTACGAGACCTAAAAGTTCATTAACTCTTTCATTGTTCCCACTAAAGGCATGCTTGCTCATCTTGCCTTTAAGACATGCTACACACGTATAAAACGATTCAGAATCAAATGAAGGTAGAAATCTTTGATTTTCAATTTGTATAGTCGTCTCTCACTTATATGACCTAGCCTATAGTGCCAAAGATAACTTTTATTTATATCGTTATTTGAAGAACTACTCATAGAACATACATAATTTGTATTGATCATACAAATGATATTGTTTAAAATACCACCACAAACTTTGTTACCATCTGAAATAATGTTCATAACATTATTAGCACAGTGAAAAACCTAACCAGTCTTAGACAGTCTAGATACAGGTATAATTGCACAAATAAAGTATTTTACATAATATCAATTAATATCAAAACAAACCTAGTCAGAAAACTCAAATGAAACTCTCAAACTGCCATTGCATCTTAAACAGACCCCTGGTAAACTTGAAGCACCCTTTCTCCCTTTACCACGCAATGCTAGTTTCTGAGCCCCTGTAACAAATTACATATGTGAGTTCCAGATCCAGTATCTAAAACCCAAGATAATTTATTGATTGCAAAACATTATAGAATCATAAATATCCCAACGGAGCTGCAGAATCATTTGCTTCTTCTCTCTAAGGATCTTCAGGTACTCCAAACAATTTTGTTTCCAATGACCCTTCTTGTAAAAATGTTTAAACTCACCTTATCCATAGTAGGAGTCTTCTTATTTTTCCTATCAACGTTTTTCTATTTCTTCAAACCTTTCGAATATGACATGTTCCCCTTAAAAACAAATATGGCCCCTTGATCCTTAAATGAAGACTCGGGAGACCTAAACATATTGAGGAGCTCCAAGAGACTTATGTTCAACTGGTTCATATTATAGTTTAATATGAATAACTCATACCAAGGACTAAGAGACAAAAGGATCAAGTCTACTTGCATCTCTCACTTATTTCTACGTCTAATTATGCAAGCCAATCATATAGCATCATTAGAACATAATTGTACACTTTATTTCCTATGGTCAATTTGGTATTGAATAGTTTCTTCGTAGGTTCATACCTCGGGGTACATGACTGTTCACCACAAGTGCTTTGAGACCATCGTAAATCTCATGGACATGCATGTTTTTATGCTCCCTTTGCAACAACTTGTCTAACATAGATAACACAAAAACTTGGGCGGTCTCTAGGTCCGAAACCCATTTATCATAAGCAAGTCTTATTTTAGGGTCTACATCATCAATAGGTTTTTCTTTTGGAGATGCAATTATCGATGACCAAAGACGTTCACAAGTCAGTGCTATCTTTGTCGCACTTATCTTATTAGGGTAGTTAGGTTCGGTAAATTTGTCATTTTCAGAAAATAGCTTAGTTGTAGATATATTTTTTGCAAATTTGAACGTAGTAGATTAGGACAATTACATAGTATATTTTCTTATAATATTAGTAAAGTTAAATTTTATGTTTCATTTTACTTGTATGCTCCCACTAGTATTTTATGTTTCTCCAAACCCTATGAGGAAAAATAGAAATCTTTTGACTTCATTAGTGGGTGTTGGGACTCGTATACCTTGGGATTCTGTCTTTAAGGAAAGCTCAACAAATCATACTTGTATATACGATAAATAACTCATTATCGATCGTATCATATACAACTCCTAACTTGTGGTTCGTTATCCTAGTCTCGACTTTACCATAAGAAAAGCTTAACAAATAATGAGAGACTATTCACTCGTACCTACCATTCGCGACGACCTAAGTATAATGCACATACCTTGAAAAAAGCTTAGCAAATTTGTGTAGATATCTTACCTTATATATTATATGTATTAATAACACTACATATTACATCTATAGCTTTTGAAAAGCCCAACAACTAAAGAGTATGCAAACAATGTATTAATATATAAATGGTAGATGACAACTTTATATTATTTTGAGTGATATCAACTTATAAAAAAATGTATTTATAATGAAATACCCTCGTGATTCAAGTGTCGGATGCATCATAAATCATGGTATATATACTATATGTATGTATTTATCCCTTAACTCTATTTAGGATTTCTTAATGTTCTACCTTTAATTTATGCATTCGTATTATATAAGTTTTAGTTATTGTATAACTTTTATACTTTAGCTAAGTTATTTAATAATTATATGTATAACATTATATTAATTAAATCTTATTTAATGAATTTAATGAATTAACATTATAATAAAATTTTATGTTATTCAAATAATATTTTATGTTGAATGTATATACTATAACATTTATAATTATACACAAATATCTTTATATATATATATATATGTATGTATGTATGTATGTATGTATTTCTTTATTAATTAATTAACTTTAAATTAATTTATTAAATTAAATAATTTAAATTAAATATTATTAATTTCAAAAACAATATATATACTTACATTGTCTTAAATAATTCAAATCAACGTAACATATATTATTATGTACATATATTTTAATTAATTAACCATTTAATTAATTAATTTATTGTACTAATCTTATTAATACTAAAATTTTCGAAATTGATTTATTATATTTTCAAAACAACCTATCACAATTATATTATAACTTTATTATATGTATTCATTCTTTTAAATTCAAATTTTAAGTTTATTTTAGTTGCAAATTGATTTTGAAAATTATCCTTAGGCCCAATTCAAAATGGACCTATTCAATTAGGGATCACTTTTTGGGCATACTTTATCTTTCAGGCCAAGCCGATAGCGAAGTATAGCGGAGTACTTAATTACCCAAAAACAATCTCACACGCTACTTTTCTAGACACCGTACCAAATAGGTAAGCATAATTAGTTAGCTCTAACATGACTAATTTTGGCCACATATGTTATTAGGATCTGATACCAATGTTGGATCTGGAAAGAATGCGGTGAGGATAAATGGGCAAATTTTAAAAAAATTATTCCACTTTGGATCTTATTGAGCATATGAAGTCTAAATTTATTTAAATCGTACCTATCTTTATTTAAAATAAAGTCAATATTTTATTTAATTTATAAATAAAATTTTATATTAATGTTGTGTTTAATATATAATATAATATGTGTATCATATACATATATCTGTGTGCATGCATGTGCAATACAAATGTTGTAGATGGTCTAACATATTTGTGTATAGATGTTGGGATTTACCCGTAACGGACGTATTAGCCCCTACATATACATATGTGTCGTCTACTATGTAAGTATATATGTGTGTGTAGTTATATGTATTATAAAGTAGTATTTATGAAAAATATAAGTTTATGTAAATATATATATATGTGTGTGTGTGTGTGTGCAATTAATATTATAATATATAGTGATTGTAAATTTAGTATAGATAACTATAAATTCAATTCAAAAGTTTAAATTAAATTTCAAAATATTACATCTTGATCTTCATGGTAAATATCTAAAATTCAAACTTAAATTAGTATATTAATTTTAAACAAATATATTACGCGTATGTGTATATTGAAACTTGTAAAAAAATAAAAATACATGAACATGTATACACGTGTTCAATTAATATTAAGAACTCTACATCTTGTAAGCTTTTTATATAAATATTTTAAATGCAAATATATATAATTAAATATACCATACACACACTTAGGCATATTTTTTTAAATCTTACCGTTAAAAAGTTGTTTTTTTTATTTTGATTTCTGTATGAAAATCATCAAACATGTAAAATAATTTTTTCTAAAAGAAAATACATATACATAAGTTATTAAATATATAATTTACGTATTATATATATTTTATAGATATATTTATATATAAATATTGCAAAAGTTAGATTTTATATTTAAAGTAATTGAAATATATATACGATTTATGAAAAAATTCTTTCAAAAACATATTAGTTAGATATATGTTGCTAAAATTTATATGTATATTATATATATAATATATACAAGTATTTGAAATTAAATTAGTTTTAAATATTATAGGAATATAATTTCATTTTTTTTATTGTCGAATGATATATATACAATTATACATATGTATAACTTTTTTTGACACACATGCATATAAACATTTCATCTAATTTAACTGCCCAAACATATATGAATTCATGATAGTATACACATAAATAATAGTAGCATAATGGCGTGATAACTAATATAAAAAAAATTTAGTATAGGTCGTATTATTACCATGTGCAAAGCCTAGATGAAAGACCTTAAGATGTTGAATCCTTTCACTCCTTGAATCGGTATCCAAACCTTCAGAAAGAGTTATTTGGTTGAAAACAACAACCATCGATCTGTAATTTGTATTTGATTTGTATATTTGGAAGCTTGAAAATGTGGAGGAGGGGTGCTATTATTTTCGGCCTAAGGTGATAGAGGAGAATCCAAAAACTAAGTTGTAAAAAATGAGAGATTATAAATGTTTAAATAAAAAAGAATGGCAAGAACAACTTGTCGATCAAGATCCTCTAGTCTATCTACTAATTTAAACCCCTAATCAAACAAAATCAAGATCTCCTTCCCTCCTACATAGCCAGCCAAAAATAATCCCTAAATGGGTCATAAAAATGCTTCAAGCCCGATTAAATAAGTTTGCACTGAATTCCAATTCAAATGCATATCAATATCATATATCGATACGTGGCTATAACTATTATGTATATATATTATTTGATATTGATTAACAAAAATTAAATTTAAAAATTGTAATTAATATTTTATGAATATTAATTAATTTATAATAATTATAGATAGCTAAATCAGGTGGTAATACGAGTATTTAACATTTTGGTTGTGTAACATTCGCACATCACTTAGCAAGTGGTGTGACATTATGGCTAGATTTATTACTTAATTGGCATTATATAATTCAGTTTTACTTTATTTAGTGTTACCCGGCAATAAAAATTATTTACACTAATTGTCTTTATCAAAACTAGATCACTTTGGACTTATGAAATTCAATAATGGTTAAAATTCCAATATCATTCATATTCAACTCTATAGTCCAAGCTCAATGTGTTTGGTTCAATAATAACAATGATTATTAACCAAAATGCTCTGGCTAAAGACTTTGAGTTGACTTCATTGACCGTGATACTAACCTCATATAACTGAGGAGTCCTCTCTTGAATGGTGTTTCATTTCCATTGTTTCCACACGACCCAACTATAGTCGATCAACGGACATTGTGCCACGGTTTAACTATAATCGAAGCAGAGCTTCCATACCGAGGATCAATGTATTAACTGACAAAAAACAGTCAAATGAGTCATTTTGTTGTAATGCAATAACTATCGGTACGTAACCCCTTGGTTCTTCCAACAGCCATGAGTAATACACTACCCAACATTTGAAGAGCGTTACGTACTCTAGCCTCAATGGACATATCGATATCCAACTTCGATACATCTTGGCTAGGAATTTTCAAATGACGTGCTTATTTTATAATGATAAATCACTCATGATTACAACACATTGTAACTATTATAACAAACATATCATTTATGGATTTTCTATTGAGATACTTTTAATTAAATTAATTAATTAACATAATATATTATATCAAGTACATAATAGAAAGAAAATACCTTTTGTTTCGAACAAGATTGGTTATCAAGTTAAATATATGTAATAGTTACATAATTGCCCCTAGGGCATACCACTAACTCTATCACAATTAATTAACTGCAAATATAAAATAACATTATAAGCTAAAAAATGTATATATTATCTACAGATATTGCTACAATAAACATAGTGGTACTGCAAAATTGTTGAATATGCGCTTTACGCTTATATGATTTTTGTTTGATGATAATAAACATATATACATTCGTTTAAATGTATTTGTTAATATACTATTCTATTTTTCACAGTTTAAATAAATATTTGTTGAATAAAATAAATAACACAAAATTTGAATTCAAACAGATATTTTATTCAAATAAATATTTATTACATTTTTGAATAGTACAATTTCAAACTCTCACTATAACTATACAACTTTGATTACAATTACATCACATTTCATATTTACAGTTCACCTCACTACATATCACTCACACTCATATTTTGTTTTCAACTGCATTCCAGTTTGAATCCAGCATCTGAGCAATCTGCAAAAATATAAACTAACGCAGTAAAATTGAAAAAGAAATATTTTTGCAATATAAAATGAAAGATAATTTTTGAAAATATGATTTGCCTCAGTTATTTGGGTTGTTCGTCATAATTTAAATTTGAATCCATCATACACGAACAACTTGTGACATACACAGTGTATTACTGTATATGCCACAAGGCCGTGCACGCCGATATATATACTTGATTGATTTACAGGGACAGGTGAGCACAGGTCAAACCCAAATGAAAAAAAAAACGGGTTCAACTCACGTGCAATAACGTTGAAAATCACGACACGAGCACAAGGTCAAACCCGAGTTTTGAAACTGGATTCAACTCAAGTGAAATTTCAAAAATCAATATGAAATGATCAAGAATCAGATCAGAGACCAAGTACAAGGCACAGTGCTTCACTGACCAGAATGCAACAACAAGAAAGATGAATCACCAGCCACAAGTATACACAACAAACTCAGTGAACATGCACAATAATCAACACAGTGAAGAACATGGATGTCAAAGTGTACATGGAACAATGTTACAGCTCGACCAAATGGCCAACATGATCAAGAAATATAACATGCAGTTTGCTGTGTCACAATGCTCAATCCAACAGTATCAAACTCATATATGCACAGCAAGTACATGAATGCGAGCTACAGGAATGCATTGAAGACCAAAATCAGGCAACAGCGAATGGGAAGACATACATGAACATGAAGATATAAACAACAAAAGCAACAACATGAACCAACTATATGAAGTACACAATAGGCCGAGTTTCAAGACACTAAGCAGCAGCAACATGAATGTCACAAATATACAACAACAAGCATCAGAGTGCAAAGAGCTCGAGCACAAGAACATGACAGCAAATAGAAGTGCACAGCAACAGTAAGGCAATGCACAAATACAACAGAATCAAGTGAAGCATTTCTGTCAAAAGTATAGCAACTGCAAGAATATAAACAAGTGATACAGTGAAGTCAAACAGAGGCATCAACTAAGACAACATCAACAGCACAAAGATAGGTTGAAGCAGTGTCAAAGCAAATGATAAATAATTTTTACAGTGTCAAGCTCATGTATGCAACAAATAAAGTGCACCAGTGATGCAAGCTACGAAGCAATGAACAGAGTAACCAAAATCAACAATGCGACATTTTCATAATGCAGTGAAGCATGTTCATGGAACACAGCAACAACAACCAGTACCAACATGGACAGAAGGCAGTGAAACTCAGAGCAATGATCAAGTGCAGACAAATGAACACATGTATATAAGTGCAAATTCCAAAAGCAATGAACAGAATATCAACATGGTCAAAACTACAAATACAAGGCTAACTGGCACTCAGGCAAGTGCAACCAAACAAATGCATGCAACAATGTGCACTACAATATCAAGTGCAAGTGCAGTCAGTTCATGTTAAACCGATCAGAAGATGGCCAGAGATTACAGTTCTCAGTGAAGTCGAAAAGCAGTAAACAAGCTATAGTTTAAATCACGAAATCAATGCTACAGTGGAGGAACGCAAAGATGGCCGAAGCAAGCACATGAATTCACAAATCAAAGCAGTGATCGAAATCAAAGTTGAACAGGTCAGAGACGTGGTGAAAAAAAAAGGGCAAAGTCAAAAATCAACACCGTGATGAACACGGCAATTCAAAGCCATGGGGATCAAGCATCAGAAAAATACGAAATTGAAAAAGTCAGAATTCATCGCAAACATCCAACAATAATCGAACGGCAAAGCAAGAAATTTTGAAGCAATCAGACGAACACAAATCTAGGGTTACAAACCCTATATAAATCATCATCATTGGCAATCTCAAATCCATCGAGTTCAAGTATGAAAGATTAGAAGAAGCAAAAGGCATAAATTACATACCGAAGCAATCGAACTCGATCAAGGAGGAGAAGCCGCAAACAATTGAAGCAAGCAAACCGAATCATCAACCATCAAGCGGCAATTCCTCCCGAAGCCCTAATTTGGAACAAAGAGCGCAAGGGATGAAGCCCTAAATTTGCAAGCAGAACAGAGCGACCATTTTCACAAAGAAGCAAAGGAACGTACTAAGCAAAAAGGAATAGGGCCGGTCGAATTTTAAAAGGGCTTTAGTATAATTTTAATTAGGGTTATTTTAATTAGGGTTATTTATGTGTCTTTTAATTATTGTTTTTATTTTTCGAATCAAAACTTTGTAAATCACCACCTAGGGTTTAGGTAGTGTCAGATTGTCTAGTTAGAATTAGTTCAGTGAGCATGGTGTGCGAGTTTGCAAAGCTGTATAGGCGGGAGCAGAGTTTGCGAGTAAGCGAAGCTCTATAGGCGGGAAGCAAAGCTTGCGAGTAAGCGAAACTCTATAGGCGGAGCAGGGTGTGCGAGTCTAGTAGAGTGTTTGTGAGCGGGAGCAAATGTTTGCAAGCAGGGTGTGCGAGTCTAGTAGAGTGTTTGTGAGCGGGAGCAAATGTCTGCGAGTCTAGTAGAGTGTTTGTAAGCGTGATACTGTTTAATTCTAATAGAAATCTGTGAATGCAGCAGTAGGCAGGGGTTGCCAAAGCTGGGTAAATTTTGTGTGTGATTTACTTTTCAGCATATTTATTTTTGCAGTTTATTTCTGTGTTTAAATCAAGAAAATTTGCTATAACCCTATTCACCCCCCTCTAGGGTTAATCTAGATCCTACAAAAATAACATTATGAGTTGAGACTAGGATTTCCTCCATGTCTTTTGAAATTCCCAAAATACCCTTGAAATAATCCATTCATCATCCATCAATGGAATCTCACACTGGTTTACGGTCTCCACCATCACCCCCTTCCCGATCATCCATCAATAGAATTTCACTATCAATTTGTATCTGACACTAACACTACCAACAATACTGCGAAATAAAGGCATTGCAACCATATTTTTTTTTTGCACTTATCACACACATCCCCATTAAATTTTACTAAACAAAATGTAAATACAATTAGCTATTAGGTGCATATACATGTGATTTATTTAGGGGTATATATATATAACTGTACAAGACAGTATCTTTACCGTTATCCCCTTTCCCTGAATTTGAAGTTACTTCCCTTTAACCATCATTATTACATCATCTTCGAAACATAGTCAACCTCTTCATTGCCACCACCACCTATGCACTCCAACCTCAAAACCATTATCCCGTCCAACTTTAAAAGCCCAACTTAGCTCTTCTAATTTATCATAATCACCATAGCTACCGTCAACCATCTTCAAACTTGCATCCTCATTCACCCTATTAGCCGACAACATGGGTTGATGCCTTAATTTTTTCGTTGACACCACCAGGCTCTCCATTTATGTATTTAAATTTGTCGTTTTAACTTTGTCCTTAATAAAGAAATAAGCAGGTTGTTCTCATGGTTAAAAAAATCCTCAAATTTGACTTTAAAACAATCTCCATACTAAATAAAATAAGGAACCTGTTCTAAAATATGGAAAGTGGTAGATATTTGAGTTAGATTATAAATTACAGGATACAGACATAATTTTCTCCGATCTTATTGGGCTTATGAGTGAATTTCAAATTTTTTACTACCATTTTAGATCTTATTCGGCCTACAAAGTCTAGATTGATTTAGATCCAATCTAAATAATTTTAAATAAAATATTTGTTTTATTTAATTAATTAATATAAAGATTTTACATGAATATATATATATATATATTTGTGAAATATAAAGTTTATAGGTGTATCAAACACACACATATGTTTAAGTGCACGTGCAATAAATGTGTGTGGTTTAATATGCCCATATATATGTGCCGTGATTTACACCGCAACAGACACATTATCCCCTATATATAATTATTTTCTGTCTATTATTATTTTAAGATTAATATTATACATAGTGTACTTATATTTATATACGTATACACACACACACACACACAAAGCGTGTGTGTGTATGTGAAACAATTATGTTTTAAATTTATATGCATGTATATATAGACACCAATTCAAGCATTTAATATTAAAAAATACCTTACGATAAATTCAAATTTAAAAAAAAAATAGATCCAAAATATCTCATTTAGAACTCAAATTTAAAATTTATTATATTTAATATATATGCACACTTATACACACACTTACGTATACACAATTTTTTTTTGAAAATATAATACACATACACAAATATATGTATATATATATATATATTTATGTATGTATGTATATGTATGTATATATGTAATTCCTTCAAAAAAATGTATGTACGTACATACGTATGTATGTTTGTTCTTGTATAGGGATATATATGCGTGTGTGTGTATAAATGAAATTTTGAATTAATTTATATATACACATAAGCATTTTTATAAATTATAAAATATAATTTTTAATTTTAAAAGTATTGTAAAACAAATGTAGTTTTTAAAAAAATTATTAGCCTAATATGCAACTATATATATATACATATAAACACATAAAAAAAATTCCATATGTATATATAATACACATAAACAAATCTGACAACAAATAAATATACAAATTCATGACGTAATAAATTTCTAATCTACACATATTTAATCACATAATGAACATATGTATAAGAATACAAATTAGATGTTACCTATGTTATGGCCTTGATGTCGTACCTTGAATCTTGAATTAGAAAAGCTCTTTGAATTAGATTAAATCACCTCCAATAATGCTACTAACCAAAGAGATCACGACATCTTGAATTGTATTTGATTCGGTTTATATTTCTAATTCGAAATGAAGATAGGGAGAGGCTATATTTTGCAGCCAAGACTAGGTTAGATGAAGGCACAAAGTAAAATAGAAAACAAAGAGAGTGTTGTTTTCAAATATGGATGAAAAGAGTGAAAAGAGGAGATATGGATCTCCATTTTTATCTCTTCTTTTATGCCAATTCAAACTCATATTTTCACAAAAAAACACACGCCCTCCTTTTAGATGGAAATCTCAAGAGGCTTAGGGCCAACATCAATTTCCAAAACTAATCAATATTTGCACACATTAAATATGATTTAAATGTTTATTGATATCTATATCGATATGTGTATATATATAACTTTATATACGCACTATATTAAATATCGGTTCAAATAAATCAAATAAAATTTTATAATTATTATTTTAAAAATATTGATTAAATTTTAACAATTATAATTTATTAATTTATAAAAATTATAATTTAATTATATCATGGGGTAATCAGAGTATTCAACATTGCAGTTGAGCGACTCATAGGTGAATTCAGTTGCTGCTTAATATTGATCATTTTGAATATTAATGGTCGCACTTCACCTTAACTAGTGGTGTGGCGGTTTGGTGAATTTATCGCTTACACAACTTTGGTAAAACCTAATTATACAATTTTTAGCAGTCCCTAGTAATGACAATTATTTACAATTCTCTTCTTCAAAACTATATCACAATAGGACTTATGAAATTTGGTTTTGGTCTAACTTCCGATATCATCCACATTCAACTTGTGTAATCCAAACATAAATTCTTTGGTTTAATAATAACTATTATTATTAATTGAACTACTTTAGATAGGACTTTGACGTTGAGTTCAATATAGTTGACCGTGATGCTAGCCTCATATAACCGATGAGATAAATTCTCTATTGAATTGTGTTTCACTTCCAAAACTTTAAGTCAGACCCAACTTTTGTCTTCCAATGGGCTCTGTGCTATAATTTAACTATAATCAATGTCTGGACTATCCACATTGAAGTTCAACGGTATACTCTAGTGTGGAAAACTATGTAATATTGTCACTTCAATATTCTCTACTTGACCTTAGTTAGAAAACCATCGAGTGAGTCATCCCATGGTTATCCAATAACTATCAATATGTAAATTATTGGTTCCCTAGTTGCTATGTGCAATTTACTGCTCAATATTTCTAGAGCATTACAAATCTAGTCTAAGTGATGTATGATATCCTATCTCGATGCATCTTGACTAGGACTAATTATAACCATATGTTTACTTTCATTATGACAAATCTCTCATGATTTCAACACATTGTAACTATGATTATAAATCATACCATTTATGGTTTTTGTATTAAAGATACTTAAATTAAACAAATAATTAATATAATACATTCTAATAAGTATATTAAAGAAAGGAAAAAACCTCTTAATTCGAACTAGATTTTATTACGTAGTTAATAATTTATAATAAATTATAGAATTGCCCCTAAGTCATACCCCTAACTATATTAATTTTCCACTTACGCTAGGGGCCAATTATGGAATATTAACCTCATCCTCTCGACTAATTTGATGAGAACCAACCAAGCTACTCCCTTTGCGAATGGATCTACTATGTTGTCCTTTGTATCTACTCTTTGAATCATGACTTCTTTCTTCTCAACAAATTCTCTAATAAGGGGAACTTTCGAAGAATGTTTCTCGATTTCTTGTATGCTCTAGACTGATTTGCGATCTGCATAGCTGCATTGTTGTTAGAAAGCATTGTTATTGGATTTTCCATGTCGAGAATCATTCCTAGCTCATTCATATGTTTGTGCATCTTGACCACTTCCTTAGCTGCTTCATTAAGGGAGATGTATTCATCCTCCATCATGGAATCGGTTACTGTTTCCAGTTTGGAACTTTTTCAACTAACAGCCCCACTGCTTAAATTAAAGGCATAGCCTGACATAGACTTACTGTCATCGATATCATTTTGAATGCTAGAGTTTGTAAACCCCTTCATAAGGAGGTCTTCATCCTATATATAAGAAATAAGTCCTTAGTATTTCCTGAATACTTAAGTATACATTTTGCAGCAGTCTAATATTTTTGCCACGATTATACTGGTATCTGCTTATGCATCCTCTTTCTTGCTATCCTCGAGAAAAATGTAGTATTTCTTTGGTGCATGAGATTTCCTATTAGACTTTCTAACATGTTGCGTGTATTCATATACGAGTGAATTTGGTTCTCCTATTGGTTTAGTTTCTATGTTAGTCCCTTGGATCTCATCTAAACTTACAACTTCGCTATTAAATTCTTTTGATAGAAATTACTTTTCCAAAGAGATAGCATGTTGTTTCTGTGTTCAGTTTCTATGTTCAATTTCCATGTTGTCTCTCTTTATTGTAGAAAATATATCCCATAGAATTCTTAGGATATCCTATAAGTTTATACAAGACCAATCATGCTTCAAGTTTATTGGGACGAACATTCTTAACATAGACTGAACAACCCCACATAATCAATTGTTTGAGATGGGGTTTCTTAACACGCCACATCATATATAGCATTTTAGGCATAGAACTCATCGGTATTAAATTAAATATATGCATTGCTGTTTCTAGTACATCTCCCTAGTAGAAAAGAGGCAGCTCAGTTTATTCATCATTGAACGAACCATATCTAACGTGGTTCGATTCATATGCTCCAAAACACCTTTGCGGAGCATAAAGTAGAGTAATCTAAGAGCTAATCCCATTATCTTTTACGTAATGTTGGGGTCTTGTCCAATATACTCACCTCCTCGATCAAATTGAAGTATTTTAATCTTATAGTTCGTCTGATTTTCGACCACATTTTTTATTCTATAAATTTCTCATGAACATCAGATTTGTTCATCATTAGATGTACGTATCCTAATCTTGATAAATCTTCGATAAAAGTAACAAAATAAGAAGAGTTATATTTGGTAACTATAGGTATTGGGCCACATTCATTAGTATGTACAAGACCCAAGAGTTCATTAACTCTTTCATTGCTCTCACTAATAGGGTGCTTGGTCATTTTTCCTTCAAGACATAACACACACGTATCAAACGATTCGGAATCAAATAAAGCTAGAAAGGCTTCTGTTTTTTATTTGTGCAGTCATTTCTCACTTATACGACCTGGCCTACAATGCCATAGATAATTATTATTAATGTCTACATTAGAAGAATTATTCACGACACATATATAATTAGTATTAACAACATAAATGCCATTATCCAAAACAACATTGAAGGTTTTATTTCCATTCAACATAATGTTCATAACATATCCATATAATGATAAATATATACAGTCTCAGACAATCAATATATTTAAATTATTCCACAAACAAAGTTTTCACATAATAGTAATTCGTTGAAATTAAAACTGATCATTTGGAAAATCTAGGTGATAATCTCCAACTTTAATTGCATCTACTAGAGATCGATCGGCGACTTGAAGTTCATATATTCACATCCAATATCTAAAACCCAAGATAATTTATTGATTGTAGTAAAATTTTGAGTCATAAATATACATGTAGGAGTGCTATAACTATTCTATTTTCTTCTCTTTGACAATTTTTAGCTACTCCGAAAAGTTCCATTTCCTACGACCCTTCTTGTGACAGTGATGACACTCACCCTTATTGACTAAAGCGGACTTCTTATTCTTCTTATTTACCCGTTTCTACTTATTCAAACCATTCGAAGATGATGATTTACCCTTAACTATGAACATTGCGCCCTGATCGTTGGATGAAAACTCAGTTGACCTCAACATATTGAGCATCTCCATGAGGCTTAAATTCAACTGGTTCATATTACCGTTTAATATTAACATCTCAAACTATGGAGTGAAAGAGCTTTGGGTCAAATCCACTTGTAGCTCATAAGGCGTAATCATGCACTATCATGCCTTTCTTCATCTTCATATTGAACAATTTCTTCATAAGCTCGTACCTTATGGAATGAGATTTCTGCCTAAACATAGCTTTGAGGCTATCAAAGATCCAGTAGACATTCATGTTTTCATGCTATATCTACAAAGATTTGTCTAACATAGATAGCATGTAAACCTAGGAAATTTCTAAGTGTTAGCCTTTTTGTATAAGCAAATATTAGTTCGGGATCAACATTATCAACGGTTTTTTCCCTTTAAGACCATAAACATTCGTACTTAAGTGCTACCTCAATTGCTCTTGACCATTCTGTGTAGTTAGGTCTGGTGAGTTTGCCATTTTCATAAAATAACTTTGGTGTAGATATTTTCCATAAATTTAATTTAGTAGATTATGACATTATCATATTAGGCATTCTTATAACACTCGTAAGGTTAAACATTCATTTTACTAATAACTCCCACTAGACTTTTATGTTTCCCAAAACCCTAAGATAGAACAAAGAAATCTTTCGACTTCCCCAGTGGGTGTTAGGATTTGCTTGCTTTGGGAATCTAACCTCGAGGAATAGTAACAAATCATAAGCCTGCTAGCAATGGATAACATTTATTTGTTTTATCATACACAATTCCTAACCTATGGTATTTGTCCTAATATTATTTCGACCATGAGTAATATCAACAAATCGAAGGAGATTATTCACTCGTACCTAATATTCATGATGGCCTAAGTATAAATGCACGTGCTTTGAAGAATATCAATAAATAGTGCATATATCTTATCTTGTCCATTCAATATATTGATAGTACTATACATAACATCTTTAGCTTGAGAAATATCAAAAACTAAAGAAGAGTACATCTATTAAAGATTCATAATGTCTAGTACATTTAGTTGAATGAATCGACTTATGAAATACCTTCATGATTAACATATCAAACACAACTGAAATCCAGTATACATACTATAAGTACAAATTATTACTTAAATCTGATTAGGGTTTCTAACTTTTACACCTTTTACTATACATTCCTATTATATAATTTAATTCTCGTATAAAATTTAATAGAAATATTTTATGAATTTCCTAAGGTGAAAAGAGCATTTGTTTTGGGTTTTAATTATTGAAAATGATAAAATAATGATTTTACCTTGAAATTTATATATAGTGAAGAAAATATTATTTTAGATTTTTGGTAAAATTTTGAGATTTTTCCCAAGTGTTTTCGATTTATTATGAATTTTCTAATGATTATATTAAAATATTAACATAATTTAATGGTTTGAAATAATTTTGAGAATCATGAAATCTGATTATAGTAGTTTTATGTAAATAAATTGATAAAGTATACCTCTAACCAATAGGAATTTGACAAACAAAAAGAGTCGGTGAAAAGAATATACTTTATTTAGTAAAATAGCATTTTTTACATTAATTACGAGTCTACCACTGAGCCCCTTTCTGCAATGTCAGAGGAACCCCCTTTCTCCAATCTTGAAGGAACCGCCTTTCTCCAATGTCGGTGGAACCCGAACCCCCTTTCTCCAATGTCAAAGGAACCCCCTTTCTCTAATTTTGGTGGAACCGCCTTTCTCCAATGTCGAAGGAGCACCGTTTCTCCAATGTCGATGGCTCCTCTTTTCTCTAATATCGGTGACACCCCTTTTCTCTAACGTCTGAGGAATCGCTTTCCCCAATGTTGTAGGAACCCACTTTCCCAATTTCAGTGGAACCGCCTTTCTCCAATGCCGGGGGAACCCCCTTTCTCAAATGTCAGTGGAACCCTCTTTCTTCAATATCAGTGGAACTCCTTCCACCACTGTTGCTTTAGTACTCTTTCACCGGCTATGTTTTCAAAACTTGAATATGTATAACTTTTTAACAGTAAGTTCATTTCTCTACTATGACCACTCTACAGAAAGGTAAACCATCATTCGAAAGCAATGGAATAGGTTAGAGACCGCAATTCAACGCCTATAAAAAGTTACAAACAATGAAACTATGCATTGAGAATTATTATTAGCAAGGGCCAATAGGTTCTTAGCAATCCCATGAAACTATGTCTATAATAGGTAATTAATAAAGATCAATAGGTTCATAGTCAGCCCATGAAAACTATGACCTGATAGATGTTTGGAGAATCCAGTAGATTCATAGTTACACCATGAAAACTATGAGTGGATGATGTTATTGGTAGACATCAACAGAGTCTTAGTAATCCCATGAAAACTATGAAATTGGAAAATAGTCCATAAGCTTGGAACATATTATTACATAGCCAATGAAAACTAATAGGGTAATAGTGACCCTAGAAACTATAACTTGAGACAGAGAGTCAGATGAACGTGATGGAAAATCCAGGATATATTGTATAATTGCATAACATGTATTATATATGTTTTGACTATTGTGGATGTAGGACCGCATAGTATATGGTTAATTAGTTTTAGGTTAAGGTATTAGCGAGGGGAAAACCCGTTCCGCTCAACGGCGTGGTCTCGCTAGATATCTATTTGGTTCGCGATGGTATATTATTATTCACACCAGAATTTTTATCCGACTCGAAGTTTATGTTTCTCCTCTTAAACTCTCGAGTGCTCAGAATTAATTTGAGTAGGTTGAGGGTTAGGGTTTTTCAAGTTATTAGTTGATAAATAAGCTTCTGGAGACATGTAGGAAGCAAGCTAGCTATTTAGCAGATTTTATCTATTGTCCACTATGTTATTTGGATGTAAAGGAAAATTTATTTAATTTCCTATATTTAGACTTTGATTAACCAAGGGGCATCTTCATATATCGCTCTTAGCGTATTTTGAAATAAACTATAATTTTTTTGAACGTGGCTTACGTATGAGATTATGTAATGAATCTAAAATGCTATTTGTAATGAAATGAGAAATTTGTTTTAAATTGAGTTTATTTTTTTCATATTCATGTGTTTCTGGTATATCAATATATCTAACAAAACCGTATTTGGTCGTCGAAAATTAATAACTATGATGACTGCAGCATGCATAGCAGTTAGTTATTAGCCTCCAAATGGAGGATGTTACAAGTTGGTAACGGAGCATAGGCTTATATAAATTTTAAAGAAATTTGAACTTAAAAGAATTTCAAAACCTAACCCAATGAATCGAAGAATGAGACGAGGGTTTAGGTTAACGCTATAGTAACGCACTTGCATTTGTTATATATATATATATATATATATATATATATATTTATATATGAGTACGTATTCCCCTTTCCCTTAGACCGTTCTTCTATATCTTACTAAGGCTCGTATGCAGATATACGAGAAAGGAAGGTATAGAGGTAGGAAATGGAAGACAAAGTCTAGGTGGAGGACGCACCACAACTAATGGAAATGCTCGACCCAGTACCCGGAGGAATCCGGGTCGATAGGAAAATGCTAATCCAAACGCAAATGCCAAAGTAGAAGCTGGAACCCACCCCATAGATATGGGGATGGTGTATCAGCTCTTCGTCAATCTAATGCAAGATGGAGCAGCTACAAGAGCAGTTGGGGGAAATGATGTGAATGCTGGGGAGCAATTCCTATGGCCCTAGTTGGCAATAACTAAGCCAGGCTGAGTTAGGATTACACCAATCTTGGTGGGAACGGTTTTCGGAATGGAGGATGCCGTCGAAGTATAAAATCGGTTATTGCACTGTGAAAGAATTTTTCACTAACTTGGGATTGTATGATTAACTAAAGAGAAATTTTGCTTCCATATAGTTGCAAGGAGTAGCATTATACTGTTGGAATGGGGTTACTGTTGGAGTACCCAAAGAAGAATTAACTTTGGCCCAGTTTTAAATGAGATTCGAAGAGACGTTTCTATCCGAAGTGGAAAAGTCGGCATTGATGAGGAAGTTTATGTGTATAGAGCGGGGGGAGATGTCGGTAATTGAATATGCCACAAAATTTATTGAGCTGTCCAGATATGGATACGCCATGATTGACACCGTCATCAAGAGAAATGAAAAGTTTATTTGAGGACTGAAGCCAGAGATTGCCAGGGCAACCATGCCACACTTCAATGGCCAAAGCAATGTCATAGTGAAGATGACTATTAGGAATGCATAGATGCTCTTTACGTTTAATAAGGGGAAATAGGTTGGGATTCAAGATCCCCAGGGAAAGAAAATAAAGTTCTTTAAATGAAAAGGAGCTTAGAAAGGAGGAGCAGCGAAGAAAGGGAAGGCCGATGTAGTTTGCTACAAGTGTGACAAGAAAGGACATTTTGCTCATGAATGTCAAACTAGAAAAGGGAAGAAGGTTGCAGATAAGAAAGGAGTGAAATGCTTCAACTGTGATCAGATTGGGAATTACAAGAATCTGTGTCTAGAACCGGTTAAAGAAAACAAGGGAAATGTTTTTTCCATGAAACCATCGTCTTCTGGGCCAACATCAGCTGAGAAGGGGAAACCTATGATGGAAAGTATGCTTTTTATTCATAGTATACCAGTTGGGGTACTATTTGATACCGAAGCATCACATTCATTTATATCTCAGTGTTTGGTAGATAGATTATATTTAGAACCATCATACCTACTTACTTCCTTAAAGGTTGTGAATGTAATAGAAGGGTATGTAATTCTGGATGTGAGATGTGATCAGTTAGAACTTGACTTTTTTAGCATAAGTTTGCATGTAGTCTTGTATGTTTTTAATTCCAGGGTTTCGAAATCATATTGGGTATGGATTGGTTAGATAGATATGATGCAATAATATTTTGCCGAGATGGGGAAATATCGTTAAGACACCCCAACAGTTGTAATCGAATTATATACTCGGTAGAGAAGTCGGACTCAAGTGCTTGTGCTTTGCTGAATGCAATGGAAGTAGAAGAAGAATTAGATCGGGTGTTGGTAGCAAACAAGTTTACAGATTTTTTTTAAGCCAGTGTCAGAGCTACGGCCAAAGTGAGCTATCGAGTTTTGGATGGATCTTATGCCAGGGGAAGAACCTGTAAGTAGAACACCTAGTCGGATGACACCTACTGAGATGAAAGAGCTGAAGGTGAAGCTAGTGGACTTGGAAGGGAAAACCTTTATTATACCAAGCAGTTCTCCTTGGGGAGAAACCACGGTATTCGTGAAGAATCCAGATGGATCTCTAAGGTTGTGTATTACCACAAGTTGAATGAAAAGACGATCAAGAATAAGTATCCTTTGTCGAGAATCAATGATTTGTTCGATCGGTTGAATGGAGCCAGATTCTTCTCCCAGTTGGATTTGGCAACTGGGTTACATCAGCTAAGATTAAGGAGGATAGTATTTCGTTAACGACATTCAGGAGTAGATATGGGTCATATGAGTGGTTAGTGATGCCACTTGGGTTAAGAAATGCACCAACTTTCTTTTGGATATGATGAACCGGGTTTTTTGAGAGCACTCAGATAGGTTCATATGGTATTCATAGATGACATATTAATATATTCTAAGGATGAAAAAGAGCGTGAAGTGCATCTTAGAGTGGTGCATGAGACGCTGAGGCAGCATCAAATGAAAGCGTGTTTCAAAGTGCCATTTCTGGAAGAAAGATGTTAAATTTCTTGGTCACATGGTTTCAGAGAAGGGTTTGTCAGTTGATCCAGATAAGATCGAAGCTGTTAACATCTGGAAGAGACTAGAGATGGTGCTTGAGATCAAAAGTTTCCTTGGGCTTGCTGGTTACTACTAAAGGTTTATTAAAGATTTCTCACAGGTAGCAGCGCCTTTGACTAGGCTTATCAGGAAGGATGTGAAGTTTTCTTGGTCCGAAAAATATGAGGAATAATTCCTTAAGTTAAAGCATTTATTGATCAATGCACCTATGTTAGAGTTTCGGATGGGAATTGAGGATTAGTAGTGTATACCGATGCATGCGGAACCGGATTAGGAGCTATGTTGATGCAAAAGGCTAAGGTCATTGCCTACGCTTCTCGATAGCTTAAACCCCATGAAGTGAGATATCCTACTCATGATTTAGAGTTGGCTGAGGTAATGGTCACATTGAGAATATGGAGACACTATCTCTTAGGAGAGAGATTCGAGTTATATACCGATCATAAGTCCTTAAGATACATATTTTCTCAAAAGGAGTTAAATATGAGACAGCAGAGGAGGCTGAAGCCTTTAGCTGCTTATAACTTGGTATAGAGTACATGCTGGGGAAAGGTAACAAGGCTGCAAATGCACTTAGCAGGAAACATCGGAATGTGGTGTTAGCCATGTTGGTCGAATGGAAGGATCTTTAGGTATTGACTACGTGCAGTGTGCAATTAAGATCTACTACTAGTTCTAGTCAGAGTACTGCCATGTTATCCTGCTTGGAAATTCGACCAAGATTGATCGAAAGGATTACTTCTAAGCAGAAAGATGACCCAATGTTGGTTGAGAAAATTAGAAGGCTAGAGGCTGGAATCGAGATTGATGATCCGAAGGATTTTATTCTTGACCAGAGAGGTTGAGAAATAAGGGACGATTATGTGTCCCAAATGTAGAAAACCTAAGGAAGGAGGTCCTTAGAGAATATCATCGATCAAAATTTACAATTCATCCTAGGGGACCAAGATGTATCAAGATATAAAGAGGAGTTAATACTGGGAAGGTATGAAGAGGGATGTTGGCCTATGGGTAAAGCAGTGTGTGAATTTTCAACAAGTGAAGGCCAAACATCAGTAGTCGAGTTGCTTCAATCTTTGGAGATAATAATTTGGAAATGAGATTTGATATCCATGGATTTTATTGATGGGTTACCAAGGTCGAACTAGGGAAATAAAAGTATATGGGTCATGGTGGATAGGCTGACTAAGAGTGCCCATTTCTTTCTTGTCAAATCAACAAGGACGGTACCTATCCTGGCTAAATTGTTTATGAAGAACATAGTTAGACTACATGGGATTCCTACTAGCATAGTCAGCAACAGAGATGCCTTGTTCGCTAGTCAATTTTGGAAAAGTCTACAAGGACTTGTGAGCCGAGCTTAAGATGAGTACCGCTTATCACCCACAGACGGATGAGCAGATAGTGAGAGTCAAAAAGGTACTTAATGATCTATTCAGAGCTTGTGTATTAGATTTTGGTGGGTCTGGGTAGACCATTTGCACTTGATTGAGTTTTCCCATAATAATAGCTACCAAGTTAGTATTGGATGACACATTTCGAAACTTTATATGGAAGATTGTGCAAATCACCAGCGTGTTTGTTAGAGATCAGAGACGGATTGGTCCTTGGTCCACATATGATGAGAGAAGCAACAGAGAAGATGGAGTAGATCCAAGGTAGGATAAAGGAAGCTCGGTTTAGACAAAAGAATTACGTAGATAAGAGGTATAAGGATCTAGAATTCTTAGTTGGATATAGGGTTTTCATAAAGTATCACCGATGAAGGGTGTGGTACAATTTGGAAAGCCAGAAAAACTGACAACGAGGTATTTTGGAACGTTCCCGGTCATAGAGAGGATCGGAAAGCTCACATATAGAGTAGAGTTACCGAGCAGCTTGGTAGGTGTCCATAATGTGTTTCATTTGTCTCATCTTCATAAGTATGTACATAATCCAGAGACTACTATCTCTCCGACTATATTGGAGGACTTAATAATAGAACCTAATCTGACTTTCGTTAGGAAAACAGTTGGGGTTCAAGCAAGAGATGAGAAGAGGTTAAGACACACAACGGTCAAGTTGGTAAAAGTTCAGTGGAGCGACTACGAGAAGGACTGTACTTGAAAAACAGAAGAAAGGATTAGGGATACTTATCCTAGGCTATTATGAGGGTATGTACTATATTTTTTTTATATAGACATTCACTGATGGGATATACTAGCATTATTGGCATGATTGATATGCTTGTTTGTAGTCCTTACTGAATTTCGAGGATGAAATTCTTTAAAGGGGGAGCCTGTAACACCTCTAATTTTTCTTTAACGTTATTCAAGAGATTAAGTTAGATTGATTAAACAGAATAATTTATGGTGTGATAAGGAGATGAGATTTGATAATTAATTAATTATATTAGGCCTTAACTAATCAACATATAAGATTATTTTGACTTAAACGTACACATGAGGATTTGTGAGAGGGGCAAAATGGGAATAAGCTTCGTTTTCAAAAGATAAACTCTTCCACCCTCATATCCTCATTTATTTTTACATCTACACAAATCACAAGTAAAGTAGAGGCCATTGCTAAAGCTTTTAATGGAAGAAAAGTTAGAGAATGAACTTAAAGCTAAGAGGAATCAAATCAACAACTCAAATCTCAACTCTTTCTCTCAAAACAAGGTGAATAATAGTATTCATCTCATTCATATATGTTAAATTTCAGTTTTTTGATGTATTTCACATTGTTTGATGATGATATAGTTGATTTTATCATTGTTTACATGAATGGTGATTTATTGGATTTTTTATGAAATTATTACGATAAGTTTCAAGGCAAAAACCTTAGTGAATGACCTTCAAACAACCTTATTTTTGGATATGTTGTGTATTACATAATTTTGGAGATGCATTTTTAATTTCATATTTTTCGAAATTAATAGGAATATTTAATGAATTTCCAAAGATGAAAAGGGCGTTTATTTCGAGTTTTAATTATTAAAAGTAATAAAATAATGAATTTTTCCCCTAAATTTTTATATAGTGTGGAAAATATTATTTCATATTGTTTATGAATATTTAGGATTTTCCCAAGTGTTCTAGATTTATTATGAATTTTCTAAGCTAGAAACGCTTAATAATTATATTAAAATATTAAAATAATTTAATGGTTTGAAAATAATTTTGGAAATCTTGAAATCTGATTACAGAAGTTTTTCTGCAAAGAAATTGATAAAGTACACCTCTAACCAAAAGGAATTTGATAAACAATAAGAGTTGATGAAACGAATATACTCTAGCACATTAGCAGTTTTTACAATAATTACGAGTCTGCAACTGAATACCTTTTCCAATGTCAGAGGAAACCCCTTTCTTCAATGTTGGTGAAACCTGAACCCTCTTTCTCCAATGTCGGAGGAACCTCCTTTCTCCAATGTAGGTGGAACCCCCTTTTCTCCAATGTCCGTGAAACTCCCTTTCCCCAATGTCGGAGGAACCCTGACGGTGGAACCCCCTTTCTCCAATGTTGGTGGAATCTGCTTTCTCCAATATCGGTGGAACCCCTGCCGCCACTGTTGCTTTAGTACCATTTCACTAGCTATGTTTTCAAAAATTAAAATATGTATAACTTTTTAACCATAAGCCCAATTTTCTATTATGGCCGCTCTATAGAAAGGAAAACTATCATTCGGAAGCAATGGAATAGGTTAGATACCCTAATCTATACCTATAAAAATTTATATCCCATGAAAATTATGCCTTGAGAAATGTTATTGGCAATGACCAAAGGGTTCTCAGTGATCCCATGAAAACTATGTTTGAAATAGGTTATTAATTGAGACTAATAGGTTCATAGTCAGCCCATGAAAACTATAACCTGAGAATTGTTATTGGAGAATCTAGTAGGTTCATAGTAAGCCCATGAAAACTATGATTGGATGATGTTATTGGTAGACACTAATAGGTTCTTAGTAATCCCATGAAAACTAAGAACCTGGAAAGATAGTCCGTAAGCTTGGAATATGTTATTAGTTAGCCCATGAAAATTGATAAGGTAATAGTGACCCTATAAACTATAGTCAGAGACAGACAGTCAGATGAATGAGGATGGGAAATCCAAGATATATTGTATAATTGCATATCATCGTATTATGTTTTGTTTTAACCGTTGTGGATGCGGGTGCACGGTATATGGTTAATTAGTTTTTAGTTAAGGTACTAGCGAGGGGAAAACCTTTTCCACTCAGCGGCGTGGTGTCGCTAGATATCTATTTGGTTTGAGATGGCATATAATTATTCACACCAGATTTTTTGTCTAACTCTAAGTTAATGTTTTCCCCTTAAACATTTGGATGCTCAAAATTAATTTGAGTTGTCAAAGAGTAAGGGTTTTTCAGGTTATTAGTTGACGAATAAGCTTCCGGAGATGTGCAGGAGGCAAGCTAGCTATTTAGGAGATTTTATTTATTGTTCGCCGTGTTATTTGGATGTAAGGGAAAAAAATTAATTGCCTTATTTAGACTCTGATCAACCAAGGGGCATCTTCATATGTCATTCTTGCCATACTTTGTAATAAATTATAATTTCTCTAAACATGGCTTACGTATGGGATTATGTAATAAATCTAAAATGGTATTTGTAATGAAATGAAAATTTTGTTTTAAATTGAGTTTAAATTTTTTCATATTCATGTGTTTATGGTATATCAACATATCTAATATTACCGCGTATGGTCACCGAAAATTAATAACTATGAATGACTGTAGAATCCATAGCAGTTAGTTTTGGACCTCTAAATGGGAGATGTTACAAATAACCTATTCATATTTGTTTTGCCCCTTAATGGCACAGACAAAGAGATACCGTGTTTAAACTCATTCAATTACAAAAGAAAGCTGTTTTTTAAAGAAACTGGTCCTTGGAAATAAAGAAATTAAACATTAAAACCATTACTTAATTTAAAATAAGTTTAAATCTCTATTACATACTAATTAACTCTTAACCTAATCTTAATTAAATCATAAATTAATTAATAATTAACCCTTAATCAATTAAATAATTAAACCTTACTGAAATAATAATTAATACTTAGTTAACCTCTTTACTTAATTGATAATTAATTAAAACTATTTATTAACAAATTATAATTATCTTACTAAATTAATAATTAAGATCTAAGTACTTTTACATAATTAATCAATTAAATAATCATTAACACTTTAATTAAATAAGTTAATTAAATAATAACTAAAACTTGTTAGTACTTATATAGTATAGTTTTAATTGCTCTTTAAAATATCTAAGTGGAAATCTCATTTTAGTTTGCATGAAAATCTCCGATTTGCGAACCATATCCATAGCAACTATCGCTATGGATGTCATAACTTTAAACTAGTTTTATACACCAGATTCCCCTTTAAAACTTACCTTTTTATATCTTATATTATTTTAACTTTGTAAAAAAATTTCGAAATCAAATGTAAAAGTTTTGAAAGCTTTTTGTAAAACGTTTTCTTAGAAAATACATAAGTAAATAAGTTTAAAATCAAAGGATCTATATGTCGACAACAAACGCAAATCAAGTGTTAACTTCCCTTTCAGCGTACAATAACTAACATACAAGCTCAAATACTTATACACATTCCAAACATCACACACAAAGTAAAAATCATTACTGTCAATCTTTACTTAACGTTCAAACTATATTTACAAGTTCACAACAAACAATATATATAATCTCACATATATATAGCACCAAACACAATATATTTTCAACCAAGATCAACATAATTATTAACAATAACATAAAGTTTTAAACTTGCTTAAAAATGTGAGCTTTACTCATCAAAAGCTCAGAAAACAAACCGTCCATTATGTTTTGAATATGACCTAAATCTTAGATTTTCCTTAGTAAAAATTGGATTTGGACTTTGGAAAGTAACTTTTTGGGTTCAGCCTTGAGGAGGCTGGAATTAGCCTTGGCTTGAGGGAAGTGTTTAGGCTTGTTTTGAGAAGGAAGGAGGCATATAAAGGAAGGCAAGGCGTTTAAATAAATTTTTAAGAATTTAAAAGTGAAAATGATAAGATTTTTAAACTTTGAAAATTTTAAAAGCCAGTATACTTTAAGCAAGTGCTTGGAAAAAGAAAGGAGATGTTGAAAACGAAAAATGAAATGAACATGTAAAGGAGAAAAAAGAGAAATTGGCTTATATAAAATGGTTAAACAAATTACCAAGATTCCCCCTTAAGTACATATCCTCCATCACTTTTTTGCCACATCGCCTCCTCCCCCTCTTGCTTTATGCATCGTAGCTCCCCCTCACACATTCCACATCAAAGTACTAAAACAATCTATGATATGTCGGATACTAGTGTGTTATTATGTACTTTGTTTACTTCCTTACTTAAGGAATCTTTTCATTATCAGATCCATCATTCTCATTTTCAATTTAAATATATTTTTATATCTAATAATCCTTATTATTATTTATATAATTTAAAATAAAGTATTTAAGCCATATAAGTGTTATTATATATTCTATTGTACTTAACATTCCCGATAAGTTTTAAAGGATGACAATCGAACGTTCGAAAAACTATTTCTAGTCATATTTTTGATTTTTCTTCGAACTAATTATTTTTGTACACCAAATTCAAAAATGAATTTTCTCTCATTGGTTATAAATCAAAAGAGGGTATTTTAATTCTCAAAACACTTAATTTAATATTCAAAATTAATTTAATATTTACAAACAAAGGCAATAAAATTCCAAGTCATTACAATATCAAAGCATAGTATGTCAAGTACTTGTGGTCCAGTGGTTTACGACATGAGGTGAGTTGCTGCATCTTGTTGTGGTGGCACAGGTTCGATTCCCAGCGGCCACAAGTATGAGACATGAGTGTCTGGGCACTATAAATCTCAGTCTAACCAAAGGTCAGGGCGACATAGTCTCCCTGTCCCCAAAGTTTTCAATTTATTTTTTTTTTTTTAAAATGGCGAAAGTGAAGGGTAATGGCGAATGGCTTCAGGCGATTTTCCCTGTCTGATCTTGCTTCGTCCTGTCCTTTTCTCTCTCGCGTTTCTCTTTTCTACGTCCCCTTCCATGTCCTCTTCACAGCCTCGCCCCCCCTCTTCTACTCGTTCAGGGCGTAGTTTTAGATCTGAGGATGTCGGATTTGCTCGTCCTGACCTTCACTCGCCCCTGGATTTCCCACCGCTCAGTAGTCAGACAACTCCGGATACGCGAAGTAGGATGGGCCTTGATTCCGTGGTGACTTCCAGTCATGCTGCTAATTTAGCGTCTTTGTCTAAAATTGGTACGAAAGTGAATGTTGTTGATGTTCCCCGAAATGTTTTGGGTTTGTCTTCTCTGGTGATGGGCTGCGAGGTTGGTGATTCTTGCTCTGTTGCTTCGGCAGCGCCTTGCGCCATTCCTGCTGTGAACTTAGGCACGCCAACCGTTCGTATCATTGACAAAGACAATATAGGATCCAACGTTAAAAATAATGACGTCCCCTGTTGTAATTTTGGTCCCACTGAATTGGTTTCTTTGGTTAAGGAACATGTTGCGTGCTCTTTGCACCCATCAGCTATGCTTGCTTGTGACAGTACTGAAGCAGTTATTGGCACTCCACCTGGTCGAGCTATTGACATTGTTGATGTTGCCAATGTTCTCTCTGAGTCTTCTCCTGTGGCAAATAATGCTGTTGAGACGTGTCGTCCGGTTGCACCTAGCTCGTCTATTCCCAAAACCTGGTCTTCACTCTTTACTTCCATGCCCCGTAATGCGGGTATGTATGAACCGGTTGATTTCGAAATTGTTGAGGAGAATGGAGTTATGATCCCTCCCCCCTGTGTTATGCAAGCGGGTGTGGATTTCTGGTCTGGGTATGTTGTTGGATTTTTTTTGGACCCTAATCATCGCCTTCGAGATTTAGCTGCTGTCTGTCGTCGCGCCTGGCGATTACGTGGGGGCCTCAGTGTTAAGTTGGTTGATTCTCTGTACTATCTTTTGTTCTCCTCCCCTGAGGAACGTAGCCGTGTTCTCGAGTCGGAGCCTTCCTTCTTTGATGGTCAGCCATTCATTGTTACCCCCTGGTCTCCAACGGTAGCCTGTGTACGTGAACAAGTTTTATCTATCCCCGTATGGGTATATTTCTCCCAAATCCCTTCTGCTCTTCAACCGCTCCGTGGTTTGAACTGGCTAGCATGTAATGTTGGTAAATTGATCTGTTTTGACACTAATACTGTTGCGCGTGACAAGCTTGTTTACGCCAAGGCTCTGATTGAAATTTCACCCCATAAGCCGCTTCCATCCTCTATTCCTGTCCAGCTAGCTGTTGGTCATGTGGTGGAAGTTCGTGTTCGGTATGGTTGGGTCCCAGACATCTGTAGCTCCTGTCACTCCTTTGGACATGTTGCCTCTTTCTGCAAGCTTCCTACTGTTTCTGCTTCTGTGCCAAAGATCCCTCTGCCACGTCCTCCGCTTAGGAAATGGGTTCCCAAAGTCTCTTCGGTTGTTTCTCCGCCGGTACAGTCTCCTCCCTTAGTTCGGCCCACGTCTCCTGTTCCTACTGTTGTTCCTAATGTTTTGTCTGCTATGCCGGTTCTCTCTCCTCCTCTAGTAGTCTGGGCTGAGAAAGAACATAGTTGGGTTGACTACAATACTGATATGAGATACAACCCTGTGGATAAATCATACTTTAGATATATATCTGATGATCTGTTAGACCTACGATGCCTATACTACAGAACTTCTGGTGACTCCTTGATCCTTGATATGGATGGTTTGTATTCTGAGATAAATTCCATAACTCTAGCTGATACGTCTTGGAATCGATCTTTTATATACTCCCCTGATGTTGACTGTTATGATCCCTCTCTTGCTCTTCGATTTCGCCCCTATATTGGTAATCTTGGGTGTGGTTCTCTGGATCCTTCCGGGGTAGTTGAAGATGTTGGTAATTCTTCCTCTTCGGAGGACGAATAGTCGAGTTATTTATTTTAGTAGCTGTGACATGTCTGCCACACTCCTGTGCTGTATTTTATTATTTCCTACCATAGTAGCTAAGGTGTCTCTACCTTTCTCCTGTACTTTATTTTTATTACGTTGGTAATAAAAGTGGTCGGTCCACTATAAAACCGTCGGCCTTGCCAAAAAAAAAAAATATCAAAGCATAGTAATTCAATCATGTGATACATCCATAATATAACCTATTACATATAAAGGTAACTATACTCTAAGAAAACATGATTAAAGTGCTATAAACATTTTTAAATCCTTTTTACTTCAGGTTTGACTTAGAAAATTGTTTCAAAACATTAATTTTACTTTAAAAATGAGTTTAAGACATATCAAAACCTATTGATTTATAAATAGTAAGGTAAGAGATGATAAATCGCTCACAAAAACCTCCAAAATCCATGTTTTGCATGAAAATCGGTGAAAAATCCCAAAAAAAAGCAAACATGAAGTTTTCCCTCCCTTATATGTAGATACGAAGATCTCTAATGAAACCCATCGCTAGTGTACTCCTAATCTATGATTTAAACTTGATTTGGAGAAGAAAAGAGAGGGCTTTGGGTGGAAGATGGGTTAATAGAGGCTTAGATCTTTTGCGAGGAGGTAAAAGTGATTTGGGGATGATGTTTCAGCCTAAAATAGTCTCCAAACTTGAATGGGTTAGTGAGTTTTCCCCCAAACTTACTAATTACCCAGCTGGCCCAAAAATTGCCAATCTTCAAGCAATCATATCTACTAGCTAGAAAGTCCATCATATCTTTTAAACAGAAGTGGTCAAGGATGCTAATTCAGCTTTTATCAAGAGTTTTAGCCATTACAAATTTTTAGAGGTAAAATCGTCCGAAAAAATTCTAAATTTGGAAATTTCACTAATAGGTATTTTCCAAAATTAGAGTCACACGACCTTATATGAATTTAAATATAATATTTTATGATCCTCTGATATGTAAAATATGGGTCGTTACACTCTTTCTCTTTGACAACCCTATTTCGAAGTAGTAGTATTAATTAATTTAATTAAAATAGAAGTGTTTGGATTTGATTTTGATAATTATTATTTTTGGAATTAAATAATTGTTCAATTAAAATATACTTAATAAAGGATTTTGTTATACTAAAATTTAATTAGTTAATAAATTTAATTTTAGATAAAATATTTAATTCAAATAAATTGTGTTAATAAATAAGAAATATTTACTAAGTATAAATAATTTTGTATAATTGAAATAGATGAAAAGAAGTTCTATTCGATATTCACCAAAATCGATAAATTGACAAAGATGAATAAATTTATTTTATATAAATACGGTGAATAATCAAATAGAGTGAAACATTATTGAAATGAATAGAATTGTGTAATAATCAAATTATATTTTTGCAGAGTGAAGTGTGAATCATTTTAAATTAAATTGAAATATAGTTATACACAAATTTGATGAGAATGGGAAATATAACCCTTATTAAAGCTTAAGCTCAAGTTTAAGTAAACCCATTTGCATTCGTTTGCTATATCCCAATCTTATAATTTACCCTTCTCTTCTTTTACCAAAAGCCTAAAAATTGAAATCAAATAAGAAAAAAATTGAATGAGGAATCGACGCTAGAAATAGGGTGTGCATCTCATCGTTGCTCGACAGCGTTGGGGGGGTGGAGCCATGACTAGTGGAATCAGAAAGGAGACGGAGCGTGCCTGGACTAGTCACGAGAAAGAATAATGGACCGACGATCGAAGATTGGTGGTGGCACAAGTGGTTGCAAAGGGGATGGACGCGACGGTCAAAGTAATGGTGGCTGGCGATTGGAGTTTGAATTGGTGATAGACAGTGGACGGGAATGCTCATGATGGCGACGGTTGTGTTTATGTTAGGCGCTGGTCATTTGGGCTACAAGGGAGGAGCTTCGACAATGGCGTCGAGTGCTAGCAGCAGTGGGGAATGGCGACGTAGGAAATTCATGGCGCTTATGACTGAGCAGTTGGCAATGGCAGGCATTAGCGGCATCTTTGTCTAGTACTGAGTATTGTGTTTTTCCGATTCTTGATTCGGTGAGTTATTCTAACTCATACATCTATGTCTATATAATTATATCCTTTTTGCGTGCCTTGTTTGAGTTATGAATTGCATAAATTATTGGTAGTGATTAAATGAAGATGTTGAATTTTTCATGCTATGGATTCAACTGATTGCATTTGTGATTTATCCACTTCATCGAATGATATAGATTAGATTTGTTTGTTTGGTGTTATATGGATTGTATGTGGATTGGAAAAGGATAATTTGCAAACAGAGTTCCATTGGTTAGCAAATTGAATTCTTTTAACTTATATAGACATTGTTTTGTGATCAAAGTTGTTGGAAAGCAACTCGGGTCGCTAAATAATTCCATATTATGGAATTATATTTTATAGAGCGATGTTGGCTCTTGATGTTGAATTTTCGATGGGTTTATTGTTTAAATGTTTTAAAAGAATTTCAAAAATCAGATTTTATCTATTTTGATCCTTTTTGGAATTTAATTTATAAAATATAGTTAAAATTTTATTTCATTCTTTAATTTATTCTTGTTTCAAAACTTCTATTCAAAGCTTTATAAATGTGCAATATTTAATTATAAAACCTTTTCAAATTTACTATTTTAAGTATATTGTTAATCCAAAAAATGGATCAGCACCCTAGATTGAGTGTGAAAGCACCAGCCCTGTTTTTACAGAGAAATAGTATAGAGAATAAACGTAAAAGGAGCAGAAATAGTGAAAAGACAAGAAGAATTTTATAGTGGTTCGGCGTTAATGAAGCCTACGTCCACTTTATAACTTTCTGTTAATCGACTGTTGTTACAAATGGAATCAGATTACAATATGACTAAATCTTCTAAGTTAGATCAAGTCACAAGTACAAGATTTCACTATAGAATCATAGTGAGTCCCTACATGACTATTTGTGGGAGGAGAAGAATGAAGAATAATCTCTGCAAATTTCCGACAGATAGCCTAGAAGATCCCATTTATGTTATAGATACGATTGTATTTATAGGGATTGGAGAGCTATTGGGCTAGGCCGCCTTGCCAGATGCTTGTACGAAGGTGTTCTAAAAGTATCATAGTAAACCAAATCTAATTGATGGATCGCTAGCCTATGGATCGCTAGAGGTCCATAGCTATTGGCTTGTTGGTATTCCGATTCCTTGAGATACTTCCTACCATCCTCTCCTTTGAAGTTTATTGCAATCTGGCAAAACACTATGGACTGCTAGTGATCCATAGTGCATGGATCGCTAGCGATCCATGTACATAGTGGATCTTTGACCTTTGTCTTTTGGATCGCATTTGTTATCTCCTGTTGGTGTTCTCCATGTAATTTCTTAGCATGTTGCCTTTTTTGGAAGACGATCCACACACTGCTTGCATTAGACTGATGATTGAATGCTTGCTTCTCGATTTAATTAGCTCGGAATCCATCAAACTTAGCCATTATCCTTAGAATACCTATTCGACCATAATCCAAGAGGATTAGTGGATCTTCGAGTGAACATTATGGATTGCCAGCGATCCATAAATGATGGATTGCTAGCGGTCCATCACCTTAGTGTGTTTTCGCTTTCTTTTCCTCTGATCTTTCTTGGTTGGTTCTTCTAGTCCTTTTGATTGGCACTTGAGCTGTTTTGACTTCCTTTAATTCTGCTGGATTAAAAAACCCAGATAATATTTATCCCCCATAGTATGCCTTCATTAGAAACAAGGCGCGCTATGGAAATAACTACTTTTGGGTTCCCGCTTAGCGAGGTTCAAGTGGTCGTGTTAAGGCCATTATGCGAGTTTGGCTTTGACTGTTCAGCTGCTCATTAAGTTTTGACGTGAATTGTCGTTGCTTGTTATAACAAACCAAGTTCAACCCATAACTTCTATGATGCCTTTAAATAGCACGTGGATCGTACTAGCTAAATTTGAAATTGATCGAACGTAATTTGATGGATCGCTAGCGATCCGTAGCCAACAGATCGTTAGCGGTCCAATGACTTGTTGGTTTTTTCTCATGCAATTTTCTATATAAACTTCTCGGGTCAATGCATCCTCCATTCTTATCTTCCTTTTGCAATTCGAGTTAACTCCTTGCGATTCGATCCAAATCTCTATCGATCCCTAAGTCCATCCACTCTATCACCATCGCCGACCATCTACCACCGGAGCCACTCGTCGTTGATCATTCTGTAGCTCATTGTCGCTTTGACTTCAACCTTAGCTCCTGAAACCTCATTTCATGGATTACCGCTAACCCCACCCATTTGGATCGTTAGATCGCTGTTGTCGAAAAATCCAATTTTTTTACCTTTTGATTCTTAATTCAAGGTGGGTGATGCTTATTCTAGCGTTAATTTAGCAATTTGAAGACGAGGTTGTATTAGTGATGATTTTCGTAGAAAATCCAAGTTGATTGTGATTTTATGGAATAAGATAGTAAATCGATTCTTGAGTTCTCCACGAAACGACACTCGGGCCTTGTCTTGGTGCTTAACATGTTTTGCTGTCTTCATCCACAGAATCAAAATTGACTTGTACTAAGTTACATTGCTGATACGCCACAATGCATCGCGAATTGGTTTTGATCCTTTCGGAGGGAAATAACGGCTTAGAATAGATCTCACAAGCAGCTTATGTTATTGTTGCCTTCCGAAGAGTTCGAATTGGTCTCGTTATTGCACACCGGTGTACCTGAACTGGGAAGAACTTTCCATGTTGCTTCGGACAACGGATCCATTACTGATCGTTGATCGAAAATGGGTAAGTAGAAGAAATCATTTCTAAAAAATGATATAAAAATCCCTTTACATTCTTTACTATGAGTGAACTATCAACATGGGATAGAGCATTCGTAGTGTTCAGGACACCGAGCTCACATCCATAGATAACACGCTGCACTTACCCTGGTATATGCTTGAAATCCGACATGTTGGTGTAAATCGATATTCATTTGCAACTAAAGTGTTGTAGGTGAATTTTAGTTAAAGATAGAATTACCCAATCATGTTGGATGCAAGTTCTGTTGTATAAAATGAAGTATCTGTCTTCTCACCGTAAGTCTATTGGAGAAAGTCTAGCACTTTTAGAAGCTGAAACTCGTCTGTCAACCCTTCCTTTTCTGCTTCGTGGGCCGAGTATGGTCAACTAGTCCCAGTTGGTCTGGTTGTGGACCAAACTCCTCCGAATTTCAGACATCTTCTTCATCCATCGGGGGGGAGCTTCCTCCATAATCTCTGCAAAGGTTTTGCATAACATTTGCTTGCAACATGGCATTCCGAAGGACAATGTGCACCTTCCAAAGAATAATGAATTTGCCTACACACCGCCTCCGGGGTGCGCTGCTTATCATTGATATATGTGCTTAAACGAAGAAGTGCCCCCTTCAATGACTTCTTGAGAGAAACTCTTTCGAACTTGGGAATTGCCCCATTCCAAATTCATCCTAATAGATATGCAATCTTGACTTGCCTGCACCTTCTGTTTATGTGGACATTTAATCGTGCTTTTAGTTTCGATGAGTTGAGATATTTCTCTCATTTAAGAGAAGAGACGAGTGCCCATCCCTTGTCTTCATCGAGGCCTAGAGGAATCGCAAGATTGTGCTGTAGCTTCAAAGAAATTTGTCTCAATTCAAGACTCAATACTTCTTTGTTAGATGTCCTAAAGAGTTCAACTTCCTTCGGACAACGAGGGGTAAGTTCTCTTCCTTACTTATTGAGTTTCAATATGTCGCTATGGGATTTCTGACAAGTTAAATACTTCTTGTAGTTATTCTGAAGATGAATAAAGACCTATTACTTGACCAAATTTTCCACACCGTGAAGGCCGTAGATGACGGGGAGAGATCGGTTAAAGTTTGCCGATGGGCGAAAATTTGCTCTGGTATGGACTATTGCATCCTTGGAGATCCACTGTAGCGGTTGAAGTCCCATCTCCTTCTCATTTCAGAATATGAGCATGCTTCACTTCTTCATCACATGGTTCTGAAGAGGGTGTTCTTCAAGAAAAGGAAGGTCTCTCAAGCGAGTCGACCGAAGGAAATCATGAGGGAAGGGATGTCACCACTGAAGCCAACTATCTAGCCAGAATGCCCCTAATTCCAGAGAAAGGGAAAGAAGAGTTCATACAACGAGAAGGCAAGGCAGTAGTGGCAACAAATAAAGAGGAGGACGAAGTTGAAAGTAGTAGTCATGATTCCTCCTCCAAAGATGATGATTTCAGTAGGCTCTGGTTAGGGGAACTCTGAATCTTGCGATAAGACTCCGAGAATGAGTCCCGTTCTTCTGGACTCGCCTCCCCAAGAGATCTGCAATAAAGATGCTGCCCCAGAAGCCGAGCAACATCAAGATTCCCCGAATAAAGATGTTGGTGTAGACTTCGAGGAATTGTGCAACGTCTACATGGATATTGACGAACTTATAGGGGAAGAATTTGGATTCAAAGGGGAGTCTCCACTCTCATGTCATATAATGCACGGAATTAGTCCGATTTCTACTACAGTGGCTTCCTAATCCAGTTTGTGACGTCATTTTAGCCCTCCAAAACACATTACATGTTTCACTAGGGTAATATTGACTTACACACGCATTATTTAGGTCTATTTCTTATTGTTAAAGCTCTTTATTTATTCTTCGTGTCAGGTACCATGAGAGACCATGGTCTTTACGACGATCTCGAGCAATTAACTAATTCACAACATTGGCCAAAACGGTCCACAAGCCCTCATCGGCCACGTGAGACCGAGGAGGAATGGAGAAGGTGAAAAGACTTGAAGGTCAAAGCTCATCGCCGGGATGATAAGGAATGGGGTCAGACGTACAAAAGTTGCTACGAGAAGAGAAAAACCCTTGATGACCGAGAGGAACCATCAAAGAAGTAGAAGGTTGATCGTGTTTCTCATCCTTTTGAGCAACAGGCCTTTACCCCGGCTCCAATTTCTATCTGTCTTGAAATTTTAGTTTCTTCCATTCATGCCTCATCTTACTTTCAAGTCCCATCGACCCACATGGTGCCCGCTTCTGGTTCCTCACGCCCTCATAAGAGGCCAGCTTACATATTTCTGTCTGATCCCCCAAGACTTGATGCTAACTCCCCAGGTTGTTTTTGAAAAGGGTTAAGTTTGACCACGACCTTCAGCCGGTTTAGAGGTTTCTATACGCCCCACCATCGAGTGATTCAAAGCGATTTAGAGCAAGCCGAGGGATGGGAAAATCTATGCAAGTAGTCGGCCGATACAAGCCGTAATAATTACCAAGAAATCCTATCCTTTGAATAGGAGAAAGTAGACTTCCAAAGGGCAATATTGGAACATGATGCCATAATTGAGCGACTGGTACAAGAGAGGGATGTGCGCTTCGAGAGAGCAAGAATAACGCCAGCTTGTTGAAGGAGTTGAAAGAGGCCCATGCGAAAATAGAGATTGTGTTTCGAGATGAAATTAAGAAGGCCTATGCGGACGAAGTTAAGTTGAAAGAGGAGCTCGAAGCTCGCAGCATGATTATTGAAGTCCAGAAGAAACTATTGCTGATCACGACAAGCTTGTTGAAGGGCATAAGTAAACAGTTGCAGAATATGAGGAGATCGTGAAGTCCCATGACAAGACTGTTTCTGATCAAGCCCAGACGATTGCCTTGCTCGAAGAAAGAGTTGCACGGCATAGCGCTGACAAAACTCATGTTGAAGTTGAGAAGGCCGCCGTTACAGCAGATTATTTGGAGCTACAGGAGACTTTTGAAAGAAAGATGGAGAAGATGGACGATACCGTCTTAAATTTCTAAGTAAACTCCCTGTTGCATCAAGGAAGTCTCGACTATTTGGGCCTCAAGTTCCCACGCACTCTCGTCGTGGTTTGGGAGGAAATTCTAGCACATTTCCAAGAGAATGGGGATGTCTATACCGAGCAAGAGTTGCAGGATGCCTACTTTAACGTGGAACCAAAGAAAGCACTGATAGAGGGCCGAGAGATCCTACGAATTAAGAAGGAATAGGAAGCTGCTGACGTCACTATGACTGCAGCTACCAAAACATTGTCGAAGCCCCTTGTGTTTAGAACTAGCAATCGTCAAGACAGCCTCATGACCAATTGACTGGTTCAAGGCCCAAAAATTCTACAAAAATTGTGCAGCCATCAAAAAGAGGAGAAGATAGGGAATATGAGATCGACATTCTTGTCCATTCCTCTGATGCAGGTAAACCTGTTGTTTCCGCAGAGTTTGAGAATTTTTAGCTCATGCCATAAGAACAAGACAAACTTAACACTTACATTTTTGATCTTATAGGTTTGTCTTCCTTACCTGTTAATCCACCGGTTTCCTTGATGCCCGAGTCGTCCGATATTTCATCTGCCTCGATGTTTGTCCCAGTAACTACTCTGATTACTGTGTCCATGTCTGGTTCGTAGCTAGGACCGAAATCTATGAAGATCGCCGCACTACATGGTCTAGACGACCCTTTCATATCTTTGGATGGCGACTTCATAGCGCCGAAGCTCGATAGCAGGAGGTCTAAACTGAACAGCCATGTAAATTTGAACAGCAACCGGTTGCCATTAAGAAGGAAAAAGTTGAAGCGATAAAATCTTCAAGGAGCCCCCGCAAATCCCAAAAGCGCAAGATGAAAAGGGGGCTCTTCTGAGAAGGTCGGAGAGCAGGGAGGAGATGCCGGTGCCGAGGAGATAGTTGATATCGCGGGCAGCAACATACCCCTGGTCGAAATTCTGAGGGGAAGCAGAAACTTCCAACTAAAGGTGGAAAGGAGAGCTGTGGAATGAAGCGTTGAGAGGTCCGTATGGCCGTGGAGCTAGTCATTGGGCCATTTTGTTTTGCTCAAGTATAGAGTGTGCATTTACTGCTTTTGTTGTAGCGTCTGTATTTATTCCTTTTTGTTGGTAAATATTGTGTGGGTACGGCCCCCATATTTTGACTTTGTACAAAAAAATGTTATAAGTAATACAATGTTGACATTTTTATTGTAACTTTACCTGTCTACTTATCCGCATTTTATGCACTTATGTCAATTTCATTTATTGTTGTTTAATTTTATCCAGTACTATGATTACGTAAAAAAAGTTTGCTTGGAGTAACAGAAATATGAAGTAATTTTATTTTTAATTATTTTTATTTGTGTGTCGGCGTTTGCCACTCAGTTCATGGGGTTGTTTACTTCGAACACTTGATAAATGACCGGCTGATCCGAGTGATTTTCTGACGTCTATAATCGAATCTATTTTATGGTTCCTATCTTCGAGAACTTATGATTTGTATCGCTTGATTTCAGATTTATCGTCGGTCAACCATTGGAATTTTCTGCTGGTCCGTAGTAGTTTGACATTGTCGAATTAATACCCATTGCTCCCGATGGTGGGAGCAGGTTGATTCTTGTTATTCCTACAATGGATGAGTTCCCAAAATTGCCAGGGCAATACTGGTACTTAAATGTATGCGCAGCTTATGAGATGCACGACTTTTGAGAGTATGCACGGCTTATGAGATGCATGGCTTTTGAGAGTATGCGTGGCTTATGAGATGCACGGCTTTTGGGAGAGTGCGCGACTTCTAGAATGCGCAGCTTTTGGAACCGATATGACCCGTCAATCCAGAATGATTTCGAAACTTATTAACGTTACCAATCTTCAAGAAACATGAGGATTTTATGCTTTTAGAGCATGAATCTACGGCGCAAGAAGTAACACGCGACTTATGGGATGTGCAGCTTTTGTTTTAGGCCTTCTCGGTGCCGACGGAGCAAATCGGTTTTTAGAAGGCGAGGATTGGGTTCCTTCGATCCAACGGTTTGAGACGATTTGCTTCCATTAACCCAGTAGGTAGGTGAGGCGTACTTGAGCATGATTCCACCATGTCAAGCACCAATTGAATGGTTTTGAGCCAATTTGACCCCGTTGACTCAACAGGTTACTTTTATGAACGCGATTTTATTTGTTTAGAAAGCAAAGCAATTTTATTAAGAAAGGTTGGGAAAATTCTGCCTATTTACAATGTCCCCGGCATTTCGGGATGGCTTATTTGCTGAAAAATAGGAAGTATATAAGATAGTTTCAGATAAATAAAGGCACAGTGATTCGTTGTTCCATCCTCGAGGAATTTGGATTCCGTCAACGGTTGTTAGTTTAAAAGTTCTGTCCCCTAGGTTTCGACTGATCACATACAGCTCTTCCTAGTTTGGTCTGAATGCTTTCTTTACGGGATATACTCGTTTGAGGATGCATTTTCCTACTATAAAGGTTTGGTGTGAACTCTGGAGTTGAAGTACCATGCAACCCTTTTATGGTGAGCAGCGATCCTCGGTTTGGCTTCTTCCCTCTTCTCGTCAATCATATCAAGCAACTCGAGTAAGGGCCGCTCGTTTTTTCTTTGATTGAAATTCTGCCTTCGATAGGAGGGGACGTCTAGTTCTATGGGGATCATTGCTTATGAACCATATGCCAAGGCGAATGGGGTATGCCTGATTACTACTTTGTGTGTTGTTTTGTAAGCCCATAGTGCGAGTGGAAGTTCATCAAATCAATTTCCTTTAGCTTTAGTTAGCCGCTTTTTGATGGTGGACTTGATGATCTTGTTTATTGCTTCCACCTTCCCATTTGCTTGTGGATAAGCGACTGTTGGAAAGCTTTTCTCGATTCAGAAGCATTTGCAAAAGTCTCAGAGCTCGGCGTTTTCGAATTGGGTCCCATTATCAATGATGATTTTCTATGGCATGCCAAACCTACAAATAATGTTGTTAGTAATAAAATTAATGACTTTCTTTGTGGTAATGGTGGCCAGCGGTTCCACTTCGGCGCACTTTATGAAATATTCAACGACCACTGTAACATATTTATCCCCTCCTTTGACTATTGGCAATATGCCAATCAGGTCAATTCCTCATGTTGCGAACGACCATGGGCTGACCATCTTCATTAGCCATGTTGAGGTAGTTCTTTCAATCGTGCTGAATCTTTGGCATCGGTCACACCGTCTGACGTAAACTGCTGCATCGTGATTTACTTTTGGCTAGAAATATACGTGCTGAAGGATTTTCTTCTCAAGGGTTTGCCCCAGTAATGTCTCCGTAGTCATCTTCATGAATTTCCATTGGGATCCACCGAGCTTCATCGTCGATCACACATCTGAGCAAGGGGGTAAAGAAACCTCTTTCGGTAGAGTATCCCATCCCATGTTATAAATCGAGGTGCCTTCCGGAGAAGCTTTTTCCACTGGCTCCTATCTGTAGGAAGAGTTCCTGTAAGTAAATAGTCTCTGATTGGTGTCATCCACATTTCTGGTTCGATGGTGGTTTCAAAAATCCACCTGATATCCATTTTTCTTATACTTGGAGTGGTCAGGGTCTCAACTGGGACTAGTCCCAACGCTTAAGCTTCTCCGGAGCTACCAATTTAGCTAAGTAGTCGGCCTTCATGTTTTGCTTCCTTGGGATGTAAATTATGGTGTAATGTTCGATGTCGTACATCAACTCTTGCACTTTAGATAAATATTAGGCAAGGTTCTTCCCACGAGCCTGGTATTCACCTTTCACCTGGCAAACGGCTAGTCGCGTTGTGGATGTGAACGGAGTTTATTCTGAGTCCCTTTACGACTTTCAGTCCCGCTATCAATGCTTCTTATTCCGCTTCATTGTTTGTCGGGGAATTCCAAGCGTAGGGCGTACCAAATGGCTCGTCCTTAAGGGGTTTCAAGCACTACCCTTGCTTCGAGCAGAGGTTATTAGACAAGCTATCGATGAAGAGTTTCCATCATGTTTCCACTTCACTTTCAGTGGTTCTTCTTCTTCATCATCCCGCATGGTAAATTCGGAGATGAAATCTGCCAATGCTTGCCCTTTTGTTACCCTTCTCAGATGGTAAGTGATTTCATATTGGCTTAATTTGATATTCCATGTGAAGAGCCACCGGAAGTCTTGGATCGGTACAATACTTGCTTCATAGGTTGATCGGTCAATACAAAGATCGGGTGCGCCTGGAAATATGGTCGCAGCTTCCTAGATGCGATCAAAGGAAATATGCTAGATTTTCCAATTTCTGATAAATTTTCTCGGCTCCACCGAACCGTTGCTAATGTAGTATGTAGGTAGTTGAATTCTAGCTTCTTTACGTACAAGAGCAGCACTCAACGCATGAGGTGAGACTGCTAAGCGGATGTACAAGTCGTCACCGTCTATTGGCTTTGATAGGATTGGTAGGGTTTCCATATGTCGCGACAACTCTTCAAATGCGGTTTGACAAGCCTCATTCCATTTGAAGTTTTTCTTTCCTTTCTTTAATGCATCAAAGAACGGTATACATTTGTCGGTGGCTTTCGAGATGAATTGACTTAGGGTTGCGACTTTCCCATTCATGCTTTGTAATTCCTTCTTGTTTTTCGGGGCCTAGACTTCTCGTACGATAGTTATTTGCTCTGGGTTTGGTTCAATTCCTCTAGCGCTCACTATGAACTAAGAACTTTCTAGAGGCTACCCCAAAGTGACATTTGAGCGGACTGAGTTTCATTCCACATTTTCAAAGTATTTCAAACATTTCAGTGAGATTATCTAGGTGAATGGAAGCTGCTCATGATTTCACAAATACGTCATCCACATAGACCTCCATGGTTTTTCCGAACTGATGCTTGAACATGGCGTTTACTGATCTTTGGTAGGTTGTCCCTTTGTTCTTTAAACCGAATGGCATTACCCTATAGTAGTATAATCCTAGGTCGGTGATGAAGCTGGTGTTTTCTTAGTCGGGCTTATGTATCAAGATCTGATTGTATTTCGAGTATGTATCCATAAATGATAGTAATTCGTGCCTAGCCATCCCATCCAAAAGATGGTCAATTCTAGGTAGTGAAAAACTATCCTTTTGACAAGCTTTGTTTAAGTCTGAGTAGTCGATGTAAGTTTGCCATTTCCTGTTGGATTTCTTGACCAAAACCGGGTTAGATACCCATTCGGGGCAGGTTGCATCCCGGATAAAACCATTGGCCATCAGCTTGTCAACTTCTACTCTCAATGCTTTGGACCGCTTGGGGCCTAGGCTGCGCCTTTTCTGCTTTACCGGCTAAACCTGGGATCAATGTGGAGTGTGTGGCATTGATCCTCCTCTAAACTCTTCTTTCTAGGGTTCAAACCCTTGTTGGATCAGCTATGGTCCCCAAGCCAAGAGTGGCTCTGTAGTTGTAATTTGGTAGGTTCGCAGATGTGGAGAGTTCTCCTCAAATCCTTTCCCTTTTCTTTTCTTTTAGATTCATGCAGTTCTGCGATATAACATTCTCTAGCGGCGCACTGATCTCCTTTTACCACTCTAGTACCGAGAATGCATTGTATGCGGAAGTTTCATCTACAATTATGGAAGTTTGGATGAGGATGACTCTTTCATTGCCTTCCTCAAGTTCTACAAGCAAGTCAATCGTCCCAATGGGTTGTTTGGGTTTTCTAGTGAATCCTTGGATTTTTGTTTGGCATGCAGATACATCTTTCATGCTGGTCTTTATCTGGTCAAAGGTTCGTTTGAAAAGAATATTCACAGAACTATCGCTGAACCCTACTATCACTACCATGAGATCGAGAGTTGGAGCTTGAGTCTCTTTGGTATCCCAATTTTGGAATACTATATCATCATTCAAATTTTTCTACTGCTTGGCTGGAGCTCTATCTTCGATCATGAGGCACAAATCCTTTGAAGTGTTCTTTAACGAGCTAACATACCAATCCATTTCTTCCCATCTCCTCTGTACAGAATAAGGTCCTCTAGATATCGTTCCAACGATGAGTCACTGGTCAATTCGCTTAGATCCCTCTTCATTGGTTCCAGCTTGGTTTCTTCGACTCCCAGGAGCTTGAGGAGCTGGGGGTTGGTCGGGATTTTGTGATTTTCCCACGTATTGCTGAAGCTTGTTTTCTCGGATCAGCGTTGCAATCAAGTTCTTTAGGTGATGGCACATGTTCATGTTATGACCATGCGTATCGTGGAAGCGACAGAACTTCCTTGAGCGCTCTTGTTGTTCAGTTGCTTCCTTCTTAGGAGGTTTCTTGTACTCTTGGTATGAGATAGATATTTTTCGGAGTATCATTAAGTGGGGTGTAATCTTCAGGCCTGTAGCCTTTAAGTCGATTATTGTCACCATTTCGTTTGTTGGAATTCAGATTTTTCCTTTTTTGGTTTTCAACTTTTCCCGCACTTCCTTTAGCAGTCCCGAAGGCATTTATGTTCTAATTCATCGCCATGTCACTCTGCCCAACATTCATCGGTTGCAAGCTAGAAGACTTCCTTTCTAACTCCTATGCCTCTTCTAATCTCAAGTATTGACTCGCCTTACGATTGAAGTCCTTCCTAGTGGTAGATTGTTTCATTTTGATCTATTTTCCAAACTCAATTTCGAGGTGGATGGCACGGACTAAAGCCATAAAAGCCATATCCTTGTTTGGATTATTTACCTCTATCATTGCGGTATTGAACCAGTTTATGAAAGGCTTCAGAGATTCATTTCATTCCTGGAAAAGGCTGGACAAGGACTTCACATCTTTAGGTTTCACTGTGTGAAGTCCGAAACAATCAAGGAATCTTGTTTCTAGCTGATCGAAAGTGGAGATGGATCTCGGCAGAAGCCTAGTGAACCACATGGAAGCAATTCTTTCCAGAAAAATTAGGAAATATCTACATCGAACAACGTCTAAAGCATTCGCTCCATCCATGTACCAACTGTACTTATGTAGATAGGGTTTTGGGTCTTTTGTTCTGTTATTGTATTGAAAAGTTGGCAAAGAGAACTTTTCTAGGTACCGCTCATTCAAGATCCCATCAGTGAAGGGAGTCCGACTTGGAGCAGATCCCTACTCATCATCTCTTCTATTCTCATCCATCAGTCGCTTGACCATATCCATGATATATGCTTCAGATGTCCAGTAGTTCGGGGTCAGCTGTCAGTCACTACACCGAGTGTTTGGCTTTGCGAACGGTCTTGGTCAGTGGGCTGAAGCCTAGGCTCTCCTGTCTTTGGAAGAGCCACTCCCTCGGGATTCCATTGGCTTGCGGTTGGCCTGATTGAGGCAATTTGGACATTCATGGCGTTATCGAATGTATTGGCATTTCCTTCCAACTTTCCATCGTTAAATTACTCTCCACCTTTTGAGTCGGAGAGGTTCATGGCTATATCCTCTTGTGGGGTCTTCACTCCTTGGTTCAAGTTCATAGGTGGTTGCTTGCGGTCGATGGAGCTCTTTTGTTTCCTTCTACATGGGTTCCCATGGCTCCAAGTATCACTCTTCTTTACGGATGCTTCCCGTTTCTTCTGTTTAGACCAAAAGTAGATGAATTTTCATGTTCTACAGTAGCCGCGAGTTTTGTCATAGTTCTTGGAGCAGGATTTGATTGTAAGTTCAAGAGGGCATTAAACTTATCCATAAGAGCTCTCGGACTACTTTTCATTTTATGATTGATTTCATCAACCATTTTATTCAATTCATCTCTCATAACGACTTTGCATTGATTGCAGGATCATGGCCCCCGATCTTCTACGTTGGCGCCATTTACTTTAATTTGTTTATGATTCATCTCTTCTCTGGCTATTACTGTCCCTATGGATCTTCCAGAAGCAGTTCATTTTCTTCCCGGAGCCATTGATTCTTAGCAACAAATCTTTTGAATAGAGATTAAGGATCTAACTTCTAAACCTATTTGATCCAAAGTAGATAGCTAGATCTAATCCTGAGTTGGGTTCTCAGTGGAAATACCAAAATGTTAATCCAAAAAATGGGTCAAAACCTTGATTGAGTGTGAAAGCACCAGCCTTGTTACTACAGAGCAATAATATAGGGAATAAATGTAAAAAGAGCAAAAATAGTAAAAAGAAAAGAAAATTTTTGCAATGGTTCGGCTATTAATGAAGTTTACATCCACTTTATAACTTTCTATTAACTAAATGTTGTGACAAGTTGAATCGGATTACAATATGATTGAACCTTCTAAGTTAGATCAAGTCACAAGTACAAGAGTTTACTGGAGAATCATAGTGAACCCTTATATGACTATTGCATGGGAGGGGAAGAGTGAAGAATAATCTCTTCGGAGTTCCAACAGCCAGTCCAGAAGATATCATTTATGTTGCAGGTAGGGTTGCATTTATAGGGGTTGGAGAATTATTGGGCTAGACCGCCTAGCCAGATGCTTACAAATGAACATATGAAGGTGCACTGAAAGTTTCACAGGGAAAAGAATCAATCTGATGAATTGCTAGCGATCTATAAGCTATGGGTCACTAACGATCCATAGCTTTTGGCCTGCTGGTGATCCGATTCCATGAGATGCTTCCCACCATCCTCTCCTTTGAAGTTTATTACAATATGGCAAAATATTATAGACCACTAGCGATCCACGTACTTAGTGAATCTTTGATCTTTGTCTTTTGGATCATATTTGTTATCTTATGTTGGTATTCCCTATGTAATTTCGTAGCTTTTTGCCTTGTTTTGATGACGATCCACATACTGGTTGCAACTAGACTGCTGATTGAATTAGATGAATGCTTTCTTCTCAATTCAATTAGCTTGGAATTCTATCAAACTTAACCATTATCCTTAGAATGCCTATTGGACCATGGTGCAAGAGGTTTAGTGGATCTTCGAGCGAACATTATGGATTGCTAGCGATCCATAGATGATGGATTGCTAGCGATCCATCATCTTAGTGTGTTTTCACTTTCTTTTCCTTCGATTTTTTTTGGTTGGTTCTTCTAGTCCTTTATGTTGGCTTTTGAGCTGTTCTGACTGCATTTGAATTCAGCAGGGTTAAAAAACCCAGATAACATATATAATTTTGAAACTGTTTTAGAGGCAAAAGATAAAATATAGTATTCTTTTATAAAATGTGTTATGAAAGTATAATTGTAGTCTTAAGTGATTTTAGTTATAAAAGAGGTCTAAATGATTCTGAAAGAGTTCCAAAAGCTTTTGTAAATAAGCAACTCTCCTTTAGAATGAGTTAATGGATTTGAAAATAATTTTGTAAAATTGTATCTTTTTATATATATAAATTAATTTGAAACCCTTTTATTTTATTTATTATGGATTTGAGATTTTATTGAGATTTCATGCTTTTTTATGAAATAAATAACGATTGAATTAATGGATTGGTATGAGACTTTTCATACAGTTATTTCGCTTATTAGTATAATTTGTTAAATAGAGTTCTAGAGGAAATTACTAGCTTTAGTAAATGCTTGAATTTAATATTTAGTATGGAACAGTTAGTGAAATTCTTGTGATTATATAAGTGACAATAATTAACACTTTCGAGTAGTATTATCTCAGGTTTCTGGATTTCAGGCTGGTAGATCCCTAAGAGACGATGGCTCATTTTTCATCGACCTAAGAGTCGATACATTCTTTAATTTGAGTAGCGCTTGAAGAAACTGCTTAAGGAGGTGTTAGCGACCTTGTCATTTGGAGTGAAACTACTTAGAGAGGTGTTACCGACCTTTTCATTCAGGGCGTAACTGCTTAATGAGGTGTTAGCGACCTTGCCATAGCCGACGAAAGTACTTAGATGGGTGTTAAAGACCTTGTCATTCAGGGAGAAACTGCTTGAGGAGGTGTTAGTGACCTTGTTAGGGCCGAGAAACTGTCTAAGGAGGTGTTAGCGATCTTGGCCTTACGTTCAGGAATAAAATCCCCATTATTTTATGAGTTTGAAGATTTTGAATTAATATTTTGATGATAGTCTATTTGAGATTTGATATGGATTTAAGAAATGGTGATTTGTTTTGATATGCCTTATTATAGTTAATTGATTTTAGGCATAATTTTAGATGACTTATTTTGTGGTTAAATCACCAATGGATTTATGAAATAGTGACATTAATTAATAAGCCTTATTATGATAGTTTGTTCTGGCATATTTTTATTATGACATATTTATTGTTAAGTCGTACATTTATGATACCAGTATCTTACCTTTTTATTAGATATAGACTGACCCATTTATTTTAAAAATACTTGGGTCAGGCCGAGACTCTACATGTATAGGGACTCGCAGACTTTTGGGATTTTGTGCTAACTATGGACTATACTATTTTGATTGTTTCAGTTTACTTCATTATCGTAAATATTGATATATAGGATGATCTCTTAAGTGCCAAATTATCCTAAGTACCAAATCGAACAACATTCTTCAATGGAGAGATCTTGATGAAAACCATATCATCGATGGAGAACTCTAAATCATGTCTTCTCATATCGACGTAGCTCTTCTGCTTGTCCTGAGCAACTATCATATCTTGAGAAACTATCATTCATTGTCGAATGATCTCGATCTTCTCCAAAGACTTCTAATTATATCAAGCCAAGTATCAGTTTCTCACCCGCTTCCTACCAACATGAAGGAGCATTGAATGACCGACCATATAATGCCTCAAATGGTGTCATACTGATGTTATACTAGAAATTGTTATTGTATGCGAACTCTACTAAGTGCAAACGATCATCCCACGAGCCACCAAAAGCGAGAATGCTAGCTTACAAGAGATCCTCCAAAATACGATTCACCCTCTCGTTCTGCCCATCATTTTATGGGCGATAAGCCATACTGAGATGCAAATCCATCCTCAATGCCTCTTGTAAGATCTTGCAAAACACATTAGTTAACAAAGGGTCTCGGTCACTCATAATGCTCTTCGGCACAACATGGAATTGCACGACCTATTTCATATACAACTCAGCTAATTTTGATGTCGCCCTACTAGAATTGACGGGTACGAATCGAGCACTCTTCGTCAATCTATCGACTATGACCCAAATGCTATTGATACCCTCCCTTGATCCTTGGCAATCCATCAATAAAGTCCATGAAAACTTGTACCCATTTCCACTTGGAAATCTCGAGCGGTTGCAGCAAACCACTCGGATTCTTCTGATCCGCCTTTTCCAACTAACAGTTCATGCACTTCGAGATGAATGCCCCAACATCCTTCTTCATCCCTTCCCAATAAAAAGTCTGCCTCATATCGCGGTACATTTAATTGTTGTCATGATGTACTGTCAATCTTGAATTATGGCACTCTCATAGCACCTCACCCATCAACTCATCGACATCATGAACAAACAATCTCCCGTCCTTATGGAGAAACCATCACGATTAAGCCTGTACTACTTCATCTCCTCAGACTCTACCCCTTCCTCTATCATGGCCATGATTTCTTCTAGTCTAGTGTCTTGCCTCTAACAATGTCGATCCTCTCAATCAGGGTAGGTCTAATCGTAAAGCTAGCCAACACTTCCGGCTCTAGCTCACATCAAGGTCTAAAATTATAGTCGGTAATATACTCCAACCGGTTCCACTCTAGGAACATCGCTCCAAAGCTAGCAAGTCTCCTACTCAAAGCATCAGCGGCCGCATTTCTCTTAACAAGCGTATAGGAAATGTCAAAGTCACATGAGGCTAAGAACTTTGACCTTTGCTGCCGACTAAGGTTAGGGTCCTTTTGGAAGAATAGATACTTCAATGACTTGTTGTCCGTATACAACTCAAACCTCTCCCCAAGAAAATAATGCCTTCATATCTTCAAAGCAAATAGTACCACTACCAACTCCAAATAGTGGGTTGGATACTTCTTCCTATGCGGTTTTATCCGTCGACTAGCGTTGGTGACAATCTTTCCCATCTACATCAACACCACACCAAGTCTAGTACCACAAGCATCTGTAAGTACTATCAACTCCTCGTATCTACTTGGAATGACTAACACCAGTGCACTCGTCAACCTCTCCTTTAGACTCATGAACGCGTGCTCGCACCTCACGTTCCAAATAAAAGTCTAATTCTTCTTTGTCAAGTTAGTTAACGGCGCTGCTACCTTAGAGAAGTCCTTGATAAAACGTCTATATTATCCCACCAGGCTAAGTAAACTTCTCACGCCTGTAGCAGTCTTGGTCGATCCCAGCCTTGTACTACTGCCACCTTCGTAGGATCTACAACAACAACCTACTTGGAAAGAACGTGATCCAAAAATCTCACTTCCCTTCCCAAAAAGTGACACTTCGAAAACTTCGTCTTTGGTCGGTGCTTTTATAACACCTTGAGAAAAATCTATAAATGCTCCTTGTGTTCTTCCTCTGTCCTCAAATAAACAGGTTTATCATCTACGAACACAGGTACAAACTTATTTAGTTGATCCTTAAAAAAATGGTTCATAAGATCAACAAAGTATGCCGGTGTGTTTGTTAGCCCAAACGTCATAACCAACCACTCATAGAATCCAGATGGTGTATGAAACGCTGTAATCAGCATTCTCCTTCATCACTCTCGGTTGGTGAAACCTTTTCATAAGGTCCAACTAGGAGAACACCATAGCACAAGGAGTTGATCAAATAAGTAATAAATATGTGGAAGTGGATACTTATTCTTCTTTGTCAACTTATTCAGCTCATGTTAATCTACAAACAACCTTAGAGAGCCATCTACCTTGGTGGAGAATACTACAGGTGCGCCCCACTTAGATACGCTCCTATGAATGAACCCTTAACACAACATGTCATTCACTTGCATCCAAATCCTTCTGCTATCAGGGTCCATACGCCTCAATGGCATACTTATTGGTTTGGCATCCTTCACCAAATCTATACAAAACTCTATCTCCATGCGTGATGGTAACTCAGTCACCTCCTCGAGTATGTCCAGATACTCCTTCGCTATAGGCACAGATGATAATACATTGTGTGGGATCTCGAGCGAGTATAAAAAGCTATGCATCACCTCATCGTCACGTAGGCAACCTAGCTCCAACCTACGCCAACATCCTTCCTATTGTTAACAATGGCCTTTCACAATCCACCACCACTACATACATCTACAGCCAGTCCATCTCTAGAATAATATCAAACCCCACGAAATCCAAAACAAAGCAATCACAAGAAAACAAACATTCATTACTCGATAAGGACATCTTGAAAAACCATGTATAGGCTAGTAGAACCTCCAACTGGGTTTGTCACAATCAACGGTCGGTCAACAATTTCGAGTCTTAATCTGGTCTTTCTACCAAATCACTAGATATGAAGGAATGTAAATCCCCGGTATCATATAAAACATGTACATGTGTAGCCGAAATGGAAAGCATGCGCTGTATAATAACTCCCCTTGCCATCCGCCTTGCAGTCTCTGACGAGATGCCCTTCTCCCTGCATTTATAACAAGTAGGCTTCAACTTGCCCTTCTTTTAGCACTCTTCTAAAATTGCTTCTTTTTCTTCTTCTGTCCCGCTTCCTCTTGGTTTCCCTGCCAACTTGAAATTTTGTCTCATCCTTGGGAGCAACAATCGAATTAAGCTTGGGATACAGACTCTCATGCTAAAAAGCCTTCTCCAACAACCACTCAAAGGTCTCGTCAATATGACTTACAAGCTTCTCTTTAAGATAATCATCCAAGCTCATGATGAACTTCTCGTCCTTTTTAAGCAGAGTATCAATAAAAGATAGGCCATACTTCGATATTGTGTTGAACTTGGCCATATACTACGACACAGACGAGTCTCTATGTCTCAAGGTAGCAAACTTTCAATAGAGCATTGACTTTTGGATGGTCGATATATACTACTCTTTAAATTTTGTCCTAAACTGGTCTAAAGTAATCTGATCCTAGAAGTAGTAATCTGATCCTCGGAAGTAGTAATCTTGATGGAGTTCCACCCTAACATAGCCCATCCATGAAGTTGTCTAGAGGCTAGCTTTCGTTTCATCACATCCTCTAACTCTATATCCCCAAAGATGCATTCGTAGGTGTCTAACAAATCCTGCACTTCGGTGGATGATTCCATTCCAAGAAACGGTTTGCCTCCTAGAGTAGAATAATCCTTATTCGGTTTGGCAAACTTAGCCCTCGATGCTTACATGAGAGCACCGCCACCAATAGCTACAGCAGGAGCAACTTGGGCGTTTTGAACCATATTGCACACCATCTCAACGAGCATGTTCTACACCGGGTTAGCAATCTCTGATCCTGCCCCTCCTCAACTCCAGAAATGGAGTTTCTAACAGCGTTCCTTGTTAGCCGGCTCATTCTTACAAGCTATAATAACAATGATTAGTGTCTCTAAAAGGAGTAAGTGGTATCTGTGAATGAAATACGACTTATATACTACCTATACATAATTTAGAAAACCAAAACATAACAAGTACGCTCTCTCATATATCGTTGGATCCATTCTAAGGCAATAGCTCATTCCTTATCTCTAAATGGATCTGAGTATCAACATAGGTCATCTATGCAACCTAAGCTCTGATACCAAATGTTATGACTGCCTTACATCTCATGTACCCAATATACCTGTATAAGGTGCTATGGAGGTAGCTGGCCGATGCAAGATGGTAGCAAAGAATATAACCTAGTAAAAAATTCTAACACAGAACATGTAAAACATCTCACAACACATAGACAAAAATTAATATAAGAACATAGATATACAACAGGCGAGCCAGTGTAAATGATCTGTAAATAAAACATCAGAGTGCATTAGGTCCACAGACTGTACAAAAACTGAAATAAAGAGTTTATACATCCAAATCTCCAAAATAAACTTTATAAATGTCTCTCAATAAAAGTGCTAACATAGCTTCACAGTAATACACAATGAATATAAGCAATAATATGCTTCAAAGTATAGATATATGAAAGCGTAGCATCCTGCTCTTACTCCATGCAGCTCCATGCATTACCTAGACCTGTTATCCCTAATCTACTCATTTAGGAATACTCGAGATAATAAGAAGCAAAGCATAAAACCTCAGGACAGATAATAGTCTGATGAGTGATACATCATCTCAAAAATACAACAAAAATCATATATAATAAATAGGGGCATAGGGTATGAAGAATCATACTTGATCTGTCTCTGCATCCAAAAAGCTTGCACATAACAGTCGATATATAGTAATCTACTTCACAACCATATAAGTGTACTACGGTTGAAGTACAATATCCTGTGTCTTGGTACGCGGTCGAAAATATCTACATCATGTGACACCCTAAAGTGATAAACAACCATGGCAAACATAACATCCATCAAACCAACACTCTTGTGCATTGGATATATCATAACTCATAGGGCACAGTCACATACCAAGGACCCAATCGAAATTATGGCTTCGATAGTGCTCGAATTCATGTCACTCCGAAAGGCTAGGAACAAAGGTCACAATCGCAAAGCTTGGGGTAATCAATTATCGCATGATCCGAACATAATCGCAAATCCAGCTGGGTTTCCCCACATACCCCTTCATTGTGAGCACACTAGAAGCCTCTTTATCAACGATCCCCTCACATGCGTCTACATAATGGAACTCAATCGTGATTCCGTCACAACTATCTCCATAATAGGACATAGTCACAAATCCCACTCGTAAGTCCCCATCGTTGAACTTACCCTTGTGGATCACCATCACAACTCCTATCATTAAGTAATCATCTTCGATATGCCTCTAGAGTCCATAATGAGTCATAGAACCAACATACCAAAGTCTCAAAGTCGTCGTCATCGACATCAAAGCACCACGCAATTGCTTTACTAGTCACTACATGAGGACCAAGGTCTCCTGAATCATTCTGAAGTCATTCATCCTTACTCCCCCTCAACTCATCAAAGACCCCCGAACTCCGCTCCTAAATACGTTTATGCCATACCTTAGCCTATAGCCAAACTCCATGCACCACTATGTTCATCTCGGACCCTCGATCGGATCAAGTTAGACTCTAAAAGCCCAGACTGAACCCCAAATCCCAAATCCCAAATCGAGTTTCATGTTCATTCCCCCAAACTGCTCCACCATTGGACTGCTTCCGCCGTTCAGACCTAGACCGACCACCCGCCGAATCATTTCCACGATTCAAACCTTGACCGCCACCCCCACCGAACCGAATTCCCTGCTCGGCCATCGATCCAACCACTCCACCGAACCAGTTTTCGTATTCCATCCCCTATGCCAACTCCCCCACCGAGCAAACTTTTTGGCCAGAATTGAACGCCTCACCCTGTACAATTTTTTATAATGACTTTGAGTCTAAGTTTCATCTCGATTTCACTTTTTTTTTCCCATTCTTTGACCCTTGTGTATTTCGTATGCAGCAATACAACTCTCAGCAATGAGTAAATCCATCTAAGTTCGGTTTCACGGTTCCTAACCCTAGGTCGCTCTGATGAGCGTTTCAACCTCATAGTCATATATAAAACCATAACACATACACAACATCCAAACATTCAAACACACGTCAAACCATAGTAATTCAATCATGTAATACATCCATAATATAATCTATCACATATAAAGGTAAATATCCTTCAAGATAACATGCATTAGAAGAAATAGTGTAAATTGCGATGAATGGTTCTGACGGCCGTAGACGATCCTTTCATTTAGCTTTCGACGGTTGTCGGTGGCCTTTTATTTTATTTAATTAAACTTATTACTTTATCATAATATATTAGTTATATAATTTTGAAATTTGATTAAATATATAACAATTCACATCCTAAGAATTTGTAAAGATACTTCTATTCGAATATTCAAATTTATGAATTTTTTTAATTACTTACATTAAGTCTTTTTTGTTGTATAATTATATTCGATAATTAACTTTATTGAAAATCGAATACAGACAATCATTCTCTACAACTTTCAGTCTATTAATTATAAATTTTGATGAAAGTCATAATACGTTATAGTTTTATGAATTTATTTTGTATACATTGTGTATAACTATAGATTATTTTTTTTAAAATTAATTCGAAAAGGCGAGTAATAGAAGTTGTAATTTTAAATTATATTAAATTTATATTAATATTTATTTCATATTCATTGATAACTAATATAAACTATTCAATTTTTCTACAAATTAAAACATTTAAACAAACTAAATTATATTAAAATTTTAAAAATGGGAAAAAATTTATCAGTCGCTAAGTGTAGCCATCGCTAGCCGTCGGAATGTCGCGCATATTCAGCCATCGGGCCGAGAGCTACTCGTTTCGTTTGCTCCCTCCAAATCCCACAAAACCCTAGCTTGTTCATCCCTCTCCATCACCGTCTAACCCACACGCCTCCCCAACCATCAGCAAGTTCATCATTCTCCACTCTCAACAACCCTATGCCATTAATTCATCTCCAATCAGGTTTTTTCTTAACCCTAATTAATTTTCATTTGCTAAATTAGGGTTAATTTATGATTCTAGTTGTTTATGATACCACATTGATTATTTCTTATACCCCATTGAATGCTAATTACAGTTATTATCATTTAAATCTAGAAATTAATGTATAACTTAGTGTATGTGTATATGTATATGCGTTAATTAATTAATGTATATGTGCACTAGGGGTAGTTTAGGTTAGTTAGTGTAGATGTGCATAATTAGTGTATGTGTTTTCTAAGATATTAAAAATAATAATTTATTTGCATAATCATGTATTAGTTTAGACCCTTGATTATGTATAAAACCAAGTTTTCTACAATGTGCGGCATGTGATAACTTAGTGTATACTGTAGTTTAATATTTTAAATATAATATTATAGTCATAATTCGTTTAATTTAAAAACATAAAAAGTTTTTAAAGTGTATAATATATTTCATAATTAGTAAAACATTAAACTGTAAATAAAATTAGTGTACAAATGCTAATATGTTATAAAATTAATAAATTATAATATATATAATGATAATATATAAAAAAATTGGTGCATAATGTGCTTTATTTTTTTAAATCTCTTAGAGAGTTTTTGGTCCCGTCTGACAAATATTGCATATGATTGTTATATGGATATTCGCTTATGTCACAAAACTCACATTTACATTCATTTGATATAGTATTTGTCGAATTTATCCATGTATTGGACAAGTTACAAATACAATAAAGTAATTACATTTTGTAAGTCATTTCATTGTAAATGGATCACAAAATTTCAATAACACTTCCTTTTTGTTCCCTATGTACACACATTTGTGTACGATACAAGAAACAAAAGGAAGTGCAGTTTTACTTTTGTTGCATCATTTAAAATAAAATGATTTACGAAACATAATTATTATTGAGTTTTAATATGACATAGAATGATCGAGCATCAAAGTCGAAAGTAATAAACTAAAATTTTATATTATATTCATAACTAGTGCCAATTTGTAAAATGTATAAATGATAACTAATAAAGGAATATTAAAACGTATAAATGAATTGCAAAATAAAGTAAAAAAGAATAATATATTATATAATTAGTAAAACATTAAACTACATAAATGAATTAAAAAATAAAATATCAATCCATAAAGCATCAATACTTTTATTAATTTCTATCGTATTTTTTTAAGTAGGAAAAACGGTCGATTATTTTGTTGGTCGGAGCTGGATGTATCAACGAAGGGGAATGAGAGGCTTAATCAGGGAACATGTTTATAATGGTGTACACGTATTTATTGAATTCGTTTTAAGTAATAATGGAAACGACGAAGAAATTCACTGTCCATGTAAGGCAAATTCTTGAAGCATTTGATACCGGATACGGTTAAAGTTCATTTTTATCAATATGATTTCGTACTGGATTATAATGTGTGGGATCGTTATGAAGAACTTGTAGCGCCAATCCTATATAGCCGGAGTAGGAGTGGATAATGTTCAATTTAAATTTACAAGCAGAGTCAAATAGAAACTTTGCAAGTAGAAATAAGAATCCAGTCACACATTGCGGTGGTTCTAAGTCATTCCGGTGTTACCATCAAGAGCTGGTAAATTTATTAATTTCGAACATAAATGGTTATTGCATTGTATAATTTTGTATATACAATAATAATACATAATAATTATTTCAAGAAAGAGAGCATATGGGTCCCGTCTCCTACATAGACGTATTTGCCCTTACTCATGCCATCTAGCATCAAAATGAAGATGGCACACTCTCATACACATGGCATGATAAGAAATCAACCAAATCCTATGTAAGCATATTTTAAGTTATAAGTTATTAATAATTAGTTTAATTAATGTAGTGTAAATTTCAACTGTACTTTTATTTTGCACTGCAGAAAAAATTTATGCAACAACGAGCACAACTGCTTGAGGGAACGGGATGGGATTAGTTGACTACTGACGAAAAGGATGCGATATTTGAAGTTGTCATGGATCCCCCAACACGGAATAGGTGTTATGATTTTGGCAACTAAGAGGTAATGAACAATATGTTTGGATTTACACAAACAAAAGAACATACATAATTTACCCCGATAGAAATATCAATAGACAACTACTGCTTCCTACAAATATTCAACCATCGTATAAAATCTTAAATAGAAGAGAAAAATGATTTTATGTAATTACTAAGCATCATGAATATCCATATTGTAATCCAAAATATAAAGAGAATCGTTAAAGGGAGACTAAATTTTACAATAAGAACTAACTTTTACAGAAAATAAGTTGAAATCTAACTAAATTTTATAGAAGTTAATTAGGTAGAAATTTTGTTAGAATTAACTAAGTTTACAGAAAGTAACTAACTTTTACAAAAAATAACTACGTTAAGAAAGTTTCATAAACATTAAACATATTTATAAAACTAACTAGTTTTACAAATTTTTAACTAAGTTAACTAATTTTTAGCTAATTTTTAATCAAGTTATCTAATTACTAAGAATCATGAATGTCCCTCGGCTTTTTCCAATGGTTGCCTTTGGCTTTCAATGGCCGCCGACGGTTTTCAGCCTTCGAAAATGGCGTCCGCTCTTGTAGTGATGATTAAAGTGCTCTAAACATTTCAGAATTCTTTTTTACTTCATGTTTGACATAGAATTCAATTTCAAAACATTAATTTAACTTTAAAAATAATTTTAAAACATATCAAAACCTATATATACACACACATATATATATATATAGTAAGATGAGAGATGATGATAAATCACTCCCCAAAACCTCCAAATCTAATTTTTGTACGCAACCAGCGTAAATCCGAAAATGAACAGCAACATGAAGTTTTTCCTTCCCTAAAATGTTGATGTGGAGATCTCTAATGAATCTCCTTACCAATCCACCTCTAATATAAATGAATTACCTTTCTAATCCACCTTTAATATATGACTTAGACCATATTTGGAGGAGAAAAGAGAGAGTTTTGTATGGAGGATGAGTCAATAGAGGCATGGATCTATTTGGAAGAGGGTAAAAATGATTTGGAAACGATGGTTCAACCTAATAATCTTCAAACCCGAAATGGTTTAGTGGGGTTTCCTCCAACTCGCTAATTATCCACTAAGCTGCTTCAAAAACTATCAATTTTCAAACAGCCATATCTCCTAGTCAAAAAGTCCAAACTGCTAATACGACAACTCTATGGAAATGGAAACCATCATGTCTTTACAATGGAAGTAGTATCAGATGCTACTTCGGTTTTTATCAAAAGTAATAGCCGTTACAAACTTTTAGGGGTAAAATTGTCTGGAAAATTTCTAAATATAGATAATGTCACTGATACGCTTTTTCCAAAATTATAGAGTCAGACCACCTCATATGAATTCAAAAATTATATTTAATGATTCTTCGATACATAAAATATGGGTTGTTACATTCTCTGTTTGATCTTAGTTATATTAACCAATCAAAAGCTATCGAATGAATTATTCCATAGTTATCCAATAACTATCAATGCGTAACATATTTGTGCACCAGCAACAATGTGTAGTACACCGTATGTCACGACCCACTTTTTCGTACAGTTCGAATGGACACTTTACCACGCTTGTCCAGTCCAAATTGGCCGGAAAGGCGGATAGTAAGAGAAAGAAAGTAGCAAGAAGATAGAAGAAGAAGAAAAGAAAGTATAACAACATAGAATCTCACAGCGGAAACGAATAATCTATATTATAGAATAAATCTTTACATAAAACAAACTGTCATATTTACATAACAGATAACAATCAGAGTATACTAACTTATTCAGCACGGATAGTTATAATACCATGTCCTTACAATTGTTGATAAACACAACCAAATGTAGTGAAATATAATCATCTAAGTGAATACATCATTGGACCTCCAGCTCCTCTCCTGAAGTTCTAATCTTCCAGCTAAACTTGAAAATATGCTCGGTCTGACCCGAGCATATAGGAAAAACCACGCCCGGGCCAGTCTGGTAAAACCAGCGTGAGAGTTTAAATCACGAGGAATTTTATTCGTTATAACTTTCAAATCCTTTTGAAATCAAAAGTATCCTGTAAGACCACGCCACACATAAACACGATGGGTTTGTCCTTTACGGTAACCAAAACACTTTTTATAGAAAATCCAGAGATATTATAATAGTGTCTAAGTATAAATACTTATTCAAATAGCTGAAATTGTTACATTAATTAAATTCCATTATACTAGGCTCTGCAACAAAAAAGGCATGTATTGGAGAATGGATTCCATACGAATGACTAGACACTGGGGTACCATCTATCACAGTACACGTCTAGAAAAATGTACCGAGGACCACGCTAGGACCCCTTGCAACACAAGACCGGACTACCCCTAACCTGGATAGATCGAATATGCTATCACCCCGAGTATTCCCACCCTTTCTGAGCTCCTTCCATCTATCATAGTAATAATATCCGAGTATATCTAGGAAGGTGATAAACATACCCTAATCGGGTGCGACCCACTTAGCGTTGCTGCATCCCCCTGCTTTCAGTTATTCCCGGTTGATGAGGCTAGAGGCTATGATTACCTTTTCAGGAATTTCCACTTAGAATACTCATTATCCTCTAATGACAATGTATTGATATCATTCACCCATGCAAGTCCGTTCTAGTCTGAACGAAACCAAAAGCATTATTCCTACTACGTCCATTTTGAGTCATCCTCAGGATTAGTAGAGATTTTCCATTGCACTTCATTGCTCCATCTTCGAATCCATGCTCTTGTTTTCACTTCGAAAATGTACTCGTTGGATCAAAGTGGTTTTCGAAGAACTTATCCGATCTCGTTCTCTTCGAAACAACGTTTGATATTTTCGGTAAACTCAACTCCGGTTCTTTAAGAAATAAACAGACGACAATAAGATCGGAGATCACCTCCTAACCGTTAGTGGACGATTTACCTTATCATCATCCTAGAAGAACAAAACGAGTTTATACGTACAGTATAGTACCTCGAACGGTAACTGTACCATATAAGTCCCGTGTTTCTTCTAGATATTTCCAAAGTTATATTTTGGTTCTTGATTTGATAGTTAGTTATTTAACTATCAAATAAACAATCATTCAACCAAATATCTCATTTTCCACTGAAAACATTAAGTCTCATTTAATTTGATTTTAACAAATTAAATCTCTTTATAAAAAGGTATGTACTTATGTCATCGGAGTAAGCACGTTCTCCAACCATTCCTTCAAAAATATTTGAAAACCCTTTTAAAATAAATTTGAAAAGCATCATTACGGTATTAACCATCGATTCACAACTCAATGGTTACGTTTCTATCCCAAAGAAATCCAAACTTAACTGTAGGCAGTCCCTGCCTCCGATTTCGCCATGATAGTATACATTACCTTTCGAAAACTTAATAATTTTCCAAAATAATACTTACAAACTTTCAATGTGAGTTTTTTCCAAGTTCTAATTAAGTAAAATACTCTTTTAAAAGTTCACTATATAAAATATTATTTTTAAAACATTATTAATATTTAATAAATTTATCTTTGAAATAAATATAATTTAATACTAATTAACCCTTAAGCAATAATTAACTTTAAACAGTCACTATAAAATAACTTTAATTAATAATTAATATACTTTAAACAATTTAAATAATTATATAGCTTTGAAACAATAATTAATACCTTTTTAAATAATTTTTAGAATAATAAAATAATTACTTTAAATCATTATCAAAATATTTATCAATTAACTTTAAAATATAATTTATAAATAATAATCATCCTTAAACAATTTTGGTTCAACAATCAACCTCCAAATCGGAAAAGACTTATTATTTTTAATAATACTAAATCAAATTACCATCCGTTCCATAACAGTCCAAAATAACAGATACAAGTATTCACATCAATTAGTTGTTTTTAACAATTAATTCAACATCATATTGCCAATATAATTTATCAGAAAATAAATAGATGTTCGTACGAATATAATAGAAGGACAAGATTTTATTTCTGCTAGTAAATGTCCACGACAGATATATTCAGTAATAATGGCAGAACAGTGATTTATTCTGCCAACATGGTTTATTTTAAAACAATTAGCGAATAGTGTTTTATTCCGCTAAACATTGTAATTAACTTAAATTAACTTATTGTTAAATTACCTGGGAAAATTAATTGAACGACAAGTCATATAAATTTAAACGACATCATTTGTTTAAAATCGGTTGATTAAATTTCTATCCATTTAAATATACCATAATTTTCACTTATTCAAACTCGATAACCATTCATATGATGGCGTAATGTTCGCCGATACGAACCCATCGCAACGAATTTTGCTTCGGTCGGACTTCATATGCATTAATTATAATATTTTAAAATTTACAATATGTGTGTGTGTATAATTCAATATTTTATATTTAAAAACCAGACCATTTTAAACTACTATAAACTACTATAAGATCAAATCGGTCAACATGCTTCACGATAACGAAGCTCTTGGCGATACGAACTCAATGCAATCAGTCTCGCGTTAATTGGACTTCGTGTGCATTAGCTATAGCAATTTAAACTTTACAAAAGAATAAATAAAGTTAAACATTTTTAAGTAGAGCAAAATTCCTTCCTCTCCTCCTCTGGGCCGAAGCCCATACTATAATTTTTTTTTAAAAAAACATGGGCCGAAGTCCATGATCTTCCTACCAAAAAAAAACAGCGAAACCTGTCTCCCACTTCCCTTCTATTCTTCCTCCCTTTCTTTTACTTTCCGTTCCCAGTTCAAAATTTTAAAACCCACGATCCCAAACCCGAGTTTCATTTTCGATCAACAGCTGCCTATGCTCGAACTAAACCTCACACACTCGAGACTAAACTTGAAAAGCTACTGCATCCATTCCCAATTTTCGAGCATCTTCCCCATCACCAGCTTGCACAACCTTCTCGTGCACGTGTGCACGTGCACCAATGACCAAACTATCGTTCCACAAAATCGAACGCACTCACGTACTCGCCTTCATCTGCTCGACTATATCCACCGTCTCATCAATGCCCTGGCCCACCCACGCAACCTCCGACCGAAAACTGGTCACGTGCGTACTAACACGCCCAGTAAAACTTCCTCCACGACCACATCGATCACCTGGAGTCAACGCCACCTACGCCACTTGAATCGCCCCCACTCCGAGCACCTCTAAGTCTACCACGGCCCAACTCGACGCTTCCCTCCTCTACCATTGACTAGAAACCCAAACTCAAATAAACAAAGCCCTAAACCCTAAAAACCCCTCGCTATCGCCAATCGAAGCCAAATTCAAAAATTGGCCATGGTGAACCTATTGCCCATGTCGCTAGGCTCCTCCTCAACCAAAACGCAACTTCCCTCATCAACCCGATCGCCGGAAATCATTTTTTTTAACAAAAATTGGCCATCTAACAAATTCTCACAATCTAGACTATTATAAAATACGATTTCTTCACTAAAATTCCTATCTTCGTATGTCGATCACAAATATGAACATGATTCGATGTTTTAAACATATCGATTTTTATCGTAAACCAAGTTATCTACTGTATGTTTGAGTTTTAACACAATATACAAAACGAACTAGCTGAAAACTATTTTTAGCATGTTCTATACTCAGAAACGAACACTTCATTAGTTTACATCATTTGCAAATTCGAATCGGATAGAGAGATAAAGATTTTTGAACCTAAGTATGTATAAATTTTTGTCTCTGTTAGCATAACAGAGAAATATTTTAAAAGGTTCTAGGTTTTAAAAATTTAAATCCTCACCTTCCACATTACTTTGATCTTTGAAACTTCAAGTTGAATCCTAGTTTTAGATCTAAACTCTTGAAATCTTGCTTTGCTTTCAAATTCGACAGAGCAGTTTGTTCTTTTCCTCTTTTTTTTTTTTTTTTTTTCCTTTTCTCGGTGTTTGTATACAGAGTATGTTTTGCAGCTTTTAACAATTGAAGCTAACACCTAAACAAGCCTATATGCGTGTGTATGTGTGTTTATACGCATGAAATGATGTCTCTTGTATAGTATTTTGGCTCAAGAAAAGTTTCGCAGATCTGTACAATGGTTTTGATGGAGTGAGGTGATTTCTTGGTGGCTGAAATTGATATTTTCTTTTGAGCTTTGAAAAGAAATTGAAAAGAAACTAAATGAATGTTTTTAATCTTTCCCCTTTTAACCCAAGCATGCATAAGTATATGCATTTATGTTTTTACCCATTTTCTTGTTTTTATCTTTTTATTTATGTTATTTACTTTGTATTTTACTTTGCTGAATTTTCTTTTTGTTTTCTACAGCTTCATACATATATTTTGAAAACAAGAAATATAAAGTGGTTTAAAAACACACTTCAAGTCTTCGTATTTATACACACACACTCTCTTTTATTAAAATATATAACTCAAGGCAAATAAAAATTTTGCTATTTTATTTCAAGTGTATAGAATAACATTTTTGTCAAAACACTATTTTGTAAAAGATTTCTTTTAAAAGTGATTTAAAATGATTTTATGATTCTTTTTATATCATCATCGTGTATTTTTGTATGTATCTTTTCTTTCCATTTTCTAATATATATATATATATATGTATGTATGTATGTATGTATTATTTTTAATAACCATATTTACTTAGTCCATATATATACTTACCATTACATAGATTGTTTTCAACATAATATTTTTATTTGTTTTTAGCATACAATATTTATTTGTTTATAAATACTATAACATTTCTTTTTGAACTTATATTCTTCTTAACTAATATGTATGTGTGTGTGTGTGTGTGTGTATATATGTATATAGGAAAATTCAATTTTAAACTCTTTCTATTTGTAGTACATTGTATTTTCCATAAGTCATATCATTTCTATTTATAATATATTCTTCTTATTCGCTTACATTTATTTGCTATGAATTTCTTTCCAAGTCATATATATAAATTCTATTGTTCTATATATATATATATATATATATATATATATATATATATAATTCCAATTAAATCAATTTCCTATTTTATAAATAAAATCTAAAAATTCAAAATATTATCTTGGTTTAAAGTTATATATTCTTACCAATTAGCATTTATAGAGATTTATTTTGATTAAAAATATCGTATTATTGAATATTAAAAATTAATATTCAGAACTAAAGACGATAAAAATTCTGGGTCGTTACACCGTACAATATTTATAAATCATTATATAATCCAGTCTCAACGGATGTATCAACATCCAGTCTCGATACATTTTGATTAGGAATATTTAGAATATTGTATTTTTTATTATGATTTTTATGATTACAAAACATTATAATTAGTATCAGAAAACATACCATTTATGGATATTCTATTAAATATACCTAAATTAAACAAATAATTAATATAACACATTGTGATAAGTATAAAACAGAAAGGAAAAGCATATTTTATTTCAAACGAGATTTTATTACAGAATTAATAATTTACTGCAAATTACAGAATTGATCATAGGTCATACTCCGAACTATATCTTTAATAATAGTTGCAATACCTTTGGTGTCACATTTTTTGGTATCAACGTGAACTACCAAAAATGTCTCTCTATAAATATTATTAAATATTACTATTGCTTAAAAATAGGATGTAACAGTTAATTTTTTTAACAATTCAAAACATACTTATCTTATTATCACTTAGAAATAGGATCTTACGAATAAACCTTTTTCAAAGTTATTTTTTACCAATTAATAACAGAAATAAAAATTTAAAACAATATAAAATTAAATCCATTCTTTAGTAATTAATAATAGAAATAAAAATTCAAACGCCTCTAAAAGTAGCATCTAATAATTAAATATACTTTACAAATTTATAAAATTAAACTTTCTTTAAAATTCAAAATACTTCTCTACAAATATACAAATCTTAGTATCACTTGAAATAAAAAATTATTTTTTTGACAGATTTAAATATATACAATTTATAATAAAAATAATTCACGCGCGAAGCGCGTGCCATTACACTCGTCAAATATAATCAAGTTGATGTGGTGTCTTGAGGTCGTTATTATTATGCCTTTACTTTCCTTTGATGCACCAAGAGTTTGGTAGAAAATTGCCCTAATATATGATAATATCTGCACTATAGGATTTTTATTTGGTAGAAAATTACAATAATATTCGTGGTATACGCGGGGCAACGTTGCCTTTCATCAAGAAAAACAAATAACCGTACTTCCAATAGTATAAGGCCATAAACCAATAAGATTTTGGGACGCTAAAAGGAGCGTTCGAAAGAGAATGGAAATGAGTAGGTTTAGCTAAAGCGGTATGCGGCCTTTGTGTTTAGGCAAAATAGGAAGAAGAAACAAATGTGGATAAATTGAATGAATTTAGTGCATCGCCTTAAAGTGAGACTCGTGTCGCAAACGGGCCAAAATTCTTGTTTCGTCTGAATGAAAAATTGAAGGAATCATTCAAGAATGCACCGTTTTACCAAGTCCTTTTAAAAAGTTACGGATGACATAAAGTCAATGGATTCTAACATGTTTATTTTCAAATAACCATTCTCAATCACAAAAGAGTAAATTCAAACTGAGATATATATTCCAAGAAGAGAACAAGACTGTCAAATTATTTTCAATCGAAAAAACACGATAAGAGGAGCAAATGAAACAGATACAAACCCTTGGTACATTCGATACATATATGTAAATATCTCAGAAAAGGAAACCAATCAGGAGCACAACAGTAGTTGCAAAAGCAACAGCAGGTGCAGACATAGCCGCGCCAGAAACAGGGCTGGACGCTGGTGCGTGATGGTGGCCTGCATGACCAGATGCCTTCTCCACTCCCAAACACATCATTGCCACTATCATTACCACAATGGCTAAAACCTTCGACTTCAAAATTGCCTCCATTTTACCCCTTCTTTAGCTTTTTTTTTTTCAATGTATATTTCTTATGTATGTACGAAGACTTGGTGCAATATAAGTTGCAGGCAGTCGGTTTATATAGATGGAAGGAGTTGGGGACAGGCTCGTATATATGACCCTGGCCTTTTACATTTAATACTTTTTAATATGCATTGACTTTTGACAAATGTACCGTAAAATCTTTATATTCTGGAAAATTAAGAAACTGCTTTGTTTTTCTTTAAATTGAGTCTTTTATTTTTGATGTTTTTAAGCTATCTTGTTATTTTCTTTATTTTGGACGTTACTGGAAGCAAATTAGAACGAGGGCGGCACATTATTAGGCATGACAGCTATTGTCGTATACTAACTTATAGATATAATTCTTTCACCGAATCTACATATGCCGAGTCTTTGATTGACTTTAGGGTTTTTTAAATATTTACATTTCTAATAACTTCTTTGTATCTGGTATGTTAAGCCTGATGTAGTACAGATCATAGATGTAGTACATCAATGTCGTACTATGTATATCAATAGTCGTAATTTTTAGTATGGATTTTATTAATTTATACCATAACCACACATGTTCTCTTTATTATTATAATAATGTGTACATGTTTTATTTATTAATAATTTAATATTGTCACATCTTATTATTATAATAATGTGTACCATAACGACACATGTTTTCTTTATTAATAATTTAATATTGTCGCACTATTTTGGTGTCGGCGTAAACTATCAAAATTGCTCTTCTATGGATATTATCTAAATCTTACATCACTTGAAAATAGAATCTAACAAATAAACTTATTTTACCAATTCAAAATACCATTTTACAAATATTACCAAATCAAATCTTAATTACTTAAAAAAAATCTAACAAATAAACTTTGTTAAGCAATTCAAAATACCCCTCTGCTAATATTGTCAAATTAAATTATATCACTTGAAAATAGGATCTGACCAATGAATTTCCTTTAGAAATTCATTCTTTATTAATTGATATTAGAAATAAAAATTGAAACAAACAAAAAATCAAATGTCGCAAAATAGAAATAAAAACTAAAACTAACTACACCTGATTTAAACACAAAAATATGACTAAACGTGTATAATTTGTAGAAAAATAATTAAACATGTATAATTTATAGAAAAATAATTCACACGCAAAACGCATGCCGTGATGCTTGTTAAAAATAATATGTATTTATTAAAGGATAATGTTTTTTATTCGAATACATATTCTATCATTGCACCATAACAATAGGTGAAATTCAAAGAGATTATTTGGATAATTTAACAACCTTAACATATGATATTAGGGCATATGTTAATATTTCCTTTTTATCTAACATTGTTGGCTCAAGGTGTGTCTCGGGATCATAATTCAACTCCGAAATTAGTACCGGGCAATCCATATTTATGCTTAACCTACAAAAGCTGAGTTGTATGTATTTTTAGGACTAAAGAGCCGAAGTAACAATAGCAATCCATATCATATCGGTGCTTGAAAACTTTTGAAGGACTGATAAAAGTATTAATAGGACATGTATCGTGGACGAATCATTGCTTTCAAAACAAAATTCTGCACAATTATAGTGCAATTGATAATTATCATCCGCTTCACACGATTAACACCAACCATTCAAACTTATGAATTCAAAGTGCAAGGATTTTAGGACATAGTCGACCCTATCATACCCTAGCTTTCAGAAGGATAGTGTAATTGTGAATATTGATGGGGAGGAAACCTCGATGATCCCGTTCATAATGTATCTAAGTTATAACATTTTGAATATTTTGACCGACATTAAATTATGACGCAATGGAATATGCAAAAAGGTGCGAGAAATGCCAAAGGTTTGCAAAAATCCCGAGGTTGCCCCCGACCAAGGTAACACACATCTTTTGCAATTTGAGGGATAGATCTTATCGGCGAACTTCCAATGACCAGAGGTGAAGCTAAGTATACCACGGTAGCGGTTAACTATTTTACAAAATAGGTCAATGTGAAGACCCGTCATTCGTAATACCCTAAATCAACATTGAATTACAACTTCTGACTCCTGAATACCAGAAAAGACACTGCATTAGGTAAAATTTAAAACTAAACATCATACCAAGATACATCGATGCAATCTGACAACAGAAGATAACATATAATATACTGAATATAAATGAACAGAACATGATGCTGGAACTGTGCCAGCCCGCAGCGGAAGAAACGAATGAATTTCAAAAAATTTACCATTATGTATCATTAATGGGCATATAAAGTCTAAATTCATTTTGAACTTTTCTAAGTTTCTTTTAAATAAAATCAATATTTAATTTAATTTATAGATAAAAAATTTACTTTAATTTAATGTGTATGTAAATTAGAGTATATCAAATATACTCTTACGTACATATTTATGTGTAGTAGAATGAATGTATCAAATACATTAATGTTGTGAAATATAATTGTAACATATAAGAAGTTTATATTTGTGTGACTAAGCATGAGAAAATTTAAAAAAGAATGTTTTCTTTCTCTTAACATGTATGATAAATCAAGGAAAGATAAAGCTTTCAATGTAGAGAGAGAAACACTTATGTTTCTCTCTCTTTTTAATTACATTGAATGACATATTGAATGACATTTACCATAGAAGTTGCGTACGCCTTTGTGTAAGTTTTTCTTTTTTTAAGTAACAAAATATACAGGTATAATAATTAATAAGTTTATACATACATATGTCAAAATAATTTGTCCATATATATGAGTTTGTCAAAACAAGAATTAACAATTGTAACAAAGGTTTTAATTAAGGGAGAGCTTTAAACTAAATTCAACTGTTTCACAAAAAGGTCCGTTTTGATTAGATTAAAATAACATAAACACGCGTATATTTATACATATAAATAATTGCAAGTTATATATTCATTTTAAAATAACACACACATATATATATGTAACGAAGATTGCAATTTAAGTAACATATATGTTTAAATTTAATGCTAACAAAATGATTCAATCTTTTAATCTCCGGTATGAAATAAAAGTCTATAACTTTACATAAATGACCACTTGTGAATTCTAATACAAACGAAAAAAAATTACTTTTATGACTAAAACAAGTAAAATTAAATCATTTTGGAAATTAACTATGCAACATTGGAAATTAATTTTAGTTTATTAAACCACCAACAAAAATAGTTTATTAATGTTTATGGATACAAATGTTACAAAATTTTATATAAAACATTGAAAGAGGTGTGTCCGCTAGGGGTAGCTAGCCCACTTGGCCCGGACAAACCGTCATGTTTTAGTCATTCCAAATTGGCACAAGTGCCGGTGTCATCCATCATCGTTCTCTTTCTTCAAATCCATCAAACTTTCACCAAATCTAACCACTTCATTCTGGATCATCCACCACATACATAGTTGTTAAAGGGTTCCAATATTGACAGAGAGTAAGCCAATAAGAGGCCCTCTTTAACAACCAAGCGTCGTTTTTCACACGGTTGGTTCTTTTACATTTCAAAACCGATTCATATTTGATGCTAAAATATCATATTTACTTCAAAATATCCTTCATTTTAAATTCATCATGTTTACTCAAATATGTTATTTTCACTTGAAAAAAGCATTTCAAATTCCAACTTACATTATAACCTCATTTAACCACAATCATATTTAAATTAACGATTTAGATATAAACATTCCAACTTTGGTAGTTTGAAATTTTGGAAAATTATTTGAATAGTTATAAATAGTATTAAAATAGTTTAAATAGTTTAGAGATTTAAAAACAGTTTTAATATAAAATGATTTGAGTAGTGAAAATGGCTTATATAGTGAAATAGTCTGGAAAATCTAAATAGTTTGAATATCAAAAAGAATAGATTTTAAATAGCTTTTATTAAAATAATTTATTTTGAAAATATTATCTAATCAAACTATTTCTTTCCATTTCAACAAATCTGGGCCATGTCAAAGAATAGATTTTAAATAGCTTATATTAAAATAAATTATTTTGAAAATATTATCTAATCAAACTATTTCTTTCCATTTCAACAAATTTGGGCCATGTCCAATTTCAATTCAACAAAACTCAATTTCCAATCTTTTAATTCAATTGACTCAGTCTCAATTTAACTTCAAATAGCCTTGGTTTCAATTTCAATTCGAAATAACTTCAATTACCGAAACATTCATTTTTAACTTCAAATTCAATTCTATTTCAATTTACCGATTTAGATCACTCAAATCAAATTATCATCATAGTACAATTTTAAGATATAAATCTTTAAAATAATTCAATTTTCAAAATTAAAGTCATATATCGATTATAACTTCACATTTTCAATTCAATTCTTTAAAACAATTTCTTTTAACCAATTCGATTTCAACATTTCAAAGCTTGAATTAGAAAATAATTTAAGTCGTATAAATCCACAATTTAACAATTTCATTAAACCAAAATCCAAAAATCAATATTTTTAAAAGCATTGAATTTAACCAATCTAGTGTCCGTATATAATTTTTACCTATGGCCAAGTGATCGGTTATTTCAATTTTAACTATAGGGACGTATATATATATCATTTCAATCCGAATCAAAGTGTTATAAATATATATCATTTCAACCTATTTCTTAATGTATTCGAAATAATTTAAATAACAGTTTATATGCTGTCACTTAATATACAGAGTGATAACAGAGATATATAAAAATAAATAAACATCCAATCATCCAATTTTAACTTTCTTCAAATATAGAGATATATAAAAATAAATAAACAAGTGTCGTAGTCATCCATCATCGTTCTCTTCCTTCAAATCTAGCAAACGTTCACCACATCCAACCACTTCATTATGAATCATCCACCACGTACATAGTTGTCAAAGTGGTTTCAATATTAACAGAAAGTATGCCAATAAGAGGCCCCGGTCTCTTTAACAGCCAAACGTCGTTTTTCACACCGGTTGGTTCATTTACATTACAAAACCGATTCATATTTGATATCAAAATATAATATTACTTCAAAATATCCTTCATTTTAAAATCATCATATTTACTCAAAATATGTCATTTTCACTTGAAAACATCATTTCGAATTCCAACTTAGGTTATAAGCTCATTTAACCACATTCGCATTTGAATCAATGATTTAAATATAAACATTCCAATTGATTTAACCACTTTTAAATTACCAATTAAATGTGTTCTATCATAATTCTTAGTCAAACAGAAATTAATAACCTTTCAAATTTAAATTTCCATGTTAAAGTCAAGATTTAAATATTAAATTAATTTAAATGTTAAATTACAATAGTAATAAAATCTTAGTCCATTATAACTTATATTACAAACAAATTCTTTTAATTTGATTTACATTCTTATTATTAAATCAACAAATACCTTATGAAAGCATTAAACATAAGTTTACATTTTATTTCACTCATTAGAGTTAACGTCGTTTCTTATATTAATTGCAATATTACAATTATATTAAATTTCCAAATTAATTTCAAACAGATTAAATAATAAGGTGATAATAAATCAATTGTTTCCACTTAGTAATTCAAACACATTAATAAAATTATTGTTTACAAACATGGTTCATAGAATTATTTACTAACTAATTGATTTCATATTCTATATTAAAACTAAATTCAAATACATATAATTTCTCTTTTTAATGCAATATTTATTTTATTCCTCATTAACCATTATTATTACCATCAATTGAAATTATATTAAACAGTTATCAATTACATTCAATCAACGTTATTAAATTATAGTCCAATATTTTTTTTTTCATTTATAAATCATAAATTTTAATTTCTCACAATACTAAATTCTAAAATCTTATTAAATTTAATATTTTTAATTATTAAAAATGCAGGTCATTACAATCTCCCCCGCTCAAAACTTTTCGTGCCCGAAAAGGAACAAGAAGGAATCAAGAAATTTGGTATATTTTTATTCAAAATAATCAATTTATAAACAATTAAACTGCATATTTAAGTTTAATAAAAATTTGAGAATAATTCAACTTCTACAAAAAAATTCTAAGTCCTAAATTTACAAAAAAAATTGACAGCGTCTCCTTTGCGCGGCGAGGTCTTGAAAAATAACAATATCAATAATTACAATATATATAAACCATATTTCACTAGTAAAATATCATAAACCGTTAGAAAAACAATAAAATTTCTTTCCAAAAATCATAATCCGAAAACAACCTATATGTCGGGCAAACAAACTCCATTTATGAAACCAAAAGCAATAGTTATTGCTTCTATAAACAAGTATTTCACTTATATAATCCAAAAAAGTTAAAACTATGTAAAAAGAATAATATATTAATTGTTTCAATTAATAGCACAAGCCACACAACCTATAAATAATCATATACAAACAAAAGCAGTACAACCATTACATGCAATAAAAAAATCCATCACATATTCATAACATCCAAAACTAATGGTTTGTCTAAGTTCAGAAACTTTTCATCGTACAAGGATGATAAATAAATTATCGAGTATACCTTACGCTCAACAGCCTTAGATAATTACTTAATAGATTATTCATACAACCTTAAACAATTTGAAGTATCATTTCTTAAACTTCCTACAAGACAAATATAATATAATTTTCAATATTATTCTGTTGATTTCTTTAACGCATTATTCGCTTTCCACTTATTTTATTTCATTCATACAAGATTATCTCTTATTAATTTACATTCATTTACTTACATAGATTATTTCTCATTTAATTATTTAGAACATCAATAAATCAATTCTTAAAATACTATATAAGTTTCTTATAGCTTAATTCACATTTATTGCTTACTTACATAACTTGATTTCCATTTAATATTAATATTCATTAATAAATCATTTCATACTTGAGTTTCTTTACTTTTAAGTTTACATTTATTTCTTTACATACGGTATCATTTAACATTAAATATATTTATGAACTATTTTTGTTACTTAAGCTTTCACTTGTATAATATTATATTACATGTTCATATTTAACAATTCAACTTTCTAACATTTCTGGTAAGTTTTGTATATGTTTTTAGAATGTAACTGAGTGTTATACAAGTTTATCTTCTTCATTTTAGTTAACAAAAATGTTCAATAGTTTGCATCTTCTTAATTTTCATTATCTTTTAATTCACAAGTTACAAATCTCCAATTTCTATACAGTTTCATTAAGCACTTAGCTTCTAATTTTTATTTCCCATTTTAGAAGTTTTCAACAACAAAAATTTCACTTTACTTCTACAACTGAAAATCATTAATTAACAGGAATGTAAGAATTCAAATACTGGGTTCATTTCAAATCATTTTGAAATAATATATATACTCGTATCTTTTACATATATCAAATCATATCTAGAAAATTTAAATCAAAATCTGTTTATCGAACCAAATGCGTAGCAAAGCCACAAAGTGGCCTTCCCCACTTTGAGACTTGAAAATAAATGTCAATGATGTAGCCGTTATCGCCGAAATTATTTTCCAGCAACAGAAGAGAGGAGTACAAAAGTTACTTCCTTTTTAAAATTCTTTTAAAAACATATATTTCTATCCAAAAATACTTCCAAATAATACTAATATTATATTCCAAAATCTTTGAAAACCAATTTCGAAACTTTGGAACTTAAGTTCTCAAATTTCCAATTAAATTCATTTTATTTATAAATCATATTTTCTAAACCATTTTTGTAAACTTAATTTTTTATGGCATACAATAGTCAACAGTTTTAAGGACCTTGACTATCAAAACAATAAATGACAATAACTAAACATTATCATTTCCTTACAAACAACACACCAAAAATAACTATATTAATTTATGAAAAGTTATTCTTTTAAATACAAAATAAAATAGAATATTAGGTAAAATTAGTTTATTTACCATTTTTTTAAAACAATATTGTGTTGGTTTACCTGTTTAAGTGTTTAGAAATTCTTATCGATGCCATAGAGTCCTATGTATTGACTGGAATTCATAAATACTCAAGAGAACAAATTAACACAATACAAATATTTTTATAGCATTAACAAATACGCTCTCTTGTATATTTACACTCAAACTCATTCTAAGGTATTTCTAACCTCATCTCCAATGAGTTAACCCCAAAGAGGCTAAGGTATCTCTAAACAAAATCTCCGATACCAATTGTGATGATCCACCTTTTTGGAGGGCTTAAATCGACAATAAACCACACATGTCTAGCTCAAACCATTCAAAAGGGAGGATTGTCAATGGGGTAAATAAGAAAATAAGAGAAAAGAAGAAAAAGCAAAATACAAAATTTCACAACAGAATGACAAAATATAATAATCAAATAAACAGTTCATGAAGCTGTTTTATAATATACATTTGATTATACAAATTTTATAACATAATCAGAGTACAAACAATAACATAACAATAATGATGCAATGGAAAAAATAATAGTAACTACGATCTAGCAAACTCCATCTTCATCTTCAAGGGATAATGTCTTCAAACTGAAATGCTCAGGTTGACCCGAGCGTAATGAAAATACAAAACACTCGAGTCAGAACTAAAAGATCTAATATAAGTTAAATGAATAACACCAATTACAGTAGTGTAATAGCGTTAGAGATGTTTATGGGATTTTACATCTCCTATCCAGTGTATAACGTGCATGCAATAACTAAAGTGATATTACATGATTTTCCATCTCCCAGCGATGCGCTAAACTATCTATATGTAGTAAGATATGCTATATATGTAGTGTCTAATCAATAAAATAAACATTTTTCTTAGCGTTAAGGCTTTACATTAATCCCCTTTAACATATTTTTAAACATTGTCATATAGTTTGCCTTTGACACCACAAGTAACGTCAGTAGTCAGGGAGTCATCGTGATAAGACAACACTAAAACAAAATCATAGTGGTCGCATATAAGGATATAAATATGACAAGGCACATCAGGTAATGCTTAAGGTAGGATACTACCAGTTCGGGTTGCATGGCTAACGGTAATGCATCGTAGCTACGACCGCCCACCGCATCCAACACCCCTAAAATAAAATCAAGGTGCAGCGATCAAGCCAACAACAATATAGTAACACGAAGAGGCATGTCCTCTAGGGGTAGCTAGGCCACTTGTCCCTCACAAGCCGTCCTGTTTTAGTCATTCCAAATTGGCACAAGTGTCGGGGTCATCCATCATCGTTCTCTTTCTTCAAATCCAACAAACGTTCACCAAATCCAACCACTTCATTATTAATCATCCACCACGTACACAGTTGTCAAAGTGGTTCCAATATTAACAAAAAGTGCACCAATAAGAGGCCCCGGTCTCTTTAACTACCAAACATCGTTTTTCACACCGGTTGGTTCATTTACATTTCAAAACGGATTCATATTTGATATCAAAATATAATATTTACTTCAAAATATCCTTCATTTCGAAATCATCATATTTACTCGAAATATGTCATTTTCACTTGAAAACATCATTTCAAATTCCAGCTTAGGTTATAAGCTCATTTAATCACATTCGCATTTAAATCAATGATTAAAATATAAACATTCCAACTTTGCACAGTTTGAAATTTTAGAAAATAGCTTAAGTAGATATAGATAGTTTTAAAATAGTTAAAATAGTTTAGAGATTTAAAAATAGTTTTAATATAAAATGATTTGATTATTGAAAATGGTTTATATAGTAAAATAGTTTGGAAAATATAAATAATTTGAATATTAGAAAGAATAGATTTTAAACATTTTATATTAAAATAATTTATTATGAAAATATTATCAAATCAAACAGTTTCTTTCCATTTCAAAAAATCTAGGCCATGTTCAATTTCAATTCAACAAAACTCAATTCCCAATCTTTCAATTCAATTGACTTAATTCCAATTTAGCTTCAAATCAACTTGATTTCAATTTCAATTCGAAAAAACTTTAATTGTTGAAACATTTTTTTAACTTCAAATTCAATTCCAATTTCAATTTACCGATTTAAATCACTTGAATCAAATTAACCTCATTGTTCAATTTTAAGATACAAATCTTTAAAATAATTCAATTTTCAAAATTAAAGTCATATATCAATTATAACTTCACATTTCCAATTCAATTCTTTGAAACCATTTCTTTTAACCAATTTCAATTTCAATATTTCAAAGCTTGAATTAGAAAATATTTTAATTCATATAAATCTATAAATTATTACCTTTTAAAATAATTTCACTCAACCAAAATCCAAAATAAATATTTTTAAAACCATTAAATTTAACCAATCCGGTGTCTGTATATAATTTTTACCCAATGGCCAAGGGACCAGTTATTCCAATTTTAACCATAGGGATGGATATATATACCATTTCAATCCAAATCAAAGTGTCATATATATATATATATATATATAATATCATTTCAACCTATTTATTAATGTATTCGAAATAATTTAAATAACTGTTTATATGCTATCACTTAATATACAGAGTGATAACAGAGATGTATAAAAATAAATAAACATCCAATCATCCAAAATGTCAACAAATCAACATCCATCATAATCAACATCCAAATCAGCCAATAATTCACAACAATTTTGTTGGTTATCAATATCAGGTACTTTGTAACGACCCAGAATTCCTGTCATTTGAAATTCGTACGTTTAATTGATTTTAAATATTAACAAGTAAAATTTGTAAGTCGAATATTTTTTTTCGAATATCTAGATTTAATTGGATAATTAAATCGATAATTTAATATTTGAAATTACAGAAATAATTGGAAATTGGGTTTAATGTGATTAAAATTGATTTGTAAAGTTGTATTAAATCATATTGGAGTTAGAATGATGTTATAGAACTTTTAAAATTGAATTAAAAGTTAATTTGTGGAAATTGAATATTTTAATATTTAATTGACGACCAAAAATAGCCATTTTTCAAACAGTGTTTGATTTCAACGAAACTAGTTTCATTGGATCCATAATGTTATATTATAGTAAGATTTCAAATTTCGTGTCAATCGGATTTACGGTTTATCCGGGGCAAGCTAAAACGCGTAGAAATCGGTTTAAGTGAATTTTAAATTTAAATAGTCGATTTGAAAACCTATCTTTCAAATATGATCGAATTGGCTCCCGATATATATTCCATTGCGTTCGAAATAGGGGTAAAACATTATAAATACCAGGTGACACGCTTCCTTTGGAGTTCGTAAAAATTTCGGGTGAATAGTGCGCGAATATTTTCTATAAAAGGACATCAACATTCATTCTTTTCACTCAAACCCTAACCACGCTAGGGCTAGCCGCCACCCATATTCAATGGCCGAAAATTGTGCTTCTTCCTCCTCGTTTTTCTTTAAATCCATCGACTTTCACGCGAAGTCTTCAACTACAAACGTGTAGAGCACGACGAGATCGTTCAATCCAACGGTGGATTTTCTTTATTATCGTCGTTTGGAGCCATATTTCAGCCGCGTTCATCACAAAGTCACGCGCGTTTTTCCACGTGATGGCACAGCCGAGCTCGACGTGGTCATAGGCGAAGGGAGAGTGGAGCATGTGCCTTCGTTTGACCGAGATGATCTAGGGTTTGAAAATTTAAAAATAAAATAAGTGAATTGATTATATCAAATTCGTTCAATCTTTAAAATGCCATAACCTTTTGATACGATGTCCATATTTAACGAAACGACTTGCATTGGAATCATATTGACGAGCATTACGCAATGGAGCTGAATTGAGATTTATTTGAGCTAGTGGAATTTTGGATAAAATTAAACGCGTGTTTAATTTTATTCGGAACGAAACACTGCAACTGTTATTGGAAGCAAGGTGAGAACTTCTCGCTCAATCGAATTTTTTTCGATTTTAATTTTAAATAGTTAATTAAAAATTGCTTGATTGTGTGATTGAATGATGGTTGCTATGTGTTGTATTGAAATAGACCCTATACGCCGCATATTAAGCGGAGGTTATTTTATTAAACACATATACCGCGATATTCCACCTTAAAGTGGAATTGGTATTATATATGTACTTGGAGTTGATTTCCCGCATTACATAGAGGATGAGACCCTATTGCACCGCATAATAGCGAATGATATTTTATATAAACCCATGTACCGCGATATCCCGTCTGAAACGGGATTGGTATTGTGCAAACATCTGTGGATGCAGGGAAACAGGTTGGAGGGATCCAACTAGATTCCTCAAATAAGTGAATTTATTTCAATGTTGTGTGTTGATTATTTATAATCTGTGTGTGATTATATTTGTGATTGAAATCGTTGGAGGCTAAAATTTAGCCGAATATAATTTTGGTATCGTTGGATACCGAAAATAAATAAAACAATTTGATTTTTGAACATTCAGGTTGAAAGTTATATTAAAATTTATTTTTGAGAATTGGATAAATTTAAAAGAAGGAATTCTAAAATAATAAATTTTTATTTTTTAATCTTATTGAATAAAATTTCAAAATATGGGAAAAGCTTTAATAAATGGATTTCGGGTAATATTATTTAAAAGTTGAAGAATTTATTCAAAATGCTGATTTTAAAGAGTTTGAAAAATAAAAGAATTTGTTTCTTTAAAAGGAATTTATTTTTAAAAGGAAATAAATTTAGAAATCCATTTGGTAATTGATTTTAGTGATTGAAAATAAATCTTTTGAAAATCCATTTGGAAATTTATTTGGTGTTTTGAAATGAATTTGGAATCAATTTGAAAATTGATTTGGGGTTTAGTAGAAATTGATTTCAATTTGAGATTTAAATGAAATTCACTTGGTGTTTAATTTCTTAGGAAATCAATATGGAATTTGATTTGGTTGTTTTTGAAATCAATTAAAAAATTGAATTTGAATTGAAAGTGAATATTTGAAATCAATTTGAAAATCGTATATCAGTGGATATTTGGAAATTTAAGTTCACCATTGAATTTAAAAAGGGAAGGGAAATTTGTTTAAAAATAAATAATGATTTATTTTTGAAGTGTGGAAATAAATTTATGGGTTTGGAACGTAAATTTAAAATAAATCGGTAAGGATTTATTTAATTGGTTTAAATGAACCATTTTGAAATGAAATTGTATTCTTCCTGGAAAGCCGAATAGAATTTCTGAATAGCTTTGAAATACACACACACACACACACACACACACACACACACACACACACACTCAAAATTCTAGAATTGGTTTTGAAAAGGATACTTTGGAGAAATTAACTTCTTAAGTTGTTTTAAATCTTTTAAGTAAAGATTTATTAAGTTGATATAGAAATGATTATTTCAAAGATTTAATCAATAATTGTTTTAGAAAATAGTTATTGAAATAGTTATACTCTATGTACTAATTTTATTTTGAAAATTAGCTTGGACTTAAGTTATATGTAATATTGGTATAATATTTTTATAATTAATATTTTAAGTAAAGTGTTTAAAGAAAAATAGTTTTATTTCAAAGTGTTTTCCCGATATATTTTGGATAAGTGTTATAAATTATTTTAAAGTATTTGAACTCGGCAGATTTCCAGTGAAAATGAATAAATATTTGGAAGTGTTTCTACGTAAGGAAAATGATTTGAAATTTGTTTTCAAAAGTTGTAAAGGTGAAAAGTGATTTGAAATTTGTTTTCAAATGATTGAAGTGTGGAAAAATATATCTTGTAAAGATATTTTTGGAAAATAAATAATTTGGGAAATTATTTGGAATCTGGTGATGTTGTGCATATCTATTGATAGTTAAATAACCGACTATCAATATTTACCTTTAAATGGGTATTTGTTGTGATTTGCTTGAACTTGAATGCTACACTTATTTTAAAATAAGCGCTCATTATTCGGTTTAGCCGGGAGAGGACCTCTGGGTCATGAATTCCATTCCGAATAGTGATACGTCGTAATGGATAGCATTTGAAGACCAGTGTTGAAGACCGGTTTTCGAAAACGGAAGGATTACCATCGAATGTCTCTGCATTGGCTGATCTTCGATATAGAGATTTCATCATCCTTTGTGATGGGAAGTCCGAACGTGATTAGTGAATATCCGGATTGCAAGGGCTTCTTTGGAAGTGCCTTCGGTTCCGTTCGATCCCGGAACGGACTTGTATGGATGTGTGTCTGACGTTACAATTTGAGATGTAAAGCTGGTTTCTATCGAATACATTTCTGTTGGTGGCGAAGAATTTACTCTCTTAGCTTAACACCCTTCTCTGAGACGTGCGAGCTCAGAGGTTATGTAGTTAATGGTTACTAGTGATACATTCCCAATTTGGTAATGTGACATACGAAGTGCTGCTGATTATTTGTTGATCGATGTATGACTTTTGTGAAAAACGTAGCTTTGTGGACGAGACTTCGTCGGACCTCACAACCCGGAAATGGTCGAAACAGGAAGAATGCAGTAAGGTTTTAGGGGGTAGCGCCCCTTAGGGTATGTTCATTTCCTTTTGGATAGAGGTGGTATCATAGTATGGAGCGCAGATACTTGACCTATGTGGTTGCTGCAAATTTATTACTTTGTGGTTGTTGGTATTGAGGATCCCCAGATAAAGGTTGTTTACAACCGGGGGATGGCATACTCTTGTCAATAGTTACCTATTTTTGCAGAGGTAACCCGGCCTTGTGTTGGCAGAGATCCGATTAGGTTCTCGGGGCGTCCCTCCAGAGGCGTACCCATGTGGCAATGGGAAGTTCCTTGGCCTGACCATTTGTTAGAAATCCAATCACCAATACGTGCCTTGTACGATTTTAGTTGTAGAATCTGCCATTTACTTATGGTGGTCACCACTATTTAGATGGTAGCTATAGTAGGCATAGTTCAGAATGTCTATGCTGACTAAGATTTATATTATACTTCCGAAATGTTTTCATGCACTTTGCACTTATAGTAATAATATCAAAGAAATTTGCGTATCAAGCATGTTTGACTATCATAAGGAGAAATCTCCTCCAATTCTGCGTTTGCATGGTGTGTGTGGCGGGAGGCCTTATGGTAGTTACATTTTCTAAAAGCATTGCGGATCTATCTAAAAAAAAATCTTTGTTTGTTTTTAAAGATAAACTGTTTTAAGTTCTCACACCAGTCCCACGACCGACCTGGAGTTTATTGTTCCTTTCCTAAACTCTGGGTGCCCACCAATTTCCACACGGACAGTCTAGAGTCAGGTTATTAGGTCATTCTGGAATTCAGGAGATGTTGTAGAGATCAGGAGCAAGCTGGATGGGGAAGCGTATCACTGGTATATGTTGTATTTCTTTTCCGCTGTTGTTGTTGTACACTCTGATAATGTAATGTGATGTGATGTAATGTAATAACTGATATAGTTCTTTGTTTTAAAGATATTCATTTATCTATTATATGTTGTTCCACTGCGATTGTGAGATTCTGATATTGTTCTGATGCTTCTTCTATCTTTTTCTTCTTCTTAAACCCTAAGGGTTCGGTTTTCCGGCACTCGATTGTTCGGCAGTTGATACAGTGGACGTATTAATGTCGATTTTCGAAAGTTGAAGAATCGGGTCTTGACAATTTTGGTGTCAGAGCATTTGGTTAAGCGACAACGTACCTTGGCTCTGTTGGGAATTACTCATTAGAGATAGAGTCAGTAGTACTCTAGAATGAGTGTGAGTATAATAATAGATATGAGCGCGTATATTATTAGTGAATATTAAAATGTTTTATATTGTGTTTGCTTATCCGTTGAGTTGTTTGTGACTTCTGGTCGGTATGTGGGACGCCATATTATCGATAGGGATTTCTAAACACTTAAACGAGGCAAGTCGACATAGTATCATTTTAAATTGGGTAAATGAATAATTTTACCTCGATTGTATTTTACATATAAAGGAAATAATTTTTCAGAAATTATTAAAGTGTATATAAATTGATGGTTTGGTTGTTGAAAATGTAAGAATATATATAAGTTAATTAACAGAATAATTGTATAAGAAAATGAATTATTAAGTATGGAATTATAATTAATGTGATTTACAATTGTGAAATAATCTTATATATAAGAATTGAAACTATATGAATATATTTATAAATATGAGTTGTAAATAAATATGAATTGAAAATGTTGAATCCTGTTTATTTTGGAAATTATTTTCCAAAATTAAAAGTTAAATAGTGAAATTATATAAGAAAATGACTTATAAATGTGATTTATGAATAAAAGGAAAATTTTGAAAGAATATTAAGCATTGAATTCACTACTGTTACTGGGAAATAATAAGGGTGATGACTGCAGCATCATCAGTATCATTTTCAAGTTTCTGTGTGATGGATTGGCTACCATAGTAAATTGAAAATTGAAGTTTGGTTGTGATAAACAAATTTGAAATTAAATCCAAGTTGTAATTGTTGAATATAAGTGAAACGAGTTTTGTACTTATAATATGAGGTAATAAATTTAGCTTTGGTAAAGTTAAAGGATTTGGGTTAGCATAGTAAATATATGGTGTGAAATTTAACTAAAGGAAGTTAAATGAATTAAATCAGATTTGAACTAGATTGGATAAGTTAATGGATTTGGAAGTTTAAATATATAAGTTGTATAACTTGTAAAGTGAGAAAATGTAAGTGAAACCAAATGTTAAAATGGTTAAATAATTTTGTTGAGCAAAACGAGATATGAATTTGAATAAGTGACGAAATTTGACTTTGGTAAAAGTAAATAGAATTTACTTTAGAATTGGAATCTGAATTGGATTTATAAATGGAAATTTAAGTTAAATTAAACAAATGATGTTTGAAATGGAATATAACTTAAGTAATGTTGAATGAAGTTGATTTTGGTAAACTAATAAAGTGAAGTGATGAATATGAACTTGAGTTATGTAATGAAATTCAACTTTTGTGGTTAAATGAATTAGCAATTGAAAGTGAACTAATGTGAATTGGTTGTAACAATTAAAATTTGTATCGAAACCTTATAAATTGCTTATGGGAATTATTTTGATTGCATTGCTTATGAAAACTATGTGTTTTCTATTGAAAATTAATGAAATGTAAATGAATTTCCTATATATGTCACTTACATGTTTAAATTGAGTAAGTACAGGTACAGGGACGGTAGTTGGCTGGATTTGGTCACGATAAAATGCTAATAAATAACTGCTTTGCTTAAAAATGCTAAAAATGTACGCCTACGCAATAAAATAAAATAAATATGAGCTGTTTTTCTGCTTTTCGACCGTGTGGGTCGATGTATATATATTTATATCTATTGCGATATTGCAAAAGCTCATCCATACAAGGGAGACTCTGCCAAAATTTTCCGTAAATTTTTGGAGTTAGAAATTTTTTGGAAATTTTTTGTTAACGAAAAGTCAATTTCTAAATTGAAATGAAAATGTAGGAATTGAACTAGAAAAGTGTAACCATCGGATTTTGGCAAAGTTAAGAAATTAAAATGAATCTGAAATCAAGTTGGAACGTTTTGTTTTTGAAAAAAAAAGTTAACGGATTCTGTAACTTTTTTTTATACTTGGCAATTTCGAGGACGAAATTCTTTTAAGGGGGGAAGTTTGTAACGACCCAGAATTCCTGTCATTGGAATTCGTATATTTAATTGATTTTAAATATTAACAAGTAGAATTTGTAAGTCGAATAATTATTTTTTCGAATATATAGATTTAATTGGATAATTAAATCGATAATTTAATATTTGAAATTACAGAAATAATTGAAAATTGGGTTTAATGTGATTAAAATTGATTTGTAAAGTTGTATTAAATCATATCAGAGTTAGAATAATGCTATAGAACTTTTAAAATCGAATTAAAAGTTAATTTGTGGAAATTGAATATTTTAATATTTAATTGACGAGTAAAAATAGCCATTTTTCAAACAGTCTCAGATTTTTACGAAACAAGTTTCGTTGGATCCGTAATGTTATATTATAGTGAGATTTTAAATTTCATGTCAATCGGATTTACGGTTTGTCCGGTGCAAGCTAAAACGCGTAGAAATCAGTTTAAGTGAATTTTAAATTTAAATAGTCGATTTGAAAACCTATCTTTCAAATATGATCGAATTGGCTCCCGATATATATCTCATTGCGTTCGGAATACGGGTAAAACATTATAAACGCCAGGCGGCGCGCTTCGTTTGGAGTTCGAAAAAATTTCGGGTGAATAGTGTGCGAATATTTTCTATAAAAGGACCTCAACATTCATTCTTTTCACTCAAACCCTAACCAGGCTAGGGCTAGCCGCCACCCATATTCAATGGCCGAAAATTGTGCTTCTTCCTCCTCGTTTTTCTTTAAATCCATCGACTTTCACGCGAAGTCTTCAACTACAAACGTGTAGAGCACGACGAGATCGTTCAATCCAATGGTGGATTTTCTTTATTATCGTCGTTTGGAGCCATATTTCAGCCGCGTTCATCACAAAGTCGTGCGCGTTTTTCCACGTGATGGCACAGCCGGCTAGACGTGGTCATAGCCGAAGGGAGAGTGGAGCATGTGCTTTCGTTTGCCGCTAGCTAATCGTCGTATAGCTCGATGATGGTGGAGCATAATTTGATTTACATACGGCGGCTATGGGTTTGTTAGGGTGCACGGTTTCACGGAGGGGAAAAGAAGGAATGTGCGGCCTGGATCTAGCAAAAGAAAATGAATGGACGAGATGATCTAGGGTTTGAAAATTTAAAAATAAAATATGTGAATTGATTATATTAAATTTGTTCAATCTTTAAAATGCCATAACTTTTTGATACGAGGTCCATTTTTAACGAAACGACTTGCGTTGGAATCATATTGACGAGCACTACGCAATGGAGCTGGATTGGTATTTATTTGTGCTAGTGGAATTTTGGGTAAAATTAAACGCGTGTTTAATTTTATTCGGAACGAAACACTGCAACTGTTATTGGAAGCAAGGTGAGAACTTCTCACTCAATCGAATTTGTTTCGATTTTAATTTTAAATAGTTAAATTAAAAATTGCTTGATTGTGTGATTGAATGATGGTTGCTATCTATTATATTGAAATAGACCCTATACGCCGCATATTAAGCGGAGGTTATTTTATTAAACACATATACCGCGATATTCCACCCTAAAGTGGAATTGGTATTATATATGTACTTGGAGTTGATTTTCCGCATTACATAGCGGATGAGACCCTATTGCGCCGCATAATAGCGGATGATATTTTATATAAACCCATGTACCGCGATATCTCGTCTTGAAGCGGGATTTGTATTGTGCTAACATCCGTGGATGCAGGAAAACAGGTTGGAGGGATCCAACTGGATTCCTCAAATAATTGAATTTGTTTCAATGTTGTGTGTTGATTATTTATAATCTCTGTGTGATTATCTTTGTGATTGAAATCATTGGAGGCTAAAATTTAGCCGAATATAATTTTGGTATCGTTGGATACCGAAAATAAATAAAACAATTTGACTTTTGAAAATTCAGGTTGAAAGTTATATTAAAATTTATTTTTGAGAATTGGATAAATTTAAATGAAGGAATTCTAAAATAATAAATTTTATTTTTTTAATCTTATTGAATAAAATTTCAAAATATGGAAAAAGCTTTAATAAATGGATTTCGGGTAATATTATTTAAAAGTTAAAGAATTCATTCAAAATACGGATTTTAAAGAGTTTGAAAAATAAAAGAATTTGTTTCTTTAAAAGGAATTTATTCTTAAAAGGAAATAAATTTAGAAATCCATTTGGGAATTGATTTTAGTGATTTGATTTGAATGAAATTCACTTGGTGTTTAATTTCTTGGGAAATCAATATGGAATTTAATTTGGTTATTTTTGAAATCAATTGAAAATTTGAATTTGAATTGAAACTGAATATTTGAAATCAATTTGAAAATCGTATATCAGTGGATATTTGGAAATTTAAATTCACCATGGAATTTAAAAATGGAAGGGAAATTTGTTTAAAAAATAAACATTGATTTATTTTTGAAGTGTGGAAATAAATTTACGGGTTTGGAACGTAAATTTAAAATAAATCGGTAAGGATTTATTTAATTGGTTTAAATGAACCATTTTGAAATGAAAGTGTATTCTCCCTGGAAAGCCGAATAAAATTTCTGAATAGCTTTGAAAAACACACACACACACACACACACACACACACACACACACATATATATAATTCTAGAATTGGTTTTGAAAAGGATACTTTGGAGAAATTAACTTCTTAAGTTGTTTTAAATCCTTTAAGTAAAGATTTATTAAGTTGATACAGAAATGATTATTTCTAAGATTTAATCAATAATTGTTTTAGAATATAGTTATTGAAATAGTTATAATCTATCTACTAATTTTATTTTGAAAATTAGCTTGGACTTAAGTTATATGTAATATTGGTATAATATTTTTATAACTAATACTTTAAGTAAAGTGTTTAAAGAAAAATAGTTTTATTTCAAAGTGTTTTCCCGATATATTTTGGATAAGTGTTATAAATTATTCTAAAGTATTTGAACTCGGCAGATTTTCAGTGAAAATGAATAAATATTTGGAAGTGTTTCCGCGTAAGGAAAATGATTTGAAATTTGTTTTCAAAAGTTGTAAAGGCGAAAATTGATTTGAAACTTGTTTTCAAATGGTTGAAGTGTGGAAAAATATATCTTGTAAAGATATTTTTGGAAAATAAATAATTTGGAAAATTATTTGGAATCTGGTGATGTTGTGCATATCTATTGATAGTTAAATAACCGACTATCAATATTTACCTTTAAATGGGTATTTGTTGTGATTTGCTTGAACTTGAATGCTACACTTATTTTAAAATAAGCGCTCGTTATTCGGTTTAGCCGGGAGAGGACCTCTGGGTCATGAATTCCATTCCGAATAGTGATACGTCGTAATGGATAGCATTTGAAGACCGGTGTTGAAGACCGGTTTTCGAAAACGGAAGGATTACCATCGAATGTCTCTGCATTGGCTGATCTTCGATATAGAGATTTCATCATCCTTTGTGATGGGAAGTCCGAACGTGATTAGTGAATATCCGGATTGCAAGGGCTTCTTTGGAAGTGCCTTCGGTTCCGTTCGATCCCGGAACGGACTTGTATGGATGTGTGTCTGACGTTACAATTTGAGATGTAAAGCTGGTTTCTATCGAATACATTTCTGTTGGTGGCGAAGAATTTACTCTCTTAGCTTAACACCCTTCTCTGAGACGTGCGAGCTCAGAGGTTATGTAGTTAATGGTTACTAGTGATACATTCCCAATTTGGTAATGTGACATACGAAGTGCTGCTGATTATTTGTTGATCGATGTATGACTTTTGTGAAAAACGTAGCTTTGTGGACGAGACTTCGTCGGACCTCACAACCCGGAAATGGTCGAAACAGGAAGAATGCAGTAAGGTTTTGGGGGGTAGCGCCCCTTAGGGTATGTTCATTTCCTTTTGGATAGAGGTGGTATCATAGTATGGAGCGCAGATACTTGACCTATGTGGTTGCTGCAAATTTATTACTTTGTGGTTGTTGGTATTGAGGATCCCCAGATAAAGGTTGTTTACAACCGGGGGATGGCATACTCTTGTCAGTAGTTACCTATTTTTGCAGAGGTAACCCGGCCTTGTGTTGGCAGAGATCCGATTAGGTTCTCGGGGCGTCCCTCCAGAGGCGTACCCATGTGGCAATGGGAAGTTCCTTGGCCTGACCATTTGTTGGAAATCCAATCACCAATACGTGCCTTGTACGGTTTTAGTTGTAGAACCTGCCATTTACTTATGGTGGTCACCACTGTTTATATGGTAGCTATAGTAGGTATAGTTCGGAATGTCTATGCCGGTTAAGATTTATTTTATACTTTCAAATTGTTTTCCTGCACTTTGCACTTATAGTAATAAAATCAAAGAAATTTTTGTATCAAGCATGCTTGACTATCATAAGGAGAAATCTCCTCCAATTCTGCGTTTGCATGGTGTGTGTGGCGGGAGGCCTTATGGTTGTTACATTTTCTAAAAGCATTGCGGATCTATCTAAAAATATTTCTTTGTTTGTTTTTAAAGATAAACTGTTTTAAGTTCTCACAACAGTCCCACGATTGACCTGGAGTTTATCGTTCCCTTCCTAAACTCTGGGTGCCCACCAATTTCCACACGGGCAGTCTAGAGTTAGGTTATCAGGTCATTCTGGAATTCAGGAGATGCTGTGGAGATCAGGAGCAAGCTGGATGGCAAAGCGTATCACTAGTATATGTTGTATTTCTTTTCCGCTGTTGTTGTTGTACACTCTGATAATGTAATGTAATGTGATGTGATGTAATAACTGATATAGTTTTTTGTTTTAAAGATATTTATTTATCTATTATATGTTGTTCCGCTGCAATTTGTGAGACTCTGATATTGTTTTGATGCTTCTTCTATCTTTTTCTTCTTCTTAAACCCTAAGGGTTCGGTTTTCGGCATTCGATTGTTCGGCAGTTGATACAGTAGACATATTAATGTCGATTTTCGGAAGTCGAAGAATCGGTCTTGACATATTTAACTAGTAGTTAAATCTAATATTAATTTAAATGTCAATTCAATTATAATTAAAATGTCAATTTAAACTACCAAATAGCAATCAATAAAATTCTCACATCATAAATTTAATTCAACTAACATAAGCAGGTTTAGTATCACAGTTCATCACCGGCCGCACCTCCCTGTACCCACATGACCAACTCCGGTCACATCTCCTACTCCGCCGCTGTGATCGACTTTCGACCACCAATCATCAATTTCTAGCGAAAACATTGGTCCTTTAGATGATAAGAGACCACAGATGCGTTTGTCTCACCGCCCTCTACACACAGCGCTTTCCAATCGTCGATTGGATGAAGATCCACCATTGAATTGCAAATCCTACAACGGACGTTCGAGAACGTTTTGTGATATCTGGAAAAACCGAAACTCAATTGCCAAAACGAACTGCAGAAGTAGATTACGTTCGTCGAGATCTTCACGATGATATATTATATGACATGGTTTGATAGTTTGGGTTTTTTGATTTGATTTGTAATTGTAACTTAGGATTTTGAGATGTCTGCCATTGGGAAGGAATAGATGATATAGAAATTAAACGTTCAAAAAATGAAAATAAAAGACTGTTAAGGTTTATATTAGGCCTATATATAGACAGAAATGGATAAGAATGGGTGGAACAGATCGAATGGGTCGAAGCGACAACAATGGCCCGAAAAACCCTTTTCGTTTTCGAAACGAAAATATGTCATCCAGTATATCGAAAAAATAGGTTTTCGATATTTTTAAACTCAATGGAACTAGTTTCACACCCTAATTCTATTGTATATAGAAATAGCTCTTTAAATCAATTTATATTCATTTAAATTCCTTTAATTAATTTCTACATGTTTCGAGCTCGCACGACCAAATGATAGGCCCGATTGCTACAAAGCTTGAAATCCTATAATAATTCACTATTACGGATCCACTGAAACTAGTTTCGTCGAAATCCAAGATAGTGCCCAAAAGATTAATTTTACACGTCACTTAAATATTTGATTTAACCACTTTAAATTACTAGTCAAATATGTTCTATTATCATTCTTAGTTAAACAGAAATTAATAACCTTTTAAAATTTAATTTTCCATGTTAAAGTCGAAATTTAAATATTAAATTAATTTCAATGTTAAATTACAACAGTATTAAAATCTTAGTTATATTGCAAAAAAATTCTTTTAATTTGATTTACATTCTTATTATTAAATCAAAAAATACGTTATGAAAACAATAAACATTAGTTTACATTTTATTTCACTCATTACTCTACAATTAATGTCTGTTCTTATATTAATTGCAATATTACAAAATTTCCAAATTAATTTCAAGCGGATTAAATAATAAGGTGATAACAAATCAATTGTTACCACTTAGTAATTCAAACACATTAATAAAATTATTGTTTACAAACAAGGTTGATGGATTTATTTACTAACTATTATTTCATATTCTATATTAATACCAAATTCATGTAAATACATATAATTTCTCTTTTTAATGCAACATTATTCTATTCCTCATTAACATTTATTACTACCATTAATTGAAATTACATTAAACAGATGTTAATTACATTCAATCAACATTATTAAATTATATTCTAATAAATTTATTCCATTTATAAATCATAAATTTTAATTTCTCACGATATTAAATTCCAAAATCTTATTAAATTTAATATTATTAATCGTCAAAAATATGGGTTGTTACGTTCGACCCCTAATGAGCTCTAAGTTCTATTACGAACTATATCATGACATTGTTATCATATGACAATGTTATGAGATTCTCAACATTTGGAATAGTCTCACTTATAAATTTGTGCACTTATAATTTTATATACATTATTTTTTATTACGGCAATATTCAAGGCGATGTACGCAGCCTTTTTTTCATTGAATAAGCCACAGTCTTTTATTTGGAACATTTCCAACTTAAAGATTCTTAACTTGAATTTATTATTGACATACTACACTCAATATGACTTATGAAGTTTGAGTTTGAACACTCCTACATAAGGAGTTTTTGTTTCCGTAAACAATTCTATGGTATTTATAAATACACAGAACACTTCAAACAACCATTTAGTGATATCAATTTGGATTTGATATTTTCTTCATATATCAAATACATAAACAATTCACAATATCGTTGACAATACAACATGTATGATAATTCCTTTTGCCAATGCAAAGGAATCAATCTTACATCTTTCATATTAAACACTTTAAAAAGCGGTCCATGCATATCATTTTGGACATTTCTGGCATCTTTTATACTTACTATAAAAGACATCATTTATTAATCCAATGTTGAGTATTAAAACAACTGAGGCTGATTTTAATACAAGTACATTGTTAGATCAACAACTTGTTGTTTACTTATATTTTGTAAATATCAATGTACCTTTAAACGTTTTTTCTTATGAACATACGCATCTTCTGCACTTTGATTGAAAATCAAAGTAATTGATATTTCTATCTTATTCAATCATTATGCTTATAAAATGATACTTTCATATCATTTCTTGGATCATACCCAAAGACTCACAAACTCAATATTGCTCCCACTGACTTTGAGATATTTTTTGTTAATACATGTAAACAGCTTACTCTAAATCGTTATTTAGAATTTTCTGTTTCAATACATATGTACCAAAACACTGGGACATGTCAAGCGATAATTTTGTGAGTAAATCCAAATTGACTTGAACATGTTGAATATAGAATTTATCACGTTAATTTCAACAATTGAAATTTGCGATATTATTCTTATCAACATTGCTCATTTAATTCCAATTTCATTATTCTTATTCATAAAGACACGGTCGAGGTCAGTGGATCATATCCCTTCAGTTATGACCACCAAAATCTATATTTTGATAGTGCACTATGAATTCTTTCGGATTTGCGCATCATACCATATAGAGTCAACACTCTCAATGGTTTAATTAAACAATCTAGGATTATATATTTTCGACATTAATAAGAAAGTCATAGTTTCTCTTCAATGTGCGAGAATACTTATTAGACATTCTAATCCTATGTGTTCGTTTAGGTTAGTTAATTTCATTTCATCTCATATAATCAGTTCTATCTATGGATCGTAACAAATTCCTTTACACTACCAATAATTCCTCAAAGAAATTTCCTCACAATGAAGTTGGTATATCTTGAAACAACAATTGTTTCTCAGTGCAATAGAATAGATATTCATAAACGTCTTATGAATTTCTTTATTTATAAAACTGATTTGGTCTAATTTACAATATACTCACTCATTCAATCAAATCAAATCATTTTGTCACATGTTATTTTATTTACTTCTATTTTATATCTTATAAGTTTACCATAGACATGTTACATATGTATCAAATACACAAGTTCATGTCGACGATAACAAATTGGTGAAGATGACGAAGTACATGGAACCATTTTGGTATTTATAGAATTGTTATTGCATACATTTATATGTATCAATCTGAAGAGTTCATCAACTCTTGTGATATTCCCACTAAATGGGTACATAGCTCTTTATTGTTTGAGATATAATTAAAAAATATCATATGATTCAAAATCATACAACAAAATTATTTCTCAAAATTATGGCTAGGTCTATAATTCCAAACAATTGTAAATAATATTGGATACTTTTGTATTTACCAATGCATCACCTTTGTTATATAAAAAATTACAACACTGTAGTTTTATTTCATAATTATTCATATTAAAATATAGCTATAAATTTTTTTTTCAATCGATGCTGAAAAATAATCATTATTTCATAAATAATCTATGGTAATTTTTTCGAAAACAATTTTTGTACCACGATGCAGTTAATAAGTGCTATATGGCATGCTCCTACTATTTTCACCATTACTATAATAACATACTAAATTTGGAGGTTTATCATTCACTTAATAATTTGGTTTGATTTACTTTGATTTGATTTGGTTTGATGTGGTCGGAATTGTTTGGTTTGATTTGACTTGATTTGAATTATTTGAATTGATTTGAACATGGTATGTAATATATGATTGAAATTGTGTGGTTGAAATATACCGATTGATTATGTTTGAAATTTTCATATCTCTCATATTTACCTTACTATATATTATCTGTCTCATTTATATTCTACTATACTGCATTATTATCCTATATAATGCTATAGTTTAAGGAGGAGTTATGTAATTTAGGATTAGTTTTTGTTGATGACAAATGGGGAGAATTATAAAATAGGTTAGATAGGCTTAGATTAAGAGGGAGTTAGTAGTTTAAGGGGGCGTTGATGGAGTTAGGGGGACTTAGAGTCAAATCAGAGTTTTGTGGAGTAGATTTTATAAACAAAGGTTGTCATCATCAAAAAGAAGGAGATTGTTAGTTCCTAAGATGATGGTTTTGATGACAGCAACTTTAGGACATGTTATAAAATATAAATACTAATATTATACTCTAGATATATATGTATATGTAGGATATATATGTAGGTACTGAAGAATGAAGACCGTATAGTATAAAGATTCAAGACTGAGTATAGAGATTCAAGACTGACGAATTCAAGATTGAAGAAATAAAGACTGAAGACTCATGAGTATCAAGAGTTTAAGATTTCAAGAGTTCAAGATATATAGTGTCTAGACTTATGTTAAAACTTCATAATAGCGCTAAAATCTTTATTCTTATATTAATTGTGGAACGGAATCCACCTTCTCGCTTTAATAGTGGGATGGAACCCATGACCTCTTTAGTGGGATGGAATCCACGACCTTCTCTGATGGAATGGAATCCATAAAAATTTCAAAATGATTTATTTTAAATATTTTTCCAAAAACCTTTTAAAAGTCATCTCTCTCAATTTAATATTTTAGCCTTAAAACATTTTTATTATCTTTTATATTTTGATTTTAGAATCATCTCCTGCTTTTAAACCATCTCCTGGTTTTAATATTATAAGCTTTAAATGTCAAAAATATATTCTATACTTAGTTTTTAATATTAATTTTATATTATAGATTATATATTTTTTAAGATAAATTTTTAAATCTCTTTTATAAGTTCAAATTGTATTCAAAATGGTTTATAAACTTCAAAAATTGTTTTGACAAGTTTTAGAAAAAAATCTCTTTTAAAAACAAAAGTCAATTTTCAAAATTAATTAGGGCATGTCGACATACTCCATCCCCCCATATCTACATAGCAGCCGTAGAAATTCAAATTTCAAATTTTCAAATGAAGTGTCTATTCGTTATAACCTTTCACGAATGGACATGACTGTTGTTCTTCTATAACTACCAGTTGTTTTCAATGAATTTTAAGCTAGTTTTTCTTTATTTATTCACTCCTTTTCCACTTAAATACTCCCTTATATTTTAACAAAACTCAACCGAAATCCTAAGTGCATCAAACTCGATCATCTCTAGTTTGATTGTCTGTCACTCTCTCTCAAAGATTTCTATGCTATTCAAAGTTATAGGATCATTTGTAATCAAAGATCAAAAGATTGAAGTGTATCGAGTCTCTCTCTATAAAAGTGTGATTGGAAACGGTATGATTATGGTCTGTAAATCAATTGGGTGTGATTGTAGCCCGTAAATCAATTAAGTTATTTTGTAGCTTGGTTAAATCAAGAGAGATTGCCCTGGACTCGAAGACAGGAGGGTGTATCTCATGGCCTTGAAATGGAGGTTGTAATATCGACATTATGTTCGAAAAGAATCTGCTCAAGAAATTGTGTGGGACTTGATGTAGGGTAACTCCGAACCAGTATAAAATTCAGTGTCTTCTTTCCTTTACTGCTTTTATGTACTATTTGCATCTGTGTCCGATTCTGTGATTGTTTCTATATTTGTAAATTGCATCTGTTTGGATTTGATTTGAAAAGATTTCAAAGAGATACATGTATTTAATTAAACATTATTCATCCCCCCTCTAGTGTTAAATCAGCCTTAAGATCCATAATTCACATTTCCTACATTTGGTATCGAAGCATTGGTTTTCAATGTTTTCATAATCTGATTTTTGAAAAAATTTCAAATAGCTGCCAACACTGGTAATGTCAACACTATCACTAGTTCATTTGTAGAAGGTCAGTCTACTGCTAGACCACCATTTTTTAATGGAAATAACTATGCATATTGGGCATGTAGGATGAAAATCTATTTACAATCAATAGGATTAGACACTTGGAATATCACACAAACTGAATACATTGAACCTACAACAAATTTTGCACAGTGGACCACTAAGCAAAAGACTATTGCACAAAACAATTCCAAAGCCATGAATATTCTGTTCTGTTCACTCGATAAGAATGAGTTTAATAGAGTGTCTGTCTGTAAGTTTGCATATGAAATCTAGAAAATTTTGCAAGTTACTCATGAAGAAACAAGCAAAGTTAAACTGACCAAAATATCTATCTTGACCAATCACTTTCAATTGCATTAGGAAAGAACTTTTCTCAAGAAGATCAAGTTAAAAAAATTCCGAATTCACTCACTTCGGAATGGGATCAGAAGAAACTAGCAATTGAAGAGACTAATGATATCAGTACACTGAAAATTGAAGAAATAATTAGGAATTTGATGTCGTTTGAAGTAAAAATGCAAGGGAGAAGAGAAAACAAGGCCTCAGAAAAGAAGTCAATAGCGTTCAATGCAATAACAAATGCTTCAGACTCAAACAGTGACGTCGATGAAGAAATAGCCTTATTGGCAAGAAATTTAGAAAGTTTCTGAAATACAGAAAGATAAACAACTACAAGAGAAATAATCACAGGAATTATGGAAATAACAATGAGACTCTCAACAACGTCAAATGCTACAATTGTAATGAGCCAGGCCACTTAAAAAGAGATTGTCCGTATCTGAATAAGCAAAAATTTCCTCCAAGTAGTGATTCGTCAAAGAAAAGGAAGAGAGCATATATTTCTACACTAGACAATTCAAACTCATCCTCTAGTGATGAAGATTAGAAGATGGAAAATTAAAATATGTGCTTTACAGCTATTCACGAATATGATGTCGGGAATATGAATCTAAAAATAGGTATGCATTTAAGTTATATTGGCTGAAATTGTTTGCTTGAATGTTTGAATATTTGAATGTTTGATTGTTTTGAAATTGCTTGCTGCTTGAATTTAAAATTTTGATTTTCAAAATAATATTATTTTAATATATTTTTAGTATTAAAATATTAATATTAAAGTGTTATTATATTTATATTATTTCAGATAAAATATAAATTAGATTGTAGGATATATAGATATTAAACAAAAGAAAAAAATTAGTCACATGTATTATAGGACCCATGTCGACATGACCCTACTCCCTATGTCGACATCTCTACCAAAATTTTGACATTTGAATTTGAATTCAAAACTTTGAATTTTCCTCCACCTTTTCACCAACTCTAAAGCTCTGAAAAGGTATCTCTTGACCAGAGAACATGACTATTGAATATCTATTTATCTCATTAACTTTATCATAACTTCTCACTTTCATTTCATAATTCAAACTCCCTTTCAAACTCTCAAGCTCTCTACTCTCTTCAAAAATGACTTCCTCAAGCACCCCATCCATCATTAAGCTGTCCAAAGCCATCAAAGAATTCCTCTACAATGGCCATGAAGCTATCAAAGCTTACATAAGCTATGTAAACTTCGAAAAAGTCCATACGGGAAAATTTGAAATGTTTAATGATTTTCTTTCTTATGAACTCAATGTTCTTTTCAAGTAGAAACAAATTCTCAGTTTAATTGATGATTCTCAAAATGATTTTGTTTATTATCCAATTCTTGTTAAAATGTTTTATGCTAATTTGAATCATGGTTTTTATTATGGTAATGAAGGGGAAGTTTGGAGTAGTGTTAAAAGAACAAAAATTGTTTTAAATAGTGAGTTTTGGGAAATATTTTGGGTTGTGAGCATGCGGGAATGAATCTTTCGGATTTTCAAATTGATGAACATGATCATGAGATATTTCATCATGTTTTTGAAGTAGATGATAATTTTGAAATTATAAATCGAAATTTCTGTCCTAAAGCAAGAATTGTTAACCTTCTTTTGCAACATACCATAACTCTAAGATTTGGAAACTTCAATCACCCGACCTTAAAAGTTTGTAGGGCTCTTTTTGCTATTTATGGGCACTAGGACATTAATTGGGCACAAGTAATTTTGGATGAACTTCATCCCAAAATTTTTACTTTAGGATAAAACACTTTGTATCATGGGATTTATCTTACTCGGATTTTTAGCTATTTTGGAGTTGATTATAAGAGAGAGGAGTTTGTTTCTTGAAGAGTTTTTAACCATGCAAATATCTCTCTACTGAAATTCTCAGTTATGTTTCAACCATATGAAATACTTACCGAAAAATTGAAAGGTTGCCTTATGAAGAAATGGAAGAAGAAGAAGAGGAGGAGAAGGAAGAAGGGGAGGAGATGGAGATTGAATAAGAAAGAGAGAAGGAGAAAGAGACTTCTTTGGAAAACATTGAATATCCGATCATACCTAACAATCCATCCAACAAAATACTTCTCAAGAATCAAAAATTTATCGTGGAAAACCAACGGATTCTCAAAAGATCCGCTAGCAAAAAATGGAAAAAATTTCCACCAAAGTGAACAAGTTCTTTGGTAAAGTGAGTCGCAAACTTGGATTATCATCATCTTCATCATCCTCTATCGAATTCTAGTTTTCACTTCATGTTCTATTAGTTTGTATCTTTTGAGTAGTTAATGTTATGTATTGTTTATGTAATGTTAACTAAAATTTATCAATGAAAATCGTTTATTTCTGTTCATTAGCACTAAAATATCTCTGGAATGCTTGCTTCTATGTTATATAAGTGTTTATATATAGGCTTATACATAATATAAAGAAACAAAGCAAATTGCCAAAATCAACAGGGGCATGTTGACATCCCCCTATCCCCCATGTTGACATGTAACAGCCAGAAAGTGGTTTTTGTTTTGAAATTGAAATTGACATAACTACCTTATGTCTATTCATTTCAAATGACTTTCTAACCCTATAAATACCCGTTTCTTCCAGAAAAATGCATACTTTCGAACTCTCCTTATTTTCTATTGAATTTCTTCATATTTTATCAAATAATAGCCTCTCCTATTCATAATCTTAGTGATAATCTTGAAGAAACTCTCGAATCTTTCAAGAAAATACTTAGCTTTATCCTTTGAAATCAACTCCACTTAGAATTAAGCGAAATGTAGATGATAAAGGGACAAGAAAGGCACTTCGATGCCATTCGATGGATGATTTTAGCCCTCAACAAAGAAGAACTCGAAGCGAATCTAGAAAGAACTCTGAACAAGGATAATGAAGAATAGGATGCTATAAAGTCAGATCCTATCTTTGGTGAAGAAAGATGGTTTGAAGTTCCAAGAAATGTTTGAATTGACATGTATGGTTTGATTTACTTTGGTTTGATTTGATTTGATGTGGTTTCAATTGTTTGGTTTGATTTGAATTGATCTGAATTGTTTGAATTGATTTGAACATGGTATGTAACATATGATTGAAATTGTGTGGTTGAAATATACTGATTGATTGTGTTTGAAATTTTCATATCTCTTATATTTACCTTACTATATTATTATCCGTCTCATTTATATTCTACTATACTGTATTATTATCCTATACATTGCTATAGTTTAAGGAGGAGTTATGTAATTTAGGATTAGTTTTTGTTGATGACAAAAGGGGAGAATTATAAAATTGGTTAAATAGGCTTAGATTAAGGGGAGTTAGTAGTTTAAGGGGGAGTTGAGGGAGTAAGGGGGAGGTAGAGTCGAATCAAAGTTTTGTGGAGTAGATTTTATAAACAAAGGTTGTCATCACCAAAAAAGGGAGATTGTTAGTTCCTGAGATGATGGTTTTGATGACAACAACCTTAGGACTTGTTATAAAATATAAATACAAATATTCTTGTCTAGATATATATGTATATGCAGGATATATATGCAGGTACTAAAGAATGAAGACTATACAGTATAAAGAGTCAAGACTGAGTATAGAGATTCAAGACTAACGAATTCAAGATTGAAGAAATCAAGACTGAAGACTCATGAGTATCAAGAGTTCAAGATATCAAGAGTTCAAGATTTTAAGAGTTCAAGAGTTCAAGATGAGTAATAGTGTCTAGACTTATGTTAGAACTTCATAATAGCACTAAAATCTTTATTTATACTTTAATTTTGGAATGGAATCCACATTCTTACTTTAATTGTGGGACGGAACCCACGACCTCTTTAGCGAGATGGAACCCACGAACTTATTTAGTGGAATGGAATCCATGAAATTTTCAAAATGATTTATTTTAAATATTTTTCCAAAAACCTTTTAAAAGTCATCTCTCTCAGTTTAATTTTTTAGCCTTAAAATATTTTTATTATCTTTTATATTGTGATTTCAGAACCATCTCTTGTTTTTAAACTATCTCCTGGTTTTAATATTATAGGCTTTACATCTCAAAAATATATTTCATACTTAGTTTTTAATATTACTTTTATGTTATAGATTATATATTTTTTAAGATTACTTTTTAAACCTCTTTTATAAGTTTAAACTATATAAATGGTTTATAAGCTTCAAAAATTGTTTTGACAGGTTTTAGAAAGAAAATCTCTTTTAAAACAAAAATCAATTTTCAAAATTAACTAGGACATGTCCACATACCCCATCCCCCCATATCGACATGGTAGACGTAGAAATTCAAATTTCCAAATAAAGTGTCTATTCATCATAACATTTAACGAATGCACATGACTATTGTTTTCTATAAATACCAATTGTTTCCAACGAATTTTAAATTAGTTTTTCTTTATTTCTTCACTCCTTCTCCACTCAAATATTCTCTTATATTTTAACAGAACTCTACCGAAATCCTAAGTGAATCAAACTAGATCATCTCTAGTTTGATTCTGTATCACTATATCTCAAAGATCTCAATGCTATTCAGAGTTATATGATCGTTTGTAATCAAAGATCGAAAGTTCGAAGTGTATCGAGTCTCTCTCTATCAAAGTGTGATTGGAAACGATGTGATTGTGGCATGTAAATCAATTGGGTGTGATTGTAGCCCATAAATCAATTAGGTGATCTTATAGCCTAGTTAAATAAAGAGAGTTTGCCGTGGACTCGAAGACAGGAGGGTGCATCTCGTGGCCTTGAAATCAAGGTTGTAATATCGACATTATATTTAAAAAGAAATCTACACAAGAAATTGTGTTGGACTGGATGTAGGGTAACTCCGAATCAGTATAAAATTCCGGTGTATTCTTTCCTTTACTGCTTTTATTTACTATTTGCATCTGTGTCTGATTCTGTGATTGTTTCTGTGTTTGTGAATTGCATCTATTTGGATTTAATTTGAAAATACTTCAATATATTGATTTAATTAAACACTATTCACCTCCCTAGTGTTAAACTAGCCTTAGGATCCATAATTCGCATTTCCTATAGCACTAAGGTTTATTTGGTTTTTTAGATGAACTAATTTCATCGAAATATTGTACATTACAAACTTTGACCATTCACCATATAACATGTATATGCAATTGTATATGGATCAATATCCAAAGTCTTGTATTGCTTTTAGAGTTCGAAATCATAGAATGCAATACATGGTCTTGATCAAATAAATGCATAAGTGACCAAACCACGAATATATTCAGTTGTTGTAAAATCAGGCACTTGCATGGGTGTTGAAACGTTAGCATGCAATAGGAATTTAATAGTAGGCATTATATTTCCATTTGTCAACTTTCAATTCGGTTCGTTTGTATATGTTAATTGATAAACATTTTATCATCATATTAAAGGCAAAAATTTATCATTATAGATAATTATAACATTATTTAGCATATGTTCTTACAATATTAGAGAGATTAAATGTTACCATTTCGTTTTCCTAATAAGGCTCCCGCTAGTCTTTTATGTTTCTCCAAACCCTAAGATGAAATATAGAAGTCTTTCAAATTCACTAGTGGGTGTTATGATATGTCTTGGTATTCTGACCTTGAATTTTCTCAATAAATCATAGCCCCACAAATGATAGATAATTCCTTATTGGTTGTTTCACATACAAATCCTAACCTATTTTTCCTTGTCCTAATCTTATTTCGACCTTGAGTTTGCTCAACAAATCAAAAGATATTTTTCACTCGTATCCACCATATCGTGATGGCCTAAGTATAGTATATGTACCTTGAGTTTGCACAAAAATACATATAGTTATCTTGCCTCATCTGTTCAATATGTTAATAATACTACACATAACATCCCCAGCTTGAGTTTGCTCAATAATTAAGGAGTATAAAATTAATTAATTTATTAATATATATATATATGGTGGAGGACAACATTATATTGAAGATTCATAATCTTTAATACATTATATTAAGTGATATCTGCTTATGGAATAAGATGTTTCTTATAAAATACCCTCGTGACTCAAGTGTCGGACACATCAGAAATCATAACATACATACATTTACGTATGCATTTATTCCTTAAGTTTATTTGGGTTTCTTTAATGTTCCACCTTTAGTTTATACACTCATATTCTATAAGTTTCATTATTATATAACTTTTATATTTTAGTTAACTTATACAACAATCTTATGTATAACATTTTATTGATTAAATGTTATTTAATTAATTTTAATTAATTAACTCGTTGATTAATTTTAAATTCATATTCCAATACAAGTTTTATATTGGACATATTTATTATAACCTTTATAGTGTTTACTATAACCTTTATAGTATAACAAATATATCTTATATATACTTATTTTTGATTTAATTAACTAACTTTTAATTAATTTATTTAATTAAACAATTTTAATTAAATTATATTAATTTCAAAATTTATCTTACATACATGTATACTTATGTTATCTTAACACTTTTAAAATACCATAACACATACCAACATATATAATACATGCATATAAGTATTAATTAATTAACTCATTTAATTAATCTATTTTATTAATCTTATTAGTAATTTTTAAAATTTGAAATTAATATTTAAAAAGTTTCAAACATTTTGAGATTTTCATTACCTTTCAAACATTTTGAAAATTTAAGGTATATTATTATTTTTTATAATAAACATGTTTTTATTTTAAATTTAACTTTTATATTTAAAATCTTGTCTAAATTTACAAAACTATTTTGAAAATTCGTAACGACCCGGATTTTTGCGTTCGAAAATCAACATCCATACTTCACTAGTATTCGAATGCCACAGATTCAAACGTTCGAGTCCGATTCGCCGAAGCTTATAACACATTAAGTATAACAACACAGTGGAAGAAAAATGAATATCATTGATATACAATAGTGAATTACAACAATGATAAAACAAGATTTAATCAATAATATCAAAGATATAAGGTACAGCGGAAAGGAACAACTTCAAAAGAGGAACACCAACATATGCCTTTCAAAGAGAGAGACAGCTTGAGAATCCAAATTGCAACTCCATCTCCAATGCTCCAAACTCCAAATCAAAAGCGAGAACCACCATCAAGATGTATTAAGCTAGGTCGGTCCAAGTGAAACAAATATGATCACTAAATCCAAAAGCTTCGAAGATTTCCAAAAGCTACCAAATTTACATCAACTATTTATCTGAAAAACCTAACTCTAGACTGCCCTTGTGAAAAAATGTAGGCACCCAGAGTTTAGTAAGGGAACAATAAACTCTAGATCAGTCATAGGACTGGTGTGAGCAAACGAAAACAATTTTAAACAAAAACAACAATAAAAGAATTTAAGATTGAAATCCGCAATGCTTTTTGGAAAATGAAACTACCATAAGGCCTCCCGCCGCACACACCATGCAAACGCGGAATTGGAGGTGATTTCTCCTTATGATAGTCAAACATGCTTGATACGTGAAAACCATTTGATATTATTATTAGTGCATAGTAGAAAACATTTGCAAGTATAATATTAATCTTAGCTAGCATACGTACCATTATAGTATGCCTACTACAGCTACCATGTTAAATGGCAGGTTCTACGACTAAAACTGTACTGGACGCATATTGGAGATTGGATTTCCCACAAATGGTTAGGCTAAAGAACTTCCTATTGCCACATGGGAACACCTCTAGAGGGACGCCCCAAGAACCTACCCGGCTCTCTGCCAACACAATGCCGGTTTCCCGGGAGTAACACCTAAAGATATGTCATCCCCGGTCGTAACCAACCTTTATCCGAGCGCTCGACACAAAAACCACAAAGTAATGTATTTGCAGTAACCACATAGGTTAAATATCTAGGCTCCATATCATGATACCACCTCTATCCAAAAGAGATGGACATACCCTAGAGGCGCAACCCCTGATAACCTTGCCGCCACATTCCTATTTCGACCATTTCTAGGTTGTGAGGCTCGACGAAGTCTCATCCACAAAGCTATACTTTTTCACAAAGCCTTGCTTTGATCAACAAATGATCAGAAGCACATCGTATGCCATATTACCAAATTGGGAATTTATCACTAGTAACCATCAACTACATAAACTCTGAGCTCGTACATCTCAGAGAAGGGTGTTAAGCTAAGAGAATAAATTCTCCGACACCAAACAGAAATGTATTTGATAGAAGCCAGCTTTATATCTCAAAGTGTAATGTCAGACACACATCCATACAAGTCTGTTGCGGGTTCGAACAAAACCGAAGGCACTTCCAAAGAAACCCTTGCACTCCGGATAATCCCTAATCACGTCCAGACTCCCCATCACAAAGGGTTATCAGGCCATTCGGTGCAGAGACATTCGACGGGTTATCCTTTCGCTTTCGAAAATATCCGGTCTTCACCACCGGTCTTCAAATGCTATCCATAACGTCGTATCATTATTCGGAATGGGTTTTATGACACAAAGGTACTCTCCTGGCTAAACCGAATAATGAGTGCTCAATTTTAAAAACATATGGATATTGGGATCTTAGTTAAGTCGCAACTTATTACCCAAAACCTTTCTTCAAATAGTTTAACAAATTACCATTTTCAAATCTTTAAACAAAAAGATTCACTTCACAAAGATCACTAATCTTTCACAAAGATTCGTTCATAGCCTTTCAAAACGATTCCATTTCAAATTGGATTAACTCTTCCAATCTCTAAATCAAAGATTCAATTCATAGCTTTCAAAACCATTTCCAAAGATTCATTCATAAATTTCAAAACAATTCTCATTTCAAATCTTTTATATAAAAGATACACCATTTAAAATCCTCTTCAATTTCAAAACAAGATCCATCCATCTTTCACAAAGATTCATTCATAGCATTCAGAACTATTTCAATTCCATTTCAAATTTGAAATCTTTCAACACAAATTGAAAATCCTTTCTTTATATGAAAGCTATTTTTATTTGAAAACAAATAGTTTTTGTTTTGGAAAAATCCGATTACATTTGCGCGAGTCAAAGCCTTTTAAGTATAAACTTGGGTTGAATTTAAATTCCCAAAATAATACTTTTAAAATGGTTTAAAACCCATATAAACACATTTATAACTCGTATAATCTTTTTAAACCATAATTTTCAAACATAGAATTCAATTTCAAATCTTGAATTCAAATTTAAATCAAAGTATTTAAATTTCAAAATTTTATCAAGTTATTCAAAATAACTTTTATCTTCAAAACTCCTTTTCAAAGCTTTTATATTTAACCCAATTCCATTTCCAAAACCATTTGGATTCGAAATTCAACTTTTAAAACCATTTCAAAAATCTTTGACTTAACTAATTTCCTTGTGCAATTCATATTTGTGTGTATATGGTGTAGTCCAGGGGTTTTACACAATAGTGCAACATCATCAATCATCACAGATTCAATCATATCAATATTGATAAGTGGTATAATCAATAACGCTTATCGTTCATTCACAGATTCACAGATAATATACAAATGTATCACAAATAAATGAATAAATTATATACAGCTCAATCCACAGAACAAAATATCACAGATCAGATAGGACAATCAATTCAAGGCATCTCATACAATATAAACAATCCAAGCATTCAATAATCATTTATAAGTAGGGTTAATTAATTGTTCAAATCCTAATTAATTCAATTTAATTTCCAATTACATTTATTACTTATAAATTAATTATTTAATCTTGATTAATTAATTACAAATCATTTGATATTAATTAATCAAATTAATCAGCCTTAATTATTTAAATTAATTACCTTTACTTAATTAATTATTCCTTAATTAATCACATTAAATTAATTATCCTTTTATTAATTTCTTTAATCAATAACCCTTAATTATTAAGTAATTAACCTTTAATTACTTAACCATCCTTTAATTAATTATCCTTAATTAATTATATTAATTAATTATTCTAAATTAATTGCACTAAGTGATTATTCCCTAATAAATTCCATTAATTAATTAACCTTTAATTAATTATCCTTTAATTAATCACCTCAATTAATTAATCACATCAATTGATTATTGTTAAATCACTTGATTTATCTACCTTTAATTAATAATTAATTACTTTTAATTATTTTCATTAGGTAATCATCTTTAAGTAATTAATTTCCCTTAATTACTTACATTAGTTAGTCAAACTTTAATTTAATTACACAAAGTAATTATCCTTACTTAATCACTTAATTACATCCTTTAAATCATATTAAATTAAGATGAGTATTTGAAAAAATTTATCATATGAAATTATTTAAGACTTATTTAATAACCTTCGAAATAAATTCATTACTAACTTAAAACCCCTAAGTTTGAAAACCTTTGAGAAAACATAGTTTGTTTTTAACTTTCAAATCACGTGTTATTTAAAACATACAAAACCTGGTTAATGTTTCACCCTAACTCGAAATCACTTCGGGTATCAACACGAGATCCAACCCTATATTCTCGAGTTCCTCCCTGTGCTACTTTTCCTCTTTTTTTCTTTTCTTTTAATCTTTGGTTGTTTTTAAAACTTAAAATCGTTGCAATATTTGCTAAAAATCCCTCAGGCACACCCGAGCCATTTCCAAATTCTCTCGAGATCAAACCTGAGCTCGACTTCGAGACGTTCACCTTCTTCTCAACTAACACTGCTGACACCATGTCCACGTGCATATCACCTCGCCGCTACTCCGATCGACGCTGCAACCTCAGACCAATCATCGACTACCGCCTCAACAAGTCCGACCATCCAAAAACTCGAGACGATCTCGAAATCGCAAAAGGGCAAAATCGAACATCTATGGAACCAAATCCCAGCCACCAAAACCACCTCCCAACGCCACCTCCGACAACCAGACATCACGACGACGAGCCCCGACCTTCACCAGAGCTTCACGCTCCTATTCCCCTTACTCCAAGCGAACTCGACGCGCTAATGACAATGAACTACCCTCAAATTCGACAGCGACCCAAACTAGGTACAAAACCCTACAACCTCGTTGCTCTCCTTCCACGACGATCTGAATTTTCTGTGATTATTTTTCGTTTAATCATCGATGCTCGAACCTACTTCTGGCCAAAGCACGATGAACATAAACTTGACGTTTGACGAAATTTGGCCCAAATGCCTTTTCCGTTTATCATATAATTTCGCGACACATACCGAACTAAAAATCTTGAAATTATTGTCTAAAATCATAATTTTTTAAGACGAACCGAGTTATAGAATCCAAACAAGAAATCATGATAATTGATTTTTAGACTTATATAGAATCATCTCTGTATTTTATCAATTTTAAGACAAATATTCAACTTGCTTACTTGAGATTATCTTTAAAACTTATATTACATCGTTACAAACATTTTATCCTTAGAAATTTTAGCTTGAATGTATTTGGATAAGAGGATATTAATTTATTTGTGTAGATTGGCGCCTGTGATTTCAAAAAGAGGAATATATATAGATTCATAGACATGCACACTATATATACAGAGAAGTTCAACCATTTTTCAAATAAAAACATTCATGCAAACATATCTATCACATCCATTAACATATAAAGGCTTTAAAAAAATGAGATTTGCTCGCCTTAGATGTGAGACAGAGAACAAGGCTGGGAATGATTTTGTTGGAAATCTAGAAATGTTGTTGAATTTTGATCTGCACTCTGATCTATTATGATCCTGATTTGTTTCAGGTTGAAGTTGTAAAAAAAATTGGGTTGAATTAGTTTCCAGGCTTTAATTTAAACTTGCTTTGATTCATTTGAGTTTGCTTTTGATCTGTAGTTTCTAATCCTTGCTTGACCAGGTTGAAGCTCGAGCTATTTGATCTTAGGCTTTTATATGTTGAAGCAGATTTTGTTTGATTTGGTGATCTTCAGGTTGAATTGCTTCTAGCCTGTAAAATTTTGCAGTGTTTTTCTTTTGATTTAGCTTTAGAACCTGAGCATTTAAATCTGGTCTTACTTGTTTCATTTTTTTCTTGAAGCTTGTCTGTTTTTTTTCAGATTCATTCTTCTGATTTCAATTTCCTCTTTGTTTTTGGTTTCTGGCTTTGTTTTTAGTTTTCCAGATTTTAATTTGGCTTTGAATTTCATTCTCAGGTTTTGATTTGGAGATAAATCTTGTTTTTTAGAAGTGAAGATGAAAGAGTTTTGAACTGAATGATAACCAGGTTTCTTATTCAAAACCTTATTACTTATAAATTATTTATTTTAATTTAAGAAAGAGATAATGCCACTTGTTAATTGAATTAACACATGTAATTTTGCATGTGATTATTAATATACACTTGTTAATTCATAAAATCTCAATTTTACAAGTGTATAAATGCATACATTTTATTTTTAAACCCATTACTATATTTAATTTATAAATTTTATTTTAAACCTTATGTTATTATAAATTATAAAATGTATTTCCTTATGTATATATAACTTTAAAAGAAAGTATTAAATCTTTTTATTCATTTTCAAACTATTATACCTTTAAATAAATATTTATGTATATAAATAAACAAACATGTATACATACATACATATATATATATATTAGAATTTATTCTTTAAATAGCATTTAGAAATTTATTATAATAAATTTAAGTCATAAATTCTAAATCAAAATGTCTATTTATAGTTTTAAATCCAATTTATATTTCAATACATTTATATTTGAATTTCAAATCCAAATTCCTTTATTTACAATCTTTTGATATATATATTAATTCAAATTTTCAAATTAATCCACTATTAAATTTGTAATTAAAATATTTATTTCAAAATTTCCAATTAGAAATTCTAGTTTAAAATCATATTTATATATATTTATACTAATAAGCAAACAAATATCTATTTAAATTTGGAAAATACCATATTAATTCATAATTTAATTCCAAAAATTAAATTAATTTCCAAATTGAATTTGATTTAAAAATGGGAATGATACAAATCCCTCCCTAAGAAAAGTTTATCCTCGAAATTTGCTAGGGAGACAACAAAGGATGGATACACAAAGTTAGAGAAACAGTTTTCCAGATCAAACTGAATATCTATTCTGTATTTGTCTTACCAAATCAGAATATCAATAATATAAGAACAAACTCATTCGATGCTACACGAAATACTCGGGTCATCCGATCTACGAAATATGCAAGGGCATTGGTTAGTTCGAATGATAACTAGACCCAAAGAAAAGATAAACGGATACTCAACTCATGTTGGAATACCCTAAAGTATACACCAACTTGTCCCTCTTCAGACTTTGATCCTCACAATAAATTACAACAGAATTTCAAATTTGGTTTTTAATCGAAATTGTTTTTATCAATACGATCAAATTCAGTTTCATATTTTATTAACCAATTTATTTCAATTTAAAATTTTCAAATTCATTAAAGTTAAAACGGAAAGCTGAGGGAAACGGATGATTAGAATACGAATTAGGAACTTATCTACACGATTGGCAAGGCCACCACCATAGCAGAGCTTATTCTGTAGCTGCCACAAAGACATCAGAGAATTTGAAATCAGATCAAAAGAGATTGATAAACAAAAGATTATTTCCTGTTGTTGCAGGGCATCGACCAATTGTAGTGGTACTTCCATGTCCCATATCTTGTCCTCTTCTTGCACTCATACTCACTATCAGTGGATAGTGAGAGAATTCACTGAGGCATACGAACAGTTATTTTAGGGAATACTCATTCTAGGGTATACGTCACCTTATCTCTAATGAGTTACTTAATGTGTTATACTCCAATAGCTAAAGTTTAACATTTAGCTCTGATACCAAATGCGACGACCCGGATTTTCATGTACGAAAATCGACATCCATGCTTCACTCGTATTCGAATAACGCAAATTCAAACGTTCGAATCCGATTCGCCGAAGCTTATAACACATTAAGTATAACAACATAGTGGAAGAAAAATGAATATCATTGATATACAACAGTGAATTACAACAATGATAGAACAAAATTTAATCAATGATATTAGAGATATAAGGTACAGCGGAAAGGAACAACTTCAAAAGAGGAACACCAACATATGCCTTTCAAAGAGAGAGACAGCTTGAGAGTCCAAATTGTAACTCCATCTCCAATGCTCCAAACTCCAAATCAAAAGCGAGAACCACCATCAAGTTGTATTAAGCAACGTCGGTCCAAGTGAAACAAATATGATCACCAAATCCGAAGGCTTCGAAGATATCCAAAAGCTACCAAATTTACATCAACTATTTATCTGAAAAATCCAACTCTAGAATGCCCGTGTGAAAAATTGTGGGCACCCAGAGTTTAGGAAGGGAACAATAAACTCTGGGTCAGTCATGAGACTGGTGTGAGCAAACGTAAACAATTTTAAACAAAAACAACAATAAAAGAATTTAAGATTGAAATCCGCAATGCTTTTTGAAAAATGAAACTACAATAAGGCCTCTCGCCACACACACCATGGAAACTCAGAATTGGAGGAGATTTCTCCTTATGATAGTCAAACATGCTTGATACGCGAAAACCATTTGATATTATTATTAGTGCATAGTGGAAAACATTTGCAAGTATAATATTAATCTTAGCCAGCATACGTACCATTATAGTATGCCTACTATAGCTACCATGTTAAATGGCAGGTTCTACAACTAAAACCGTACTGGGCGCGTATTGGAGATTGGATTTCCAATAAATTGTCATGCTAAGGAACTTCCAATTGCCACATGGAAACGCCTCCGGAGAGACGCCCCGAGAAACTACCCGGCTCTCTGCCAACACAAGGCCGGTTTACCCTCTTCCCGGGAGTAACACCTAAAGATATGCCATCCCTGGTCGTAACCAACCTTTATCCGAGCGATCGACACCAACAATCACAAAGTAATGTATTTGCGGTAACCACATAGGTTAAATATCTGGGCTCCATACCATGATACCACCTTTATCCAGAAGCGATGGACATACCCTAGGGGCGCGACCCCTGGTAACCTTGCCGCAACATTCCTATTTTGACCATTTCCAGGTTGTGAGGCTCGACAAAGTCTCGTCCACAAAGCTACACTTTTTCACAAAGTCTTGCTTTGATCAACAAATGATCAGCAGCACTTCGTTAGCCACATTACCAAATTGGGAATGTATCACTAGTAACCATCAACTACATAACCTCTGGGATCGTACGTCTCAGAGAAGGGTGTTAAGCTAAGAGAATAAATTCTCCGCCACCAAACAGATATGTATTTGATAGAAACCAGCTTTACATCTCAAAGTGTAATGTCAGACACACATCCATACAAGTCTATTCCGGGTCCGAACAGAACCGAAGGCACTTCCAAAGAAGCCTTTGCAATCCAGATAATCCCTAATCACGTCCAGACTCCCCATCACAAAGGGTGATCAAATCTCTATACTAGGGTCATTCGGTGCAGAGACATTCGAAGGGTTATCCTTTCGCTTTCGAAAATATCCAATCTTCACCACCGGTCTTCAAATGCTATCCATAATGTTGTATCATTATTCGAAATGGGTTTTATGACACAAAGGTCCTCTCCCGGCTAAATCGAATAATGAGCACTCAATTTTAAAAACAAATGGATATTGAGATCTCAGTTAAGTCACAACTTATTACCTAAAACCTTTCTTCAAATCGTTTAACAAATTACCATTTTCAAATCTTTAAACAAAAAGATTCACTTCACAAAGATTCATTCATAGCCTTTTAAAACAATTCCATTTCAAATTGGATTAACTCTTCCAATCTTTAAATCAAAGATTCAATTCATAGCTTTCAAAACCATTTCCAAAGATTCATTCATAACTTTCAAAACAATTCCCATTTCAAATCTTTTATATAAAAGATACACCATTAAAATCCTCTTCAATTTCAAAACAAGGTCCAACCATCTTTCAAAAAGATTCATTCATAACTTTCAAAATTATTTCAATTCCATTTCAAATTTGAAATCTTTCAACACAAATTGGAAATCCTTTCTTTATATGAAAGCTAATTTTATTTGAAAACAAATAGTTTTTGATCCGATTACATTTGCACGAGTTAAAGCCTTTTAAGTATAAACTCGGGTTGAATTTAAATTCCCATAACAATACTTTTAAAATGGTTTAAAACACATTTATAACTCGTATAATCTTTTTAAACCATAATTTCCAAACATAGAATTTAATTTCAAATCTTGAATTCAAATTTAAATCAAAGTATTTAAATTTCAAATTTTGTCAAGTTATTCAAAATAACTTTTATCTTCAAAACTCCTTTTCAAAGTATTTTTATATTTAACCCAATTCCATTTCCAAAACCATTTGGGTTCAAAATTCAACTTTTAAAACCATTTCAAAAATCTACGACTTAACCAATTTCCTCGTGCAATCCATATTTGTGTGTATATGGTGTAGTCCATGGGTTTTACACAATAGTGCAACATCATCAATCATCACAGATTCAATCATACCAATATCGATAAGCGGTATAACCTATAACGCTTATAGTTCTATCACAGATTCACAGAAAATATACAAATGTATCACAAATAAATGAATAAAATATACATAGCTCAATCCACAGAACAAAATATCACAGATCAGATAGGACAATCAATTCAAGGTATCTCATACAATATAAACAATCCAATCATTCAATAATCATTTACAAGTAGGATTAATTAATTGTTCAAATACTAATTAATTCAATTTAATTTCCAATTAAATTAATTACTTATGAATTAATTATTAAATCTTGATTAATTAATTACAAATCATTTGATATTAATTAATCAAATTAATCAACCTTTATTATTTAAATTAATTACCTTTACTTAATTAATTATTCCTTAATTAATCACATTAAATTAATTATCCCTTTATTAATTTCTTTAATCAATAACCCTTAATTATTAAGTAATTAACCTTTAATTACTTAACTATCCTTTAATTAATTACCCTTAATTAATTATATTAATTAATTATATTAATTAATTAACCCTTTATTAATTAATTATTCTAAATTAATTACAATAAATGATTATTCCCTAATAAATTCCATTAATTAATTAACCTTTAATTAATTATCCTTTAATTAATCACCTCAATTAATTAATCACATCAATTAATTAATTATTATTTAATCACTTGATTTATCAACCTTTAATCAATAATTAATTACTTTTAATTATTTTCATTAGCTAATCATCTTTAAGTAATTAATTTTCCTTAATTTCTTACATTAGTTAGTCAGCCTTTAATTTAGTTACACAAAGTAATTATCCTTACTTAATTACTTAATTACATCCTTTAAATCATATTAAATTAAGATGAGTATTTGAAAATTTTTATCATACGAAATTATTTAAGTCTTATTTAATAACCTTGGAAATAAATTCATTACTAACTTAAAACCCTTAAGTTTGAAAACCTTTGAGAAAATTTAGTTTGTTTTTAACTTTCAAAACATGTTTCATTTGAAAAATACAAAACATGGTTAATGTTTCACCCTGACCCGAAATCACTTCGGGTATCAACCCGAGATCCAACCCGATATTCCCGAGTTCCTCTCCATGCTACTTTTCCTCTTTTTTTTTTCCTTTTAATCTTTTTTGGTTTTTAAAACTTAAAATCGTTGCAATATTTGCTAACAATCCCTCAGGCACACCCGAGCCATTTCCGCATTCTCTCGAGATCAAACCTGAGCTTGACTTCGAGACGTTCACCTTCTTCTCAACTGACACAATTGACACCATATGCATATCATATAAGAAGTGTATATTTGTGTAACTAAGCTTGAGAAAATTTAGAGAAGGAAAACCTTTGGTTTTCTTTCTCTTGACATATATAATAAATTGAGGAAAGATAAGGTTATAAATGAAGAGAGTGAAACCCTTACGTTTCTTTCTCTGTTTAATTATATTGAATGACATATTAAATGACATTTGCAATAGAATTTGCATAAGCCTTTGTTGTTCAAATTTTTTTTTAAGTAATAAAATATACATATATAATAATAGATAAATTTATAATTACGCATGTTAAAATAAGTTTTCCTATATATATAAGTCTATCAAAACAAGAATTAACAATTGTAACAAAGGATTCAATTAAGAGAGAGCTTGAAATTAAATTCTACAGTTTCATAAAAAGGTCCGTTTTGATTTAGATTAAAATAATATAAACACATGTATATCTGTATGTATAAATAATTGAAAGTTATGTATTCATTGCAAAATAATACACACACATAGATATATATATACATATATGTGTATGTATATATATATCAGTGTGCGTGTGTGTATGAAGATTGCAATTTGAGTAACACATATGTTTAAATTCAATACTAACAAAATGATTCAATCTTTTAATCTTAGGTATGAAATAAAATTATATAACTTTACATAAATGACCATTTATGAATTATAAAACAAAAGAAAAAAATTACTTTTATGACTAAAATAAGTAAAATTAAATCATTTTGGAAATTAACTATGAAACATTGGAAATTAATTTTACAGTATTAAACCACCAACAAATATAATTTATTAATGTTTATGTATATAGATGTTACAAAATTTTATATACAACATTACAACATAATAAAATATTTTCACATTCCTTTCTTTTTTAAATTCCAAAACAATGACAGAAAAAAATACCGGACAACTTGGGCAAATACAAATTTGTTGTATGATAAATCAGATCCAACTATACAAAAGAGACACACAATGAAACCGACATAGAATTTGAAGTCAACCATAATGAAAATATAGTCAATGAATATGAAAATAAGGAGAGATTCAAACTTAATCTACATAATGATCATATAATTAAATGAGATGAACAAAAGGGGATCTTAGTTATATTACAAGATGAATACACAAGATAGAAGAGATATAATATGAATAAACTAAACCTTTTAAAAATGATAGGATAGAAGATATATAATATGAGTAAATCTGGACCATTTCAGCATGATTAGTATACAAATAAATGAAATTAGAATTACCAAAAATGAAGCCAATGATTTGCACCTTGAATGATTAGATTCAGAATCAACCTCCAGATATTGCAAGGATCAAGAGGAATAAATCACTTTTCATAATTGATTTTATTTGTGTTTGATTTTAGGAATAATTGGAGCTATGGAAGATCTCATATTTTCAGCCATTAGAGAAAGAGAGAACTAGAAAAGTTACAGAAAGGAGAATGAAAAATGAGAAATTCAACTGTACGTACAGAATGAATTAGAGAACATGTTTTATTTGAAAGATGGAAACTTTTCTCGTTCTTTAATTAAAACTTCTCTAATTAATTCTCTTGATTAACTTTCTCTTTTCACTTCTATTTCTTTACATGGTATGGATGAAAATCATATAACATCGAATGATATAAGATTCCATAAATTAACACATGTAATTGTCTTTTATTTAATTACAATGATATCATATATCAATGCGTGCAAATATAACTTTTATAAATGCATTCAAATAATTATAAATAACTCCCAAACATTAAATAAACTAAATATTAATTAATATTTCTCAAGTACTAATTAATTTAATTTATTTACAGCTTTTTATAAATTAATTAAATCATGTGGTTTTTTGGAGAATTCATCATTACGGTTGTGTAGCTCAAAGGTGTAAATTCAATCAGCGATTAATATTGAACAATTCAAATATTGACGTTCACACATCACTTAGCAGGTGGTGTGACATGTTGGCTGAATTCATCGCTAATACATCTTTTGGTAAAATCCAATTTTACTTATTATAAGCGGTACCTAATAGTGACAATTATTTACACCATTTCTCTTCGTCAAAACTATATCACTTTGAATTTGTGAAATTTGGAAATGGTTGAAATTCCAATATCATTCACATTCAAATTTATAGTTCAAACACCCTTGTTTCAATAATAACAATATTATTAACCGAAATGCTCTGGCCAGAGACTCTGACTTTGAGTTGACTTCAGTTGATCGTGATACTAACCACAGATAACTGAGGAGACAAATTCTCTCTTGAATAGTGCTTCACTTCCAATACTTCCACTCGATCCAACTATAGTCACTCGATGGAACGCCATGCCATGATTTGATTATAATCAAAGCGGAGCTTTCATATTGAAGAACCACAGTATTCTCAAGTTAAGAGAACTGTGTAAATCAGTCACATCGATATTTTCTGTTTGACCTGAGCTAATTAACCAACAGAAAACTATCGAGTGAGTCGTTCCGTAGTTATCCAATAACTATCAGTACGTAACCCCAAGGTGCCCCTACCAGTCATGAGTAATACACTGCCAAACATTTGGAGAGAGTTACATACTCTAGTCTCAACAGATACATCGATATCCAGTCTTAATGCATCTTGACTAGGAACATTCAAAATGATATATTTGTTTTATTGTGATAAATTACTCACAGTTGCAATACTTTGTAGCTACTATCACAAAATATGTCATTTATGGATTTTCTATTAAATATACTTCTAATTAAATTAATTAATTAATATAACAACATTATATCAAGTATATAATAGAAAGAAACACATTTATTATGAACAAGATAGTTCAACGAGTTAGATATATGTAACAAATTACATAATTGCGCCTAGGGTATACCCTTAATTCTATCACATGATAAATAATATACAAGAGATTGCACTAGCAAAAGCAACTGATAAATAAATATCAACATAAAAGAACAGAATAAAATATCTGATATCATAAGTCTTACATACAAAATAGCATGTCTTCCATGTACCATCAACAATATGTACACTTATCTCATACAACGACTCATGTCTCCACTGTATGGTTAAGGCCCATATAAAGCCCAGCAAAATCCCCGCTATAACACGTAGCGCTCTTCGACCGCTACACTTTTTAATGTATTTCCATTAAACAGTAGATCTGCTTTAATTCCCGCTATTTTCTGCTACACTTGCTAAATCAAGGCTTTTTAGCAACCGTTTTAGCAACATTAATATAAAAAGGTTGATTTGGCTGATACTCTTTTAAACTAAATCAACAAAGTTAGGATAATGATCTAATTTTAAGGCACAAGTGCCAAATATAAGTTAAAAATCCATTGTAGTCATCAAATCTGAAGTGTATAAATTATGATATTTTTTGTATTGTTATATAAGATTAAACAATGTTCATTTTTCCTATACAAATGATGTGAAAATGTGAATAAATTAACTTTAAATATTTTGTTTTATATCTAATTAAGCTTTTTCCATCTCCTTCGTTTTTTGCTATAATCCCGCTTTATCTTCGCTATTATTCAGCCTTTTAATCCGGCTATACCTAGATTGATTGGACAAGTTAGACTCGATAGTAGATAAGCCAAGTAGCCCAGAGGGATGGGGATGTAGTTCAGAGGTCAAACACATACAGTCGTATGAAGCAACGATCAAGTGATTTAAAGAGAGACTATTTGGAATATTCTAAGTATGAATTAGTGTCTCCCCTAGGTAGGGGATCGATACCTACCCTTTCCCTAGGTGGGGGTCGAGTCGGATGACTTTGGCTATAAACAACTTAACAAATAGTTCAACTCAACGGAAATCGATCAGTATCTCCACAAAACTTGTAGGCGACTATGCAAAACAACTTGGAAACATGAAGCTAGCATGGAGGGGACCCACAAGAAGGATCATGTGGGCCCACAAGGCCATCCAGACCGATTGCCCGCCTTGGGAGTTGGGCCACGAAACTTTTTAGGTGACCTCGTCTACATCATGAGAGTCTGTGGGCGAAATTTCCGAAAGGTACTAGGTCATCTACACCTATAGATAAAAAGTTCAATGTTCATTTCAAGGATATTTACACTGCTGTTTTACTTCAACTCAACTGTAATCAAGGATCCATTGCGATCTGATCCCTCTGTAACTAGAAAGACAAGTATTTCATAAAGCAATACTTTTAAGTGGACATAGGTAATCAACGTCGAACAACTGTAAATTTGTTTGTTATTGTTTCTTCTTGTTTACTCTTTGCTTTAAGTTTATTCCTTCACCTCATTTCTCTACATTCAATCTGCTGGCAGTTTGTGCCAACTTTTGATGCGAACATTTTGGTGCTTTCATGGAGAAACAATTCTCACCTCGATTGGATCTTATCATCAACTAGTGGATTCCCATATCCATGAGATAGATCTAGCTTTTATCGACAAGTTCCCATTTCTACTCAAATTTGAAGATCGTCAAAAAGGAAGCTATTAGCCATGGCCATAAGAAAGTCCATTACTTCTAGTGCTGCTGAAGGTAATGAAGATACCAGCATTTAACAAGTTGACCAAAATGTGCAATCGACGGCTATCGATGCCCGAAGTCCAGTTGATTACATCACCAAAGCCGACTTTGAAGTCCTAATGGAGGAACTGTTGAATAGCCGTTAGTAGCTCAATCATCATATCCAGGCCAATATCGACCTAATGAACCGGTTGAAATACCAACGTAGGAAGACAAGGAGTGAGCCTACTCATACTCAGGATCAGATAACTCTTCCTTATTTGAAGACTATCATAGGAGAAGATGGCGCAAGATAGATGCATATGATGCTGGAACATCGAGGGAGGACTATGCGATCGATCGCCAAACTACCCGAATCTGCTCCGAACCCTCCATGGGGATCGGCACCAAACCCTCCAACTTAGGGGAGAATCTTTATGCCGGTGGAGGAGCCAACTCCAAACATGTCACGGCCGACCAAGGCACTAGAACCTATGCGAATTTGATTGAACCACAACCGAGAGACGATGATAGGATTACTGCTCGGGAGGTAGAGGGGCACACTTAGCCAAGGCAGCGTAGTGCTTCCTGAAGGCATGTATCCGGTCATTCATGTGAGGTGGAACACGACCACTACTAGGCACCAGCTCTCCAAGTGTCGGACCTCATGGTTATGTTGAGGCAGCTTGTGAAAGAAGGTCCAGGCCTAACCAACGATGATTAAGGACTCTCCAAAAGTCATACTTCATTCACTGACAACATCCTACACCCAGAGTATCCGCGGAGGTTTAATATGCCTATGATGCCTGCTTATGCGGGTAAAAGTGAGCCTAGATAGCATCCCATGAAATACGAGTGGCACATGGACTTCGTACGAGCTACTCATGTAGTTAAGCACAGATGTTTTTCCATTTTTTTGGAAGGGGTTGCAACCATGTGGTTCACCAAGCTACCACCACGGTCAATTTCTTCGTTTGATGAGTTAGGTTCTTCGTTTAATGAGTTAGTTTCTTTGTTTGATGAATTAGTAAGGAAGTTCGTAGAGCAGTTCCGCATGCATACGACTCGCCCCAAAGATGTCATGTCCCTCTCCAACTTGATCAAGGCTTCGGGGGAGTCACTGAAAGATTATCTAGAAAGGTTTAATGTGAGTGTTATAGAAGTAAGTAATCCGAAAGATGATGCAATACTAGTGGAACCGACTAAGAGAGTCGACCTTGATTTTGATTTTGGCGATTGGTTAGCGATAAAGCCTCCTTCTGCGTTAGACCGTATTTATGCGAAGGTTGCTCAATACATAGAAAGGACGAAGCAAAGCGAACCAGGAAGAGAGATGTGCAGGCCAGAGTGCCGGAGGAGTACAATGAAACAGTCTAGAAAGAGTTCCTGAAAAGCTGAAGTTAATGTTCAAAATAAAGAAAATGAGCAAAAGAAGGCAACGACAGAAACCACGATCGAAGACGGGATTCTAGGAGAGGGAAGCCAAGATCCCGACATTTGACACTGATATATAGTTGAATACGTCATTAGAGAACATCTATCTATCGACTTGTAATACTATGCAGTACAGAAAACCACCTCTAAAAGAACATATGGAGAAATAGAAATGACGCAACGTGGATTTGGAGAGATCTGCTGCGCTTAACAAGGAGGTAGATAAACTCAAAAACAATGGATTTATCCGCTATGCCCTCTACCTAAAATAGGTACCTAATCCTGTACTCATAAGAAAGGCTAATGGAAAGTGGAGGAGATCCGTCGATCACTCGGACCTGAATAAAGCATGCATGAAGGATAGCTTACCACTTCTGAGGATCGACCAACTGGTTGATTCGATCGCTGCATATGAACTGCTTTCATTTATGGATGCGTACTTCGCATACAATCAAATCCCGATGCACATCCCAGACCAGGAACATACTAACTTCATTACCAACTTGGGGTTATACTACCGCATTATGATGCCTTTTTGACTGAAAACGCTGGAGTTACTTATCAATGGCCGGTCAACCGGACGTTCAGAGACCATATTGGACGATCAATTGAAGTATATATGGATGATATGCTCGTGAATTCATGATAATCAAATAACCTCGTCGGTGATTTGGTGAAGATGTATAGTGTTCTCTAGAAATACCGAATAAAACACAATCCTTTGAAATGTTCTTTCGGTGTTGTGTCAGGGAAATTCTTGGGTTTCATCGTAAACTCTCATAGATTGAAGCCAATCCCAAGAACATTCAGGCGATAAGAAATATCTTAGCATCGAAGAAGACTAAGAAGGTGCAAAGCCTAAATGGAAAGGGTGCCATCCTGAGTCGATTCATCTCTAGGCCACAGATAAATGCATTCCCTTCTTCAACTTTATCGGAAGAGTGAAGAGGAACTTCGCATGAACGTAGAAGTGTATTGATGTGTTCCAAGTTCTAATGCATCACGTAGAGAGACTATACATCTTGTCTAGGCCACTAGATCGTAAAGGCTTGTATATCTATTTAGTTGTGCCGGTGCATGCCATAAGTGTCGCATTGCCATACAAAGAAAATCGGATTCAGAGGTCAGTAAACTATATTGGCAAGTGGTTGAGAGGTGTTGAAAGAAACTATCTGAAGCTGGAGAAGCTTGCGTACTTCATGTTGATTGCATCAAGGAAGCTCTGCCCTTATTTTTAGGCTCAACTCATCAATGTCTTAATCGACCAACCGTTACAACAGGTCCTACAATGACCAAGGATGTCTGGGAGGTTATTGAAATGGAACATCGAACTGAGCCAATTCGATATCACTTATCTCCCTCAGAGAGATATTCAGGGACAAGCATTACCGGACTTCATAGCTAAATTCACTGCACAAGATGACTCTCTTGAGAGCAGTGGAGAACCTACCATCCTATGTTCTGACGCCGAAGTCATACTAGTAACTCCGGAGGAACGCTCGATCGGCTATGCCTTGAAACTTGACTTCCCTATGATGAATAAAGAAGCTGAATATGAAGCCTTGATCGCTGGGCTCAAACTTGCTAAAGAGCTGGGCGTAAAAGCTCTGCAAATTTTCTATGATTCCTAGTTAGTAGTGTGCTAAGTCAGGGGAGAATATTAGGCCAAGGGAGCACGACTTGCTCAACTGGGTCCAAGAGCTGCTAGCTGATTTTGAGCATTGCACCATTACACATATCCCCAAAGAAAAGAATGAGAAAGCTGACTCCTTGGCCAAATTGGCTAGTTTTTAAGATGCACACTTATGGGGTTGGTCCCAGTTGAAACACTTAATGCTCCAACCATCGACCGAATGGAGATTGATTGGGTCTTAGAGACGAAGATCGAGAAGGAGTCTGGATGACTTTGATAAAAGATTATTTGAAAAGGGAATCCTTTCCGAACGAAGGAATGAAAAACGACAAGTCCTTCATAAAGCTTCATGATACATCCTTCAAGTAGGGGTCGTGACAAGGAGTATTTTTCCATTCCCCTTCTTCGGAGTATCGCCAATGATGAAGTCAAAGAAGTATTAATAGAAATACATGATGGAGAGTATAACGATCACATTGGGGACCAAACCTTGTTGAGGAAGATACTTCACGACGGATATTACTGGCCAACTGTCAATCGAGAAGCAGTTGATTATCTTAGATAGTGCGAAAAATGCCAAAGGTACATAAAGATTTTAAGAGCCCCGTGGACGGAGATTACTCAGATGGTCAATCCATGGCTGTTTGGTACAAGGGGTATTGACATCATCGGCACACCGCCAATTTCCAAAAGTGGTGCGAAGTATGCCATCATGGCAGTCGATTACTTTACTAAATGGATTGAAGCTAAACCTTGGGCCATGATCAATATGAAGAAAGTAATCAACTTTGTTGTACGAAATATCATCTTTCATTTTGGTTCCCCCGAACAATTACAATTGACAACGATACCCAATTTGGCAATGCTGAATTCAAAGTCTTTTGCCGCCAACGTCATAATGAGAAAAGATTTGCGATAGTTACTCACCCTTAGGCTAATGGGCAGGTCGAAGCTGTTAATAAAATCATGGTCCATTCAGAAGAAGTGTTTGGAAAAAGCCATAGGAAAGTAGATCGATGAACTCCTGTTAGCATTATGGGCATACAGAACCACCCATAATTTCACGATTGGTCACACTCCATTCGTTGTTGCTTATGGCTCCGAAGCCTTGATTCTCGTAGAACTTGAAGTCTCTTTTCATCAAGTGACTTAATATAACCCAGAACAAAACAGAGATCTCCTTTTGGAATCTCTAGATTTGATAAATGAGATGCATCAAGCGGATGACTTGAGGGAAGCTACACACCGATACCAAGTTGTGCCCAATACTACAACATTAAAGTCCAAGAAAGGACCTTTGAAATTGACAATATTGTTCTGAAACGGATCTTTCCTAGCTCCTATAACTTGGGTCCAAGATGGGAAGGATCATATATCATCGATCAAAAGCTTGGAGATGGAACTTTCAAACTAACGACCATCAGTAGCATAACACTCCCCAGGGCATGGAACGGTAAGCATCCATGGTTCTACTTCACTTAATTTTTACATTCATCTATATTTCATTTAAAATTTACCTTTTCATTATAGCTCAAAACCATAAATAAGACGGACTCATTCGTTTCCTCTTTCAGCTTGTAATAAAATTTGAAGTTTTTTCAAGATCTGTGAATTGTTTGTGCGCGGTATAATAGTGTGATATGTGACCAACTTACACCTATATAAGCCTAATATTGACGAATGAGTACCCAGAGTTTGGTGGCAACCAATCTCTTAGGTTCAGGATCAAATCGATCAAAACGAACGTAGCTTGACCGTTCATCCGATAATTCTCGCATACGATCTGACGAGCTAAGTATAAAACATAAAATGGATACAACTTGACCATCCATTAACTAACCCTGCCACATGATTTGATGTAAGAAATATAAGTAAAAGTGGACGTGATACGACCGACCACTCCTCGACTTTTGCCCCTAACTTGGGGAAAAAGAATTAACCGAGGAAAATGTGATTCGACCATTTACCAGAATAACTCCATTCTTCAGGGTGTGGATCAAAGTATAAACATCAAATGGGTGTGGTTAACCACCTATCGACTAACTTCGACTCTCGGAATAGACGAAAGTATAAACAAACGAAATGAGTATGACCTAATTATTCATTCGCCAGCCCAAACCCAACAGGAGTATGAACTCACAATGGATGGGATCCGAACGTCCACAAACTGGCTTTGCTAACGCTAGACTGGAGGCAGAAGTATAATTTGTTACCATTGAATACGGTAGTGTAATACTATGGCTCACGCCAAGTGGTTAATGCGACTTAAGGCCATGAACGAAAGGAGGCCTTGAGATAGACTTATCAGATCGACGCCCGAAGTAATAGGCGTCCGAATGACATTGCAACTTCATCGGCAAGCGACAAATTACAAGTACATTGAATGGAAAGGATAATATATCAAACACTTAAAAGAATTCATACAAAAATTAAACTAAAATAAAGAAGTTTTTATTCACATGTTGAAACTTGGAAATTAAGTACAAGTTTATTTTAGAAATTAAAAACCAAAAGCGGGGGCTATACCCGCACAATCACAGCCAACAAAAACTAGCTACCTAGCTATCCATAATCTAAGCCAATTCAACGGCTATTACTTGTCCTTGTTGGGTTTATTTAGGGTAGATTCCCTGGAGTTATCGCCCTTATCCCTCCTCTTCGATTTTCCTCCGCTCTTGCGATCCGTGGGCGCAATGTTTTTAGAAATAGAAATGGAAGCAGTATCATTTTCGAAAACAGAAATATCAACCTCCTCGGGGATGATACCGCCAGGCAGTATGGTTTGGAGTGGAGTGACATCCACCTCAGTATGCTCTATCTTGATCTTCTTATTCAACTCCTCCGTCATGATGCGCTCTTTCAAGCTGAGCTCGTCTGTGTGCTCAAAGGCATGAGTCACCGACATCTTCTGTTTCATCTTGGGCCCGTTGTTTGTCAGTTTTTTCTTCATTTAAAGCCTTTATGACTTCATCATCTAGGCAGGGAGTATCATTGGATTGGACAGTCGGAACCGTTTGTGCAGTAATGACAGCTATGGACTCCGCGGCCGGTACCTACCATCCCAGGATGACAACACAACCAGGAGCACGGACGGATGTGGACAAACCTATAATTTCATAAGGTTCAATAGATAAGCCCGTGACTTTCATGCGCAAGGTGTAAACCTTCTCTAACGTTGAGGAGGTGAGAGATATACCTTCGTTGGATTGGCCTTCGGTTTGTATCGGAGTGTCGCCTTCAAGAATCGGGTATAGTTTAAAAGACTTAGGTATATATGGTTGATCCGATTGTAGCATGTTTCCGTTTTAGAGGCACGAGAAGCTGAGGCACCAGTTGCCTAACTTGTAAGAGGGTCTTGAGAGTTGGACCCAGAGGCTTCATTGCTTTCTTTCTCCTACTCGGTGGTCGCTAGGTCATGAAATAGACTAAGCTGAGCAGCATTGATTTCATTAGGTTCTTCATCACAAAAGATTTCACGTATATTCTACTCCTCATCAACCTCAACGCCACCGAGAGATTTCTTCTTCAGCTCCATGATATAGTTCCAAGCCTCGACTAACGAATTAGGTATCCCTCTCCAAGGAATCAGAGATTGCGGTCAAGGAGGACACTTACATTGTGATATATCAACAGGGGATAAAAGTCATCCTTATCTCTATCTAGCCACCTCCTTAGCGTCTTCTTTGAGGGTCTCTATTTGCTTAAGTTGTTTATTAGCCTCCTCCTTAGTCATGCGAGCCTCAACGATTTTCTCACAATATTATTGAGACTCTTATTCAGCTTCAATCTTCTCCTTCTTTTCCCTTTCAAGCTCATCCTTAAGCTGTTGAATACGGAGATCCAAAGCATCGTTATCTTTTTTCAGAGCATATTTGTCTTTCCGCAAAGCATCCTTCTCGAGAGCTAAAGTACCGCTGCGATGAACGGCAATGTCAAGTTCAATTGGGTTCCCTTTCTTTGTACGCCCAGCTATTTTAAAAGATTCGCCGGCTCTCTTCTCGACATCAACCAGCTTCGTGTTCAATCCCTTAACTTCCTCATCCAATTATTTGATGGTATCTTTATCGTGGACCGCCTCGAGAGCTAAGCAATCGATCTCGTACCTCGACACTTCAAAGATTCAATTGGCTATGTAAAGTTGTGTTATGTTGGTCATAGACATCATTGACATAAGAAAGCATTGTATCCTCGGCCTCCATAGGAATCGGATGCATAGAAAAGATGAATTTGAACTCATCGAAGCATGAATCTAGAAGCATGGCCTTAAGTGTGGCCATTTTTTTGTAGCAATATCATCAAACGCTATTGGAGGCTTAAACGGAGTAGTATGAGCTACGAGGGCCTGTTTTCCATGCCAATGAAATGATGTATCAAGGCTTCATGCGCCAGACTGATGTTCAAAGGATTGGCGGATATCGGAAAGACCCGAATGTTGCTCGGGTACTATAGCCGAAGTGGGTACGTGGAGTAACGACTTGCCACCACTATATACGATGGGATATGGATCAACATCCCTATGACGGGAAGACTGGGACTTGGACTTGTGTCTAGACGAGATTCCATGGACTGGTAGCTCCTATCCTAATCATCTCCTCTATCACAACCTTCCCTCTCTCGGCCGAATTGTCGACCAGAGTCCGAACCTCGACTGGGCTTGAAATAAGAAGGCTGGGAGCATGATGACTTCTTTAAGCGATTGAGGTTACGAGAGCACCCCACGGAACCTACAAATAAAATAAAAATGTATCTGCATTACTAAAATTAAAGATGGATAGGTATCATGCAGTGTAGTGGATGTGGATATGAACGTCCTAGTGTCCCCTAGAAGGACTAGTTCTAGTATCCCCTCAACGGACAGGTGGTGGAGATTTGCTAGCTGGATTGACCTCTCCCATGGTAGTGGGAAGAATGTCAGCGTCAATTCGGATAGGAGAACCAGACCCATAAAGACTCATAATTGCGAAATCATAACTCCCAATATCCCTCAGTGTCGGGATGTTTTCTAGCCCCTAGAATATATCTTCTAGAGGCAAAGAAGTGGATTGATCTATGGTAGTAGTGGTTGGCTTGGGCTGCGTGGCAATTTTCCCTTTGCGAAGTTTATAGACGAGCTTCTTCCCTTTTCTCTCCTTTGAAATGAGAAGTTGTGTGTCTTGAAATGACCCGATTACAAACACGTGGCTTGAACCCTTATCTTCGCAACCAGGCTCATTAGCATCCCCCCTTATTTCGCCTTCTCTGACATCATCCTGAGCCTCCTCGACTGGGGGTACGACAGGATTAACATCACCACTCCCTTGCCGAGCACTGCCTCTTGCTCTTACCACTTCCTCCTCAGCGTTCCCTGATAACCAGGTGTTATGGCCCTCTTTTAGCAAGCCGAAAGCAAAAAATGCACTCGTCGGTAGTAAGGGATTTAACATCTTTATCTTCCATTGATATATTCTAGAGCTCTAAAACCACCTCTGAATACCTATTACCGTTGGATCGTGGATAGTTACTTGCAAGATCCAAAGAAATGCATAGTTCAAAATACGAGTTCAATAAAAGCACCCAAGTTTGAGTTCGAAATGACACTTATAACTTTTTATCCATTATTCTATGAAACTAGGTGGACAATGCACATAATACCATTCCTTCTTAAAAGCACTAAGCATGTTCCAAGCATCAGTTACGACTTGGAAATTACTGATTGATTCTAGAAAAGTGTACAAGTGACTTTCTTTCGACTGTTGAAATTATAAATAAATCTAGTGTCCTCTGGGGTCGGTTCGCGATATAAGAACTCAAGGAATATCATATATGTGTGATGCATAAATGCATAGCCATTTTGATGTGACTGAACCAGAGCTAATCTCAAATAATTTAGCATCTTTGGATGAATGGATTAAAAGGAGGAACGCTTCCTGCCCAACACACATACTTGTTACGAGCAGTGTACCCTTCTGGAGGCAAATGAGCTTTATCGTTACGAGCCGGAACTCGTACATCCTTATACGGGATTCTGTGCTTAATGCAAATTCTGTAAAGAGAAGCCACATCGATTCTCGAACCAAAGAATTTTCCAGATCCTTTAAAAAGATGGCATCTTCCAAAATGTCAGAGGCTGGCTCATTTTCTTCTTCTGGACTTGGAGGAATTTTAGGAACTCGATGCAAGCTTTCAGGTTGTTCTGATTGTAGACCAGGAGAATGGCAAGCAGAGACTGTTGTAGAGCTTGATTCAACAGCAGATCCATCATGCGTAGCAGCATGCTCATTAACCGTAGCAGCCAAACGCTCTGAGCGTTTGGAACCCATAGCTATCAAACTCTGTAGACAGTTATTGTTAGATGAAGAAACTTGTTCCTGCATGTAAAGTGTAAACTAGTGCAGTGTGGTGCAGTGTCATGCAGTGTAGTGATAAACAAGTCGGGATTAAACGACAACTATGATGAGGCCTAAGAATTCGACGAGAGTGACCATCGTCACTAACCATCCCAACAAACTTTCACGTCAATGGTTTTTGATTTCACATAAACTTTGGGATTAGTTATCCGCACAAAGGAGTACAACATTCGTATCCATGTTCATATAGGCATATGCATTCTTTTATAAGTTCAAGTTCTAGCCCAGAATCCACGTGCTTAATTAAAAGTGTTCAGGTTCTAAGTCATGCTCATATTCGAGTTCAAGATCATATGCATGTTCACTAGTCCCAGTGTTCAAGTTCAAATATGCTCAAATCAAGCCAAATTTACCTAAGTCCAACCTAGGCAAGGGATCGAAACCGATCTTATTTCCTAGGTGAACTCATTTAAGCATATATAACTCAATTTGATCACCTCCAACATGCCTATACCGATCCCAGCAGAACTAGTCCCTCTGTTTTCTTCATTATCCCGACCACACCAATCCCATGTCCACATCGAACCCTCCACATCAGCCAATAACGAATCCTACATTTGTCTACAACTACATCCACTTCATCTTCTCCAATCCGACATTACCCGCTCCTCCACAACTACTAATGTGAATCCAATTGTCTCATCGCAATCTCTCATTCTAATTAGCTACAAATTCAAACCCACCTATATATGGAAAAAAAACACAAATGTGGGCCAAGAGACGAATTGATGTGAGAATAATGAGGGGGATTTGGGTACGGGCTGGAATCCAAAACTGAATTGATGGAATGAAGGATGTTTGATTTGGAGTGGTGGTGAAGGCTTCTAACAAGGTGAAGAGTCGAGTCGTACAGGGGATTGGATGGATCGACGGAGGACTGGGAAAAAATATTAAGCTCGAAGGGTTGTTAATGGCAGATGCGAGAAGGAAAGGGGGATCAGGTCAGTTGCAAGACAAATAAAGAAGTGAAAAGAAGAAAAGCTAAGTCATTTGCTTATATATGGATGCGGCATGCATCCTAAAAGCCGAAAGTGACTAAGTATTTCCAAAAAAAGGGGTCGGTACCGATTCCCTTGCTTAGGGGATTGGTAACAAACCCCTGTATTAAAAAATGCAAATGATTGAACACTCGCATTTGATATCTAGTGGAAACTGGCAACGACCCATAAACGTGTGAACATGCTTTGGATCAATGACAAAAATGTGTACATAAATGAATGTGCACATGTACATACTCAACATTTGATTTCTTGACTCGATAGAAATTGAATTGTTACCTGAGAACTCTTGAGAGAGAAGATTAATTCAAATAACTGAGGCCTGCTAACTTGATCGACAAGCCTAATGGAACCGAGCGTAAACAAAGACTGAGGATTACATCCCCATCTTATACCGACAGATATCGACCAGGCGTCACAACATAAAAACAGATACGACCCTTTGGAAAGACAACTCGATGGAAGGATAACGATGGTTCAGGCAGCTGAATGGAATCCTTTTCGACAACTCCAACTTGCTTTGATTCAAAGCATGCCATGTTTGAAACAAGACGTACTTTAGTGGGCAAGTATTATTCGGCCTTTTGACCCTGCTATATCAAGACTAAATTGACAAGTTAGACTCGATGTAGATAAAGCAAGTAGCCCAGAGGGATGATCATGGAGTCCAAAGATCATGTATAGACAATGGTACGAAGCGACGATCAAGCAAGATCAAGAGAGATTCTTTGGAATATTCTAAGTATTAATTAGTGCCTTCCTTAGGTAGGGGATCGGTACCTATCCTTAACGTAGGCAAGGGGTAAGATTGGATCACTTTAGCTATGAACAACTTAAACCAGTAGTTCAATTCAACGTAAATCAATCTATATCTCCATACAACATGTAGGCGACTATGCAAAACAACTTTGGAAATCCGAAGCTAGCATGGAGGAGGACCCACAGGAGGGATAACATTGGCCCATAAGGCCATCTGGATCGATCGACGCTGATTGCCTATCCTTGGGAGTTGGGCCACAAAACTTTTTGGGTGATCTTATCTACATCGAGAGAGCTGTAGGAAAAATTTCAGGAAGGTATTCAGTCGTTTACTCCTATAAATACAGAGTTCGTTGTTCATTTTAGGGATTTTTACACTACTGTTTTACTTCAACTCTATTGTAATCAAGGATCTATTACGATTAGATCCCTCTATAATCCGAAAAGCGAGTATTTAATAAAGCAATTCCTTTAAGTGGACATAGGAAATCAACGTCGAAACACTATAAATCTGCTTGTTCTTGTTTCTACTTGTTTATGTCTGTTTTAAGTTTAGTTCTTCATTTTCTTTCTCTACGTTCAATTTATTAGGTGTTTGTGCCAACTTTTGATGCAGACACCCGCTATAACTTTTTGCGCCTCCACCGCTATAAAACCACCGAGCACTTTAACTGGATAGTCCCTCCAGAATGTTTTTGTTGTCCTACAAGCCTATCTCCTTTGCACATGACTTTCAAACTACTCAATCGAGTATCGAGAGGTATCATGACATGAACAAACAAAGACAAAACGTGCGTCAGACATAATGTCTGGTGTAAGGGGAACTATCTCAAAATACCGTATATCAAAAACATATACAAAGAAATGGGAAAGTACTAAGGCATGGTTGTTCCTCTTTATGACGTGGCTCAGGTGTAATCTAGACAACCCATAAGTAAGTAAAGTAAACTCATCCAAAAGATAGAAAATCATACCATAACCCGCTCTTCTCCTGTCACTAAAGAGTCAATACAACTATTAGAATGTAGCTGCTACGTAATAATATGTTATGATATAGGCAACCCAATATAACAATGAATGGCCAATAAAGATATTACAATATAAGTCTAGCACGTAAAATGCAATAATAATAACTAACTAACTAACTACCGACACATAAAATCCTAATAATAAATAGCAAACAAAGAATAAACATTTACACCCATCATTGTTGAAGGGTGGAGTCCATTAGGGTTATTCAACGTGGTCTAATGATTCCCATCTAGGGTCCAAAATAAATAGATTCGGTACCTAATCGTACCATAAACCACGAACGTATCTAGTGTGATCGAACTCTAAGATCTAACCGTGCCCACACTAACATACGAATACCTATAACCGACACCCATGTTAAATTTCCATAGCTACCAAAGAGACCTGTCAAAAGCCACAACTACATTGTGGACTCCCCTGAAAACCAACAACTCAAAATAAGTTGGCATGTAGGTCACATCGCAACACTTGAGAGTACAACACAACGATATATGACCCGCTCTAGACTTACACCTAATCTCTCTCTATCTCTACTCTTAAACCATGTAAACAGGACGTGTCAAATTGCTAATAGATACCAAAGGGATATATCGAGTGCTACAACTATATTGTTGACTCTTTTGAAAACCAACACCTCAAAAGAAGTTGTATATAGATCTAGTCGCGGCGCCTAAAAGTATAACACAATAATATATGACCTACTCTAGACTAACGCCCCAATCTCTCACTGTCCCTACTTCAGAACCACATCTACAGGCTATATCAAATTGCTAATAGCTACCAAAGAGACCAATCGAGAGCCACGACTATTTTTTGGACTCTCCTGATAAACAACACCTCAAAAGATATTGACTTATAGGTCCTGTCGTAGTACCTAAGAGTACTACGGAATAGTATATGACTTACTCTATCCCAACGTCCCAATCTCTTTTCCCCCTTGCTCCAGAACCACGTCTACATGTCGTGCGCCTCAATGGTACAATGGATTCCTTTTTAATGAAACTAAAATCATCCGATTGTCTATGGATAGACAATCCAGAATTAAGCTATCCTATGCTACTGAACTCCACTAGAACTCAAAAGCCCCTATTGAGATAGAACATTCCTATGGCTTTGCCCAAATGAAACCAGAAGCTCTTTACGCCCAAACAATCTCTCTAAAACCCGAACCCTGAAACCCGAATCCAAACCTCAAAACAATTGCTTTTACCAAAGTTCTATTAACACGTATGGTCACTAATATAAGGCATTAAATTATTATATAGCTCGTGTATATAATTTATATGTATGTATGTATGTATAAGTACACACATATATCTCTAACCGTTTCTTAAGTCTAAAATTGGTATACCACGCATATGCCTGAGTTTGGAACCGACTCTTTGCTTTCATATGCTCCTCCTAATCATATACGTTCGTCGTACATGACCATGAAACCGATCGCCATCCTGATCTCATATTCAATTGGCTCTTGATCGCTATCTCAATCTCCTACTATTCCCATATATAGGAATAGTATATGCCTTACGTTCTTTCCCTCAATCGCTTCCTCGTCGCTTGCTCGAAAACCTTATTGATTATTATCGATCGCTTCAGCATCACTTTACTTTCACATCTAATTAGCAATAAGATATATAATAATATCTCTATCATTAATATAACAACAAATTAGATTTTAATTAATTTATAACTATGTTACAAATTAATATCAAATCCATCCAACTCTATTTAATATGAATAAAACACAATATTTATTACAGGACCTTAAGCAATCATCCTGAATATCTATGATAAAATATATAATAATATTTCTATCACCAACACAATTACAATATTAGAGATTAATTAATTTATAACTACATTATAAATTAATATCAACTTCATCTAACATTATTAAAGATGAATAGAATATAATATTTATATATATGGGATCTTAATCGATTATCTTGAATATCTATTCAAACCAATATAATCAAATAGGGGAATAATTACCTATATATATTATTCTATTCCTTTTAGGTAATACACACACACACACACACACACACACACATATATAATGGGGATTTATACTGAAATATAAATTCAAAGTTATAACTCCGCTCACCTGAACCATAATTTCTCAAGTTTCGAATCTAATCCAAAGACATATGACGTCGTAGATAATCTCCCTACGACTGCAACGAGGAACACCCATCTCGATTGAACCTTGTATGCAAGAGATACCGATTTAAATGAAACAAAACAATATAAGCAAATAATTAACTTAATTAATATTAGCTACCTCATTAACACCCTTAATCCATCCTCCTGCTCCCCAAATCATGCACAAATGAATCTACATCACCACCGTGTACACATACAATGATATAGAGCTCCGCTCCATGAAATCAAGTGCCTATTGTGCCATTGCACTCCTCGTTGAATGTCAAACCTATGGACATCAAAAAAAATTCAAAGCTCGGCCCCCTACAAAAATTCATGACATGTTTCCTTTTCCCTCGACCTCATAATGATGCGACACCGAAAACACCATCGAACTCCACCCAAACAGCACCCCTGATGCATCTCGCCTCCAATAAGCCAACGCCAGCCTCCATTCCCTCAATCTCCGACCATGTCACCAGAAAATCGAAGCCCTAGTCAAAGCCATGAAGAGGATGGCCTCCCCACTCACAACCGCACTCAACGAAGCTACTACAGTTGTGAAGCCCTCTTTGCTATAAGTCCAACAGATTTAGTCTCATCGACATTCGTGCCCTATATCTCTCAATTCAATTCAATTCAAGGTAGGAAGGGACTAAATTTCATTAAGAGTCAGGGAGCGGATAAAGTAAGGAGATCTAAAAATAAATATCGAAGAGGATGCTTATATAATATAACATATATTATATTTAATTCCTCAAATAAGTCGCCATACATTTCGAGCTCTTACAATCACACGATTCATCGAATCGCCACAAACTCATCGGAGCATATCACCTCATTTTTTCGGTCTCGATGGTATAAATTTTGTCGCTATCTGAAACAGTGTCTTAGGATGATAATTTCATGCATTTCGAGCTCTTTTGTCCATCGGATAGAACGATTCCAAAATTCTTTAACTGCACATCTCATAATGGTGTCCCCATCCCAGAATCACAAGCCATCGGTCGAGACCTACTAGACTCGACTCTACATGTATTTTTATAAAAATACGTATAATAATACATAAATCGTAAAAATATCGTAACTCCAATGCGAGGTACTATGCACAATCGAGGTAGAATAGTTATGTCGACGAGAGGAGGAAAGAGCTAGAGTTTGCAATAGACGAGCATGTATTTATGGAAGTTTCTTTATGCGCACTTTAGGATGATGGGGAAACTGGCTACTAGATATGTAGGACCATTTCCAATGATTGAAAGGATCGATACACTTGCTTATCAAGTCAAATTTTCGAGTAGTTTAGCAGGCCTGCATAATGTTTTACACATATCACATTTGAGGAAATATGTGCACGACCCAATTTCGGTAGTGGAACCAAAGGCAGTTGAGGAATTATCTATAGAGTCATATTTGAATTATGTCAGATGACTGAAGGGAATAGTAGATCATGATACAAAAGAGTTAAGATAAAATATAAGGTAAAATATGATGATTAAATTTTTGGTGAATTTTTAGGATTATTTTCCATGTGTTTTCGAATTTATATAAATTATTTAGCAAGAAAATAGCTAATTACTAATGGGTAATTAATTAGTAAGAAGGTAATTAATAGTTTTTAAAAAGATAACTACAAAAGCCCTTGTAAGCAAATTGATAATTCGACATATAATAAGGTTCGGTGTAAAGTGATTGCTTTTAATGGAAATAAAGCAATTACAAAACAGCCATTTAAGCTTGCAATAACTTCAAAATTTTGACATTCGTAGTTGAAATAGTTGACATACAATAGTTGGTGACCTTTGATACTCGGTAGCTTAATCGGTTAAGCATTCGATGGCTTTAGGACACAACATGCGATAGCTTAAAAAGTTAAGCACCCGATAGCCTTATGATCATTGGCACTTGATAGACAAAGAGTTAGACGTGCGACATCTTCATAGGTTTAACATTCAATGGCTTAAATAGTTAACATGCAATAGTTCTTAAATGTTAACGTGCGATAACTTTACAACGTCTATATGCAATAGCCTTAAAATGTTAACAACACTTAATAGCTTTTGGCATGCGATAGCTTCTTCGCATTCGATAGCTTTTTGCATGCAATGGGTTTCAGCATGCGATAGCAATAAACAATTTAATCTGCGATAACCTAGTATCAACATCATTTCATTAACATGTGATAGCCTTGTAATGTCAACATGCGATAGCTAATTATGATAAGAAATTCTAAGTAAATTAATGAATTGTTGCACTTTGAAAGACATCTTCCTAAGTGATGGTTGAGAATTTCATAGAAATGAAATGACCAAAGAGAAAAGAAGCTAAAACGAAATAACCTATTCAAAGGGGAAATTTGAGATTAAGCTTAAAGAAAACTATGAGATGATGAGTAGTGTCAATTGAGATGATAAAATGTAGGTGTAAGGTCTAATAGGCAACCATATGTCTAAAACACGACATTATACTCGGTAACTTGGGTGTAGGTCTTGTGCGACAATCATTTGTCTAAACACGACATTATATTTGATAACGTTGGTATAAGGCTTATGTGACAACCATTTGTTTAAACACAATATTATATTTGGTAAAGTGGATGTATGGCCTATGTGGCAATCATTTGTCTAAACATGATAATATATATTTGGTGTTATGGGTATAAGGCCTGTGCAGTAGTCATTTGTCTAAACTTAACATTATATCCGATAACTTAAGTGTAAGGCCTGCATGGCAATCATTTGTCTAAGCATAACATAATATTCGTTAATGATTGATGTATGACCTATGTGGCAACCACTTGTTTAAACATGACATTAGAGTCGATATTAGAGGTGTAAGGACTTAGTGGCAATACAATTATCTACTCATGATAAAATTGAGAAGGAGTAAGATGAAACACCTAAGTGTAACCTTAAGTGTCTAGTACCTTTATTGAAATGGTATGAGTAAGGCATATGTGGCAAGTTAAAATGAACTATTTATAGAAACTAGTCGGAATATGTTGTGAAGGAATATCTCACACTTACAAATTGATGACTTTTGTATGATGTTCTTAAATAGTATGGTGTATTTGATATTAATGGAAATAGTGAAGGGAAAACCCGTTTCATGCTTTAGTGGTGTGGTCTTACTATATGATTTGTTGTTAAGCTTAAAGGATTACCCGTATCAGGTTTCATGTCTGATCCGTGTTTTATTATTTTCCACAATCTCATGGGCACTCATTCGATTAGGCTGAGTATATATTATAGACATATTGCTTTTGAAAAAGACAAATAAATACTCCAAAGACGAAGCAGAAGGCTTATTTTGCAAATAATAGTTATTCTGATTTTTTTCCTACTATGTGAAACCAGAGTTTATAACTAGTTAAGAGTTCATGTTGACATATACCAGGCATGACACTGTATTTATGTCTTATTATATTTATCCTTGCATGGGAACGAAATGGGTTAATATCATATAATGCCTTATGTAAACAATTCAATGTGAAGGAAAAATTTTAGTTGCCCTGTTTACTTAATGTCGTGGAAAAAAAAATCGATCTTACTTTGTCGCTTGAAAACGATTATGATGACTGCAACATCATCGATGTTCATTTTTGGGTGTCGAAGTGGGAATGTTACATTAAGTTTGATAGATTCAATTTTACTAAATACCTCCATGCTTCAAAAAATTCAAATTCACACGAATATAGGATCTAGAATAACACTAGAGGGTGGGTGAATAGGGTTATAGCAAATTTTCTCGAATCAAACAAACTGCAGAAATAAATATGCTGAAAAGTAAATCACACACAAAATTTACCCAGCTTCGGCAACCCCTGCCTACTGCTGCATTCCCAGATTTCTATTAGAATTAAACAGTATCCCCCTTACAAACACTCTACTAGACTCGCAAACCTTTTCTCCCGCTCATAAACACCCTACTAGACTCGCACACCCTGCTCCGCCTATAGAGTTTCGCTTACTCGCAAACTCTGCTCTCGCCTATAGAGTTTTGCTTACTCGCACACCCTGCTCACTGAACTAATTCTAACTAGACAATCTGACACTACCTACAACCTAGGTGGTGATTTACAGATTCTTTGATTCGAAAAGAAAAAAACAAACAAACTTAAAAACAGAAATTAAACTAAAACCCTATTTGAATATAAACCCAAAAACCAAAGCCCTTTAAAACAAAACCCCTTTTATAAAATACGGCTGGCCCATTATTTCTTTAACCTGATCCTCTTGCTTGGAAAAATGATGGCCTTTCCTCTTTGTCGAATTAGGGCTTCTGGTTCTTTCTCGAATTAGGGCTTTCTCTCTGGTTTTGCTCTTGCTCACGGCTTCTCTGATGATTGATGGTTTGCGTTGCTTGCCTCGTTCTCTGATGATCGATTCACTTGAGATTGGTTGCTTGGTTGACTTCGAGATTGTGAATTGTTTGCAGCTGCTTCTTTTGATCGAGTTCACTGTTGCGGTATGTAATCTCTTTGCTTGTTTGTGATTTTGTGATTTTCGAACTCAAACTCGATGCCGATGATGATAATTGGGTTTTGTATTTATATGAATTCGAGACACTTGTTTTCGTTCGTATCAATTTGATACTTTCCCAATTTGTTCTTTCCTGATATATTTACTACTTGATGCTCATGGCATTAACTTGAGAACGTTCGATTTTCTCTTGATTGTTACGGCATAAACTTTCCCTTTTATTTGTTTTGACTTTTTCAAAGATACGAATTTGAACTTTTGACTTGGCCATCTGATTTTGTCCACTCTGACTTCGGTTTTACTGTGAATTACGGCTTTAGTTGATTGTCACTGCTTCGGTCATCTTCTCTGATGATGTTAATTTCACTGTGACCTTGGTTATTGATATTGATCGAATTTGTTTTGATTCATCTTGGTGTTCTGTAGTCTTCAAGAATTTGTGATTGCCATACCATATGCACCACTTGTTCATTCCACTGTGCATTTCTCTGGTTTCTGTAGTTGTAACTGGTTGTTCGAACTTGTTTATGTGATTCCATGTATCACTGCACTTTTATTCATGATTTGGTCCACTGTATCATGCTTGGCTTTGCGGTTTGGTATCACTTGGGCTTGTAGTTGATGTTTATATCACTTCGAATTGCATTTATGTCCAATGCATAGTGGTCTTCCCTTTTTATTTCTGCTTATGCTGGTGACAAGTCTTTGTGATTCCATTGCTGTTGACATTGAACTTGAGCTTCTGGCCTGAACTTGACGTTGCCACTGTGTTGCATTTGTATCACTGCAAAACTGCATGTTACTGTCTTGCATTTGTATCTCTGGTATTTGTGCTTTGATGCATTGAGTTGTGCATTTTTCATTTATCTGCTTGTTGTTGTATACTTGTGGTCTTGGTGGCTTTTCTTTGTGGTCTGCCTTGTTTGAGTTTCACTGCCATGCTTGTAGCTTGGTCATTGGTGTATGTTCATGATGCTTTGATTTTCTGTTGCAAGTATTCCCCTGCAGTTTCATTGTGACTGCGACTCCATGACTTGCCATTAGTGCATTGTCCTACTGAACTTGATTTTGTAGTCATTGTATCTGCTGACTTATTCATGTATCACATTTGTAGTTTGCCTCTGCAGTTTACATTGTTCATGCTGCTGGACTTGTTTTTGTACCCTTTGCATTAAGTTTATTGTGCCTTGTGTTGAACCCAGTTTCAAAACTCGGGTTTGACCTTGTGCTCGTGTCGTGATTTTGAATATATTGCATGTGTGTTGAACCCGGTTTTTCATTTGGGTTTGACCTGTGCTCACCTGTCCCTGTAAATTACCAAGTGTACATTAATGTGCACGGCCTTGTGGCATGCACAGTGATACACTGTGCATGTCACATTGTTCGTGTGTGATGAATTCAAATGTAAATTATGACGAACAACCCAAATAACTGAGGCAAATCATATTTTCAGAAATCATATTTCATTTTATATTGAAAAAATATTTCTTTTTCAATTTTACTGCGTTAGTGAATATTTTTGCAGATTGCTCAGATGCTGGATTCAAACTGGAATGCAGTTGAAGACAAAATACGAGTGTGAGTGATATGTAGTGAGGTTATCTGTACATATGAAATCGTGATGTATTCAAAATTGCATATGTATAGTGAGAGCTTGAATTTGTACTATTCAAGATTGTAATAAATATTTGTTTGAATAAAATTTCTGTTTGAATTCAAATTCTGTGTAACTTGTTCTGTTTGAATTCAAATTTTGTGTAATTTATTTTATTCAACAAATATTTACTTAATCTATGAAAAACAAAATAGTACGTTACCAAATACATTTAAATGAATATATATGTTTATTATCATCAAACAAAAACATATAAGCGCACATTCATACAATCTCCCCCTTTTGATGATAACAAACATATATTTAAGATTTTGACCGTGTTAAATGTATTTGATCAATGATATACTCTAATTGCTCCCCCTATTTAAATGCTTCCTCTCTACATGATGCTCCCCCTACATATATGCATACAAATAGAAATATATAAATGAGCCTAGATGCAAATGGAAAATTATTTGACCTTTGCTTGATTCTATTTGACAAAATCTTAACTTTTCTCTCCCCCTTTTGTTATCAGCAAAAGAATAATAGTGTTAGAGAAAATAGAGATAGAGTGATCGATATTAATCCAACATTAAACTCAAATTGAATATAAATATTAAACTTCAATAAGAATCAAACAAAAATCATAACTACCCTTGTTAGGCACATATTCCACTTTTAGAATGATGGAAATGGTATTCTCATCTAAAATCATACAATTGTATCAACTTGTGGTACATTTATATCAGGAATTTGAATATCTACTAATAATGCATAACCGTTAGGACTTTTAAATGAGATTAGTAGTATTCCAATTTAATTTTAAAAAAGAAATTAAGTATCTTCTAACCACGCATGACCGTGAGGACTTTTAAATGGGATTAGAATCAACTTGTCTATTTAATCAATTAATTTTGATATGCGTTCCATACATGCATAACCGTAAGGACTTTTAAATGAGCATGGAAGCACATAATCAAAAATCCAAGTAATTCACCCATGCATAACCGTGAGGACTTTTAAATGAGAGTGAATACTTTGGATATTTCTTTATTTTTTAAAAAATGTGAAATGAAAAACAAATGATTCCCGATTATAGTACCACATATCGACAAACTATATTTAAGATTTGATAAACCATGGTCGATAGAAATATGATAGATATATGAATGATCATGGAATCTTTACTCAACAAAAAGTTTTATAATTCTTGTTTTAATTCCTAAAGAAATTTTCCAAATATACTCTCTTGAGTAATGTATGTTAAATATCAACACTTATCACCTTTTCAATCACTATTTATCTTTTTGATAATTAGGAGGAAGTCGGATTAGTCAAAATTTGTCGTTTAAAATCAAATAGAATGACTAATCTGAAAATATGGTCAAACAATTATTTTCTCGAAGGGGTTATATGAGAGAAAAAATTCTGCTAAATGAAAAAAATTATTTAAAATGAACAATATGCAGATATTTTCTATGAAAAACGATGCAGTTACTACATGTCTCAAAAATCACGTTCAACTAGTAATTTTTCTATCAACTAGATTACCAGTGTAATCTGCATCTGAGTTTCTCTTTCAGTCCAAAATATCACTAACTAAAATTGATAAACCAGACCATGAAGTGTGCATCAAAAATTTCAAACCCAATTTTAGCAACAATTTAAATGACATTCTTTGAATTTGAATTGAAGCCATGTAAACAATCAGAAAACCGTGAATATAGAGTTAGCCAAAAATAACCAGAAATATTATCATCTAGCAAAACACTATGTTTTTAATCCAAACGTATATGTATGAAGTAATTCAAAGAATAGTGTTTTTGGAATAAATGTAATTGGCTAATTATGTAGACCAAGTCAGAATCAAAAAATCATCATCTCTTTTCAACATCTCAATAGTGGCTGATTTCATTCAGAATACGGTGCAGATTATCACATAAATATACCTTCACCTGTTTTACCTTTACGATAATTTTTCATGGTTGCCCATTGTGATTCTGTCACCTTTCTACTAGGCTAAGGAACTTTGCTTTGTTGCCCGTTGTGTTTCTGGAACACCCAAAATCCAGAGAACACCGTTGTTGTTCCTTAGCCTGCCACCATACCTACACGGGAAAAGATTTATGTGACCTATTTGTTTTTATAGGTCCATGATTGTTAGTGGCAGAATATTTTGAAAAATAATTTTGTGGAGACCCAAAACTATTTATAATTGCTCCCTTCGGCACCCAAATTTGTTTAACTTTGAGAGATTTTATATTTGTGTCTTTTGGAACCCAAATTGGTACAGTTTTCATGTGTTTGGGTCTATACCAACAATTATTTTGATTGTGTCCAAATTTTCTACAAATTGTGCACACTGAATTTTCTTGATCAATCTTGCTCTCAACATTTTCAGATTTATTATATCCAAGTCCTTATCTAACCGTATTAACAGTTTGCTTTCCTAATAGCATATTCAACGATTTTTCACTTTTTGAGAATTTATCTAAGGTCATTGACAATTGTTGGACTTGTGTTTTGAGAGATTCATTTTCATTTATCAATTGTGTGCACTTTTTAATAGAATCCTCTCTCCTAGTATTTTCATTCTCTTTTAAAATCAGAATTTCCTTTTCAAGTGATTTTATATTGATTTCTGATTTTTTTAATTTCCTTTTCGAATGTTGGACACTTATCACACTTAGGGATCTTACTTTGAAAGGTTTTAACTAATTTGTCGAGTTGTTCATTTAATTCTATCAAAGTATCTTTTTGTGATTCAAGTTTGGCATACTTCTCCCTAAGTCGTTCAAAACAGCCATTCACTTCATGGAAATAAATAAGTAATTCAGAGTGAGTGAGTTTCGATACCTCGCTTGGCTTCATATTGTGCTCTCTGTTTTTGAATTTTTGATTTAGAGCTGGATTTCCGTATTTGCGGTTCCTCCTTTTGAATTTCTTCATTGGTAATGCCAGCTCGACTGCTCCATCATCATCATCCTCATCACAACTGCTATTTACCAATCTTGTTAAGCACCTTTCTTTAACTGAGTCGGTTGTGAAGGACATCTCATTACTGTTGACTTTTGCACCATATATTGCATCGAGAGTATTCCAGATTTTCTGTGCATTTTCACAATGAGAGACGAAATAAAAATTATCACGATTAATATGAGAATATAATATATGCATAGCAAGAGCATTAATCGAGAGAATTTCCTTATTTGTTATATCACACCCATTTTCAATAATATCCCAACATTTAATATTAACAGATTTTAAATAAAATTCCATTTTCAATTTCCAGTTCAAAAAATCTGTTCCATCAAAAATAGAAGGAATAATATTGGAATGACCCTCGACAAAAGTATTATTTGGTGGATTCATGACTCTAGAGTTAAAGAAAAAATACCTTGCTCTGATACCACTTGTAGGATCTAGATTAACCCTAGAGGGGGGGTTAATAGGGTTATAGCAAATTTTCTCGAATTAAACAAGCTGCAGAAATAAATATGCTGAAAAGTAAATCACACACAAAATTTACCCAGCTTCGGCAACCCATGCCTACTGCTGCATTCCCAGATTTCTATTAGAATTAAACAGTATCCCGCTTACAAACACTCTACTAGACTCGCAAACCTTTGCTCCCGCTCACAAACACTCTACTAGACTCGCACACCCTGCTCCGCCTATAGAGTTTCGCTTACTCGCAAACTCTGCTCCCGCCTATAGAGTTTTGCTTACTCGCACACCCTGCTCACTGAACTAATTCTAACTAGACAATCTGACACTACCTACAACCTAGGTGGTGATTTACAGATTCTTTGATTCGAAAAGAAAAAAACAAACAAACTTAAAAACAGAAATTAAACTAAAACCCTATTTGAATATAAACCCAAAAACCAAAGCCCTTTAAAACAAAACCCCTTTTATAAAATACGGCCGGCCCATTATTTCTTTAACCCGATCCTCTTGCTTGGAAAAATGATGGTCGTTCCTCTTTGTCGAATTAGGGCTTCTGCTTCTTTCTCGAATTAGGGCTTTCTCTCTGGTTTTGCTCTTGCTCGCGGCTTCTCTGATGATTGATGGTTTGCGTTGCTTGCCTCGTTCTCTGATGATCGATTCACTTGAGATTGGTTGCTTGGTTGACTTCGAGATTGTGAATTGTTTGCAGCTGCTTCTTTTGATCGAGTTCACTGTTGCGGTATGTAATCTCTTTGCTTGTTTGTGCTTTTGTGATTTTCGAACTCAAACTCGATGCCGATGATGATAATTGGGTTTTGTATTTATATGAATTCGAGACACTTGTTTTCGTTCGTATCAATTTGATACTTTCCCAATTTGTTCTTTCCTGATATATTTACTACTTGATGCTCACGGCATTAACTTGAGAACGTTCGATTTTTTCTTGATTGTTATGGCAGAAACTTTCCCTTTTATTTGTTTTGACTTTTTCAAAGATACGAATTTGAACTTTTGACTTGGTCATCTAATTTTGTCCACTCTGACTTCGGTTTTACTGTGAATTACGGCTTTAGTTGATTGTCACTGCTTCGGTCATCTTCTCTGATGATGTTAGTTTCATTGTGACCTTGGTTATTGATATTGATCGAATTTGTTTTGATTCATCTTGGTGTTCTGTAGTCTTCAAGCATTTGTGATTGCCATACCATGTGCACCACTTGTTCATTCCACTGTGCATTTCTCTAGTTTCTGTAGTTGTAACTGGTTGTTCGAACTTGTTTATGTGATTCCATGTATCACTGCACTTTTATTCATGATTTGGTCCACTGTATCATGCTTGGCTTTGCGGTTTGGTATCACTTGGGCTTGTAGTTGATGTTTATATCACTTCGAATTGCATTTATGTCCAATGCATAGTGGTCTTCCCTTTTTATTTCTGCTTATGCTGGTGACAAGTCTTTGTGATTCCATTGCTGTTGACATTGAACTTGAGCTTCTGGCCTGAACTTGACGTTGCCACTGTGTTGCATTTGTATCACTGCAAAACTGCATGTTACTGTCTTGCATTTGTATCTCTGGTATTTGTGCTTTGATGCATTGAGTTGTGCATTTTTCATTTATCTGCTTGTTGTTGTATACTTGTGGTCTTGGTGGCTTTTCTTTGTGGTCTGCCTTGTTTGAGTTTCACTGCCATGCTTGTAGCTTGGTCATTGGTGTATGTTCATGATGCTTTGATTTTCTGTTGCAAGTATTCCCCTGCAGTTTCATTGTGACTGCGACTCCATGACTTGCCATTAGTGCATTGTCCTACTGAACTTGATTTTGTAGTCATTGTATCTGCTGACTTATTCATGTATCACATTTGTAGTTTGCCTCTGCAGTTTACATTGTTCATGCTGCTGGACTTGTTTTTGTACCCTTTGCATTAAGTTTATTGTGCCTTGTGTTGAACCCAGTTTCAAAACTCGGGTTTGACCTTGTGCTCGTGTCGTGATTTTGAATATATTGCATGTGTGTTGAACCCGGTTTTTCATTTGGGTTTGACCTGTGCTCACCTGTCCCTGTAAATTACCAAGTGTACATTAATGTGCACGGCCTTGTGGCATGCACAGTGATACACTGTGCATGTCACATTGTTCGTGTGTGATGAATTCAAATGTAAATTATGACGAACAACCCAAATAACTGAGGCAAATCATATTTTCAGAAATCATATTTCATTTTATATTGCAAAAATATTTCTTTTTCAATTTTACTGCGTTAGTGAATATTTTTGCAGATTGCTCAGATGCTGGATTCAAACTGGAATGCAGTTGAAGACAAAATACGAGTGTGAGTGATATGTAGTGAGGTTATCTGTACATATGAAATCGTGATGTATTCAAAATTGCATATGTATAGTGAGAGCTTGAATTTGTACTATTCAAGATTGTAGTAAATATTTGTTTGAATAAAATTTCTGTTTGAATTCAAATTCTGTGTAACTTGTTCTGTTTGAATTCAAATTCTGTGTAATTTATTTTATTCAACAAATATTTATTTAATATATGAAAAACAAAATAGTACGTTACCAAATACATTTAAATGAATATATATGTTTATTATCATCAAACAAAAACATATAAGCGCATATTCATACAACGAACACCTTTCAATAATTCATAAAGAGCTCTTTCTAGTTTTTATAAAAAAAAACCTATTGAGTTTGCAGCAACCTGATAAAGTAATTTCCTACTCATACAATCTAACATACTATGATAGGTGTACTCAATTTTATCCGTCGGTTACATTTTATATGCATTCAGCAAGTTTTATTAATTTGGACATACAACATGTATAAGTATACAAGCAAGTAGCAACTGTTAGGTGTGGCTCGCATTGTATTAGAGTGGGTGCGTAGATTGGATTGTGATTAGTCCCACATCGCAAGATATTCTAAAAGAGATCAGCATATATATGGGATTGGTAGCTTGTAACAACAAGCGATTCCTTTTGTTACAAATAAATGTTGCCATGAAAATATATGTGCTCTAGGCAGATGTAGGGATATCCAATCATGACGCTGGCACCAAAAGAGCTTCGTTCAGTGGTCTTGCTTCATCTACACTGAATTAAAGTGCGCGCATGGTGAAAGATGCGAGGGGGTGCCGAAAATTACAACATGGTATCAGAGCCGATGGTTCGATGGGACCAATATGATGCAGCGTTGACCTAAGTATGCTCCAATATGTGTGGTTTGAGCTCGGGATTCTTTGGAGTTATAAGTTAGAACGCGGTCTGCTCCAACCGTGTGAAGGAGAACTCTTCGTGAAACAGCTTGGCCAAACTGCTGGAGGTGGTAGCGACCTAATCTAAACTGCTGGAGGTGTTAGCGACTTTATCCAAGTGTTTGAGCACTCTATATAACTTCAAGTTGAATTGAGAAAAAATGCTCGTCAAGGTGGAGATCTGTTAGGTGTGGCTCGCATTGTATTAGAGTGGGTGCGTAGATTGGATTGTGATTAGTCTCACATCGCAAGATATTCTAAAAGAGATCAGCATATATATGGGATTGGTAGCTTGTAACAACAAGGGATTCCTTTTGTTACAAATAAATGTTGTCATGAAAATATATGTGCTCTAGGCAGATGTAGGGATATCCAATCATGACGCTGGCACCAAAAGAGCTTCGTTCAGTGGTCTGGCTAATCTACACTGAATTAAAGTGCGCGCATGGTGAAAGATGCGAGGGGGTGCCGAAAATTACAACAGCAACTAAATATGTATAAAGACAATGGGCGTACAAAACCAACCTTCATCAATTCAACATTAAATTCAGATCAAGTCATTCACCTATCATGCATATATCACTCAAATTATATGCATTTACACATAACGTACGAGAACTATAAAAATTGTCAATTACACTTGTGATCATCAGGTTATTTACACATACATAGAGATAATTGTATTTCCAATAATACGAAAGTTGATGAGAAGATTTCAAAGTTTCAGATTTCAAGCGAAGCTTAGCTGCAGGTAAGGTCAATTGTTTAAGTTAGTCTAGTAAGCATAGTAGTGTTGGCGGTTCGGCTACTTATACATGTAGGAGTGTGAAGCTTGTTGGAAAGTTTGATAGTGTAGACTTTGGAAAGTTGAGAAAAAAATATTGAAAAGAAGATTGGAGTAGATAATATTGAGAATGTCATCTCTCAATATGGATGGAGAAAGTGTAGGGCATAGAGATTTCTTCATTGCTCTCTCGGAGTTTAATCTCTATAGGTTTGTCTCGTACATTAGATATGATGAAAAGTTTTGATATTGATTTCTCCTTTATGTTTGTGAAAGAAGGGGAACAAAAAATCTTTATTGAGTGACAATTTCCCAAATTGCAATTCTACAAGTAGAGCTTAAGTGTCATGTGTCATAGACCTAACAACTAGTTGAGAAGTGTTGACTTAAAAATACGAAATTGAATATAAAGTGTTAAATTTATGTGATTCAAATTTGAATAAATTTGAACGTACCATTTTTCTCCATCGCCTCTTTTAGAACTTGTTGTATCTTTGACTTACCATATCTTCATGTTTTCTATATACCAACTCACCAAGTCTTTTTATAAAACATGATGTAAATACATCATCATAGACCACATTATAATTGAAGCAAAAAAAAAAGTGTGTAAATTAATCATTGTTCTATTTACCTTGATTTATAAAATCTAGGTAATATATTTATGTAGTATCTCTTGTAATCAAGTTTAAGTAATATTTCTTGTAATCGTCTTGTGGGGAGGAATACAAGATAGTTGTTGGATCTGCACACTTGGATAATTCGTTGAATCATGTTAAATCCTTTTGTTATGTATTTTAGTTATTTTTGGTCATGTTATCGTCTATGGTTGATATACGTTGAAGTGGTTGTTGGTTCTAATTGACAAGTTATTTTTGTGTACTTTTCACTATAGTTGTGAGGATTCTTCACAACACGAACAATGTACTTCTATATGATTCAATGAAATAATTCAATAATGTTTTCACTCTTCAGTATATTTATTTTACTTTTGCTTTAATATCTTTCCAAATATCCAACTTTCATTGAATGACTTAGTGCCTTTGTAATCATAAGAGTGATATTGTTCACACCATAGAATCTGTCTAAAAATACATCGAATTCTGTGTATAGTGAAATGTCGTTTTTTCTTCATTACGGGGGCAACTTAACATCTATTATAACAAAGAACATACATATTTTAGTTACCTACCGACATTTTATTTATTATATTATTTTACTTTTTTTTTTCCCTGTAAATTTTGATTGTCGAACGATAGTCAGTTGCCAACCGTAATGAAAGTTGAACAACATTTAAATGTCAATTGAAATCGAGTAATATAAGAATATTTTATAGCCTGAATAGCATCATTCTAATTACAGTGGAGGAACATGTAAACAGACTGAACCTTTGCTGCAATGGTATATAAGTATAGAAATTAAAAGGGATAAAATCACAATATGTATTTGGTAAGTTTCCACCATAGGAAGACGTTTAAGAGACTCCGTCATGAAAGCACATGGAAGTAGACGCATTTTTAACAAACGCGCATATGCCTGCGTTGCGTGTCGTGATGCAGCATAACAAATCGGATATAGGTAGAGTTTACGAAACGGATATGAAATGAGGTCGACTAGATGCAAAATAGATCCATTAGCAGGGCCAACCCACTCTGAGTTCTAGACCGGCAACAAAAATGGAATCAAGAACAGAACTATAAAACAATGGTCAAAACACACTGATTCAGTCTGATCATGCCCAGAGAAATTAAGTATAATTATCCCCACTGCAACCCTGACCCATGATTTTGCTCATCTCAACAAAACAATAACATTATTCTCACGCTTCCACACAATTCATGTTCCCATTACACATCATTCAAGCTTAACTCATTCCAACACATTCATTAATCAACTATAAATACTGCACAAATCATTTCCAAGAACAGAATACTGACCATGCAAGTACACGTAAGTAAATTAAACTTTTGCTAAAAGACACTAAAACTAGCAATTAAAAAAACAACTAACTTTGCCCTCACCACAATTTTATGGTAGACCAATTAACACACGCACATACACTTGAAAGATTACAAAAACACATGCCATGCACAACCACCAAGGAAGAAACAAAGATCACAAATCTAGACCACTAAGACTTACACTGAATGTTAAAAAAGAAATCTAAGCTACCTAAATGAATGCAAGTTCACATACTGCTTCAATATTACTTATTGACAATTCGAGTTTTTACCAGGGCCGCCATAGTAAAAATAGCTCCCCCAGTCGCCATTGTTGCCGGTTTTCACGTCGTAGCAGTTGGACTGCTCCATAAATGACCCGACATCTTTTGGAGATTTCAGGTTATTGGACTGGTCTACTACTTGTATGTTTCTAAAATAGCTGGCTTTGCCGAAGCCTTCTTCTGGGAAATGACCGCTACCCATTTGGGTAGAGGTGTGCTGCCCGTTTGATTCGGAGTTTACTACTTCACCTCCCCATTCTATTGTCGACGCACTTTCGGCGAGGTATGAGAAAAGGAATGATGGCCAATAGCCTAGTACATAGTCTTCTCCAAATTGCATCCACCAGTTTCCTTGGTTTGGGTCCTACATTCATAAATTTGAGAGGAATGCTTGTTAGAATATAAGGCTCTTAACATTACCATCTTTGTCCGCTATCTGTAAATTTCAAACTTTGTTGCACTTCTCACATTTTAAATGTTAAAATTGAGCCATCCATCTCATAATATGTTACATGCTATTCAGGACTTCCATCTTCATTGAAAACTGACAGTTGCACCTTTTATTTGGCATTGGTAAAAGATAGAGATAACATGTACTAAGTTCATTTTTCAGGATTCAATCGTACAATGGAAAATATTACCTTTATGGAAAGAAAATGAAATCGCTAGAACATATCACCATCACTCTTTATCTTATTGTTTTTGTGGATAAAAAGGGCCAAATTTCTGACACTAAATGAATTTGGATGTATGCGTAGAACTTGCATTATTGCCATTTCAAAATCACATGACTGCATTTTTTGTCTTTCTTTATCCATGCATTTCTTACCAAACCAAATACCATATGCAAGCTGTATGATTATTGTTAAACTGTAATCAAATTACAAAAATTCATACCAAGAACATTCCACTAGCTATGTTAAATGTAATTACAGATCAAATGGAGCAGGTACCCAAAAAAAGGTGCTTAGTATCGTTGTTATAATAATAAGCAACCAAACCTTAAGTTTGAAAATTGCAAATATATGCATATTTAAGCTAAAGGGCACTTTAAGGAGTATATAACCAAAAAGAAACACGAGCACATATGCAAAAAAGAAGAAAGAAAGGATAACACATGTGTCAAAGATTCTCTTCTTTTTCTGAATACTTTCTAATAAATCTTAATATATGCATGTGAGTTTGGTGGTGTTTGTTTTTATTATTACCTTCCAAATTAATATTTTGATATCATACTGTGACCCGCCATACCCAGAAATGGGAAATATGCTAGCGCCCATCGATACCTCGCTATTAACCTGTATGAATCCTGAACATAGCAGGTTATAGCAGCCTGTTGCTTGATATGCATCGCTCTGTTTTCAATAACAAATACAATGAGCCATGATGTACTATTTTACTGCAACAATTTTAATTTTTATATCATTAATTAACTTACAGTCCAGTAGGTGAATAGCCTTGTGTGATTATCACCATATAAATCTGGACTAACCTGTTTTTCCACCATAAGAGCATGAATTACAGTAATTGTTTATTAATAGGTAAATTTATTTCAAATTAATTTTACCTGCCAACCGGCTTCAATGCTATTAAGATCCTCTCCAAACGAACCACCTAAAACCCAAAGCTGAGACAAACTAAACTCGTTTACTTGTTCAATCTTTGGTTCCCAAACATTAATCGTAGCTTTAGCTCCATAATACTTTTCCCCTTCTACATAAGCAATTGCATGCTGCACAAATATTAAATACAAAACTCAGGTTGTGTCATAAATAGTTAAGCTTTGTATAAGCCAAAAATATGCATATAGTTTGTGTCATGATATTTGTATACCATATATTATAGAAGACTTTAAAAAAGAATCCATTTTTATGGCGATGAAAAAGAAAAAACCCAGTGCATAACGCTCCTCGCTATACAAGAATTTGGAAGAGTCCTTATTAAGAACTAGTCTTTCTTTGAAATATAAAATAGTTGAAGGGGGTCAACGACTATGGATAGTGGCAAGCCATCTTGCTGTGACCAAAGGTTTTGAGTTCATTGCTCCAAGAATTGCATTATAATCAAGTTAGAGAAAATAGTAGAAGGCCATGTAAATGAATTAAGAAAATACATAGGTTTGCCTTTAACACGAAATGGCAATACAAAAGAAAACAAATCTTTCAATTGCTAAATGAGTTAAATCAAGCTTAATCATTGCTCTAAAGTGGTGCTTGACAATAAGAAAGAAAGATAACCACTTTATTCTAAAGCTAACTTTATATTAGTGGCATTTCAACTAATGTACCTGATGCCCACTTTGATTAATCAGGTCAGGGTCAGCCGACATTGGCCTTGGAATCGCCTTATGCTTCTTCTTTCCATATCTCTTAACCGAACTAGCTCTTAACACATCTTCTTTCTTCGTTCTTCTAATCGGAATTGTATTCTCAGGGCACTTGCCATTCAAATGCCACATTTGAGTTATTGATTTGGTTTCCTTTTTCGATGCAACTTTGTTCTCATCATAAAGTCCTTCTGGGTGATAATTAGGCCTCATCTACAATGTTTTAAAGTTTTCAAAAGATCAAATAAACCAATTAGTTAAAGTCGTTTTTTTAAAAGGAAGAGAAAGTGATATGAAAGCAAAGCAAACCTGAATGGTGTGGTTTTTTAGAAAGGGGTGATCGAATGCAGGTTGATGCGCTAGATGAACACAATCTATTATATCTCCATCTGGGCTCTGTAAATTATACAAAATTAATTTTTATTAGAGCACAATTGGGTAGTGAAAAATGAAAAACACAAACTTTTCTATGTCCTGATGGGAAATGTACTAAACATTGTGAAATTAAATGGTACAAACGTGGACAGTTTAGTACTCAATCAGACAATAAAATTAACTATTTTAGCACCAAATAACAAAAGAATGAATATTAAAATTAGCATCATATGGAGATAAAATGTACTGCCAAGAATTTCCATTGAACTTTCCAAAGTGTTTTCTTCTAAAGCTATTTAAAATAGAGAAAATAAATTAGATGATGCAAAACAAAACAAAACAAAAATCCAACAATAAATAACATAGATTGAACACTGCACTCATGCACGCCCATTATAACAGATTAAGTACAGCAACTAAGATTTCAACCAAGCTAATAACAAAGTGAGAGAATGAAACCCAAAAGATATCGAATGATAACCTGAATTGATTTGAGAGCTGGTTTATTCAACCGCTTCAAATGCTTTCTCACAGCAAGCTTCTGCTTAGAAACCACGTCCATTCTAGCTGCGGCGCAGGATAAGATGATTAGTAGCAGCAGCGAAAAAACAAGAATACATTGTCTTGCGTTAACGACCGCAGCCATGGCCAGTAAAGCTTTAGCTCAACCGATTTTTGCTCCAAATAGTAGGACCCTTCTGTAAAAAACTAGAACTTGGGTCTGCTTAGAATGGAAATCTTCGCTTGTCTGAAACTATATGTCGAAAATATTTCATTTGCAATGGAGTTAGTGTGGTTGATATGCGTAATTTGGGAAATTAATGAGACGATTGGCAGAAGTGCGTCGGTTTATGGAGAGAAGAATCCGTTGCTATTTTTCTTTTTCTTTTTTACTTTTCCTCTCACTTTTCAGTTTTGCCTTTCGGCTTTACCTTCCGAATTTATTTTAGGCAACAATATATAAAGTTTTTTTTACAAAAAAGAGCGTACAATATTATACAATTGAGATATAAAAAATATATAACGGTTGTAATACCAACATGCACCTTATTAAGTCGATACAAATTACATATGGTTACTGCTAATAAAAATAACTATTTCCAAGTATTTCACCCGTGTTTTCGTTGTTTCACCGGACCAACCAATATCATTTATTTAGATTGATATAAACATCAAAACCACCTAAAGTGTACGCAAATGAGTGCACAGTGCACGTTGTACGTGCCTACAAAATAGTGATTTTATTCTAAAATGAGTGATTATAGTTCTTTGGTTCTAGCAATTAGTGTAAAACGCTTCGACCAAGTCTATGGTTGGTCCACGCCCCTGAATGTTTAAAGGCTTCTTTGGGATGATGGGGTGGGCATAAGCCCCACTAACACATGTAATAAGGGAACATCACTGAATCGATAAAATAGTACGGTAAATCGTATCGAAATTCCTAAACAAATATTTAAGAACATCTCACACTTTTACGAAGAATGGTTCAAAATCTGTAATCATGTCGGACGCTGGTCAAACAGCTAACCAGCATCTAGGCGTCTATTGAACAGATGCCTAGTATCGGACGTCTGTTCAGCAGACACTGGTGTTGGGCAGCTGTTGAAAACATGACGTCATTTGTTGTGCATCAAATATCTATTCAACGGATGTCTTATACATGACGTTTGTCGAATAGACGTCTAATCTTAAACGTTTGATTAATGGATGCCTAATTAAACAAAACACCTATATCAGTAATTGGTAAATGGGTGGAAAATGAACCAAGTTACATTTTGTAACATATCAAAATGTAATATTTAACCAACAAACCATTAGAGATGCTTAAAAACTAAATCGACTCGATTCAATATAGCGCGGTTGTTGTTTAAATGACCGTAGTAAACCGGTTCGGACCATTTGGACGACGATCCCACACCTCCAGTATTCAAATACTATAAATAGTGTGCTGCTACGATACCCGACGGATGTAGAATGACAATCAAGGTGAAATAATAGCAATCCAAAGCAGAATATGTCGTATATCTCATAGCGTAGAAGATAAAATAAAGTAATCATATAAATAATGTTAGTATGCGCACGCGTGTGTGTAAAACATGTAAGACAATAATATACCTAAATGAACCAAACCGAATCACCATCATGGTTATACAAAGCAAAATGCGATAGAATTTATACATTTGAATGATGAATGATAAACTACAAATAGAAAATTGTCTCCAATAGATAACTAGTAATACCGATAAAGCTCCACGGTATTGCATATTGGTTCAAGTCTGTTTAGCAGCGGATGAAATGGAGTGAATTTAAAAAATATATATACTTAATTGGATCTTAATGGGCCTATATAAATATCTAGTTAAAATTTAGATCCATTCTACTTTTAGCTTAATATTTTATTTTAACTTAATATTTTTACATTTGTAGTTTAGGTATTTATGTTTTGTGACTTTAGGTAAACGAGGAATTACATTAGGTTTATGGCGTTCATTATTAGTTGTTTTTTGTTTAATAATTTCAGGTATGTGAGGAGTCACATTAGCATTTGTGGTATTTTGTAATGATCCATATTTTTAGACGGTTTAAATTGACAATAAACCACACAAGTCTAATTCAAACCATTCAAAGTGGAGGATTGTTACTGGGGTAAATAAGAAAATAAAAGAAAAGATAGAAAACAAAACACAGAATCTCGCAGCGAAACGATAAAATATAATAATCAAATAAACAGTTCATGAAGCAGTTTTAAAAATAACATTTGACTACACATTTACAATTCAAATCAGAGTTATACATACATCAGAAGATAAACAAATAACGTAGCGGAACATAGAAAGCAGTGGAATAATAATAATAAATAGAAATGATATACTGAATTTTCGTCTTCCAGAAAATAGTCTTCAATACACTGAAAAGCTCAGACTGACCTAAGCATAATGAAAAGACAAAACACTCGAGTCAGAACTAAAAGCTCTTATGTAAGTCAAATCAAAAGTAATAATAAAATAGAAATATTAGTGTAATGGCTTTAAAGATGTTAGTGATTTCCATCTCCTATCAATTGTACAACGTGGATACAATAACTTAAAAGTTTTCAAATAATTCGAAATACTAATCTTAATCGTTTAATTAACATAAATCCAAAGTTTAAATTAACTTAAACCTTTCAAATAATTCGATTCCAACAAATAATCCATATTCAAGAAATATTATTGACATGTCATTTCGATCAATGTCCAAAAATCAAAATTTCCAAATCAATGAAATCCGTTCGGGTTTATCATTTCAACTCACAACGATTTCCCTTTATCTATAAGATCGTTCGGGTATATCATTTCAACCCATAGGGATAACAGAGATATAGATATAAATAAACATCCAATCATCCAAATGTCAACAATTGAACATACAACACAATCATCCTTCAAATCAACTGATAACTACCAACAATTTAGTGCTTATCACTCACCTTTGATTTCGGTCGATTTTAAAATCCAAAATAGCCTCAAAATAGAACAGTCTTAGAATTCGTCCAAACTAGTTTCATAATATCTGGAATTTCGATACGATACCAGCAGAACAAACCGCGTGAATCCGAGCTCGTATGAAAACGGTATACCAGTTAGAATGATTGAATTTGAAATTTAAATAAATAAAATAAAAAGAAGGATTACCCCTCAAAACTGCCATGCCATCATCATCACTTCACACGCTATGGAACCCTATACAAGAACATCCTGCTTCGTTCGACACTAAGCCCTAATGCACGCCGCCCACATCGCGATGACACTCTGTAACCTCACACGCCGCTGACCTAGGTTAGCCTCGCCACCACCGGCCGCAACCTCCCCTACGTCCTCGCGACCATGCACGATCAACCAAATAGTAGATCGAACCCAAAACAATCACAGCCGCCGATAAAGAATAAAACCCTAATCAGATTTCCTGGCATTATCTAACCACCATGACTACAAACGACCAACGCCGATGAACTCATCTCGCCCATCTCCATGGAACCATACCCTCAAATTGACGATCCATCGCTGTTGATCAAACCCCAATGAATGGTCGAGAATAAATCGCTGATTTCTAACCGAACAGTGAACCAAATCAAAACACAAACAGTTGTTGTGGATTGCGTTCGTCGAGAGCTTTCCAACGATATATAATATGATAGGGTTTTAAGAAGTTTGAGTTTTGGATTTGGTTTTGAAATTGAATTTGGGTTTGGATCTGCAGGTATTGAGAAGAAGAAGAAGAAGTAGAAAGGTGAAATAGACAGATATGTATAGAGATAAGAAATAAAAAGACAGCTAGGGTTTAAAAAAACTCTATTTATATGGATAAGGCCCGATAAGAAAGAACAGACATTAAATTGGTTCGAACGACAATAACGACCCGAAAAATCAGTTTCTCTTTCGAAACGAAAATGGGTCATCCTATATATTAAAATAGATGTTTCGATATTTTTAAACTCAATGGAACATGTTTCAAGTCCTAATTCCATTATACGAAAAAGTTAGCTTTTAAAATCGGCTTATTTCAAATTGATTTCATTAAATTGATTTATACGCGTTTCGAGCCCACGATCAAAGGACAAGTCCGATCCTACCAAACTTGAAATCCTATAAAAATTCACTGTTACGGATTCGATGAAACTGGTTTTGTCGACATCCGAGGCAGTGGCAAAAATGGCTGTTTTCACGTTAATTAAATAAATTATTATTAAATTGGTTTATTCACCTTTTGGATTCAAAGTAAATTATTAACAATTTTCACCATTGTTTTTTACATATAAATTTATAATTCTTTTAAAACAAATTTCCATGTCCAATTCAATACTAATATAGCACAAATTACAGTGTTCAGTTTCAATTGTAATAAAATCCAATTAATAATAAATTTAAATTCAAATAAATCCATTTATTTTTCTTCCACCCTTATTATCGAATCAGCTATCATCTTATGAATACAACTAACATTGGTTTATCATTTTATAACGTCAATATTATATTGTCTCCGTCTTAACTCACATTAATGCAATATTTAATTACATTTAATTTATTAATTTCTAAATCAATTTCAGTTAACTATAATTTAATTTCGATCAAATTCTTTTATTTGCTTTACATTCTTATTATTTGATCATTCAATACCCTATATATTCATTAAATGCCAGTTTACATTTTAATTACATTCATTACACTACGGGTAACATCTTTTACCACATAAATTGCAATATTTCAATTATATAATACTTTCATCGATTTCCAAACAAATTTAAATGGATTAAATAACAAACGATAATTAAAGCAATTATCATACATTAATGATTCAAACACATTCCCAAACTTATTGTTTACAAATGAAAGATACTAGATTTACATACTAGTTAATTTTTTTAATATTTCAATTAGTACATATAACTACAACATTAAATCAAACAACCAATGGCTTTAATTTAATTAATTGCTCATTCAATATTCAAAAGGACAAATTAATACTAGTTCATATCCATAATCCTATTATTCACAACCCAGGGTTATAAATATCTTACAAAAATGTTTTTACTCTATATTAGCATATTTCAATCAAATAACTACAATTTCACCAATTAATTACATCATTCAATCCATTTCATTATTTACAATTATAACCATATTAACCCAAATTTATTTAAACTGATTATAATTACATGAAAATAGTTATCAATAACATTCACACAACATCACTGCTTTCATATTCAATATTAACCAATTCTAATTGATTACATAAAATTTTAACATTAAATTCAACATTCAATATATTTCCTTATTTACATTTTATAATCAATTATAACTTTACAATCACTTCAATTAATTGGAATTACATTAAAATAGTTAGCAACTGCCTTAAATTAACATTACTAACATTACATTAGTTATTACACTCATTATAAGATCACAAATTTTAGTTGTCTTTAGATATTAAATTCTAAAATCTTATTTAATTAATATTTTATTAATCAGAAAATTACGGGTCGTTACATGTTTATCATGAGATGATTTATGTTTGATGATTATAGGTATGTGAAGAGCCTTAGTGAGATATATGTATATAACAAAGAGAGACGTATATATATAATGTGACAAAATAGCATAAAACTAATATAACATATATACAAGCAAAGAGAAACATATGTATAACATGATAAAATGACATAAAACTAATGTGTACATATAATGTGTTGCCACATATAAGCAAGTTATGATATTACATATACATATATATCGTATAACTTTAAGTATATGTTATACGCATATGCTTAAGTTCGAATTTGTTGTAAAATGTTTAATTATATTGACAAAGTAGGAGGAAATTTTATATTTAGATTTAAACCAATTTGAAAATTTTATAACAATATGGGTTTAAAATTCAAATGAATCAAATTTACAAATCTAATCACTTAATTTTCTCCAAAATATTTTATGAATAAAATAACAAAAAGTTACAATGTTAATTTAACATAAGCCAAAATAACTTTATTTTAATTTTTATATATAAGGTCTAAAATACATAATTTTACGTACGCACCAATTAAACTATCAAATACATCTTTCATTTAATGTAAGATAATTCTCATAATGTAATTCTATTAAACAATGAATTATATATTTTTATAACATACATATCAAATTTATAATCTGTTGATTTATATACACAATTCATATCAATTGTTTGTAATTCTACAACTATTTGTTAAATCAAACATGTGGCAATATCATATATATATATATATATATATATATATATATATAATGGTTTGGCCATAGCATGTACAGATTTATGAAAAATATAAGATTACCTAAAAATGATCTTGTCGCTCGTTACGCGTAGATTTTTGACTATCTCCTAAGAGTCTAAATCCACCTACTTAACCTTGAGAGAGTTATAGATATGCCTTAGGCGAAATTTTGTACTTTTTTTTACATATATCCAACTCAATAACCAATCATGTTCGTAATAAAGATGTTTATTTTTTATTATATACTTTTTATATTGTAATTAATTAATTAATTGATTAAAGTATATTATAAAAGAGTTGGCAGTATACCAAAGCAGTAATATGTAATTTGTTACATATCCAACTTTGTAGTCAATCTTGTTCGTAATAACAGCGTTTGTTTTCATTTATATAATTTGTTATAGTATGATATTGTAAAGACCCAGAATTTTAGTTATTTGAAAATAGAATATTTAATTAATTTTAAATATTGAAAAATTAATTTTATAGATTAAATAACATGAATTTCAAATATATCGACTTGTTGGATAAATTAATTATTGAATTTAATTATTAAAATTGTTTAAATAATTGAATCTTGGGTTTTAAGTTAGTCAAAAATGATTTAAAGGCTGATTTAATTTTTATTAATAAGAATAGAGATAATAAAAACTTTTAAATTTGATTTAAAAGTAATTTAACTAATTTTGAATAACTCGTTTTAATTAACATAAAAAATAACCTTCAAGGGCACAATCTTGGTTTTCGACGAAACTAGTTTCATTTGGTCCGTAATAGTGAATTATATTACGCCAGTCAAATTTCATAGCTATTAAAGGTATCGTTTGGACGTGCAAAATAAAATCGCGTTGAAATTAATGTTGAGAATTTAATATAATAAGTGGGTTTAAAAAGCTATCTTCTACATACGACCAAATTAGGTCCTGAAACAAGTTCCATTGCGTTCAAAATATGGTTATAACATATAGAACGCCAGGCGGCATGTTTCGATTAGGGTCTGAGATTATATAGCCAAATATTTTGATTTTTAAATAATATATTTACTTGGATTTGACTACACACCATTGTTGCTTCACATCAACCCACACCCTTACCTGTCATAACCGTACCCATCTCCATTTTAAAAATGCATTCTCCCTCCCTCTCTTCTTCTTTCAGGTTTACAGTGAAAAAAAGAAGGGAAAACGGACTTCAAAATTTTATTTTTCAAAATTTATTCAGCGAAAATTTTCTAAACGAATTTTAAAATTCATGTTTCGACGAGATCTTTCCATTAATAGTCTTATTGAAGGGTGTAGCTTGAATTCTTGAGGTTCGACAGTGAAGTCAAATGAAGTGTTAGGCTAGGGATTGCGATTTCGGGTGTTTAAGGCACCGAATTGAGAATGGACATCAGAATTGGATTTAGCATTGGAAAATGTAGCTGTAGACGGAGTTTGGGGAGGTCCGACCACCTATGGTGGATCGCAACAGTCACGTGCAGGGGGATGAACCTGGTCGACGCTTTTGATTGGGTGCACCGGAGTTGTCGCTCTAGGGATTGTCCAATAGAGGAAGCATTGTGAAGTTCATCCGTGAAGACGAAATTGGATTTCGTCGAGTAAATCTCCGTGATAGTGCTTTGCCATGCACATATCAATGGAGCCTCTTGTTTTGTGTACATGAAATCATTTGAGGAAGAAGTAAGGGAAGGGCGGTTTTGTAAATATATATTTGTTGATTATTAATTTAAAATTGTCGATATCTTATAAATTCATAACTCCTACATACGAGGTCCAATCAAGATGAAACTTTTTGCGTTGCACTCGTATCGATGAAAGCTTCGCAATGTAACTCGCATGGATGGATTTGGAGAGTATCGAAATTTGTGCTAAAATCAGATGTCTTTTGATTTTAATTCCAAACCGGAATGCCTCGGCGACAACAAGAAATTTAGGTGAATTAAACTTACCTTCTTGGAAAACTAGTATGATATATAGTTGATAAAAATTATTGAATGATTGTTTGGATGAATTATTATATTTATTAGTTCGTTTGGATATATTATGGACCTTGGAGTGGATGAGGCCCTATTGCGTTTCCGTGTAATAGCGAATGAACCAATGTATACGAATCCTACCTCGAAGCGTTGATTTGTATTTTGTGATCATATAACGTTTGTAATGCAGGAAAACATGTTGGAGAGATCCAACGGGATTCCTCGCTATTGTTGAATTGTTTCAATAATATTTCTTTTCTATGGATTATTGGAAAATAAACCTATTTGTGGACATTATGGTTATAACATGGTTATATGTTGAAAATTAAAACCCAATAGTGATAGGAAATCGATATTGATACTTGCTAAGAGTTGGGTGGTTATTGGCCTCAAATTAATATTTCAAAAAAATACTATATAATTGCCATCTTAAGTCAGAATTGATTTTTGAGACAAGAAGGGTTTTAAAATCCGAAATTAAATTTCGAAAATATTTTAAGGGTTATCCAATTAAATTTATTAATATTGTTTTAAAGTTAATTAATTTTATTAATATTGTTTTCAAGTTATTTAATTATAATATTCCTTTTAAGTTATTTAATTATATTAAAATTGTTTTAAAGTTGTATAATCATATTAATATTATTTTAAAGTTATTTAATTATTTTAATATTGTTTAAAATTTATTTATAGTCAATATGTTTTTAATAATTTATAAAAAGGTAAATAAATTGAAAGGTTAATTATTTCAAGGATAATCGTGGTTTGTAAATTAATAATAAGGATTATTAACAAGGTTTTGAAATTTAGTTATCATTATTTGTAAAAATGGTAAATATTAGTTATTATTGTTTTTTAAACAATATTTTGAAATTATTAATCATTATTTTTAAGATGTTTTAAAGAAAATAATTTCCATTTATCTATAATGTTTGTTGTCAATAAACAATATTGTATAATGGTGTTTCTGAAGTCAAAGGGTTACAGAATTTTGTAAACGTTTCTGAAACCATGAATGAGGTTGAAAGATTTAGACTTTATAAAGGAATCTATAAATTGGTTTGAAGAATTAAGGAAGATTATTTGCAAGGTTAAGAGTTTATAAATGGTTGGATACTTATAAACGAATTTTAGAAATAGGATCATGGATTTATGAAATAAAGTATATAAATGGTTTATGGATTCATAAAGGGTTTATAAGTGATTTCTGAAGTGTATAAAAAGTATAAGTGATTTAGGTTTTATAAAGGGATTATAAATGGTTTTAAGGAGATTTATAAATGGTTTACAAACGATTTTGGAGAATTGTAAGGGAAATTATAAATAATTGGAGAATCGAAAAAAAAGAAAATCTTTTTAAATTTTGTGGATATACTTATACCTTTGAGATAAGTATATAGATATTACTAAGCATTGAAATATAGGAACATGCGAGTATATCTTTGTAAAGGTTTTTATATACAAGTAATTTACAAAGAAAATTGTATGGGTAAAGATTTATTAAAGGATACTAGTGATTGTCTATGTGCTTAACCAATGTTGGTTTTTCCTATGGAATAAATCCCTGATTTGAATGTATGTTTGTTATTCGATAGTTAAATAACTGATTATCGTAATTTGACCCATAACGTAACTTTGGAAATATCTACGAGAAACACGTGAGTTATATGGCACAGTCATCTCCGATGATGCTGTATTGCGTATAAACCTTGTTGTGTTCTTCTAGGTTAACAATAAGAAAATCCATCCACCAACGGTTAGGAGGTGATCTCCGGTCTTATTTTTGACTATTTATTTCCTAAAGAACGGGAATTAAGTATACTGGATATTATCGAACGTTGTTTCGAAGAGACTGTGATCGAATACGTTATCTGAAACCACTTCGATCCAACGAAAGCGTTACAAAGTGAAGGCATCACGAAGAGCATGAAATCAAAGATAGAGATGTAAAGTGGAAGGGCTAATCGCTACTAATCCTGTGGATAATTCCAAAATGGATGTAGTAGGAATAGTTTCTTCGGTTTCATTCGGACCAAGAACGAACTTATATGGATGAATGTTATTAGCACATTGTCGTTGGAGGGCAATGAGCATTCTAAGTGTAAATGTTCTCGAAAGGTAATCGCAGCCTCAAGCCTCACCAACCAAAAAATGACAAAAATAAGGCATGCAACAGGACAAATTGGGTAGCTCCCAAGTTGGGTATGGCCATTCCAAATATAGATCGGTTATTATCTCTCATTATATGCTTTGGGCCTATTAACAGAGGATGATCATATTCGGTACTACTAGTCAAGTAGTAGTCCAGCCCTATGTGGAAGGGGTACAAGATGTTCTTGTTGGACCCCGGTGCATTTATCTAGAGATGTACCTTCGAAAGGTAGTCCATTACCATGTCATAGTATGGAATCCATTCTCTAATACAAGCTCTACGGTTTTAGTTGTATAACAAATATGTTGGAATGTGAGATGCAAGCATTTCAGCTATATTCATATTTTACTTGACATTGGACATTATTATAATGTAATGGATTTTCTTTAGAAATGTTTTAGTTATCGTAAGGAAAAAAACTCGTTCGCGTTTATGTGCGGAGTGGTCTTACGAGATATCTTTGATTTCAAAGATTTTTATATAACTTTAAATCTAACTGGATGTGTTTTCTCATGAATCTTTTCTAGAATTTTAGTTATTTGAAATAGAACGTTTAATTAATTTTAAATGTTGAAAAGTTAATTTTATAGATTAAATAACTTTAATTTCAAATATAGCGATTTATTGGATAATTTAATTATTGAATTTAATAAATGAAATTGTTTAAATAATTGAATCTTGGTTTTTAAGTTGGATAAAAATGATTTAAAGGCTTATTTAATTTTTATTAATAAGAATGAAGATCATAAAACTTTTAAATTGATTTAAAAGTGATTTAACTAATTTTGAAATTAACTCGTTTTAATTAACATACAAAAATAGCCTTCCAGGGCATTGTCTTAGATTTCGATGAAACTAGTTTCATTGGATCTGTAATATTGAATTACATTATGCAGTCAAATTTCGTAGTGATCAGACGTATCGTTTGGTCATCCGAAATCAAAACACGTTGAAATTAATATTGAGAATTTAATATAATAATTGGGTTCAAAAGCTATCTTCTGCATACGATCAAATTAGGTCTTGAAACAAGTTTCATTGCATTCGGAATATAGGTATAAAATATAGAATACCAGGCGGCACGTCTCGAATGGGGTCCGAGATTATATAGCTAGATATTTTGATTTTTAAATAATATAAGCCTTGTTAATTCACATCAACCCATACCCCTACCTGTCATAACCATACCCACCTTCCTTTTAAAAACTCGTTCTCCTTCCCTCTCTTCTTCTTCCAGGTTTATAGTGAAAAAATGAAAGGAAAATGAACTTCAAAAAATTATTTTTCAAAATTTACTCAGCGAAAAATTTCCAAACGAATTTCAAATTCATGTTTCGACAAGATCTTTCCACAAATAATCTTATTGAAGGGTGCGATTTGGATTCTTGAGGTTCGACAGCGAAGTCGAATGAAGTGTTGGGCTAGGGCTTGCGATTCCGGGAGTTTAAGGCATCGAGTGGAGAAACGGACGCCGGAATTAGATTTAGCATTGGAAAACGCAGCTGTAGTCGGAGTTTCGGGAGGTATGGGCACCTATGGTGGATCACGATAGTTGCATGCAAGGGGGAGGAGCATGGTCGATGCGTTTTATTAGGTGCACCAGAGTTGTCGCTCTGGGGATGGTCGCGTAGAGGAAGCTTGGGAAGTTCAACGGTGAAGACGAAATTAGATTTCGTCAAGTGAATCTCCGTGACAGTGCTTTGCCATGCACGTATCAATGGGGGCTGTTGTTTCGTGTATAGGAAATCATTTGGGTAAGAAGAAAGGTATAAGGGAGGGGCGGTTTTGTAAATAAATATTTAAGTTGTTGATTATTAATTTAAAATTGTCGATATCTTATAAAATTCGTAACTCCTACATACGAGGTCCGATCAAGACGGAACTTTTTGTATCGTGCTCGTATCGATGAAAGATTTGCAATGGAACTAGTTTGAATGGAATTGCAGCCTGTAGAAATTTGGACTAAAATCGGACGTCGTTCGATTTTAGTTCCAAACCGGAACGCCTTAGGGACAACAGAAAATTTAGTTGAGTTAAACTCACCTTTTTGGTTAACTGGTATGATTTAAAATTGATAACAATTATTGAATGGTTATTTAGATGAATTATTATATTTATCAGTTGGTTTGCATATATTCCCGCTTTAGGAGCGGATGAGACCCTATTGCGTTTCCGTGTAAGAGCGGATGACCCTTTGTATACGAATCTCACCTCGAAGCGGTTGATTTATATTTTGTGATTATATAACGTTTGTGATGTAGGAAAACAGGTTGGAGGTATTCAATAGGATTCCTTGCTATTGTTGAATTGTTTCAATAATATTTCTTTTATATGGACTATTGGAAGATAAAACTAATTGTGGACATCATGGTCATAACATGGTTATATGTTGAAAACTAAAACCCGGTGGTGATGGAAACCAATATTGATATTCGTTAAGGGTTGGATGGTTATTGGCCTCAAATTAATATTTCAAAAAAAGCGCTATATAATTGCCATCTTAAGTCAAAATTGATTTTTAAAACTAGAAGGATTTTAAATTTCGAAACTGGATTTCGAAAATATTTGAATTATCCAATTAAATATATTAATATTATTTTAAAGTAAATTAATTTTATTAGTATTATTTTTAATTTATTTAATTGTAATAATATTAAATTAAGGTTATGTAATTACAATAATATTCTTTTTAAGTTATTTAATTATATTAAAATTGTTTTTAAGTTATATAATCATATTAATAGTATTTTAAAGTTATTTGATTATTTTAATATTGTTTAAAGTTATTTTGTTATAGTAAAAATGTTTTAAGAATTTATAAAAAGGTAAATAAATTGAAAGGTTAATTATTTCAAGGATAGTTGTGGTTTGAAAATTAATAATAAAGATTACTAATAAGGTTTTGAAATTTAGTTATTATTATTTACCAAAAATGGTAAAGATTGGTTATTATTATTTCTTAAATAATATTTTGAAATTATTAATTATTTTTTGTTGATGTTTTAAAGTACATAGTTTCCATTTATCTATAATGTTTGTTGTCAATAAACATTATCGTATAATGGTGTTTTTGAAGTAAATGGGTGTTAGAATTTTGTAAATGTTTTTGAAACCACGAATGGGGTTGAAAGACTTAGACTTTATGAAGGAATATATAAGTTGGTTTGATGACTTAAGGAATATTATTTGCAAAGTTAAGAGTTTATAAATGGTTGGATATTTATAAACGAATTTTAGAAACAGGTTTTTGCATTTATGAAAGAAAGTTATAAATGGTTTATGGACTCATAAAGGATTATAAATGATTTTTGAAGTGTATAAGAAGTATAAGTGATTGAGTTTTTATAAAGGAATTATAAATGGTCTTTCAGGGGTTTATAAATGATTTTGGAGAATTATAAGGGAAATTATAAATAATTTGAGAATCGAATAAAAGGAAAATCTTTTTAAATTTTGTGGATATACTTATACCGTTGAGATACGTATATGGATATTTCTAAGTGTTGAAATAATGGGATGTGCGAGTATATCTTTGTAAAGGTAATTATATACGAATAATTTACAAATAAAATTGCATGGGTAAAGATTTATTAAAGGATACTAGTGATTGTCTATGCGCTTAACCAATGTTGTTTTTTCCTATGGAATAAATCTTTGATTTGAATGTACGTTTGTTATTAGATGGTAAAATTACCGACTATCGAAATTTGACCCAAAACGTAACTTTGAAAATATCTAGAAGAAACACATGAGTTATATGGCATAGTCATCCCCGATGATGTTGTACTACGCATATAAATCTCGTTATGTTCTCCTAGGGCAATGATAAGGAAATCCGTCCACCAACGGTTAGGAGGTGATCTCCGGTCTTGTTTTTGACTACTTATTTCCTAAAGAATCGTAATTAAGTTTACTGAGAATTATCGAACGTTGTTTTGAAGAGACCGGGATCAGATATGTTATCAAAAACCGCTTCAATCCAATGAAAACATTTCGAAGTGAAGGCACCATAAAGGGCATGGAATCGAAGATAGAGTTGTGAAGTGCAAGGACTAATCGCTACTAATCCTGAAAGTGATTCCAAGATGGATGTAGTAGAAATAGTTCCTTCAGTTTCATTCAGACCCAGAACGGACTTGTATGGATGTATGCTATCAACATATTGTCGTTGGAGGGCAATGAGCATTCTAAGTGTAAATGTTCTTGAAAAGTAATCATAGCCTGAGTCCTCACCAACCGGAAAATGACAAAGATCGGGCATGCAACATGGCTATATTGTGTAGCTCCCAAGTAGGGTATGGTCATTTCAAACCTAGATCGGTTATTATCTCTTATTATATTGCTTTGGGCCCATTAATGGAGGGATGATCATATTTGGTACTACTAGTCAAGTGGTAGGCCAGCCTTGTGTGGCAGAGGTACAAGATGTTCTTGTCAGACCCCGTGTATTTATCTAGAGATGTACCTTCGGAAGGTAGTCCCTTACCTTGTCACAATATTGAATCCGTTCTCCAATACGAGCTTTACATTTTTAGTTGTATACTAAATATGTTGGAACGTGAGATGCAAGCATTTCAGTTATATTCATAATTTACTTGACCCTAGACATTATCATAATATAAATGGATTTCAATAGAAATTTTTTGGTTATTTTAAGATAAAAACTAGTTCGTGTTTATGTGTGGCGTATTCTTACGAGGTACCTTTTCTTTAGAAGATTTTTATATAACTTTAAATCCAGTTGAGTGTGTCTTTCATGCTGGTTTTCCAAACTGACTCGGGTTTTATTTTATTATAATACTCGGGTCAAACCAAGCATATTACAGATTTGTTTGGATGATTGGAGCTTCCAGAGACAAGTTAAAGGCCCAGAGACGCATTCACGTATATGTTTATTTTTCGTTGTATTTATTGTTGTGTTTATCAGCAATTTTGAGGACATGTTGTTATAACCGTCCATGCTGAAATAGGTTAGTATACTTTGATTGATGTTTGCACATATACATATTACAGTTTAGCTTTTGTGTAAAGATTTATGGTATTATAGATTATTCGTTCCGCTGTGAGATTCTGTGTTGTTTTGGTTTCTTCTTATCTTCTTCCTTTTTCCCTAACAATCAGGTTTCCCAACATTCGATTGCTCGGCCTGTGATACAGTGGATGTATTACTATCGATTTTTGAGAATCGAAAAGTCGGATCGTTACAGATATGATTAATTAAGTGATTAATTAAAATATATAATAAGAAAATCCCAATATGAAATGTGATGTGGTTGTGGTTGCAAATAGTTGAAATCGTGGGTAATTAACCACAAAGTAAAATGTCATTTTGTTTAAATATTTATGCTCAAGATGTTTCAAGAAAATATGTCTATTCATCCATTGACAACAGGGTGCATAATGCATCTAATGTTGTGTGGTGTATTACTCATGGATGTCAGGGTCACCAAAGGGCAACATACTTATAGTTATTGGATGATTAAGGAATGACTCATCCGAGAGTTTCCCGTTGGTCGATAGCAAGTAAGTCAAACAAGAGTAGTTAAAGCCCCATTAAAGTTCTGCAAAATCCCTACTATATTGCATAGCGTTGTTAGATCGCCGCACTTATTCAATATAACGTTATTAAACAGTAGATCTGCTTTAAGCCCCGCTATTTTCTGGTACATCTGCTAAATCAAGGTTTTTAGCACCCGCTTTAGCAACATTAATGTAAAAAAGTTGATTTGATTAGTTCTCTTTAAACCAAATCAACAAAGTTAGGGTAAAACCTAATTTTAAGGCACAAACATTCAATATAAGTTAGAAACCTATTGTAATAACCAAACCTAGACTGTATAAACGATGATATTCTTCAATTTTGTTATATAAGATTAAAAAGCATTTCTTTCTCTTATACAAATGAGGCGAGAATGAGAATACATTAAATTTAAATAACTGATTTTTTATATCTAATAAAGCTTTTTGCACCTCCGCTATTTTTCGCTACATCCTCACTTTATCCCCGCTATAACATTCTGCACCTCCAACGCAATGGAACCGCTAAGCGTTTTAACTATTCAAGGTCAAACAAAAAATCTCAATGTGATGATGTTACATAGTTTCCTTGACTTGAGAATACTACAGAACTTTAATATGAATACTATACTTTGATTATATTTTAATCATATTACGGCGCTCCATCGAGTGGCTATAGGTTGGTCTGAGTTGAAGCATTTGGAGTGAAGCATTATTCAGTTGAAAATTTATCTCCTTAGTTGTATGAGGTTAGTATCACAGTCAATTGTAGCCAACTTAAAATAAAAATCTTCGGATATGGTAGTACGGTTAAAAATAAATGTTATTATTGAATAAAATACTTTGTTTTTGGACAACCCCGGTTAAATTTGATAATATTGAAATTTTAACCACTATCAAATTCCATATAACTATGTGCAGTTAAATCCCCGCTAAACCCACGCAAATTCCCTGATATGATGCATAGCGCTCTTCGACTGCTATATTATTTCAATTTAGCGCTGTTAAACAATAGATTTGATTTAAGTCCTGCAATTTTTCGCCCCAACTGCTAAACCAACGCTTTTAGCACCCACTTTAGCAACATTAATATACAAAGGTTGATTTGACTGGCTCTTCTTTAATTCAAATCAATAAAATTAGGGTAAAGACCTAATATTAAGGCATTAGTGCTCGATTTAAGTTAGAAATCTATTGTCGTAGCCAAATCTAGTCTTCATAAATCTTAATATTCTTTAGTTTTGTTGTATAAGATTGAACAATATTTTCATTTTATATACAAATGGCGTGAGAATGTGAAAAAATTAATTTTAAATATTTGATTTTATATGATAACGCTTTTGAACGTATGCTATTTTCTGCTATATTACCGCTTTATCCATGCTATAATTTTTTGCACTTCCACTGTTACGGCTACACAAATATGTCCTAAAGCGATATAGTTTTGATGAAGAGAACATGTGTAAATTATTGTTACTAAAAGGTACATCTCAAGAAATGTGAAATTGGATTTTATTAAAAAGATCTATAAGCGATGAATTCGGTCAAACTGTCACACCACCAACTTGTTAGTCCATGAGATGATGGTTTTGATGACAACAACCTTAGAATAGATTATAAAAAATAAATACTAACATTATAAGTTTAGATATATATGTATATGCAGGATTTAACCATGCAGGTTCTAAGAATGAAGACTGTATAGTATAGAGATTCAAGATATCAAGATAGAAGACTCATGAGTATCAAGATTATCAAGAGTTCAATATTTCAAGGTTATGTATTTTTTTATTAGAAATTTTGGTTAAACTCATAGAAAAGCACCGGCATCTTAAAATCCCATTTATTCGTGGAATAGAATCCACTTCGAGCCTGTTAAAGGGATGGAACCCTAAGTAGGATGGAATCTATGAAAAATCTAGTGGAACATTGTTTTGTATCCGCTAACTTTTTAATTCAAAATGATATTTCAAAATTATATCCTGTTTTCAAAATGTTTTCAAAACTTTCCTTTTAAAAGATTCAAAACCCTCTATCCTGATTTTAAATAATTTTAGCATCAAAATTATCTTTAATTTCAAAGTCAAATTACTCCTGATTTTAAACTATCTTTTAATATAATATATTTAACTTTTAAATATTTATACATAGATTTAAAATATAAAATTAGAGTTAAATTCAATATATATTATTCTCTATATTTACTTATGAATTTTAACTATATTCAAGTATATTTATAAAGTTTAAATTAGTTTTAATATAAGATAAAGGTTATTTTCAAAGAAAATCAAAACATCAAAAAGTGCTTTGGGATGTCGACATGCCTATGTAACCCATGTAAACATGGTGTCAGTTGAGTTCAAAATTTAAATTTCAAAAGAAGTGTCTATTCGCCATAACTCTTCACGAATGGACATGGCTGTTGTTATTCTATAAATAGGGGTTAGTTTCAACGAATTTTATATCAGATTTTCTGGTTTTTCACTCCTCTTCTTCTTCCACTTTTCTTAATACATATTCTTATCATTACTCTACCAAAATCAACATTGAATCGAACTCGATTACTTCTAGTTTGATTCTCTATCACTCTCTCCACAGGATTCTCAGTGCTATTCAGAGTTATAGACTTCTTTGTAATCTATTAAGCGAGAAAAGGTGTGATTGTAGCCTTGAAAATCAATCAAGAAAGAAAAGGTGTGATTATAGCCTTGGTAAATCAATAGGGTAAACTTGTGGCCCGGAAATCAAGTATGTCTACCCAGAGGATCGAAATTCTGGAGGGCGTACCTCGTAGCCTTGAAGCCGAGGGTGTAATTGTACAGTTGCTTTTGAAAGGAAATCCATACTTGTGTTGCGGGACTGGATGTAGGGTAACTCCGAACCGGTATAAAATCCGGTGTGTTCTTTCCTTTACTGCTTTTATTTTATTTCTGCATCTGTGTTTGTTTCTGTGATCATATCTGTGTCTGTATATTGCATACATCGGTGTCTAAATTAACATAAATCGAAAAAGATTTAGTAATTTTTTATTAACACTATTCACCCCCCCTCTACTGTTAATCCTAGCCTTAAGATCCGTAATCCGCATTTCTCACACAACTAAGGTGACATGTGAAAGTAAATACTTGAATCGTTCAATATTAATCATTGATGGAACTCACACCTTTGAGTCTCACAACTGCATTTGTGGATCCTCCAAAAAAGCACATAGTTTAATGTTGTGTAAAACATTAAAATTAATTAATATTTAAGGATTATTACTTTGTTTGATCTTTTGGATGTTTTATTAGTGATTGTTTGGATATATATATACATATATAAAAGTTATGCATGTACATACCAATCTGCGGTATCGGTATGTACTTAAACGGGCTTTCAATACACTTATTTATCTAATGGGCATTTTGCAAAACTAATTATGCAAGGGGGAAAACTTGGCTGGCCATGCAAAGGAAAGGGGAAGGATTGACTAGCTTGAAAATTAATAAGAAATTGAAAGGGGAAGCTTTTAAAGAAAGACCTTAAAATAAAATTCATCTCAATCATTTTTCATTCAATCCTTTTCCTCCCACCCTCATCCATGGACACCTCATCCGTCTTATTTGTATGGTTGTTTTTTCGTTTCTTCATCCAAAATCACATAAAATAAAATGAAATAAAGTGGCCCATTCGATTCTAGGAAAGTTTGGATGTTCATTCTTTGAATATTATGAGGATTTTCAAATCAAAGTGTCACAATTGGTTGGATCTATAAGGTATCGTTCCAATTTACATTTGTATATTTTGGCCATATCGTTTATCACAATACTATATATATATAATATTATCTAATCTTGATTTGGATTTATTGATCTATTATAAGACTTATCTATACATTATAAATTATCGGTTGATTGATTTACTTTGAATTAATTTGATAGATTAAAATAAAAATGCATATATATTCAATATTATGCTTTTGGTCGTGACTGTCAGTGCGAAATTTCGTCTACACCAACACCCCAAGGTCTGAAGGTGTAGCCCCGGAAGTTGATTTGATTACGGTTCTGGATATAAGAATACCGAGGTGAGATGTAGTATTGCCGGAGTTATTATACGTGGAACTACTGAATTAGGACGCTGAATGGGAAGAAAACAAAGTGCCGAATGTAAATAACAATGAGATGTTTTATAGTGCTTCAGGCTGAAAGTCCCTCCGTCCACTGTCCTTTCCTTATTTAGTTATCATATATAACCGAGAGGCTTATTACATTGAACTTAAGCTTTTCCACCATTAATAAGTTTCTTTGAGAAGAGTTCTAATATAGAAAAGTACTATACGATTTTATACTAGTTCTTAGTGCGCCAAAAATAGATCCCTTATGCATTGGGATTGCGGCCTATTTATTGCCAGCATGTTGTATTGCCATTAGTGGAGAGTCTTCCCATTGGATTGCTGATGTTCCTTGTTTTACGGCTATGATTGGAACTTTTTATGGATATCTAGCGTTGTTGCTTGTGAAGTGGAAATTGGTGAATTATCTTCCCGCCTAAATGGTCCCTTGCGTTTGAGCCATATATTGCCTTGTTGGTCATTTCGACCGTTGATTCTTTTTGCTAAAAATTGGTGCTGCGGGCTTTAGATTCGCTGATGGGCCATTGTCTTTGTCCTATGGTATTATTCTCCCGAGACGGGCTCAATCCATTTGTTCTTTAAATACCTAAGTATCATGACTCTTGCAAACATATGGATACAGAGCGTTAGAATTTTCATAGGAAGATAATCATTATTTTTGCTACTGAGAATTTTTGGTACAATACATGCCCCTTAAAGTTTACTTCATATGTGAAATATGGAGTGAAATTTGAAGTGTACGGGTTTCATTTATGTGTCTAGGTTATCTTCCGAGGTCAGTCTGCACTATATGGATGGAAGATGTCATAGTACTTAGTTTTGGATGGAGTGTTGGATCAAGTGATGAGTATTTAAAGGTTTGAAAGCCGAAGGATGAAGATTTATGTTGGACCGAAAGGTCAAAAACTTTCAAAATTATATTGATGATGTGAAGCCATCTACGCTAGATGATGAGCGAAGAAGTTTGAATGCCGAAAGGTGAAATTTAAATCGAAACCATAAAGTCGAAACATTGAAGATTATTCTTAGTACTAGAAGTCATCTAAACAAGAGAAACTGTTATGGTACTTAAAGAAAAAAAATCTAACCCAAGACCATGTGGTCAAAACTTTTGAAACCCATACTTGACACTTGAAGTCATCTAGACTAAGTGACAAGCGAAATTGTTACGGTGCTGAAAGGAAAAAAATCTGATTTGATACCGTAAGTCCAAAATTTTTGGAAAACTGTTTTTGCAACTTGAATCCACTAGACTAAGCAGTAAGCGAAATTGTTATGGTGCTGAAAGAAAAAAATCTAATTTAAGACCGCGAGGTCAAACTTTTAGAAATCATGCTTAACACTTGATGTTATCTAGACTAAGTGACAAGAAAAACTGTTAAGGTGTCTAAAGGCAAAATCTAACTCAAGACCGTGAGGTCTAAACTTTTGGAAATCATGCTTGATACTTGAAGTCATCCATACTAATTGACAAATGAAAGTATTACGGTGTGGAAAGGAAAAATCTGATTGGAGATAGTGAGGCCAACGATTTTGGAAAAAAAATTTGCCACCAGAAGCCATCTAGATTAAGTTATAGCCAAAATTATTATCGCGTCGAAAGGTAAAATCTGATTTGAGACCATGATGTCAAAACTTTTGAAAATCATGCTTGTCACTTGATGTCATCTAGACTACGTGATAAGTGAAACTGTTACGATGCCGAAAGGAAAATTTTGAATAGAGACAGTGGGGTCGAAACTTTGAAAAAATATGTTTGCCACTTGAAGCAAAAACTACAGTAGCTCATTTGGTTAGAGTACTTACCTTCCAAACTAGTGACCCGAGTTCGTGCCCCGCTTTATGCATTTTTTGAAAACTTGATTTTGATTAAAATATGCATGCAAGTTTATTTGAATGTTAATGATGATTCTTGAGGAAAGATTTTAACAAAGCACTAACTAGATTTTATACACACACTCCATAACTCTTGTTAAAATATATAACTATACAAAACATATATTGAGCCGATGAGTCTGGATGTTATCATAGTTGTAGATTCGTGAATTGTTGTGTCTTGTCAGCAATCAAAACTTATGATCCAAAAAATCTTCCTAGGAATTTAGTTCTAGCAAATTAAATACGGAAAGCATATTTTAGCTACATATTTATGACTAGAATATATCTGGTTATGAATAGGAGGTTTTATTAAGCAGTTTATACATGTTTATTACGTTAATAATGAAGAAGAGCATTTATTCGTGTGTTATATATGTGTAAGGTCCATTAGTTACTATTATATTTAGGGAAGCGAATACTTAGAATTATAAAAGGTAGTAATTCATATTAATGGGAAATAAATTAAGAATTCTAATTAATTAATTAATTAATAGGAAATGAAAGATTGTAACCTAAATTAATGGGTAATTGATGAAAAATAATGGACAGTATAAAATTAAGGGTTACAATTAATAGGGACAAGTGGATTAATGGGACCGATAAAAATGGAATAGATATAAAATGTTACTAATTTGAAATTAGTAATCATACATAAATGTCTAGAGAAATGTACTTTAGGATCTTATGAACAAATTGTCATTTATGAATATTAAACAGGGATTTATGGGTTAATAAGTATCTAAGATAAATCTTGTTACCTTAAATAAAAGGGGAATTAGTAAGCTCGTTGCAATGCCTACTTATGTTAATATAAGTAAAGGGTTAAAATGGTTAATGGGACTTAGTGGGGTAGTGATATGAGGTTAGTAGAGTCGCTCAACGGAAGACTGTCCTTCACTTTGAGGCTACTAGCAGTTGGGTGAACTTACTGCTAATGTGAGATATCACTAATCCTAGAACCTATAACGGCCTGCGAGATTGGACCTTTTTCTTAATTGAAAAGTGTTACATGGTCCAAATTTGGAATTAGGAGCGATTAGAGATACTTTTAAAAAGGTTTACTTCAAAGTTGTGGTATTAATTGGCTATCTTAGGGCCCGCCTCCCGAAGTAATCTAATGAGATTTCATATTTATAAGAGTGATACTTGATATCTCGGGAGAGGTTTGCTTCAGGCTTTAGGTATTAAGCGGTTGTAAGGTCCGCCTCCATTCTATAAAAGAAGTATTAAGTAGTCCAATGCGATTTCCAAGCAATATCTGTTAGATAGTACCAGTGAAGAGTCCGCCTTAGGGTTAGGTATTAAATGGAAAATGCCTACCTATAAATAGATGTTAATGATCAAAGGCATGTCTAGTCCTTAATAATGATGTATAAAGGGCTTGGGTATAATATCTCACATTGCTAAGACTTTAATAACGATAGATGTGCATGTGGTCTGGCTATTATAAATTATAAGGCCATATATAGTGGTTAAGAGTCTTTGTAGTTAGGACCTATAGACCAATAATGACGACGCTAGAAGTCCACCTTGGGAACAGGTCTTAAACGACGGAGTCTACCTTGATTGAGGTCTTAAATGACAAAGTTTGTCTATTTCTCTTTTAAAAGTATTATGTGGTGATAGTAGAAATTTGGTTTATATTTAGAAGTAGTAAGTGGAACATAGGTGTGGAAGTATTGGATGGTTGATAGGGTTTCGTTGGTATTTTGTACCATGGAAATGGGTAGGTAAGTAATTGCGTGTGTAATGCAAGGTTAACCTTAACAGGCATAACAATTAAATGAAAACCAATCGGTATAAATTTATGTTATAAACGATTTGTAGATTTTTCAGTCACCGGAATGTTGTTCTGACCTCTTACTCATTACAACCCACAAGGTAAATTTAGAGGAACATGTCACCGGAGCTGGATGTGTTTAGTTGTTGGAGAAATTTTCTCTTCTCTCATGCTCGATGCCGATGTGATAATCCGCTATCCAAGAAATGTCATCAATTCCAAGTTAGTAGTCATAATCGGTATTCTTATCATATTATTATTTCTGTTGTGAGTTTAGATTTCTATCAACCTCTGATAATACCGATGCTTATTTGCAGGTACCAAATCCAACGATTTGCGCTTTAATGGACTTGGGTTTCTATTTTTATCAAAATTTAGGCCCATTAAGGTACGCGTTGTTTCATTTCATATCAAAGACTAGGTTAGTAGATTAGAGGAATTAGGATAAATTGAGAACACGTTTGTACTTTCCTATCTAGGATTATTATGTTTTACGTTAGATTCTAAGAATTCGGAATATAAAAGTACTTGTAGTTCCACTCCAAAGGAATAAGCAAAGCAACTATGGGTTAGAAATATCCTAGAGTTAAGATTTTCATGTCGAGTATGAAGTACCCCATGGGCTGCTTGCGACGCGTAAGGCGTTGTTGATAAAGAACTTTAGTTCTACTTATGGCTGAATCTCGAAGACTGGAGGCGTTCGACTTGATGGTTGAGATTCTATGCTACCTTGAGATTTTTTATTTTGCGATGAGTTCCAATTAGAGACACACATTTATTCTAGATGGGCGAAAAATTTGAGTTTATATGTCGCAATTGTCTGGAGGCAAGTTTTTGCTAGGATGCATTCATTAATCACTTGTTTGATAGCAAACCGGATTTTTATTTGAGTAATGAATTTCAATTCCTTATCTAAATCCTGTGAGAGAATTTATATAAAATTTGTTTTGAAAATTTCTTAGATTTTGGAAAAAGGGTTTCCAAAGGATTTCTTTTCCCAAGGATTTATGTTGGAAATTTGGTTTTGAGAAAGCTTTGAAATTTAATTTTCAAAGAAATACATATATTACTATGTTTGTTGTGTTTAGAAATTTTTAGCTTATAAAAGATTAATTTTTGAAATCCTTAAATATTTATATGTATATATCCTTAAAGGTTTAATTTGGTTTTTGGTAAGGAAATAGTTTTCCAATTTGGGAATTTTGTGTTTAAAATAAAGGGTTTTGGAAACCCTAAAATATATGTATGTATGTATATGCATGTATATGTTTGATTTTTAAGGGAAGTTTTGGCGTGAAGTAGTTTCTATTATTTAAAAACAAGTATAAAGGAGCATATATTTAGCTTAGTGATTTTTTAGTTTATAAAAATGATGTTTTTAAAATCTTCTTTATTTATGGTACAGATAAAATAAGAATGACATTCAATTCTATTAGGGTATGTAGTTTGTAGTGTTGTTGTACCATCAACTACTGGAAGATTTATTTCCATGCGAAGTAGGCCGGAAATAGCAGCTGGAACATTATTGGGATTTTGATCGCAGCAGTTTTGTTGGGACTACTATGAATTGCTCGAGCATAGTTTGGGACTAGGCTGTAGGCTTTGACACGGCCGCGATGAGGACATGAATTTTTCGGATCGTGTCAAATTGAAGGAGATGGCACAAAATTATTATCATTTAATCCGACCCTAATTAGGTAAAAGTTCAATTAATGTCCAAAACCCATTTAGCGGTTGACCACCTCACGGTAAACCTAGAGTGGTCTACTGGTTAACAAGTTTTGGCACAACTTAAACCTCAAATTGGACTATAAAAGTCACGTCTAAATTCCTCCAGTTGTCCTCTTTCGTCCCTCCTTCCTCGACAAGCCTGACCCAATCTTCATCCTCCTCTTTCTCCATGTATCAGCCTCTCTCTTCCGTTCCTTCCCTAGGCGACACCGTTATTCCCTAGAAGCAACAGCCTCACCTCCTCCTCGTGCTGGTTTTGCACGTTAGATCTCACCCCACCACTCCAGATCTAAACCATATTTCCTCTCTCTGGCTACTTCTTCGCCCAAGACACCTTTCCGCACTATCGATTTTCCTTGCACCATTATGGTCTCAACCCTCAAGAGGCCACTTGGCTGGAGCAGAATGAGCAGAAGGTTTCATCGATTTTGAGCAGGAAGAGCTATTTGTCGCGGTAGGATTTGCACCGATCCTCTACTTCGAGAACTTTAAGCGCGAATGTTACCCGTGCTAAATCTGCATTTTTGATATCTTGTTGGCACAGAATTTCGATGGAGGCAGCAGTTTGATTCGTTCAGAGATAAAGGGTGTCTTGATTAAGCTGACTAATGATGATCTCGCTGATATATTAGAGGCCTCCGCAAAGGACGTGGACTTGGTTATTTCAAAGTGACCAACTAAAAGATTTCACAGCAGATCTTTTTCCATGATGCTGGTGTTTGGAAGATGGATAATCTATGTCGGATTGCCGGTCAGATTGTGCTCATCATTCTGCATAACGTCATCCCTTAGATGAGAAGTTACTACCGGATTTATCGTATGGTGCGGAAGACCATCTATTTTAGTATTGGCGTTATCATCGTCAATTAAACTTGTACCCTTATGATGCAATTTGTTGTTCTAGGATTAACACTCCACAGAGCCACTTTTCGTATTTCCACGTATTCACTCTCATCTTAAGGTAACATGGGTGAACCTCCATAGAGAGGCAGTATAGTAGAAGTTCCTTTTGCCATTATTAGATACTTCCTTAGGGAGATGAAAATTCTGAAGCCGTCAACAAAACTAGCAGTGCTAGTGGTACGAGATTGGACGTGTAGCCTGCATGCTATGACCATTCAAGAGTCACAACAATGGATCGAGCTCCAGCCACAAAGAAAGGCATCTCGTAGTCTACATGAATTATTTTAGGATTTATGGTGTTGTTATCTTTTTCCTTCCAACATTTGTTCTTTTCTTTTAGGTTTTTTGGGTTGTAACTGATAGTTGCCTTTTGTAAAAGTCACATACGATGCTATGAGTTTTATTTGTTTTCTTTGTTATTGTTTCTAGACATGTAAACCGCTCTTATATATGTATAGTGAAGAAGTAATACAAATATTGAAATCTAATAAAAGATACTTAGCTAACAATAAATGCAATATAAGACTGGAGGTTTAGAATAGTTGGAAAATTTTAGCGAAGGACATGATAAAGTTGTTTTGATATCATGGGCCATTGCTCATGTTTTTTAAAAGCTAAAATTTTTGGATAATTTGGCATGATGATAATTTTAAACAAAATATCAAGTTTTATGGGTAAAGGTCAGTTATAGAATTACAAAATATGGTTTACGTGTTTAGCGCATAACCGACTTCCGACTATGCCAAATTGCGGCTTGATTTATCAAAAAAAATTAGTAGGAAATATTTTGAAGAGCTTCATTTTTGGAAAAAAAAAAGTTTAGGTTTTGATTATTTTTGGCTCTTAAATTATTCTTAGAATTTTTGTCCAAAAATTTGTTTTCAAGGGAAAATGTGCATCTAAATATTTTGGGATTTATTTTTCAAATGATATACAAATTTGAAAAGCGACAAAGAGTGAAGTTTTTGATTTTGAAGGCTACATGCTAAGCTTGCGGAAGAAAAATGGAGTTATAATTTACAGACTTTAAGGTGCATTAGGATCGACGATGCGATAAATTCAAGCGGTAACAAGGGAAAAGCTATTTTAGCCTTGGAATTTCTTTTTTCATACCTTGTCGATGATGCACGTGAGTCTATTTGTAGACTCTGTTCTATTTAGAGCCTGAAAATAAGCCTCCTTGTGTTTTTTGTGCTTGGAAAATTTGGAGTAAATCCGGAGCAGGGAGGAAATTTCCACTGTACTATAAGAATAGAAAAATTATAGAGTGGCAAGAATGTTAAATTCTTCACCTAAATCCTATTTTCCTGCATAATAGTAAAGTTTAGGAAGCGATTTTTCGACCTGTTAGATTTTTTGGATGGTAGGAATTGGGTACAAAATTCGTTGATTCATACTTCTATTCGTAGAAGTAGGAGTTTTGGTTGAAAAGATTTTTTAAAAGCTACATACATATAGAATTGCCAGTATACATATACGTTGTTTACATCATATTTTATCAAAAATATTTTCAAAGAAATGCATTCATATAGGAGGATCAATTTAGAATTATTCTGCATACATATTTTCTATGTGGTGATACAGTACTATACTATGCACGCGTGCATGCTCGGTTGAAAAATTAGTTGCTTACTCACTGGTTATGTAGTTTAGGATAATTATGAGCCAAAACCATGACTTAGTCACCGGTGAAATTTCGGGGACGAAATTTTTTTAAGGGGGAAATAATGTAACACCTCATAATTTAGCGTTGGTTATTTAATTAGTTAATTAATTATGCATCAAAAATGGAATTTGTACAAATGACGAAATTTGAGCACGAGACTTGCACCGTTACGTTTGTGGTGAAATTCTGGACAACTTTTATATTTAGAGTTTTTCGATCGGGGTCCAAACAAAGAAGTTACGGACAAAAACGAATTCGGGACGGAAATAATTCATTTAAGAAATTAACATTTTTAATTAATTGAATGGGATCCACAGGTCGACCTGCTTAGTATAGCGGTTGACCTGGGATGGCCTATAGGGGGCGGTCAACCGATCCTAAGGCGACAGCTAGGGTTTTCCGTAGCCGAGTGGCCCGGGTCTATTATATCTTGATCTAACGGTTCTGATTGATTCTAGCACCTACAAATACAGGACTAACCCTTCATTCTCTTCTTGTTTTTTCTCAGTAAAGTAATGAAGCTCTATCATTTCTTCTTCTCCACTTTCTTTCTAAATCATAAAATAAGATATTTACATCATATTTTTACAAATTGGAGAAGAATAGAAATCTAATAAAAAGAAGAAGATAAGAGAATAAAAAATATGCATATTTGAGGTGATTTATATATTTGTATATTTGTATATATTTTTTCTTCCAATCCTAAATCTCTTCTTAGGTCTGAAATTCTAATGTATGTACATATCCTTTATATACATATTTCTTGGATTAGAAAGTATTTGGAGATGAATTTAAGGTTCTACTTCAGATCTGGAGATTTGAATCGCTTTTAAAAGTGGAGTGAGAAATTTTATATATTATTTATGATTTTAAATCTATTCCCTTGTCATACGTTTAATTTTTATACCTAAATCAATTAGAGTAGGCTTAAATTAGTGTTGAAAACTATCACCTATATATTCTTGTTTTAAATCTAAGTTGAAATATGTTTACACCTAGATCTGGAAATCAGTCCCAAAGATTTTAGAATTTGAATGTTGTATATTTTTATTCTAGATCTATACTTGGGTATAAAATAGGATTTTTGGATTACTGTCCAATTTATGCTATGTTGTAGATTTTCCGTAGTTTAATTTGTGGGCAGAACATCCGTCAGATTTTTATAAATTTGTTTACTTTTTCCACTTTTCATTCAAAAGGGAAATATTTGATTTAATAAGGAATACACACAAACAAAAAGGGAAGAGATATATAAAGTATAGATTTATTCTTCGTAGTTTACACTTTCTATTCCAATTAAAAAGAAATTATCCATCCTTTGTAATTTTATACGGAGTCAATCTCTCCTTTTTGTGGTAAACCAATTTATGGAAATATAGCGGAAAATCTTCCTAAGGAATTTAATTCCAGCAAATTAAATATGAAAAGCATATTCAGTTACATATTTATGACTAGAATATATTTGGTTACAAATAAGTAGTTTTATTAGACAGTTTATACATATTTATTGCGTTAATAAAAAAGAGAAGCATTTATTCATGCGTTCTTTATGTGTAACGTTCGTTGGTTATTATTATATTTTGGAAAGCGAATAGTTAGAATTAGAAAAGGTAATAATTCATATTAATGGGAAATAAATTAGGAATTCCCGTTAATTAATTAATAGGAAATAAAAGATTGTAACCTAAATTAATAGGCAATAAACGAGAAATAATGAATGGTATTAAATTAAGGGTTACAGTTAATAAGGATAAGTAGATTAATGAGACTGATAAAATACAATATATACAGATGGTTATTAATTTGAAATTAGTAATCATTCATAAACATCTAGGGAAATATCCATTAGGATTTTTTGGACAAACAGACATTTATGAGCATTAAAAGGAGATTTGTAGATGGATAAGTATTTAAGGTAAACCTTACTGCCTTAAATAAAAAGGGAATTAGAAAGTTAATTCCAATATCTACCTAAGATAATATAAGTAAAGAGTTGGATAGTTAATAGGACTCAGTGGGTTAGTGATGCGAGGTCGGTAGAGTCACTCATAGAAGACTGCCCTTCATTGATGTGAGATATCGCTAATCCTATGACACATAACGGTGTGAGAGATTGGACCTACTTTCTTCATTGAAAAGTATTAAATGGTCCGAATTTGAAATTAGGAGCGGTGTGGGACATCTTTAAAAAGGTTTACTTCCATATTAAGGTATTAAGTGGTTATTTCAGGGCCTGTCTCCCTACCGAAAGAAGTAATTTAATGAGATTCCATATTTATAAGAGTGATATTGGATATCTCTGGAGAAATTCATTTCAGATTTGAGGTATTAAGTGGTTGTAAGGTCTACCTTTTTCCTATAAAAGAAGTATTAAGTAGCCCAATGAGATTTTATGGAATGTCAACTAGATAGTACCAATGAAGAGTCCACCTTGGGGTTAAGTATTAAATGACAAAGGCCTACCTATAAATAGATGTTAAATGGTCAGAGGCCTGGCTAGTCCTTATTAATGAGGTATTAAGTGGTTTGGGTATAGTCTCTCACATTATTAAGACTTTAATAATGATAGATGCGCTAGTGGTATAGCTACTATAAATTATAAGGCTATATATAGTAGTCAAAGGTCTCTGTAGTTTTCCAATAGGCTAATAATGACGACGCTAGAAGTCTACCTTGGGAATAGGTTTTAAATGACGGAGTCTACTTCGATTAAGGTCTTAAATGGCAAAGTCTGCATGTTTCTCTTTTAAAAGTATTATGTGGCGATAGTAGAAGCCCGCTTTATATTCAAAAGTATTAAGTGGCAAATGGATATGGAAGTATTAGGTGGTTGATACGGCTTTTTCATACTTTGTACCTTGGGAATGGGTAGGTAAGTAATCGTGTGTGCAATGCAGGGTTAGATTAGAATTGCAAACCTTAATAGACATAATAATTATATGGAAACGAATCGGTATAAATTTAGGTTATGGACAATTTATAGATTTTCTAGTCACTAGAACATTGTTCTGACCCCTTGCTCATTACAACCCATATAATAGATTTAGAAGAACATGTCACTGGAGTTGGATGTGTTTTGTTGTTGGACAAGTCTTCTTTTCTCTAATCCAATGATCTGTGCTTTGATGGACATGGGTTTCGATTTTTGTCGGAGTTCAGGCTCATTAAGCTATATGTTGTTACAATCGCCTTCGGCTAAATTTCTTAGTTACACCCCTCCTTTAATTGAAACTATGCCTTCAGATGTGATTGACCTAAGTCAACCTTATAAACCCGCTAGCTCTAACCATAAATCGTTGTGGCCGAAAGAGAAGATACCGCTCCCAACGGTAGACCATGGTTTTAAATATATTATAGTATGCGTGCTAGGGTATAACTTTTACGAAATATTGGTTTTCTTACCGGACCTGCTTTCTCTTTTCATGTTGCAGTGGCTTCTAACGATATGCTTTCGATAGGTGAACTACGCTTGAACAAGTCTTCTTCTACTTCCACATCTACTCGACAAAAACTGGTTTTAAAGGAACTTTCACATAAAAGACCTAGAAAGGACCTTCTCTTTTTTAAACCAAGTCCATCCCGGAGGTCCTTACTCTGACTTCCCCACATGACCCAGTGGATCGGGTGATTGAAGTGACCCATTCTACTATCGATTCCCATTGTTTTAAGGTCATAGGAAGCATCGAGTGGAGATAGCGGACAATATGGGAAGTTTCAAGAGGATGATGAGTTCAAAGATGGAAGACCAACTTAGGGTAGTGTTTTTCTCCTCATTGGTGAAGTATTTATTCCTTTAATTTCCATAATAACTTCTTCCCTTAGGTCTTGGCTGACTTCTCGATTTACATCGAGGATTTGAAAAGCTGGAGGGGGAATTGGAAAAGGCCGAAGCTTTAAGGAAAGAGTTTGTGAAGTTTAAGATGGAGGCCCAGGATGAAAGGGAGAAAAGTCTTTGGGACTTGAGGTCTTCTGAGAGGAAGGTGGCTGATTTGGAGAAGGCCTTAAGAGATCTGGAGGCTATGCATAAGACGGCCGAGGGTGAGGTTGTATGGGTTAAGCAGGAGAACTTGGGTTGCATTACTAAGGAGGAGGCCGAGAAGGTGGATGCCGCTGAAGCCTTCAAGATTCTCTACAGTGCTTATGTATAGAATTGGGATAGAGGCATGACTATTTCCATGGGTTTCAATTATAATGGTGAAAGGATCAATGAGAGTTTCTCCTTGAGGTATGAGAAAGATCGCGCCTCGGCGAGTGTTGAACAGTCCATCCCAGTGGAGAAAGGTGACAAAGATGGATTGGTAAGTTAGTTCTGAACTCCAAGAGTCTCCAACTCATGATGCTTGAACTTTGGTTTGTAATATTTCTAATACAATTTCATTTTAGTTTTGTTTATGATAGTTGTGGATCTTTGTAGTATTTTATTTGGGTTTGTGTTGAATTCCTTCCTTACTACCTCCATTGTTTCTGTTCTGAAATAAATTTTTCCTTAACTACATTTAAACAAAGAAAGTCCAATTTTACCTCTCATTATGAATTATTGTAAAAGAGGAGTCAAACCAGACACTCGAAGTTGTTAGCAACCATAGGCGCCCTTAAATCCCAATTAACATCTAGTAGGTTAAGGAATGTAAGCCTATCCAATAAGATCAAAGATGCATAGGAAACACACGATCGAATTTCTGCCAAATCAATAAAATCCCTTAGGCTTAGAGGCACTAGATTAACCAATCAAGTGTTGGATCTTAAGGGCAAATTAAAGCTTGCTTTAAATAATCAAGACGATATCTTTCAAGAGTTTTCCCAACTTTCTAAACAACATCCAAGAGACCCTCAGTTGAAGAATAAAAGATTGTCTTTCCTAAGGAGATTCTATGATCTAAGCCTAACTATGACTCTAGAGGTTCTACCTAGTTACCGAATTGTAACTCTGCCTCTTTTAGCTATTACTGAAGGGAAGACTCCTGATAGTGAACATGTTTCGAAATACGTTCCCTAATATATTTCAAAAGCCAATCTTAATCTACCCCTAGTGGATTGTTCTCCTTTAGAAATTTCTTTACCAAAGGGTGGTTTAAGGAAGGACATTTCTTTCTCCAATATGGCTAGACCCTCGGGCTCCCTTGCCGATACTAGGAGCAGAGACCTTAGGATTATTTTGGCTGCTAAGGAGAAATTTGCTCATCTTAGGAGACCGTAACTTTTGAATATGTGTAGGTGTATTATATATATATATATATATATATATATATATATATATATATATATATATATATATATATCCATACTAATCTTTAATAGAATGAAATAGAATTATCTTATTATGATTTATCTTTCTAGATTTTAATTCGGATTTCTTTTAGGGACAATCATGTCTCAACTGCTTAGAACTAGAGAGAGACTACGCCTCCTTGCAACGGAGTTTTGATGATAATATAGCTGAACTAACGAAGTGTATCCCTAACATTGGTACTAATATTGACGATGTCTTGAAGGACAACGAATCCATAAAGAAAACTCTCGAAAAATTATCCAAAAAGATGTCTGCTATTTCGAAAGAAGTTTTGCATACTGGTCAGTCCTCGAAATCTGCCATCTCTAGTTTATGGGAGTCCACATCACTCCTCCGACAGCAGTTGGTCGAAGCTCACCGAGAGCTTTCAGTAATCAAGCAGCAAGAACTCAAAACTGAAAATAAGCGAACTTACGAGGTTACGATTTGGCCCTTCTGGCTTGAACAAGGGGTATAGATAGAGGTCGTGCAGTATGGGGCTTTCTTCTTCTTATAGAACCATTATTGTCCATTCTGTGTTTCATTCTCAACATGAGAGGAGTTCTTCCTCTGCCCCGGTTCTTAATTCATCAGATGTTCTTGTTAGCACTAAGGGTGGTTGAAGAATCTCATTCAAGTAGTTCAAGAAGGAATGGGCATCTAAGACATACGGCAAGGTGGAAGATCATTTTAAATCTCAGGTGGAAAGGGCTGTTAAGGAGGCTGAAACTAAGGTCAAAAACATGTATGAGGTTTATGAGACGTTGCCCCTTCTTCTTTCTTCCTATATATTGTGTTCCAGATATGCTAATGATCACTTGGATAATACGTCTATAACACTGATGTCTCCTTATGTCTATTCGATGAACTTAGTTCGTTCAACTCAAGTCATTTAGCTTGTTCTTTTAATTCTGTCTCGGCGTACTTTTGCCCCTTGATAACTCTTCATATTGATATCTTTGATATCCTTATTCACTCGTTTTGATGCAATCCATTCGGTCCTGTTTGGAATTCTTACCCGGTGCTTATACTTAGCTTAGGAAGTTTTCCTCCTAAGATTCCAATACTATTAAAAATCTAATCATTATTCCAATATGTACAAGATTTTCCCAATTTCTCCACTCTAGTTGAGAATATAGCCAACTCTAATCTATACGGGAATCTACCCATTCCTCTATTCTATTTAGGAATTTACCTAATTCTAATCAATATGGCAATCTACCCGTTCCCTTATTGTAGTTAGGAATCTACCCAGTTCTAAATTATTTACGGAATCTACCCATTTCTCTATTCTAACTGGAATATACCTAATTCTAATCTATATGAGAATATACCTATTTCTCTATTCTAGTTGGGAATCTACCTAACTCTAAACTAGAAATCTATCCAATGCATGGTCACACTAACCATGACTCACTATTAGCATGCATTCTACTTTTTGGTCTTTTTTAAACCCAAATGATATGGCTTCACTCTTTGTGATGCATCACTGTGGAGGTGCTCTTATGGTGAGGTCTATCAATTTTATCATTGGGTCCTAATCTACAACCACTTGTGGCTGATGTTGGCCATCTATAACCACTTTTGGTGGGCATCAACCATTTACAACCCCTTTCGATGGGGCATCGGTCATCTAACACTATCTTAAGTTAATAGTTATACTTAAATGCTAGTTGTAATTTGATAAAGGAAAATATAAATTCTTTGGAAAGAAGGATCTCGGATTTGTAAAGAATTTTGAAATTGAACAATTGGTAGATTGTATGGTTCCGTAGGAAACATATTTACTTCGAGTTTGAGAAATGGAATTGTTAAGAGAACTAGTATTTTTAAGAAAAATGAAATTCTTTATTGATCTCGTCAAATCAATAAGAGAGTTTCGATCATAAGACTTTTACTACAGATACAACATTTAGTATAACTAAAAGGAAGATATACTAAATACAATTTTACGAGTACCGAGATAGGATTTTACTTACCAAAAAGGGAAGAGCTGACCTTGAAAGAAGTGTTCCTATGGGATAAGAGACTTCGTTAAATATGTGGCTCATACTCTTTAATAATGCATGTAGATATGTTTGGGTTGAACGGGCTTTCATTATACGAATTTCTCCTGAAACATAGAGACAAAGTCAGATACCTATAAAGACAAGATATTAAACTAATCATTTAATAAACTTAGTCAATCTCCCTTTTTGTATGAATTTCTCGGTGACTTGAGAAAGTCTTTGACATCCATCTGTTTCATGCCCGTTCACTCAATGATAAACACAATAATCCTCTCCTTTCTTGTTTTCTTGAGTGGACAGGGGATAGTTTGGGTAGTGAATCTCTCCACGAGTTTCCAGAAAGACCCGAGACAAGCTTTGATCAAGAGGAGTAAGGATTTAGTTTCGTTTGATTTTCTTTCGAGGTAGAAGAGCTGAGATAACTGGGAAGCCTCTTTTAGTTGGAAGAGATGAGCCTTTATTTGCCATCACCACGGTAATCAAATCTTGATTTTGTTTGTCATGGTTTTAACCATCCTTCTAAGCTAAGCAGACTTTGGAGGGACTCCTAGAGATACTCTGAAAGTTACCTAATTTAGAGAGCTTGAAGTTTGTAAATAGGGCCATATTCATATCCATTCTCCTTCTTTGAAACGAGGGTGACTAATCTTTCATTGTTGCCTTCTTCAATAAGCTGAATGCGAAGGTTGAGGGGTAACTCTGAGGTCAGTTTCTCATTTTTAGGTTGGTCATAGCTAGAAGGATGATGTCGCTGGACTTTTCGAGAGAGAACAAATAACGAGGTGGGCCCTCCTTTTAGCGTCAAAAATGTTAGTGCAGAATTTCGTCTACGCCAACACTCCAAGGTCCGAAGGTGTAGCTCCGAAAGTTGGTTTGATTACAGGCTCTGGGTATAGAATACCGAGGCGAGATATAGTATTACTAGAGTTATTATACGTGGAACTACTAAATTAGGATGATGAATGAGAAGAAAATAAAGTGCTAAAAGTAAAATAACAACGAGACGTTTTATAGTGGTTTGGGCAGAAAGTCCTACGTCCATTGTCCTTTCCTTATTTTGCCATCTTATATAGCCGAGAGGCTTATTACATTGAACTTAAGCCTTTTCAGCCATTAAGAGTTTCTTTCAGAAGAGTTCTAATATAGGAAAGTACTATATGATTTTATGCTAGTTATTGGCGTGCACAAAAAAGATCATTTGTGCCTTGGGATTGTCGCCTCTTTATAGCCAGCATGCCGTATTGCCATTATTGGAGAGTCTTCCCTTTGGAATTATTGAGGTTGCTTGTTGTACGGCTATGATTGGAACTTGTTCTGGATATCTAGCATTGCTGCTTATGTAGTGTGGATTGATGAATTGTCTTCCCTCCTAAATGGCCTCTTGCATTTGAGCTGCATATTGCCTTGTTGATCGTTTTGACCATTGATTCTTTTCGCTATAGATTGGTGCTTCAAGCTTTGGATTCACTGATGGGCTATTCTCTTCGGCCTGTGGCATTAATCTCCCGAGATGGGCTTAACCCGTTCATTCTTTAAATACTTAAGTATCATGACTCTTGCAATACATATGGATATGGAGCATTGGACTTTCCTTAGGAAGATAATCATTATTTTTGCTATTGAGAATTTTTGGTATAATAGTGACTATAGTTTTAATAAATATGTAATATATAACGACCCATATATTGCGTATCGAAGCATCATAAAATATTTTTATTTTATTTATATGAGATTATATGACTCTAAAATTTTAGAAAACGACTCTTAGGGACATTTTCCACATCTATGATTTCTTTCCAATTTCTATGTGACCATTTTGACCTTGAAAATATTGCATGGACCATAAATTTTGAGAAGAGCCGAATTAGGGTCTCAAACTACTTCCTTTGCTTCAGGATGATGATTTTTCATTCCATAGAGTAGTCATAATAGTAACCGGACTTAACAGTAAAAAGTTATAGTTATTTTAAGTTTTGACTGCTGTTAACCAAAATTAGTGGGTAATTAATTAGGTCCAAAATCTACGCCCACTAATTAATTTCAAAATTTTCACCTAATTGGGACTAATAGGACATCTCCAATCACTTTTCCAACTTCCAAATACAATCACAAACATCAATTAAACCTAATTTTATAAAAAAAACTTACATTTTTCTTACTAATCTTAGCCTAATCATCATTAGAGGTGTAATTAGCATGGTGATATTAGATATTATCATTTTTGGCTAATTTGAATTCTTTCACCTTGCTGTCTATTTTTGATCTAGAGGAAAAAATTGATATTTTAGGTATTCGATGAGTGGTTCTTAATCTCTCACTATCATATGCACGTTTATATAGTTAAAAATAATGTTTTAATAAGATTTTGATGTCTTTTTATGCAGGATACCAAATATTAATGATCTGTACTTTGGTGAACTTGGATTTTCAATTTAGTGAAAATTCGGTCATACTAAGGTGCGGGTTATTACACTAATATTGTGATCCTTCTTCATTGTTTTCTTTTCTTTTCTTTTTTACTTTATCCTAATTATCTGTCTTTTGGGCACTTGGATGCTCAGCAGTGGATGTATTCGTATTGACATTCAAGGGTCGAAATGTCTAGTGGTTACAACTATGATGATCCTGAACAAATGATGGAAATATTCTAAGATGATAGACGACTAGCCTAGTGAGGAGTGCACAATAGATCAAAATCAATATCAAGCATACCGTAATGAAGCTCTACGTGTTAGGTTACAAAGGGACCTCAGGAATCATATTTGGAATTATTACAGCGATCATTATCAGTTTTGCATTTATGTCTTTATGTATTTGTCTTTTGTTCTTCAAAATTGCAAGTATCCTATAATATTTTATTTAAGTACTAATTCGGTTTCATCCTACAATAGTTGTTAACGTTTTAGATAAAGTAACATATTATTTAATAAGTGTTAGTCACTAACAGCAAACACATTTTTAAACATATGCAAAGGTGCAAATTTGGATTGGTTAAAATATAAACACATCAGTACCACAATTAAAATTAAAATAGATAAAGATACAACTTGTTATGCAACCACGTACGAACGACGAATACTACTTCTAATGTGTTCATTTTTCAAATCCACCCAATGCAAGGTTGAAGCATTGTCCATACCCACAATATCCCTTTCCATAATGTGGTTTTCTCGCCTTCTGTTCTTCAAATGAAACTTTTCACACTCCATTTCGTCAATTCTCTGCATCACAACTATCTTCTTCTCGATGGTGATCCTCATTTCTTCATTTTCTTTTCCATATCTTTCTCACGATGTAAATTATTAAGCATCCAAAGTAGTTGTTACAATCATTTTCTTCTTCGTAGTTTTTACACCCACAATTCTAGTTTCTTTTATATTTCTCCCAATACAATCATCCTCATCATCTCCCTTTGAAAATTACTACCATTCGAGTTGTCAGGATTGAAGTTACATCCCAAATATATATGCTTTATTTTTCACCTTATTTACTGAATGGACTATATCGTCTCTGCATTTTAAGAATTCTAATTCAGATGTTTAGTTCATGAATTGGTAGTTTGTTTGAACCAAAACTGGCACAAACAGCCAATTAGCATAGTAGAGACAAGAGTGAAGAAATTAAATACTAACAAGCAAAAGCAAGACACAAAATTTCTATAGTAGTTCGATTAATCATTGTCTACGTCCACTTAGCTTTATTAATGATTTGGTGGTTGTCTACAAGTACAGTTCATATGGTTTGGTAGGACCATGATGATTATAACAGTTGCAAGGAAGCAAAAAGATCTTCGAAAATAATCCCCTAGCCTCTTATTTATAGCTGTAGGTTGGCGGAAAATGCTCCACTATGTTCTCCTTCATGATCTTCATTATCTGTCGGCGGTTGGTCTCTAGAAAATGTGGCCATGTCAGCAGGCGGCTATGGATGGGTACTGATCCTTAGGCATGAATTGATAACGATCCATTGTCTTATGGATTCTTCTTGCCACATTGTGATGAAGCGATATGTCATTAGCTTTGTGAGGCCAAACTTTTTTGTATTGCTATGAGCTTTCTTTGAGTCCAAATGCTGGATTGGTCGAGGGATGTAGTTGTTGATTTCAAGTGCTTGAGGCGTTCGATAGTGTAACATCTGGCCATTTTGGACCATTCAAATCAACAATAAACCTCACATGTCAGACTTGAATAATTCAAAACAACAGATTTTAAATAAAAGTTGAAGCAAATAAAATCAATCACAGAATCACAGACACAGAATTTTTAGAATATCCCACAACGAAAATAAAAAAATACATAGGAGTTCATGAATCTCCTAGATACATAATCACAAAACTAATACATAGTACCAATGTCTAGAAATAAATACACTTGGAAGTTCTAAGTACATAAGTCCTTCAGTATAAAACAGAAGCTGAGTGGAAAACAACAGGAATAAAGTATCAAGTAGACTGCTAGGTCTCTATGAATCTATAGCTCCTAAGATGATGAAACCAAAGCTGTGAAAACTCAGGTTGATCCGAACGTAATGCAAAACACAAAACACTTGATTCAGGAAATACATACTTATAAATTGTAAATCAACTCAAATGAACTGTAAAAGAAATGCATCAGTAACTTAAAGATGCTTGGGGTCGCCCATCCTTTAAGGATCCGTTAAACTATCTACTATATAGTAATACACGCTATTATAATCATGTCTAAAGTAAAGTATACTATTTACAAATAGCATTAAGGCTTTACATTTTCCACCTTAACACATTTATAAATTCTCATAGTCTATACAGTACCGTGATCCCATCCATACTGGACGCCGTCAGAGGGCACCCCATAGTTATGGTACAAAACAAACTCGTAGAAGGCTAGCTAGGGTAGGTGACACGACACAACTAGGCAATGCCATGGTAGATATACCAATTACACTTCCAGACTGTTCGTAACGCATAACCGCAATTACCGCCCAAATCGATCCACACTCCCGAATCAAAGGTGCACACTAAATCAACCACAAAGTAATTGAATGGCTAATGATGAAGTGGCCGATTAGAGGAGCTACCTCCTTGGCCCGTCGATTGCTCTTGTTTTAGCCACCTTATGCTAACTCACGGGAGTTAGGTCCACAAAAATATACCTTTAGGATCGTCGCCACCATCCAACTTCATTCTACAATATCCACCATTTACATAGTTATTAAAGTGGTTTTCAGTATCGACAGAGAGTATGTCCATATCTGATCCCAGTCTCTTTAACAACCAATCGTTATGATAACCCATGGTTATATAAATTTCAAATGGTTTATTATTTTAAAATAATATTCAATCTTCAAAAGTCGTAACATTTACAAATTTATACGTTTAAATATAACACTATAGAATCATAATATTTTAACAACAGTAGCATTTTAAATTGTAACCATTACAATTATAGCACTTCGAAAACATTATAATTTAGAAATGGCAGCATTTCTAAATCATAACTATAAGTCATCATAACATTTTGGGAAAGTAATACTTAAGAAATGTAGCGTCTTAGAAATGTAACATTAAGATATTATAGCATTTTAGCAATGTAATACTTTTCCTATAACAATTTTATAATCAAATTAGTATATACTTACAACCCTCCCGTAAATATTTTATCTTTTTATTACGCTCAATTATTCATTTGAATATTAAATAAACCGTAATTTTTGTTGAACACAATTCGTCACAATAATATCCCTTTTTAAAGCTGAAATTTCTCATTTTAAGTAAAATACATTATTAACGTACATTTTTATTTCCTTTTAGTAAGCATCATTTATTATTTTTATTTCCAAAATTTCCATGTTCATTAGTTAAAACTTACATATCAAATGTACGTTTTAATTCTTTTCAGTAAGCGATAATTATCCTTGTTATTATCCAAGTTATACCATTTAGATTAGTAAAAACTTACATGTCAAATATACTTTGACTTACATTTCTTTTCACAAAAAAAATTTCATTTTTTTATTACTATTACATAAATTAAACTTACAGTTTTCAGGTTAGAATAAAATACCAATATTAAGTCCAAGTCAGATTATAAAATTTCAATTAATCTTCATACTGCAAATTTGATTCCAAAATTCACCTTTCCAACTATTTATGCCTTATAAAAGTTTTAACACATATAAACAAATTTATAGAAATCATTACATTAAATTTTTGTTGAGATTCATATATTAAAATTCAGATACTCAATAATTTTTAGAAAAACATTTTTTTTTCAACTACGGAGTCTGTATACAATTCTCTATCCTAGGGTCAAGTAAATACGGACATATATCATCTCAATCCGCAATTTATAAAAATTTCGGGTTTTATATCATTTCAAACCCGTAATCCCAAGTCAAATAAAATTGCTCAGGCCTATCATTCAACTCATAACAATTTTCCTTAATCTAAAGATCGTTGAGATATGTATTATTTCAATCCATAATGAAGGAACTTACAGTGTGAGAATATTAAATGACATAACAATGTTTAACATACCATGGCATATGATCAAACATGTATAATATGCTATGAAATAACATAATAAAATTATATGAATGACATAACATGAACATATGAAATAACATGTAACAAACATAAGAAATGACATGAAATAACATATGAAATAACATGTAATAAACGTAAGAAATAACACGAAATAACATATGAACTAACATGTAATAAACATAAGAAATGACATGAAATAACATATGAAATAACATGTAATAAACATAAGAAATAACATATGAAATAATATGAAATTAACACATGAAATAATGTGATATAATCATAGGTGAAATGTCAAACCTGCATATACATATCCTCACAATTCAATTGTCATCAATTCACCAAATCAATAAGTACATTCAAGAGTGATTACTCACCTTTCTTAGTTTGAAAAGGTGATTCAAAGCACAACACCAAAATAACTAAACTACGGATCTATTTGAGTGAGAAGAGAATCCAAATCCGACGCTAAAAAAAAGAAAAAAAATTCCATACGTAAATAAATAATTCTCATAGAAAAATAAAAATATAAAATTATATATATGTGAAATACATAAAAGGGCTTTTCTAATGTTTGCATAGGCTTGATCTAGAGGTTTACGGTTAGGCTAGGTTTACGGTTAGGCTAGGTTTTGGGTTGGCAATAATCTCTAGAGCAAGGCTCATGGCTAGGAAGGCAAAAGGAAGGGGAGACAAAGGGTTGTGCTCGGCTATAGGGAGGCTATTTGGTGATGGTTGTTGGTTTTGGATAGGGAAGAGGTCACGGCTAGGGTTTGGAAGAGGAATGTCTATGGTTTTGGGAAGAGGTGGAGAATAGGAGAGAAGAGAAGAAGGTGAGAGGAGGTGGTGAAGGTAATGGCAAATTATGGAAGAAGAGGAGTAGTGGAAAAGGAGATCTAAGGTTTGGAAAGAGGAGGAAGAAGAAGGGGAAGAAGATTTACATTCTTCTGTGAAGGCTCAAATGAACGGATGGAGGCTAGCCAAAACCATAGGAGATTATATATAGGCTCTCATCTAAATAAAGGGTTTCTAGCCCAAATGATCTAAGCCCAAACAAATCAAAATAAAAATAAAATAGAAGGGAAAATAACTACGTGTAATACGCTGAAAACAACAAATTTAGAGAAGTAAAAAATCAGAATTTTATGAAACGAAAAGTAGAGAAAATGTTAGAATTAAACTCAGCTTCATAAGAAAGGAAAAAATTCAAATTCAAAATTTCAAATTTAAAATTTTCAACAGGAAGTCAAACTTTGACCAAAGTTGACCAAAATTTGTATTTTAAGAAAAATCTTTATCTTATTAAGTTTGGAAGATTTTACATCAATCTCAAAATTATATTTTAAAATTCCAAATTTATCAATTTTAAAATAATTAAATTCAAAGTTTCAATTAAAATTTTCATTTAAAATATGTTCAGAATTTGCGGGTTGTTACATTCTACTCCACTCAAAACTTTTCGTCCTCGAAAAGGAACAAGACCCCGAAAACAAAGAAGATTAAGGTAGGATAATGAATAGTACCTGGAATAAACAATTCCAGATTCAAAGCACGAATGCTCTCTTCTGTTTCCCAAGTACAGTCCCGATCATCAGTGCTCCATTGCACTTTAACTAGATTGACAGATTTTCTTTGAAGCTGCTTCGTACCTCTATCAATAATACGAAGTGGCTTCCTCTTGACAGTAAGATTTGGCTCAACATCCAAACTCTCGAGAGCAGAAGGCTGGATAACCAAAGATGGATCATGAAGGTACCAATGAAGATGCGAAACATAGAACACATTATGCACTTCAGAAATTTTTTTGGGCAAATCCAAGCGATAAGCTAAGGGACCAACTCTCTCTTGGATGCGAAAAGGACCAATAAACCTAGGAGCGAGCTTCCCTCTTCGACCAAAACGAATCACATTTCTTAATGGAGAAACCTTAAGAAAAACCAGATCACCAATAGAAAACTCCAAACTCCTCCTACGCCTGTAGCATTCTTCTTCTGTTTATCCTGAGCAATCCTTATCTTTTTTCTAATCTCTTCAACCTTCTCAGATGCTTCTAAAATCATTTCGGGACCAAGAACCAAACGATTGCCGGATTCAATCTAGCAAGATGGAGATTTACAAGGTCGTCCATAAAGAGCAGCAAATGGAGCCATTTTGATACTAGCCTGAATTCAAAAGATGGAATAAGATAGATAAATGTTTAAGACAACCTTAAACAGATAATTGAGATTATACCTGATAACTATTGTTATAGGTGAATTCAACGAGATGGAAATGATCTTTCCAAGATTCTCCATAATCAAGGACACAAGCACGAAGAAGATCTTCTAGAATCCGATTCACCCTTTCTGTTTGACCGTTGTCCTATATATGGTAAGCAGTGCTCAGATTCAGACGAGTACCTAAAAATTCTTGAAAAGCTTTCCAAAATTGACTGGTAAAGAGGGGGTCTCTATCACAAACAATACTGACTGGAACATCATGAAGTCGCACAATCTCTCTCGTATAAATCTCATCCAAACTAGAAGCATAACGGTTAGATCTAACTGGAATGAAATGTGCTGACTGGTCAATCTATCCACAATAACCCAAATATTTTCATTACCCCTTCTAGTCCTCGATGATCCATCAATAAAATCCATGGAAACTTGTTTCCATTTTCAATTGGGAATCTCAAGGGGTTGCTATAGTCCAGCAGCTTTCTGATGATCAACCTTAACCTACTGACAAGTCGCACATCTACTAACAAAGAGGGAGATATCACGCTTCATGCCACTCCACCAATACAGCTTCTTTATATCATGGTACATCTTCGTCACACCTGGATGAATAGAAAGTCCGGACTGATAATTTTCCCGAAGTAACTCTTGCCTCAATCCATCGACATTCGAGGCACAAATCCGATTATTAATCCTTAAAATCCCTCTATCATCAATCCGAGCTCCGCTTCCATCTAAGTTACTACCACCAGCTCTATTATGAACATACTCCTTAATAAGCCTAATTATCCTATCCTCATCCTGCTTAGCAACAATACGGTCTATAAGAGGAGAAGAAACAACAAGCTGACATAACATCGCCTTCTTCCGACTCAAAGCATCGACTACAACATTAGCTTTCCCTGGGGTATAGTTGATGTCGAAGTCATAAGAAGCTAGAAAAAGCCACCTAACTTGTCTCAGATTCAAGTCCTTTTAAGTGAAGATATATTTCAAAGACTTATTACCGTAAAGAGCTTAAACTTAGTTCCCAATAAGTGATGTCTCCAAAGCTTCAAAACAAAAACTACGGCGAGTAGTTTCAAATCATGGGCTGCATAATTGGCTTCATGGGTCTTCAACTGATGACTGGCATAAGCGATAGTCTTTCCATCCTGCATCAGAAAAGCACCCAAACATTCACAACTAGTATTAGTGTATACTGTTAATCCCTCATTTCCATTTGGGACGGTAAGAACTGGTGCGGAAGTAAGCTTGCGCTTCAACTCATTGAATGCAGCTTCACACTTATCATTCTATCTAAACTTAGCGTTCTTTCGAGTTAAAGCGGTGAGAGGTGCAGCAATCCGAGAAAAATTCTCAATGAATCTCCGATAATAGCCGGCAAGGCGCAGAAAACTACGAATATCAGATGGAGTCCTAGAAGTTTCCCAATCCTAAAATAGAATAGGGAAAATAAGAACCGGGGAGGAGATAGAACAACTAATGTTACAAAGGAAAGAAGAGAAGATAGACTTACATTGATTGCAGCGATCTTAACTGGATCAACAGAAACTTCATCACCAGCAACAATATATCCAAGAAATCGGACTTCATCTTTCAAGAAATGACATTTCGAGAATTTGGCCTTCAACTGATGACTTCTGAGGGTCCCCAGAACAAAGCTCAAATGAGATTCATGCTCCTTCTCTGACTTAGAGAAAACAAGGATATCATCGACGAAGACTAGAACAAACTTATTAAGAACATCACGGAAAACTCGATTAATAAGGTCGACAAAGAAAGCTGGGGCATTAGTCAAACCAAAAGGCATAAATAACCACTCAAAGAAACCATCCTTAGAACGGAAAGCAGTTTTGAGAATACTTTCCTCGGCACCTCTGAGCTGGTGGAAACCAGTGGCAAGATCAAGCTGAGAGAATACAATAGCACCATAAAGCTGATCGAACATATCATTAATGCGAGGCATCAGATATCTGTTTTTCATAGTAAGCTTGTTCAGCTCTCTATAATCAGCACACATCCTCAAGGAACCATCAGACTTAGTGACAAAAACTACTGCTGCTCCCCATTCGGAATGACTGGGTCTGATCAAACCTTCGGAGAATAAGTCTTCAATTTGCTTCCTCAACTCAACCTTTTCGCAGAGTGCCATTCTTCTGGGAGGAAGGACTACAAGTCGAGCTCCAGGAATGAGATCAATACGGAATTCAATTTCCCGTTTAGGAGGTAAAGAGGTGACTTCACCAAATACATCGGAATAGAGTTTGACCATAGGGGTAGAATCAAAATCACTAGGGGAAGAATCAAGGTAATAAATAAAACTGCATGCGTACTCCTGAGGCATACGGCACTGAATCATCAAAGGATTTCCAAAATCATCAACAAGAGAAACAGTCTGGGTTTTATAAGAGATAACAACTTCATGCGTCTTCAGCCAATCTCCTTTAAGCAGGAGATCAAAAGCATCGAATCCAAGAATATAGAAATCACCAGAAAAGCGATGGCTAGAATGGAAGAGTTTCACATTGTTACAAATCTTACTAAGCTCGACCAATAGGATTACTAACACATAAAGGTACGGTTGCATAATCGAATGAAAGGATTTGCTCAAACTTATCACAAACATCCACAGAAATGAAACTATGCGAAGCTCCAGTGTCAAATAAAACACGAACAGAAAGATTAAACAAGGTAAAGGTGCTCTGGAGGGTACCTTGGGTATCACTAGGAGTAGGTGGAGTAGATGAAGTAACTGCAAAATACCAAATGGCTTGCCCTTCTTCTGAGTAGGACAATCTCGCTTGAAGTGGCCAGGCTACAAGCAAATATGGCAAAGATCACGCCTAGTCATCTGAACTGGTGGAACAGCAGCTCCGGCTAAAGTAGGACAAAGATAAAGGAAAAGATAGAAGAAAAAACCCAACTAGACTGGAAAACCTAATCAAAGAATTCTACAAAACAAGGTGGATTCGAAAAGAAGGGAATTCTAAGAAAATTAGATTTTAAACAAAAATAATTTATATCCAAAATAATCTTTTAAAAATCATTTAAAATCATTTTTAAACGATTTTATACTTGAAAATACATTCTCTCGCAAAGAATGATTCTAAGATTGATTTTACTCATTCTAGGGTATTTCTACCCTAACTCTAATGAGTTTTTGCCTCGTAGGTTAAGGCTTGCCTAAAATACGGCTCCGATATCAACTGTAACATACGGCCGTTTTGGACCATTCAAATCGGCAATAAACCTCACATGTTAGACTTAAATAATTCAAAACAATAGATTGTTAATAAAAGTTGGAGCAAATAAAATCAATCACAGAGACATAGAATTTTTAGAATATCTCGCAACGGAAATAAAAAAATACATAGGAGTTCATGAAGATCCTAGATACATAATACAAAACTAATATATAGTACAAATGTCTGGAAATAAATACACTTGGAAGTTGTAAGTACATAAGTACTTCAGTACAAAACAGAAGCTGAGTGGAAAACAACGGGAATAAAGTATCAAGTAGACTGCTGGGTCTCTATGAATCTCTAGCTCCCAAGAGGATGACACCAAAGCTGTGAAAACTCAGGCTGACCCACGCATAAAGAAAAACACAAAACACTCGAGTCAGAACATATATACTTATAAATTGTAAATCAACTCAAATGAACTGTAAAAGAAACGCGTCAGTAACTTAAAGGATGCTTGGGATCGTCCATCCTCTTTGGATCCATTAAACTATCAACTATGTAGTAATATACGTTATTTTAATAATCTCTAAAGTAAAGTATACTATTTAAAAATGGCGTTAAGGCTTTACATTTTCCACCTTAACGCATTCATAAATTCCCATAGTCTATACACTACCGTAATTCCTCCCGTACTGGACGCTGTCAGAGGGCACTCCATAGGTATGGTACAAAACAAACTCGTACAAGGCGCGCTAGGGTAGGTGACACGGCATAACTAGGCAATGCCAAGGTAGATATACCAATTACACTTCCGTACTGTTGGTAACGCATAGCCTCAACTACTGCCCAACTCGATCCACACTCCCAAATCAATGGCGTGCACCAAATCAATCACAAAGTAATAGAATGGCTGACGATGAAGCGCGTCCGATTAGAGGATCTACCTCCTTGGCCCGTCGATTGCTCCTGTTTTAGCCACCTTATGCTAACTCATGGGAGTTAGGTCCACGAATCCTTTAGAATCGTCGCCACCATCCTACTTCATTCTGAAATCTCCACCGCGGACACAGTTATTAAAGTGGTTTTCGATATCGATAGAGAGTATGTCCATATCCATTCTCAGTCTCTTTAACAACCAATCGTTATTATAACCCGTGGTTATATAAATTTCAAATGGTTTATTCTTTTAAAATAATATTCATTCTTCCAGAGTCGTAACATTTACAAATTTATACGTTTAAATATAACATTTTAGAATCATAATATTTTAGCAACACTGCATTTTAAATTGTAACCATTACAATTATAGCACTTCGAGAACATTACAATTCAAAAATGGCAGCGTTTCTAAATCATAACCATAGGTCATCATGACATTTTGGAAAAGTAATACTTAAGAAATGGTAGCATCTTAGAAATGTAACCTTAAGATATTATAGCATTTTCGCAATGTAATACTTTTCCTACAATAATTTTACAATCAAATTATTTTATACTTACAACCCTTTCATAAATATTTTTATCTTTTTATCACGCTCAATTATTCATTTGGATATTAAATAAACCGTAATTTTTGTTAAACACAATTCGTCACAATAATATCCCTTTTTAAAGCTGAATTTTTTTATTTTAAGTAAAATACATTATTAACTTACATTTTTATTTCCTTTTAGTGAGCATCATTTATTATTTTTATTTCCAAAATTCCCATGTTCATTAGTTAAAACTTACATGTCAAATATACGTTTTAACTTACATTTTAATTCTTTTCAATAAGCGATAATTATCCCTGTTATTACTTAATTATACCGTTTACATTAATTAGAACTTACATGTCAAATGTACATTTAACTTACATTTCTTTTCAAAAAACATTTTTCATTTTTTTATTACAATTACATAAATTAAACTTACAGTTTTCAGTTTAGAGTAAAATACCAATATTAAGTACAAGTCAGATTATAAAATTTCAATCGGTCTTCATACTATAAATTTGATTCCAAAATTCACCTTTCCAACTATTTATGTCTTATAAAAATTTTAGCACATACAAACAAATTTACAGAAATCATTACATTAAATTTTAGTTGAAATTCATATATAAAAATTCCAAATACTCAATAATTTTAGAAAACCATTTTTTTTCTTTTTTTTTCAACCACGCAGTCTATATACAATTCTCTACTCTAGGGTCAAGTAAATACGGACGTATATCATTTTAATCTGCAATTTATAAATTTTTCGGGTTTTATATCATTTCAAACCCACAATCCCAAGTCAAATAAAATTGCTCAGGCCTATCATTTCATCCCATAACAATTTTCCTTACTCTAAGGATTGTTCGAGTATGTATCATTTCAACCCATAGTGAAGGAACTTGTAGTGTGAGAATATTAAATGATATAAAAATATTTAACATATCATGGAATATGATCAAAAAGGTATAATATGATATGAAATAACATAATAAAATCATATGAATGACATAACATAAACAGATGAAATAACATGTAATAAACATAAGAAATGACATGAAATAACATGTAATAAACATAAGAAATAACATGAAATAACATGCAATAAACATAAGAGATGACATGAAATAACATATGAAATAACATGTGATAAACATAACAAATAACATGAAATAACATGTGAAATAACATGAAATAAACATATGAAATAACATGAGATAATCATAGGTGAAATGTCAAACTTGCATATACATATCCTCACAATTCAATTGTCGTCAATTCACCAAATCAATAAGTACGTATGTCAACAGTGATTACTCACCTTTCTTTGGTTGGAAAAAGTGATTCAAAGTGCAACATAAAAATAACCAAACTACGGATCAGTTTGAGTGAGAGGAGAATCCAAATCCGACGCTAAAAAAATTCCACACGTAAACAAATAATTCTCATAGAAAAATAAAAATATAAAATTATATATGTATATATGTATATATCATATGTGTGAAATACATAAAAGGGCTTTTCTAGTGTTTGCATAGGCTTGATCTAGAGGTGGTTTTGATTTGGTCTAGGCTTGGTTTGCATTAGGTGAGTTTGGCCATAGCTAGGTTTAGGGTTAGGCTAGGTTTTGGGTCCAGACATCATCTCTAGGGTAAGGCTCACGGCTAGGAAGGCAATAGGAAGGGAATGCAAAGGGTTGTGCTTGGCTATGGGGAGGCTATTTGGTGACAGTGGTCGGTTTGGGTAGGAAAGAGGTCACGACTAGCGTTTGGAAGAGGAAGGTCTATGGTTTTGGGAAGAGGTGAAGAATAGGAGAGAAGAAGGTGAGAGGAGGTGGTGAAGGTAGTGGCAAATTATGGAAGAAGAGGAGTAGTGGAAAAGGAGATCTAGTGTTTGGAAAGAGGGGGAAGAAGAAGGGGAAGAAGACTTATATTTTTCTGTGGAGGCTCAAATAAATGGATGGAGGCTAGCCAAAACCCTAGGAGATTATATACAGGCTCTCATCTAACTAAAGGGTTTCTAGCCCAAATGGTCTAAGCCCAAACAAATCAAAATAAAATAGAAGTTGTAGGGAAAATAACTACGTGTAATATGTTGAAAACAATAAATTTGGAGAAGTAAAAATTGGAATTTTACGAAACGAAAAGCAGAGAAAAGGTTAGAATTAAACATAGCTTCATAAAAAAAGGAAAAAAAATTCAAAATTCAAAATTTAAAATTTCCAATAGGAAGTCAAACTTTGATCAAAGTTGACCAAAATTCGCATTTTAAGAAAAATCTTTATCTTATTAAATTTGGAAGAACATTTTACATCCAATCCCAAAATTATATTTTAAAATTCCAAACTTATCAATTTTAAAATAATTAAATTCAAAGTTTCAATTAAAATTTTCATTTAAAATATGTTTAGAATTTGCAGGTTGTTATAGATAGGAAATGATGTGTGATCGATCTAAGGAGTTTTGAATAAGCTTTTGGCCTCAAGATGTGGTAGTAGGAGGAAGTTGGAATTTTTTTTGGGAGATTTTATGGTCGATACTGATCCATGGGGTGGATCGGTACCGATCCATTACTTTGATGCATGGTGCTTTGGAACTTTTGGAATGGCTTTGCTGTTATCTGATGATCTTGATTGTAGTTGGTTTATATGCTTGTTTTTATGGATTGGAAGTAGTGTTAGGCAAAAAGTAGGGATTGGTACAGATCCATAGGCATGGATTGATACTGATCCATAGGCATGGATTGGTACCGATCCATAACTTTGCTCGAATGTTGGACTCCGGTTCCAGTACTTGAAGCAGTATGGTGTATGGACCACTTTGGGAGGTTATTTGCATGTTGGCAACCTTATCTCTTAACTCTGTTTGGCATCCACATTTAGGAATTATCGTTTTCGATTCCTGCTTGATGGGTTGAATTCATTTGAATATAGCCTAGTCAAAAGGATGGATAACACTTGCCCCCCTCCCAAATACATCTTGTTTTAATAAGATGTGCTTTGAATCAAGAATAAGTGTCGAAGTCGATGGAACAATAATAGTTGAGTTTTCCAGTTATCCATCGATTGAGCTGTGGCAGATCATCTTGTTCCTTTGGATTCACATATAAATCAAAGATTGTTCCAGACCGTGATAGCCTAAGGATTGGAGTCTTTTTTTAAGTGTCTATTACATACAATGATTCTGTGTTCTCCCAGAATTGGTAAGTCGTGGGTCGCGACATGAATCAGGATCATCTCATGTTCATCCAGGGGTTAGTAGACAAATGTTGAAACTAATAGCTCGGTTCAATAATTGCTACTGAATTTTTTGAAGGTCAATTGGCATTCAAAGTCAAGGTATGCAGCTCAATTTCTCCAGGTCATGCATTCAATGACCCATTCAATTCCTGATCACTCTGGATCGTTGGTCTGAAGCTCGATCTCTTTGGATTAGTAATTGAAATCTCGATCTCTTCGGATCATTAGTTAAAATCCATGGCATATCCAAACCGATAATCAAATCCATGATCTCTCCAGATCGTTAGTTAGATTCATGGCCGTTCAGGGCCGATAGTTAAGTCCACTATCTCTCCAGATCATTAATTGATTTCATAGCCATACTAGGCTGATAGTTAAGTCCACAATCTCTTTGAATCGTTAATTGAGTTCGTGGTCGTTTTGGGCCGAGTAAAGTCTACGATCTCTCTGGATCGTTAATTGGGTTCCTAGCCTTTTTGGGCCGATAGTTAAGTCTACGATCTCTCTGGATCATTAATTGAGTTCGTGGACGTTCCATGCCGATAGTTAAGTCTACAATCTCTCCAGATCATTAATTGAGTTCGAGGCCGTTTTGGACCGATAGTTAAGCCTATGATCTCTCTGGATCATTAATTGAGTCCGTTCCCGTTACGGGCCGATAGGTAAATTCATGGTCACTCCAGACCCTTGCGAGGCCCAATCCATTCGCTCTCCGACCAAGGGACTAAATGGCCAAGCAAGCTCATCCGCTCATACTCCGATGAGGTGACTTACTTTTAGTGCAAGTCGAATCCATTTTCTCTTCGACAAAGGGACTTATACATTATGGTCATTACCTCGTCTCTCCGGACGGGACTACCACGATCAAGATCGGTCATCACATTCAAGTGGATTTCAAAAATAACACATTCATTTACAAGGTTCAAATCTAAATATCAACAAACACTAAGTCAAACATCATGACAATCGCCTCATCGGGCGTTACAGCCTAGCATCTAGCTCAGAGCATGCCTAAAGACAGATCGAGGTCCGATACATGAGTAGGTGGTTTGAGTATAATATTGCATTGTTTGTTGAATATGAAAATAAAGTGCGAGAGCTAAACCTTGCTTCCCGTCATCCCATTCACGAGATAACTCTCCTTGACCTTGATTCGAGGCTATTTCCATCTATCGCAGGTGATGGCTGCTCTTGTTCCACCACCGCAGTTCGGTTTCTCATATACTACTATAATTGGTTGCTTCTGACCTATTCCTCGATCGGATCATGCAAGTGCCTGCAATCATTTTTGTTATCCCCGTCCAGATCGTGGAACAAGCAGTACTTTATAGACCTTCTCTCACGTTCAGTGGGCTCTCTCCTCGCCGGTTTCCGATAAGGGATCTGTCCCCTAGTTTCAAGATAAATCAACTCTGGGGTTTCATTCAAATAAATGTAAGAAGAGAATTTTGATTCCCTTCTTTGTCAATTTGATCCTTAAAGTCATCATCCATCTTTTGTTTTTCTTTGTCCTTCCCAAATCCTACTTTAGACGGTCCTTTATCATCCACAACACCGACTTTTGTCCTCTCAGCCTCAGCGTCCTCCTGACGCAGGTATCTTTCAAGCTCGTGATAAAATTTCACAAGATCCATCGGAGGATCCCGTTCCAAAGCAACTTTAAAACCTATCTTACTAGCTATTCCTAAAACCGCCATCATCAAACCATTGATGGGTTTGGCTTATCGACTACGGCAGACGCTGCATTGAATCTCGTAAAAAATTCCTAAGGGTCTTTCCAGCCCTCTGCTTCACACTGGATAGTGAAATCACATTCTTGGGCCATGAAATATATACCCGAAACTGTTTAATGAATTTATCTACCAATTCGGCACATGTGGTAATGGAACCGTTCTCCAATTGTCAAAACCATAACATTGCTAAATTTGTCAAGTTCACGGGAAACCACCGTCCTAACACTTCCTCAAACGCACCCAACACTTTCATCTACCGGATGTACTTCATCAAATGAACTGCTGGATTCGTATTTCAATCATTTGTCTCAAATATCAGTAACTTGAAATCAGGCAGATTCCTAATGTACTGAATGTTCAAAGTAATGGACTCCTGTTCACATCCTCTAGACTCGGTTAGACAGTTTGTCCCTCATAGCTCATCTCTCCGTTCCACATCTTCGTTATGCCTTCTGTTCCTATAGGGAATCTCGACACGTACTCCTCAGGTCACGCTTCTACATTCTGATTCAAGTTCTGTTGACACGAGCATCTCTAAGTCCTGGATTCACATCGGCTATGCCCCCAAGTTCTTAGGGATCACTACCAACCCGTGCTCAGGGATCAGTGCCGATCCTTGGCATTTTGTCCACGGATTTGCCCGTTTTTCTCTACTTAGTTTCCAAGAGCATTCGTTTTGGCCTCTATTCTCTGGTGTTGTTCTGCAGCAACTTCAGATGTTCCTATCCTTTTGAAGAATCCTTCCATCATCTCTTCCTGGTAGGCTATCATTCTATTCTGCATCTCTGTCGATATCATTTCCATCTCATCTTTGATTATGTAGATGGAAGGGGATTAGATCCCGAGGACACCTCTTGGCTGCCCCCACAACCTTGTTGGCTTTCTATAACAGTTCTCCTAGTCGATGATCTCGTTATCTTTTTTAAATTCTAGTTTATAGTTGTCAAATCCTGAGTTGCTTCTCAGTGAAAGCGCCAAAATGTTTGAACAAAAAGTGGCATAAACACTCAAAAGATTATAGTAGAGAAAAGAGTGAAGAAATTAAATAAAAACAAGCAAAAGCAAGATAAAAAAGTTTTATAGTGGTTCGCTTAATCATTGTCTATGTCCACTTAGCTCTGTTGCTGATTTGGTGGTTGTTTACAAATACAGTTCTTATATTCGGTGCAACTCCACGCGTGACTACAAGAAAATGTGTAATAATTGCAAGAAAACAAAAGGATCCTTGAAATTGATCCCTGAGTCTCCTATTTGTAGCTGCGAGTTGGTGAGAAATGCTCCACCATGTCCTCCTCCATGATATCCATTATCTAGCAATACGATCGGTCTCATGGAAACATGGCCATGTCAGCAGGCAGCTATGGATTGGTACCCATCCATAAAATTGACTTAGAGATCCATCTTACCACTTATGTTTCAAACAGTGATAATGTGGAGCACGTTTATTTTCTGTCGAAATAAGCTAAAGAATTTCACATTTGTTCTAAGGCTAAATAAGATTAAAAAATGAATTAATACTTTAAAATATAAAAGTACTTAAAAATGAAGATTAAGAAATGTATTAGTAGAGACTCTCATCCCATGCCACTCGCAGTCTTCCCCATCTGCAACTTGTAAAATGTTGTTTGACGTCTGACTTATCCAAACCATCCGACTCATGGTAAAATCGAGCGTGTCCTTATCGGTTTCCTTTTGTTATAGTTTTATGGAACTTTTTTATAGAAAGTTTGTCCATTCTTGTTGTTTTCACCAATAAAGAGTTCAATAGTACGTCTAAGTTGTTTTTCTTGGAGTTTGATCATGTCGGGACCGAGTGAAGTCTAATAGTAGTTGGCTTTCTCTCGTATCTCGTTGAATTGAAATTGGTGAAATTTATTAAATTTGACGGATGAGTTCTAGAATTGTATGTTGAAAACATATAAGTTGTGCGAAAATGAAATGGTGTATCATAGTTTTGTGATTGAAAATGGATGAAATGAGGTAAACGTAATGAAATACGTGTTGAATGGTATAGTGCAAGTATACCTACATTTAATAAATGTTAATATGACGTCAACTGTTGGTATATTGGCATGTGGATTTTGAGAATATCAAGTTTTAGATGTTCATTAAATAATGTTCATTTAATAAATGCTAAAGTGAACTTTCTTTATATGTTAGATGAACGTTATTTAAGGTTAAAGTAAAAATAATTTAGAGTGCATTTACAGTAAAGTTTTATCAAGCTTTGTCATTCGATGTTGGAATGAAGTAAACAACATCTTTGCTCAATTTATTGGGTATGAGAAAAATAATTCGTTGTCATCTGATAGTCACCTAGCTAAATTTATTCAAATATTTATTATTTCCTTTTAAATATCTTATTTTAATAGAAAAATTATCAAGAAAGGAAGTCATTCTTGTGCTAACTTACGCTTTTTAAGTTATTTGTTTTAAATTTTATTCTTGCTTAACAAAAAACACTCTGATAGTTTGTTACAGTGGAGATGGTCAAAATATTTGGATGATGATCAATTTTGAACGTAACGGGTAAGAACATTATAGAATATTTCACCCTTAAGTTATATGTATTCTCATTGGCAGTCCGCGAATACGACGTAGTGGAAAGGAGCATTGAATTCTGGTAAAAGATCAAGGTTCGGTATTTACCATGCGTTTTTCTATTTTATATAAATTTATCGGAGGGCGTGGGGCTTGGATTTGCGGACGACTTTACTATACCTTTCTTAGAAGTTTAATGGTCCATCGGGCACTTTTGGGTTTATTTTGTTTAAAAAATTATTCTCATTGGCAAAACCGTTGGGTTTTTTACCGTGACCGACGTATGGAAGCATTGGATTCCTCGTTCCAAAGAAAAAAAAGTTGCTTTTTCACCCATCCTTCATTCACGTGGTAGTTTGTACTAATTCACACGAGTCCTGCATCGTCTCACGTGCAAATTACTCAACGCTATAAACGTTTGAGCCAGAACATACGAAAGCAAAACGGACAATGGTCAACGGATTAACTCGATACGACTTTGGTCAAATCATAACTAAACCTATAATTAATTTGAAGCACGCTTGGCCACCAAAGTATAAACACTGTTTGCACTTGCATTTATAACTATTGCTCCACAAAACTATGAACAGTCAATTTGTACGTACGACAGCCAACATGGCACTCTTTTCTGAAAAAAAATATCGTTTTATAAGTTAAAACATTAGCAGGAATCAAACATTCAGGTACGTACGGTGCAAAGCAAAAGGATAGATATCAAAGTACTAACATATAAGAAATAATATAAAAAAGGAGTTAAACACGGTAAAAAAGTAAAAAGAGAGGAAGAGAGATGAAGATTGAAGAATAGAAAGACGAAGGGTGGAGGGGGAGAGCAGCCCCAGCCAAATTGCATTTAGTAAAATTAGCAGTATGCGAGACATAAAGGGAAGCAGAGGTAGAGGTAGGGACAGTGCAGCTGAGCTGCTAAGACCAAGCAATAAGACGCTAGCAACGCATTAATTAATACTGCTGTCGACCACCGATTATCCTAGGATATTTGTCCAACCATAAAAAACTCCATTCGTTTTTTTAATACCCTCGAAACAAAACCGCAAAAGACTGAGCGTATTTAATATGCAAACTCTTTGCAAAGCTAATCAACAAATTTACAGAATCAGTCTTGGTTGGAATAAGCGTCTATGTTCACAATTTCCAACTTTGGTGATCCGTGCATTTGTTGTTTATACCATTTGAATTCTACCGTCATATCATTTGTATCCATACTTTTTTTCCCCTTCCCGTTTATCTTAAAAGTTGTATCAAAATATTATCATAGTCCATTTAATTTGTTATAAAACAGTAATAGGCTTGAACATAGACCATTTAATTTGTTCCTATTAATTCGGCCTATATGATCCATTTACAATGTCTTCATCAATCTTATTAGAGATAGTGATTCACTACCCATACATTTCAATTTTCCAATTATGAGTTTGGAGTTACCATGTTGACTTGTACATGCTATCCAGCATAGAGATATGAATCCATGAACGTACGCCTATGTCGTTCAAGGACGAGTTCAAGTTGCCACGGTATTATACTTTGTCATTACTTAAGTTGGATAAGAGATGGATTCATAACAGAGTTGTTAAAATTAACATACCTGGAGGCATACATAAGTACACATGGAGATACTGATGGTATCAGCAACGTTCTTATGCATGCTTTCTTTTTTTGTCTCTTTGCCGACATTCTTCTTGAACCAAGATGCACAATCCGCATGGGATATTTTGTAGTGCTCACAAATTTGCCGCAGTTGCGTAATATTGAATCAGACCTGTCAAAATTTGACCCAACTCATTTACCCCACTTATAATTGGGTTGGATCAACCCATTTATGAATATCATAAAATGGGTTATGGGTTGGGTTGACCCATTTTTAAAAGGGTTATAAATGAGTAACCCATTTACCCATTTATTAATAATATTAAATTTTAATATAAATTTAAAAAATAAGAATTTTGAACATTCATTATAATTTTTCATGAAGGCTAACAGTTGTACTTAGAAAATAACAAGCTACTATATCTCTATATTTGAACACCGCCTAGTGCAGAAGTCGTTATTTTTTTTGTTCGAACTGCAATAACTCCTTCGTTCTAACTCGGAATCAGACGAGACTTCGACCGATCAACTCCCACCTAAATTACGGACAGTATGTAACACTCGGATACTTGATCGTGTGAACGCACACTGTAGTTTTCCAAGAGGACTGACAGTTGTACTTAGAAAATAACAGACCACCACACCTGCATATTGAACTCCGCCTACTGCAGAAGCCGCTATTTTTTTTTGTTCAGACTACAATAACTCATTCGTTCTAACTTGGAATCAGGCGAGACTTCGACCGATCAACTTCCACCTAAATTACGGACAGTATGAAACACTCGGATACTTCATTGTGTGAACATACACCGTAGTTCTCCAATGGGACTGACAGTTGTATTTAGAAAATAACAGGCTGCCACATCTACATATTGAACTCCGTCTAGTGCAGAAGCCGCTATTTTTTTTGTTCAGACTGCAATAACTCCTTCGTTCTAACTCAGAATCAGGCGGAACTTCGACCGATTAACTACCACCTAAATTACGGATAGTATGGAACACTCAGTCACTTTATCGTGTGAACGCACACTGTAGTTCTCCAACAAGACCGACAGTTGTACTTAGAAAATAATAAGCTACCCATCCCCATATTTGAATTTTGATGGAAATTAGAATTAAAATTTTAAATTTTTGTCGGATCTCAAAACATAAAACTTGTAATTAGAATTATTTTATATTTATTTGTTTTTTATTAGTAAAATTAAATTTAAATCTTTAAATGGGTAACCCGCTTATTAAGTGGGTTGGGTCATAAATGGGTTGGGTCATAAATGGATAAAAGAGAATAGGTCATAAATGGGTTGGGTCGAACTCGACCCAACCCATTTTGACCCAACCCAACCCAACCTATTTGACAGGCCTAATATTGATGATAGACACTATTAGAGATTGCAAAGCATATGAACTACTGAAGTATAAAACATTCAACATGGATCGAGTCATAAGCGGTGTGGACCAACCCTAAGCCCATTTGTATATTATAAATAGTATTGTACGAGCAAATGCAATATGTATCTTTATTTTCTGCATCATTTCTGCAATCAATAAGACAAACAATTCTTCCATTTCTTTTACATGTATCAGAATCAACAGTTGCTTAACAATAAGTCCCTTACCATAATTCTCATTATAAAATTCTCATCACTTGATAAATGACTGCACAGTTTGGTTTCATCGAAAAAAAATATCACTTGAGAAACCAGCGACACATATTAACATCTATGTGTAAGAATCTTGTAAGGAATATTCGATTTTTCATCATGTGATTGTTGTGCCTCACCTAAACCAGGTGTGTCAGAATGGCATCATTATTCAATACCTTACTCGCTGCATCAACATCATGATAAAAATTAAGTTTCAACATTTTCTTTTTACTCATTGTGTCGTGACAAGAACAGTGTTATCATATATTTCTCATCAACTAGCACCGTTCTGGCAGCATTCTTTAATCCCGTCATTGAAGTTTCACCGGTCAGATATACAATTTCTTAACCCATCATCAACATTCTTGATTCTTGACCTTTTAGTTCTGCAACATGGCCGAAAGAGATGTTGATAACTCCATATCACCCACCTCAGTTTCAAGAACCACCCAAACTCAATCAAATATCACCCAAGAACTTCTCAAATCCATAATCAAGCCACAAAGTCAAATTATTACCACTCAATTAGATGAAACCAATTACTTGCTCTCGAAATTCCAGATTGAAATTGCAATTAGAGGTTACGGTCTAGAAGAGTATGTTCTTGGTATATTGATTGTTCCACCAAAATATACTGCAGATATGAAGGAAAGTTAATAAGCAATAAAGATTACATAACTCACCAAAGGCAAGATAGTTTGATCAGTTCTTGGTTGTTATCATCAATAAGTGCAAATTTACTACCATAATTAATAGGATGCAAGACAACACATGAAATAGGGCATACAACGGAACAAGTATTTAGTTCTCAATCTGCAACAATGATTATGCAACATAAAATACAACTGCAAAATTTAAAGAAAGACAGTATGTGTATGAGAGAGTATTTGTTAAAAGCCAAAATACCATATGATCAGTTAGCTTCAACATGCCATACGATAACAAATATAGAACAAATACTATCATTACTAAGTGGTTTAGATGAAGAATATGAAGCAGTGGTGGCAGTAATATCCTCTACAAAAACTTTACCTTCACTACAATATGTCCACTCTATACTACTTACTCATGAGGGTAAATTGGAAAAAGGAAAACTATCAATATGGAGTATTCTGCCTTTTATCACAAATAATAGAAACAAGAATCCAGAAAGAAACTATGGCAACATAAATTGGTCAAGCAACAATCAAATGGGTGCACAATCTAATAGATCGAGACGAAGAGGTGGTAGATGGAATTAAAATGGCAAAAATAATAGAAAACGATGCCAAATATGTGACAGATATGGCCATATTGCAAGCAAATGTTACTTTAGATTTGATGCAAATTTCACACCATCTCAACGGTGTAATAACAATTCAAGAAAGCATAACCCAAGTGCAACTATGGTTAATATGTAGAAAATGAGGATTACGGATCTTAAGGCAAAATTAACACCAGAAGGGGGGTGAATAGTGTTTATTAAATTTATGAATCTTGATAAAATCTTTTCAAATTAAACCCAAACATATGCAATTCACAAACACAGAGACAATCACAGAACCAGACACAAATGCAAATAGTAAATAAAAGCAGTAAATGAAAGAACACATCAGAATTTTATACTGATTCGGAGTTGCCCTACATCCAGTCTCACACAATTTCTTGTGTGGATTTCTTTTCAAATATAATTCGATATTACAATCTCAATTTCAAGGCCACGAGATACACCCTCCTGCCTCCGAGTCCAGGGCAAACTCTCTTAATTAAACCAGACTACAAGATCACTCAATTGATTTACGGGCTACAATCACACATAATCGATTTACGGACCACAATCACACCGTTTCCAATCACACTTTGATAGAGAGAGAATCGATACAATTTGATCTTTTGATCTTTGGTTACAAATGATCCTATAACTTTGAATAGCACTGAGATCTTTGAGAGAGAGTGATAGAGAATCAAACTAGAGACGATCATGTATAGATAACTGGTATATATAGGAGAACAACGGTCATGTTCATTCGCGAAAGGTTATCATGAATAGACACTTCTTTTGAAAGTTTGAAATTTGAAATCTACGGCTACCTTGTTGATATGAGGGGGGGTATAGGGATGTCGACATGCCTATGTTATTTTTGAAATTTGATTTTGCTTTAAAATGGTTTCTATTCTAAAACTTGTCAAAACAATTTCTAAACTTTGTAAACTGTTTTGAATATGGTTTAAACTTATAAAAGAGTTTTAGACGGTACTCTTAAAATATATAATCTATAATATAAAAGTAATATTAAAAACGAAGTATAGACTACTTTAAAATACATTTTTAAGATTTAAAGCTAAAATATTAGAAACAAGAGATAGTTTAAAAAACAAGAAATGATTTTGAAATTAATATGATTAAAAATAGTTTTTGAATTAAGGTTAAAATATTTAAACCGAGAGAGAGATGTCTTTTTAAAAAGATAGTTTTGAAAAAAATCTAAAAATAAGTCATTTTGAAAATTTGATGGATCCATTTCACTAGAGAAGGTCGTGGGTTCCATCCTACTAAATAGGTCGTGGGTTCCTTCCTACTATTAAAGCGAGTAGGTGGATTTCATTCCACAATTACTATCAGAATAAAGATTTTAGTGCTATTATGAAGTTTTAACATAAATCTAGACTCTATTACTTATCTTGATATCTTGAACTCTTGATAATCTTAATACTCATGAGTCTTCAGTCTTGATTTCTACAATCTTGAATACGTCAGTCTTGAATCTCTATACTATACAGTCTTCATCCTCAGTACTTGCATATATACATACACATACATACATACATACATACATAGATATATATATATATATATATATATATATATATCCTGCATATACATATATATCTAGACAAAGATATTAGTATTTATATTTTATAACAAGTCCTAAGGTTGTTGTCATCAAAACCATCATCTCAGGAACTAACAATCTCCCCATTTTGATGATGACAACCTATATTTATAAAAAATACTCCACTAAACTCTAATTCTACTCTGACTCCCCCATATTCCAACAATTTCCCCTTAGTCTACTATCTCCCTTTACTCTGAGACTAACTAACAGCCTAACTATCTCATTTTATAATTCTCCCCCTTTGTAATCAACAAAAATTAAGCCTAAACTACATAATTCCCCTTTAAACTAATACTATGGAACTAAATGTCAATGACAAAGTATAATAAGTGAAATATAAATCTAATTTTTTATATATGATGTTACATTACACATATATATGAAACATAGACACGAATATGTACAAGTACACAAAATATAAAAACATTAATATAATAACAATCTAACGAGAGTCCCTGACAGTTGGTAACTTGTGAATCGAACAATTAGGTAATGAAGACAAAAGTTTTCATGTTGTTCGACCAAATTACCATTTTTGTCAAACATACTTCTCCAACACATATAACAATGTCATCCTCGTCCATTTGCGCTTCTTCCTCTTCTTCTTCTTCGTCGTCCTCTAATAGATTATGGATACGTATGTTAAAGGAATCACCTTCAATCACAATATGGTCATGATTATCCATTAAAAAAATTTGCAAATTTTTAAGAATTTTGTCTTGTTTCTCTTGTTCCTTTGCCATCCTTATTTGCATGACTTGTAATCCAGTCAGCATTTGTAGAGAATCCTTCATAATTTCCTCGATCTTCGTTACTCGAGAAAATGTAGTACGTTGGAATGGACCAAAATCAGAAGAAGGGAAGGAAATGGTTGCATTTTGGTTTGATTTAGAAGAGAAGGCTATTAATTTGTATTTTCAAAAGTTTATTACAGAGAAAATGAAGTGAGAAGACAAATGAATTCGAAATATTATGGTTGTATAACCGCCAAGCTGATTTTAGAGGGAAAATCGAAATTTCAAATCTGACCATTGTATGTTGACATGGAGGGGTACGGGCATGTCATCACCCCTTTGAAAATTTTGAAAATTTTGTTTTCTCTATTTATTTAAATATATATGTTACTATATCTATATTCTATATCTCAGTTATAGAATAAATACCCAGTTCTCTTCTTAATTTAGTAAAGGTTGATTGATTCAAGGGTTTGGTTAGAATATCAGCTATTTGATTCTCATTGTTGATAAATTCAAGAGAAACAACATCTTTACTTATATTATCTCTGAGAAAATGATGGCTGATATCAATACGTTTGGTTCTGGCATGATGAGTAGGATTTTTGGATAAATTTATTGCACTTGTATTGTCACAATAAAGTGATGATTTTGAAATATTTAATCCAAAATCCTTTAGGGTCTGTTGCATATAGATAACTTGAGAACAAGCCAAAGCAGCAGAGATGTATTCTGCTTTAGTTGTTGATAGTGAGACAATATTTTGCTTTTTACTAAGCTAGGAAACTACATAATGTCCTAAAAAGTGACAAGTTCCACTTGTAATTTTTCGGTCTGTTTTACAACCAGTATAGTCAACATCACAATATGAGATTAAATCATATGAATCATTTTTAGGGTAAAATAGGCCATAGTCTAAAGTGTGTTTAACATGTCTTAGGATACATTTAACAGCTTTTAAATGGGCTTTTTTGGGTTGAGATCGGTATCTTGCACAGAGACAGACACTATGCACGATATTAGGCCTACTTGTAGTTATATAGAGTAGCGATCCAATCATTCCCCTATATAGCTTTTGATCAACATATTTTAACATGTCTTCATTATTCAAGTCTTCACTGATTGCCATAGGACTGGGTTTTTCCACTCGCAGTGGTCATACCAAACTTACTAACTAGATCCCTATCATACTTTTCTTGACTAATGAAAATACCACCATCTAATTATTTTATTTGCAATTCTAAAAAGAAAGTAAGTTAACCTATATGACTCATTTCAAAATATTTTATCATTATTTTAGAAAATTCTTTTCTCACATAAATCTATACTAATTGGATATGATTTTTGTTTCTTTTAATAAAAAGAGTTTTATCTACTTTACCAATTTTAAAATTTGATTGTAATAGATAAAATCTTAGTCTGTCATATCACGCTCTAGGAGCTTGTTTCAGACCTTATAAAGCTTTCTTTAATTTGTAAACATGATTTGAAAACTATTCTTCTTCAAAAAATGGAGATTGTTCAACATAAACATCCTCTTTAACAAAACCATTTAAAAAGGCACTTTTGACATCCATTTGAAATAATTTGAAACTGTTGTGGTTTGCGAAAGCAAGTAGAATTATAATGGTTTCTAATTTTGCTACGGGTGCAAAGGTTTCATCAAGGTCTATTCTTTCTTCTTGACAATAACCTTGTGTGACTAACCGAGCTTTATTTCTAATGACCTCGCCTTGTTCGTTCATTTTATTTTTATAACCCATTTAGTTCCTATTATAGTTTTGTCCTCGGGTCTAGGAACAAGTTCCCATACATCATTTCTGCTGAATTAATTCTATTCTTCTTGCATAGGAAGAATCCATGAATCAACTGATAATGATTCTTTCGGATTTTTGGGTTCAATTGTTGATATAAAAGTAACATTACTCATCTTGTTTAGTTGATTTTTAGTTCAAACAATAAATTTAATATTTCCTAGTATATTTTTCATAGGATGATCTTTTAAGAGCATGATCCTTTTATTAGAATGAACAGTTTCACAATTTATTATTTTTTGATTCATTATTTAAAGTAACAAAATCGTCTTCATCATTTACTTGAACAAAATCTTTGAAATTTTCATCAAAAGATACATGCATTGTTTCTTCAATGGTGTTAGTTTGTAAATTGAAAACTCTATATGCTTTACTTCTATTAGAATATCCAATAGAGATTCCTTTGTTGGATTTAGGATCAAATTTATCCAAATTGTCCTTTATATTTAGAATAAAGCATTTACTTCCAAAAACTTTAAAATAAGATACCTTTGATTTCTTATTGAAAAGAAGTTCATATGGCGTTTTATTGCTTAGAGGTCTAATTAAAATCCTACTCAAGATGTAACAAGCTGTAGCGACTACTTTAGCCCAAAAAATTTCTTGGTAATTTACTATCTAAAAGTATAGTTCTTGGACACTCTTGAATCGTCCTATTTTTACGCTCTACCACTCCATTTTGTTGTGGAGTACTTGAAAAGGAAAAATTATGAGTTATTCCTTTTTAATTATAGAAATTCTCAAAATTTTAATTTTCAAATTCTCCATCGCGATCACTACGAATAATTTTGATTTTTATAGAAATTTGATTTTGAATTCTTTTTGCAAAAGTTTTAAATAAATCAAAACCGTCATTTTTATGTTTCAAAAAAGTATCCATGTAAATCTAGAATAATCATCTACAATTACAAAAACATATTTACCAATGATTTATTGACTTAATTTAAGATGGACCAAACAGATCTAAATGAAGTAACTCAAGAGGTTTTGAAGTTGAAATCATATCTTTCAATTTGAATGAACTCTTTCTAAGTTTTCATAATTGACAAACATCACATAAACTATCTACTTTAAAATCCATTTTAGGAAGACCATTTACTAAATCAAGTTTTGAAAGTCTAGATAAGAGTTTGAAATTCAAATGCCCAAATATTTTATGCCAAATCCAAGGGTCACTTATATTAGCCAAAAGATATAGGTTATCATTTGAGATTTTCATACTAAGAATATAAATATTTCTCTTCCTAATTCCTTCAAAGATAATACTTCATTTATTATCTTCGATGTGACGCTTGTCCTTTTCAAATTTCATTTTGTATCCCTTGTCACATAGTTGACTTATGCTAAGTAAATTGTTTTTTTAGATTCCTAACTAACAGAACATCAGAAATAGTAGAAGTTTTAGAGTTACCGACATTGTCGTTGCCAATCACATATCCTTTTGAATTGTCTCCAAAGTTGACCATTTCTCCATCTTCAAAAATTATGTCATTCAGTATCTCCAGATTACCAGTCATGTGTCTTGAACATCCACAATCAAGTATCCATTTGTTTTTCTTGATTTGCACCATTTGTCCATTGAGTCTTGATTCTTTAGAAGCCATATAACACATTTGTTCCTGCACAACACACCAATTCGGTAGATAACTTGATTTTCTATAATAACAATATGCAGACTTATGAGACAATGATGATTTAGACAGTTTTAAACTAGTGTTAACAGAATCTCCGAAAATGGTCATTTTAAACTTTTTCAAAATTCAGATTATGATAACTTTGAAAACCAATGCTCTGATACCAAATGTAGGAAATGAAAATTACGAATCTTAAGGCAGAATTAACACTAGAAGGGGTGAATAATGTTTAATTAATTTTATAAATCCTTTATAAATCTTTTCAAATTAAATCCAAACAGATGCAATTCACAAACACAGAGAAAATCACATAACCAGGCACAGATGCATATAGTAAATAAAAGCAGTAAAGGAAAGTACACAACGGAATTTTATACTGGTTTGGAGTTACCCTACATCCAGTCTCACACAATTTCTTATGCACATTTCATTTCAAGTATAATGTCGATATTACAACCTCGATTTCAAGACCACAAGATACACCCTCCTGTCTTCGAGTCTAGGGCAAACTCTTTTTATTTTACCAGGCTACAATCATACCCAATTGATTTATGGGCTATAATCACACCCAATTGATTTATGGGCCACAATCACACCGTTTCCATTCACACTTTGATAGAGAGAGAGAGAAACTCGATACACTTATCTTTCGATCTTTGATGTAAATGATCCTATAACTCTAAATAACACTGAGATCTTTGAGACGGAGTGACAGAGAATCAAACTAGAGACGATCGAGTTTGATTCACTTAGGATTTCGGTAAAAAACATTTAAAGCATCTGAAATATAAGAGAATATTTGAGTGGAGAAGGAGTGGAGAGATAAATAAAAACTAACTTAAAATTGGTTGAAAACAACTGGTATATATAGGAGAACAATGGTCATGTCTATTCGTGAAAGGTTATGATGAATAGACACTTCTTTCAAAAATTTAAATTTTGAAATCTACGGCTACCATGTCGACATTGGGGGTATTGGGATGTCAACATACCTATGTTATTTTTGAAAATTGATTTTTTTACTTAAAATGGTTTCTTTTCTTAAACATGTCAAAACAATTTCTAAACTTTATAAACCATTTTGAATATAGTTTAAACTTATAAAAGAGTTTTAGAAAGTAATCTTAAAATATATAATCTATGATATAAAAGTAATATTAAAAACTAAGTATAGACTTCCTTAAAATATATTTTTGAGATTTAAAGCTAAAATATTAAAATCAAGATATAGTTTTAAAAAAAAGAAACGATTTTGAAATTAATATGATTAAAAATTGTTTTTGAATTAAGGCTAAAATATTTAAATCAAGAGAGAGATGTCTTTTTAAATAGATAGTTTTGAAAAAAATCTAAAAATAAGTCATTATGAAAATTTCGTGGATTCCATTCCACTGGAGAAGGTCGTGGGTTCCATCTCACTAAAGTGGTCATGGGTTCCATTCCACTATTAAAGCGAGAAGGTGGATTACATTCCATAATTAAAACCAGAATAAAGATTTTAGTGCGGTTATGAAGTTTTAACATAAATCTAGACTCTATTACTTATCTTGATATCTTAAACACTTGATAATCTTGATACTCATAAGTCTTCAACTTTGATTTCTACAATCTTGAATTCATCGGTCTTGAATCTCTATATTGTATAGTCTTCATTCTTAGTACCTGTATATATATATATATATATCCTACATATGCATATATATATATATATATATATATATATATTTAGACAATGATATTAGTATTTATATTTTATAACAAGTCCTAATGCTTTTTTCATCAAAATCATCTTAGGAGCTAACATAATACACATCAAGTGATCAAAAGTCATCCAGAAAATGCAAACAATGACATGACAAAGATTGAAGATATACATGACGAAAGCTGGTATCCTGACTCGGGAGCAATCAACCATGTGACCAACAATCTAAGTAATTTGAATCTTGGCAACAAGGAGTATAGAGGTAAACAATTATTATATATGGGTAATGGTAAGCCAATTCATATCACTCACACTGGAAATGCAAGTATTAAAGGTACAAGACAACTTTATCTTACTAACCTGTTAAGAGCACCATTAATTAGAAAAAATTTAATGAGTGTATCACAATCTGCAAAGGATAATAATGTGTTTTGGATTTAGTGCAAAGCACTGTTTAGTGAAAGGTGTTCTAACAAAAGAAATTCTTTTGCACTGTAAAGAAATTAAGGGATTATTTTGATGTTGAAAACTCAAGAAATTCTGGATGTAAATAGTGTAATATGTTTGAAATGAAAACTGAAGGAAATTGTAAGAAATATGATGTTTGGCATTATAAACTGGGGCATCCCAGTATAAACATTGTAAAACATGTTCTACATAGTGGTAGTAATATTCTTGTTGATAATATCCCCACATCTTGCACTTGCACATACTGCCAAATGGGCAAAAGTCACAAACTTGCATTTCCGGATTTAAAGACTTTATATAACAAACCTCAAGAATTAATTGCCACAGACTTTTTGGGACCGGCCCTAATAAGTATTGACTATGGGTATAAATATTATATTCATTTATTTATGCCTATTCTAAATATGTGTGGATTTACTTTTTAAAATCAAAATCCAAGACTACAATGCAGTGATGCAGTTTATAGCAAATGCTAAAAAGCGGACAAATTGTCAAGTGAAAATTATTCAGACAGATGGTGGTAAATAATCTCTACCACTCAAAGAAAAAAAGGAATTACTCAAAGAACAACATGTCCATATACCTCTGAGCAGAATGGTCTTCTTGAAAGGAAATAAAGGCACATTGTTGAAACTGGGTTAACCTTGCTTGCACAAGCAGTTCTACCATCTGGCCAGATGCTTTCTTTACCACAGTTTATCTAATTAATAGATTGCCTACAAAAGTACTAAAATTCAAGAGTCGAATAGAAGTACTAACTAAGATCAGACCAGACTATCAAAGTCTAAAGGTGTTTGGGTGCCTATATTTCCCTTATCTGAGACCATACAATACACATAAGTTAGAGTTTAGATCTTCCCTTGCACATTTTTAGGTTACGCAACTAATCAAAAAGGATATAAGTGCTTTGACAGCAATGGAAGAGTGCACATATAAAGACAGGTGGTATTCAATGAGCAAGAGTTTCCATTTAGCAAATCAGAAATCAAGACAACTGAGAAAGTTATAATCCAAGATACTGATTGCCTCCAATACCTTCTCAACTAGAAGTGATCATATTAGTTGAGAATGAAAATGTTCAGAAGAAAGGTGACTCCAGCCCACAATACACAGTGCCCAACAGTGAGCCAGGTCATAAGCAAGACGATGCACCTGAAAGCTCAAGTCATGCATCACCACAAGCAGCGGTAATTATTCAGATCCTTTCAAGTATTAGATGACTCTCAGTCACCCAAATACTCAACAAGAAACTACAATGGATAATGAATGTGAACTTCCTGCACCTGTAAATTCGGGACAACATATGAATACAAGAGCAAAGCTTGGCATATTAAACCAAAAACATACAATGTGGAATTAGAAATTGACGAGCCAAGTACATATCATCAAGCCGTACAGAAATGGAAAACATCCATGAAAGAGGAATACGAGGCATTGATAAAGAATATAACATAGGATTTGTTTCTTTATCAAAGCACTAAATTGTCATGGGATGCAAATGGACATATAGACTAAAGAAAAATCCTGATGGTTCAATTCTTAAATACAAAGCAAGATTAGTGGCAAAAGAGTATTCACAACAAAATGACTTTGATTTTAATGAAACTTTCTCTCCTGTTGTGAAACCCACTTCCATCAGAATTATTTTGACTATTGCTTTTTACAAAAATGGACTATCAAGAAATTTGATGAAATAATGCCTTTTTTAAATGATATTTTGTTGGAGGAAGTTTACACAGAGTAGCCATATGGGTTCATAAAGAAGGGCAGTGAAGAACTTGTATGCAAGCTACACAAAGCAATTTATTATCTCAAGCAAGCACCAAGGGTCTGGTTTGACAAATTAAAATCAACCCTAAAAGGCTTGGCTACAACTCAACAAAATCAAACAATTCACTCTTCACTAAACTTACTCAAAATATTGTTACTTGTATACTAATTTATGTTGATGAATTTATAATTACAGGTTGTAGTGAATCAGATATTAGAATTATATCACACAATGCTTGAATAAAGAATTTTCTATTAAAGGTTTGGGAGATTTAAGCTACTTCCTCGACGTTGAAGTTAAAAGAATATCAAACACAGAAATGCATTTGAGTCGGAAAAAATATATTTCAGAAATACTGGTGAGAGCTAAAATAAACAAGGCAAATCCTTTTCCCACTCCAATGACAAGAAATTTACATCTATCAAAGAGTAAAGATGAACCAATAAAAAATGACAAACAATACAGGAGTATAGTAGGAGTACTACAATATGTCACAATAACTAGGCCAGACATTTCATTCAGTGTGAATAAAGTGAGTCAGTTTATGAAAATACTTCTAGATGAGCATTAGAAGACTGTCGAACGAATTCTAAGATATCTCAAAGGGTTTAATAATCAAGGATTAATACTATAATCAAGCAAATCACTAAATATTAGTGGATATGCAGATGCCGACTATGCAACCGATCATAATGATAAAAGATCAAAAACTGGTTACGGTGTTTTTCTAGGTAGAAATCCATTTCATGGCTTGCAAAAAAACAAATTACAGTATCAAGGTTAAGCATAAAGGCATAATACTGAAGTGTAGCTAGCACTACAACAGAGATTATGTGGATAGAGTCATTGTTAAGTGAACTACAAGTTAAAATCAACATCAAAGCAATCATATGGTGTGATAATCTTAGTGCAATTTCACTCACAGCAAATCCAGTGTTGCATTCACAAACAAAGCATATGGAACTTGATCTTTATTTTGTAATAGATCAAGTAATGAAAGGTAAACTTAAGGTAAATCACATACCATCGACCTACCAAAAGGTAGATGTCTTTACAAAACCATTATCGAAGCCAAACTTTACCAGATTCAAGCATGAATTAAATGTCGATGAAGCGGACATCAATCTGAGATCACGAGCCCCAAATTACATGCTAGAATCTAGTTGAGAACAAAAGAAGATGGAAAATCATTGCTAGAGAAAAAAACAACTCCATCGGATTGAAGCAGTCAACGTTGTCGTAGCTGACAGCAATTTGAGATCGCAAGCTACAAATACCAATCTAGAGTTTCATCTGAGAACAAAAGAACCTAAAAAATCATCATTAGAATCAATTTTTATCATATCTAAGTGAAGATTTTGAAATTAAAGAAGTCGGTTGAGATTTGGGATATTTTCACAAACCCTAACCCTCGTTCGAGTTTGAGGGGGTATTAGAGAATACAAAGCATATGAACTACTGAAGTAACTACTAAAATATAAAACATTCATCATGCACCAAGTTATAAGCGGTATGGGTCAACCAGAATCCCATTTGTATGTTATAAATAGTATTGTACACGCCGAATGTAAAATGTATCTTTGTTTCCTGCATCATTTCTACAATCAATAAAATAACAGTTCTTCTATCTCTTTAATAGACACAGCTACAACGATCTACAATTTACAACATTTAGAATTAATACCAAATAACATATCTAATCCTTAGACGGTGGAGCATCATATGAAACCTAGACTAAAACTATCCAGTACGATGTATGTGATATTCATCTCATGGTAGAACGATTAAATATAATGCTGCAACATGCATGCATAAAAACATTTCACACACGCATGCGCGCACACATATGCTAAGGATTGGTTACACCTCATTTTTGCTATACCTCAACTCCTCCTTGATTTCAACCACATGTTACCCTTTAAGTATTAATATTTTCTCTTTTCTATCACTTATATAATTATTTTATAGGGGAACATATGGTTGAAATCAGAGGGGATTTGAGATGTAGCCGATCATTCCCCTATACATACATACATACATAAATACATACATACATATATGTATATAAATCAAATACTTACAAAGTGAAACCTTTTTTGGTCTTCCAAAGATAACCATACTCATGAGCCGCTTGAAACATATCAACACAAGGGTACTTTTGTCACTTTATTTTCCTCTGCTCACGTTCGGTCCCACTTCCCACTTTACTTTCGTTATTTGTTCTTTATTTTTTATACCTAAGATCAAAACTTCAAACGAACCTCATTTTGAAAGAAAACTGCAACAATTATTAGAAAAATTACAAAAAATATTTTGTGTTGGAAAGGGAAATTGAAGCTCTTCTTCTAAAGTCGCTTATAAGATCTCAAATTCCATGCTATTGGTAAAATTCATTCATAATCATTTGCCAGTTTATCATTTTTTTAATTTGATTTTTTAATGCTTTTTTAGGCTATTTGATTAGGTAATTACAAAAAATCCGATAATTTTCGACCCTCACCTTCATAGAAGGAAAAGTATTCCATGTTGATAAGGTTCGTTGTTATAATTAGTGGTCTTTAGACCTTAATTTTGTTGAATATTGATAGAAGGTTTTCTTTTTTATAGTCTCCTTTAGTTTATCATATCATTCATAACCTAATCGTTAGTTTCATGTTAAGTTTGGCTAAACGCCAACATAAGGCAGCCTCAGCGGTGGCAAAGACACCGGAACCTCTTCGTCGAGCGGTAGCGGATTGTCTTTATATAGCAACCAATAGTTTGTTGCCTTCTGAATCTTCTAGAACTCTCAAAATTAATCCTTTATCTCTTAATTATTCAATTTGAACTTAATAATTTAATACTAATACAGTTCCATGTTAATATGTGGTTTTATTTGTGCATTCGAGAATTTGGTGCTGTTAGAGTTCATTGGTACAAAAAGACAGTAAAATTATTATGAATTTATAAAACAATATCATGAGTAAGTTTGCCTTATTGAGTGGTTTATATCGTTTGAATATATGAGCTTTGTGTACTTATTTAAGTCTAGAATTTGGTGTTCTCAACATAGATTTACTTTAGATGTTTTTATAACCTGTACGTGGTTTTAGATGAGTGTCAAACCGAAGCCATTTTCATAGTTTCTAAATTACCTATCGTTTATACTACAAAAGTGATCAAATAGTCGAGACATTTTCGTTCGCACGTCTATTTACTAGTTCAGATACGCGCATGATTCTGCTCACTTCCTACTATTTTATCCTTTTCTACTATTTTGTCCACTAACTTCACAAAACCCATACAGTCCACTTTCCAATTTTCATGTTGAACCTTCAACAGGCGAGACGGTTGGCTTTGAATTGGCAAGGAGGAAAGTCCGAAAGTGCTAATGGCTAGCCTCTCTTTTGTTCTTCCTTCATGTAAGCGACTTATTGAACTATTGCTTACAAAATTTGTTCTTTTAGTTAGACTATTTAATGTATTATTTCCTAATGTTGTTAGAGATTCAGTTGATAAATTTGAAATTAGGTTTGTGGTTTTTACAAGTATGAGCATTTTTTTAGTCCTTAACTAAAATTTATTTATTTATTTTGATTTTGGACACAAATTTTTTTCTTCTTCTGAAAGCTTCAATATTTTCATAATTGGTTATAGATATTTTAATTAATCAACGATATTGAATAGTTAGAGTATCATTTATTCGTATACAAAATGATGTTTACTTACAAGTATCGATAAAAATAACATGAGATTCAAGTTATAATAATTTGATTTTTATTATGAATTAGTTTTCTAGACTACAATACAACAATAAAATAGTTTTCTAGATTTCGTATAAAAATAGCGACAGATCTCATGGCGACAGATCTCATGGCGATTCCATCTCCCAAGACGGTTTCTGGTGATGATACTTCACAATGTGGCTTCAACTCTCATTCGCGTCCTCCGGATAAGGAAGTACACTCAGAAACAAGTACCGATCCTCCTCGTACAGAAGAAAAGGCTAGGGTTTCTAGTCGACTAAATTCTAGTAATGTTACTGACAAGAACAGATCTGGGGTGATTATAATTTCCTATCGAGAAACATATTCAGATAAATCTGGTAAAACAGATATCGGAAATGGATCTGATTTTTCTAAAAAGCTGGTAAGAATAATCGAATGGATGATGGAGGCTCTGGAAGTTCTTACAATACAGTCGTCAATTTGCAATCGCAGCCATTTTGGAATAGAGATAAAAATTCACTGCCCAAAGATAGATCTGGATCTCATATAAATCATAATATGACAACTCAAGTTGAGACGCGCAATAATTCAAAACAAAATGGTAATCATGGGAATTTTCGAAAGCCTTTTGTAGAGCGAACGATAGAGTGGAATAGGATCAAGTTTGGTTTAGATGAAGGACATAATAAAGAATGGAGGAATGCTGCTAATGGTGGTATTGGAGGATCAGAAGAAGTAGTGGACTTAACATATAAACAACCATTAATTGTTAATCAGAAGAAGAAGGCTATAATCGACTCTGAAATGAATAAAAGAGCTGCTGATAAATGGAAAATTTCGATCATCTTCTATGTATACGGGGCTAGACCATATCATACTCATTTGAAAGCGTATATTGAACGAATTTGGAAGCCTAAAAAACAATTTAATTTACTGGCTCGGGATAATGGATTCTTTATTATCAGATTCATAGACGCTTCAGACTATGAGAATGTGCTGAAGGGAGGTCCATATTTGTTTGACAATCGAATTATAATTCTCAAGAAGTGGCAGGCAGGTATGAGGTTTAGTAGAGATTTATTATCGACAATGCCGATATGGGTGAAGTTACATAACCTGGAATTGGATTTATGGGATAAGAAAGCGATAAGTGCTATAGCTAGTGTTTTGGGTAAACCAATAAAGATGGATAAAATCACTGCGGATGAATCCAGAATAACATATGCCAAGGTGCTAATAGAAATGTCTGTTGAAGAGGGATTTCCTAACCATGTTGATGTGATGATGCATAATGGAGAAGAACTACAAGTTTCAGTGAAATATGATTATAAACCAATATATTGCAAGGACTGTAAAATTTATGGACATTCAACTGAAATTTGTAAAATCAAAAATACAAGTAAATGGATCCCAAAAACTAAGTCTTCTGAAAATGAATCTTTGAACTCTGTAGGTGAAGAGTTACGAAATAGTGACATTGCTCCAAATAATAGAGTAAATGAAAATCAGAATATTAGCAGTGAAAATGAATCAGATACAGTCCAGTTTAACAATGATATACACAGGAGTTCTGAAATTAATTTAGTTCAACGAGATATAGAGAATAATGCACAAGTGCCAAATATTATGAATACAAATCATTCGAACATAATTATTTTGAATAGCCGGTTCAACCCATTGGATGTGGATCTGGAAGATAATCCAACTTTTATCCAAGCTGAGAAAGGTGCACAAAATTATGAAACAGTCAAATGCGATGAACATAATAAATCTTCAATAATTTGGGATGAGGTATCGTCAAGTCAGGAAATCCAACATACAGGAGAAGATAATGACTCTGCTTTAAGAACAAAAGGTAATCTGTCTATGAGAAAAACTGAAACAGTGGTGGATGGTTCAAATAAAAGAAATATCACTAAGCTTATAACAGAAGAAAAGGCTACTTATAACTCTTTAAATAATATAAATGATAGACAGCAAGTTCATGAGCTAGAGGGAGTACCTATTTCTTCTCCTAATTCTGGTGAAGGTCTTGTTGAAGAGTTTTCGAACTCTGATGAGGAATTAATAAATCATATTTCTATTGACGATAATCCCATCTCTAAGCAGGATCCTGTAATGAATGTTGAACATTTTGTTGAGGTAAACAAGTTATTTGATGATGAAATTGATGAGTTAAATAACAAAAAGAATAAAAAGAAAAATGGTGATGTAAATACTACAAACAATGCTCCTCCTAAAAGGCAAACAAGGAGCTACTCGAAAGTTAAATGACCATAATTGCTTGGAATGTTAGAGGTTTAAATACTGCTGAAAAACAACTAGCGGTTTTTAAATTTCTAATAACTCACAAATCAACATTGGTTGGTTTACTAGAGAATAAACATAGTAATGAGGCCATTCTGAAGTTAAAATGTAAAATGTATAATAGCTAGTCGTTTTTGGATAATAACATGTGCTCATGTAAAGGTAGAATTCTTGTTATTTGGAATAATTCAACTTGGCAAGTTGAACCAACTCATATGTCATCACAACATATCTCTTTGAATATAATGAATGCTGGAGGTCTCAAAATGAAAATATCCTTTGTTTATGCTAGTAATTTTCTTAAGGATAGAGAACATCTTTGGAGTATATTATCACAGGAAGCTATTTATATTGATTTGCCCTGGTGCCTGATTGGAGATTTTAACAATATATTATCAACTACAGATAAGAAAGGGGGAAATTATGTCCCTTACAGCCAAATGGAAGGTTTTAAAAATTGTGTGATCAACTCTGGACTGGTTGATCTGCCTATTCAAGGTTTCAATTTTACATGGAGAAAAAAGAGAGTGGCCACTAAAATTGATAAAATTCTTTGTAATGATCTTTTAATGAACAAATTTCCTAATTTAGTCTGTTTTGGGGTCTCAAATCCCATTAGTGATCATATTCCTTTATGTCTTAAATTACTGGAACCCCATATATCTTCAGTTGGTGAACCTTTTAGATATGTGAATACTTGGCAACTACTAGATGGCTATGGAGAATGCTTCACAAATGCTTTTAAGCTAAAATTTGAGGGTTCTCATCTACATGTTTTCAGACAACAATTGAAAATTTGTAAAATGTACCTAAAATCATGGAACTATAGAAGAAGCTTGGATGGTAACATTCTGAAGGAGTTGCAACAGGAATATGAATCAGCTCTCAATTTTGTTGATAATAATCCAGATAATGCTATAGCTTTTGACAATTTAGTGGCAGCCTGCAAAAAATGGAAGGAACAAAATAATATTGAGTTCCAAAATCTTAATCAAAAAGCAAAAGTGGAATGGCTCACAGAAGGAGATGAATGCACTAGATTCTTCCATTCTAAAATGTCTATGAGGAGACACAGTTCAAATCTGAATTCTATTATCTCTAAAGAAGGTAAATTAGTACATGATCCCACTACTATTGAAAATGAAGCTATTGCGTATTTCTCTCAAATCTTTAATGGCGATGATATAAATACTATTCTTCCTGATGTTAATTGCAAGTATCGTATTAATGATGAAGGGAGAGAATACTTATCGAACAGTATTAACTCTGATGAAGTATACACTGCCATATTGTCCATGTCTGATAATAGCAGTCCAGGGCCTGATGGTTTTTCTGTAAAATTTTACAAAATTCACTGGAAAGAATTAGAAAGTAGTTTGACAAATATGATAAATCAGGTCTTCTCCACAGGCAAATTGGATAAAGGTGTTAATCATACTTTTGTTACCCTTGTGCCAAAAATTAATAACCCATCGTCATTTGCTGATTATAGGCCTATATCGTGTTGTAATGTTATATACAAAATTATTGCTAAAGTTATCTGCAACAGAATTAAACCTTTTCTCAGATATCTAATTTCTGAAGCTCAATCTGCGTTTATCCCTAGAAGAGTGATTTCTTAAAATATTTTACTTGCGCATGAACAAGTTAGATTATTTAATCGAAAAGGTGCTGGTAAGTTATGTTTGAAATTAGATTTACATAAAGCCTATGATATGGTCAACAGAAAATTCATATGTCATATGCTTAAAAAGATGGGTTTTCCTTTAAAACTGGTAAAATTAATATATAATTGCATATCTTCTCCTACTTTCTCTATCATGATTAACGGATACCCAAAAGGTTTAATCACTAGCAATAAAGGTATTAGACAAGGCGATCCTTTATCTCCATATTTGTTTTGTGTGGCTATGGAATATTTCTCTATCTTGATGTTGAAGGCATACAAAGTCAAGGATATTATTCCTCCTTTTAATTTTGAACCGGCTATTACACACCTTCTCTATGTTGATGACTTGATGATTTTTATTCGTGCTTCTACGAATAGTGCCAAGGTAATTAGAAAGTGTTTAAAGAAACTCAAAATCTATGTGGTTTTAAATGTTAACAATAATAAATCTAAGTTGTATTTCAGTAAAGGCACAACTAATAAGCAAGATATTATGAATATTCTGAGCGTGCAAGAAAGTAAGCTTCCTGTCAAATATTTAGGTGTACCTCTTTCTCATAACTATTTACATTTCTCTGATTGTGGGGCTTTATTTGATAATATAAACAAAAGATTAAATGGATGGGACTGCAAATTATTATTCATGGCTGGAAGAGTAGAATTGATTCATTCAGTAATTACTCCTATGGTTATGTATTGGATGATGGTATACCGACTCCCTTTGTCTATTATTGGTAAACTTAATAAAATATGTGCTAATTTTATTTGGAATGGTAAAATTCACAAAATTGCATGGAATACTCTATGTCGTCCTAAATCAGAAGGAGGAATTGGCTTGAGGAATTTTGTGGATATCAGGAAAGCAGCTAGTATAAAACTTCTTTGGCAATTAATAAATTCAAAAAATTTATGGGCTCGCTGGATGAACAAAAGGTACTGCAATAATTAAGCAATTCTGGACTATGGATATAGATAATAACTCTTCATGTACATGGAAATCAATTCTCAAACATAGACAGATTGCATGCAACAATATCTTTAGAGTAATAGTCAATGGGAGAAACACATTTTTATGGCATGATCCCTGGATTAACAGTGAAAGCATGGTATCAATTCTTGGATGGGATAGCCTACAGCTCTATGGTCAAGGTAATGATAAAGTTTCGTCAATTATGCATGATGGATCTATTAAATTGGATTTAGTCCCTTTTACTAGACAACTACACAATCATATTTCTAATATCAAAATAGATCTCTCAGCTAATACGAATTATTGGAAATGGAATAGGGATATTAAAGGCTTTAGCTTCAAATCTGCCTGGGACGCGGCGAGAAATCATTATCCTACTGAAGTATGGGGCAAAATAATCTGGAACAAATGCAATAATCCTAGGATGTCTATAACTACATATAAAGCAATCTTAAATCGGTTGCCTACCAGAGACAAATTAACAGATTGGGGTTATAACACAGATACTAACTATTTACTATGCAACCAATTTCCTGAAAACCATTCCCACTTATTTTTTGCATGTTCTTATTCGGCATACTTATGGAATACATGTTGTGTTAAAATGGAATTACCTCAGCCGAGTACTTTGACTATAGAAGAAGGAATTCAACTCCTTCTCTCTAACTTTTCTGCAACGGACCAGGCTTCTGGATTGGCATATGCTAGCTTGCCAACTATCATTCACCACATCTGGCAAGAACATAACAGTAGACTTCACGAAAATCGAAAAGTTACGAATCAGGATCGTGGAAGCGTATTGAATTGGACTTGAAATTACCGGGGAACTACAAATTGAAGAAGAAGAAGAAGATCACCAGTAGATGTAAGCGGATTCTTGATCGTTGGGGAATAAATCTGGTGGGAGATTGAATCGTCGGTGCCCAATTTATGTTTGTAGCAGTTTTGTGATTCCTTTTTTTTCCTTATGTTGGGTAATGGGTTTAAATGAGGTCGGTGTTTGATGTTTTGTTGCGTTATGGAGATAACTGATAGCTCATAGTTTTGGATGTATTTGGCTTTTGTCGTGTACATTGTATTTTACATTTGCTTTGTTAATGAGTTGTTAATAAAGCGCCGCACTCTTTTTCCCTGTCCTATATTCACGCTGGATATAGGCTCAGGTTTTTAATGAGGCGGTTAATCTTTTCCAATATATATATATATATATATATATATATTTATGTGGAAGTCAAAATGCAGACATATTAAAGTCATTTGTTTTGGATGAGCATTCCAAATAAAACCCATAAATCAGTGATTCTTCACAAACAATTGATTTTGGGTTTTCATTATTTCAGCAATTTCTTTCTCACTTGAACCATCTATAAATCCTAATATGATATCACAAATACATTTTTATTTCTAGATCTAAAGGTAGTATTTTGATATATTTTTTGTACTGTTTTTTTGATCAATTTGGTAGTTGGTTGTGGTTTATACAAAGTAACTTTCAATTATTAATCTTCATGATTATTTGCATTAGATACTTTTTCCGCTAGAGTAACAAGTTTATATTATTATTCTGAATACTGTCACATGAGAAATACATAGTAACATGTTGCATTGATAAAATATTTTCTTATTAACAAGAATTAACTAATCATGAATATTTTCCTTTATTATGTGATGAAATATGCTATACTTTTTTTGTAATCACTTGTTAAGTATACTGCAACCATAAATAGTATGAGCGCGAACCCGTGCTGCATACATGACAGTAATACGCACATACGAAAACAAAAATACTAGTGTTCAAAACAGATGGTATACCGTTAAGTGGAGAAGTAATTTCCTTTCATATAAAATGCAAGATTTGGAGAAATAAAGAGACATTTGAAGTTGGATGCAGATGAAGAAGTTGTAGTAAGAAAATGGTTTTTATGATGTCACGGGGATAACGAAAGCGAATAACAAATTAATATATGTGTTATTTAATTATTTTAAATTGGTATAACCATTATTTATTAAATTTTGGTGACTGCTATTATAGTCTAAACTGGTGTGAAAGTTCTAAAATTAAAGAATCGATACATTAAAAAGGAAATTAGCACATTGAGGTGTAAAAAAAGAAAACGTCAACCATAATATGGGAATATCCAATGATAGAATAAAAGCATAATAAAATCTTTTTCACTTGTCAGTATTAATAAAAGGAATTTTTGTAAAAACAACATATTTAAGTTTTAAAATACATAATCGCCCCTTCTCCAAAAAGGTTTTGGGAAAAACATGTTTATAAGTTTCAAGATATTTGTGGAAAACTCTGAAAATATTTGTAGAGAAATCCACGTGTGGAGAAATCTGTAGATACTTACGGGGAAATCTACATATATTTGGAGCAAAACCTACGGATATTTGAGGTTATGGACTGCAAATCTATACTATACTATGATTACTGAGTTTGGTTTCAAGAGCACAGAAGCACCCTTGAATTTTTCAAACTTAACCGTCTTTGTATTTATTTCTTTCTCCATTTTGGCCAATCGAAATCGATAAATTCCCCTTACGCTTATCTCCTTTTCCCCCTTCTCCTCCAGTGGAAATCGATAACTTCCCCTCAATTTGTAGCTTATCCATTCCATTCCCATCGATTTCTACCCCTCAACGTCAAATATTGTACAAACCCTAAGGTCAACGCCTTAACCGTTTACGCCTCTCCATCGGTTTCCATTTTCACCTTGCCTTGCTCGCCTCTATTTTTCGTCTGCTTCCACTATACTAGTGGTCGACCATGCTTGGTCGATTAGGTGTCTTTCAAGTTGCGCCTCTCGATGTTTTTTCTTTAATGCGAGCTCCATTATTCATTATGAAATGCATTCTTCATAGTGATATCGATGAGAATGATTTTCTTATTTTGTCTTTTGAAGCTCAAGTCTTAAAACCATTCAATTCTAGAAATTTTTTCTTATTTTCTTTTCATACATGGGGATCTTTATTTATCACAAAGGGTTGAAATTTTTTTCTTTAGATTTATAGTTCATCGGAAATACCCCATTCTTTGTTTCATCAATTGTCATTTATGAAATTTATTTTACTTGAAAAATGTAAGGTTTAGATTAGGAAACAAGATTATGTTGGTTATGATGTTTTAATAGTCATACTAGGCAACGAATTTCTTACACTGAAGGGCATCAAGATTCTGCAGGCATTAGTAAGTGGACAATTGGTAAGAAGACAAATAGTAGCGGCTCTTCACTCTAACGAAGCTAATTACGTGTTAGGTGAAATCTTTTTTTTCTACGTTTAATTTATTACATCACAAGCTACCAAAATTTATGCATGTAAATAAATAAAAATAACTGCCAAGGAGGTAGTGACATAGCTCCTTCCCCATGTATTTTGAATAGTAATTTATGAAGCTTATGTTCATTATGATTAGAGTATACGGCAATGTTAGATGACTGATTCCTATACTGTTTTGCTTTGTTTACTAAATTTGTTTCTTGACTTATCATATGTCATGCTGTACTTGGACTATTTCTTTACTATTACTAAAAAGAAATATTTCTACTTCTTGATTCCCCTCAACGTTTACAACACTAAAAACACCCCCTTATTCTTTATCACCTTTTTTGCTGCATTTTTGAAATTTTGTTTCAGTTTCCTCCCCACATTTTAGTTCCTATTTTGCATTCATTCACTTCTATATTTCATAACAGAAAAATTCATGAATTTGCATACGAACGGCTTCAGCTTTTTTGTAGAGTTTCCACATAAATTTGTGAATGCTAAACTTTGATTCGTGATTGTCTAACTCTTATTCATCTTTTAATAAGAGTTAAAATACTATAAATTTACATGTACACATCAGACATTTAATTCGTGATTGTTTAACTCTTAATCGCCTTTTAATAAGAGTTAAAATACTCTAAGTTTACATGTAAATCTAAAACACGATTTTAGTTTGCACATACACTGTTTGCAATATCACTTATGTTTGAATACTATAAGTTAATGTATGATGAATGTGATGGATATTTGTCCTTAAATGGATTACTGGGTGTCTTGCAAATAAACCATTTATCTTTAATCCAGTTTCAAATTTCATAATTAAAAATACAGTAAGCCTTCCTTTATTTAAATATAATGAAAACTGACTTGGTTATTAGAAATATCTGATACCTTAATGCCACTTCATTTGATTGTTGTTTCTTCTTTATCATTAATGCTCTGTTTTCTTTACGTTTATTCATGACTTGAATTTTTGTGGTTTTAGTTGCAGTTAGTACAGTGGTTGAAGCATCAATTGATAAACTGATGGTTCAAAAATTAATTTAATGGTTTGACATCAAAAATTTCATACAAATTACTTTTAAATGTTAGGCAATGTCATATCTGCACTTATAAATTGATTACATACATGCTTATTTTTAATTATTTTCAATATTATTCATTACTTGAAAATAATAATATATTGGATGCATGCATAACAAATACTATGATTCCTATGTTAAATTGCAAGGACAATGGATTGTTAACATGTTTTAAGACATTTTATATTTTAACTTTTAAGATTACTTAAGTTGAAATATGATTTTTGTACCATATATATAGTCAATTTAATATTCTTTCTAAGTATGATATGATGTACACAATAGCATAATCCTCTCTGATTTGACTTTTAATAATCACTTGTGGATCAATGGTTTGTTATATTCACTCCCAATTAATATAGGCTTTTTAAATGGAATATTAAAATATTTAAATCTTTTCATAGTTTTTACATTAAAATCCTTTCATAGTTTTTAGGTGGAATCTTGAACTATTAAAATCCTTACAATAAAATCCTCTCATAATTTTTAACATGAAATGATTTTAACAAGAACTTCATCATTTCATGTTAAAATCCTTTTTATTCGAACTTACATTAAAATCCATTTCATAATTTCCCGATTTTATTACTATATATTATTACCGTAGCAACAAATTAATGTCCAATTTTTAGTGGTTCTACTCCTTTTTATTTAGGTATAGAAGCACAAAGAGTATCAACAAATCACGATATAGTCATATTAGCTTTATTGCAAACATTCGTTTGCTATATTTCCATATTTTCGAACTTGCTTTATAACTCTACTTTGTTTTAATTTATTGTATCTTGCCAAACGAAAAAATAATAATGAATTCTTGCTTAGGGTTAATAATGTAAAAACAATTGTCTTGCTATTTTCAGTTGGTTTGCGAAATTAAGTTCTATTCAGTACATTGCACTTACATTTATTTCTAACAAGTGTAGTTGAGAAGGAGACTGATCCTCGGATTCATGTCTGCATGAAAGTGGAAAGAAATAAAAACTTAAGTATAAATAGATGAGATAGATGAAATACATGAAATAGATGCTTATTATTGATGATTCTTTTTCTACTTACGTATAAATATAAGTAGCATAACATTCTAAGTCTAATTCCTTAATTCTAATTAATATGCACAGATGAAATATATTTTTGCATGTAATTAATATATACTATCAACTTGAATTTAGGTTTAACAACAGTGTAGACGAGAGTTTGGGGTCGCAGCTCAATTTCCATGGAGATAGCAACTCAGTGATGGTGAGTTAACGCATCATCTATGGTCAGCAAATATCACCACTCTTGCTAACAACTGTTACTGGTGTGCAAATCTGGCCAAGGCAGTAACAGCCAGGCCAAAGAAGAGGCCATAGAAGGGGGAGTGGATGTATGAATAGAATGGAAATTGGTAGATCAGAGATGATTATTAAGGGATTCAGAATGGTAGTTTCCTACTTTTCATCTACGTCACAGTACAAAGTAGAAAAATAAACTTAGGTGTACAACGTGGAAAATGTAAACTAATTTATATCTACTTAATCTAACATTCATTTTATGATAAAAATTAGCAACTATTCAGTACTATATATGTTTTTAATCATACATATTAATATTACTTATAAAAGTATGTACCAATATGCTATCAGAAATGTAGACTTTAAACTTGTATGGATAAAACAATGGTCTATTTTAGGAAGGATAGTTGAGTATCAATTATCTTGATACGTTCTTTTTCCTTCTTAGTTTATACATGCCCATTTTTTCTATAAATAAGAAGATTCTTATTTTAGTTGTCTTAATATGTTCTATGCTACACTATAAAGAGTTAAATTTATAAACTAAGCATATGGTGGTTAATGAACTATAAGCAGCTTAAGTAAAATTCAACAATAGAAAAAAATCCTAGGAATAATTTTAAAACATTTATAGATAGTCCGGATTTAACAATCGTTGAACAACCAAGGAGTTGATTTTACTTTAAATATTAGGCTACATTGTAAAAAGTTAAATTTATAAACTCAACATAAGGTGGTTATTAAAAAATAGACATATAGACATCTGGACATCTGGACATATTTAGTTGCGAGATAAGTTGAAACGATGTAGATATTAAGCAGTGAGATGCATATGAATAAAATATATCAAAATTATTAATATTAATATACAAAGGTGTAAATCTTGATGGGGTAATTGTACATGAATACAGAATTTTAAAAAGTGATGAACTAGGTGCCCAAATACTCAAATCATCATGCATAGAGATCATGCAGATCTAAGATTCCATGGGCCATGATTCAATAGCTTCCCTTTGACTAACAACAAGTAATACACTATTAATTCGTGCATGTTTGCATGCTTGGATTTCACAATATGAACTGTTGCTTCAGCTAACTAAAATATCATTATTTTTTATTTGAACAAATTTTAAGTGAATCTAAGTCAACTATTAAACTAAATAGAATAGGAAAAAAGAAGAAAAAATAATAAGACAAAGGGCTGGATTAGATGTTTGCTTCAAGTAGTTGAGCTGCAAAAATTTGACTCTTTGGAACCATGTACCGAAACTACTAACCACTATAAGTTAATTTTGTTCATTCAACCAGGAATAATTTTATAATTTCTATTCTACTTAGCGTCAACATGACAATGAAACTCATAAAATGCCATGACTGTGCTATTATCACCAAATCAACATGCATTGGGTCGAGCAATAGTAAGTAAGATGTTATATTAAAGCAACACATGCGTCACGCGTGCACACAGAGACAGGAAGAATACATCAATTTGCATTAGGACTTTAATTAAAAGTAGTAACATGAGAATACATCAATTTTCATCAGCACTTTAGTTAACAAAATCAACATGAGTACACAAAAATATAGAAAACATTAATACTAGATCATAAGGACAAATCATCCCTCCAGTTGGCATTTATCTTCCCAAACATGTTTTCAGCCATAGTCAACTATATATTGCTTTATCTAGAGGAGTTGCACCAAAAAAACAAAACAATTTTTTTTGTGAAAATAGAAAGATTCAAAATATAAAGGGCGCACATACTAGAAATATAGTATATAATGATGTATTATTAACGTGTAATCATGCACTTAGTCAACTATACTTCATGTTTTCCAATTCATACGCCATATTTTTATAGTAAATATTATACTTCAACATGCATACCCATATGTTTCCCACGCTTATTATACTTCATTTACATAAGAGATTTTTTATATGACCATAAATGGATAATAATTGCAGTTAACATCATTTCCTACATTGTATTGTTTTTATGGTCATATTTATCAAGTGTTGCTTCTATAAATTACATCATTACATTAATTATATTATATGTATGAAAGAAAATTTCCAACTTTATTACTAGAATAGAATTGTAGTTAATATGGAAAAATCCCTCATAAAACATTTTTAACTCTGCCATCAACATATTACCGATGTTGGTCTCAGGCCCTGGACAAGGAGAAGAGAAAATGATTGCTGCAACTATAATTAGTTCTTACAGATTACTTACAAGCTACTACTATTGACATCAACCTTGAAAAAACCACAGAGAACTTATTTTACATCAATTTAAGTCTACAAAATTTTATAAGGTTATTATGATAAACATAATTCAAAATCTGTACACCAACGTCAAGTGCTTTTATACTTCAACAAGTACTAAGCGTTCGTGAGGAAGGGAGTGTCATAGAAGGTGCAATCTTTATGGTTGAAAAGAAAATTTCCTTATACATCAATATGCTGATATATTACTTTTTAAAATAAAGATGATGCAAGTTTTTTAAGTTCCAACTATTGAAAATGCTATTTTTAATATTTGTTACAATTCTTTATAAATTGATGTAATAGTTGATTACTCTCTTTACTCATTTAATTATTTCCTAAAGTACTTTAGTATCATTCATTTTTGGATAAATGGTTGATTTATGCATGCATGCACATAGAAAATGCAACATTATATACACATCAAGTCATTTTCCAAGATTAAAAAAATCTTTCAAACAGTGTTTTAAAATACCAATTCCTAGTGCGCATGTGCATTGCACGTGCCAAAGTACTCGCGCACATGCGTGTGTGTATGAGACGTTGTATGAAAAAATCAACTAGTAATTATAGTACATCAATCTCCTTATATATGGAGATCGAATAATACAACAGTTACAACATAATATGTCTCTTGCATAGATGATTAACAAGTCTATCATGCATAAATGCATATAAAATGATAATAGACATAACAGACTCCATGCCTCTAGACAATCTAACAAATCCTATTAGTGTGTTCCCAACAACACTCGACTCTCTACCTACCCACGAGAGTACAAAAGTGTTATTCGAAATAGAAATAAACAAAGACAATATGTGGGCCATACATTAGCCTAAAGCGAGGGGAGCAATCTCAAAATATTGTATATAATAACCTATTTATACATACATATTTAATGTGAGCAAGATCTTAAAAGACATCACACCTAATTACATTTTCTCCTGCATCAACAAGTCTGAAAAATACAAATGCATTCTTACTCCTATAAATGGTACTAAATAAGATGGATTATTCTACCGCTTATGTTACATACGAATGTACAGATACACTGTAAGGCTAATAGTGTCAGTAGCTTCCTACCATAGGCCAACCAAACATGTAAGAACAAGAAAAAGTCCTACCAATATAATGATGCAACATAATGGCATACACACATCCACTACTATCAAAGCATCGTAAATAGATCAGTTATTGTACGCGTTCCAATCAATAGAGTAAAAGTTATGGTGTATGGGCAATTATGTAATTTGTTATATAACCTTAACTTTGAAAATAATCTTGTTCAAACTAAAATATGCTTTTGGTATTGTTTTCTATTATATGTTTTTTATATTGTGATGTAGAATTAATTACATGAAAGATTCACAAGTAGAAAATCCTTAGGTGTGTGTTTTACCAATTATAGTTATGAATGTGTTCATAATTATGAGTATTGATTCGATATAAACAAAATACTAATAATTTACAAAAATATGTGTAAACATCCTAATTCAGTGATAAATAAAAATTAAAAGGATTTAAAAAAAGAGGAAAACACAAATTTTAAAGTGACTCGGCTAGAATCTTAAGGTTAAATCCATTACCAACATTGTTACTGATTTAATATAGCAATTGCAATTGAATTAAAATGAATTAAAATTCAAATCGATTGGGTATGAATTCAATAAAGCTTCCTTGCCAAAAATTCGGTACAAATTACAAATATCCCTTTCTAATTGTAGTAGGTCCGGTATTTATAAGCGAAATCGACCATTAAAATCACTAGAGACATTCTAACAAGTTAATATATTCAATTCTAATGCTTCGTCAGCAAGAAATGGTCAAAACACAGAAGAACCAGGAATCAATATGGTTCGGTGTCGATCCATTTCATTAACTTTTCCTTATGTTTTATTATGACACAGGGCAAGTTTTTAAATCTTAGTGCAAAGCAATTAATGATATCAAAATGGTTCAATATCAATCCATATGGATCGGTACCAACCAATTTTCCTAGTCTTGAAGTTGTCTTTTTTCTTTATCTTTTTACATTGGACTCTGACTGAGAAGGCGGATCCCTAACTCATATGGTTTGGTATCGTTTCATTTTCCTTCTTTATACTTAGCCAAAATTTGTATGTTCTCTTTATCTTTTATCTTGACATCTTCTAAGCTTCTAACCCATTTCTTCATCATTTAGTAGTCCAGATCCTTCGAGATGTTGCTTGGTTCAAATACAAGATAATCTTTGCCCCCCAAAGTATGCTTCTTTTGACAACAAAGCATGCTTTGGATCGAGACAAGCGACTAAATACCTACTTGCAGATACGTTTGTACTTTTCGAACTATTCCTATTAAATGTCGCATCTTCTCTCGGAAAATCTACATGTTGTTCTAAACAGTTTCTAGTTACATCTCTTCGTCAGACATAAATGTTATAGTCCTCCATTCGGAGTCTTCAATTATCCTTGAGAATTTGTGAAAGCTACTCCATTCCTTAGTCATGTAGATTTCCATCTCATCGTCATTCCATTCGTTTATTTATTACACATAAAACTATACACACATGAGAGCACACATAAACCTATGGATTGGTAAAGATCGGTTTGCATTTCTTCATATAAAAGGAAAACACTTATTGAATTTCCAACTTCCCTTTTCGTTCTAGAACTTTCTTCCTTTCCGTGTTCAAGCACCTACGACTTTGTTTTCCTCACGACTTTATCATTGCCACCAATTCCAAGTATCAAAGCTCACCAAATCTCAGCCAAAGTTCAGTGCTGCTCCATGTGAGCCAACACCGCCGATCCACTAGATCATCATCTTGAACTCCTTTAAATCTCGATGCCTTTCTTCTCATTTTAGACTAGGCACTTAAGTGGGTCACCACTGCCATGATTTCACATGCCATCGAGCCATTACCCATCGTCGTAAATTCCAACTCCATGCGTCGATTAATTTTAAGCTTCTTGAGAATTCTTCATCACTGCCACCTTGAATACTATGTATCCAAGGCATGTCGCATACCACATATGGGGTGGAGGTGGTGAATGATAAGGAGAATTATTACTTAAGTTGAATGACTTCTTGGTTGATTTTGAGAATGGATCATCACCATGGAGTGTGTCATTAACGCTTAAGACATTAACTTCACAAATGTATCTGGATGCTCATAGGTTTCAACGGTAAGTACATTCCAAGTGTGTAACGACCCATAAATTTTCGATGTTTAAATTTTGTTAATTTAATAATATTTTATGAGTTAATATTGAAAGAAATAAAATGTTGTAATTTAATAATGGAATAATAACTAAATTAAAGTGAAACAATGTTAATACAAGTTAATTATCAACAATCTTAATGAAATTCCAATTCATTGTATGTAAACATGCTATGCTTGGTTAATTTTTTTTTAATAAGTATCAAATGTAAACATTTAATTATTGTATAAAATAGATAACTAAGGGTAATTGAATAAGATCAGTATTGTATAAGGGATTATAATATGTGTTGTATTAATGTGTGCACTGATTATAGTGGGATGTAAAAGGTAATAAAGTAATGTGTAATAGGTGGAAATGGAATAAATGTATTTTTAACGAGAGTTGTTGTAATAATTGGTTGTAAAAATAAACTTAAAAATGTTATAAAATGTATAATGGTGATAACTGTTGTTCGTTACCAATGTATTTAATCAATAGCAATTAAAGGTAATTAAACATTACCTTATGTAAGTTAAGATAATAACTGATAAATTTTGAATGTAAAATCAATAGAAACGTTAATTATATGCCTAAATGGCCATTGATTTAATATTTTTTTTTTAAACCAATATAAATAAAAGAATTGGAATATTAAGTGTGTATAAGTGACTAAATCTCAGCATAATGGAAATAAAATAGTTAACACAAATAAAAGATGAAATTAGAATTATATATATGATTTGAACATTTGTTGTAATTAATGAACTTTTAAATGTAATTAAAAGTTAAGGGTAACAATGGTTATAAGTTACCTATTTATTTAGTTCATAAAATTTGTTTTACTTAATTTGTGCAATTAATGTAGATTAAATTGGTAATCGAAGAATGTTAATTCAATAGGATGTAACCAATGAAAATTTTAATCATAATATGACTATTGATTTGAATAAAAATGGAAATCATGTTTGATCAATTTATTGTAGTTTATATTATGATAAATGGATATATTGCAATTGAACGTAAATAAATTTTACATTAATATGGAATAAGACAATAATTGTAGTGTCAACATAACAAAAGGTATAGAAATGTAAACTTTATTTACAAGGCAATGATTGATGAAATAAAAAGATAGAAACCTATGTTAATAATTTCATAAAGTATTGTTGATTTAATAGTAGGAGTGTAAATCAAAAGGAATAAAAATGAATAAGTTTAGTAAAGGAGTAAACATATGTTTATTAGCTGAAAGATTGATTGTAGAGATGAGTAACTATTATTTAGTGAGAAATGTGTAACTACTATTTGTATCTAATAATGTAAATATGTTTAAGTTACTATTAGATAGGAAAAATTGTTTAATTCTCATTACATTCATTTAGTCCATTTTGAAACTTAATCAGCTGAAATGAATGTAATTGAAAAATTTTAGTTAATAGGAGAGAGAATACTAATTGTAAATTAATAGGTGTAATTAAAAGCAGCTTATGTTTTGTGGAAATAAGGAAAGTTTGATTTAATAAAAAGAACATTTACATCAAATAAAATGAACGTTTCATTTATGAATGTAGGTCTAATTTCATTAAAATATAGAATAGAATGATTGATTTAAAAAAAATGTTTATTTGAACTGTGTTTAACTTACAGATTGATTATAAAAATAGGAAAATAATATATTTCAGTAAGTTATTTATTGCTCTTGTGTATAAACAATTTTTCTATTTTTTTTCCATGCATTTTAGTTGTCTGTTTTAAAATTTAACTTTGTAAGTGATTGCAATTAATGTAGTTCAAATATTTCAATTAAAAGGAAAGAAACAGTGATTACAATTAATAGATTAACAAAAAAATGCACGTTTTGTGTTAAACAAAATTTAATGCTAATTTACTACATATATGTTTATACCTAAATTCAAACTTATGTTTTAGATCAAAATTTAATGCTAGTTTAAATTGAAATCTCATACATTGTTAAATTAAATATTAATAGGAGATGATAAAGGGGGTAAAATAGATTTACACTTGACTATTTCCTTTCCAATTAGACTTTATTAGATTTTTTGCAACATAACTTACCTTTCCATCTTCACTTTTCTAATTTACTCTTACATTCATCGCCTCTATTTTCATACCTTTTATTTATGAATGTAAACTATAAGTGGCGATAAAGATGTACATATATATTATACACCTGTTTATATTACCTTGTTTATGCTATCATATTTTGGAATGTATGTTAATGCATTCCTTGTAAAACATTCAATCGAAATGTTAACATGTTGTTTAATTTCCAATCTAATCACAAAGAGCGAGAAATGAAGATTTCTTAATGCTGCATATTCTTTTAATTTATGACACAAATTTGGGTGGAGAATTTATTTTCATTCATTGTGTGCTAATTAAATCTTTAAAAGATGTTAATTACGGTATGTTTAGGGTTAATAAAATTTATTAAGTAAACGATTGTTTTGAAATTTGAATTCTAAAAGTTTGTTCATATTTACTTTATTTCTTTCCATTCATTTTCCAACTTCATTTTCTGAAACGTCATTTCATTTATTTCTAATTAATAGAGGTCTCTCTTTTCAAATCTCTTTGACCCTAAACCTAACTCTAACCTTATAAATAAGATATGACGCAAATGAAACCACAGCCTCCATTCTAATCTTCTTCTTCTTTTTTCCTTTTCTTTTTTTTTCCTTAAATCTCCTTATTATCTCTCATTTTAGTTTTTCCTTCCTCTTCAAATATTCTTCTTCTTCAAATTTTCTTCTATTTCAAAGTTTCTTCTATCTTTTCAAATCTAGATCTTCTCTTCCATTTTCAATTCTTATTTTAATCCTTTTATTTTTCAATTCTTCTTTTTCAAATCTTTTTTTCCAAACCTTTTAAAAATACATACATTCATATAATAAGGAAGAAAATTAAAGTAAATCGAAATAAAAGAAAAGTTATGGAACAAAGCTAGCAATTAAGAAGAAGCATACACGTTTTTCATGTGGGAAGAGTGGATGTGGCACGGTATTTTATTTTTGTTTAATTTATTTTTGTAAATCTCGATTTCAATTAGTTCTAATAATCATAATTCATACATACGAAATCTGTTTCACGCGCGGTTTTCTCCGCTAGGTTCGTATTGAGATCCCGGACACTTTGACACTGGTTTGGGCGAATTAGGAGACGGTCAAATTTTTGGGTTTAAATTGGATTTAAATTCAATTTAAATTCAAAAGGTGAGTGTTTTGACCCACTCACAACTTCTAAAATTTCCTATGTCTGTTAAATTGACTTAAGATATGAGTAGAAATTTATTTATGACTGTTTGGCATGTTTTATTCATCATCTCTGTTAAATCGCATTTATTTAATTTACCTGTTAATTTATTATTGCATATAATTTGACAGTTAAAAATTTATTTAGTTGCATATAAACTGATAGTTTAATAGTTATTAAATTTATTATTGATAATAAACCGTTAGTTAATATCTGTTATTTATTACCTGTATATCTTATATGCTCTATATTGATGTTTGTTCAAATTGGATGATGATTGAAATAAATGGTTGATGAATGATGTTTGGTAAATGGATGGTGTGTTCTATATTATATAAACTGCAAGTTGTTATGCATTTCCATTTCATTCGGGATTGCAGTTTGAAATGATATATAACCGTAATTTTTATTTTTAAATTCCGGATTGAAACGATAAATATCCGTATCACTTGTCCATAGGATAGAAAATTTTATACAGGCACCACGGTATATATATATATAAATATTTTTGAAATGATTTTTTTATGGTTTGGATAGGATACATTTTAATAAATATTTAATTTTAATATTTTAAAAATCTTATTTTATATATACACATATAGTTAAATTATTAAATTTAAGCTATGTATAATTTGTTAAATAAACTAAATAAGCCGAATAATGGAGTTTTAATGATTTAAATCAATCTAGATTGGAAGGTAAATTAAAAATTAAATTTGGAATTGAGCGTATTTAAGAATTTAACTATATAAGTGATGTAACTTATTGAAACTTGAAAATTTTAAAGGTATGATATTTATAACAGGATTTAATGAATAATTCTAGTATAAATAAAATGGAAGAAAATTTTTAGTGTTAATAAATTTAGTTTATTTTTAACGGTTATGGATTTATCATGTAAACCTTTCAAACTAAATAATAGGAAAATAAATTGTTGATTTGAAATTCCCAACCTTAGTTTGAAAATCATTAAATACTCAAAGTTTGAAAATACTGAAATCGAAATGTTTTATTCAAACTGAAAGCGAATCTAAAAGTTATGGGTTTAGACTGAATTTAAAGTGAATAAAATTGTGAAGACACGGAAATTTTGTTATAAAGTAATTTTAAATTCAAACTATTTTATCCTATATACTGTTGAATATCCAAACCATTCAAGTTTTAGAAGTATGGTTTTAAAGCTATGAGTTTCGAAGTATTATGTTTTGAAAGTTATAACTCAAATGTTTGGTTTTCGGATATTATAAATTTTAAAGCAATATGATTTTGGGAAAGAAATATATTTGAAATAAAATGATATTATATTAATTTAGGTTTTATAAAATAATATCAAATGAGTTTGTTTTGAAATGGAAAGGATATCGTAGTTATACGATTTTGAAATAGATACTTTTTCTGGTTTTGAAAGTATAAACTATTTTTAAAGACCGCGGTGCTTTAATAACATTTGGTTGTTGAAGAGACCGGGATCAGAAGTTGTCATACTCTCTGCCAACTCCGAAAACCACTTTAACAACTGTATACGCGGTGGAGATTCCAGAATGAAGTAGGTTGGTGGCTGTGTTTCCTGTAAGGTAAATACGTGGACGCAACTCCCGTGGGTTGGCATAAGGTGGCTAAAACAGGAGCGATTGACGGGTTAATAAGGTAGCACCTTTGATCGGACACATCCCTTCGATATTTTACTTTGACTTCTGGATTATTTGGTGTCCACTTTTGATTTTTGGGGATGTGGCTCGAGGTGGGCGGTAGCTGCGCGCTACGCGTTACCACCGACCCGAAAGCATAATTGGTATATCTACCCTGGCATTGCCTAGTTGTGCCGTGTCACCTACCCTATCGCGCCTTGTACGAGTTTGGATTTCTCCCGTAGCCCGTGTGGTATCCTCTGGTGGCTCCCCGATCAGGAGGGACTATGATATTGGATGGACTACTAGGACTATTACGCGTTAAGGGCTATATGGGTAACCCCTTAATGCTAAGAAAAAAGTAAGTTTATTTTAGAATTAGACACTTTTATAATAGCGCAATATACTACATAGTAAATAGTTTAACGGATCCTTAGGAGATGTAAATCCTGAGCGTCTCTTGAATTACTGTACTCATATCTATTTATGTTAATTTAACTTACATAAGATCTTTTAGTTCTGACTCGAGTGTTTTGTCTTTTCAATTCGCTCGGGTCAGTCCGAGCGTTTCAGGATTTGAAGATTTAGCTCTGGAGGACGAAGACGAAGATTTGTATTACTATTATCTACTATATTATTCCACTACACCATTTAATTCCGCTGCACTGATATTTATTGGTATGTGAACTCTGATATTTATTGTATAAAGAAGAAGCAAATGTTTTGTAAACAGTTTTATGAACTATATATTGATTATTATATTTTATCCTTCCGCTGTGAGATTCTGTTTTATTTTATTTTTTCTCTGTTTTTCTTATTTACCCCATAACAATCCTCCCTTCCGTATGGTTTGAATTGGCACCTGTGTCGATTTAAAGCGTGCGAAAAGGCGGGACGTTACATCTGGTATCAGAGCTTTGGTTTAGCGATAAACCTTAGCTTCGTGGGGTTTGACTCCTTACTAATTGGGTAGTAATACCCTATGGGAGTCGCTGAGTGTATATATATGAGAGAGCGTATTTGTTAGTGTTATAAAAAGGTTTTAATATTGTGTTAATATGTTCCGTTTTGTATTTATAAATTCTGGTGATGCATGGGACGCTATGACATCAATAGGGATTTTTAAACACTTAATAGGACAGACCGACACAATATTTGTTTTTGATATAGGTGAATGAAATAATTTTGCCTATTATATTTTCTATATATATAAAATAAATTTTTACAAAGATTATATTTGGTTGCAATATATTGGTTGTTAGGAATAAAATTTGTAAATAATAGGTAAAATAAGATTGAAAATAAAATCAATGAAAATTTGGAAATTTTAGAACTTAAGTCCGGGATTTTGAAAAATTGATTTCAAAGGATTTTGAAATATAATAATAGTATTTAGAAATATTTTCTGATATAAATATTTCAATATAATTTGAAAGTATGGTTTTAAAGAAATTCTGGAAAGAAAAAATGTTGTACTCCCCTCTCTGTCGTTGGAAAATAATTTCGGTGATGAGTGCACGCATCATCGACATTCATTTTCGAGTTTCGAAGTGGGAAGGCCATTGTAGTAGTTCTACTACGGATATATTTTGATAAAAAAAGTGAATTTTAAATTTCTTTAAATATACTTGGACGTAGATAAGTTGTTAGTATATATTTATCTATTATTTTAAAATGATTTGAAATTTAACCCGGTATTTAGTTCTTCAGTTTCCGTTAATCAATAGTTTTAATTTTTTGTAGGAAATGGGTTGTAACTAATTTATAAATTGGAACCTTTAATTGAAATAAGAGATAAATGCTAAGTATAAATAAAATTTAAGGAAAGTTGAAATTGTAATTTATAAACCAAAGATGTAATTATTGAACATTTAATTTAAATTAAAAGATGAGGTAAATCTTGTATAAGTTTCATTTGCATTTCTTAAAAACATATATATAACTTACCATCTACAAAAGGTTAAAATGTTATAAGAAATTTAAACAGAATAATATACAAGTAATAAATTTGAAGTAATGGAGTATTCAATAAAATTCTTTAATAAATAAGGATTGATGTTGTTATTGTATAGACTTAAGTTATAATGAAGATCTTACTATAATAAAATATGATAGAGATAAATGTTGTAAGTAAGTAATTATAGACTTAAGTATATGATGAAGTTATTTATTTTAAAAATAAGTAGAAAGATGAATACTGTAAATTAGTGAAATTAAGCAATAAATAAATGAATGTAATACAAATAAAAGAAATTTGCATATATGGATAAACGAAAACTATAAGAATTAAAATGTAAAATAAAAAGATAAACCATTATATGAATGAAAAAGAAATCAAACAACAAAAGTATGAATGGAATTAATAAGAATAAACTTAATCTATTGGTTGAGATTGTTGTTCGTTTGGATTATGGTAGTTTGGGCAAGGATACTTTAAAATCTGTTTGGAAGGTATGAATAATCTATTTAGTTTCACCTAAGACTGTTGAGTGAAGGGTATGCTTAGTAGTTAGTTTTTCTTTCCATACAATTTAAAGTTTTGAGCCCGAATAACTATTTGTTATGTTTGATATGAATGAATGATTGATGCGTGTTGATTTTGTTTGTGATGGTTGTATGCTTGTTGCAAGTGATGATTGATTGATTTGTTTGTTGATTATTTGAAACAGCTTTAAATATTTCATTTTATATAATTGTTAACCTTTTGGATTATATAAGTGAAATACAGGTTATGGAAGCAATTGCTATTGCTTTGGTTTCATAATTAAGCGTAAATTGACCGAAAAATAGGTACGTTTTCGGATTACAGTTTATAGCGCTATTATATTGTTTCACGTGTTGGGATATATATTATTTTGAAAATAATTGTTATAGTGATATTATATTTTCTCCCGAGCCTCTCCGTACAAAGTAGACTCTGCCGAATTTTTTCATAAATTTTGGACTTAAAATTTTTTTGAAAATGATTTCCAAACTTTATTTATTTAAGTATAAAAGATTTAATGGGTATATTTTATTTAAAGTAATAAAATTTGTAAATTATTTGTTTATAAAGTTAATATTTTGAATAATACGTATTCTTTATTTAATTCTTCTTTTCCCTTTTTTCCTTTTCGGGGACGAAAAGTTTTGAGTGGGGGAGAGTGTAACGACCCATAAATTTTCGATGTTTAAATTTTGTTAATTTAATAATATTTTATGAGTTAATATTGAAAGAAATAAAATGTTGTAATTTAATAATGGAATAATAACTAAATTAAAGTGAAACAATGTTAATACAAGTTAATTATCAACAATCTTAATGAAATTCCAATTCATTGTATGTAAACATGCTATGCTTGGTTAAAAACAAATTAATAAGTATCAAATGTAAACATTTAATTATTGTATAAAATAGATAATTAAGGGTAATAGAATAAGATCAGTATTGTATAAGGGATTATAATATGTGTTGTATTAATGTGTGCACTGATTATAGTGGGATGTAAAAGGTAATAAAGTAATGTGTAATAGGTGGAAATGGAATAAATGTATTTTTAATGAGAGTTGTTGTAATAATTGGTTGTAAAAATAAACTTACAAATGTTATAAAATGTATAATGGTGATAACTGTTGTTCGTTACCAATGTATTTAATCAATAGCAATTAAAGGTAATTAAACATTACCTTATGTAAGTTAAGATAGTAACTGAAAAATTTTGAATGTAAAATCAATAGAAACGTTAATTATATGCCAAAATGGCAATTGATTTAATATAAAAAATTGAAACCAATATAAATAATTGAATTGGAATATTAAGTGTGTATAAGTGACTAAATCTCAACATAATGGAAATAAAATAGTTAACACAAATAAAAGATGAAATTAGAATCATATAGATGATTTGAACATTTGTTGTAATTAATGAACTTTTAAATGTAATTAAAAGTTAAGGTTAACAATGGTTATAAGTTACCTATTTATTTAGTTCATAAAATTTGTTTTACTTAATTTGTGCAATTAATGTAGATTAAATTGGTAATCGAAGAATGTTAATTCAATAGGATGTAACCAATGAAAATTTTAATCATAATATGACTATTGATTTGAATAAAAATGGAAATCATGTTTGATCAATTTATTGTAGTTTATATTATGATAAATGGATATATTGCAATTGAACGTAAATAAATTTTACATTAATATGGAATAAGACAATAATTGTAGTGTCAACATAATAAAAGGAATAGAAATGTAAACTTTATTTACAAGGCAATGATTCATGAAATAAAAAGATAGAAACCTATGTTAATAATTTCATAAGGTATTGTTGATTTAATAGTAGGAGTGTAAATCAAGAAGAATAAAAATGAATAAGTTTAGTAAAGGAGTAAACATATGTTTATTAGCTGAAAGATTGATTGTAGAGATCAGTAACTATTATTTAGTGAGAAATGTGTAATTACTATTTGTATCCAATAATGTAAATATGTTTAAGTTACTATTAGATAGGAAAAATTGTTTAATTCTCATTACATTTGTTAGCGCCAAAATTGGTCACTAACACGCTTAGAGAGTTTGTGTAGAGAGATTAATGAAGAAGATAAATTAAAATAGAGAAGATAATATAAATTAAAATGCGGGAGACGAGAACACAGAATTTATAGTGGTTCGACGTTGTAGCCTACGTCCACTTTGAAGTTGATCCTTTATTTCTTCACTTTAAACTTGATTACAGATACAATCCGTTTTTAAGTATTCAAATACAATTGTGAAATAAAAGTAGAAGTCTTGAATGAGGTTTGGATGAGGCAGAGCCTCCCCTGTGTTCTCTGAAATCTGATCCCCCTTTTCTGTGCCCCTGCCCCTCTATTTATAGACGAATGTGGGGTGGACTTCCCTGGTGGGCCAGATGGCTAGACAGCTCGGCCTAGATAGGACGCGCCCTGCATGCTGAGTGGAACATGCCGAACGGTCGGCATGCCGAGCCTTCCTTTCCAAGTCGATGGATCTCTCTATTGAATGGAGGAAGCGGGCCGAACGATGCTGGGATGCCGAGTGAGGCGTGGATGCCGAGTGAAAGGATACGCCGAGTAGAGGGGATGCCAAACACAGGACATGCCGAGCAAAAGATATGCCGAGCACAGGATGTGCCGAACAAAGGGTATGCCGAGCACGGGATGTGCCGAACAAATGGTATGCCCATTGAAGAGCAGGCCGAGTGGAGGGAGTGCCGAGTGAAATGCTGAAGGTCTCGTGCCGAGTGCAAACCTGGATGGACGTACGTTCTTCAATGCCGAGTACAACCCTTGACTGCCGAGCGTTCAAACGTGTCGAGTGCTCATTTGTGCCGAGTACAACCCTGCATGCCGAACGTTCTAGTTGCCTGGTCGATTCTCCAGGTAACATTTTGCCCCCCAAAGTACACCGTGTGTTCGAACAGGGTGTGCTTTGAACTACTGGATTAGTGCATTGCCGCCGAATGCCAAGGATGCCGAACGATCTTGCCGAACGATGGGAGTGCCAAACGACTGGAAGCCGAGTGAAACCGTTTTGACCGGTAGAGCCGGTCAGAGTCCCTTCATCTTCCTCTTCTTATCTATAAAAGCCGCCTTCTTTCCTTCTCTTTTCTCACTTCTTGCTTTTACAATTCCGGGCTGACAAACCATTCGTGCAATCAGAATTCAAGGGTTTCTCATAACTTTCCTACGTTCGATCCATGTACTAGGAATCTTCTTACCCGAGTTTCTCTTCTGGCAATTCCCCATCGATTCGCTGTTGGTGGGGACTTAAGTTCGATTTGGAACGTTTCCAAGGTCGAGCGTCTAGTTGGAGAGAGAGAGAGAACCAAATTCGAATGCCTTGTAGGATCATTAGTGAGTGTTCGGCGAAGGAGGAGAAGGTATGGAGGATATGCCGAGTGTTTGGACTCGGGATAATCTTAGTTTGGCACGGCGTAGTTTTGGCCGAACGACACTAGCTCAGTGCGAACTGAAGCTGGGCCGGACGATGGTCGTATGCCGAATTGTAGCCCTGCCGAGCCACTACTTTAGCCGAACAAACTGTTATGCCGAGCGTACATAAATGCCGAGCTTACCTCCATGCCGAGCAAACCAACATACCGAACGTACTTGAGTGTCGAACAAACTATCTTGCCGAACAAACTAAGTGCCGAGCAGACCTTAATGCCGAACCCAAGTGAATGCCGAACAAACTATCATGCCGAACATAACTAGGTGCTGAGCAGAACTTAATGCCGAACCCAAGTGAATGCCGAACAAACTATCATGCCGAACATAACTAGGTGCCGAACAGACCTAAATGCCGAACACAAGCAAATGCCGAATATACTTAACATGCCGACCATACATAAATACCGGACCTATCTTCATGCCGAACATAGTTAGCATGCCGAGCATAATTAAGTGCCGAGCACGCATAAATGCCGGACATATACAAATGCCGAACATACTCTCCTTGCCCAATTTCATAACTGGTCTTTACTTGGCATAATAGGATAATTACCTCTAGTGTCTTACTGCAGTCGTTATTCAGAAGGCTTTCGGAGACGGTCAGCGATGACGGTTTTCGAAAGCGATGTTTTTAGGCTTAACGTTATATTAAATGCTTATGCACGATTGATTGCACTAGTTCACACACCACACGGGGGGGGGGGGGGGTTATCTGCGTTGTTAATTCTAACGTCGATCATTTTTCGAGTATAGTTCACACAGGTGCTTGGTTGGGTCTGCTATTTATTCAAGATGTCCAAAAGATCCAGTTCTGCTACACTTTCCGACAAACCTGGGCCGTCTTCTAAGCGAACGGCCCCCGACACAACTGACCCGTCAGTTTCTCCCGCTTATGACTGGGCTCCCGATACTTTGGAATCGTCGATTTTACTGGATGACCCAGTTGACTCATAGGCTTCGAGAGTCACTGAGGCCGCTCTTAAGCGGATATGTTCTATTCATGGCATTCCGTTTGCTGACGTGCTCGTTCCGTCGGAGCATGACCGCCCACATTTGCCCCCAGTGGGATATACGGCGTGTAGCAAGTTCATGTGCTGGGTTGGTAGCGTGCCACCTTTCAATCTATTCCTTTGCGACGTGCTGCAGTATCTGGACGTCGCCCCGTCTCAACATCATCCAAATGGTCACGCTTTCATTTATGGCACGTACATGCTTTTCATGGCCGTCTTCTCCAGGCCTCCAACTCCCGGCGATATAAGGTACATCTATATGACCAAGAAACGGGGAGAAAGCCCCTCTTACATGTTTCTTGAGCCACATCGGAAGTGCCAACTTTTCACTAGCGCGTGGAGTAGCAAATTCTCCCTGTACAAACAGGAGTGGTTTTATGTGCGTTGCCCCCAAGGCTTTGCGAGGCGGTGGGTTGAAGGAAGTAAGTCCTTTCTCTGAGTTGATGTCCGTTCCCGATTGAGGTTGAACTTCTCCTAACTCATTGTTCTATTTTGTCAGATCTCGTCCCCCGTCCCGAGGGCCGGGGGTATTCTGATGCTGTCGACGCCATTAGAGCTCTTCCTGCTGAAGAGCGAGATATCCGAGCCCTCATTTCCAATGAGTCACTATCGAAGTTCGGCTTGCTAGCCCCTGGCCGTCGGGTTAGCCTTCCAGAGGGCGTATCACTTCCCAAGTCCGTGCCCGTCAGAGGGAAAAAATTGCCTGAATCACCCGTTCGCCCTTCTCTAGAAGCACCGGAAGAAGGGGAAATTCTAGGCGAGCCACCTAAAAAGCGAGGTGAGGATTTAGGTCCTGCAGCTGAAGTTCATGATACCGAAACGTCATCTTCCCCTTCGAAGGGGAGAAAGGAGCTGGCGCGCAAGTTGAGGAAAGAGAAGGTTGGTGGGACTTCCAAAGCTACGCCTGTTCAGCCAGAGAAAGTGGCTTCTTCACAGCGCGTTGGAAGTTCTTTGAAAGGATTATCGAACCTCTCCATTCCCGACGACTTGCTCGACTATGATTTCGACGACCCGGAGCTGTTTAAGTTTCGCTCTCCCGTCAGGGGTGATGCGGGCGTCCCGACCCCGATCCAAGGGGAAAAAACTCCCGTTAGCAAAGCCACTAGTCCGTCGGGGGGTAGCACTAGGACACACACAGACACATGCATTTCACTTTGCACCTACTTTTCTTTCACCATTCTGCTCTCTCGCTAATTCGCTATTGTTTGATTGCAGGTGACATGGGGCGCTCTCACGGATACGACCGCCTTCGTGGTTCGTCGACTTTACGCCAGTCTGTTCGGGACTCGGGCCTCGAGAAGCGCCGAGACAGAGACAGCGACAGCGACCGAGATTATCATGCCCGGGACTCGTCATCCTGGAAAAAAACTTATTATTAGCCCGAACACCGCCAGGAGACCTCTTCTTATCAGGAGCGAAGCAAAGACAAACGTGGCCATAAGAGGTCGAATTCTGATGCTCCTCGGGACCAACACTCTGACTCTTCTTCTACCCGGCACTCCCGAGATTCTCATAGGAAGGGCGAACTTTCAAAGCCGTCTCCTCCCGCGCCCGTAACAGACCCGACAATGTCGGAGAGATTGAACGAACTTAAGGCTAAGTTTCCGAAGATTTGTTTTGATGGGTTAAAGTTCCTCCCGGCGATTCATCCTATTCCCGGAGATGTCAAACAAAATGCTATCTCCTGTACCAATGACGTCTACGTGAAACATGACGCGTTCGTCCATCTGGCTGAGAAACTTTGTGAAGTCTCTATGGAGCGCCAGCACGAAATTGACCGCCTAAAGCTTGAAGCTATTCATGACAGGGATATCATTAAGGCCCAGGATGAAGAAATTGCCGCCTATAAGTCCGAGCTTGAAGCTACTCGTCAGAGCTCTAAGGACACCGCCGAGGCTGTTTCCCGCCTTGAATTGACTCATAAGAAAGAGCTCGATGAAGCGGTTTAATAGTGTGGGGCATTAGCTTTGGGGAAAGACTCCGTTCAGAAGGAGCGGGACACACTTAGTTATCGGGTTAAGGAACTCGAAGAGCAACTTTCCGAGGAGAGGAAAGAGAAAGTGGCTGCCCAGGTTGAGGCACAACATTATTGTGATGAAATTGTCGCCACCTGACTCCTAAAGGGGAAACTTGAAGATGATCTCTCCAAAGTCGAGGCACTGAGGAATGAGGCCCGTGAGGAAGGTAAAAGGGCAGCAACTGTCGACATCGACTCTCGCCTCGAGGCGGCCAGGGAAGAAGGTATGGAGGAGATAAAGACCGAATTCGACCCGCTTATCGCTGAGTTCAATGCCCGAGTTCTCATGCATCGAGATCTAACTTTTCTGGGCGACGGCTACCTTGAGTCATTGGCTGAGGCATGGGAGACCCTGATTCAGATCAGGAAGGTTTAGAGCGGCGCCGATGAGGTCGACGAAGAAGCATTGATAAAAGAATTCCTGAGGGGGAAGGAGCCTTCAGATTTATCGGCGGCTATAGCCCTCTACAGCAAAGGTTCTCCCTCTAGGAAAAGGAAAGAGGTGGCTACGGACCCTTCCGGTGTTGTGCCCCCAGTTCACGTGCTTACCCAATCAGCCAGTCGGTCAACACTTGACCCCTTCGAGCAACACGTTGGTTATGACCCGGAAGCCCCCGGGCTTGGCATTCATGTTTTATCTCCCATCCCAGAGGGCGGGACACCCCTGGCGACTGAGAACCCACCGGCATCTGGTGAGTAGCCTCTGGGCTTCACAAAGATCTTTCTCGTTCCCTCAGAAGTTGTTGTGTTCTAACACTAGTTTATTTTCGTGTCTTCTGTGCAGGCTGTTCTGACCCCGAGCCCACTCCGAGGAGCGATGCCACCAAGGAGGTGGTGATAAAGGCGAGTGAGGCTACTCAAGTTGGCAGAGATCCTGGTCCAGATGCTCAAGTAATCGGGGCGCTGGATGAAGGCAAATCTAACTCTTCCTCGGAGAGTTTCGAAGTAGAAATCACAGGCGCCTCTGAGCACACATCCGACTTGAGCATGAAGGAACGGCTCGAGAAAGAGAAAAGAGATACGACCTTAATCAAGGTCGAGCCGCGTGAAGTGGGCCTGGATGATCCTCTGAACAAACCATTGAAGATCATTCTTCCTGGTAAGTCCCAGCCCATGGATGTTCCCCCTACGTCTTCGGTCGTCACCCCTCCGTCAGGGAAGGATTCCAAGAGTAAGCGCTCTGGGAAGGAACCATCCGGGAAGAAGTCAAAGAAACACAAGAAATGACCGTCGTCCCCGTTCAACGAGAACTAGTTTAAGTCGTGTACTAATTTTTGTAGACTGTGTAAATAGGCTATTGGCTCCGGACTTCGGAGCGTTTTTGTAACGGGAAGCTTTTTGTGAATAAAATTTGATCTTCACTTTTGTCCTCTCAAAAGACTTTTATTATTTAGTTTCTTTTATGGTTGTGATTGAAATCTGAATTGTTATGGGTAACTTAGACTTCTTGGTTCGTCTTTACATGGCTTGGGAGCTTCCCTGGATTTGATCAATCTCCACTTGGTGCTTCAAGCACTTAGAATATTTCATAGCTCGTATGTTGGGGACTTGACATATCCAAGTCATTTGCGTCGTAGTTCCTATTCAAGGAACTCGAAGGTTCGAACTGCTTGTAATTAAGTCTATACAACGGACTTCGAGTACTCCAGTCCGTGCTCTGGGGACTTGGAGATTTCGAGTCATTTGTATTCGAGTCCGCACTCTGGGGACTTGGAGATTTCAGATCGTTTATACTCGAGTCCGCATTCTGGGGACTTAGAGTACTCCAGTCCGTGCTCCGGGGACTTGGAGATTTAGAATCGTTTATACTCGAGTCCGCACTCCGGCGACTTAGAGTACTCCAGTCCGCACTCCGGGGACTTGGAGATTTTTTGTCGTTTATACTCGAGTCCGCACTCCGGGGACTTAGAGTACTCCAGTCCGCACTCCGGGGACTTGGAGATTTTGAATCGTTTATACTCGAGTCCGCACTCCGGGGACTTAGAGTACTCCAGTCCGCACTCCGGGGACTTGGAGATTTTTTGTCGTTTATACTAGAGTCCGCACTCTGGGGACTTAGAGTACTCCAGTCCGCACTCCGGGGACTTGGAGATTTTGAATCGTTTATACTCGAGTCCGCACTCCGGGGACTTAGAGTACTCCAGTCCGCACTCCGGGGACTTAGAGATTTTTTGTCATTTATTATAAGCGTTCGTACGCTAGCCAGGATATCATAATTTTTAATTGCGCATCATAGGAATATCATACGAAGAGACATTGGTCATTCATGGAAAAGATGGCTTCAAGCCTTTATTGATGAAAATAAGCTAGATTATCTTATTACATGCCAAGAAGAAGGCATACTGGAAATAAATGCAACTACCGCATAAAGGAAATAGACTAAGTGTAATAACGCTGCAAATGCTCGCTGTTCCATGCTCGGGGGAGTGTCGCACCATCGACGGTCGTTAGCTTGAAAGTTCCTTCTCCAAGCCTCCGTTCGATGACGTATGGACCTTCCCATGCGGGATTCCTGTGCGAAGGGGTTGGAAAGACTCGTTTCAAAACGAGATCTCCCACACTAAAGGTTCTTGGCTGGACTTTTCCATTATAATATTTAGCGATTCGGTGTCTGTATGAGGCTGCTCTCAAATCAGCTTCTTCGCGTTTCTCATCAATGAAGTCTAATGATTCCAATAGGAGATCCTGGTTTGACGCAGGATCGTAATAGGTTACCCGGTGTGACGGAACTTCAAGTTCTACGGGTATGACGGCTTCCGTGCCGTACGCCAGTGCGAATAGTGTGTGGCCAGTCGCGGTCTTGTGGGTTGTTCTATAGCCCAAAGCGCTGTTGGGAGTTCATCCACCCACTTGCCTCTAGCCTTTTCCAAATGCTTCTTCAGTATGGACTTGATGATTTTATTGACGGCTTCTACCTGTCCATTCGCCTTCGGGTGAGCAACTGCTGCGAACCTTTTCTCAATGCCATACCTCTGACAGAACTCTTTGAATTCCTTGCTTTCGAATTGAGTTCCGTTGTCCGTTATGATGGTCCGTGGGAGGCCAAAACGACATATGATATTTCGTACAACGAAATTAATGACTTTCTCGGTGGTGATTGTGACCATTGGCTCTGCTTCCGCCCACTTGGTGAAATAATCGACTGGCACTATTGCATATTTCGCGCCTCCTTTGGCTATGGGCAGAGATCCAATTAGGTCGATTCCCCACATTGCAAATGGCCAGGGACTAACCATTTGTGTGAGTTCTGTTGGCGGAGCTCTCGGAATCTTTGCATATATCTGGCATTTGTCGCATCTTCTCGCATAGTCTGCAGCATCCCGATTTACAGTCGGCCAATAATATCCATAGTGGAGGATTTTCCTCGCCAAAGTTTGCCCCCCGGTATGATCACCACATTCTCCCTCATGGACTTCTTTCAACACCCGTTTTACCTCGTCATGGGCCACGCACCGGAGTAAGGGGGTCGAGAATCCCCTCCGATACATTATCCCGTCTTGCATTACATAACGCGAAGCCTTACGAAGGACTTGGCGTCTTTCGCTTCTTTTCTCAGGTAAGTCTCCAGCTTCATTTGGTCATACGCTTTCTTGAAGATGATGTTAACGGAACTTCCGCAATCAATTAGGATTCTCCTTACGAATGTCGGTCCGATGGTTGCGGATATGACCAATGGATCGATGGTGGGAGCTTCCACCTTATCCGCGTCTCTATTCCTGAATACAATATCGTCGTGCATCGTGCGCTGCTGTTTTGTGGGAGTTCCATCCTCCACATTTGAACAGCACTCTTGCTCTGTATGTCTCAAGGAATTAGCATATCGCTCCATTTCCTGCCAATTTTTATCCGCAGGATGAGGTCCACCAGTAATTGTGTTAATAATCAATCTTCCCACAGTTCGAGTAGGTTGCTCTGGTTGGTGTAGAGCTGGGCCACGTCCGGGGTCTGAACTCTCTTGTCTTCCTTCTGGCGTATCTTTGACGAATTCCTGCAGCTTCTTCTGCCTAATCAATTTCTCAATAGCGTCATGGAGGTGCCTGCATTCGTCTGTGTTGTGCCCATAAGACTCGTGAAAGCGGCAATACTTTCCAGTCCGCTTTTGCTCCTCTGTTGATTCCTTAGGGCGTGGTTTTCTGTATTGAAAAGTGTTGCAGGTCGATAAGTAGATGTTTTCAAGAGAGGCATTCAGTGGAGTGTATTCGTTGTAGGTTGGGATCCTTGACTTCCATCTCCCCGTTTCCTTCTTCTTTCCAGGATTTCCACTTCCAGTTCCCTTAGACTGCCCGGGCTTATTTTGGACGCTGGCCTGAGTCTTTCCAGGGTTATCGTCGGTTGCTTTCATGGCGATGCTGCCCTTTACAGACTCCTGAACGGACCCTGGTGCCTTGTCTTTCCTTATCCACCGAGCCTCTTCCCTCCTTATGAACTGGTGGGCTTTCGAATAAAAACGTTCCAACGTAGTTGGTGGCTTTCCCGCCAACCAATCCCCAAATTCAGAGCCTGGATCCACTCCACGCATTACTGCCATCAAAATCGCGTGGTCGTTTGGATTGCTCACTTCAGTAGAGGCAACATGAAATCTCTGCAAGTATGCTTTCAGTGATTCTCCAGGAGCTTGGGTCACGCTTGATAAGGACATCACATCCTTGGGTCGAGTGGCGTGTATCCTGAATTGTTCTATGAATTTCCTTGCTAATTCGTCGAAGTTTGAGATTGACCGTGGAGGAAGTCGAGTGAACCACATGGTGGCAATTCCGGACAGAGTTATTGGAAAGCACCTGCACTTAGTTGCGTCGTTGGCCCTTGCTGAATCCATCATCCATCCATACCTCATTACATGTTGTCTAGGGTCAGTTTTTCCTTCATAGGCGGGTATGGTGGGCATGTTAAACTTCCTTGGGTATTCAGCCTGTAGAATGGTATCTGTGAAGGGAGTATGACTCTTAGACATTCCCCAATCTTCATTAGTCAGACCTTGATTCTCTCTCATCAACTGCCTGACCATAGCCGTCAAATCCGGGTTTTGTATGGTAGGAGGAAGGTTGGGTTCCGCTCCACGGGCTTGATTTCTAGTAGAGCGATCAGTGGCACCTGCTTGGTCATCTTCATCCTTGCGGCGTCTGCGCCTGGGAGGTTCATCAGCTGAAGTTGAGCTATCATCTTCGGAGTAGGGGACAGGGCTACCTCTAGCATTCTGATGCTGCTGTTGAGCAAGTTGGGCCATGAGGTCAGCATTAACTTGCATTTGCTCAGCGAGTTGCCTTCTGCTTTCCGTAAGCTCTTTTATCAAGTCATTCAATTCTGCTCGTGAGACAGCTTCCGCTTGGTTTTGGCTGGAGGGCCCCGTGCCTCGAATTGCTTGTTGATCATTAGGTCCAAGTTGTCGAACACTAGCGGTTTCGCGGGCATCTACATTTTGGGAGGTCGATCTTGTTCGTGGTCTTCCCATGGTAGAGTCGTTGGTTGTAACTCTGAGTAGAATCAATAGATGCCTTATGAATAATTACGGATCTTCTTCGGGGGATTTATGCAATCCAGTAGCTACAAAGTAGATCCTCACAACCTGAGAATTCGGTTCTCGGTGAAAGCACCAAAATGTTAGCGCCAAAATTGGTCACTAACACCCTTAGAGAGTTTGTGTAGAGAGATTAATGAAGAAGATAAATTAAAATAGAGAAGATAATATAAATTAAAATGTGGGAGACGAGAACACAGAATTTATAGTGGTTCGGCGTTGTAGCCTACGTCCACTTTGAAGTTGATCCTTTATTTCTTCACTTTAAACTTGATTACAGATACAATCCGCTTTTAAGTATTCGAATACAATTGTGAAATAGAAGTAGAAGTCTTGAATGAGGTTTGGATGAGGCAGAGTCTCCCCTGTGTTCTCTGAAATCTGATCCCCCTTTTCTGTGCCCCTGCCCCTCTATTTATAGACGAATGTGGGTTGGACTTCCCTGGTGGGACAGATGGCTAGACAGCTCGGCCTAGATAGGACGCGCCCTGCATGCTGAGTGGAACATGCCGAATGGTCGGCATGCCGAGCCCTCCTTTCCAAGTCGATGGATCTCTCTGTTGAATGGAGGAAGCGGGCCGAACGATGCTGGGATGCTGAGTGAGGCGTGGATGCCGAGTGAAAGGATACGCCGAGTAGAGGGGATGCCGAACACAGGACATGCCGAGCAAAGGATATGCCGAGCACAGGATGTGCCGAACAAAGGGTATGCCGAGCACGGGATGTGCCGAACAAAGGGTATGCCGAGTGAAGAGCAGGCCGAGTGGAGGGAGTGCCGAGTGAAATGCTGAAGGTCTCGTGCCGAGTGCAAACCTGGATGGACATACGTTCTTCAATGCCGAGTACAACCCTTGAATGCCGAGCGTTCAAACGTGTCGAGTGCTCATTTGTGCCGAGTACAACCCTGCATGTCGAACGTTCTAGTTGCCTGGTCGATTCTCCAGGTAACAACATTCATTTAGTCCATTTTGAAACTTAATCAACTGAAATGAATGTAACTGAAAATTTCTAATTAATAGGAGAGAGAATACTAATTGTAAATTAATAGGTGTAATTAAAAGCAGCTTATGTTTTGTGGAAATAAGGAAAGTTTGATTTAATAAAAAGAACATTTACATCAAATAAAATGAACATTTCATTTACGAATGTAGGTCTAATTTCATTAAAATATAGAATAGAATGATTGATTTAAAAAAAATGTTTATTTGAACTGTGTTTTAGCTTACAGATTGATTATAAAAATAGAAAAATAATATATTTCAGTAAGTTATTTATTACTCTTGTGTATAAACAATTTTTCTATTATTTTTTCATGCATTTTAGTTGTCTGTTTTAAAATTTAACTTTGTAAGTGATTGCAATTAATGTAGTTCAAATATTTCAATTAAAAGGAAAGAAACAGTGATTGCAATTAATAGATTTAACAAAAAAATGCACGTTTTGTGTTAAACAAAATTTAATGCTAGTTTACTACATATATGTTTATACCTAAATTCAAACTTATGTTTTAGGTCAAAATTTAATGCTAGTTTAAATTGAAATCTCATACGTTGTTAAATTAAATATTAATCGGACATGAGAAAGGGGGTAAAATAGATTTACACTTGACTATTTCCTTTCCAATTAGACTTTATTAGATTTTTTGCAACATAACTTACCTTTCCATCTTCACTTTTCTAATTTACTCTTACATTCATTGTCTCTATTTTCATACCTTTTATTTATGAATGTAAACTATAAGTGGCGATAAAGATGTACATATATATTATACACCTGTTTTTATTACCTTGTTTATGCTATCATATTTTGGAATGTATGTTAATGCATTCCTTGTAAAACATTCAATCGAAATGTTAACATGTTGTTTAATTTCCAATCTAATCACAAAGAGCGAGAAATGAAGATTTCTTAATGCTGCATATTCTTTTAATTTATGACACAAATTTGGGTGGAGAATTTATTTTCATTCATTATGTGTTAATTAAATCTTTAAAAGATGTTAATTTCGGTATGTTTAGGGTTAACAAAATTTATTAAGTAAACGATTGTTTTGAAATTTGAATTCTAAAAGTTTGTTCATATTTACTTTATTTCTTTCCATTCATTTTCCAACTTCATTTTCTGAAACGTCATTTCATTTATTTCTAATTAATAGCGGTCTCTCTTTTCAAATCTCTTTGACCCTAAACCTAACTCTAACCTTATAAATAAGATATGACGCAAATGAAACCACAGCCTCCATTCTAATCTTCTTCTTCTTTTTCCTTTTCTTTTCTTTTTCCTTCAAATCTCCTTATTATCTCTCATTTTAGTTTTTCCTTCCTCTTCAAATTTTCTTCTTCAAATTTTCTTCTGTTTCAAAGTTTCTTCTTTCTTTTCAAATCTAGATCTTCTCTTCCATTTTCAATTCTTATTTTAATCCTTTTATTTTTCAATTCTTCTTTTTCAAATCTTTTTTTTCCAGACCTTTTAAAAATACATACATTCATATAACAAGGAGGAAAATTAAAGTAAATCGAAATAAAATAAAAGTTATGGAACAAAGCTAGCAATCTAGAAGAAGCATACACGTTTTTCATGTGGGAAGAGTGGATGTGGCACGGTATTTTATTTTTGTTTAATTTATTTTTGTAAATCTCAATTTCAGTTAGTTCTAATAATCATAATTCATACATACGAAATCTGTTTCACGCGCGGTTTTCTCCGCTAGGTTCGTATTGAGATCCCGGACACTTCGCCGCTTGTTTGGGCGAATTTGGAGACGGTCAAATTTTTGGGTTTAAATTGGATTTAAATTTAATTTAAATTCAAAAGGTGAGCGTTTTAACCCACTCACAACTTCTGAAATTTCCTATGTCTGTTACATTGACTTAAGATATGAGTAGAAATTTATTTATGACTGTTTGGCTTGTTTTATTCATCATCTCTGTTAAATCGCATTTATTTAATTTACCTGTTAATTTATTATTGCATATAATTTGACAGTTAAAAATTTATTTAGTTGCATATAAACTGATAGTTTAATAGTTATTAAATTTGTTATTGAATATGAACTGTTAGTTAATATCTGTTATTTATTACCTGTATATCTTATATGCTCTATATTGATGTTTGTTCAAATTGGATGATGATTGAAATAAATGGTTGATGAATGATGTTTGGTAAATTGATGGTGTGTTCTATATTATATATACTGCAAGTTGTTATGCATTTCCATTTCATTCGGAATTGCGGTTTGAAATGATATATAACCGTAATTTTTATTTTTAAATTGCGGATTGAAACGATAAATATCCGTATCACTTGTCCATAGGATAGAAAATTTTATACAGGCACCACGGTATATATATATATATATATATATATATAAATATTTTTGAAATGATTTTTCTATGGTTTGGATAGGATACGGTTTAATAAATATTTAATTTTAATATTTTAAAAATCTTATTTTATATACACACATATAGTTAAATTATTAAATTTAAGCTATGTATAATTTGTTAAATAAACTAAATAAGCTGAATAATGGAGTTTTAATGATTTAAATCAATCTAGATTGGAAGGTAAATTAAAAATTTAATTTGGAATTGAGCATATTTAAGAATTTAACTATATAAGTGATGTAACTTATTGAAACTTGGAAATTTTAAAGGTACGATATTTATAACTGGATTTAATGAATAATTCTAGTATAAATAAAATGGAAGAAAATTTTTAGTGTTAATAAATTTAGTTTATTTTTAACGGTTATGGATTTATCATGTAAACCTTTCAAACTAAATAATAGGAAAATAAATTGTTGATTTGAAATTCCCAACCTTAGTTTGAAATTCATTAAATACTCAAAGTTTGAATGTTTTATTCAAACTGAAAGTGAATCTAAAAGTTATGGGTTTAGACTGAACTTAAAGTGAATAAAATTGTGAAGACGTGGAAATTTTGTTATAAAGTAATTTTAAATTCAAATTATTTTATTCTATATACTGTTGAACATCCAAACCATTCAAGTTTTAGAAGTATGGTTTTAAAGCTATGAGTTTCGAAGTATTATGTTTTGAAAGTTATAAGTCAAATGTTTGGTTTTCGGATATTATAAATTTTAAAGCAATATGATTTTGGAAAAGAAATATATTTGAAATAAAATGATATTATATTAATTTAGGTTTTATAAAATAATATCAAATGAGTTTGTTTTGAAATGGAAAGGATATCGTAGTTATACGGTTTTGAAATAGATACTTTATTCTGGTTTTGAAAGTATAAACTATTTTTAAAAACCGCGGTGTTATAATAACGTTTGGTTGTTGAAGAGACCGGGATCGGAAGTTGTCATACTCTCTGCCAACTCCGAAAACCACTTTAACAACTGTGTACGCGGTGGAGATTCCAGAATGAAGTAGGTTGGTGGCTGCGTTTCCTTTAAGGTAAATACATGGACCCAACTCCCGTGAGTTGGCATAAGGTGGCTAAAACAGGAGCGATTGACGGGTTAATAAGGTAGCACCTTTGATCAGACACATCCCTACGATATTTTATTTTGACTTTTGGATTGATTTGGTGTCCACTTTTGATTTTTGGGGGTGTGGCTCAAGGTGGGCGGTAGCTGCGCGCTACGCGTTACCACCGACCCGGAAGCGTAATTGGTATATCTACCCTGGCATTGCCTAGTTGTGCTGTGTCACCTACCCTATCGCACCTTGTACGAGTTTGGATTTCTCCCGTAGCCCGTGTGGTATCCTCTGGTGGCTTCCCGATCAGGAGGGACTACGATATTGGATGGACTACTGGGACTATTACGTGTTAAGGGCTATTTGGGTAACCCCTTAATGCTAAGAAAAAAGTAAGTTTATTTTACAATTAGACACTATTATAATAGCGCAATATACTATATAGTAAATAGTTTAACGGATCCTTAGGAGATGTAAATCCCGAGCGTCTCTTGAGTTACTGCACTCATATTTATTTCTGTTAATTTAACTTACATAAGATCTTTTAGTTCTGACTCAAGTGTTTTGTCTTTTCAATTCGCTCGGGTCAGTCCGAGCGTTTCAGGATTTAAAGATTTAGCTCTGGAGGACGAAGACGAAGATTTGTATTACTATTATCTACTATATTATTCCACTACACCATTTAATTCCGCTGCATTGACATTTATTGGTATGTGAACTCTGATATTTATTGTATAAAGAAGAAGCAAATGTTTTGTAAACAGTTTTATGAACTATATATTGATTATTATATTTTATCATTCCGCTGTGAGATTCTGTTTTATTTTATTTCTTTTCTATTTTTCTTATTTACCCCATAACAATCCGCCCTTTCGTATGGTTTGAATTGACACGTGCGTCGATTTAAAGCGTGCGAAAAGGCGGGACGTTACAAAGTCATCCGTCAAATGGACAAACCAAACATCAAATATTTGTAGTCCTACAAAGAAGAGTTATGTACCGCCTTGGAAAACGATTTCATCATTATACTACTTATGAAAACTTATAAAGTTCAACATACCATTCCATTATGTGCTGGAGTTTGTTTTCCAAAACGAGGGGGCTATACACATATAATGCATCAGTTCATCTTGCTAGGGACATAGGCCACACACTGCATAGACTGAATCACATATCACTTCCTCAAAGATGTATAGATCCTTACTAGTCAATACATGTCAACATCTGTTGCATTCTCTATATTGGCTACGTGGGATTTAATCAACATGTTGGATTTAAATCATACCCGACCAAGCTCATATCTCAAGCATTCAGTTCATTATGGACCTTAAATGGTCAACGTACCTTCGCTTAGGTGCAGGCCGCTCCACTTTCAAGTTTACTCCTCGGACGACAGGTTCATCTTCAACCCCAACATCCACTTCAATACCTTCCACACCTTGGCAACCTCACCATCAACCTGAATAGTATCTACAAGCCATCCTACTTAAAGGTATTGAGGAACCTCACGTTGGTGTTAGTTCGAATGTCAATCTAGAAGATGTGATGATCCAAGATGACCCCTTCAGACTCTTCAGCCTTAAGGTTAACAGTTGTAGATTCAAAAGGATATTTGAGCGCCATAATATTCCTATCGAAGAAGCACCGACTTTGTTATCGTGTCAAAGAGTGCACAACTCTCCAGATGGCTATACTGCTTGCAACCAGTATGTGTCTCTTCGAAGGCGTCCCTTCGTTCAACCATGTTCTCTGTCCGATTCTCAAATTCATGAAACTTTCCCTTACCCAACTTCGCCTGAATGGATATGATGCCTTAAAATGCATACGTTTTTTCTTCCTCAAACACTTGAGCAGGGTGCTTATCTTTATAGTAATCCGGTGTCCCTACAATTTCAAGAAGAAAGTGAAGCATTCATATCTGTTGTTTCTAGAATCATTTGAAGGCTGCCAGGTCATTGTTATCCTTCATAACAAACTTAGTCAATTGAAGGACAAGTATTTCTTATATGCTATCTGAACTGCTTTGCTCAAAGTGGTTATTTGGATGTAAGTTCAATTTTTACATCCAAATCCAGTGGAGTTTACTTCACTTAATTCACTAATGCCTTTACATTTTAGATCTAATAGATATCCCTCAAAGGATTGCTAACATCGCTCTTGCTCAGACACTTTAACTCTTGAAGAGCATCTCAGATAATGAGAGAAAGAGGATGAACCTTCTAAGCAACGATCAACTGCACCATATCATAATTATATACAATGGTCAGAGGTTTGGTTACGCACAAGGAACTATATATGCCACTCAATAGGCCAAAATCGATCACATAGCTCTAGTACATCAAGATATCCTATAGATAGCGTAAGACATCTCCAGCGACAAAGAGGGGAAGGAAAAAGAAGACAAAGAGGAGGTGAAGATAGGGATGACAATGTAGCAATGAACATGAGTCTACCGACGAAATAGGCGAAGACAAAAGAACTTCACCTCTTGCTCCTTGGCCAAAAAGAATAAAAATTCAAATAATATCCAAATTAGACTCTAGTCGGAGAGACAACTCTGTTTCCATCTGTTAATAGTATCTACTGCTCGCTTGGTGAACTTGGAAGCATTCAAGACTTTGCCCCCGTATTCGGCATCAGAACCTTCAACCTCCTAGACTTTCTATCTCCGTGCTGAACTGCGGCTGATGTGCCTCTTACTTCCATGGAGGAAGTTACTCCATTCAATTGACCCCACGAGCATGGTCTGTAAAACCAATAGAACACATGAACTCCCTGTATAACACTTAGTTGACAACACGTTCACTCCACAAGTACTATCATCCGACTTCCAAGTTCTAATCAACTTTATCCTTTTCAGTTACAATCAGGTGCTCTGACCTCAATGATTGCAGTGGTAACAAATCGAGTAAATACCTTGTCTGCAAACCCTTAGGCTCCTCTTGCCGTAGATGTGAACCATCCTAAGAGTCTGATACTAAGCAACATCAAAGGAAGGAAAATAAAAGGCTTGATGAAGAGAATAAGAGATATCGCATGGATCATGACTGTGAACAGCATCGTGTCAACACAAAGATCACAATTTCCTTCCCGTGAACAACCCTTACATCTAAAGTCCTTATACCCCTATTAAGAGAGACCACAAAGTCCCTCTCCATCTTATAGAGTTCCTACTACTCCTATCTCTGCTTTACCCCCATATCAAGCTTTGATGCCTTCCTAGAAATCCAAACATGCTTCGAATCCCACGCACTCCTCAACCTCCAAACTCACGCTTTAAAGGTCCGAAAAAGAGCATGCACCTATGCATCCTCTCATATATGTCACTTCCGTCACTTCGACCTCGGTTATAGGCCCTAACCTAACAAAGACGTAATGGACTTTTCCTAACTTGTATTTCATCGAAGTCAAGTTTAATGATCCTTTGAAGAGCAACTACACATGTTGTGGTAGTTGTCTATGATGTCATCAATCGATACACCATTTATAGAGGCTTGCTTATGCATGGTTGGACACCAATAAGGCCAACCAGCTCATGATTCAACAATATGAGTTCGAGAAAAAGGACCATGATAGAATCTACTAATTTCACACCTAAGTGATAGACTAACTAAAGGAGGTGGTAGCTGAGAATAACAAGTTGTTTGAAGATACTAAAAGAAAGAATCCAAGTGAATTAAAGACCATAGAGGCCAAGTTCAAGGTGATGGAAGATAAAATTCAGAATATTTACCACAAGAATGGTGAGTTAGCTCAAGAAAAAGTGATACTGCAAACCACCATCGACACTCAAGCTCTCTTGATCACAAACCTCAAGGTCAAGGTAGATAAGGGGAAAAATGAAAGAGATGAAGTAATCACGATGGTCGAGAAAGACATGCTCAAGGTCATCGAAGTCAAAGATGAGAAGAAACTTTTACAAGCTTGTGCCATCAAGGCTCATAAAAAAAGAGATTCACAACAACATCAAATCCAACTTCGTAGGGTTTTATGCCAAGTGGCCAGAAGATAGATATCCCCAAGAGATCGCTCTTTCCTCAGAGGAGATACTTAGACAAAAAAAGGAATTTAACAAGGAAGAACATAAAGCTAACCATCTCGATGAAGAAGATTTAGAGGCCCTAGCTAAGGGTCAAGTAAAGCAGGCTCTTGAGGCTTCGACCTCTATTTATGCATCTGTTAGGATTTCATGAATCTTTGTCGAAGGATTTGGTAGAAAGCTTAATTCCTATCCAATAGGAACCCTAGATAGAGAATGTTACTTTGCCTACGTCTAGTTCCAAGGCCATCATAATTCCTTTACCTAGGTCATCTGTACCCACACTTGCAATTCTTGCCTCAGCGACGACTACAACAACAACGTCAACAAAAAATAACTACTATGCTAGCTTTAGCATCTGGGGAGTACAACCTCGAGGATCCTAGCTTCGTGCCACCTGCAGTTGGTCTAATGCTTCCAACTTTATCTCCCGTTTAAGAGGAAGAGTAGATCGAGACACCTTCTTATAATGCTACATCTTCTTTGGGAGATATATCTTTGACCTCCCTCATATTTAAGAAACTTTAGATGTCTTTTTATGAATGTCTCTAACCTTTTTCATTTATCTCTGTTAATTTTATGGTCAGTCGCTCATAGCTTCCCTACCGACTGTATTCTTCACCCCAGAATTCGAGGCTTCGATTACGACATCCATCGTTATCTCTTCTCCACTTATACCATTAGGTCTACTCTAGGGCACGATGCCGAGAATATTGCTGCTCTTGACGAGGATGGCACAGATGATCCCTAACTCTCAATGGACAACGAGGATATGCTCATTACAGATATTAAAGGGTCTTGAGCTAGACTTTCTATAGCAAATAAAAAAACCATCAACATTTACCAGCTAAAAATATCGAGACTGAGCCGGGCTTGGAGGATGTCCTGCCTCCTTGTCCATATCTTTGCTCATTCCTCAATTTCCCATAAAACCATTTTCCCCCTACAGCTGGCACTTCTTAGATGCCCCTGGGCGCTCATGCTAAACCAGCCAACCTTCTTTACTTGATAATCGAAATGGAAACTTCGCACTCCGAAAAAGCATTCTAGGGAAAGAGCTGGCCAAGGAGAGAAAGTGTTGCGCCATGCGGATCACTAAAGGATGAAAGCTAAGAAAGAAGAAGTGACTACCCTTGTCTCTTGTTTGAAGACACATTATTTTTGCCTTTTGTTTTTCTGCCTTTTGGATTCTGTGTACATAGATCGTTGATGAATGGGTTGATCCCCTACTCTTTTATATACGAAAAGTGAAAGTAATGAAAGTTGTTTTGTGTCAAACTCTATCTCGTTTACTTTATCTCACTTTTATTCTACTTTCATATGTACTTGCCCGCATGTATATATATAACTTACATATATAATTATGTGAAATGTAGTTACTTGTATACTTAGTTGCATATGTCGGTGTTCTATGTACTGCCATTATTTATTTTATTTACGTACATATAACTAAGTTTCTACGATTACTCAATGTTGCTCTATTACTTGCTGTTTACTATCGGTTAACTATTTCTTGTTTAACTAAAAAAACTATATACCGTTTGTTAACATTATTTATCATCAATCTAATGTATCTCATTCAACCATAAATAATGTTACGGTTCATCATCATGGCTGAGATTGTACGACTTATCTGCTCGCATTGACACTGACACTGATATTATTTAGAGGTGTGCCTGCTAAAGAAGTTCAATTCTATAGTAATTCCTATCCTTGAGAGTCGGTCTCTTAGATGCATATCTCTAGGCATCCACCATTGATCTCATCTATCATTGAACATTGGTAAAAGGTAAGATGTGTAAGGGTGAATTATCCAACCAACCCCAACCCGATTATACTCTAGTAACCCGATCATGGATTATAGGAATTCGTTGGTACCTATTTATGGATACATAGACATCCGGTTTTCAAAATGCAGAGTGTATGCTCGTGCCCTGTTCTTATGGTATGAAGTCAAACATTAAGAATACAGTTCCATTGATTCAAAAAGTCAAATTTATTTATGAACAAATGGATATTATCGCTTATTACATTGAATCTGATAAATAGGTCACTTTATTTATAAAAGGAAATCAATTAAGATAACACCATAGATGCTCGCTATTCTATGTCCATGAAATTGTGGTCCCATCTATGGTTGATAGCTTGAAAGTTTCGTCTCCAAGCTTCTGTGCAATCGTATAGGGTCCTTTTCGATTTGGGCCAAGTGCCCCCATACCTAGAATACATGCTTCAAAATGAGGTTGCCTATTTCAAATGTATGGTTTCTGACCTAGGCATTAAAATGTTTTGCTACTCTTTGCTGGCGAGCAACCACCCTCGGATAAGCCTCTTCCTTCATTTCGAAGCATTATAGTGTTGTAGAGTATATGATGAGTAAATTAAGAGATAATCACATTATCTTTTAAGTATTGTTGAAGTTCCTGTTCAACGTACTCACCTCCTCGATCGGATTAAACTATTTTAATTTTTTGATTGATATGATTTTCAACCTCAATTTTATATTCAATAAAATTCTCGAAGACATAGAATTTGTTCTTCATTAGATACACATACCATAGTCTTGAGAAACCATCTGTAAAGGTTATAAAATGAGAATAATTATCTTTAGTAACTAAAAGCATCGGGCCACATATATCACTATGTACGAGACCCACGAGTTCATTAACTCTTTCATCGCTCCTATTAAAGGGGTGCTTAGTCATCATACCTTTGAGGCATGACTCACATGTATTAGATAATTAAGAATCAAATAATGGTAGAAAACCTTTGGTTTTCAATTTGTGTAGTCGTTTGTCGCTTATACTACCTAGCCTACAATGCTAAAGATAACTTTTATTTATATAATTATTCGAAGAACTACCCATATAACAGACATAATTTGTATTGACTGCCATAATCTAAAATACCTTACAAACATTATTACCATCTAAAATAATGTTCATAACATTATCAGCACAGTGAAATATGTGACCAGTCTTAGACAATATAGACATAGAAATAATCTCACAAATAATGTCTTGTACATAATAGCAAATATTCAATATCAGAAAAAACCACTCGGCAAATTTAGATGAAATCTCCAACTACCGTCACATCAACTATAGATCCACCAGCAACTGGAAGCCTCATCTCTCCCTTTTCCATGAATTGCCTATTCCTGTGCCCCTATAATGAATACAATGTGAGTTCTAGGTCCAATATCTAAAACCCAAGATAATTTATTGATTGTAAAACAATTTTGAATCACAAAATATGCCTATCGGTGCAACATAACCATTCTGTTTCTTCTCTCTAAAAATATTCAAGTATTCTGGCCAATTCTGTTTCCAATGATCATTCTTGTGACGATGATGGCATCCACCATCGTCAGCATTAGTCTTCTTATTTTTCTTATTAATCCTTTTTTGCTTCTTCGAACCTTTTAAAGATGAGACATTCCCTTAACATCAAGTACAGTCCCTTAATCCTTAGACGAAGATACACTAACCTCAACATATTGAGGAGCTCCACGAGGCTTATGTTCAACTTATCATGTTATAATTTAATATGAACATCTCATACTAGGGAGTAAGAGATCCTAGGATCAAGTATACTTGCATCTTGTTGCTTATTGTTACGTCTAACTATGCATGTCTATCAATATAGCCTTTCATCATTAGAACGTAACCATTCATTTTCTATCCATTGGTTATTTTGCTATCAAATGGTTTCTTCATAAGTTTGTATATTGCGAAATGGGACAATTCACCATATGGAGCTTTGAGACGATCGAAAATCGCATCGATATACATGTTTTCGTGCTGCCTTTGATATGGCTTGTATAACGTAGATAACATGAAAACCTGGGTGATTTCTAGGTCTGAAACCCATTTATCATTAGCCAGTCTCATTTTAAGGTCCACATCATCAGAAGGTTGTTCATTTGGAGGTACATTTATCGACAACCATGGAAGTTCATAACTTAATGCTATCTTTATCGCTCTTAGCTAATCAACATAGTTAGGTTCGGTTAGTTTGTCGTTTTCATAAAATAGCTTGGGGGTAGACGTTTCTCTACAAATTTTAACTTTGTAGATTGGGACAATTTCACAGTAGATGCTTTTATAATATTAGTAACGTAAACTTTATGTTTTGTTTCACTAATAAGCTCCTGCTAGTCTTTTATATTTCTGTAAATCCTAGGATGAAACATAGAAGTTTTTCGACTTCATTAGTGGGTGTTAGGACTCATAAAGCTTGGGATTCTAATCTTGAGGAAAGCTCAACAAATCATACTCCCAAATACATTGTATAACTACTTCTCGATTGTACAACATACAACTCCTAACACCTAGTTCCTTGTCCTAATCTTGTCTTTATCTTGGGGAAATCTCAACAAATAAACGAAGATTATTCACTCATACCTACCATTTCACAACAGCCTAAGTATAATGTACATACCTTAAGGAAAGTGCTGCAAATATATGGTGTCATCTTACCTCATCTATTCCATATATTAATAGTACTACACATAACATTCTTAGCTTGAGAAAAACTCAACAACTAAGGAGTATACAAGTAATCTATCAATATACAAATGGTAGATGACAACTTTATAATAAAAATTCATAATCTCTAATATATTAAATTGAGTGATATCGACTTGTGGAATAATGTATTTCTTATGAAACACCCTCATGATTTAAGTGTCGAACACATCAAAAATCACAATATACGTAGTATATGTATATATTTATCACTTAAGCCTATTTTTGGGTTTCTTAATGTTCCACCTTTATTTGTACATTTATATCATATAATTTTTAATTATTGTATAAATTTTATAATTTAATTTACTTATATAATAGTCTTATATATAATATTAAATTAATTAAATATCATTTAATTATGTTAATTAATTAACGTTTAATTAATTTTATATTATGCAAATAAACATTTTGTATTATATCGTACATGTATACAATAACATTTATATTGTTATACAAATACATCTTTATATATATATATATTTCATTGTTTATCAACTTCTAATTAATTTATTTAATTAAATAGTTTTTATTGAATATTTTTAATTTTGAAATTTTTTGTTATGTATATATATACATAGTTACATTGTTTTAAGCAATTTAAGTCAATCTAATATACATATATATCTTATATATATATATATATATATATATATATATCTTGTATATATGTATGTATATTTAATTAATTAATCTTATTAATATTAAAAAATTCGAAATATATATAATATATTTTCAAAAAACTTTGGAAAATTTTGTTATAACATTTGTAATAAATTTTCCTATTTTAAATTTAACTTTTAAATTACAAATTTTATTTTATTTCCGTTTCAAAATAATTTTGAAAATCAGCCTAAGACCTAATCAAATTGGGCATTTTCTATTTATGACAACCTTTGGGCTTACTTCACCTTTTGGTCTTAGACGGTAGCCAGATAGGACTGGGTACTTAGTTATCCTAACTTAGCCTTAACATTACTTTTCTAAATATCCTACTAAATTGGTAAGTTAATCGATTAACCTAAGCATGACTAATTTAGACCACATAGGCTATTGGGCTTAGGCCTGTCAATGGATGCTTTCGGATGTGGATAGTGTCATATCTGCATCTGCATCCGAAATCATTTTTGGATATCGGATATACACAACCGTAGATATGGAAGGATATCGGATAATTATCGTATCGTTTAACGCCTAATAAATCAAGAATTGTAAAAAGAAAATTTTAGTTTAACATAAATATTTTTCAATCCATTGATTATAAAAGTGTTAAAAATTAACAAATATGATGATAATAAATAGTTTCAAGTAGTTAATAAGCATTAAGCGTATATAATACGAATTACTAACTTAATAAAATAATAAATGAATATCTTTCACTGCACTAAAATACACATAATTTGAACTATAATTTTGATAAAAACCGAACGGAAAATTTTCGGACGCGGATGTCTTCGTATCCACACTTGCATCTGTTTTTCCGCATATCAGATATTTATCTACTTTTCGAATGCGGATGCAGATAGATTTCGGAGTTTTTGGGTATCCATTGACAGCCTTAATTGGGCTTCATACCATTGTTGGAACTATAGCAGCATGCAGCATGACAGATGGGTAAATTTCAATTTTTTATTCCATTATGAATTTTATTAGGCATATAAGGTCAAATTTTATTCAGATCTAATCTAAATTAAATTTTAATAAAAGCAATATTTTATTTTATTTGTAAATAAAGTTTTATTTTAATATTATATTTATATAATATAATAAATATGTATATCATATACACATGTGTGTGTACGTGTACATGCAATATACATAATGCACATGGTTTAGCATGCTCATGTGTTACACCGCAACTAAAATGTTAACCTATCCATATACATATGTATTGTTATATACATATAGATGTGTGTGCATACATGTATATATATATATATAGTTTTATACAGTATAAACTAATATTTGTAAAATATAAATGTTTGTGTGTATATTTGATAATATAATATAAAATTATTTGAAATATTAGCTTAAATAATCTTGAGTTTGGATTCAAATTTAAAATTTCAGATCTAGATCTACCTAAAATATCTACTGATTTCAAACTCAAAATAATTTATTAATTTGCTAAATAAATATGTACATTTAATATATATTTCACAAATGAATTATTTTTCATAAAAAAAAATATATATATATATACATATTATCTTATATACATATTATCTTATATACATATTAAATTAATTTTAAAATTTAATATAAAATAACATATATATATATATGTTTAATGTTAAGAAATAATTAAATAAATAAATGTATAGAAACATATAAGTATTCGGACGAATATGTTTGAAAAAATAATTTTTTCTTGAAATTCATGCGATTTTAAAATTGTTTTTCTAAATAAAAGATTTTCCTATGGAAATCATAAAAAATCAAAAAAAATTATTTACGAAAAATTATAAAAAACATATACATAATTTCTAAACATTTATATGTACATTTTATAATTTATATACATGTATATACTATGTAAAAGTAAGATTATGTTAAATATATGTGTGTGTGTGTGTACGTATATATGTATGTACACACGTGTGTGCGCACGCGCGGTTTTAATTACATATAATCATATGAATTTTTTTCCATTTTAAAATTTTGAAAATATATTATGTATACAAATTAGTGAAATTGTGTGTGTATATATATTTTTTCTATACTACTATATATACACACATACATACACATAAATATTAAAATCAATTTTTTAAATTGTTTTAAAGTATAAATTTATTTTGTAAATCAGAAACATGTTTTTTTACTGACCGAATAATATATGTAAACATACACACACACATACATAATTTTTTATTACAGACATCTATATAGTTAAAGCCTTGTTAAAGCCCCGTAAAATTCCTGCTATAGCGCATAGCTCTCTTTGACCGCTACACTATTTCAATGTAGCGCTACTTACTAATAGAACCGCTTTAATCCCCGCTAATTTCTACTACACCCACTAAATGAAGGCTTTTTAACACCTGCTTTAGCAATTAATATAGAAGATATTGATTTGACTAGTTTTCTTTTAAACCAAAACAATAAAGTTTGGGTAAAAACCTGTTTTTAATACATAAGTGCTCGATATAATTTATTGTAGTCACCAAATCTAGCATGTGTAAATCATGATATTCTCCGATTTTGTTATAAGTTTAATAATATTTCCTCTTCCTACACAAATGATGCATGAATAATAATAAATTAACTTTAAATGCTCGGCTTTATATCTAATGAAGCTTTTTGCACGTCCGTTATTTCCCGCTATATCTCCATTTTATCTCCGCTATAAGTTTTTACACCTCTACCACTATAGAATGCTAAGCGCTTTAACTGCACAGGCACATACACATGTATATTCATCCAATGGTTATAGCATAGACATATGTGGATTTGCGATAATATACGTATAAACTAAAGTGGTAAAACAACATGATAAATATATACATACATATATTAATGTAAATAGAATAATTATCTTATTATGGCTTAGTTGCAACATGTCGAAGCGTTGAATTGATGAACTCCCTAAATCTGTATCAAAACTTCAAAAATGAGCCACCAGGTTGAAAGCACCGACCACCGATGATGTAACACCCGTAATTTGACATTATTTATTTAATTAGCTAGTCAGTTAATTAATTAGGCACAAAAAATTAAATTTTTTCAAATGATGGAGTTTGATCACGAAACTTATACCATTATATTCGTAGCGAAATTTCGAGCAACTTTCATATTTGGAGTTTTGCGATCGGGGTCCAAATGAAGAAATTACGGACGAAAAATGAATTCGAAATGAAAATAATTCGAATAAAAAGCCAATCCAAAATCCCTTCTTAGATTTGTAATTCTAATATATGTCTTTACCCTTATATACATATGTCTTAGATTAAAAGGGATTTGAAGATGAATCAAAGGTTCTACTTCAGATTTGGAGCTTTGGATCGCTTTTAAAAGGCAAGTGGGAAATTCTATAGACTGTTGTAATCTAAAAATTATCCCATTGCTGTTTATTTGATTTTTATGCCTAACTGGATAATTGTATACGAGTTGTAGGCAACAAATTGAATATAATTTGAATATAATAAACATAGCCTACATATTCTTATTTATGAATTGATTTAGAATTGTTTACAACCTGGTCTGGAAATCAGTCCCAAAAGAATGAATTTAGAGTTTTGATTTGAATGAAATTTATTTCAGATCTAAAATAGGCTGTACAATAATGTTATGAATTTGGATTATTACGCTAATCTTGTTGTAATGCAAACTTTTCTATGTTTGGAATTATTGGAATTTAGATTCATTTAACATCTGTAAATTAGTTTGATTTCTTTCCTTTCTGAAAAAATACAGCGTTTGATCTAGCAAGGGATGGATGAAAAATAAAAAGAGAAAGAGATGTGTAAAGTATGAATTCATTGTTGTTTACACTATCTATTTTGGTAATAAAAAGAAATGATTATTGCTTGGAATTTCAAATGATGTAACCTTTTATATTTTAAAGCTAAATATTTTTTTTGGGACTAATCACTACAAGGAAAAACACTTTTGACAGCAGCTATTGTCAGCGTTTCTCCCTTAAATGCGGTCGACCAAAATCTGGAGGGAAATTTTTTACGTGTGAACGCTGAGAAAACTAAATAATATAACTTTGCCTCCGCATTTTTCACTTCGCCTGTTTGCTTTTCTCAGCCTTTCATCTTGTTAACACCTCCATCACCTAAAAAAGAATTTAACCACTCTTCCAGTCACTGAAATTCGTCTTCGTTACTGCCGCTTCATCGTTCAAACATCTCCATTCACCATCCTTTCGATTTTGAATCCAAATCATCGCCGCTAACTTCTCTTTCTACAGGTACTTATTTCAACTATTTGTCGATTTTATTTAGGTTTAAAACGGGTTCTTCAATTAGTTTAATCATTCATCAATTTCGATTTTGTTATTTCAGTACTGTTTCTTCGATTGCTAAATCAAAATTTGTTGGATCGATTTTGTTAGTAAATTGATGTTAATGGGTTTATTAAGATTGTTGTATGTTAATAAGTATACTAAGATTGTTGCATGCTTCTGCCTAATTTTCATTAAAGCTTCTTTTCATTGCATAGGCTAGTAGAGAATTCACTGGTATATTTCTTCCTAAATAAAAGCAGTTTGATTGCAAGAATTGTGAACATTCACTAGTACTTTCATCCTGTTGCAAATGACATTGAAGTATTTTGTATAAAACCTTGCAACAGGATGTAGGTCTAAATTCAGAAATTGAACTCAGATTGGAGGATTTAGGCTCTAAAGTGATAAATGCGTGAATTGTCTCTTTTGTGGACTTCCCTAAACTGAAAGCAAGAGAGATAGCCTGAAAAAGCTCCTCTTTAATTTAATCCTAGTGAATATGCAAAATTGTTGTTTTCATACATAGAGCATCCTATTTTACTGTATATGTTATTGTGAATTTTTTACCCAGATCCGAGTACTCCAAGACTACAAAATTAATATTTAAAAACAACAATTCAAGTGGTAAAGAATCGGTGGAGGTCGAAACTATTCAGACAACCATCAGACATCTCCTAGTCCTAGATGATGTCAAGGCAGCAAACTGTCGGGTATGTTAAACTTTATGGCCAATGGCTTCCTATCCTTGCTTTTTTCTTAAATCGCTGCCACTTATTTTCTTCAAATCATATCACTAATATTTTTGATTATTTCAGAGTACCCTCCCAAGCACGCAATAAAGAATAACCTTTGAGAACATTTCAAGCGACCACACGTACCATATCCTATCAATTTGTTAACTTGTGTTTTACTTCCAATGAGATATTATAGGCAATTTTTGACTATACTTGCTTTGCTGGTAACTGGATGTTGATATGCCAGGTTTAGTAGGAATCAATGGACTGAATGAGGTATTAACTATTAATAGATGAATAAGGTATGTAAACTTGCCTTTGTTGCACCGTTAGTGTTTTTGTAGAATATTGGCAAAATAATGTCACAATTATCTCTTACATAGCTAAACATAATGTTTTTTTTATTACTAAACACATGTATTACTTAGAAACATTGGTGGATGATCCCAAGCATATGGTTTTCATAATATGCGATCAATCTGGTTAAAATTTGTAATATTCGTAACAGAGAGACAATCCATCAGTAGTATTAAGTTGTGCACCCATAGCCCTTAGACAGTCATGCTCCAATGTATATACCATTTCAACTGCAAGTTTACAACACGTACCAAAACCTAGATGACATAGAAAGCAACCATAGACACTTGGATTATGTGTAGAAATTTTAAATGTATATGTCATCAGTTGATTCTTCACATAATTTAAATTGCGATCATATGGGTCACCCTCTTCATACTGCATAGGGCTACACAGCTCAACTGCTATACTAAGGAAAGAGTATGTATGCATTGCAAACGTAGTTAGCAAAACTGTTGTAAGAAGTAGGACTGATATCTTAAAAGAAAACATTTTTATGAGTTTATGTTTCTATTTGTGTTGAATGGCAGTAGTGAGATTTGTGAGTTTTTATTGGCAGTAGGGTGGTTGACTATGCTTTGATTTGTTTTCTAGTTGATAATTTTAATATGAGATTTATGTGGATCAAGTTAGCAGTCAATTTCTTGTTCACGGGTTTTTAACTTCTAAGAGCTGCTGGGTTATAATATTCCCATATTTTTTTGATTCTGATTACGTGTTATGTAATTTGGTTTACGCCACTGTATATATACAGTTCGATAAAATACACAATGTCTCCGATGTATTCATTATTTTAATTGCATAGTCATATGGTTGCATACACTAAAAGTCATTGAAGTCTGATTTTCTACTAGAAGCTAGTCGCTTTCTTATATTACTAGGATACCTTATCTTTTATTTACTGAAAAGTTGAAAATCATTGGTTTCAAAGACCTGCTTATTTTGATTGCACTGTAGAAAATTTTTAGGAAATCTTGCAGAAGCATACTCTTTTTAATTTTTAGTTTTATAAGATGCGCACGGTAGAAATGATACTGGTTGTTCTGAACAAGTCATAAAGTAGAGTTCTAATCGCAGGAATGTTTTGCCAAACATTTTTTGCCATAGGAAAAGCTGATGCCAATATTTGGTGTTTATATTACCGATTGCTGTAATAAGTATTTTTTTGTAAAAGAAAAGGGCCTCGTCCATAGCAGTTGTCCGATAACATTTGAATCCCTAGATGTTAGTCGAATGCTTTGCACTATGAAATCCATATTTGCTGTCATTGGATTATTATTGGCAAAAAACAGTTTTTGCTGGTATAAATGTTTTAACTGTTTGGTTATACAATCTTGAAACATCAACTATAATTTTGGCATTGTTTGCTTATTTCATTGTTGTGTTGTTTCAGTATATTTTTCTCTTTGTATTTTTAAGTAATAATGTTGCTTCCTAAACTCCTTTCATGTACAAGAAGTGACCAAAACAGAAGGGAAAATGATTTGCTTCCTATTCGTATTTTAATTGCCAACTTCTGCATAAAGAATCTTACAAAAATAAAAAGTTAGTTATCATCTTTCATTTAGCGAAATTTTATGTACCACTTTTTGTTTATCATGTTATTCGAGAAATACATGGTTGGACCTTTTTGTTTAACAGATCAATTCAAAACCAGCATGCTTTATCTCTTATTTATGTCAACAAAATTAAAAATATGCATATATTTACAATTTCTATGTCAGGGTTGTATATAGAAAGGAATAAGATTGGATGACTGGCTTTAAATCAAAAGTTGATTATTTTATACTATACAAAACATAGAAAGTATCATTTATCATCAATATATGAATGAATATAGTTAAATAAATTGGTCATCTTCTTCCTGCTATAGACTCAAAATTATATTAGTTTAATGAGTCCGGTACATATAACACAGGAATTAAACATATACAAACTGATAATAAAGTTTATAAGGTATGAGAAACATTCAGTATCTGTTATAAATTAAGAAAGAAATTGATAATAAAGTTTACTGACAAAATTAATAACTAAGGTTTGTTTTTAGTTTTTGATTAGGTGATAAATTGAACAGTGACGCGTGCAAATTGATTATTTTATTGCCACTGTCTATAATTTTCTCATGACTCCATTCTTATTCATTTCATTAATATGATCCCTTTATCACATGCATACGAAAAATATACTTGAAGATGAATATAATTATAAAAAATCATAATTCCAGTTTGTATATAATTTGAATAAACTTAAATTGCAAAATGAACACAGAAATAGAATATAAATATCTTCGTTGGGATTGTGATAAAATTTGTGGCCTCGTTTATAAATCATATTTGAATATCATCTTTTTTTTTCATTACTGGATTCAAATTTGTGACCTCATTTACATGCGAGGGCATTTCGTAAAGTTCACAGTAGGACCAAAAAATTGTAAATCTGTTCCATTCATTAATTTAGATGGTTGAGTTTGTAAAAAAAACCGAGTCGCTGCTAAAAAGAATCACATGAGCATATATTACCTGCCAAATTGAGCTATTTTATCGAGTGATGTTAGTTTACAGATCTTTTTTGCTTTATGCTTGAAGGTTGAAAATTTACTGATAAGATTAATTTATTGACTTCTTAAAATGTCTTTAGGATTGGGAGAAAAAAGTGGTTAGGAACTCTGTAGTAGCTCTACCACTTGTAATTTTTTAACAGCTTTTGAATTTGTAATTCACTAACTGAATCAATCTAGTGAAACATCATTGCTTAAATTCTGACTTGCTTTGTCTTCCGTGAGTATATTTACAATATTTTTTTTGTTAAAGAAGTTTTACAGATAGTTGTCTTCCATTCTAATACAAGCATCCATCATATTCCAATTTTTCCATGCAATTCAAAACATTTATTTATAAAAGGAGAATTCTGTTGTAACAGAATTTGTTTTTAGTGCCTTGCTTTTAATAGCTGTGTCAGTCCATGTAACGGTTTGGAATTCTAGAAGCTCACTTGGGTCTAGCTGTGGCAATTGTAGTGGTATTAACCGTATCAGTGACTCTGGTTAAATACAATGTTTTATTTAACATTCATTGATGCTCAATACTGGAAGGTTGATGGTTAACATTCTAGGCATAATTTTATGTAATGGGTTTGAGTGTGTATTACAAACTAAAGAAGAACACTTAATCTGGGTATTTCAGCGGAGTTGAGAAAGTGAATGCCAAGGAAAATAATGTGAGCAGAGCAAAGTGTTCACGGTCATTTGAGCAGAGTAAGAAGATTGATGTGGATGAAAGCAATTAATTTGCGATCAGCGATTATTTTATGTTTTTTTGTGTTGTGTGTATCATTTTTATGTATGTTTCATTATATGATTTTTTCAGTTGGTGCAAAAATAAAATAAAAATGTAATGTAACCATGTTATTCCATGTTAAGAAACAGGAAAACTAATAAATAAGAAAAAAAACAAATGTTTTCTTAGAACTGCAAACAGTCAGTAAGCTTCAACCTTTCCATGGGGTGGCTGCAATATTTGGTTGAATCTAAAGATGAAGAGGTGAACATTCTATAGTCAGAGAAACGCATAGATTTTTTTTTTAAAAATTATAATTACGAAAAAAAAAACAGCTTATACTTTGATTCAATTTTGGATTTTTGGAGTGTATTATCAAGTGAAAAAAAGATTTGGTATTAATGAAGAGGGACATTATTTTGAAATAACAAGATAGAATTATGGTGGTGAAATAACAAGATGAAATTAAGGTGAGCATAGCAAATGCCTCTGCTTTACCCTTGTAGAGTAGATTTGTAACAGAACAATAACTTTTGTTTCTGCAGAAGATGAAGAGTTTGAACCATCACCACATGGTTTCAAGAAAGAACAACCGATATATATGTAGGACGATGAAGATGCAGATGATGATGGTGTTAAGGATTCATGGGAAGATGATGAAGAACCTCAAAATGTAATTGAAATTTATCCTCTTTAGGGATGCTTTTAACATATTAACATACATTACATGATTGTTTTATCCTACATTTTTGAAATTATTGAAATTACTTGTGTCTGGTGTTTTGAAAAAATAATAATCATTGTTTATGTTAATTTTATTAACGAAACATGTGGACAACCAAAGTATTTTTGGTGTTTTAAAAAAAAATCATTGTTTATGTTAATTTTATTAACATAATGTATGTATAACCAAAGCAATTTTTTGACCTTAACATTTTAAAAATCTTAATCATTTGAAGACTACAAAATGGAAATTACCATGCCATCCTAATTTATGTATTGGTTCGCCTTATGTTTTGTTTGTTTTGCTTGATGAGGTTCAGCAGTATACATCAAATGCTGAAAAGGTAAACAGATAAAATTATTAATCGACCAATTATTTTTTAGCTAGCACATAATGTCTTCTTATCCTGTTAATTAATTTGGGTAGTACGTTATAGCTATGGTTTTCATTGAGAACATTCCTTCACCTTAACCTATCAAGAGACGGTGAAATGGATACGATTCAGCGATACATTAAGTAATTGACTGGGATTTTTTTTTGAGTTAATAGATCCAATGTAATATAGTTATATAACCACTCAAATTGCTTTGCAGTACGGAAGATTTTACATAGACTTCCAGCATTGGCGAATTCATGAGGCATCTTCAGCTTCTCCATGCTTTTCATGGTCAACTCAATCATGGTATTTATTGACATGCTTATTTAAGGTAAGTTAAGTATATAAATCTATTGATGTGGTAAATCTGTAGACATTATGTGCTTTAGAAGGCTTAGAACCTGGGTGACATATAGCCAACAACAAGTTTATAAATATTCTGTTGGTTTTATAAATCTTGAATCATTTGTCTGTAATTTGAAACATATAGCCAGCAACAAGTTTGCACAAATTCTATTTGTTTTTTAAGTACGAATACCTTTAAATATGTAACCTTTATATCTGTGTATCGTGCATTGCTGAATGTGTGTCAATACAATCCATGTATTTGTGCATGGTGCATTTGCACAAGAAGAAACTATATATCTTGTTTGACATTCATCTTCTCTACAAAATGGTACTTGGGCTTACATGTTAACATTTTATTCAATCGTTCAATTTTGGATTTGATATCGAGCTACTATCCAATCTCACTTGATGCTACTGGAGCAAAATGGTCACTGGCTAGTCTTGCTTCATTCATATACAGGGTATGTTGACTTTAGAAAATAAGTAGCTTTTAAATATGCAATGTTGAATAATGGTTAACTTCTTGTGTCCTACTTTTGGTTGCAGAGGTTGGAGTACTCTTATTGATGAACGGATGCTTGATTGCGAAGTTAAAGGCAAGTCTCTTTTACAATTTACAATTTATTGCTTATTACTGCTGCTAAAATAAAATTGAATTATAAGACTCGCAATTTGATCGAATTGACTACTTTAGCAAGGCGATTGAGGAGTGGATTTAGGGATTTTCGCAAGTGGTTGAAGTCAGGATTTGAGTTTGGAGTGGTTAGCTCTGGTGGTGGAAGTGGTGAAGCTGGCGAGCAAGGCAGGGGACAATTGAGGTAGAGGGTTGGTAGTATGATGTGGCTAATGGCAGACTGGGTTGTGGGATGATGTTGTTGGCAAGCAGGTGTTGATGACAAAGGGGTGGGTTGTGGGTTATGGGATGTTTGTTGTATCAACTGGTGATGTAGGAGGGGATGGAGGTTGGTCAGGTTGAAGTTTATGGTGGTGATGAAAGAAGATGTGTAGGGGGTTGTGGTGATGTTTGTATGTGGAGATATTATACAGTGCAGTGAAGTATGAGTTGTAGAAAGACATTGTATGAATGAAAGAGGTTGGCAAAGAAGTGATGTAAGTGTGGGTAGTAGCTTTGTGTGTACGGGGATGCAATAGTGGTATGTATGCAGTGACAATGTGTGTACAGGGATGCAATCAGTGAGGGAATACGATCTCATAATTATTTTAATGACATTGCTATTAATAATAATCATTTCTGGTCACAGAAGTATATGCTGCAAGAAAGAAGAATGGTATTTACATACCAAGGGATCGCTATCTGCAAGAAGAAGCGGAGAAAAAGGTTACTTCATCATATACTTCTACATTTTCTTTTCAATTTGTTAACATTTTGTAAATATGTATCATACTGGAAAAAAATGTGGTGTGATTGTAAAGGCCATGACAGAAAAAATTGAACGCATGGAGCTGGAATCATAGTCAAAGGATAAGGTACTTAATTAAGCTTTATTATACTGAAGAGTATAAATAATTTTGGCAGTTTGATCAATGTGTTGTGTACTGCACAGCAATTAGCCGGGCTTCAAGAGCTCTACAATTCTCAACAACTCTTAATTGCGGAGCTTCCTGAGAAACTTGAAACAACACAGGTGACATTGATTTTACGAGTGTTTGTCCTTACTGTGATTTTTATCACTTTCAGACTTTCAGTTGTTTATTTTCTTGTGATACTAACACAGAAAAAGTTGGAAAACACTGAATATGCTTTGCTAGACTTGGAAGAAAGATGTCAGCAGGCAAACAACACGATTAGTGAAAAAGAGTTTTTGATATCTAACCTCCTCAAATCAGGTGAATACAGCACCCTTATAGTTTTAAACTACGTACATTTACCCTACCGCTTTAAGTACAGTACCATATTCACAACCAGTATAAAGTGCAGTGCCTGTATTAACTAATGTATTTATTTTTATCACGAATTCTCTATATGAACTATTTCCCATACATTGTTTTGTGCAAACTGCAGTTCAATCTTTGAAGTAAATGTATTTCCTGAGATAGCACTTGATCATCGGTTTGAGTATAAATCTCATTATAAATCTCATTGTTCCAAATAAATTCAACTATAACATTGTCAAACCAATCTTCTTTTTGCAATGGGCCAGTCTAACTGCTTAGCTTTAGAACACATTGGTAACATACTTGTGCTAGTTTAATTCATTTACATGTATATTGGCTAGGTTTCGGCTTAACATACCATATAGTGATTTTTTTGGCGCAGTTAAGCATTTTAGCATATGAAACTTCAAATTTTTAGATGGCGTTTACTCACTTAATTTAAAATTTCTTCATTGCAGGTAATTAAAGATGGCGATGACACATTCTTCTTCCGTAGCAAGTAGCAAGCATATGAAACTTTTTAGATGCACATTTTGTTGTTGGCATTTGGTGCGGACTTACTGTATTGATATTATATTTTTGTTTAACATATAACGTGTCTTTGTTTAACAGAATTTGTGGCAACTTGGTTTACTTTGTTATTTTTGTTTATGGATATTATTGAAACTTGGTTTATGGATGTCTTTCGTTTATTAATATTGTCTTAACTAGTTTATGTAACTAATTAATAGTTATTAGAACATGTTATATATACTAGTTGCTTGAATATACTCAAAATATAGTTCTGGAATATTCAAAAATAGAGTGGAATATTAAAGCTATTATATAAATAGAAGACAGCGTCTGATTAATGCTGTCAATGAAGAAACAACAGCGTTCAATTCGTGCTGTGATTATATTTAAATAGTCAATAATAGCATTTAGTACATGTTGTCGAAATAGTTGATGATTCAATAACAGCGTTTATAAAAAGCTGTTGTAAACAGTTAAAGTAGAATTAAAACATCTCCGACAACTAAATTATCAACGCTGTAGAAACATAATACAGCATGTTTGAAAATGCTGTAAAAAAATTATTGACAGCTTGTACGAAACGCTGTCAAAGTGATGTTTCAACAGCGTTTATCGAAAAGCTGTTGTAAGTTCTGTATATACGACAGCATGTCGTTATACAGCGTTTGAACTAACGTTTTTGTATCGTATTACAGCGTTTATCAAACGCTGTTAAAAGCCTTTTGTGGTGCAGTGAATTTATGATAATTATAGTGGATAATCCTTTTAAATATGATTCCAACAATTAAACATGGAAGAGAATATTTTAGTGAGGGCATATCACTAGAATATATTTGATAAAAGTAGATATTCATACATAATTTACTGCGCTTATAATAATTGACTAAAAAGTTAATAATGACGCTTACACGTAATATTTGCGTTTAGGATAATCAAGTAATGAGAAAGGAATTTAAAATGGATTGTAACTCCAATAAATAGGAAATAAATGGCAATAAATATGGAAGTTGCAATAATTTGATATGGTAAGTGGATTAATGGGACTGATAAATAAAGAAGTTGAGTTAATAAAAATGGAACAGATATAAAAATTACTAATTTGAAATTAGTAATCATGCATAAATGTCTTAGGAAATGTCAATGATTTTATAAACAAACTGACATTTATGAGCATAAAAAGGGATATATGGATAGATAAGTATTTAAGATAAATCCTATTGCCTTAAATAAAAAGGGAATTAGTAAACTTAAGTCCAATATCTACCTAAATAGTAAAGACTTAAGATAGTTAATTGGACTTAGTAGGTTAGTAATGCGAGGTCAATAAAGTCACTCGATGGAAGACTGCCATTCACTTTGAAGCTACCAGCAGTCGGATGCACTTACTACTGATATGAGATATCACTAGTCCTTAGACCAATGATAATGTTAGAGATTAGGCCTGCTTTCTTAATTGGAAAGTATTAAATGGTCCAAGTTTGAGCTTAGGAGTGGTGAGGGATATCTCCATAAGAGTTCGCTTCTAGTTTGAGGATTAAGTGGCTGTAAGCTCCGCCTCTCTCCTAAAAGGAAGTATTAAGTAACCTAGTGAGATTCAAAATAAATAAGGATGTCTCAAAAAGGGTTACTTCAGTGTTGAGGTATTAAGTGGCTGTAGGATCTGCCTCTCTACCGAAAGAAGTAACCTAATGAGATTCCATATTTATAATTAAGAGTGACTGTGGATATCTCGAAAAGGGCTCACTTTGGGTTTGAGGTATTATGTGACTGATATAAGGGTTGAATTTTCTCCTTAAAAGAAGTATTAAGTAACCTAGTAAGATTCCAAGCGATATCAGTTAGATAATACTAGTGAGGAGTCCGCCTAGGTGTTAGGTATTAAATGACAAAGGCCTACATATAAATAGGTGTTAAATAGTCAAGGGTCTGCCCGGTCCTTATTAATCAGGTATTAGGTGACCTGGGTACAGTCACTTACATTGCTAAGGCTGTAACAACGATGGTACCAATGAGGAGTCCGCTTGAGGATAGGTATTAAATGACGTAGGACCTGCCTAGAATATAGGTATTAAATGGTTAGAAATCCACTTAGTCCTTTTAAAGGTATTAAGTGGCTTGGATACTGTCTCTTACATGGCTATGATTTTATTGGTGATAAACATGGTAATAATTAGACATTAAATGTTGGAAGCCCTATATAGTGGTTAGAGGTCTTTGTAGCTAGGACCCACCGACCATTGACAGTATTGTTAGAAAACCACCTTGGGAATAGGTCTTAAATGACAAAGTTTATTTTAATTGAGGTCTTAAATGGAAGAGTCTGCCTATTTCCCATTTAAACGTATTATAGAAACCCGCTTCATACTTAGAAGTATCAAGAGGCAAACGGGTTTAGAAGTATGGTATGGTTAATAAGGGTTCATCGGTATTTTGTACCTTGGGAAGGGGAAAGTAAGTAATCGTGTGTGAAATACAAGGTTAGAGTTGCTAACCTCAATAGACGTAACAATTAAATGGAAACCTATGATTTATGTTATGGACGGTTTATAGATTTTTCCTCCAGAATGTTATTCTAACCCCTCCTCATTATGACCCATAGGATAGATTTGGAAGAACATGTCACTAGAACTGGATGTGCTTTATTGTTGGAGAAGTCTTCTCTCATGCTTGATGCTGCTGTGACAATTTGTTATCCAAGGAATACCTTAAATTCCAAGATAGTAGTTATAGTCATTATTGTTATCCTGTTATTGTTTTCGTTGTGAGTTTAGATTTATATCAATCTCTGATAATGCTTATGCCTATTTGTAGGAACCAAATCCAACGATCTGTGCTTTGATGGACTCGTGTTTTGAGTTTTATCTAAATTTAGGCCCATTAAGGTACGTGTTGTTGCATTTGGTATCAGAGCCTAGGTTAGCAGATCTGAGAAATTAGGATAAACTAAGAGAACGTTTTTGTACTTTCCTATCTACTAATGTTATATTTTTAATTATATTCTAAGAGTTTCGACTATAAAAGTAGTTGTAGTTCCACTCCGAGGGAATGGACAAAGCAACAATGGGTTGAAAATGTCTTAGAGTAAAGATTTTCACGCTGACTCCAACGTACCCCATGAAGTGCTGGCGATGCATAAAGCGTTGTTGTGAAGAGCATAAGTACGACATAAAACAGAATCCTAGAGACTTGAGGTGTTCGGCTCGATGGTCGAGATTCTAGCTACCTTGTGATTTTGGATTTTGATGATAATTTCCAGTCGGAGACATACATTTATTACAAATGGACGGAAAATTAGTGTCTTTATGTCGCAATTGTCCAAAAGCAAGTTTTTGCTAGGGTACATTCGTTGATCACCTCTTTGATGGCAAATCGGATTCTTATTTGGAGAATTAATGTTAATTCCATAGTCTAATACATGTGAGAGAATTTTTATAAAGCATATTTTAGAAATACCTTAGAGTTTGGAAAAAGGGTTTTCAAAGGGTTTCTTTTCCCAATGATTTATTTTGGAAACTTTTTGTGTGAAAGTTTTAAAATTTTAATTTTCAAAGAAACACGTATATTAATACGTTGGTCCTGTTAAGAAACTTTTAGTTTATAAAAAAATTAAATTTTGAAGTCCTTAAATATTTATACGTATATATCGGTAAAGCCTTAGTTTTGATTTTTAGCAAAGACATAGTTTTCCATTTGAGAAATTTATGTTTTATAAGAAGGTTTTTGGATACCCTGAAGTATATATAAGTTTGAATTTTATGGGAGTTTTTGGTATGAAATAGTTTCTATTATTTACAACAAGAATAAAGGAGCATATATTTAGCTCGATGATTTTTCGATTTACAAAATTGAGGTTTTTATATTTTCTCTCTTTAAGGTACAAACAAAATAGGAATGATATTCAATTTTAATGGGATATGTAGTTTGAAGTGTTGTTGTATTACCGCTATTGGAAGAAATATTTCCATGCAAAGTAGACAAGAAATAGCAGCTGGAGTATTTTTGGGTTTTTGGAATTATTATTGGTCGCAGTAGTTTTGTTGGGACTACTATGAATTGCTGAAGCATGATTAGGGACTAGGCTGTAGGCTTTGATACCAACGTGATAAGGGCAGGAATTTTTCGGATCGTATTGAATTGAAGAAGACGATGCAAAATGGTTATTATTATTTAATTTGACAATAATTGGGTCTAGGTTCAATTAACATCCAAAGCCCGTTTAGCATTGACCACTTTGCGGTAAACCTGGAGAGGTCTACCAGTTAACATGTTACGGCACAACTTGAATCTGGAATGGAACTATAAAAGTCGTATCTGAATTTCTCCAGTTGCCTTCTTTCATTTCTACTTCCTCTACGAGCCGAACCCAATCTCCATCCTCGTCCTCATCCAAGCATCAACCTCTTTCTTCCGTTTCTCTCCTAGGTGATGTCATTTTTCCCCAAGAGCAGCAGTCTCATCTCCCCTCGTGCTAATTTTGCACGTTAGTTCTCGCCCGCCACTACTCAAGATCTAAACTCTATTCCCTCCCTTCGATTACTTCTTGGCCCAAGACACATTTATGCACTGTCGGTTTTTCCTTACTCCATTATGGTCTTAACCCTCAAGAAACCACTTGGCTAGACCAGAATGAGTAGAAGATTTCGTCGCTTTTGAGCTAGAAGCGCTAATCATCATGGTAGGATTTGCACCGATCCTCTGCTTCGAGACTTTGAGCGGGAATGTTACTCGTGCTGCATCTTCCTTTTCAATAGAGGTAATAGTTTGGTTCGTTCATGAGTGAAGGGTGTCTTGATTGAGTTGACTAATGATGATCTTGTTGAGATTTCGGAGGCCTACACGAAGGATGCGAACTTGGAAGATTTTGAAGTGACCAGCTCAAAGATTTTGCAGCAGATCATTTCTCAAGATGTAGAAGTTTAGATTATGGATAACCTACGTCCGACTGTCTGTCTGATTATGTGCACTATTCAGCACAACGTCATCCGTAAGACGGAAAATTATGATTGGATTTATCTCATGGTGTAGAAGATTCCTATGCTAGTATTGACGCCGTCGCCATCAATTAGAGCCGCACCCTTTTGATTATATTTGTTGATCAAGGATTCGCACTCCACATAGTCACTTTCCATATTTTCATTTATGTGCTCTCGTCCTATGTGCATCGAGAGGCGGTTTAGTAGAAGGTTACTTCTGCCATCATTAGATCCTTCCTTTGGAAGATGGCAATTCAGAAGCCGTCAGCAATACTAGCAGTGCCAACGGTATGAGATTGGGTGCATAGCTGTCACGCTATGACCATTCAAGGGTTGCGGCAGTGGATTGAGCTCCAGCCGTAGAGCAAGGCATCTTGTAATCTATAGGCATTATTTTCGCATTTATGACGTTATTGTCTTTTCCCATTCAACATTTGTTCTTTTTATGTAGGTTGTTTGGGTTGTAACCGTTAGTTATCCCTTGTAAAAGGCACGCACAATATTATGAGTTTTTAATTTATTTACTGTGCTATTATTTCTAGTTAAGCGAACAACTCCTATATATGCATGGTAAAGAAGCAGTATAAATATAAGAATTTCATAAAGGCACTTGACTAGTAAATGCAATATAAGACTTGAAGTTTAGAATAGTTGGAAAATTTTAGCGAAGGACATGACAAATTTGTTTTGATATCACATGTGATTGCTCATGTTCCTTAAAAGATAATTTTTTTGAATAATAGATGTGATGGCATTTTAAAATAAAATGTCGAGTTTTTGGATAAAGGTTAATCGTATATTTGGAATTTGGTTTATACATTAGCGCATAACCGACTTCCGACTACGCTGAAATTGTGGCTTGATTTATCAATTTTTTTGAGAATAAGATATTTTGAAAAGTTTTCCATTAATTTGAAAAGTTGACTATTGGAAAAAATTGTTTTGTGTTTCAATTATTTTTGACTCTTAAATTATTTTTAGACTTTTTGTCCAAAAATTTGATTTCAAGGGAAAATGTGCGTCTAAATATTTTAGGATACAAATTTAAAAGTGAGAATGAATTTTGTGAAATCTTTGATTTTAAAGGCCACATATTTGGCGTAGGGAAGACAAATAGAGTTAGAATTTATGGATTTTACAGTGCGTTAGGGTTGATGATGTGATAAATGCAAGCGATAACAAGGGAAAAGCTGTTTTAGCCTTGGAATTTCTATTTCTGTAATAACCCAGATTTTTGACATCTATTAATTGGTAATTAACTAGATTAAATTATGAGAAATACTGGTTTATAAGCTGAACAAATAAATTTTGATAAAAATATATCTGGATATAAGTATTAATTTAATAATCTTCTTATATAATTATTTTAATTTGCAAACGTATCTTTCAAGCAAATATAATATGCTATCTATTTACTATTATTCATATATGGTTTGTAAATAAAACTATGATTTAAAATTCAAAGTAAATATCTTAAAAATAATTTAGATTTGAAACTCTACATTTTAAATACTAGTGTATATACTTAGTTATTGATTTAAAATATTAATAACTTAATCATAAAAATACAGTACAAATAATTGATAGGTTTCATAATATTAAGAAAATCTTTCGGAGCTTCATAGTTAATAAAATTAACTAAAATAAAAGTATAAAGAAATTATAAATTAAATATAAATAATTGCTTAAGACAAGCAAGGAAACGTCATACTAATGCAAGTGTCGAAATTTGTTCTTTAAAATTTATTTATCAACTTACAAGCGTTAATTTCTTCAATATATATATGTATGTATGTATGTATGTATGTATGTATGTATGTATGTATGTATGTATGTATGTATGTATGTATGTGCATAAAAGAAAATTGTTTTGAAGGAAACTAAAAGCTATACAGTTTATATCCTCTTACATATACTCATCTCTCGATTTCTTTCTCTTTTCTTTTTCTTTCAAACAAACAAAACAAGAGAAAAACCAAACTAACAAACTACTTCAAGTTTTCTACAAGAAAAGCAAGATTCAAATTCAAATTTCAACTCAAACAATAGATCAAGATTAGATTAAAGATCTGGTTGCAGTTTCAAATTCCTGCTCCTCTGTTCAATCAAAAGCGATTAAATATAACCTTCAAATGCTAGATCTATTTTATATTCTAATGCATGTGATAAATTCTTGAAGTAATGATGTGAAAATGTTTTGCATGGATGTAGGAATGAATTTTTACTGTGTATATATCTGTGCATGTCTTGTATATGAATATACTTGCTTCTGCTTTGATTTCAACAGGCAAAACAAGTTCAAAAATCAAATTCTCTTTTCCAAATCTCTTTTGGGTTATGACCCTTAAAAGAAATATGTTAGTATAAACCAGATTCTATTTTTAAAAACATTTTTAAGTATAATTATTAAGTAGATTACTGGAAACAAGAATAACAGTGGAAATCATTTCAAATCAGAAAAAATCGATTATCTAAATTTGGTGTTTTGATCATGGATACTGATTCGTATTGAAAAATGGTGAATTTTCATAATAATATCATGATTTTTAAGTTTATGGTTGATGGGAATTTGCGAGATGAACTGAATTTGCACTTTCATCGATTTTTGGCGATCGGAGGGAGGTTGGATGTCGTGCTTGATGCTGGAGGAAGCTTGAGTGATGGGGGTTGAGGGAAAAATGATCAGTGGATTTCTAGACTACCGCGGTGGCCTGGCGACGGCGATCTAGGGTTTTGAAGCCTGTTTTGGTTGACGCTGTTTTCGAGGGCAATGCATTGTCGTTGTCGCATCAGAGTCGATCAGAGGTGGGAGAAACGAAGCGTGGTTTTGTGATGAAGGGTTGGACGTGGCGGCGAGAGTACTGGTGATCGGGTTTAGGCGGCGTGAGGTGATTTCGACGATCTGGTTTGGGTTCCGTGAAATGCTCGTTTAGCTCGATTTTGATTGGCATGCGTGATCGATGTTCTGGGTGGTTAGGTCAACTGAGGGAACGTCAGCGATATGCTGGAGGTCGCAGCGATGGTCAGAGATGACCAGATAGGTGTGCATGGTGCACGCGTGTGCATGGTTCTAGGTAATGTTCGTAATAGAGGAGGGAAGAAGAGAGAGTCGGGGGAAGAAGAAGATTTCATCGGGTCAAGCCCGGGTTTGTTCACAAGTTTTATCGAGAGAGAAGATGAAGAGAGAAGGATCGAGTGTTGGCTCGAGGAATTTGGTCTTGGGCTCGGGTTTCTTAAATTAATAAAATGGTAGTAATCTATAAACAAAGTTTCAAAGAAAAAAGAGATAAACAAAGTTTCAAAGCAAAGTACTGATCAAAGTTTTAAAGCAAAATTTCTTGAACAAGTTTTCAAAGAAAACTCCAAATTTAAAGTTAAATGATTTAAAATTGTTTTGGGTTTTGAATAATTATATATTAGGTTAATTATTTAATTTATTCCTAAGTGTTTCAAATGAAATTTAATGATGTAATTAAGTAAGTGATTAAGATAAGTGTATTAAACTTTAATTAATCAAAAGGTCTCAAGTAATTTTGAATATTAAAAATAAATTAATTTCATAAATTTAATTTAAATAAAAATTTAATTAAGTAATTAATTAAGATAAATGGTTTATCTTAAATTAATTTAGGACTTAGTTAATTAAAGGATAATTAACTAATTAATTTCAATAATTAATTAATTATAAGAATAAATGGTCTATAATTAGTTAATGTTAATTAAGCGGGATTTAGAAGTAATTTATTTATTTTGTGTTTAATTAAATTAATTAGGAATTGCATAACTAATTAATCTTGCTTGTGAATGATAAACTTGAATTGAATGCCTTGGATTGTTCGATATCTCTGATATGTAATTTATAATGTTATGCGATATAAATGTTTTGGATTAAATTATTGATAAATGAATCATTTGTTTAATTGATATCTGTAATGAATTTCTATGTGAATATGACATTCTGAAAGTTTAAATTGAATTATCTTTACTTAAATAACTTGGCTTAAAAGATGGCATTGGATTCGAAGAGATCAGGGTCGGATATCGGCAATATCCGAAACCACTTCGATTAGTAAGTACAATAATTCTTTATAGATTTGATTTTAGAATCAAATAGGCCGGAATGGAATAAATTAAGTAACATGGCCATTTAAACTATGTAACAGTACTTAGATATTGTTTTGTAATAAGTGGTTGACTATAACAGGTTAAGAAATTGTAGTGGGGGTACGAGTTACCCTTGTTTCAACAAGTTTTATAACTTAGTATTTCAAGTTAAATGGGTTTGCTCATGCTGGTTTTCAGCCTGACTCAGGTGTTACTTTATTGTAATGCTCGGGTCAGACCGAGTATTACAGATTTTCAGGTTAGAATGTTCCGGAGCTCAGGAGATGTAACGACCCGTTGAATTTGATAATGTTAAATGAATTAAATTAATATGTTTCTAATCTAATTTAGAATAAAATAAAGGTCTTAAGATTTTATTTGAGAAAAACGTAGTAATTTGTTATAGTAATTGGAATTTAATGTAACAATTTAATAGTTACATGGAAATAGATTTGAACTATGTAAATTTGCACACCTTGTTATAAGTTAAATATAAGAAACCAATATAAATGTGAATCAGTGAATATTAATAAAAATATTTACTAGAATGGAATTCATTTAATATAAAATAAATAGTGGAGATTGTACATTTGGTTGTAATAATAAATAGTGACTAAATAAAAGTGTCCGCTGGAATAAATCAATGAAATAAGTGTGATAAGTAATTTTATTGAATGTTGTCTCTAATAAATGTACTTGATTTGGTAATTTAGATATTTATACGTAAAGTATATATATATAAAGATATATTGATTCCAATAGAATTAATTGGAAATCTAATATTAAATATAATGTTGGTAGCAATTGAAATTTACTGTTTTGCAAAATAAATGAGAAATCAAGTCAAATGTGAATTATACCGTAAAGGATCAATTCATTTAAACAGTAGGATTGTAAATAAATAAACATTCTACGTAGGTTGCAATTGGACAATTTATGTAGTTTAATGGAAAATCAATTGGAATTAATTACCCTAAATTGTGTAGTTAGGGTAGTTTTGATTTGTCACTTAAGATGGAGGATTTTTATAAAATGTAATAAATGCAGTTTAAAATTAAGGCATTGACGTTTGGGTATTTAAGAAGTGATAAACTAAAATTTATTTATTTATTTGAAAATTTGAAATCCAATTTGTGGATTTATTGCAAACAAGTGAAATTTGTGTTTAACCATTACATCGATAGGAATAAATTAAATTTAAGGTTATATTAATAAAATTTGGACTAGAGAAATGATATGAATCGGTTTTAGAAGCCTTAAATATAAAATGGGAAGTAGACGAGATTTCACGTTACAACCATTTTAAAAAAATCCTGATGTATGTAGAAATATTAATGAAATATAACGTAAACCAATGTTGAATCAAAAGAATAGAGTCAACACTTATTTATTCATTTAATGTGATATAACTACGAGTATGATTTGTTGCAATTTACATGGAAATCTAATATATAGGACATTACCTAAAAAGGAAGAGTAGATAAAATTTATGATAAACATATTTGTATATGAAGGTTATTGATTTAAGGAGAAATTGGGCAAGTTTTATGTATTTGGGTTAAGTGCAACCTTTAATAGATAAATTTAGTGCAATTAAAAGAAATTGACATTTAATATTTCGATAACTTAAAATTTGATGGGATAAGAACATTTGGGTAATGAAGGGATGACAAATATTAGCTATGATTCTAGAAGGAATTAAATAGATAATGGGAAGATTAAAATCAGGTTCTAAGCAATAATTATTAAATAACAGGATTTATTAAATTTAACGTTGAATACTACGTTACTGAAATTCAAAATGGACTTTAAGAATAATATTGTGAATCATGAACCAAAGTATGTGGCATCCCTATTTGGATAAAGAATGAGTATATAAAAGTTAAAATCTAATATACGGGGTTTTGAGCATTTAATTTTATAATTCTTAAATATAGGAAAGTGCAGAAATTAACACTGCAAATTGATATACTTATAATTTTAATTCACATCCAAGCCTGTTAAATCATTTGAAAATGATTAAATTATATAAGTAATAAAATTTGGACAATTTTAGAATATAATATAAAATTTGGATTATTTGTAATTTATTTTAATTTAATTAATGAATATAAAAATAGCCATTTTTGTCACGGACTCGGATTTCGACGAAACCAGTTTCATCGGATCCGTATCGATGAATTATTATAGGGTTTCAAGTTTCGTATCGATTGGACTTGTCGTTTGATCGTATGGGCGTGAAACGCCTTGAAATCAATTTTAATGAAATCAATTTGAAATCAATTTGGAAATTTTGTTTTCAGCATAACTTCTTCATACGATCAAATTTGGACGTGAAACTTTTTCCATCGCGTTCAGAATATTTTAAATTACCTATTTGGATATATAGATTTAATAAATTCGGTTCCGAAGGCATAGCGGGCTTTTTGGGCCATAGTTTATTCCGCACGTTCATTCTACGGTCTATCTACGCTACCTCTAACCCTCTATATAAACCCAGCTATTCAGCCCTAGCCTCCGCCTAATTTCATTTATCTGCGCGTATTTCTTCAAGCTTTTCTTCTTCTTCAATGGGGGCTAACCCTAGATCCAGTCAGTTCAAAAACAAAATGAAAATTCAAAATCTCCAGAAAAATTCCACAAAAATATATGTCAATGTTCTCGGAAAACGTAATTTCTTGGTGAAATTCGTTTTTCGAATGGAGTTATAGTTTGCCCAGAAAAAATTCAAAACTGTCCAAACCGTTCATCATCGCCGTAACAAACTTCGTCTGATCGTCGAATGGCTTCTGGGTATTGTAGAGTGGACGATGGGGTTTGCATCAGTATAGTTTTTGGGTCGAATCAACGGCTAGATCTTCGTGAAATCGCGATTTAGGGTTTCAGCATGCTAACTTTGGGGCGGCGGCGCGATTACCTGCAAGGCGCTGGAGGCGTGCGGCCTCAGGCCGAAGGAAGAGGGGGACGAGCCGAGTTCAACGGCGGCAGTGCGGTGCTCTCTGGTGGTCGATGGTGGACGTGGTTCTTCGGTCAAAGGCATGCGTTTGGGTTCGAACGTGAGGTGTTGGGTCGCGTTATTCCTGTAGCTGAGAGGAATTACGTGGCATATGAGTGTGATGTAGGTGAAAGTGTCCATTCCTTTGTTTATTTTAATTTACATTCAAACGCAATTTTCAGCATAACTTCTACATACGACCTCAGTTTCACACGAATTTTTTTTTGTTAGGATCGTAATTTAATTCCGGACTTGATGACGCTAGTTTGGACGAATTCCGAGATGGGCGAATTTTTGGGTTTAAATCGAATTTAAATTCGATTTAAATTCAAAAGGTGAGTGTTTTAACCCACTCACAACTACTAGAAGCTTTTATGTTTGTTAAATTAATTTTAGAAATGAATAGAAATTTATTTATGAGTATTTGGCATATTTATTTTATTCATATCTGTTGAATTGCATTTATTAAATTTAACTGTTAAGTTAATTAATTTATTGCGTATAAATTTATAGTTAAAATTTATTTGTTTGTATATGAACTGCTAGTTAACAGTTATATAATTTATTACTGAATATAGACTGTAGATTAATAGCTGTTAAATTTAATTTGAATAAAATTGCCAGTATTACCTGTTATGTAGTACCAAAAATAATATTGTTATTGATTGATATTGATTGATGATTTCGATTTGGATGATGGATGATGTTGATGAATGGATGTTTATTGTATATCATTAAATTGCAAATTATCATGCATATTTCATTCCATTCGGGATTGTGGTTTGAAATGATATATAACCGCAAAATTTTATATTTTTTTAAATTGCGGATTGAAATGATAAATATCCGTATCACTTGACCATAGGATAGAAAATTATATACAGGCACCGCGGTCTATATATAACTATTTTAATGTGATTTCTATGGTTTGGATGGAATACGGTTTCTAATAATCTTAAATTTTATATTGTATAAATATTATTCTTCCATATATATACATATTAAGTTGAAAATTTTGAAATTAAAAGGTGTATAAATCTCTTTATTAAAAATGGAAAAAAATTAAGAAAATGGAGTTTGATAATTTATATCATATGTTTAAATGTTAAGTTTGGAAATTTTAAGATATGATATTTATAATTGGATTTTTCCCAAGATAAATTGAAATGAATATTCTAGTATAATTTGAATTGAAAAAAATATATATTTTATTACTAGAAATTGGATTTTTTATTTATTTATGGATTTTATGTGAATATTCAAGACTAATTAATAGAACATTCGATTTGTTGAAAGAATAAAATCCAACTTTAGTTTGAAATATTAATACTCCAAATGGATATACGTATATATATATATATATATATATATATATATAAATTGAAGTGGTTTTGGAACTTGAGAGAGATAATACAAATTTTGGTTTAGACTTTAATAAAGAAATGTATTTGTAAAGCCATGAGAACTATTTTCCTTACAAAGTAACATTTAAGTTACACCTTTTAATTCATATACCGTTGAACATCCAAACCATTCAAGTTTTAAAAGTTATGGTTTTAAATTATGAATTTCGAAATATTATGCTTTGAAAGGATATTTGGCTTTCAGACGTTATAAATTTTAAAGCATTTGGATTTTTGAAAAGGTTTATATTTGGGATAAAGGATATCATATTGTTTTGGGTTTTAAAATGATATCTTATTCATAATTTTAAATGGAAATGTTTATTCTGGTTTTAAAGTATAACCTATTTTTAAATGACCGCGGTGTTATAATAACGATGGGTTGGCAAAGAGACCGGGATCGGATATGGACATACTCTCCGTCGATACCGAAAACCACTTTGACTAACCGTGTACGCGGTGGAGATTCCAGAATGAAGTAGGTGGTGGCGACGTTTCCTGTAAGGTAAATACGTAGACCCGACTCCCGTGAGTGGGCATAAGGTGGCTAAAACAGGAGCGATTCTCAGGCCAATGAGGTCATTCCTCTGATCGGACCCTCCTCTTCGATATTATACTTTGATTTTGGATTGATTCAGTGGCCACTTCTATATTTTAATTTTGGGGAGTTAGTCCGAGGTGGGCGGTAACTGCGGCTACGCGTTTCCACCAGCCTGGATAGCAATTGGTATATCTACCCTGGCATTGCCTAGTTGTGCCGTGTCACCTACCATACCGAGCCTTTACTACGAGTTTCTATTTGTGTCGTACCTATGGAGTATCCTCTGGTAGCTTCCCGATCAGGAGGTATTACGGTACTGTATAGACTATTGGCATTATTTGTGTTAAGGGCTATATGGGTAACCCCTTAACGCTATTAAAAGTAAGTTTATTTTATAAATAGACACTATTATAATAGCGCAATATACTACATAGTAAATAGTTTAATGGATCCTTAGGAGATGTAAATCCCGAACATCTCTTGAGTTACTGTACTCATATTTATTTCTGTTAATTTAACTCACATAAGATCTTTTAGTCTGACTCGAGTGTTTTTGTCTTTTCAAATTCGCTCGGGTCAGTCCGAGCGTTTCAGGATCGAAGACTTTAGCTTTGAAGGACGAAGACGAAGGAGTCGTATTATTATTATCTATAGTATTGCACCACACTCATACTGTTCCGCTGCATTGATTGTATTGGTATGTGTAACTCTGATATTTATTATATAAAGCAAATCAAGTGTTTGTAAACTGTTTTGAACTGTATATTTATTATTATATTTTATCCTTCCGCTGTGAGATTCTGTTTTGTTTTTATTTCTTCTCTGTTTTTCTTATTTACCCCATAACAATCCGCCCTTGCGTATGCTTTGAATTGGCACGTGTGTTGGTTTAAAGTGTGCGAAAAGGCGGGATGTTACAGTTGGTATCAGAGCTTTGGTTTAGCGATAAACCTTGGCTTTGTGGGGTTTGACTCTTTGTTAATAGGGTAGTAATACCCTATGGGAGTCGCTGAGAGTATATATATGAGAGAGCGTATTTGTTAGTTTTATAGAAATATTTTGATATTGTGTTAATCTGTTCCACTTTGTATTTATAAATTCTGGTTGATGCATGGGACGCTATGTCATCAATAGGGATTTCTAAACACTTAATTAGGACAGACCGACATAATATTTGTTTTAATATAGTTGAATGAAATAATTTTGCCTATTATATTTTCTATATATAAAAATATTTTTATAAAGATATATATATATTTGGTTGCTATAGATTGGGTGTTAGGTAATAAAATATTTATAATAATTGAAGCTAAGCTGAAATTATAATAAATCAAATTGGAGATTTTTGAACTTAAGTCCGGGATTTTGAAATCTGCTTTCAAAGGATTTATGAAATATAATGATTTGGTTTATAAATATTTTCTTATATAAATATTTAGTATAATTCGAAGGAATTGGTTTAAAGAGGATTTTGAAGAAAATAAGTTTGTACTTTCCTCTCTGTCGCTGGAAAATAATTTCGGTGATGACGGCCGCATCATCGACTTTCATTTTCGAGTTTCGAAGGGAAAGGCCACTGTAGTAAATTCTACTGCAGATTTGTTTTGAAATTATTTAAAATTTAAATCGATTAAAGGTAATTAGAGATATAAAAGTTGTAAGAAATTAATTATCTATTATTTCAAATAAATTGAAATTTGACCCGGAATTTAATTCTAAAATTTTCCATTAATTAATTGTTAAATTTTTAGTGGAATAAAAAAAAAGTAAGTAATAAATGGATTGAAAATCTCTAATAAGTAAGAGAATTAATGCTAAGTATAAAGGAAGTTAAAAATTTAAATCATAAATAATGGTAAAGATTTATTGGAAAATCAATGAATTAAAAGAATTGAGATTAAACTAGTATAAGTTCAATTGCATTTCTCTTTAAACATATATAACTTACCAAATATGAAAGGTTGAAATGTTAATTAAGAGATTTGAATAGAATATTATGCAAGTTGAAATGTTGGAAATTTTGGATTATTCTATGAATTGCTATTATATAAATAAGAATTTAGTGGTATAAACTTAAGTTAAAACTGAAATTTTACTGAAAATAAGTCAAGAATTATTAATAGGTGATATGAACTTAAGTAAATAAAATGAAATTCTTTAGTAAATAAGGATTGATTGTAGGGTTATTAACTTAAGTATGTTTTAAATTTCCCCTATTCTAATATAATGGAAAGTAGGAATAAATTAAGTGTAAGTAGAGGGTTACTGTAATTAAATATAAAGGAAACTTCAACATTAAATAAATGAATGAGATTTAAGGTAAGTTGAAATTGTAATTTATAAAACGAATATATATTTATTGAACCATTAATTAATAAAAAGGAATTGAGAAGAAACTTGTAAATTTTCACTTACATTCTCAAAACATACATAACTTACCATATAATAAAAGTTGCAATGTTAGTAAGAAAATGTAAGGGGAAATCTTACAGGTGAAGCTTGAGGTAATAAAGGTATTCAATAAATTTGCTGTTATTAATGAGAATTAATTGTATAAACTTAAGTTAAATTGGAAATTTTACTATATAAGTAAAGGTAAGTAGTATAAATAGATGAGATAAACTTTAGTCAATAAATTGGAATACAAATATAATGAATTTTGTAATAAATGGAAAATGAAAATTGTAAGAAATAGAGAAATCCCTCCATTAATGAAAGAAAGAAAACCAAACCACTGAAGCATGAAATAAATGTATAATAAGTAATTTGGTTGTTGGTTTGAATTGTTATTGTTTGATTTATGTTTGTTGGGTAAGGAATTTGAAATTGTTGGATGAATAAATAATCTATCTTTGTTCCATCTAGACTGTTGAGTAAAGGATGCACTTGATAGTTAATTTCATTTCATACAAATTTCGAGTTTGAACCCAAACAACTATTTGTTTGATGGATTAAATGGTTGCTTTGTTTGTGTATGTATGTTGTTTGTAAGGTTGATGGTTGTTGAATTGTTTGGTTGATTAATGATTGAATCCACTTGAATATTTCACTTTAAAATAAATATTTAACCTTTTTAGACTATATAAGTGAATACAGGTGATGGAAGCAACTGCTACTGCTTTTGGTTCCATAATAATAAGCGTATTTTGCCCGACAAATAGGTACGTTTTCGGATTACGTTTAAAGCGCTATTTTTCCCGTGTTGGGATATAATATTTTGATTATATATGTAATATATTTGTATATTTTGATATTATATTTTCTCCCGAGCCTCACCGTACAAAGGAGACTCTGTCAAAAAATTTCGTAAATTTTGGACTTAGAATTTTGTTGAATATTTTCCAAACTTTAATTATTTAAGTATAAAAGGATATAATGATTATAAAACGAGTATATTCCGTTTAAGGAATTTTTTTTTTGTAAATTATTGATTATAAGTTAGTATTTGAAATAGATGTACTGTTTTATTCTTCCTTCTCCCTTCTTTTTCCTTTTCGGGGACGAAAAGTTTTGAGTGGGGGAGATTGTAACGACCCGTTGAATTTGATAATGTTAAATGAATTAAATTAATATGTTTATAATCTAATTTAGAATAAAATAAAGGTCTTAAGATTTTATTTGAGAAAAACGTAGTAATTTGTTATAGTAATTGGAATTTAATGTAACAATTTAATAGTTACATGGAAATAGATTTGAACTATGTAAATTTGCACACCTTGTTATAAGTTAAATATAAGAAACCAATATAAATGTGAATCAGTGAATATTAATAAAAATATTTACTAGAATGGAATTCATTTAATATAAAATAAATAGTGGAGATTGTACATTTGGTTGTAATAATAAATAGTGACTAAATAAAAGTGTCCGCTGGAATAAATCAATGAAATAAGTGTGATAAGTAATTTTATTGAATGTTGTCTCTAATAAATGTACTTGATTTGGTAATTTAGATATTTATACGTAAAGTATATATATATAAAGATATATTGATTCCAATAGAATTAATTGGAAATCTAATATTAAATATAATGTTGGTAGCAATTGAAATTTACTGTTTTGCAAAATAAATGAGAAATCAAGTCAAATGTGAATTATACCGTAAAGGATCAATTCATTTAAACAGTAGGATTGTAAATAAATAAACATTCTACGTAGGTTGCAATTGGACAATTTATGTAGTTTAATGGAAAATCAATTGGAATTAATTACCCTAAATTGTGTAGTTAGGGTAGTTTTGATTTGTCACTTAAGATGGAGGATTTTTATAAAATGTAATAAATGCAGTTTAAAATTAAGGCATTGACGTTTGGGTATTTAAGAAGTGATAAACTAAAATTTATTTATTTATTTGAAAATTTGAAATCCAATTTGTGGATTTATTGCAAACAAGTGAAATTTGTGTTTAACCATTACATCGATAGGAATAAATTAAATTTAAGGTTATATTAATAAAATTTGGACTAGAGAAATGATATGAATCGGTTTTAGAAGCCTTAAATATAAAATGGGAAGTAGACGAGATTTCACGTTACAACCATTTTAAAAAAATCCTGATGTATGTAGAAATATTAATGAAATATAACGTAAACCAATGTTGAATCAAAAGAATAGAGTCAACACTTATTTATTCATTTAATGTGATATAACTACGAGTATGATTTGTTGCAATTTACATGGAAATCTAATATATAGGACATTACCTAAAAAGGAAGAGTAGATAAAATTTATGATAAACATATTTGTATATGAAGGTTATTGATTTAAGGAGAAATTGGGCAAGTTTTATGTATTTGGGTTAAGTGCAACCTTTAATAGATAAATTTAGTGCAATTAAAAGAAATTGACATTTAATATTTCGATAACTTAAAATTTGATGGGATAAGAACATTTGGGTAATGAAGGGATGACAAATATTAGCTATGATTCTAGAAGGAATTAAATAGATAATGGGAAGATTAAAATCAGGTTCTAAGCAATAATTATTAAATAACAGGATTTATTAAATTTAACGTTGAATACTACGTTACTGAAATTCAAAATGGACTTTAAGAATAATATTGTGAATCATGAACCAAAGTATGTGGCATCCCTATTTGGATAAAGAATGAGTATATAAAAGTTAAAATCTAATATACGGGGTTTTGAGCATTTAATTTTATAATTCTTAAATATAGGAAAGTGCAGAAATTAACACTGCAAATTGATATACTTATAATTTTAATTCACATCCAAGCCTGTTAAATCATTTGAAAATGATTAAATTATATAAGTAATAAAATTTGGACAATTTTAGAATATAATATAAAATTTGGATTATTTGTAATTTATTTTAATTTAATTAATGAATATAAAAATAGCCATTTTTGTCACGGACTCGGATTTCGACGAAACCAGTTTCATCGGATCCGTATCGATGAATTATTATAGGGTTTCAAGTTTCGTATCGATTGGACTTGTCGTTTGATCGTATGGGCGTGAAACGCCTTGAAATCAATTTTAATGAAATCAATTTGAAATCAATTTGGAAATTTTGTTTTCAGCATAACTTCTTCATACGATCAAATTTGGACGTGAAACTTTTTCCATCGCGTTCAGAATATTTTAAATTACCTATTTGGATATATAGATTTAATAAATTCGGTTCCGAAGGCATAACGGGCTTTTTGGGCCATAGTTTATTCCGCACGTTCATTCTACGGTCTATCTACGCTACCTCTAACCCTCTATATAAACCCAGCTATTCAGCCCTAGCCTCCGCCTAATTTCATTTATCTGCGCGTATTTCTTCAAGCTTTTCTTCTTCTTCAATGGGGGCTAACCCTAGATCCAGTCAGTTCAAAAACAAAATGAAAATTCAAAATCTCCAGAAAAATTCCACAAAAATATATGTCAATGTTCTCGGAAAACGTAATTTCTTGGTGAAATTCGTTTTTCGAATGGAGTTATAGTTTGCCCAGAAAAAATTCAAAACTGTCCAAACCGTTCATCATCGCCGTAACAAACTTCGTCTGATCGTCGAATGGCTTCTGGGTATTGTAGAGTGGACGATGGGGTTTGCATCAGTATAGTTTTTGGGTCGAATCAACGGCTAGATCTTCGTGAAATCGCGATTTAGGGTTTCAGCATGCTAACTTTGGGGCGGCGGCGCGATTACCTGCAAGGCGCCGGAGGCGTGCGGCCTCAGGCCGAAGGAAGAGGGGGACGAGCCGAGTTCAACGGCGGCAGTGCGGTGCTCTCTGGTGGTCGATGGTGGACGTGGTTCTTCGGTCAAAGGCATGCGTTTGGGTTCGAACGTGAGGTGCTGGGTCGCGTTATTCCTGTAGCTGAGAGGAATTACGTGGCATATGAGTGTGATGTAGGTGAAAGTGTCCATTCCTTTGTTTATTTTAATTTACATTCAAACGCAATTTTCAGCATAACTTCTACATACGACCTCAGTTTCACACGAATTTTTTTTTGTTAGGATCGTAATTTAATTCCGGACTTGATGACGCTAGTTTGGACGAATTCCGAGATGGGCGAATTTTTGGGTTTAAATCGAATTTAAATTCGATTTAAATTCAAAAGGTGAGTGTTTTAACCCACTCACAACTACTAGAAGCTTTTATGTTTGTTAAATTAATTTTAGAAATGAATAGAAATTTATTTATGAGTATTTGGCATATTTATTTTATTCATATCTGTTGAATTGCATTTATTAAATTTAACTGTTAAGTTAATTAATTTATTGCGTATAAATTTACAGTTAAAATTTATTTGTTTGTATATGAACTGCTAGTTAACAGTTATATAATTTATTACTGAATATAGACTGTAGATTAATAGCTGTTAAATTTAATTTGAATAAAATTGCCAGTATTACCTGTTATGTAGTACCAAAAATAATATTGTTATTGATTGATATTGACTGATGATTTCGATTTGGATGATGGATGATGTTGATGAATGGATGTTTATTGTATATCATTAAATTGCAAATTATCATGCATATTTCATTCCATTCGGGATTGTGGTTTGAAATGATATATAACCGCAAAATTTTATATTTTTTTAAATTGCGGATTGAAATGATAAATATCCGTATCACTTGACCATAGGATAGAAAATTATATACAGGCACCACGGTCTATATATAACTATTTTAATGTGATTTCTATGGTTTGGATGGAATACGGTTTCTAATAATCTTAAATTTTATATTGTATAAATATTATTCTTCCATATATATACATATTAAGTTGAAAATTTTGAAATTAAAAGGTGTATAAATCTCTTTATTAAAAATGGAAAAAAATTAAGAAAATGGAGTTTGATAATTTATATCATATGTTTAAATGTTAAGTTTGGAAATTTTAAGATATGATATTTATAATTGGATTTTTCCCAAGATAAATTGAAATGAATATTCTAGTATAATTTGAATTGAAAAAAATATATATTTTATTACTAGAAATTGGAGTTTTTATTTATTTATGGATTTTATGTGAATATTCAAGACTAATTAATAGAACATTCGATTTGTTGAAAGAATAAAATCCAACTTTAGTTTGAAATATTAATACTCCAAATGGATATACGTATATATATATATAAATTGAAGTGGTTTTGGAACTTGAGAGAGATAATACAAATTTTGGTTTAGACTTTAATAAAGAAATGTATTTGTAAAGCCATGAGAACTATTTTCCTTACAAAGTAACATTTAAGTTAAACCTTTTAATTCATATACCGTTGAATATCCAAACCATTCAAGTTTTAAAAGTTATGGTTTTAAATTATGAATTTCGAAATATTATGCTTTGAAAGGATATTTGGCTTTCAGACGTTATAAATTTTAAAGCATTTGGATTTTTGAAAAGGTTTATATTTGGGATAAAGGATATCATATTGTTTTGGGTTTTAAAATGATATCTTATTCATAATTTTAAATGGAAATGTTTATTCTGGTTTTAAAGTATAACCTATTTTTAAATGACCGCGGTGTTATAATAACGATGGGTTGGCAAAGAGACCGAGATCGGATATGGACATACTCTCTGTCGATACCGAAAACCACTTTGACTAACCGTGTACGCGGTGGAGATTCCAGAATGAAGTAGGTGGTGGCGACGTTTCCTGTAAGGTAAATACGTGGACCCGACTCCCGTGAGTTGGCATAAGGTGGCTAAAACAGGAGCGATTCTCAGGCCAATGAGGTCATTCCTCTGATCGGACCCTCCTCTTCGATATTATACTTTGATTTGGATTGATTAAGTGGCCACTTCTATATTTTGATTTTGGGGAGTTAGTCCGAGGTGGGCGGTAACTGCGGCTACGCGTTTCCACCAGCCTAGATAGCAATTGGTATATCTACCCTGGCATTGCCTAGTTGTGCCGTGTAACCTACCATACCGAACCTTTACTACGAGTTTCTATTTGTGTCGTACCTATGGAGTATCCTCTGGTAGCTTCCCGATCAGGAGGTATTACGGTACTATATAGACTATTGGCATTATTTTTGTTAAGGGCTATATGGGTAACCCCTTAACGCTATTAAAAAGTAAGTTTATTTTATAAATAGACACTATTATAATAGCGCAATATACTACATAGTAAATAGTTTAACGGATCCTTAGGAGATGTAAATCCCGAACATCTCTTGAGTTACTGTACTCATATTTATTTCTGTTAATTTAACTCACATAAGATCTTTTAGTCTGACTCGAGTGTTTTTGTCTTCTCAAATTCGCTCGGGTCAGTCCGAGCGTTTCAGGATCGAAGACTTTAGCTTTGAAGGACGAAGACGAAGGAGTCGTATTATTATTATTATCTATAGTATTGCACCACACTCATACTGTTCCGCTGCATTGATTGTATTGGTATGTGTAACTCTGATATTTATTATATAAAGCAAATCAAGTGTTTGTAAACTGTTTTGAACTGTATATTTATTATTATATTTTATCCTTCCGCTGTGAGATTCTGTTTTGTTTTTATTTCTTCTCTGTTTTTCTTATTTACCCCATAACAATCCGCCCTTGCGTATGCTTTGAATTGGCACGTGTGTCGGTTTAAAGTGTGCGAAAAGGCGGGATGTTACAGGAGACGAGCTGGATGGCAGGGACGTACGGAGTACATTCTGCTATGTATTAGAATTTGTGTTGATTGTGTCTAGGGACAAGTTTCTATAACTGTACGGATTATTTGTTGATGACTGTACTCTGATATTGTATGTAAATTGACAGTTACAGCTTTTCTTTGTATTAATGCTGTTATTTGATATCATATTTTATTCTGCTGCTATTGTGAGATTCTGTGCTTTTTTTCTTCTTCTTCTACCTCCTTTTCTTCTTTACCCTAACAATCTAGTATTAGTCCGTGAGATGATGGTTTTGATGACAACAACCTTAGAATAGATTATAAAATATAAATACTAATAGTGTAAGTTTAGATATATATGTATATGCAGGATTTAATCATGCTGGTACAAAGAATGAAGACTGTACAGTATAGAGATTCAAGATATCAAGATTGAAGACTCATGAGTAACAAGAATATCAAGATTATCAAGAGTTCAAGATTTAAAGTAATTTACTTTTTAATTAGGAATTTTGTTAAAACTCCTAGAAAAGCATTGGCATCTTAAAATCCAATTTATTCGTGGAATGGAATCCACTTCGAGCCCATTAAAGGGATGGAACCCTAAGTAGGATGGAACCTACGAAAAATCTAGTGAAACATTGTTTTATATCCGCTAACTTTTTATTCAAAATGATTTTACAAATTATATCTTGTTTTCAAAATGATTTCAAAACCTTCCTTTTAAAAGAACCAAAAACATCTATCCCGATTTCAAATACTTTTAGCCTCAAAATAATCTTGAATTTAAAAATCAAATTATCTTTGGTTTTAAACTATCTTTTAAAATAAAAGTATATTTTATTTTTTAATATTAATATATTTATATTTAAATATAAAATTATAGTAAAATTTTATATATACCAAAATATTATTCTATATATCTATTTATGTATTTCAACAATATTTAAGTATATTTATAGAAGTTTAAAATAGTTTTAAAATAAGATAAAAGTTATTTTCAAAGAAAAACAAAACATCAGAAATTCCTTTGGGATGCCGACACGCCCAAGTACCCCATGTCGATATAGTGTAAGTTGAGTTCAAAATCTAAATTTCAAAAGAAGTGTCTATTCGTCATAACTCTTCATGAATGGACATGGCTGTTGTTTTTCTATAAATAAGGGTTGGTTTCAACGAATTTTAATATATATTTTCTGGTTTTTCACTCCTCTTCTTCTTCCACATTTCCATATACATATTCTTACCATTACTCTGCCGAAATCAACATTGAATCTAACTAGATCATTTCTGGTTTGATTCTCTATCACTATCTCAACAAGATTCTCAGTGCTATTCAGAGTTATAGTTTTCTTTGTAATCAATTTAGCGAGAAAAGGTGTGATCGTGGCCTTGGAAATCAATCAAGCGAGATAAGGTGTGATTGTAGCCTTAGGAAATCAATTGGGTGAATTTGTTGCTCGGGAAATCAAGTATCTCTACCCAGAGGATTGTGATTCTGGAGGGTGTACCTCGTTGCCTTGAAATCGAGGGTGTAATTGTAAAGATTGCTTTTGAAAGGAAATCCGTACTTGTTGTGCGGGACTGGACGTAGTGTAACTCTGAACTAGTATAAAATCCGACGTGTTCTTTCCTTTACTGCTTTTACTTTATTTCTGCATCTGTGTTTGTTTCTGTGATCATATCTGTGTCTGAATACTGCATACATCTGTGTTCAAATTAACACAAACTTAAAAATATTTAGTAATTCTTTATAAACACTATTCACCCCCCATCTAGTGTTAATCCTAGCCTTAAGATCCGTAATCTGCATTCCTCACATCTAGAATTTCCGACGTTCGATTACTCGGCACTTCTACAGTGAACGTATTAGTGTCAATTTTTCGGGTTAGAAAATTCCGAGCTGTTACATTTGGTATCCGAGATGAAGGTTAAGCGAGAACTTTGACTCTTGTGGGGATTACTCATTAAGGATAGGGTCAGTAGTACCCTAGAATGAGTTAAGTATATTATATATGATGGCGTACTTGTTATTTTCTTACATATAATGATTTTAAAAACGGTTTTAAAAGTAGTTTTCATATAAGCCTATATTTTGGTATATAAAGCAATAATTTTTCTAATTATTATATATATTAAGGTAATTAGTTGTTGATTATTAAAGTTGAATAAGATCATAAAAATTTAAGTGGTAATATATATAACCAAATAGGAATTGGATATGAACTATACAAGCAAGATAAGCTAGAAATGAATTCAAACCAGAAAATAAAATCTTGAAATTTGTGGAAGTGTTTTCAGAATGTTGAATTAAGTTACCCTGATTTTATCTTCCCAACAAATTATGAGATAATGTATAGTGAATTTGTTTCCAGATATGATAATCTTGGTTATTATCATAAAAGGGTTGTTGAGTTTGTTTTCTAATAATAATAAACAATGATAAAGCAGAATGAAATGTTTTAAGGAAGTAAACATTTAGATAAGTATGACTTGTAAATTGGAATGGGTTTAAATTGTGAAATTTTAAAATCTAAGTCAATGAAATTTGAAATTGTTTTGAAGTGTTGAAAACATATAATAAATAATATTATTTAAAATATTTTTGAATGTAGGAATCTTATTTTTAAACAATAGTTGTTTTAAAAATCTTAATGGTATTTGTTTTGAATTAAAAACGAAGAATGATTTAAAATCTAAAGCATGACTTGGTGTGCAAATAAAATAAATATGTATATATGTGTGGATATACATAATATCAAAGTTGAAATTTTCCCCTGCAGTGTGATTTAAAAACCCAAAGAGAAATAAGTTTTTGGACTTATAAGTTGGAAAGGATATTGATAAGAAGATTAAAAATTTGGAAGGAGAATTCAATTTAACAAGGTTGACTGGATTAAGTGAATTGAGATTTAACTTAGGGAAGTTAAATGGGTTGATTTGTAAAGGGAGTTATGTGTGATCTCAAAATGGGTTTGAGTTCTGGAAATGGGTAATGGACGCTATTGATGTTTTAGATGATTTGGAAGTTTATTTACCTTGACTTATCCTGCTATCATCTTGTGGTTATTAATAATCTATGAAATTGTGAATTGGATTGTTTTAAATGAACTAAGAAATGGATTGAGATAATATATATCCATTGCTGAAATTAAACGGAAATAAAACCTTATTTTAAAACTACTTAAAAGATTTTTATTTTTGGAGTAAAATTGGAATTATGGAAATGGAATCACTTTGAATTAAGATTTAAATGAACTTGCAAACTGAAATTGTTAAGAATTAGTTTCAAAGTTAGAAGTTAAAATTTGGTAATGAATTGGATTCCGAAGATTAAATTGCTTAAAATGGATTTGAACTATTATTTGAACCTAGAAATAAGTTTATTTTGGAATTTTAAAATTTGGGCTCAAAAATTAAATTGTTTAAAGATTTAGGTTGTTAATTTAAAAATAAAGGTTAATTTAATTTAGGGGATTGAATCAACATTTGAAAAGTTAACTCGAATTTGTATAAATTGAGTTAATTTAAAAAATGAAAATGGAATTGGAATTAATTCAAAGGTGGAATTAAAATAAATTAATTGGAATTGTAATCAAAGTTGAATAAGTTTAAATTCAAATGGGAATTGATTTGAATTTGGAATGGTAATCAAGGTTAATTCAAAATTTAATTGAAATTGAATCAATTTAAATGGAAGTGGAAATTGGAAATTGATTGAAATGGAGATTGGGAAATTAAACCAGTTGACTCTGAACTATTTTCAAATAAGTTGTTTTAGTATAAACTGTCTTAAGTCTATTTTTCCAAGCTATTGAGTATACAACAATTTTACAACTGTTTTACAAACTAATTACTATTTTACAACTATTTTGCAACTATCTAGCTATTCTACAACTATTTAACTATTTTACAACTATTTTATAATTACTTAACTATTCTACTACTATTTACAACTAATAACTATTTTACAACTACTTATTTATTTTAAACTTTTCAAGCTATTTTCTAAATTCAAACTGGTCAGAGTAGAAACTGTTTATAATTAATATCCCTTGAGATAAGAGTTGAAATGATAACCTAAATGGAAATGGAAGCAATTTTGAATAAGTGAATAGAGATAAAAACGAAGGTGAATAAAAAGAAAATTGACTTAGCTAATAATCAATGAAGATAAATACGTTGGATGTATGTATATTATTCTATTCGCATAACGATTTGATCCAGATTCGAGCATTGAATTTCGAGATAATATATCGATCCGAATGGGGATTTTTCACTCGATTTTCGACGGGGAACCCTGTATATGGATTTTTGATTGATCCTAGAAATTCTCTATCATAATTATGGCTATGCAAGGAGAATGACGGTTTCTGATCAAGAAACTGGATCTGAGTCCGCACTAGAAAGTCGGGTGGACGACACTAGTTCGGAAGTGAAATTGTGTGATCGAGTGAGCAATTAGATTTGATATAGCGTAAGGATGATATATGTATATCATATGTGCTTGAATGAAATAGATATTGAAAGTTTTGAAAGGAATGTAAAATGATTTTTGAAATGGAAAATTATATGTCTAGAAAAATATGATGAATAAGAGTGGAAGTTGGATATCACAATAACTATAACTCATTTTCTAAAAAGTAAGTCATGTGGCAAGTTACTTTATAAAGGAAATCAAGTTTGAATGTTGATTTGGCATAAATAAAGTTATATATATCTTTTAACTCCCCTTGTTGAATCTATAACCAGAAGAAAGATCTTTGAAAAATATTTAAAGTATTAAGTAGGAAGTGATCCAAAAATATTTTATTCTAGTTAAAAGAATAAACTTATATATATATATATATATAATTTTATGAAATTGGGAAAAAGGTTTTTGGAACCTATTGATTTTGAAAGGCTTTTGATTATGGGAAAAATCAATTTTAGAAAGTTGGAAAGCCAAGTTTGAGAACTATCGATTTTGAGATATCGATTTGTGTAAATGGGATTTATATGTGATATATAAAGGGTATGATTTGAAAAATACTATATAGTATAGTATAAAATGTTTTGAGCTGTGGGGAAAAAGGCGCTCCCATTTAGAATTGAAACTTAGTAGGAGATCTACGGGGTGGTTCTGCCTTGAGCCCTAAGGGGGGTTCTAAATTTGATCCTAAGAGGATGTCCGGACAAACTGAAGTTCCTGAGGATTGTGGCTGGGGTAGCGAAAGTCGAGGGCGTTGATGCCTACAGTGGCAGTAGGGTTATGCTATGGCGAGAGTGTAACTCGGTGTAACTGTGATCTACTGCGCACCATAGCGGAAGTCGAGGGCTAGTGATTGCCTAAGGTCTACGTTTGATTTCGAAGAGCGACGTAACATCGGTAAACTGCGATCTATGAAGACTTAACGAAAGTCGTATGGCAGTGAGTGCCTACAGGCTACATTGGGACTCGACTGATGTAATCTGCGATCTATGTGGTCTGTGTGGTGAATTTTCACTTAGCAGCGAAATTCGAGACACTGATGCCTACAGTTACATGGTTTTTGCCGTTATGGCAACGTAACTCTGGGTGTAGCTGCGATCTGTGGCGGTTCCATGGTGTAATCGCGGGGCGCGGGGGCCTATAGTTTTCTATGGTTTCGTAGGGATGGCGACGTAGTCATCGAGCTAACTGCGACCATGGAGGGGGTGATGATTTCCAGAGCATTCTCACCAAAAATGTTTTCTAAGTATTTTTCACTGGGTGTTGAAAACGGATGTGCTAAGTACTTATAGATTTTCAGTCTTACGCCTGATCAACGTACCGAATTTCTATGAGAACAAGGATGGACTTGTTGCGACATCGAGTTATAAAAAGTATTTTTATAAAACTATTTTGATAATATTATGTAAATTTTTAAAGTGTTTTAAAAAAATTTAAATAAAAAGAGTAAAGATTTATAGATGTTTAAGAATAATTTAACTGATAATATGCATTGTGATTAAAATACTTTCTTCGTTCCTTTTCGGGGACGAAAAGTTCTAAAGGAGAGGAATGTAATAACCCAGATTTTTAGGCAACTGTTAATTGATAATTAACTAGATTAAATTATGAGAAATACTGGTTTACAAGTTGAACAAATAAATTTTGATAAAAATATATCTGGATATAACTGTTAATTTAATAATCTTCTTATATAATTATTTAAATTTGCAAACTTATCTTTCAAGCAAATAAAATATGCTATCTCTTTACTATTATTCATATATATACGGTTTGTAAATAAAACTATGATTTAAAATTCAAAGTAAATATCTTAAAAATAATTTAGATTTGAAACTCTACATTTTAAATAATAGTGTATATACTTAGTTATTGATCTAAAATATTAATAACTTAATGATAAAAATGAAATAGGAATAAATGATAGGTTTTATAATATTAAGAAAATCTTTTGGAGCTTCATAGTTAATAAAATTAAATAAATAAAAATATAAAGAAATTATAAAATAAATATAAATAATTGCTTAAGACATGTGTAAGCAAGGAAATGTCATACTAATACAAATGTCAAAATTTGTTCTTTAAAATGGATTTATCAACTTATAAGTGTTAATTTCTGCAAATATATATATATATATATATATATATATAAAGAATTTTTTTTAAAGGAAACTAAAAGCTGTACAGTTTATATCCGCTTACATATACTCATCTCTCAATTTCTTTCTCCTTTAATTTTCTTTCAAACAAACAAAACAAAAGAAAAACCAAACTAACAGACTACTTCAAGTTTTCTACAAGCAAATCTAGATTCAAATTCAAATTTCAACTCAAACAATAGATTAAGATCAGATCAAAGATCAGGTTGCAGTTTCAAATTCCTGCTCCTCTGTTCAATCAAAAGTGGGTAAACATAACCTTTAAATTCTAGATCTATTTTATATTCTGATGCATGTGATAAATTCTTGAAGTAATGATGTGAAAATGTTTTGCATGAATGTAGGAATGAATTTTTACTGTATATATTATCTGTGCATGTCTGTGTATGTGAATATACTTGCCTCTGTTTTGATTTCAATAGGCTAAACAAGTTCAAAAATCAAATTCTCTTTTCCAAATCTATTTTAAGTTACGACCTTTAAAAGAAATATGTTAGTATAAACCAGATTCTATTTTTAAAAACATTTCTAAGTATAATTAGTAAGTAGATTGCTGGAAACAAGAATAACAGTGGAAATCATTTCAAATCAGAAAAATTGATTATCTAAATTTTGTGTTTTGATTATAGATTCAGATCCATACCGAAAAATGATGAATTTTGATAATAATATCATGGTTTTTAAGTTTATGGTTGATGAGAATTTACGAGATGAACGTAATTTGCATTTTCGTTGATTTCTGGCGATAGGAGGAAGGTTGGGTATCGTGTTTGATGTTGGAGGAAGTTTGAGTGACGGTTGAGGGGAAAATGATCGGTGTATTTCTGGACTACCGTGGTGGCCTGGCGACGGCGATCTAGGGTTTTGAAGCCTGTTTTGGCCGACTTTTTTTCGAGGGCAATGCATTGTCGTGGTCGCATCGGAGTCGATCAGAGGTGGGGGAAACGAAACGTGGTTTCGTGTCGAAGGGTTGGACATGGCGGCGAGAGTTCTAACGATCAGGTTTGGGCGGTGCGAGGTGATTTCGACGATCAGGTCTGGGTTTCGTGAAGTTTTAGCATCCCGCCTTTTTGTACGGTTTAAATCGATGATAAACCGGACTTAAACCATATAGAAGGGCGAATGTTATTGGGGTAAATAAGAAAAAGCAGAGAAAGAAAAAAAACAAAATAGATTCTTGCAGCGGAACGACAAAATATAATAATCGAATAACAGTTCATGAAGCTGTTTTACAAAACATTTGATTTTACTTATACAATACATATCAGAGTTACACATACCAAAGAATAATAAATAATAATGCAACAGAATAGGGTGATTCAATGGAACAATATGGTATATAATAATAATAATATCTTCGTCTTCGTCCTCTAAAATATAGTCTTCAAATCCTGTAATGCTCAGACTGACCCGAGCGATTTGAAAAGACAAAACACTCGAGTCAGAACTAAAAGATCTTATGTAAGTTAAATCAACAGTAAATAATATGAGTGGAACGGCGTCAGAGATGTTTACAGGATTTGACATCTCCTATCCAATGTCTGACGTGAGTGCAGTAACTTAAAAGATGCTCGGGATTCACATCTCCTAAGGATCCATTAAACTATTCACTATGTAGTAATATACGTTATTATAATAATGTCTATTAGTAAAATAAACTTACTTTTAAATAGCATTAAGGCTTTACACTTACTACCTTAACACGTAATAGTCCCAGTAGTCCATCCAGTATCAGCGCATCTCCAGATCGTGAGACTACCCTAAATACTACATGGGCTATGAGAGAAATCTAAAATCATACAAGGTGTGCTAGGGTAGGTGACAGAGCAGAACTAGGCAATGCCAGGGTAGATATGCCAATTACTATCCGGACTGGCGGTGACGCATAGCGCGCAGCTACCGTCCACCTCGAGCCATACCCCCAAAATCAAAAATCAAAAGTGGTCACCGAATCAATCCCATAGTCTACATATAATGGAATGGTATCGAAGGAGTGTGTCCGATAAGAGGAGCTACCTCACTGGCTCGGAATCGCTCCTGTTTTAGCCACCTTATGCCGACTCAGGGAAGTCGGATCCACGTATATACCTCAAAGAAACGTCGCCGCCATCTTACTTAATTATGGAATCTCCACCGCGTACACGGTTGTTAAAGTGGTTTTCGAAGTTGGCAGAGAGTATGACAACTTTCGATTCCGGTCTCTTTAACAACCAAACGTTATTATAACACCGCGAACATTTCAAAATAATTTATACTTCAAAACCAGAATATAATATTCACTTCAAAACCACATAAATACGATATTATTTCCATTTTTAAACCCAAATCAATATAATATCATTTTTATTTCAAATATATCCTTTCCAAAATCATAGCACTTTAAATGTTATAACACTTCAAAGTCAAACCACTTGAAATATAACACTTTCCAATTATAATATTTTGAAACTCCAAACTTTGAAACATAACTACACCACTTAAATGGCTTAAATATTAAATTACTTTATATAATAAAATAGCTTCTTCAGTTTCCCAAATTAATTCCAATTACAGATTTGAACCCCCAAATAAACCATTTCAATTTCCATATATTTCAAAGCCTTAAATATTTCATCATTTCAAAACTAATTCTTTGATAATTCCATATATATCAAATTCAATTACTATTATTTAGATTTGAAGTGTTTACTCGATAAATCCAATATCATTTAAGTTAAACCTTTAAACTTCAAATAACTGGATATCCTTCAATTTATTTAACTTGATATATTCATTCAAATCAACTTGACATTCATTTAAATCACTCTAAACCAAAATCCAGTTATAAAAATCATACTCTTTAAAGCCTCAATTTTATTTAAATTTCAAATCAAATTTATTCGAGTATAATTCTTAAATAATTCAATTCAAATAAATTTCAGAGTTATCTTCCAGCCTTAATTTTATTTAAGTCATTATAAACTCTATATGCAATATAATTTAAACAGATACTTAACCATATTATATAAAAGAAATTAAACTTTATTATTTAACTTATTTTATATTTCAAAACAAATTCATACATAGCTAAAATCAATAGTAACATTTAGATACATCTAAAATCAATATTTATATAACCCATATATTTCTTTACAAAACTATAGAAATCATTTCGAAATATTTTTATACATAGACCACGGTGTCTGTATAAAATTTTCTATCCTATGGTCAAGTGATACAGATGTTTATCATTTCAATCCGTAATTTAAAATATAAATACGGTTATATATCATTTCAAATCGCAATCCCGAATGAAATATTATCCATAACAACTTGTAGTTTATAACAATATAAAGTACAACATCCATTCATCCGATATCAATCATCAAACGTTTATCACAATTATCATCCAATTCAATCAATAACAGCGATATAGAACAGATAATAAATAACAGGCATTTACTGGCAGTTTATATTCAATAATAATTTAAATAACAATTTAACTGGCAGTTTATAAGCAATAATAAATTAAATAATAATTCAATTCAATAAATTAAATTTAACTGAGATGATGATTAAAAATATGCCAAACAGTCGTAAATAAATTTCTAATCACATCAAAAATTAATTTAACACACATAAGAAATTTTGGAAATTGTGAGTGGGTTAAAACGCCCACCTTTTGAATTTAAATTGAATTTAAATCCAGTTTAAACCCAAAATTTGAACAGTCTCGAAATTTGTCCAAACTGCGCCAAAATGTTTGGAATTCCAATATGAACCTAGCGGAGAAAACCGCATGTGAATTGGACCTCATACGTGAAAGTTATATGCATTAGAAGATTTGAAACAAAATTTAAATAAAAGAAAATGAATAAATAAACAAAACCCTTACACGTGACCATACCTTCTCGTCATCTCCCAGGAAACTCGCACGTGCAGACCGAAGCGCCGCCATACTCCCTTTCGCAGCCATGCATGCGCGTGCAGCAAACCACCGTCGATCGCGATCGACGCCTCCACGTCTTCGAACCCCTGCGATCACGAACCGTCCTCCCTCCTCGCCACGATCGCATGAACATGAGCCGGGGGCCACCACAAAATTAGGGTTTTCGAAACCCTAATTAACGATTTCCAGTCGCCTCAGGCCAATTTAGGCCTCATGACCACCACCGTCGCACTCCTGAAGCCGAGCCTAACAAAACCCATCCCCCAATTTCATCGATTGAAGTTCGATTATAACCCCTAAATTTAATTTTGACCGTGATTTGCCATTGAATCGAGCATCAATTTTGAAAATGAACACTTGACGTAGATTCGTATTATCGAGATATTCAATATATAATTTTTCTGAATTTCTTTGACGAGTTTGAAATTTTGGGCTTTGAATTTGATTTGAAATTGAAATTGGAATTTTGGTTTGTTTGCCATTGAGAAAGAGGAGCAATTGAAATTGTATGTATAGAAGAATGAACATAGGAAATAGGCTAGGGTTTATAATGAGGTATATATAGGCCAAATTGAAATAGAATAGATGGACGAGATTGATTTGGATCGAAAGTTGAATGATAAATGGCCAAAAAGCCTGTTCTGACTCCGGAACGAAATTGTGTCGACCCATATATCAAAATAGACATTTTAGAATATTTTAAAATCTATGGAACAGGTTTTAAGTCCAAATTCTATCGTATGAAGAAGTTATGCTTAAATCGATTTATTTCAAATTGATTTCAATTAAATGATTTCAAGGCGTTTCGAGCCCGTACGATCAAACGACATGTCCGATCGATACGAAACTTGAAATCCTACAATAATTCACTATTACGGATCAGATGAAACTTGTTTGGTAGAAATACGAGTCGGTGGCCAAAATGGTTAATTTTACATTAATTAAATAAATTACAAATTAATTAATTAAATCAAATTTTCAATTTCAATTCGATATTTGACAAATTTCATCATATTTAAATTTCTTAATCATTTACACTAATTTAACCAAATTTATATGTCCATTTAGAGTTAAAAAATTTACCAATTTTAGTATTAACCTCAATTCATTAAATTCAGAGATTATAAATAAAATTTCCAATAATTCCATTTAATTAAATAAATTAATAATTATTCAATTCATTATTATCAAACGGATGAAATTAACATTGGATTCGTAATATATTACATTAATATTCTCACATTCCATCTTGATTTCAATTAACGTAATATTTAGATATTTAATTTCATTTAATTTCGATTAATCCAATTATTAAAATTTAAATTCCAATATATTGTTTTTATTTGATTTCAATCTTTATATCCCATCCACTAATTTCAAATAACATAGTTAATGTTGGTTTTACATTACATTACTTCAATATACTCAACTTTCTTTCTTTATTTTGTATTAACTATAATTTCCACTGGTATTGAAATTTTGCCAAATATAACATTTGCATTACTTCCTTTATTGGGATTTTATTCTACTTGTTTATAGTCATCTTATGTTTACATCACTACCTTTAATTTTATTTATCTTTACATTCATAAACCATCAACAATACATTATTACTAAATACTACCTTAATTCACACTAACGTAATATTTTATTTCATTTATTGCAATTGGTTTCAATTAATTGGGATTGCACTAAATTAGTGATTTATTGACTTGCATTAACATTATTACCTTTATTTTAGTGATTTCATTATTAAATTACAGATTTTTTTTATATTTTCTTTCCGAATTAAATTACTAATACTTATTAAATTAACAAAATTTAATTATCGAAAATTACTGGTCGTCACAGAAGTGCTCGTCTTGCTCGATTTTGATTGGCAGGCATGATCGTGTTCTGGGTGGTCGGGTTAACTAAGGGGAACGTTGGCGACTTGCTGGAGGTTGCAGCGATGGTCGGAGATGGCCAGATGGATGTGCATGGTGCATGCGCGTGCATGGCGTCTGGGTAATGTTCGTAATAGAGGAGGGAAGAAGAGAGAATCGGGGGAAGAAGGAGATTTCATCGGGTCAAGCTCGGGTTTGTTCGCGAGCTTTATCGAGAGAGAATATGAAGAGAGAAGGATCGGGTGTTGGCTCGGGGAATTTTTTCATGGGCTCGGGTTTCTTAAATTTTTAAAATAGTAGTAATTTATAAACAAAGTTTTCAAAGAAAAAGGAGATGAACAAAGTTTCAAAGCAAAGTATTGATCAAAGTTTTAATGCAAAATTTCTTAAACAAGTTTTCAAAGCAAACTCCAAATTTAAGGTTAAATGATTTTAAAATTGTTTGGGTTTTGAATAATTATATATTAGGTTAATTATTTAGTTTATTCCTAAGTGTTTCAAATGAAATTTAACGATGCAATTAAGTAAGTGATTAAGATAAGTGTATTAAACTTTAATTAATCAAAAGGTCTCAAGTAATTTTGAATGTTAAAAATAAATTAATTTCAAACCTTTAATTTAAATAAAAATTTAATTAAGTAATTAATTAAGATAAATGGTTTATCTTAAATTAATTAAGGACTCTGGTAATTAAAGGATAATTATTGATTCAATAATTAATTAATTATAACAAAAAATGGTCTATAATTAATTAATGTTAATTAAGCAGGATTTAGAAGTAATTTATTTTGTGTTTAAGTAAATTAATTAGGAATTGTATAACTAATTAATCTTGCTTATGAATGATAAACATGAATTGAATGCCTTGGATTGTTTGATATCTCTGGTATGTAATTTATGATGTTCTCCAATATGAAATGCTTTAGATTGAACTGTTGATAAATGCGAATCATTTATTTAATTGACATCTGTGATAAATTTCTGTGTGAACATGACATTCTGAAAGTTTAAATTGAATTATCTTCACTTAAACAACTTGGCTTAAAAGATGGCATTGGATTCAAAGAGATCGAGGTTGGATATCAGCAATATCCGAAACCACTTCGATTAGTAACTACAATAATTATTTATAGATTTGATTTTAGAATCAAATAGGCTGGAATGGAATAAATAAAGTAACATGGCCACTTAAACTAAATAATGGTACTTAGATATTGTTTTGTAATAAGTGGTTGACTATAACAAGTTAAGAACTCGTAGTGGGGTATGAGTTATCCTGGTTTCAAGAAGTTTTATAACTTAGTATTTCGAGTTAAATGGTTTACTCATGCTAGTTTCCAGCTTGACTCGGGTGTTACCTTATTGTAATGCTCGGGTCAGACCGAGAATTACAGATTTTCAGGTTAGGACTTCTGGAGCTCAGGAGACGAGCTGGATAGCAGGGACGTATGTAGTATATTCTGCTATGTATTAGAATTTGTGTTGATTGTGTCCAGGGACAAGTTTTTATAACTGTCCAGATTATTTGTTGATGACTGTACTCTGATATTATATGTAAATTGACAGTTACAGCTTTTCTTTGGATAAATGCTGTTATTTGATATTATATTTTATTCTGCTGCGATTGTGAGATTCTGTGCTTTTGTTTCGGTTTCTTCTTCTACGACTTTTCTTCTTTGCCCTAATAATCTGGAATTTCCAGCGTTCGATTGCTCGGCACTTTTACAGTGAATGTATTAGTGTTGAATTTTCGGGGTCGAAAACTCCAGGCTGTTACAATTTATGTACATTGTTGACGACGCACGCGAGTCTATTTTCGGACTTAATTCCATTTTATAGTTTGAAATAAGCCTCCTTATGTGTTTTATGCGTGGAAACTTTGGAGTAAATTTGGGGCAGTGGGGAAATTTTTCACTGTACTACGGGAATAAGAAGATTATAATGTGGTAAGAATGTTAAATTCTCTGTCTAAATTCCGTTTTCTAGTATAGAAGTAAAGTTTAAGAAGCAATTTTTGGATACGCTAGATTATTGGATGGCGGGGGTGGATGCAAAAATTATTTACTTCATACATTTACTCGCAGGAGTATGGGGGTTTGTGTGAAAAGATTTTCTAAAAGGATGCATACACGTGGAATTGCGAGTATATATAGAGGTTGTTTGCATCATGTTTTCAAAAGAAATGCATCTATATAGGAGGATCCGATTAAAATCATTCTACATATTGTATGGTGATATAGTAATACACTATGCACTTGTGTATGTTTGGTTGCAAAATTGATTGTATGTTCATTGGTCGTGTAGTTTTGAATAATTAGGAGCCAAAACCATAACTCAGTCGTTTGTGAAATTTTAGGGACAAAATTCTTTGGGAGGAAGAATGTAACAAGGCGTAATTTGGCATCTGTTATTTAATTAGTTAGTTAGTTAATTAATTTGGCTCCAAAAATAGAACTTGTGCAAACGATGGAATTTGACCATCGCGCCATTGCATTTGTGCCAAAATTCTTAGCAACTTTCATATTCGAAGTTATGCAGTCGAAGTCCAAATAAAGAAGTTACGGATGAAAAATGAATTTGAAACGAAAATAATTTGATTAGATAAGTTAACATTTATAATTATTTATCGAGGCCCATAGGCTGGCCGTTCACTACGACCGATTGACATGTACTGGTTGACCAGTGTATATAAGACGGTCGACCGGTTGGGTAACCGTAGGCGCAATAAACCTAGGTCACAACGGCCCGAATTTAATATTTTAAATCAAACGGTTGAGGTTTATTCTTACGCCTATAAATTCAGCCTAGCCCTCCCTTCTCTTCTCATATTTTTCTTGAAGCGGTAGCGAAGCTCTTTCATTTCTTCTTCTTCACTTTCTTTATAAAAGTATAAAATGACATTTATATATGTATTCATACAAATCAAAGAAGAGTAGAAATCTAATTAAAAGTAGAAGATAAGAGAATCAACTATATGCATTTTTAAGGTAATTTATATATTTGTATCTTTTTTCTATGCATATTAGAGGTAATTTATACATTTGTATCTCTTTTCTCTCCCTATCCATAATCACTTCGGATCTGTAATTCTGATGTATGTATATACCTTTTTATACACATCTCTTGGATTAAAAGGGATTCGGAGACGAATCAAATGTCCGACTTTTGATACAGAGATTTGGATCGCTTTTAAAAGGTGAGTGAGAAATTTATATATTGTTATAATATGAATATTATCCCATTGGTGTTAATTTAATTTTTATGTCAAACTGGACAGTTGTATATGAGTTGTAGGCAACAAATTGAATTTAATCTGAATATAATAAATTTTGCCAACAATTCTTATTTATGAATTGATTTAAAATTGTTTACAATCTAATCCAGAAATCAGTCCCAAAGTACGAATTTAGAATATTGATTTGAATGAAATTTATTCTAGATCTGAAATAGGATATATAATAATGCTATGAATTTGGATTATTACCCTAATCTTGTTGGAATGTAAACTTTTCTACGTTTGCAATTATTGGAATTTAGATCCATTTAATATTTATAAATTAGTTTTATTTCTTTCCCTTTGTGGAAAAATATAGCATTCAATCTAGTAAGAGATAGATGCAAATAAAAAGAGAAAGAGATGTGTAAAGTATCAATTCATTGTGGTTTACACAATATATTTCGGTAATAAAAAGAAATGATTATTTCTTGTAATTTCAAATGATGTAATCTTTTATATTTTAAAGTTAAATCTTTTGTTTTAGAGTAACTTATGGAAATTATAGCGGATAACTTTTAGCCATGATACAACAATTGAAATGGAAGAACTATTTTAATGAGGGTGTATCACTAGAATATATTAGATAAAAGTAGATATTTGTACATAATTTATTGCGTTTATAATAGTTTAAAAAAGCTAATAATGACACTTATCTGTAAATTCGCATTTAGGGTAATTAATTAATGGGAAAGAAAGTTAAAATGGATTGTAACTTTAATAAACGGGAAATAAATGGTAATAAATATAGAGTTGCAATAATTTGATAGGGTAAGTAGATTAATGGGACTGATAAATAGAGAGGTTGAGTTAATAAAAATGGAGTAGATATAAAAAGTTACTAATTTGAAATTAGTAATCATACATAAATGTCTTAGGAAATGTCAATCGGGATTTTATGGACAAACTGACATTTATGAGCATAAAAGTGGATTTAATGGTAAATTAGTATTTAAAGTAAATATTACTGATTAAAATAAAAAGGGAATTAATAAACTTAGTCCAATATCCACGTAAGGTAATATAAATAAAGTTTTAGGATGGTTAATTGGACTTAGTAGGCTAGTTATGCAATATTGGTAAAGTCACTCGAAGGAAGACTTCCCTCCATTTCGAGGCTATCAGCAGTTGGGTGCACTTAATACTAATGGAAGATATCACTAATCCTAGGACCCATGATGAAGTGAGAGGTTGATCCTGCTTTCTTAGTTGAAAAGTATTAAATGGCCCAAGTTTGAACTTAGGAGCGGTGAGGGATATCACCATAGGGGTTTGCTTCTGGTTTGAGGTATTAAGTGGATGTAGGGTCTACCTCTTTTCTAAAAGAAAGTAATAAGTAACCTAGTGAGGTTCCAAATAAAAAAGGATGTCTCAAAAGGGTTACTTTAGTGTTAAGGTATTAAGTGGTTGTAGGGCTTGTCTCCCTACCCAATGAAGTAAACAATGGGATTCCATATTTATAATTAAGAGTGATAGTGGATATCTCGGAAAGAGTTCGCTTTGGGTTTAAGGTAATAAGTGACTGATCTAAGGGTTCGATTCTCTCTTAAAAAGAAGTATTAAGTAACCTGGTGAGATCCAAGCGATCTCAGCTAGATAGTATCAGTGAGGAGTCTGCCTTGGGGTTAGGTATGAAATGACAAAGGCCTACCTATAAATAGGTGTTAGATGGTCAGAGGTCTGCCTAGTCCTTGTTGAGGAATTAAGCGGCTTGGGTACTATTCTCACATTTCTAAGGCTATAATAACTACAGTACCAACGAGGAGTTCGTCCGAGGATAGGTATTAGATGACGTAGGACCTGCCTAGAATATAGGTATTAAATAGTTAGAAGTCTGCCTAGCCTTTTAAAGGTATCAAATGGTTTGGGTACTATCTCTTACATGGATATGATTTTATTAGTGATAGACGTGGTAATAGTTAGACATTAAATGTCGAAAACCTTAAATAGTGGTTAGAGGTCTTTATAGCTAGGACCCATAGACCATTGACAGCATTGTTAGAAAACCACCTTAGGAATAGGTCTTAAATGACGGGGTCTACATTGACTGATGTCTTAAATGGCAGAGTCTACATATTTCTCTTTTAAAAGTATTTTAGAAGCTGCTTCATATTTAGAAGTATTAAGTGGAAAATGGGTTTGGAAGTATTAGGTGCTTGATAAGGCTTCATCGTTATTACCTTGGGAAGAGGCAAGTAAGTAATCGTGTGCGCAATGCAAGGTTAGAGTTGCTAATGTAACATCTTGTAAAATGAACCACAAACAAATGAAGTAAATAAAATTAAATGTGATAATCTATAAAATGTAAATTTTATAAATGTTAGAATTTGACCATTAGAAGTGTACCATTGCGTACTAGTGAAATTTTGATTGATTTCCATATTTAATATGCTAAAAACAGAGCTCGCACGAAGAAGTTATGAGTATTTGAAGTTCGCATGTTTAAAGTAATTTGAATATGATTCAAATAAATATTAATTACCTAATTTGAAATTTGAAATTTGAAATTAACTATGATCGGACTTGGGGGTTAAGTACGGAAATGATTATCAATTAATGTTAAAAGTAAATTAGGGTATAAAATCAATAAATAATCGAGCAACGGTAAAACGAAATAAACACCTTCCCAAAATAAGGGAAGAAGTCACCCAACACCTTAAGGTGTCGACCTATAGGTCGACTGCTTGGAGCATGGGGTTCGACCATTTCCTTGTCGTGGAGCCTATTTTGATGAGTTGTACGTTCCCGATTTATCTGTTTTTAATCTTTTCTCACACAACAGTTCTGGTGTGTTTTTAACCACTATAAATTAGACCCTTGACCTTTCACTTTTATCCATAAATTTTTTGGGATCAATAATGAAACTCTGTCATTGTTATCTCTCCAAATTAGATTTAGAAACTCCATAGAGAATTCATGTAAGAACTATTTTCTATTTATTTCTTCTTCCCCCAACTTATTCTTCTTCTTTTCTTCTCCAACTATTCTAAGTCTAATAAATATATATATACCTCTTCCCTATTGTGTGTTTGTATCAAAATAGAGAGATTCTAAAAGAGAATGTGAGGCATGCAATCTAAGGAAGGTGAAACTAAGGTATTCTATAAGTGGAAATCTTAGTATTTCTTTTCGGCAATTATTTAGTGTATTTCTGTTTGGATTTGAATATGCCTTAGAGATTTTGGGATTTTTGAAAATATGATAGATAAAATCCCCCAAAATTTCTTTTTATTTTGATATGTTAATTCTATGATGAAAATCATAATTATTTACATTAATTTGATGGAATTTGTTTCATTTATGCAATTTTTAGTAATTTCACAGTCTATTCCATTTCTCCTTCTTCTTTGGATCAAATTGTGATTCTTCTATAAAGTTAGGGGTTTAGATTACGAATTTTATTCATAGTTTACACCACTTATTCTTATCTATTTCTTTGTAATATAGGAGTTGAATAAAATATGGTGTTTCGATTGCAATTCTTACTTTTAGGATATTCCACTAAATTGGTGTAATAAATTGAGTTTCTATTTTGTTTACAAGTCTGTTATTGCAGTTTTGGTTAAGAATATTTATTCCCTGTTTTTGATATTAGAATCCCTTGAAATCTTCTAAATTTGAATAAAAATGACTTGTAATAATATTTTGTTAGGGAATGACATTTAACGCTAGTTTAGTGCGTAAAATTCGTGTATTTAGAACTTATTAGACTCAAATATTTATTTATCTCTATTTGCATAATTAACGTCTAATTACAGCATATTTGGCGTAGTTAATTAGGCATTTATTTTCTCTATTAGGAAGGTAATTGATTGTTAGGTGAATATAAGAGGAAACTCTTATATAGCCTGATTATTATTTTAAAGCGTAACAGGGAAGATTCCGCGTATGGCCTTATTTATGAAACGGTGGGATGAGTGTGCGTGTGTGTGTATGGAGAGTAATTGATGCATGGCTAAGCCTCAGGGATGCGAGGTCAATATGGTTACATTTGGAAAGTCATCCCTTCACTTTAAGGCTACCAGCAGTTGTGTATACTTTGATTAATGCGAGATGTCCTTATGATAAATATCTGTAATGATATGAGGTTGCTCCCAAACACTATAGGAGAAATCTTCCCAGCTAATATGGGTATCTGTTCCTATGAGTAGTCGAATTAATATGAGACATCATTATGAGTATGAGCCATAACACGATGGCCTGCCTCGGGGTCTTGAGGTATTAAGTGGTTGGAACCGCCTTTTCCCCCAAATGGAATATTAAATAGCCAAGGGGTTACATTAGGTGGTATCCCAATGGGGGTCCACTTTTGGAAATAGGTATTAAATGACGATGTCTGCCCTAATAAAGGTATTAAATGATCAGAGTCTGCTTATTTCCAAACAACGAAGTATTAAGTGGCCTAAGAGATTCCATATGATGTCAGCTAGATTGTGCCAGTGAGGAGCACACCTTGGAAGTAGGTATTAGATGACAATGTCTGTCTTAATTAAGGTATTAAATGACAAGAGTCTACCAATTTTCCAATAAAAGGTATTAAGTGGCTTGGGTACCGTCTCTCACATTATTAGCTATTTATGACATATGATTGTGATATGAGATACGAGAAACCTGCTTCTGACAATGGAATGTATTAAGTGGTTGGACTCGCCCCATTTTCTTATAAAGAAGTATTAAATAGTTTTTATTGGTTTTATGTTCGTAGACATTTTCATTTTTTGAAATATACTGCCTAAGTACTGAGAAGGTAAGACTCGAGATTTAATTCACCAAACACTTGTTATTCTGGCTCCCGCCACACTACAACACGGTTAAGCATGGAGTGATGGCGGTGACGATGCTTAGAGATGGGGAAGTTTGGCTTGTGGCAGTATTTGTTACAAGTACTTACTTTTATGTGTAACCATGTATTTAGACAATTGTTATAACAGATATTATGTTACGGTTTTTATAAATTTTGTATTATGACATTTTTATGGTTTTGAAATAAATGGGTACACTTTGCTATTATTATTATTTTTCATCCATTGTGAGTTCTGTAAGCTTAGTTATGGATCTATACTATTATTTTCTTAGTTCTACCAACAAATTACCTTAGAATGGATCTAAGTTTAGATGGGCCTTTTTTGGGTCAAAATTTAGGCCTGTTCCGAGGGAGGGAGGGAAGGGGTTTGTTATAGCTAACCTCAATAGACATAATAGTTAAATGGGAATCTATCGATATAAATTTATGTTATGGATAGTTTATAGATTTTAAAGTCACTAGAGCATTGTTTTGACCCTCTTCTCATTACAGCCCACATGATAGGTTTAGAGGAATTGGTCACTGGAGATGGATGTGCTATATTGTTGGAGAAGTCTTCTTTTCTCTCATGCTCGATACTTATATGACAATCTATTATCTAAGGAATACTTAAATTCCAAGGTAGTAGTCATAGGAAATATTCTTATTATATTATTGTTCCACTGTGAGTGTAGATTTCTATCAATCTCTAATAATCCTTATGTTTATTTGCAGGTACCAAATCCAACGATCTATGCATTGATGGTCTCGAGTTTCGATTTTTGTTGAAATTTAGGCCCATTATGGTACGAGTTGTTTCATATGCATTGATTGTATTTAAATATATGTTTAATATGTTTGAAACAATGTAAGATAGTGGAGGTGGAAACCAGCAAAAAATGTGATAGTGGAGGCTAAAATTAGAAGAGGCTAAGGTAGGGTTTAAGGTGTTTAAATAATGTGATAGTTGGCCACTATATGCCTATAGTTGGGATTCTAGATTGCTTCAACCCCGATCAGATAAATATGCAATTAAATTTAATTCTAACGCTTAACGGTATCATACATTGATATGCATGTGTATAAATTTTATAGACACACTATTTTAATAGTGATCAACACAAATTAAATAAGATTTTATGATTAGTATTTCATATATATTAATTAATTTATAACAATTATAGTTAATTAAATCAAGTGGTGCTCAAAGTATTAAACGTTTCGGTTATGTGACACTTAGGAGTAAATTCGGTCAGCAATTAATATCGACAATTCGAATATTAATGTTCATATGTTACCTTAGCCAGTGGTTTGACATTATGGCCAAATTTTCACTTACATGGCTTCAGTAAAATACATTTTTACTTATTAAGGCGTTATCCGATGGTAATAATTATTTACACCAATTCTCTTCATCAAAACTATATTACAATAGGACTTATTGAATTTGGTAATAGTCAAAATTTCAATATCGCCCATATTTAATTTTATAGTCCAAACATAAAGTCCTCGGTTCAATAGTAACAATTATTATTAATCGAACTATTCTGGTCAGAAATTTTGATTTTTAATTGACTTTGGTTGACCGTGATACTAACCTTATATAGCTGTGGAGACGTATCCTCCATTGAATAGTGCTTCACTTCCAATATTTCTACTCGGCCGAACTATAGTCATTCAATTGATTCCATGCCAAGATTTAACTATAATCAAAGCAGACTTTCCACATTGAAGATCAACGGTATTATCAAATAAAGAAAACCGTGTAATATTGTTGCATCGATATTTTCTATTTCACCTTAGTTATATTAACCCACATAAAACTATCTAGTGAGTTATTTCATAGTTATCCAATAACTATCAGTACATAACCATTTGGTCCCCTCAACAATCACGAGTAATACACCGTCCAACCTTTGAAGAGCATTACTTACTCCATGTCTCGATGGATGCATCGATTTCCAGTCGCGTTACATCTTGACTAGGAGTATTTAAAATATTTTGTTTATTATCTTATGATAAAATAACGATGATTACAAAAATTGTAATTACTATCGCACAATACACCATGGTAAATACACTTAAATTGAATGATTAATTAATTACAACACATTACAAAAGCATATAACAAAAAACCTTTCATTTTGAGCGCGACGTTATTACAAAGTTAACGAGTTATAATAAATTACAGAATAGCCCTTAGGGCATATGCCTAACTCTATCATAAAGAATTGCTTGACAATTACTATGCTTGGCGTGATAATTATTATGCATGGTAAATTTTCCCAACTAGTAATATTTTATAAAAGTAATACTTTGGGTACTTTCGATTCAGATTTAACAATTATAAAATATTAAATCGGATAACGATTGAGAAAAAAAATATACAACATCGATTTTACTATCATTTCTAACAAAAGTTTCGTGCATATAAAAAGTGGGAATTGATTTACATTTTTTTCGATAATAAGAATGATACTTTATTCAAGCAGAGCACTAATTTGATGTTTTGGGGTCGAGCCCATAATCTTTAGACCTTTAGTCATGTAAGACTGGTATATTTAGTCAAAACATGAAATTGAGACAAGATCCTTAAAAAATAAATGCAAATGATTCGATTCAAACATTGTCCATTGTCATAAGATACGACCGCACTTGTCGTTACACGATAATCGCATTCATGTTAGGAAGCACTCATGTCTTATAAGATGTAGCATCGACTATTGTAAATAGTATTATAGGCCGCATAGATAGATCGATCCGTAGGATCATTAGGCTAAGCTTTCCTTTGAATTTGTAAACAATGCCAAAATCAGCTGGGGCAATTTCTATGTAGCAAAATATTGTTAAGATGGGTGGATTCAAAATAATGACCTTCTCACTATATGTCGATCAACTATCGAGCCAAAGCATCTTTTGTGCACCGCTTGATTTACCAAAATAATTATTTTCAATTACAATGCCTTCTTTGAATTCCACCATTGTTATTACATTTTTTTTTTGCTTTAGTTCATTTATTTTCATTTTTTTTCAATTGGCCTTTCTTCGGATTATCCTAAAGGTCCGTACACAATTAAATTTGAGAAAACATAATAAGTGAAGAAAAAATCATAAACAAACAATTTTTTCAAACAAAACTTCACTAATTCACCAAATCTTACAAAGGAAATCCCTAAAAGTTGAGAAGAAATATCAATCCTCATAATCGTAATACAATAACCATTTTCCTCTCTTCCATTACGATGATCCCTGTAAGCTTGTTTATGGTAGTCTAACGTAATCCCAATCATTGGGCCAGAAATATGCATAGTTCAACGGTGGAAAATCCAAAATACCCCGAAAATGACAAAATTGTCCTTGAAAATTCGACGTCCAATTTCTAGAAAAAGTTGATCCAATCGATTGGAAACAGTCGATTAAAAGTAAATTCCAGTTGACTTGAGAGGTAGAGTTCTTCAATGGCCAAAATATGACCAAAAATTAGTTGATTGGAATAATTTCTAGTCGACTAATAGAGATTCTAATCAATCGGAAGCGTGTGGCCACTGCTATAGGCTTCTGATGCTCTGCTACAACCTTGTTGCTTCGTCTCATCTCTATTGCTCCTTTTTTGCTGTTCCCACTGACTCCTTCCAACTTTGTTCTAAGATATATCATAAATCCCAACAATCTCCACCTTAATATTATATTTCCGTAAATGTTATCCAAACCCTACATACAATCTCAAGCTCTAAGCGGTCTCCAATATTACTACAGAAACAATGTCTTCACCCAATAAAAAATCTTAACCAACCTCTAAACCACCTAGTTTAGCAAGCCTCCAAATCAGACATGCACATCGTCAAATGAATTAGAAACGCTTGTAATACCACAAAGGACTTCATGCATGCTTCGTGGCTTTCCATTGTTGGCTTGTAATATCAATATTTTTCAGGTAGATTGTATATCTTATTGCTTCCCCATTTTGTGCACCAAACCTCCTTATTACCCTTCCATGCTCTTGTGACCCCCCACGAGTTGAAAAGTTACAACCTTTTTCTTCCAACTATCCCATCGGAACAAAATTTTCTTAATTTATGGAAAATGCCTAACTCCTATAAGCTTTACCATCTTTCCAACATACATCTTCAACCGAACTAAATCTATGCCTTTAACATGTATGTCTCCACCATCAATAAATTCTACTTTGCTTTCTTTCTCTTTATAGTTAATGAACGCTCCCTTTGGTATCAAATGTGGAAACGTGCACCCAAATAAAGCAACCACTCATTTTCTTTTCTTCTGCTATTGGGCCAAAATGTGGCATAACACCCCAATTCGATTTAAAGAGAGTAGATCTAACTAAAAAAATGAAAATAGCAGAAAACACGGGAATTTTGTAGTGGTTCGGTTAATATGAGGCCTACGTCCACTTTAATCTTATTATGGAATGGTTTTGTCATGAATACGAGGGTTTAATAGTTCAAATCAGCCTAAAACACTAAAAAGTAATCTCCTTAGTGACAAATTCGAGTAGAGAAAGAAGATGAAAAATAGAATGACCAAATAATTCCTCTCCAAGCTGTTATAGGCTTGCCATTTATAGAGAAATCATCCAATGAAGTCGTTGGATCATGAAATGCTAGTTCGAACTCCAAATTTGAACAAGTAGGAGGGAGATGAGCCCCTTGTGCCATAAAAGCGTATCAGTACCAACATGATTAGGTCGGTACCGACATGATTAGGTCGGTATCGATATGATTTGCTAGCTATAAACCATGTAGTCTTCCTCTATTCTATCTTCTAGCTTCGATCCATCATGTTCCGAGCACTTTTCCATAGAAATCAGGTTGTTACTAAGAGGTATTAACACGTTTAGCGTTTGTCCCTTTTGGAAAATCTTTTTGGAGTTGTTCAACTACTTCAAAAATCGACCTCAAGGGCGATCACTTTAGCCAACCACTCCTTAACCATAGCTCCAAAATCCTTCAAATTGCAGGAATTCAATTCGGTTCCATCCTAAAAAGTGGTTGGTACTGATCTCTCATTTTGATGTATCTTGCTCTCTAACATTTTGAAGACTCTTCCATTGTCCTCCTAAGCATGCCTCTAAGTCCTTAAACCATTTTTTCTTCATCCTGACATCTAGATACGTTTGAAAGTAGCTTGAACTTAAAGCTGGATAATACTTATCCCCAAAGCATGCCTCTGTTAGAAACAAACATGCTTTGGATCAAGGCAAGAAGATAGAGTCATTCATGCAAGTACACTAGTCACCAAAAAGTTGTTTAGAAGTGTTATCTATGTTCCACGGGCATCTACTCAACTAGTTTAAATAGCATTCGTACCACTTTCCATGCCGATGCCAAGATCTTCATTACTCTGTAGACCGTTCAACGTCTTAGCTAGGTGAGAAATCCTTCTTCTTTCCTTTTATCCTCCTATCCTCTTTTTTTATAGTACCAATAATTTATGCCAGTACCGACATGAAATGTTGCATCACAACATCCTTCATAACTCAACACTTAGTCTTATTTATCTCTACACTTTCATTTCTTACCTTATACTTTTCGATATCAAAATCTTGTGCCTTCAACCCCTTCACTAAAACCGCCTGCCCTCTGCCATCTAGTGACGCTGCCACTACCAGATCTTCATTTTGACAACGGTCACTTCTCTAAAGTATTCGTTCTAGATTTCCTTTCAAGTCCAGGTCTAGATCCATATTTCTAAGGTAGGCTGCTGAAGTTCACTGCCATGGTAGCAGTCATTGGGTCTCCACTGGCCACATCGGAGATCTCCTATGATTGCCGAACGGTTGGGGGCTTTGAATTTTTGATCGGCCTTTGCTCCAACTTTTGCTTATTGCAAACTTGTAAATTTTCCTAAGGCAACCCTAGGCATAACTAGAAGTTAAACTACAACCACCAACGTCACAATGGTTTCCTGCTTTCCTAGGGTTAGCTTCGGGTCTTCGTTAGCTTTGCTTCAGGTTTTGCCTCTTTTCCATGAACCCTAGCCTATATGCACTTCAGGATGCATAAGCACCTCCTTGTAGAGTTCGATCAATTGCCTGCTATCACTTGAACTTCAATAAGACGGTTCTCATCCAAAGAACAGTCATGTCAAATGCACTCCGGCATTTGAATGATTCTAGCACACTGCACTTCCAATTATTGCACAATCCAATATTCCTACAAAGAATGCTTCGTGCCACTCTTGGTAGTGGTTCCACCATCGATTATCCAACGATAATGGGTAAGATCTCACACAGGTTCCATCATATGATGGAGCTTGTTTACTAACAGAGTGGGCTATCTACACAGAATGTTCCATTCATCGGGTATGAGACATATGGCACACACTGTGTAGATTGACACTTCAAATTATTCTGGTCGATGTTCAGAATCTGATTGGTCAGCACATGTTGACATCCTTTGGATTCTAAACGTCGGCCACATGGGCCACATTAAAATAGTATTTCGATCGCTCTTTTCAATCCATGTTCACTACCAAGTTTTTCAATCCAGAATGACTTATCATTCACATCGTTTCATTATTGGCACTAGGCCATCAACTCCTCCTGAAGCCAGGTCTACCATGGCTCAACCCTTAAATTTCATGTCCCTTGGAACTAGATGCTCAATCATAGCAGAGTTGCAGGCGATGACAGTACTAGTAGCTCTGATCCAGAATCTTACTCCTCCTCTCAACGAACATGTCAGTTTAAGGATCTAGGATGATCCCTCAGACCAAATGTCGTCAGTGTTAACAACTAAGTCATTCTATACGATATGTCTACAATACGAAATCCCAAAGAATGATGTCCTACTTCCAATAGCTTACCAATGGGCACCCAATCCTCCACAAGATTATACAGCCCGAAACAAGTACATGTGCCTAAGTGGGGCTGTATCACCCTTTAATCCATTCCATTGAATGTTTCTCCAAGAACGTAGGCTCGCTCCCTTTCAAGTACACTCCAATAGACATACATTGCTGAACTCCCTATACATCTTATTCATGATGCAGTTTCATCAGACTCCAACCTTTAGGGGGTTAACACGCCTTCTAAGCTTCAAACAACGAAGTGAGTCACTGTCCTTAATGACCATAAAAGCATAGCGCCGATGTAAAGTTATCAAAGCACTTCTCAATAAACATTCATATTTCAAAAATGAGTATTTCTTTTTCTACTTCCCCTTCAGATTCATCCGCCTCTTGTTGTCCGGAAGTAGGACATCTTCCTTTCCATTATTTTTCAAACTTGGGTCCTTAGTATCCTAACATTTAGCTTCTTATCCACTCTCTTCATAGATATTCCTGCTTGAGACAGGAGTGATGCACACTTTGAGACTCTAAAGACCCTTAAAAGAGTTAGCATTCGATTCCACACTATGCTTACCTCTTGACAAATGAGAACCTTCGCTTATGTGGACTTCAACATCCTGAATGATTCTCCGTTCTCGTCGAACTTCCACCAAAAGGGTCTAGGGTATGCATCGAGTATTCTTTCCCTATTCGCAGCTCCATCAAAGGTATCCAAGGGGGTGCTAAAGGCTCTTCAGGCACGGCAGACGTTGATGAAAGCACGATAGAGTAATAGAAGTAAATATAGCCAGTAGTGTACAAGTAGATGGAGAAGAGAAAGTATAGTTGGAAATAATACATGAAGGAGAAGAAGGGATAGAAGAGGGAGAAGAAGAGAAAGGAGAAGAAGGGGAAAGCAATGAAGAAAACCACAATGATGAGGACTTTGGTCGAGGGGGAGACGATTCATATAGAGAGACATCTCCAGAGGGTACCAAATTTTGTTCCTCATCACATCGGAAGTGAATAAACATCAGGACCTCCTAATTGTCGACTCGAACAAGCACGATGCCAATAGACGAGGCAACTCCTCTAGCCAGTCCTTCATAAAATATAATCGACTCGCTAAGTGATTTTGACATCCCTGTAGGCGATCTTCTTAAGGAATATCCATCAGGTTCAACTTCCCATTCGAGGATCTTCTAGTCAGAAGAGGAGAAACTCCATCTTTACAACTTTCTAAACATTTCGTAGAATACTTACGGCAACACCAACACTCCATGGACTTCTAGGATAACAAAAACTCATATCCTGCATGTGCTGTTACTTCAGTATTCTAAGTATGATACGATTCTTTTCTTTCACTTCAGGTACAATGGGAAGAGATCGCTTCCACTACATACGTTCAAGCATCGGAGAGCATCGAGGAACCACTCCCAATACTTATCCTTACCGCTCGTCCTTGCATCGAGAGACTGAAGAAGAAAGGCAGAAGAGGAAGGAGATGGAATACTATAAGGATAAGAAAAGGATGAAGCGACAAGCTGAGAAAAGAGAACAATTCGACTTAGGGAAGAAGTCCAACGATTTCCATGACCTTCACGGTCCAATCTCTGGCTCTTCTTTGCCATGCTCTCAGCCTATGCATTTTTCTCAACAAGTTCTGGCAACCTAGTCCTCGTTCACTACTATATCCACTTCTCAAAGGTCTAAGGAGGCTCCCGCTCATCAAATTCCACCCTCACCTCCTTCGGGCTCGTAAATGGCCACAATGACTAAGATGTATGCCGCTTTTCCTTACCTTGCCTGACAGGGGTGAATTTTGACTCCGATATCAATGAAATTCCTGGAGAAAAAGCCAATCATAGAGTATAGTGGTTGCTAAGCTTGTTGATCAGCTCTACGAATAGAGAAAACATACTTTTGCCCTCTCTGATGTCAATAAAATTAATCAGATAGGCATCCAACCATTTAAGTCAGAGAGGAAGAGCTATGACAACACAATAGAAAACTATAGGAAAGAGATGGATAAGCTCATAGAACAATAGGACAAGGCTCAGAAATCAGCCGACAACTCCAAGAAATTAATTAAGAAGTTGTCTGACATGCACAATCAGGCCCTCAATGTGATAAACGACCAGCTTAAGAAAGCCTACCTTGAAACGGGTGAGCTTACCACCTAAATCAATGCTAAGGGCAAGGAAATTAAAGATAAAGACATGGCACTTCAGGTCAAAGACATGGAAATTCAAACACTCAAGGCCGAAGTTAAAAGACTCAAGACTAGTCTAAGGGCTGAAACAAAAGCAAAAGTTAAATCTCAGGCTAAGCTTGATGTTGTTGTGGTGGAGACAAATGAGCTTAAAAGCCAAGCTGCAAAGGATAAGGTTGAAATGAACTCCACCCTTCAAAGGTTCTTAGCAAATGTGATTGAAGACAAGAATGAAAAGTGGTTGGGAAGCAACTATCATGTGATCCCGATAGGCGCATTGAAGAAATCTCACATCGTGCGGTTGAGTTTAGTGAAGGCCACATCGAAGACCAATTGAAGGCCAAATATTTTAACATTGATGACATCATAGCTTTACAAAAAGGAAAACAAAGCCTAGCAAAGAGGACAAAACTACAAGAAAATCTCCCATCGATGCTCCCGTCGGCCTAGTGCATTGGTCAAGTAGAATCATTATCTTCAAAATCCAAAGAGCTTACGACTGAAATTTCATCTTCCATGGGACCAACTCCGAGGCCACCCTTACAACTCTGGCTTTTGTTGCCATGATTATTGCCGAGCCCTTATTCTTATTTCTATTTCTCAACCTATCCAGTCGGTAATATAAGAAGGTGAAGTCGGTGCATCCCCTACCAAAGAACCTTCAACTAGTGAAGGTATTTCTCTCATCTCTTTGGTGTTCGAGAAGCTTCATTTCTCTCTCGATATCACAACTAATCTTCAATTCACTATTTGTGAATATACATATCATCCGTTGCTTCCTCCTCCTCCGCTACCAATCACCTAAGGTTTGGGTCCTTTTGTTATCTCCACCGAGTCAACTTTCGTCACCATATGACTTGTCACTCTAGTCCTTCCCTCAGCTCTGTCCCCAGTCCCGATTTAGAGAAGATCGAGGTTCTAGAGGGATTGGATGACATCTCATGGTCCTTGGGGAAAAACATCACTATTATTAATGCTACAGGCCTAGCCAATCCTATTTCCATGGTAGACCGGTTGAAGCTCGACCTGTTAAAGGTTAAAATCAAGAAAGAATCCAGGACCAAAGAACCCACTGGACCATGACAACCAAACCCTAGTCTGAAGATTTCTTCCTTTAAAATAAAGCCTCCAAATGGTGACGATATTGGCGACTCCTCAAGATCTTTTGACCCTACCGTCGATATGATTGAAGACTACATCGTTGTCAGCATCGAAGGAGAGACCGCACACTCCGAAGGGAACACCCTTAGGAAAGAACTTGAAAAAGTGCCCAGTGATGGACGATCCCAAGGATGATAGCAAACGTGAAAAAAAGATGTAGCTTCTTATTTGGTTTTTTGCAAAGGCGGTTTTAGTGCCTTTTTGATGTATTTCAAAGATAGTTCCTTTTTGATGTATTTTGTTTATTTCTGAACATAGGCTAAGTTTTTGCAGGATCTGCCTACATAACATTTATGTGAAAAGTGATTGTAAATAAAGTTTGTTGTTCTATACAACCTTTGTTCGTATTTACATTCCTACACTTTTTCTTACTTGCCTATATACAACTGCCTGCATATATAATATGACCACCTATAATGTAATCTACTTACATTATACATTCTTGTGTCTATGTAATTCTATTTCTTACTATAGCTCTGTACGTATAAGTTAATTTCTGCAGTTACTCGGTTATATTACATTGTACCGTATTGTTTACCATTGCCAAAATATTTCTGTTTTGGTAAAATAGAACTTGTTATTCATTTGGCCATATCTATGGTAGACTATATTCATTCTTGGCCAAGTTTCGTCCGACCCCAAACAAGGTTATAGTAAAAGGAATGCTTGAATTCTCGTCATTTCCTATCTTCGGGAAACGACATTCCTAATGTTTATCTCTGAAAATCATATTTTGACCTCTCCTACCTCTAGGCATTGATCAAATTCGTTCATTATTCCCTATCACCTTCCATTGGTTAGGCATGTCTCGCTGGGCCATAAGTGATAGATAACACATTTTCTCATCGATCCATATCTCTAGGGATCAATGATTCAGATTCTTATCTTTGAGCACCAGCGTTCGACCTCACCTATCTTCGAACATTGATTAAAATAGCTCCTCGACCATCATCATTTTATTCTTGGTCAGGCATGTCCTACCGAGCCGCAAATGTGGTTGTGGAAATTCCAATTATATACCGATTACCATCTCTGGAAATTAGTGTTTTGGGTGCCAATCTTTAAGCTCCTACTTTCAATCTCATCTATCTCTGAGCATTGATCAAGAACAATCATCAGCCATCCTCGCTTATTCTCGGTCGAGCATGTCCTGCTGGGCTGTCATGAAAATCCTAGTTGTACACCAGTTCCTATCTTCGGGAACTAGTGCTCAGACACCTACCTCTGGGCATCTGCTCTTAGTCTCACCTACTTTTGGGTGTTGACTGAGAGTATCCATTGACTGTCCTCGCTTATCTTGGGCTAAGCATGTCCTTTCAGGCCATAAGCGTGGTTATTAAAACTTTGATTCGCACCAATTTCTGTCTCCAAAATCTGGTGCTTTTATTGCTTGATTCTAGGCATCCCTCATCGACTTTGCCTATCTCTGAGCATTAGTCAAGACCAGAGGAGAAAGTGCGAATTATTTGATCAATTTCTAGTGATTATACTCCTTTGCCTTGATCCTAGATCAAAGGAATTGGTCGGTCACCTTGGGGTCATAGTGCCTTTTCTATTGAAAAGGGACTTCCAATTCTATCGGAGTCACAACCTTAGCTCTGAAGGCCAGGGAATATGGTATGCCCAGTCATAGACTTGTGGGTCGTTGTATGAGCCCATAACGCAAGTGGAAGCTCATTGATCTTGTTGCCCTTAGCTTTTGTTAACCATTTCTTCAAGATAGACTTGATGATTTTGTTTACCACCACTACTTGTCCATTCGCCTAAGGGTATGCTACTACCAAAAAACTTTTCTCGATCTTGTACCAGTTGTAGAAATCCTTGAATTTCATACTCTCGTACCGAGTGCTACTATCAGTTATGATTTTCTAGAGAACTCCAAATCTACATATAATATTCTTCGTCAAAAAGCTAATCACTTTCCTCATTATGATCGTGGCAAGCAGTTTCACTTCAGCCCAATTTGTGAAGTAATCCACTTCAACAATAACGTACTTAGCTCCTCTTTTTGACATTGGTAGTACATCGATTATATCAGTTTACAAAACAACAAATGCCACTAGCTGATCATTTGCATAAGCACTGTCGATGGGGGCTCTCGGTATTTTCCAAACTCCGGCATCGGTCACACCGTCTGATGTAATTAGCAGCATCATGATTTATTGTTGGCCAGAAGTATCCATAGCGAAGTACTTCTTCGCTAATGTATACTCCCAATGTGATCGCCATAACTACCCTTATGGATTTCCATGAGGGTTTTCCTAGACTTATCCTTGATCAGACATCAGAGCAGGGGGTTAAGAAACCTCTCTTGTATAACATTCCTTCTTGCATTATGAATTGCGTCAATTTATGAAGGATTTTTCATCATTTGTTCTTCCCTTTTAGGATAGTTCCCTTAAGGAACTATTCCTTGATCGAAGCCATCCTTGACTCCTTTTACTATATGGCCTCCAAGATCCAGTCGACATCCATTTGGTTGTCGATGTGACCGATAAGACCTCCACTGGAACCAACCACATCAACCGCGCATCTTCAGAGCTAGCCAGCTTGATCAACGAATTAATCTTCGTATTCTCATCTTCAGGAATATGCATAATCGTGTACTTCAATATTTCAGAAGTTCTAACATCTTCGTCAGGTAAGGGGCAAGTCTCGCACCCTTAGTATGGGATTCTTTCTTTAAATGGCAGACCACCAACCGGGAGTCATCAAATATATGCAAGGTCCTTACTCCTAACTCCTTTACTATCTTGAGTCATGCCATCAATGCTTATTACTTGGCCTCACAATTTTCCACGACAAACTCTAGCTTCAATGTGTAGTAGATCGGCTGTCCTTCTAGAGTCACAAGTACCAATCCTGTCCTAGAATTATGTTCATTGGAAGCTTCGTCAATGAATAATTTTCACTGAGAAAGTGGAACCATATCATTTTCCTCTTCTCCATTATGAACCGGTAAACTCAACGATGAAATTTGCCAATGCTTGTCCTCTTATCTCCATACTCAGATGATTAGTAATGCCATACTAGCTTAGCTCCATTTCAGTAACTTTCTAAAGTCTCAGGTCTATGGAATACTTACTGTAAGGGATGATCCGTCTACACCTTGACCGGGTTAGCCTACAAGTATGGTCGCAGCTTCCTCAATGCAGTCAACAAGTAATAAGCGAGCTTTTCTAGCTTCGATTTTTTTTTAAGCTCTAGTAAATTGCTTACTGATGTTATATACTGGCCTTTGAATCCTTGTCTCCTCACGTACTAATGTTGCACTTAGTGCATGAGTAGACACCACCAAATAGATAAACATGTCTTCTCCATCCAAAGGCTTAGATAGGATTGGTGGTCTTTCCATACGCCTCAGTAACTCCTTAAAAGTGTACTGACATTCCTTTGCTAGAAAAACTTTCCTTTTTGAGGGCATCTAAGAATGATATATACTTATCGGTTGCTTTTGATATGAACCAACTCAGTGCGACAACCTTCCTATTCAAGCTTTGCATCTCCCTCCTCGTTCTTGGGGACAGTCACATGTTTCAAGGCATCAATCTACTTTGGATTAGCCTCAATGCCTTTTGAATTTATTATAAATCCCAAAAAAATTCCTAATGCGACTCCAAAGGCACACTTTTATAGATTTAACTTCATCCCGTACCACCGTAGCGCTCCAAACATTTCCGAAAGACCATCCATATGGTTCATCAACAACCATGCCTTTACGAGCATATCATCCTCATACACTTCCATCGTCCATCCGATCTTATCCTTGAATATGGAATTTACCAATCTATATTAGGTAGCTCCAACATTCTTCAAACCGAATGACATCACTCGACAGAAATACAATCCCAAATCCATTATAAAACCTGTGTGCTCCTAATTCAGAATATGCATCGGTATCTAGTTATACCTAGAGTAAGCTTCCATGAAAGAAAGTAACTTGTGTCCGTCAGCCTCATCTACTAGTTGGTCGATTCTGGGCAATGGAAAGCTGTTCTTCGGGCATGCTTTATTCGGGTTCGAGTAATCAATGCACATATGCCACATTTAATTTTCTTTCCTAACCAATACGAGATTCGATACCAATTTAGAGTATAAAGCATCATGGACAAAGTAGTTTGCCTTTAGTTTATCCACTTTCTCGTAGTAGATCACTCTGGACCCAAACTCCATCTCTTCTATTTTATAAGAGGATATTTCGGGTCCACGTTCAGTGCATGACACACTATCTCTAGCGATATCCCACACATATCTAAATGTGTTCAAGCAAATACATCCAAGTTTGCTTGGAGAAAATCGACCAATTCCTTCCTCAATTTGGCGCCGAGCTGAGATCAAATCTTAAGGACCCCAGTAGGATCGTCTATATTGATTAGAACGTTGATCATTAGCTCAACTAGTGTTACCTGCACTTCCTTTAACTGCTTCCTAGGACCCATAGACTTAAAGAACTTGCTGTGGTTCTTGATCTAGGGCTTGAAATTAGTTGTTATGCCTCCACATTCTTGATGCATAGATCTTTCTCCGCACTTTTATTTTATCCAACCACTTTGCCTCTTTGAGCTCAGCAACGTAACACTCCCAACCAGCTCTACAGTCACCACAAATCGATCCGACCCCATTATTCGTGGGGAGCTTCATCATCAAGCACTAAGGAGATAGTGTTATTATAAAATCAATAAAGGTCGGTTGGCCCAAAAAGGCATTATACGCCTGAAAATTCATCAACAATCATGAACCTTTGAATTCGTAGAATCTTGCGGTCTCTATCTCCCAACTCCATAGACAAATCAATTGATGGATTCCTACGCCTCTTTAGTAAATCCTTGAATCCTTAATTTACAAGGCTTGATGTCCTTTGAACTTATTTTCATTTGATCAAAATCCTTTAGTATAAAATATTTACTGAGCTTCCATGATCCACTAAAACTCGACGCATAGTAGTTGGTCCTACAACGACTATTATCACCATAGGATCATAGATCGATGCTTCAATCCCTTTAGAATCCCTATTATGGAGGATTACGTCATTCGTCATCAACTTCCACTGCTTAGATGGAGCACCATCCTCGATGGCCAAGCAGCTTTCCTATGGTACGTGCTTTAAAGAACTCGCACATCGCACCTTCTTATTCCATCTTCTCTCCATTGGATATGGTCCTCCAGTTATGGTGATAATCACAATTCTTCCATTAGGTCGCCTGGCCCCCTCTCCACTAGGCCCAGGCTGGTTTCCTTAGGCATTCAACCCTTGGGGTCTAACATTCTGTCTGCCATCTTATGGCTCTCTAACATGTTGCTGCAATTTCATTTTCCGTATCAACTCTTCAATGAAATCTCTAAGATTCCTACACCCGTTTGTATTGTATCCATGAGTTTCGTGAAAGAAACAATACTTCCCATAGCGTTTTTCTACCTCAGTCGCCTCTTTCCTAGGCGACTTCTTATACATTTCCATGACTTGTGTGGCAAGGTACATATTTTCGAGCGTATCATTCAGAGGCGTGTACTCCTCTGGTCTCATATTCCTTTGACGCTTTCTACACCATTCCGCCTACCTTTAATGCCTTGATTTCTCTTTCTTTGGCTATTAAAATTTCTAACATTCATAGTTATATTACTAGTGCTTTCACCGGTCAATTTAATAGCCACGTTACTTTGAATAGCTTCCTTTGACCATCCACCACTAGTCTTTCCGACAACCTAGTTTCACTCTTCCACGCACAAGAACTGGTTAGCTTTTTGGTGGAACTCCTCTATAGCGGCTGGCTATTTCATACTTGGCTACTTTCCAAAATCCATGTTCGAATGTATCCCCTGTACCAAAGTCATCAATGGCATATCCACAATCAAATTGTTTACCTCCGAACCATAATATTGAACTTGCTCAGAAAACCCTTCAACTACTCTTTAGGTCCGAAAGAAATGTCTGATAAGGACATCACATCCTTGGGCCGAGCTGTATGGAGCTTGATTTGCTCCAGGAACTTCTTAGCCAATTTTTCAAAAGTGAAAACGGATTTCTACACGAGCTTAGTAAATCACATTGGTGCAATTTCATCCAAAAAGATGGGGAAACACCTACACTGCACCGTACCCGTTGCTTTGGCACCATCCATGTGCCGGTCATATTCTAATAAATGTTGTTTGGGATCAGTTGTCCCGTTGTACGATGGCATTGAAGACATCATAAACTTTCTGTGATATTCTTCTCACAAGATGTTCACTGTGAATGGAGTTCTACTAGACGTAGAACCCCAATCTTCATTCTTTCTCCAACGTTTTTCTTCTATCAACTGCCTTATCATATCGACAATATGTTCTTTGCTCGCCTAGTGATCCAAAAACAACTATTAGGAGCGGCATTAAGTATTTGACTTCATAAACGGTCTCGGTTCGCTTATTGACGTTTATGTCCTCCAATCCCTAAAAGAACTACTCTTTCAAACCTTTTCTAGTGTCTAATTGGCTCCACAGTGATCATTTGAACATCAATGTCCCGAGTTTCGACATTTGGTCCAACTTCGTTGTCAATATCTTGCAAATCATCCTTAGAATCTGATAGATTAACGGCTTCAAGCCATTGCCCCTTTGAATCCCTCAAATTCATGTCAGTACCAACCTAATTTTGATTAGTATCGATATGAATTCCTTAACTATAGCTCGAATACTTCCTCCGGCATTCATTTCTGCTGCTCCAGCAGTCTGCTCATTCAACCTTTTGCTTTCCATCCCTTATATTCTAATGGAAAGCAGATGAATTTTCCTCTTCTACACCATAAGGTGATGCTTCTCTCGTGCTCTTCTTGGGCCTTTAAGACTATTGGGTCAGCAAGGCAATGCTGGCATCCATCTTGTCAAGGAGACCCTTCTGGCAAACTACTATCCTTTGATTCGGCTCCGCTATCATGTTGTCAAACTCCACCTTTATCACCATCTCCTGATGGGAAATGGTCCTGGCAACATGGCTGTCGGTTGATTGGTCTCATCATCATAATGGGAAGCTTCATCTTCTTCACTAGTAACTAATCCAGATCTACTAGATCTTCTTAGTGCCGTTACTTCCAATATGAAATTCATTTAGATTTAAGATAAAAAAAATCTTCTAGATCTAAATCCTAGATGCTCTAATCCACAATAAACATCTAGATCTACGCCTGAGAAGCCCTCTCTCAGTGAAATCACCAAAATATATGACCAAAAAATAGCACAATACCCCATTTCGATTTAAAGAGAGTAGATCTAACTAAAAACAGAATAAAAACAACAGAAAACACACAAATTTTATAGTGTCGTGACTAATCTGAGGTTCATGTCCACTTTAATCTTATTATGGAATGTTTTTGTCAGAATATAAGGGTTTTACAGTTTAAATTAGCCTGGAACATAAAAAGTAGCCTCCTTAGTTATAAACTCCAATAGAGAAAGAAGATGAAGAATAGAATGGCCAAAAAAAATCATCTTCAAGTTGCTATAAGCTTGCTATTTATAGAGAAATCACCCAACGAAGTCATTAACATGAAATACTAGTTCAAACTCCAAAATCGAGAAAGTCGAAGGGGATACGATGCCCCATGTGCTATCAAATTATGTCGATATCCAAATGATTAAGTTGGTACCGATATGAGTTGCTGAATTCAAACCACACAATCTTCCTCTATTCCATCTTCAAGCTTTGATTCATCAAGTTTCGAGCAATTCTGCATTAGAAATCAAGTTGTTACCGAGAGGTTCTGACACGTCTAGTGCTTTTCCCCTTCTGCAAATCATTTTGGATTTGTTTGACTACTTCAGAAATGAGCCCTAAGACGATCACTTTAGTCAACCACTCCATGACCAAAACTCCAAAATCCTTTAAAGTCGTGGAAATCAACTCAGTGTCGACTGAAAAGTGGTTGTACCGATCTCCCCTTTTAATGTATATTGCTCTCTAACTTTTTGAAGCCTCTTCCATTGCCCTCAAAAGAATTCCTTTAAGTCGTTGAACCATTTCATCTTCATTCTGATGTCCATATTCATTTGAAAGCTGTTTGGTCTTAAAGCTGAATAACATCCGCTAACACAAAGCAGATCGCTACTAATACCGAAATTCACCACATTATCCCTGCCTTCCTCGAGCTTTTCTTTCTTTTCCTCTAATGCTTTCATCTCCACTTTATCCCTTTTTAGCTTGTTGCTAAATATTAGCCAGTGACCAGGTTTTCACAGTAATAACAGATGAAATCCTTTTCCATGTTTGATCTATTTGATCATTTTTCCACGTTCGAACAGTTATCCCTCCTTATAAGATGTACCTCTTCAATTATATTTCATTTTCCCATTTCTTCATTAATTTTTTCTTCCATTAGGTTCATCCTTTATATCTCCTCATTGAGAAGGTTACTAACTACCAACCTCATCGAAACAACTCCATTCAAATTTGAGTTGTTTAATGTAACCACAAGCATTTTCCAACTCCTTGGCAATGAACTAATTAGCATAAAGGCTTGTGTCTCATCATCAACCATGTAATTCATGGCCGTCAATTGATTCACTATTGCTTGGAAATCATTAATGTGCTCTCTAACTGATCGACTTTCTTTGTGCTTCATATTTACCAATCTTCTCATGAGAAGGGCGTTGTTTGTTGTAGAGTACATTACGTAAATTACTTTCAACTTCTTCCAAATCGCATAGGCTGATGTTTCATTAGCAATAATATTAAACACCATATTCTCCAAAAAAAAAACATCGAACATGCACCACAACCTTTTTATCAATAGTTTTCCATTTTGCTTCAGTTATGCAATTAGGTTTCTTCTCTTTGTTTTCCAACGATTGGTGAAGATCATCGAGATATAGAAAACCCTCAATCTTTGCTTTCCATAAGCCTAATTTCTCCCATTAAGTTTTGTAGCACTTCTTATCCATAACCAAACTCTCTAGAGAATAATCTATGTGGTAGGCTCTGATGCCAAAGAGATAAGAAGTAAAGAAAAAAATAGTCAAACAATTTCCTCGAACAAAATTTTATTAATTCATCCAAACCTTACGAGAAAATCCGTAAAAGTTGAGAATAAATCTCAATCCCCAAAACCCAAATACAATAACCCTTTTCCTCTATTACATTGCAATAAGCCCTATACAAGCCTATTTACATTAGTCTAATGTAATCTCGGTCATTGAATCAGAGATATGTAGAAATTCATGGTGAAAATTCCAAAATACCCTAAATATGGAAAAATTTACTCCTGAAAATTCAATGTCCAACTCTCTAGAAAAATCCGATCTAGTCGGTTGGAAAAACACATCGGTCGACTTATGCCAGTTGTTTGGAAGTGTTTTCTAGTCGATGGGAGAGGCAAAGCTCTTCTTTGGTCAAAATTTAACCTCAAACCAGTCGATTGGAATAATTTCCAATCGATTCGATAGAGATTTAATTCGACTTGTGATGTAGTTATTGCTATAGGCTTCTGATGCGCTACTACCTCCTCATCGGTTTGCCTCATCTCCGTTGCTTATCTTCTACTACTCCCAACGCTTCTTTTTACTTTGTTCTGAAAATATCGTATCACAAATCCCAACAACTTTTTTACTTATTTGTAATAATACTTGTATAGTATCGTTATTAATCATCTTTACCATTTTCTTTGTACTACATATAAAACTTTGTTTCTTCTCTTTCTTGGTGTTTACAAACACAAACGATTTGGATTCTAAGAAAATAACATATTTTTCATTCTCTTTCTCCCGGAAAACCTTACGTTTTTTATTGTTGTTTCACGTCTTGTCTAGTGCAACCCCATCTATCAAGAGTGTATCTTTCATGTGTGTACATTTTATAGATAAATAATTTTATTGAAGCCCATCTTTAAAAAAAAAAAAAAACTAATAACAATTAGTGTTTCAATAAAACAACAATAATAATAATGACAACAACAACATTGTTTGAGCAGTACTACCGAAATCGAAAGACATTTAACTAAAGTTGGTAGAGGTTGGTTCAATTTCCATAAAATATAAATATCGTATTCATAATTTGCGGGGATCGAACCAACCTCTACCAACTTTAGTTAAATGTCTTTCGATTTCGTTAGTACTACTGAGACAAATAATGTTGTTGTTGTTATCATTACCATATTTCTATAATAATTACATCATTTTTCCGAGTTAGGAGGTTTAAGGGTGAACAAAAAAGAAAATGTAGTACCAAACATAAATGCTACGTATGATTTACTCTGATAATTTTTAAGAATTCATCCATTTTTTGCTCATTACTACCCTTTTTTAACGTCAGAGTTATTGACGAAACCAGTTTAATAGATGAACTCCTTTAGCCCAGATCCATATCATACGAGGCCTTTGCCATTGAAATCCACTGCAATTCTACCAGCATCATTTTTCCTAGCTTTCTAAACCTAAACAAGCTTTATAAGCCCAATATGAATTAGAAATCAAATTTACACCACGAAATTAAAGATAAATCCAACCCGGTTAGCGTCGTCCCTTACCTCAACCATCCAAACTAAATTACCACAAATACCCTCAACTTTATATTCATTTCCATGGCTAATTTATCTCTCGTAGCCACGCGCCTCAATTTGTCATCATTAGCTTCTCACTTTCTCCATCCTCCCCTTCTTTTCCTTCATAAACCAGCTCTTTCTCTCTCTTTAACCCGACCTGTTAGGTTGTATTGTTGCCATTCTCGTTCCCCTTTTCTCAGTAAAACACAAAGAGCGCGTCTTTTACGGCGTTACTCGACTGCTGCTGCCACTGTTGATGTGGAAACTGCTCAGGAGTGAGTTTATCGTATGCCCCGTTTCCATATTTTTCTTCATTAATTGCTTTTTTTTTACGTGTATCAAAACTTCAAAACTTTGCTTCTATCCGAAGATCTTATCTACATGTTATCTTCAATTGTTTAATATTCAAGGTGGGATAGTAAAAAGGGGATATTTGAAGTGGTCATGTAAAATAGAACTCTGTACAATGTAAATTTTGGTACAAATACGATAGACATTATTCTTACACCAATTATCTAAGCTAAATGACGGCATTATTGACCTATGTAAATGCCAGAGTTACTAATAGAAAGGATATTTGGCTAGGCTGGATAATTTAGAGTAGTGCTTTAAAAGGACGTGGTAATCCCCTATCCCTAAATCTATGTGTGGCTGATTTTTAGTAATTTGCGCATTATTACCGAGTTTAATGGATTATCCCAGAATCCCTCATGGTGTATTACTAGTCCATTATAGTTATAAACTTATAATTATACGGTAGTGTGTGAGCCGTCGTCTAGGTTAATATTTCATGGATTGTAAGGATTTTTATAGGCATGCACTTATGCCTTCTACAGTCCATACCTATTTCCTTCCAAATATTAAAATCAAGCTATCATAAACTAATGCTAGTACTTATTTATGTAGCCAAATATCATTATATGAAACTTCAAACAAAGGTCGTATTTACCACGAAACATATGGGTGTCAAATGAATGTTAATGACATGGAAATTGTACTTTCAATCATGAAAAAAAATGGGTTCACGGAAATCGTAGAGCAACCAGAAAGTGCAGAGATAATTTTCATCAGCACATGTGCTATAAGAGACAATGCTGAGCAAAAAGTTTGGCATAGACTCAACTATTTTTGGTTCCTAAAAAGAGAGTGGAAGAGTAATGTTAGTATAGGTAGATCGACTTCTTCACGTCCTCCAAAAATTGTTGTGCTTGGATGCATGGCAGAGAGATTAAAAGAAAAATTACTTGATTCTGATAAAATGGTTGATGTTGTGTGCGGGCCTGATGCATATCGTGATCTTCCACGCCTTTTAGAAGAAGTTGAGTACGGACAAAAAGGAATTAACACCCTACTTTCTCTTGAAGAAACTTATGCAGACATTAACCCTGTTAGAATATCAAAAAACTCGATTTCAGCTTTTGTATCTGTGATGAGAGGCTGCAACAATATGTGCTCATTCTGTATAGTTCCTTTCACTAGAGGAAGAGAGAGGTCTCGACCTGTAGAATCAATTGTAAGAGAGATTGGTGAATTGTACAAAGAAGGGGTGAAAGAAATTATGCTTCTTGGACAAAATGTGAATAGTTATAATGATATTTCAGAAGTTGATAGTATTGCAGCAGGGTCAAACTGGAAGCTTAGTGATGGGTTTTCGAGTATTTCGAAAGTTAAAAATAAGGGTTTGCGGTTTGCAGATTTATTAGATCGGTTGTCGGAGGAATTTCCTGAAATGAGATTTAGATTTACATCGCCTCATCCTAAAGACTATCCAGACGAGTTGCTTTATTTGATGAGGGATAGGTATAACATATGTAAAAATATTCATATGCCAGCTCAAACTGGAAGTACCACTGTGCTTGAGCGAATGAGGCGTGGGTATACACGTGAAGCTTATTTGGAACTTGTGCAGAAAATACGATCCATCATTCCAGATGTGGGGATAAGCAGTGACTTTATATGTGGTAAAGCCTTTATTTTTACCTTTTGTTAGTTTATTTGAACTTTGATACCGTCATGTTTTGTTTGCCATAACTTATGATTATTCTATTAGTCGTAAATTTGCATTTTCTACTTGAACACTTAATTATAATACTATATAGATCTCCCTTGTTTTAACCATTAAGATCAATCATCTTAGTTGGGCACTGTATTGTTTTGTGTTGCATTTCGTAGTTATTTTTATTTACATCTATTAATTATTTACTTTTTATGCATCCTTCTTAGTTGATTATTTTAATCATTACTAGCACAGATGCACAAATTGTGATATGTATGTGTATAATAGTTCTATGGCCTTAAATAAGTACATTTACAATTCAATTTCGCAAATGTTATTATATTAAGGAGCAACGATGTTTGTGATCAATGTTTGGATATATTCTTCTTCGGGAATACATTTACATTTAAATAGGATGGTTCAAATTGTTTACTTATATCTAATGGTTGTGAATTGCTATCCATATCATTTCCTTTTTTCTCAACTTTTCAATTTGAAACTAAAAAATGAATTACTTTTAATATAAATATTGGGCTTGATGTCCGTTTTCATTGTTAACTCACGTTTAAAGGTATATCGGCCGAGATGAATATGTTGTATGTAAGAATTAATTATAATATAAAAATATGTTATTAATATGGTGTAGATAATGATGATGAGATGATGATGATAATATATGTCATTTGTAAACATAATTACTATAATAAGAAGTAAGAGTGTTTGACAATAGACAGTCCTCATATATCATCCAAATCTATGTATTGTAGTAAACAAAAGTTATAAAGTCAATTTTATAAAAGTAAAATTTACTTTTCCCAATCCATTTTGCACACTTTATTATTAAAAAATTATTTCTTTCCTCGTATTTCTCTTTATTTTAATTATGCAGGGTTAAGATATATTTTGAATTGTGTGACAAAAGAAACTCAAACCTTAAATTTGAAAGTTTCAAATTTAATTTTTATTCTTTGAATTTTGAAACTTTTATAATAAAAATATGAGTTTTGAACAAGTAGTGTTTGATTTAAAAACGAGTTTTGTGTTTTACATTTTCAACATGTATTTTAAATAGCATGGAAGATGAGAAGGAGGTGGAAAACGTTAGATTTCGAAATGATTTTAACGTATAAAATTGAAAATGACGTTTTTATTGTTAACTCACATTTTAAATGTATCAACCGAGATGAATATGTTGTATGTAAGAATTAATTATAATATAGAAATATGTTATTACTATGGTGTTGATGATGATGATTATGTATGTCATTTGTAAATATAATTACTATAATAAGTAAGAGCGTTTGACACAGTTTTATCAAGGCGCGCACCTAGACTCAAAAAACGTCTAAGCGTGCGTTGTGCGCCTTTTTACCGTTTGAGTGTGCATTTTTGCAGTTTAATTTGTCTTTTAGGTTACAAAATAGTTAAATAAAAAATTTAAATAGTTAAATGAATTATAAAATATGTTATAAAATTTAGTTAATAAAATATTTAAATAGTTGAATAAATTATAAAATATGATTTAAAATTTACTTTGTAGTTAGTAAAATAATAATCAAACTTGTATAAAAGTCACACAAAAAGGCCCAAGGCTCAAAAATGCCCAAAGCTCAAGGTTAGTGTCTTTTTGCGCTTTAACGCCTTAACTACTTTGGTTTGATGATAGACGGATCTCATATATAATCCAAATCCAAGTGGTTTGATGATAGACGAATCTCATATATAATCCAAATCCAAGTGTTTGTTGTAATCAAAAGTTAGAAAGTCAATTTTATAAAAGTAAATTTCACCTTTCCCAACCAATTTTGCACACTTTTTTATTATTATTTCTTTCCTCATATTTTTCTAAGTTTCGATTATCATGCAGGGTTAAGATAAATTTCGAATTGTGACAACCGTATTCAGAAAAGAAAAAAATCTCAAAAACTTCACGTTTGAAAGTTTTGAAATTCAAGATCTTAATATTTATTCTTTGAATTTTGGAACTTTAGGTTGAAAATATTGAGTTTTGAACATTTAGGCAGTGATTAATTTGAAAATGAGTTTTGTCTTCTGCATTTGCAAGAAAGAGGAGAAGGATGTACAAAACTTAAGATTTTGAAAAATGGTTTTAACATATAAAATTGAAAATGAATTTCCTTGTTTTTCGCCTTCTAGGAAATATCAGAAATCATTTTCTTTCTTTCTCTTCTCCCCTTTTTGTTGGAATGATTAAATTTTTTCAATCCGTCTTCTCTTCCACGCTATTTGACATACGTATTGAAAAGTGAAAACTCATTTTCAAGCCAAACATTGCCTTAAATTTTCAAAGTTTTGGAGTTTCAAAATTTTAAACTTTGCAGTTTTAAACGTTAACTGTTAATTAAATTCTAAGACTTTTGATACCGAATTCCTAAATTTTAAGATCAAGAAATTTTAGACTTCACAATTATATAGTTTATGAAATTTTGATATCTAAATATAGTGGATGTTGGATTTTTGAATTAGTAAAATTTGCGGTTTGATGTTTTGACTTTGTTTTTTTTTAATTTTGAAGCTTAAAAGTGTATATTTTTGAAATAACCTCGAAATTATTAAGCTTTTAAAATTATGAATATTGAATTTTGAGCAATTGGAACTTGCAATATTTGCATTTAGAGTTTTGGAGGCCTTAAACTTCAAAAATCTTGAATTTCAAAAATTGTGAACTATAAAAATTGTAAATAACAATACTTTTGGATTTTGGAACATTTAGAGTTTCAAAAGATTAGAACTTCAAAGATATTGAACTTCAAAAATTTTAAAATTTGAAAAGTTTTCTGATCTTTAATCTCGTAGTTTAAACTACCCATCAACTGAGCCAATCTTGTTGAGTTAAATAAGAGCGATATTTTATTCAAGTAGAGCACTCATTATGATTTCTCACGAACTTGATCGCATGACCTCTAGAATCTTTGTCTAGAGCGTCACATCTTTAAACAATTGAGCAAGAGGTCCTTAACTGTTTTATACCTTTTTTTGAGAAAAATGTGTGATCCTCTGTAAATAGAGGAGAGCACACATGCAACCATATATATCACAATAATAAGGTGCTGCCAACTTGCCTGACAGGTAACAAAACTAAATACAAGCATCAAAGAAAAATCAGATACCCCTAAGATGAGTTCCGGCAAGGCCACCACCCATCACATCCCGATATAACTCTTCTATACTTCTTAATTTATAATTTTTTTATAAAATCATTTTCTGTAGCCTTATTTGAAATTTTTAGTTTCATAAGTTTTAGATATCTAAATTTTGTTTAAAATTTTTAGGTAGCTTATTATTTTCATTTTGAGTTTTCACCCGTTTTTAGTTTTCTATCAGGAGTTGTTTCTGGAATGCGGTCGACTTAATTGTTTTTTGAAAATGCAAACCGAAAGACGTATTTGATTTGAAGTTTGATTTTTAATGTTGAATTCTTGCTTTCATGGCTTTTTAAACAGCTTATTTTAAGATAAAATTTTTCAAAATTGATTTCAAAAGCCATTTTTATGCAAGAGAACTTATTATAATTTTTGACCATGGTTTTTTGTCAATTTTTGAATATGGTTATGAAATATACAGTCGATATGAATAACAAATCTAAACTTTTTGGACCAATAACTCTAGACAAGCAATTATAACAATAAAGGATAAATATACTATACTTTTTTCTTGAACTGTATAAATATGATCACGTTAAGCATCTGAAAATTCAAGTTTTGCCCAGTAGGCATCTTAATGTTTAGAGGGGTCAACAGTCACACAAAAAGCTCAAAATCCACATTTTACAAATCTTACCACTTGTACTTGACGATAAAATTGCAAACTAAAATTGCATAATCAATAATCACCAATCGAAACAACTTGAATGAGCAAACAACTTTAATAAGCAAAATAGAAAATACATTCACATTTTAAATACCATTTAATTGGTTTACTCTAAAGAGCTTACTGACATATGTATTCAACTGAAAAAATAAAAATGAAATATATTGTAAGCGTATAGTCAAAATGGAAACCGCAGGACACATAAAATTGGTGTATATATTGAATTATTTTAACACAAATTTGGCCATCTTGCAACCTTTTTCACAGTCATTCATCATGCAATTTTTTTAACTGCACATCTTAGGAAAATCAATAAATATAGAGAAGCTACTATAATAAACAAAAATCCTGGATCTTTATTATTATTATTATTATTATTATTATTATTATTATTATTATTATTATTATTATTATTATTATTATTATTACTACTACTACATTAACTAATTTCAGTGATACAAACAGCAAATGATTTGAATGGAACTCCAGCAACGCAGGCTTCATGAAAACAGATATCTGAATTCTAGAATATTAACCGCTATATAACAAATGGAAGATAAGATCTAGGAGTTATGTGATTGATGAGATAAAATCAAGGTACATGCATATTATGAACAACGTTAAGTGGTCTACCAATTAAGATATAACTATGCTAATTGGTATCTATGCGATCAGAGTAAATTTATAATAACATCAATTGGAATATAAAACAACATGCAAACAAAGGACTCCATTATTTGGAATAAACCATCAAACTTAAATGTGTAAAGAATGTAACTCAAGTGGCATGACACTTAAAAACATCAAGGAGAATAATTTGCTATCTTGTAACTATCTATCCACCTTCAACATAAATAATAACTTCACACAGTGAATAAACTTGAGCTCGCAAATGTCATACAAATTTACATTGAACATTGCATGTAAATTGTTGGAAGTAGATATCAAATGCTCGAGGCCTTTTGTCAGCGATCAAAATATAGTCCATGTCAATTGAAGAGTTAACGAGAAAAATGTTAATAAGGAGCAAATCCCTGAAATTTATGCACTTGAATACTAAATATGCCATTGAGTATAGATTTTGATTTACGTACAAGTGAAGTTTTTGTTTTTTAATTTTTCATCCACAAGCGCTACCCACATGAAAAACTACTACAATTGTTCATTAACATTTTCCATTGCACTGTCATCAATCGCGATGCTTAAAATAAAACATTCGAATGCTCATACCATACCACATAAATGACACATGCAAAATAATTAAACACAATCACCATGTCAACCATGATCCAAGTAGGCAAAAATCGAATATCATTACTAGTAATGCAAAAAAAACAAAGTCCTTAGTGACCTTTACCTACTTCACCTTAGGAACTGCCATGACCTAATCCTTTCTGTCATCAAATTCCCGACGCTCCTACTAAACATCGTAGCACTGTACACCAACATCAACATTTGCAGTAGTACCTAACTTAATGTCATCCACATCAGAAGGATGATGCAACGTGTTGATTACCTCAAACGCTCTCTCAAACGATTTACTGAATCATTCGTCAGATCGAGTTCGAACATAGGATTAAAATCAAAGTCTGCTTCATGTAGTCAGAGCATTCGATTTTAAACTGGCATTATCATCGAAGAGTGAGAAGAGATGAAAATCCGGATTTAATTGAAAGATTGGTGATCATAGAATACGTATTTTGGTTGAGTAGGATTGTTAGGTAGGTTAGCAAATGAGATAAAGGAAACGTAGGCTGACACCACGGTTTGATTTGCAAGTAGGTGGTCGATTGAATTTTGGGTGCTGTAGTTTGGATGCAGGTTGAGTTTCTTGAAGGTGATGCAACAACAATAATCAGGCTTGAGATGGAAACAACCAATTTGTCTTTTAGCTTCAGAAACGGAGGATTTTCATAACTGGACGCAATTATACCACCTTTAGGAAACTCAACTTGCACCTCAACTACAACACTGAACGCCGAAAACTTGATCGACTACCTACTCATGAACCAAATAGTAGGTATCTACCCCCTTTGCTAAACTTAGTCTCAGTTACTTCTTCCCTCGATGTGGTTATTACCCTGACACTCTTAATCGATTTATCCAAGACACTTGTTCTGTTATCTTCGACAACAGTTGCTAGTTTGGAACCAAAAGTGGACTTTGGCGTAAACTCTATGTTTTGATCCAGACGATCAATCTAGCAAAATCATTTGATTGAGCGTAGAAGGTGACCAGTAGACTATTGCTTTTTTCTGATGTGGATGAATGTGCTTTGGATACGTAATGGCGTTGTTATACATGATAAGCTTTTTGTTGCCAACATGGGATTCTAGGACTGTGATGTGGGTGTGGACTAAGGAGAAGAAGTGTGTGGTAGTGGAGGACTTGTCGTGCGATCGTACCCCATTTTGGGGGGAAGAGTGAGAGGGTGAAGAATATTATGGTGAGGGTGTTGATTGTGGGTCAAGTGAAGGATCAAAAGATTTAGAGGTGCAACATTGGGAGGACGAGGAAGGAGAGTAGAAAACCTATAAAGATTGTGGATAACGCACGAATTTTACTCGTGCACGATATTTACTACGAGTGTTGAGATTTGATGGTGAAGATTGAGATCATGATGGTTCCCAAGGCGAAACATGTTAGAGTCATGGAGAATTATTTGTTCTCTGTCGTGCCTAATGATGAGATTTTCGAGTTTTGGTCTAATCCGTGGTTGACATGGTATGTGTGTTCGTTGGTTTTGCTTGTGTTGTTTTATATGATTGCATTTCTGTAACTTATCACGTGGTATGGTGATAGTATTTGAATGTTTTACCTAGACAATTTTCAAAAATACATTTTCCTTGCCTTTCTCTCAAAGCTTTAAAGTGAAACTCAAACTATTTGTCACTTTTATAACTTTAATTTTACTTCCATAGGACACGTAGAACTATACATTATATATCGCTATCCTACAAAAAAGCAACTAAAATGTGTACCATCATTCACATACTGAGTATATAATGTTTATCGAAAGCACATAAACCTATACATGTATATAGTATGTATCAAAGAACTATACATATTTTAAATATCAAAGGCCAATAATGATATATAACATATTACCAAGGGCACACAAGACTAACAATCTTAAATTTCAGTCTATACTGCTATGACATCTAATCAAACCCACACATTCAATGCAAATATATGCTATACATGACATGGTATATAGAAAGTTCTTTTAGAAGTATGACACTCAGAAGTGCTATGAATGTGTCATTTCAAAACAGTTTATAACAAAATGCTTTGAATGTTGTATCGATCAACCTAGTTGATTTCATGTATCAAAATTAAGTTCAATGCTAGTAGCATAGATACAACCTTTTATTATTATTTATTATATAGTGGAACTATGTCTTTAATGAAATAAATTTCCACTAATTAAACATTCCCTACTTAAACACAATTCATACTAACGCTACGTTGTGTCAAATTAGTTTGTCTTACTATGATGAATATGTTACTATATAATGCTTCATACTTGACTAGAAACATGAAACTGAAAACATAAATATGCAACGTGATTATGACTAAAAGTTTTAAGATAAACCACCTGCTATCAATTCAGCAGCAATTGTTTGTATTATCAATCTTAGTTTTTCTTGATAAAATCTAAATATATATTCAAAATCATGTCAAATGGATATTTAATACTTCGATTTATAGTTAAAAGCTTTATATCAATTTTTTTTTAATGAAACTACTCTACGTATGACACCTAAAAAGGTAGAGCACTCAACAATCCATAAGTCACTAACTTTATAAATTTTAGTTCTAATATTTGAATCAGATCAACATCATCAACACAAAAAAACATACATAAACCCGAAAGTGGCGAATACAAAGCATAAATTAAACAAAAACATAAAATTCAAAGATGGCAAATACTAAACACAAATCAAACAAAAATAAGGGAGGAACGAAAATAATGGATTATAAAACCCATAAGTAGGAAAATAATCGAGAATGCGACTTTTGATTTTCTCATTTGAGGCGGTGACATTTTTTCTCTCCATTATCAAGTTTTTTCTAGAGATGATTGAAGAACATGATTTTGGAGTTCGTAGTGTTTAACGTTGTGCTAAAAACCGGTTTTCCGATTTTTCAAATAGGACTTTAAAAGGCTAAAAAAGTCATTATGTGTTTTTGTGTTAAATGCATGTCAAAAAATGATTATTTCTCTACAACACATTTTGGAAAATATTAAACCAAGAAAACTCAAAACAAACTCAAAATGGCGAACTGAACACAGCCTTATTACATTTATTTTACTTGCCAAGCTTATGATTTTTTTTAGCTTTGATAATTTTGATCTTAATATTTTTGAACTTTTAAAATTTGGAATTTGAAAATAATATATTTTGAAAATTTTTAAAGCTTTAATTTTGAAACTTTATAAATTAAAATTTGAATTAGATTTTACTTTTGAATAAAGTTGACTTTAGGTTTGATAATTTTGAAGTTTAGAGTTGAATTGATAGTTTTGAGTTCTTACTTTAGGAAATTTTTTATTTTCTACAATTCAAATTTGTATTCTCAAATTCTAGAAGGAAATTTAAATTCTCAAATTGATAGTTTCGAGTTTTAGTAAATTGAAAGCTAAGCTTGTTTTTTCAGTTTGGAATTTGATAGTCAATTTTTATAAATTTTTAATTTGTTTTTGATTTTAGTTTGTAAAATATTTCAATTTTGGAAATTCAGTTCAAATATTTTAAATTCGTAAAATTTAAAAATTAGTTTAAATTTTGAAATATTAATTTCCATTTTTTTTAGCTATCATTTTCTACTTTTTGAAAGTAGAATTTTAATAATTTAAAATTTTAGAAGTCGATAATTTTGGACATTATAAACCAAACATAACCTTTTTTTTATCTTGTCCGCATTTCAATTTATTTTAATGATCCATGATACCCCCTTATATACCTTATCCGTGCGTGCAAATTAATTTTAATTTTGCATTTAAGATGAAATTATGATATTTTCTTGAAGATTAAATTTCATAGTACATATTTCATATCACAATCTACAATAATATTATTATCTTTCACTAATTTTTCATCTGGACCATAAACTCAAATTCAATACTGTATACTGTATACCAGATTTTATGATGAAATATGTTGTCATGCCACAATTTAATATGATACATAGGCACGGACAAATCACTATATTGTTTCAATTTTTCAGTAGGTTTCACCTGTCTGCTCGCTGCTTCAACGATCAAGTAATTTATCTAAATGTCTTTTTCTGTAACCTCATAAACGAGGTCATTTGTTTTAATTGGCAGACATCACACATCTCACATGTATAAATCTATGTGCACACATACGTGCATATACGCTTGTATTATATAATAGCAAGTCATAAATTTTTTTATCATCTCTCTTTAACTATTCATTAGCATATTGATCTAAGTCCTCCATGTTACCTTTTACATACCTATTGTTTAGCATTATATTTTGCAACAAAATCATGCAGTACACTAATTATGTACTTGTGTGTGCGTGCGCGCACTCATGCGTGTGTGTGTGTTTGTGCTGCGCGTGTGTGTATGTATAGATAAGGTAAAGATCTGCTATGCCTCTTTTTGATGTACCTGATTCTACACCTTTGTGATTTTTGTGTTACAGTGTTCGATTCAAACGAAACTTTGTGGATCATCAATTTACGCTACAACATCATGTCCACAGAAAATTTTCGAATCCTCGAACAGTTTCAAAATGTTAAGTCAATATCAATGACTAAAACATTTATTTTGATTGTCAATTTGAAATATTATTTTGAATACGTTGGAATTATTCAAGTTAACCAAAATTTTGTGGAAACATTTTTGAATATTATCTTAACTGTCAATTTGAAACATTTATTCAAACTACGAGGATGTATGCATCAAACCCGTTATATATCATGAATTATGATTTGCAAAATAACTACATAAAATTCCAAATTTGATTCACACTACTTTTAATGAGTCAAAATACTGAATATATAAATTGTTTTTAATAGCTTCGATAAATCTTCATGTTATTTGGTGCTACTTGAATCCTATGCTATTATAGGTGCTACAGGGACGCCATGCAGCACCATTTAGACGTCACTCTGCAATTTCGTTTTTCAATTTTTTACTTTGATGTTTTATTCCGCTTTTTGTTGAGGCGTTGATGAAGCGCTAAATTTTTTCTGGAATACTAAGAAAATATACCACTTTAGTATGTTTTTATTTTTACTTCGACAGCTATGCTTTCTTTGGAATGCTAAGAAAATAGACATTTTTATTTTCACTTTGATTAAATTAGTTTCAATTACAATAAAAGCACTTAAATACTTTGCATACTTATTCAAACTCTTCATCTTCTAATAAAATTAAAATTAAAATTTATTTTCTATATTTCATTTATTATATAGGCAAAAGGAAAAGAACAATGCTAGGGGGATGAAATTTTTTTTCTTGTCAAAAATTGAGATAAGAGACAAAATCAGACTAAAATTGTGGAATTCAGGGTGTCCCGTATTTTTTCTCTCTTAAGCGCACAATTTGACAAATTTTTTTTCTTCGGGTGTAGCAGAATTATCCAAAGGAAAATAACTGTTCTTCTTCATAATTCAAATTGGAAGAAAAAGTAAGAGTTACTGTTTAATTTTTCGTTTTTTTTTAAATTTGATTTTAACAATTTCTTCATTTTTCTATCATATTTTTATTTTAAATTCCATTTTCAAAATGTTTTATGAACATAATCTAAAGTAACTATCAATAAATAAAAAAAGGAATTGTTTGCTATTTTTTATTTATTTATTTATTTTTTTTTTTTTAAGTCTTCAAGGTTATTTGCTATGTGAATATTCAATTGTTGTCATGAGATAAATTTTATTGTTCATGGATTTCGTTACATGAGTAGACTATAAATGTGCTTGATTTATTTTAAACTCTACAAACAAAACAATTTATATATTATATATAGGCACACACACAAGGTTGATATCTAGGAGTTTACTGATGGGTAATTTCATCATTTGATGGATGCTTTATATCAGTGAAATTGAGAAGTTTCAGTTAACATTAGTGCTAGTGATGTTGGACGAAACACCTATTTGCCGTATGTGCAGGCTCATCCACATTGAATAGAACTATGAAATGTAAATACTAGCCCTATTACAACCAGGACAATAAAGTCATGTTCATGATTTGGACCTTCATCTACACATATTTTAACAATTTTTTCTTTCCATTTAAGCGTGCTTCTAGGTAAGTTTTTATATCAGACATTTCATCTATTGCTGTATTTGTTTCTAGAGTGTAGGAAATACATAAAAGGCAAAATTAAAACAACTACAAATTTTCAAAGTATGGCTTGTGGATTATAGTTGCTATTTCCTAGCTCACTAAAGAACGAAGGTCAACCAAATCATTAACAGTTTAAACTTTCTTTAATCTCCAGGCTTTTGCGGAGAAACAGAAGAGGAACATGAAGACACATTAAGCCTTGTAAGAGCTGTTAAATACGACATGGCCTACATGTTTGCATACAGCATGAGAGAAAAAACTCATGCACACAGAAACTACACAGATGACGTACCGGACGACGTAAAGCAAAGAAGACTGGCTGAACTGATAGAGGCTTTTAGAGAGAGCACTGCTTCATGCTATGATTCTCAAGTTGGAACAGTTCAGCTAGTTCTAGTAGAAGGACCCAATAAAAGAAATCCTGGAAAGGAACTTATAGGAAAAAGCGATAGAGGTCATAGAGTGTCCTTCACTGCTGTTTCTCTTAAGAGTGCAGTTGACTCTGATGGTGAGGAGCGGATTCCTGTAGTTGGTGATTATGTTAAAGTGTTGATCGAGAAATCTTCACGGGCTTCCTTGTTTGGATGGGCACTGGCTAGAACTACATTGAGTGCTTTTTACACCAAGTAGCTACCAAGGAAGCTTTGTGATATTACTGATATTTCATGTTTTGCCGCCTTCTTTGTGAATGCTATCAGGTGTACATGAACGAAGTTTCGCCTGTAACATTATTTTTTGAAGTAAATGCAAGTGCTGTTGCGTGAGAATATTCATCAGGGGACTTCCAAGTTGAAGGTACTTTGTTTTTTGCTTTTTTTCTTCCCTCCTTCAAGGAACAGCTGTAGTATAAACCTTCATCGTTTTTAGAATGTTTTGGACAGTAGTTCACTAAATGGTAGTTCTTCAAAATGCATTCTTGAACAATATAAAGGGAGAAAGTGATTTTGAATTTAAGGTTTTATTGTTTATTTTATTAGTTTAATTAGTAATTATTGATCAATATTAGTTAATAAATAGCAATTAATAAGTAACATATTTTAACTAATGATTAATATTTAATAAATTTTAAAATTTAGTACCTGATAAATATCTAATTTTAATCACTTGTTAATAATATTTGTTGCTACTTGATCAATTCGAACAAAATGCACAAAAATAAAGATTACATTAGTGTTTTCTCATTACATCAATTAAATTAAAAAAGAAGGTAAAGATTGCAGTAGTGTTTTCTCAATACATCAGTTAAATTAAAAAAGAAGATAATAGATAAAACAAAGATAATGGGCATGGGTAAAGAGTCTTCAGTTTTGAAAGGGATGTTATTTTTGTCATTTTTCGGAAAATTACCAAGGGGTGTATCAAAATTCTGCCATCTCTTAGCAAAAAATTAAAAAAATCGTAATCGTCATTTATATTTTGGTAAGTCTCTGTCAAATTTTGGTTTATTTTTCGATCAAATCCCGCCAAAAGTGATATTCAGTAAATCATCATTGTTTTATGCTTCATTTTTTGATGGAATGCTGCTGAATTTTGCTTATTTTTGATGGGTTCTATCGAATTTCGTCTTCGATGAAGTTTCCATAATTTTTTTTTTTTTTTCCTCTTAAAATTTGTTCCATTTTATTCAAGATTGATGTCCCTTTTAACAATGTTCAAAACAATACTCAAAGAATACAACATAAAGATGCAGTTCAGATATTCATGTGTTTCTCCGAGCTATAAGCTACCTACCCCACAAGTTCTTCGACAGCACGTTCAAACAGATGATCATCCTAATACTGCATATCTGGTTCAATTATGTGCATCCGTAGAAGCATGAATATCATCAAGATGCGTAAACCATCTTGCCTATTCAATGACTGGTGAAAATATTTGTGTGAAATAAAAGGAGCATGAAAAAGAAAGATGGAGCAGCAGGAGCAGGAAGGGTAGTAAGAACATGATGCATCTTCACAACAACATGATGCATCTTCCTCCAAGATTTTCACATAGAATGGCGATGTAGTATATTATTGTCCCACTGCAAACTATGCTGCGTAGGGGTAAACGAACGTAACTGAAATCCTCAAGATTTATCTCGACCTCTCATGTCCTCCTCTGCTCTCTTTGAGATCTACAACGGGACCTCCTCGTTAACAATCATCTTAACTGTAGACTATAGTGTAATACTGTATGATGGTTTCTCCAACAATGTAAAACCGACGGCATCAACAAAGGACAATCTCCTGTGGCTCCATCTAAAGCTTATTGTAAAAATAAGTTTTTTCCCCTTTAATTTTGGACATAACACTCGTACCTTTTTAAAATGTGCAATTATTAATTTTATAATAATTTTTAACCAAAAATAACGTAAATCGGGTTGGTTTGTTAAAGTGTTGCAAGTTTGTTATTATTTGTGATTGGTTTTTACTTTAAAAAAAACCTAATATCATAAAAATTGAATAAAATTTACATACAACTACGTTTAAAAACAAAGGAAAAACATAAAGAGTGGAAATTGAACCCATGACCTAAGCGGAAACAATAACAAGCTTATAACACCTTCAAAAACCAACCTTTTTAGAAAGTAATACTTGCACATTTTAAAAACGCACATGTATTGTGTTCAAAATAAAAAAAGGGCTATTTTACAATAAGTATTAGATGGAGCCTATAGTTGGCATATGTTTTCTACACAAGCTTAGATTAAAAATTTGTCCTACCATTTAAGAGGCGTCCGCCTTTCGAAAGTACGAGCAAATTGAACATATTAACTTCTTGTCCAAAACTAATCACTGCAACTAACAAGTCCTGATTCGAGGTCTCATCTACCACCATGCAGCATTAGTAAAATTTAAAATCCTCTTCCTCTTCTTTTCTCATTATGGAACTTTTCATCATACCTTTATAATCGATCAAACTGTTAAAGTTTCTTTGATGAGGGTTTGAACGCCACGGTAAAAATTTCCTACTTTGTCTTTACCTTTTACCCTTGTAGCATATAGCTAAAAAATAAAAAAACTAAGCAAAGGGAAAAAAAGAAAAAGGAATTTTGAAACCAAATTACTAACCATTTTAGAACGAGACATTTGTTGCTCAAAGAAGAGGAGGAGAAGAGTGTCAATTGAAGCACTAAATTGCGACTTGATTTTGATTATTGTTGTTTTGTGAGAGGATCCTTGTTTCTAGCCATCTGGGCTATGGTATGAGTCATGGCAGAAGCACTTGGTGGTAGACTAGGTGGTCAAGGAGTTTCAGACAACAATCAGAGAGGGCGTTGATAAGTATGGGTATTATTGAAATTAAGAAGGTGGTGAAGAAACAGATAACAAGTAAAACAGGAACAAGAGCGCAATGAAGTTAATACATAGATTGTACAGAAGTAAGAAAGAAGGAGAAGACACAGAGGTAAAAGAAACTCATCTTTATTTTCACTTATTTGTTTTCTCATAACAGTTTGAACATACTCCTCATACACACACACACACACACCAATGAACATAGACTCATTCAACTGAGCCATTTCATGACTAACTCATCAAAGTACATTGCTGAAATAATTTACAAATAAACCCTTGCAAGTGTACACGGATACGTTGTGCACGTGCACACATGCATAGTGTGCACCTTCTTTTATTCAGCTTTTTCTTTGGGATTATCTTTAGCTTTTGATGTTGTCTCACATCTACATCATTTCTAAGTCAGCAGGAGTTCCCTTTGCCATTGCAATTAAGGTAGATGCCCTGGGTAGCCTACTGTGTATTACTGTTTGTTGAAATGACCTTTCAGGTTGGTGCACGACAAATGTTCGATGGAATGTATGAGCGTAACAACTCCCTTTCCCTTTAAAAAAAGGCATTGTCCCAAGGTCTAATGTAGGAAGCTTTCGAATTAGATTCCAATAATCTTCCCATGTGGCATCTAAATCTGGTTTGTTTTTCCATTTGACTAAGGCTTGAGCAACTGGTCTATTATTTCGTGGAATAAGCCTTCTACCCAAAATTGATTCGGGTTCCTCTACTAGTTCTTCTGTGTAGGAAGGCAAGTCATGTTCTAAAATAATAGTAGAGCCGATTTTCTTTTTCAGCTGTGAGATGTGAAAAACTGGGTGTATTTGAGCTGTGGCAGGTAATTCCAGTTTGTAAGCCACCGAACCAATTTTTCAGTATTTTGAATGGACCGTAGTATTTTGGGGACAATTTAGTTGTCTTTGTTGTACTCACTGAAAATTGCCTATATGGCTGCAATTTCAAATAAACCCAATCTCCAACAGAGTAGTATCTCTCTGTTCTTTTTCTGTCTGCAAATTTCTTCATTCTTTCTTGAGCAAGCTTTAGACTGTCTTTCAAAAATTGTAGTGTTATGTCTTTGGAGAATATGTAGCATCTAGATTAACCCTAGAGGGGGGGGGGGTGAATAGGGTTATAGCAAATTTTCTCGATATAACAACAGAAACAAACTGCAGAAATAAATATGCTGAAAAGTAAATCACACACAAAATTTACCCAGCTTCGGCAAACCCTGCCTACTGCTGCATTCCCAAATTTCTATTAGAATTAAACAGTATCACGCTTACAAACACTCTACTAGACTCGCAAACCTTTTGCTCCCGCTCACAAACACTCTATTAGACTCGCAAACATTTGCTCCCGCTCACAAACACTCTACTAGACTCGCTCACCCTGCTCCGCCTATAGAGTTTCGCTTACTCGCAAACTCTGCTCCCGCCTATAGAGCTTTGCCTACTCGCAAACTCTGCTTCCGCCTATAGAGCTTTGCAAACTCGCACACCCTGTTCACTGAACTTATTCTAACTAGACAATCTGACACTACCTAAACCCTATGTGGTGATTTACCAAGATTTGATTTGAAAAATAAAAACAACAATTAAAAACAAATAATTAACAAACACTTTAAACCCTAATTAAAAAATAAACTAAAGCGCTTTTGAAATTAAAATAGGCCGGCCCTATTCTCTTTTCTTTAACCCGTCAGCTCGTTCCTTTTTCCCGTGGCTTGTGAAAATATGGCGACCTCTGTTGTATCTTCGTTCGTTCCTTTTTGGCGAAATTAGAGCTTTGTGCAAATTGAAGCGCCACACGTCACCGTTTGATAGTAGGCTTTGATGCTCTTTGATTTGCTCACGGCTCTTCAATTTGGATCGAGTTCGTCTCCTTGCTTCGGTATGTAATTTTATGCTTTGGTGCTTTTGTGTATTCGTACTTGAACTCGATACTCAAAAATTGCCGATGATGATTTCAATTTATAGTGTTCGTTCCCCTTATTTTCCGTTCGTCTAAATATATTTGAATCTGTCATTATTGTTTGATCGGCCGTTTGATTATGCTTGGATGCTTGGGATTTTCACTGACTAATTCAAATTGCTTGGCTACCACGGTTTCGAATTGTGACTTGTTCAATTTGCTTGATGCGCACGGCTTTCCTGTGAATTACGGCTTTGACTTTCTGCATTGTTAGTCTTTCGACTTTCACTGTTTGCATCACTGGACTTTGGCAATACTGCATACACACTTGAATTTTTATCACTTGACTTGTATTTTTGTGCTGTATTGATTTCTCGTATCATATTCACTCCACGACTCTACATTAAGTCGATCATCACTGTTTTCATCCTTGCGAGCTTCGTCTCTGGCATTGACATTGACATTGTATTACTGTTCCTTAACCATGTTGCATTATTCACTGATACACTCGAGTGGTTTCAAACATGAACTTCACTTGAGCATTTTGTATATTTCATTTTTACTCATTGTTGCATAATTGTTCGCTGTGATATTGCTCTGACTTGATTTGTAGAATTTTACCGTAGCTTCCCTTTGTAGATGTTCTCTGGTTTGATGTTGATGCTGAAGCTTGTTGGTTCGATTCCAGTATGCTTTTTCACTGTCCTGTACATGTTGTTTCATTATATTTGAACTTGCATCACTGCACTAGTTTTCTTCAATTTTCTGGCCTCTGTGAGCTTTTGTCTCTGGCCATTTTAACTGAGCATTTGTTTGGACTTCACTGTGCATTATGATCACTTTGTTTTGACTTAATCATTTTGGCTTGATGGCAGAGGCAGTGTAGTATTGTTGTACATGTTGCATTCACTTACTTGCTGTCGTAGATGTTGCACTGCATCACCACTGTGTTGATCTTGCTTCTGCATATTGTTGTATTTGGACTTGTTGTACATGTTGCCTTGTATCATTGGTGTCTGCACTGTGTTGCATTACAATCATTGCTGCCTGGTCGACTTGATATTGTTGATCTTGGTGGCATATGTTCCCTGTTGAGTCTTTGGTGATGCTTCCCCTTTGAATTTATTTGCAAACTGTCTTCTGTTCACTTGAGTTTGGTCTTGAATGCATTCCTGTAGCTCGCATTCATGTACTTTTGATGGAGTTTTGATTTGTCGAAGCTTTGCATTCTTCAAGTTGCCTTGTGTTGAATCCAGTTTCAAAACTCGGATTTGACCTTGTGCTCGTGTCGTGATTTTCAATGTATTGCACGTGAGTTGAACCCGGCTTTTCATTTGGGTTTGACCTGTGCTCACCTATCCCTGTAGCATTATCAAGTGTATATATCGGTGTGCACGGCCTTGTGGCATATACAGTGATACACTGTGTATGTCACAAGTTGTTCGTGTATGATGAATTCAAATTTAAATGATGACGAACAACCCAACTAACTGAGGCAAATATTATTTTCAAAATTCATCTTTTATTTTATATTGCAAAAATATTTTATTTTCAATTTTACTGCGTTAGTGAATATTTTTGCAGATTGCTCAGATGCTGGATTCAAACTGGAATGCAGTTGAAGATAGAAATATGAGTGTGAGTGATATGTAGTGAGGTTCTGAATGTAAATTGAATTTGTATAGTTATAGTGAGAGCTTGAAATTGTACTGTTCAAAATTGTAATAAATATTTGTTTGAATAAAATATTCGTTTGAATTCAAAATCTGTGTTATTTATTTTATTCAGCAAATATTTATTTAAACTGTGAAAAATAAAATAGTATATTAACAAATACATTTAAACGAATGTATATATGTTTATTATCATCAAACAAAAATCATATAAGCGCATATTCAACAGAATAAATGTTGTTCTACTTGTACTTTTGCAGTGTTTGGTACATAGAACAAGAGAGTTGGTGGCCGTCTTCCATAGAGCACTTCATATGGTGTCAGTTGAGTGGATTCCTTCCATGTTGTATTGAACCAAAATTCTTCTAATGTTAGCCAGTTGTTCCATTCTTGAGGCTGATGGCAGATAAAGCACCGTAGATAAGTTTCCAATGCTTTATTTGTTATTTCAGTTTGGCCATCTGTTTGGGGATGGTATGAAGGACTAAATTTTAGAGTGCATCCCTGTAATCGAAATAGCTCTTGCCAAAATGTGCTAAGGAATAAAGAATCTCTGTCACTTATAATAGTCTTTGGCATGCCGTATAATTTAAAAATGCCATCAAAAAATACCTTGGCTACTATCTTTGTTGTGTATGGGTGTTGAAGGGAGAAAAATGGGCATATTTTGATAGCCTATCAACGATCACAAAAATAACTGTTGCATTAGTACTTTTTGGTAGGTGTTATAAAATCCATTGATATGTCAGACCAAACATGCTCTGGTATTGGTAATGGTTGTAGTAGACCAGGAGATGAAATATTTTTTGTTTTAGCTCGTTGGCAATTATCACACTGTAGAATGTATTGTTCTACTGATTTTTTGATATGCTTCCAAAAGAAGACTTTTTTAATTTTCTTCAGTGTCTTTTTACTCCAGAATGTCCTCCAAGTGGTGATGAGTGAAATTCAAACAAAATTGTGTTGATGAGATCTGATTGAGTACGATCAAATAAAATTTTCCCTTTATAAAATTTTAAATCATCAATTATCTGATACTTTGTGGAGTCTAATTTTCCTTGTAGAATATTTTCATTTTTTATGTCAAAGAATGGATTGTGCTTGATTTGTTTTCTGAGTTCAATAATCCAATCAGGCTGTAGTACTGGAATGGCCAAGAGGTCTGAATCATGCATTCTGGATAAGCTGTCTGCTATAATGTTTTCTTTTCCTTTTTTTTTATCGAACTTCATATTCATATCCATGCAACTTTGCTAACCATTTCCCTTGAATTCCTATGGTTAGTTTCTGGGACAAGAGATATTGCAAGCTCCGGTGGTCCGTTCGAACTATGAATTTTCTTTCAATTAAGTATTATGACCACTTTTTTGTTGCATGTATTAAAGCAAGTAGCTCCTTTTCATAAGTAGATAAGTGTAGATTCTTTCGTCGTAGTGCTTGGCTAATATAGGCAAGTGGTTTATTGTCTTGTAATAACACTACACCAATACCAGATCCACTTGCATCGCACTCCACAACAAATTCTTTGTTAAAATTAGGCATAGCTAATATATGAGGGTTGATAAGACAAGATTTTAATTTATAAAACGCCTCAGTAGCTTCAGTTGTCCAGTAGAAAGAATTTTTCCTCAACATTGTGGTAAGCGGTTTTGCAATTATCCCATAACCTTTAATAAATTTTCTGTAATATCCTGAAAGGCCTAGAAAGCCCCTCAAAGCTTTGATGTTGTGTGGTTGAGGCCAATCTAGAATTTCTTTGGTCTTGTCTTTATCCACTGAAATTCCATTTGTAGAAATAATATAGCCTAAATAATTCAGCTTGCTTTCTGCAAAAGAGCACTTCGATAATTTGATGACTAGGTGATTAACTTGGAGGAGTTGTAATGTAATTCTGAGATGCTTTAGACGATCATCCCAACATGTACTGTAAAATTAAAATATCATCAAAGAAAACCAAAATAAACTGTCTTAAAAAACATTTAAAAATAGAATTCATACGAGATTGAAATGTTGAAGGGGCATTAGACAATCCAAATGGCATCATCAAAAATTCATAATGACCTTCATGTATCTGAAAAGTAGTTTTATGTATATCATCCTCATGCATTCTTATTTGGTGATAGCCAGATTTTAGATCAAGCTTAGTGAAATATTTTGAACCATGAAGTTCATCTAGTAGATCATCTATAAGAGGAATGATTTATCTTTAATTGTAATTTTGTTTAATCCCCTATAATCAATACAAAATCTCCAAGAGCCATGTTTTTTCTTGACCATTACAACTGGGGCTGCAAATGCACTGTGACTGTATTTCTGATAATACCAGAGTCTAACATTTCCATAATTAATTTTTCAAGTTCATTTTTTATATAATACGAATGTCTATATTGCTGTAAACAAACTGGATTTGAACCATGTAACAGTGGTATTTTGTGGCCACGGTCTATTTTTGGTGGTAGTGTAGTAAGTGAGCTAGTGACAGAGGGAAATTCATATAATAATTGTTGAATATCAGTGTGAATATTTGTGTCTGACAGTGTGGAAGTGGATGAGGAAAGGAGCATGAATTTTAATTATGCTGAGTTCAATTCCTTAGAAATTTTATCTTCACTAAAATGTTGTATATCAGAACTTGTTAGTCTTTGCCATTTATATTCTTTGCCATTGTAATAAAATCGAACTTGAAGCTTTTTGAAATTTAAAAAAAAATTTCATCAAGCTCCCTTATCCATTGTGCACCCAAGACAATATCACAACCTTCCATTGGAAGAACTAGTAGATCTATAGGCATTCTACAACTTTGACATGTTAATAAAATTTGAGAGCAAAGTTCATTACCTTGAAGCTTTTGGCCATTGGCAACCTGCACTTCATAAGTTCTTGTATGATTTTTCTTCAAGTTTAATTTTTGAGCTAAAGTGCTATTAATAATACTGTGAGTTGAACCAGAATTAATAAGAAAAATAACAGATTTATTACCGATTTTTTCCTCTGATTTTAATAGTATGCAATGTTGGAATTCCAAGTAATGCATTTATAGAAATGGATAGCAGTGCATTTTCTGAATCTTGATGATTATCCGATTCATGAAGGTCTAAAAAATTATTAGTTGAATCATCTTAATTAGCTGAATCATCTAAATTAATAATTCCCTCTAAAATGTATACTTGCTTGGTTTTACATTTATGACCAAAATAATATTTCTCATTACACCCAAAGCAAAGATTTTTTTCTTTTCTTGTCAAGAATTTCTTCTGGTGTTAAACTTTTTATTTTTGACTGTTTGTCTAAAAAACATTGAAGAGATGACTTAGAAGGAAATGTTTTTGTATTGGAGGTTGAACTGGTTTTAGAAGAATTATTTTTAGAATATTTATTTTCTGCTAACCACTTTGTTTAATAAGTTTTTGCAAGAATCACCGCTGAATCAAAATAAGGTGGGTTGGCAACAATAACATCAAATTTAATTTCTTCTTTTAAACCCCCTAATTTTTTTTGTAAAAGATGTGTAGGGGTGATTTGTTCGATCATTCCTTCTAATTGTTCAAATTGATTAACATATTGCATAACAGAAGTAGTTTGTTTTAATGAAGAAAATGTATCATATGTTCTCTGTAATTCATTTGGTTTAAAGTGTACCTAAATGGCCTTATGAAATGTAGACCAGTGATCATAATCTGGTACTTGATGGGAGTATCTGTAAAACCACTACAGAGCTTCTTTCTTGAGATGAAAAGAGCAGATATGAACCCATTCATGTATATCAGTATTGTTGTAAATAAAGAATTTCTCAGCTTGTCTCAACCAATCAATAACTCTGTCTTCACCTGTGAATGTAGGAAATTCTATTTTGATGTTAAGTTTTGTGGAGTCTCTGGTGTGATATTTAGAGTTTCTTGAAGGTGTTGCTCCAAATGAATGTTGTCTGGTCTGGGTAGAATTGGTTCTCGGTGATTTGGAGGTATGTAAATGTTGGATCTATTGTTGTGAGGGAAAGAATTCGATCTGTTGATATTAGATCTGACATCTGGTGTTTGTTGATTTTTAATATCTTTTAACTCAACAAAAAATTTATTCATCATTTCTTGCATTTTGTCCAATTTAATATTTGACTTCTTGACTGTTCTTGGACAAGATTGTAGTTGTGGATGATAACTCTTGAGTAATTCTTTCTAATTTCTTAAGAGACACTGCATTTCTGTTGTTGATAAGATCTTGATTATGCCGCCTATCTTGCTGTGACGGTTGATCAAGAGTGACCGAGGCAATAAGTGAAGTTGTGTCAGACTCTTCATTGTTGCCTATCGTTGAAGGGTCTTCATGGTGAGGGTCTGAATCTTTCTCACCAGCTGGATCCAATACCAAATTGAGAGGATCCTTGTTTTTGGCCATCTGGGCTCTGGTATGAGTCATGGCAGTAGCACTTGGTGGTAGACTATGTGGGCAAAGAGTTTCAGACAGTAATCAGAGAGGGTGTTGATAAGTATGGGCATTATTGAAATTAAGAAGGCGGTGAAGAAACAGATAACAAGTAAAATAGGAACAAGAGCGCAATGAAGTTAATACACAGATTGTACAGAAGTAAGAAAGATGGAGAAGACATAGAGGTAAAAGAAACTCATCTTTATTTTCACTTATTTGTTTTCTCATAACAATTTTTACATACTCCTCCTCATATATATATATATATATATATATATATATATATATATATACACACACACGCCAATGAACACAGACTCATTCAACTGAGCCATTTTATGACAACTCATCAAAGTACATTGCAGAAATAATTTACAAATAAACCCTTGCAAGTGTGCACGGATACGTTGTGCACATGCACACATGCAAAATGTGCACCTTCTTTTATTCAGCTTTTTCTTTGGGATTATCTTTAACTTTTGATGTTGTCTCACATCTGCATCATTTCTAAGTCAGCAGGAGTTCCCTTTGCCATTGCAATTAAGGTAGATGCCCTGGGTAGCCTACTGTGTATAACTGTTGTTGAAATGACCTCTCAGGTTGGTGCGCGACAAATGTTCGATGGAATGTCTGAGCGTAACATTTTGATTGAATTATAATTGGAATGCTCTATTATTTCAAAAAAATGAAGGAAAAATTTAAATAAGCTTAAGTGCGGAAATGATTTACATACTTCCAGCCGTGATTGCTCACCAATAGTATGGAGAAGTAGGATGAATAATTGCTGGTCTACTGTTGGCACAACCTAGAGCTAAGCTAATATACTCACAGAGCTTGTACGGAGAAGGGAGAAGTGGATTTCAATCGGTCTATTTTGACGTTAATTTTGGGTGTAGTTGATGAATGACCACATGCCCTATATATATAACTAATTGAGATCCAAATCCCGTAATAAACTTTGACACGTTCTTTTCATCAAAAGAAGCAGGGACAAGCATAAATGACTAACAGGTACCTCAATATCCATCTTTTCAATTTACATATAAAAATATATATATAATAAATGTGGCACATGGGGTACAAAATGAGAACGCTTTCTTACGTTCTTCCACTTGACCCACATGACACATTGGATCTTTATGACTTGAGAAACATAAACTAAACAACTTGGACAAGCAAACGAATTTAGCTTATCCTACCTTAGTTGGAAACTAATGCATGAATCATGGTGGTCTTGTTTATGAAAATCACATTTCCTTCCATGTATCACAATATACCATCTTCCATAGTGCTGTCAGTGAGTACCCAAAAATCCAAAACTTGTCCGTATCCATATCTGAAATATGAAAAATTATCTGATATCCAAAAACGGATACGGAAGCGTATATGGCCATGTCCGTATCTGATAATTATCTGCTCGGCTTTTAACAAGATTGTAGCTATTTTTTTGCGTATTTTAGAGGATAAAATGATTGTCGTATTTTTTTTAATATGTGTGTAAAACTCAGTATTTGCTGCTTAAAATTATTTTTCTTAGCATATTTATTATCTTTTATATTTTTAGTACTGAAATGGATTTACAATGATTTAAAATTTTCTATTTATTTTATTAGATTTATTAGTTGTGAACTGATCGTGGAATATCTGATATCCATCTGTATCCACGGATACGAATATCTTATATTCGATAATAATTTCGGATATAGATATGGATATAACACTTTTCAAATCCATATCCGACCGTTGACATGTCTAATCTTCCATTAAAAATTTGATAGAAATACCTTATGCATGACTTACAACAAGTCATCCTGGATCAAAATGTTCTCATGAACAATCTTATTAGGAGCAAAACTTTAATGTGCACAAACAAAAATTATTATTGACGTTCAATCTTTATAATGAAAACTAAGAACAAATGTACTAGAACAAAATAATGCCAGTCCCATGACGTTTACATGCTTTGTGAATGTTAATACCACAGATATTGATTTGATGGCAACAACCATATAAATATAGGTACTACTATTTTTACAAGTTGTATAGAATATTTTGCAGAATATTACACAGATCTATGCAAATACAAGATAATCAAGTTTGAAGGCTGATCAGTAAAGAAATTAGAGATCAAGGTTCAGAGATGATCAAGATAATTGAAGACTCATAAGTTTGAAGAAAAAGACATGAAGAGTTTAAGATTATAATTTATAGTTAATAGATAGTAGATAAATTTGTTAAAGTCCTTGAAATAACAACTTTCTCTTCTTTGAACACTCTCTCATCAAATTATTTTTTTTATTTTCAAAATATATTTCTACAAATATTTTATAAAAGTTTTAAAAAACTATTTAAAAATGATTTACAAAATATCAAAATTTTATAACACTTTAAATGTATTATTGTTTTTCTCAAAATACAAGGGTACGTCGACGTACCCTACCTATGTATATTGATATGTGTACTGTTAAAGAGATGTTTTTAAATTTTGAATAGTTGTGATTTTTGGCTTCATCTGTTTGCGAATAGACATGTCCCTTCAAACAATATATAAAGTGGTCTGGAAAACGTATTTTAACTACTTTCTCACTCTTCTTCATACTCCAAATTACCATTATATATTTCACGAAATCCACTTTTTTAACTCTTTAAATTCGCTCAAATTCAATCTCTACTTTACTATTCATTCTATAATCTACTCATTAAAGTGCAAGCATTCTCTCATCAATTCAAAGATCAAAGTGCTATCAAAGGGTTATATAATATTCCGTATATAAAGTACAACTATTTGTATTTAGAATCAATAACTCTCTACTATTATTTGTGTGGTTATGCTTGTTGCTCGTTCAAATCAAATGGGTGTGCTTATTGCCCATTCAAATTAAGTGGCTGTGTTTTTCCTGTTTAAATCAAGTGGGCAATCTTGTTGCCTAATTAAATTAAGAGAGTCTACCCTGAGCTCGGAAAATTAAAATGATGAATCTTATTGCCTTGAAATTAAGAATGTATTCTGGTTTGCTTGCTACTTGATTAAAGTAGGCATTTCAAAGGAAATCTGTACATATACTGTACAGACGTAGGATATATTAATCCAAACCAGTATAAAACACCTGGTGTCATCTCTTTTACTTTTACTTTATTTTTTTTGCATTTATATATGTCTGTGACTGCCTGTTAATATATATTGTATTAATTATCTGTGTTTGGATTTAAATCTTGAAATTACTTTAGAACGTTCTATTTAAGTTATCAAATACCATTTACCCCCTTCTAGTATTAAAATAGCCTCAAGATCTGTTCACACTGGTATAATTTATATTGCACCGTTTCCCACATTTGCTATCAAAGCGTTGTGTTTTCAAAAACTCATTATTTGATTTTTGAAAATTAATGGCTAGTAAAACTGGTAGTACATCTTTTAACACTTTTGTAGAAGTATAATCAACTGCTAGAACCCCACCATCTAATGGTAGTAATTATGCTTACTGAATACGTGGGATGAAAATTTATCTACAATCCAATGGTTTAAATATTTGGAATGTTACACAAAATGAATACATTGAACCCCAAACTAAATATTCACAATGGACACTAGAACAAAAGACATAAGCACTCTATAACTCAAAGTCATGAATATTTTTATTTTACTCCTTAGATAAAAACGAGTTTAATCGGGTTTCTATTTGTAAGTCTGCCTATGAAATATGAAGAACATTACAAGTCATACATGAGGGAACTAGCAAAATAAAACAAATGAAGATTTCCATATTAATGAACCGGTTCTAATTTTTTAAAATGAAACCAAGCGCGTCTATTTTTGGTATGTATTCTAGATTTCAAGATATAGTTCATTCATTAGTATCATTGAGAAAAAATTTCTATGAAGAGGATCAAGTTAGAAAAATCCTTAATTCACTCTCTTAAGAATAGGGTCAAACGACATTAGCAATAGAGAAAGCCAATGATATTAGTATATTAAAAATTGAAGAATTAATTGGTAATCTAATATCCGATAAAGAACGGTTGGAGGGTAGAAGGGAAAATGAGGTGACCAAAAAGAAATCAATTGCATTTAATGCAACAATAGATGATCAAGATCAAATGACGATGACAATGATGAGTAGATTGCTCTTTTGAATCAAAATTTCACAAAATTTCTGAAATACAGAAAGATGAACAACTTCCGTAAAAACGAAACAAAAATTTCAAAAATGGGAATGTTTTTAAGTGTTACGATTGCGGTGAATCTAGCCATCTACCAAGAGACTTCCCACATCAGAAGAAAATAAAGAATTCACCAAACACCAATTTGTTTAAAAAGGGGAAAATGTCTTTCAATGCAACCTTGGACTATCCTGATGCAACATCTAGTGTCAAGGAACCAGATACTGAAAATATCAATATGTGTTTCACGGTGATGGAACATTAATCAAGCCAAACAAAGAAAAAGCAAAATTGGTACATTTTACATTTCATATTTATTAAATTATTTAATATAAGAACAAATATATAATAATAAGTATATATATAATTATATAAATATAATTCTTTAATTTTTGAACATTGAAATTTATGCATATATATCGATAATTGTCACATAGGTATGTCGATATACCACGCAGAATTTGAAAATCTTTTCAAAATTTGTACTTTTGAAATTCCCCCTTTTTGCATTAAAAATTTAAAATTTAAAAAGACACATTTTTACCTATCACGTGTTCACTCAAAGTCTATTTATTTACTCCTTATTACCTCATCTTCAACCACACACTTTATTTCAAAAATCAGACAAACTCTTTACCCTCCTTCCAAAACAAACTCAAAATGTCCTCTTCAAGCCAACCCTCTTCATCTAAAGCCAACCTTCGTCAACTTTTTAATCGGTTAAGTCAATATTTTAATGATCGAGAGTCCATTGAAACATACTTTAAGTATGCAACTTGTCACGATCCGAAATCCAATGTTCAAAAATTGACATCAAATACCTCACTTGTATTCGACTGTCGAAGATTCAAACATCGAATTCTAGTCGGATGGAGCTTATAACAACATCAGATGAATATAAAAACAGCGGAAACAGAATGAATAACATTCATTACATCACAGATACAACATCATCATAATATCCATTACTACATCAGAGTATCATAATACATGTATCACAACTCCAAATAGAACATCATATTAGAACAACAAGTGATCATATGCCAAAAAAAATCTTCAAAGAAATGAAGTGATAGCGAACTTCCGAAAACTAAGCATCTTGAGATCCAAAAGCTTCCAAAATATCTCCAAGGTAAAGGCCTCGAAAAACCGATAGCCTCCAAACCAAAAGACTTCAAAATCCAGCTAACACCAAAACACGGAAACCTGCTACTAGGCTGCCCGTGTGAAAATGATGGGCACCCAGAGTTTAGAAAAAACAATAAACTCTGGGTCAGTCATGAGACTGGTATGAGTAAACAAAAATAGTTGCTTTTAAATAAAATGGATTTATACAAGAAAACCCGGTATGCTTTTAGAAAATGAAACTACCGTAAGACCTCCCGCCACACACACAATGCAATCGTAGAATTGGAGGAGATTTCTTCTTATGATAGTCAAATATGCTTGATACGAGAAAAATTCTTTGATATTATTACTAGTGCATAGTGTGAAGTTATTTCAAAAATATAATATTAATCTTAGCCAGCATAGACATTCCGTACAATGCCTACTATAGCTACCATCTAAACAGTGGTGACCACCATAAGTAAATGGCATGTTATACAACTAAAACCGTACTGGGTTCGTATTGGGAATTGGATTTTCAACAAATGGTCAGGCTAAGGAACTTCCTACTGCCACATGGTTACGCTCTGGAGGGACATCCCGAGAACCTACCCGGCTCTCTGCCAACACAAGGACGGGTTACCTTTGTAACTTGGTAACTACTACTCGAGTTTGCCACCCCCCGGTCGTTTGCAACCTTTATCCGAGGCCCTCTACCACAAAGCAACAATCACATAGTAAATGAGATTGCAGCAACCACATAGGTAAAGTATTTGGGCTCCATACCATGATACCACCTTTTTCTAGAAGGAAATGACATACCCTAAAGGGCGCGACCCTCATAACCTTGCTGCATCTTTCCTGTTTCGACCATTTCCGAGGTGGGAGGTCCGATGAGGTCTCGTCCATAAAGCTACGTTTTACACGAAAACCATGCTTTGATCACAAATGATCAACAATGATCATCAACACACAGCAGCACTTAGCATGCCACACTACCAAATTGGGAGTATATCGCTGATAACCTTCAACTACATAACCTCTGAGCTCATACATCTCAGAGAAGGGTGTTAAGCTAAGAGAATAAATTCTTCGCCACCAACAGATATGTATTTGAAAGAAATCTGCTTTATATGTCAAAGTGTAGTGTCAGACACATAACCATACAAGTCTGTTCCGGGTTCGAACAGAACCGAAAGCACTTCGTCTAATAAAGAAAGAAACCCTTGCAAGTCCGGGTATCCACAATTCGAATCGGACTCCCCATCACATGTGGAGATCTCTATACTGGAGCAACTCAGGGCAGAGACATTTGATAGGTTATCCTATCGTTTTCGAAGTCACCCGGTCTTCACCACCGTCTTCAAATGCTATTCATTTCGTCGAATCACTATCCGGAATGGGTTATATGACACAAAGGTCCTTTCCCAGCTAAATCTAATAGTGAGCGCTTAATTTTAAAACACATGGATGTATCAATTACAAAAATTCACATTCAGGGTTCGATGTGGGTTTCGGATAACTAACTGAAATCCGACTCCCTGTCGCATCGAAGTTTAAATTCCATTTTACGGGCAAAAGGGTTTTCACATAAATACAGAAACAAATCACAAATCACAGTTCAGCACAAAGCAATTCACATCACACAGTATCACAATCACAACAGAAATACCAATCCAGTACACAACATTTGATAATAGTTAGTCATTTTTAATTAAGGTGAATGTGGTTTAAGTGAATTAACCCCATAACTATTTTTATTGATTATTTTAAATTAATGATTAATTATTATTAATGATAAATTAATTAAATCTTAATAAATTTTATTAATTAACTCTTCCTCAATTAATTATCTTAATTAATTAACTTTAATTATCTAATTAACAATTCTTAATTACAAATAAATTAGACACTTAATTATTAATTAACCAATTTTTAATTACAAATTGATAAATCTCTAATTACTTAGTTATTTACAATTATAAATTAATCAACCATTCTTAATTACCCTTTTTTAAACAATTAATTAGTAATAATTATTTATCTTAATTAACATTTAAGAATCTTCCTTAAACTTTGAAATCAATTTATTACTAACTTGAAAACTTTAATGATAATTAAATTTCAACACTTGTCTTACATTAACTACTTACTTAAAGTATTAATTGGATTTTAAAACTTTGTTAAGTATTTACTTAATTTATTAAAACTTGAAATAAATTCTTAACTTAATTTGTCAAACATTAATTAATTCTTTAAATTTTTTTTTTGCTTAACTTACTTTTCATTTTGCTGCAGGTTTGGGAATCAAACCCGAGCAAAATTCCGGTTTACTCGAGTAAACACTCGAGTTTCTCTATACTTTTCCCCGAGACCTCTCTCTTCCTCAAATTCGTTTCTTCTTCTTCCTTTTTTTTCTTTTTAAGTTATAAACTGCTGAATCAATTCCATACGAACGCAAGAAACCCGAGCCAAACCATCTCCTACTCGAGCACTCCTTCGAGTTCCTCCCAAGCCCAAACTTCCTGACACAAAATCGGTGTCGTGCACGTGCACGGCGCGCGGCGTTGCTCCGACGAACTTCATGATCTTCGGCAAGTCGCAAATCTCACCCACACTCGAAATCCAAACCCGATTTGAAGCCAAAAACTCGAAAATGAAATTTAGCCTTTCGTTCGAAGATGTAACTCAAACTCACCAAAACGAAAACGCCCCATCCCACTCACGCCGTTCATCAGAAAATCCACAACTCCGGCTTCACGTTGTCGATACCCCACTCTACTCTCCCTCTCAATTTCGTGCAGCTCGATCACTCCGAGGAGACGCAATCACCTTGCCACTGACCATGTCCAGAACTCGAGCATAAACCCTAAATTTGTAACAACCCGCATATTTATCGATTTTGTATTTAAATATTTTATTTAAATATTAACTCGTTAATCGGATTTTGGTCCGAAAAGCTACTTTTTGCAAACGGTCAAATTAGGACTCGAGACCACTTCCATTGAGTTCGAAATGTCGTTTACAATTTTTTTAAGTATAAACATCGATAGGTTTGGAGTTAGTGAAATTTCACTAACTTTTCCCGCTTTGGACCTTGGGTTAGTTTAGCCTATTAAGCCCAAGTTCCAACCCCCTTCTCCTCACTCTTCATAAATTTCCTAACTAACTCAAGCTTGGGCATTAATGGTGAAAAGAATTGGAAATTAAAACTCCAAGCACAAATTCAATTGCAAATCCAACATTCAACTCCAAATTCAAGTAGAAGATATTGGATTCAAGCTTTGGATTGCTTCTCCTTGCTTTCAAGCTTCATAAATTTTAGTACAAAGGTGAGATTTTTATCTCACAATTCTAGCCTATAACTATATTGGACTGTTGGGAATGATTCCCTATAATTTTTGCATGCATGTTAGCATTTGGTTTGGATTGGATTGGCGAAAAACTCCAAATTTTAGCGTTTTGTTGAATTTTCTGCACTTGAGTCGTTCTGGCCATTTTTTAGGTCGTTCGGAGTTAAGTCGTTCGTCCATAGGTCGTGAGTCGTTCATGAGTTAACCCTAGGTCGTTCTGGCCATTTTTAGCTCGTTCGGAGTTAAGTCGTTCGTCCATAGGTCGTGAGTCGTTCACGAGTTAACCCTAGGTCGTTCTGGCCATTTTTAGCTCGTTCGGAGTTAAGTCGTTCATCCATAGGTCGTGAGTCGTTTACGAGTTAACCCTTAAGTCATGCAGCCCTTCAGTCAAGCAACCCTTAAGTCGGTTACGAGTTATCCCGATAGGTCGCTGGACCCTTAACTCGTAGGTCGTTGGACCTTATCTCGTTAGGTCGCTCCTGGCCTAATCCCTTAAGTCGTGCAACCCTTGGGTCGTTGGACCCTTGACTCGTTAGGTCGTATGACCCTTGAGTCGTTAGGTCGTATGACCCTTGAGTCGTTAGGTCGTATGACCCTTGAGTCGTTAGGTCGTATGACCCTTGAGTCGTTAGGTCGTTAGACCCTTGAGTCGTTAGGTCGTATGACCCTTGAGTCGTTAGGTCGTTAGACCCTTGAGTCGTTAGGTCGTATGACCCTTGAGTCGTTAGGTTGTATGACCCTTGAGTCGTTAGGTCGTTAGACCCTTGAGTCGTTAGGTCGTATGACCCTTGAGTCGTTAGGTCGTTAGACCCTTGACTCGTTAGGTCGTATGACCCTTGAGTCGTTAGGTCGTATGACCCTTGAGTCGTTAGGTCGTTAGACCCTTGAGTCGTTAGGTCGTATGACCCTTGAGTCGTTAGGTCGTATGACCCTTGAGTCGTTAGGTCGTTAGACCCTTGAGTCCTTAGGTCGTTAGACCTCATTTTATCTTCACTAGGTCGTACCGTTTTGGTCGGGGCGCTGCCCCGCACCCCGCCGGGGGCGCTGCCCCGCACCCCGCCGGGGGCGCTGCCCCCTGGACCCCCGCGACCTGACCGGGCAGGTCGAACCCCGTAAGCGGTGGCGTTGCCCCCGCACCCCCACCTTGGGGGGTTGCCACCCCCCCTGGACCCCCCCTCCGTAGGGGATCTTATCTGAAAAACATTTAGCTGATTTCCTTGGATTTTATTCGCATCTCCGTATGCGATCTTTGTGACTGATTGTTTCTACACTTGCTTTTGTGTTTTGTCACTTTATAATATAAAGGTTTCAATACTAGTAGTAAATATCAAAACTCTTTTAACAAACAATTTCAACTCTATTTTTAATAACAAAGCTCTTTTCTTAAACCGTTTTCCAATCTATTAGTATATACAAGCCTTTACCTCACTCGGATGAGAAATCTAATTAAACGACTTAGTAAAACAAGTGGTATGAAACGCTTGCGTTCACTTCGTCGGTTAAATCTTGGACTTGTTCGATTGAACCTCTTGTGACAATTTTATTAGTGAAGATTTACAGTTTGTTCGTAAATATTTAAGTTAAGCAAGTGGTTATGGGACATGAAGCTAAACTTCTATATTTACTAGCTTAGTGTAATTGACACTTCTCGTTGATCTTGATGATCGCTTTATGAATTAGACTAGCAATTGCGCGATGTCTCTTTCATTGCAAGGTTAGACTAGACACCACTTGTGTGATTCCATTCACACATACCTTTCTGCTTTTTGGTCAGTCTTGACCTCAATCTGTGTGATTCCATTCTCACATGCGGGGTAGCTCCCCATGGTCTTCGGACCGTCATGTGATAGGCCTCTTTCCCTTTTTATGATTTCTGCATTTCTCGTGTTGATTTCTGGAATTTATGTCATTGACTTGTTATGAGTACAAGTTTAGGGTATGATGCCCTCTTCGAATCTTTGAGAAGATTCTTGTGATATTGATTATCTCTTATTGATTGATCTTCTGTTGATCATTATTTACATACTTATAGTGGTATGTCGTTATGGATGTTTATGTTTATGCCATATCTTTTATGTTATATCATGTCATCTGATATTTATAGCTAGACTGATCCGTTTATTATTTTCTTAAATAATACTCGGGTCAGACCGAGATGTTACAGGTGCTTCTGCTTGACTTCTTCCCAGGGATTCATTACTCTGACTTTTGGCTAACTGTTTAGATTAGCAGTTTTTGTTGTATACACTTGAGATATAGACTCATAGTTGTATTCTTTTGTATAGCACGTGTTGCTATTCTTTTGTATTATCGTGGATCTTACTGACCACTGCTCTGATGTACACTTTTATGTGTTAGTTATATATTCATATCTTCTTCCACCTTTGTGATATGGATATCTGTGACTGATTTGTGATATGATTATTTCTATGTTTGTTTCCGAAGATTATTTATAGCCACCGTGTGATAAGAAATTACATGGATGGTCGCTCCTCAACAGCCTTATTCTCCGTGCTAGCTAACAACACTACTCCGGAGTGTTCTTGGCTAGCGTGGGTATAGAGGTGGGGCGTCACAAAATTGAAGTCGTCCCACCAATTCGTGCAATAGAAAAATTATTCGACAATTTTCCTGAAATCATCAATGGCCAAGCAAGCTTCAAGCAAAATCTTATCATCCAATGTTAGTTCGATCATCAGGAAATTGTTAAAAAGCGTATTTTGATAAACTCTGAACTGCTCCTAGCCTAAGCCACTAAAAATCACCGTATTAGCTTTAAAAATCCTATCTTTGAACGTTTGTTCAAGTTATATAATCAAATCAATGATTTAAAATACTCGAATTTATCATATGATTTCTTTTTTTACTGTAAAACTAAGTTTACAGAGTCAAGTTCTTCATTATCAAGCTTAAACAATTTCTGGGCCATGGTTTATGTTTAAACAAACTTATTTTGTTTAAAATCCTAGGTTTATAATATTTGTATGAAGATTTATTAAATGTTTCTCTACTTTACTTTACTCTGTAACCAGAGATTAAGAAGAACAGACTATATATAATTCTCAATACAACAAAATTACACAGAACTTCTTATTTACAATATACAGCAAAACATAAGTTATTCATGAATCAACATACAGATTTAAATTTTTACAATAGTTTTTTACTCACCCGAAGACCAGTTTGAACAGAGAGCACTTTTTGTTTTGAAAACCTGCAGTTGATCCACCTTTAAACCTTTTCTGTTTTTGTTGAATTGAATTTAAGTTTTGTAAGAATGGTGATGTTTACTTCTTTTTTTCTTTTCTTTCTGGCTTTGCTATGTTATTAAACGAATAGGAACTAATATGGATGTATATATAAAGGAAACAGTTTGTATAGATAGGTGTTATCTGGTATAGCTTATTTCTTTTGGTCATATTTTTCTTTCTTTTGTTGACTAAGCAAGATTTGTTTTTCAGAAATGGAAATGATTTTAGCATTTCGAATGACCCTATTTTGTGATGAGAGTAAATAACATTTAATGCCATGTTTCCTTTCTTGTTTACGTCTTATCCTATTCTTGTATGTACTTAGATTTGTTTATAGATATTTTTGTTTCTTCTCTTTTTCCTTGCTTATATAAAATTCACATTTTTTTTGTCTTTCATTCACATGAATTTCCATTTGTATTTATTTATGGTTTATCTTACCTTATATATTTATGTTTAACACAAATTATTGTTTTTATATTTTTTTTCTTTATTTATTTAAAGCTTAAACTACCAAACACTTTATTTATATTCATATATTTTTGTAATATTTAATATTAATAATATTTTATTTGTTTTGAAAATTTTCAAATTAAATTCCAAAAGTTCAAATAAGTTACCAAATTTAAATTAATAAATTTTTGGATGTTACACAACTTATGGTAAAGTCTTTTCAAGAAGATTTGCTAATTTTAGTGAGCTTTATTCTTATGGTTTACAAAATTTTACTTTAGAAATGATATTTTTGGTTTAACTGATTTATCACAAACAATTTTGATTGCTATCTCGATTTTTTTAAAATGTTTTATGCTAATTTAAATAAAAAAATTATTAAGGAGAAGAAGGTCAAATTTGGAGTAATGTAAAAGATACCACTATTGTTTTAAATTGTGAAATTTCTTGGTTGTAAAAGCAGTGAAAAATAACCTTCCACTTTCAAATTTATTATGAAAATAGAGAAGTTATGCATGATTAGTTTTCAGATGATGAAGAATAATTTTTTAAAGACAAAATTCAATATTCTTACGCCAAAAGTAAGTAATAAGCCTTATTTTACAACAAGTACTATACCAAGAACGGGAAATTATAACAACCCCACTCAAAAAGTTTTCAAAGCTCGTTTTGTTATTTTCAAAAAATATAATATAAATTGGGCTCAAGTGATTTTGGATGACTTTATTCAATAGAAAATTTCTAGACATAAAAAACTTTATCATGGTGTGTACCTCACTAGATTTTAACTATTTTGACGTTGATAAAAAAGGTGAAAACATTTTGCACCATAAAATTTTCAATAATATAAACCTCTCTCTCATGCACATCCCTCTTGAATTTGAGACCTGCGAGTCTCTTACCGAAAAGGAAAAAATATTGGCAAGATAAAAAGAGCAAAAGATTCTTCAAGAAGAAAAAAGTGATGATATGAAGAAGAAGAGGAAGAAAGAGAAGAAGAGGAAGAAAGAGAAGAAGAGGTGGAGGAAATGGATACATTTATTGAAATCTATGACTAACCATCTCGCTATTCAAACAAAAAGATGCTTAGGAATCAAGAGAAGCATATAAGCTTAAGACTCTTTTAGTAAGAAGTTCACTAGCCTTTCAAACAAAGTTGACAAACATTTTGGGAAGATAATGAGAAAGCTTGGTGGAAATTCTTCTTCGTCATTGTAACAAACCAACTTTTAGGGTTAATTGATAATAATTAATTGATTCAATAAAGGATTTTTGGAATTTAAAATGGATAATGTGAATTTATTTTATAATATTGAAGTTTTACAATGAGATGATTAGTGATGATTTAGAAACTAGATAAGAAATATTTTATTAAATGATAAAAATTGAATATAAAATGGAATAATGATTTAATAACGATTCAATAATTTTTTTTTGAAATACAAAAACACATAATTAATTATTTAAAATATCATTTTGTATGCATGAAGTTTAATTTGACAAGTGAAAAGATTTTTTTTAATATAGAGTTAAAATTAATTAGTGAAAGATTTAAATAAAACAATTAATTAAAGAAATTGAATTATAGAAAATAATTTTGAATAATAGATAATGAAATGGAGTATTAGAAGATAATTTAGCATAATAGAATTGCTTTAATAATTGGGTTGGATATGATTTATCTCATGAGAAGAAATGAAAGAAAAGGAAAAAAGAGAGTACATGAGCCTTGGACCAACAACTCAAGCTAACAACCCAAACGCTAAAAAAAAAATCAAGTATCCCGATAATTATATTTCTAGAGATATCAAATTTCTAGACTTCTCTTCCCATTTATGATGGTTCTATGGTAGAGCCACTTGGCTTTTGTTTTCTTTTGTTGGTTTTGGCCTGTAGTGATGATTTGTAGTTGTTCTGATGTAGCCGTGCAAAGAAGACGCTGGAGAAATTTTTTGAAAATTTAAAGAGTTAGAAATTTCGAGGAAAATTTTTAATAACTAAAAATTGATTTTTGAGTTATAACCTAAAATGATTGAATGTGATAATATTAGTTGGCATCTATGAATTCAGAAACTTAGTAAGAGTAGTAACGATTTTTCAAAAAATTGATTTTGGAAAAGCTTAAAGTAATTTGGCAAAATATTTTAATAAATTTGTTCTGAAAAGTAATGGGTTTGGGCATTTTTCCTACCTTGGCAATTTCGTGGACAAAATTCTTTTAAGAAGGGAAGAATGTAACGACCCAGAATTTTGGTTATTTAAAATTTGAATATTTAATTAATTTTAAATATTTAAAAGTTAATTTTATAGGTTAAATAAAGTAAATTTCAAATATAGCGATTTATTGGAAAATTTGATTGTTAAATTTAATAATTGAAATTGGTTAAATAATGAAATCTTGAGTTTTAAGTTAGATAAAAATAATTTCAAAGCTTTTTTAAATTCTATTTAGATAAAAATAATTTCAAAGCTTATTTAAATTCTATTAGTAAGAATGAAGATAACAAAACTTTTAAATTTGATTTAAATGTGATTTAATCGATTTTGAAAATAACTAATTTTAATCAACGAGTGAAAATAGCCTTCCGGGGCACAGTCTCGGATTTCGACGAAACCTATTTCATTGGATCTGTAATAGTGAATTATATTACGCTGTTAAATTTTGTAGTAATCAGATGTATCGTTTGGCCGTGAGAAATCCAAACGCGTTGAAATTAATATTAAAAATTTAATATAATAATTGGGTTCAAAAATCTCTCTTCTCCATACGATCGAATTAGGGCTCGAGACTAGCTCCATTGCATTCAAAATATGGGTATAACATATAAAACGTCAGGCGGCACGTCTCGATTGGGGTCCGGAATTATATAGCTAGATATTTTTGAATTTTTAAATATATACATATATATCGATTTGACCATACAGCCATTGACCTATCACCATCTGACCTGACCATACCTTGTACACCCACACCCTTCCACGATATTTTCCATCATTTCTCCCTTTTATAAACCCTGCAGAACAGAGGAAAGAAGAATATGAAAATTTCAAAAATTTATTTTTCAATTTTTATTCAATGATAAATTTCCAAATGAATTTTAAAATTCTTGTTTCAATGAAATCTTTGTGTAGATGGTTTCTAACGGTTGCGGTAGTTTTTAGAGTGATCGATAGTAATGGGTTTAGACCTAGGGTTTCGATTTCTAGGATTTTGGAGCATTGATTGGCTTGTTCGGGATCGGGTACGTTGAAGAATTTGGCACCATAGTGCAAGTTTAGCAAGGATCCGTGGACGTTTTTGTCACGCATCTTATACGGCTTAGGGTGTGTTGCGATTGGCTCGAATCATGGTAGAGGCGATTCGTTGTGGCGGGCGAGTCATGACTTCAATGGGGAGTTGTTTGGCCTTGTCGGATTGGAGTTTAGCATGGTGTGGAGGGGGATTGGAGCTTGCGTGCACACGACTATGGTGTGCATATCAGGTACAAAAAGTTGGAGGTTATATTTGGGGAAGAAAGAGGAAGGTTAGAGTAGTAATTAAATCAAGTTGCAATTTGTTTATTTAAATTATTATTTAAAATGTATCAATAACTTATAAAATTTATAACTCCTTCATTAGAGGTCCGATCGAGGAATTTTTTTTTGCGTTGCGCTCGTATCGATGAAAGTTTCGCAACGAAACTAGTTTGGACGAATTTTGAGACTATTGAAATTTGGGCTGAAATCGGACGTCGTTCGATTTTAGTTCCAAATTGGAACGCCTTGACGACAACAGAAAATTTTGGTGAGTTAAACTCACCTTTTTGGATCACAAGTATGATTTATGATTGATAAAAATTATTGAATGGTTGTTTGGATAACTTATTATATTTATTAGTTGGTTCGGATATATTTCTGCCTATTGGAGAGGATGAGATCCTATTACGTTCCTGTGCAAGAGCGGATGACCCTTTGTGTACGAATCCCATTTCGAAGCGGTTGATTTATATTTTATGATTATATAAATTTTGTGATGCATGGGGAAAAAGAGGTTGGGGGATCCAACGGGATTCCTTGCTATTATTAGATTATATTGTTTTCAATAATAATAATCCCTTTATATGGATTATTGAATAATAAATATGATTGTGGATGCTGTGGTTATAACATCGTCATATGTTTGCAAATAAAATCCGGTAGTGATTGAAAATCAATATCAATATTGGTTAAGTGTCGGGTGGCTATTGACCTCAAACTTGTATTTTCAAAAATACTATAAATTGCTGTTCAAGTTGAAATTGGTTTTTGAGACAAGGAACGATTTTTTACATCCAAAATTGGGTTTCAGAAATATATTGTTTCAAAGATTACCTATTTAGTTATAGTAATATTGTTTTCAAGTTATTTAATTTTAAAATATTATATAAAGGATATTTAATTATAATAATATTATTTTAATCACAGTAATATTGTTTTGAAGTTATTAAATTATATTAATATTATTTTAAGGCTATTTAATTATAGTAGTATTGTTTAAAGTTATTTTTTTATAGTTAATACTGTTTTAAAGATTTCATCAAATTGTTAATATTTGGAAAGACTGATTATTTAAAGAATAATTATGGTCTGGAATTAATAATAAGGATTATTAATAAGGTTTGGAAATAAGTTATTATTATTTATAAAAACGGTAAAGATAAATTATTATTGTTTATTTAGCAATATTTTGGAATTATCAATTATTATTATTAAGATGTTTAAAGTTAATAATTTGCATTAATTTAAATGTTTAGTGTTAATAATTGTTACTATAAAATGGTGTTTTGGAGTAAAAGATTTCAATTGTTTATAAATGTTTCCGAAAGCTATGAATGGAACTGAAGGACCTAGATTTTATAAAAGAACTTATGAAATGATTTGGAGACGTAAGGAAGATTATTTACATGGTGAAGAGTTTTATAAATAGTTAGATATTTATAAACAAATTTTAGAAATGGATATATAGATTCATAAAAGGAAATTTACAAATGGTTTTATGGACTTATAAAGGATTTATAACTGATTTTTGAAATGTATAATGAGCTTATAAGTGATTGAATTTTTATAAAGGGATTATAAATAGTTTTTCGGAGATTTAAAAATGGTTTATAGATGGTTTTGGAGAACTATAAAGGAATTTATAAATGATATGAGAATCGATTAAAAGAAAATCTTTCTCAATTTTGTGGATATACTTATACCGTTGAGATAAGTATATAGATATTTTGTGAGTATTGGAAATATAGGGAGGGGCGAATATACCCCTGTAAAGATATTTTTGTACAACTAAATTGCAAAAGCGCTTTTAAAATGAATGAAAAATTTATTAAAAGGAGGCCGGTGGTTGTTTTGTGCTTAACCGATGTTGTTTTCACCTATGGAATAAATCTTTGTTTGAATGTTTTTTTTTATTTTATAGTTCAATGACCGACTACCAAATCTTGGCCTATATATGTAATCCTTCTTAATTTTAGTTGTACAATAATATTTCCTACTTAACACCGAAGGATTTTAACTCTGGAAATATCTAGAGGAAACACGTGAATTATATGGTACAGTTACCATCGATGGTGCTATGCTGTATGTATAAACTCATTTCGTTCTTCTAGGACAAATGATAAGGAGATCAGTCTACTTGAACGGTTAGGGGGTGATCCACGCTTTTATGTATCGTCTGATTATTTCCAAAAGAACCAGTATTTATCATTTCGAAAATTAGTGTTTTTTTTGTGGAGCACCCAGGAAGTGGAGTAGTGTATTCATAAGAGATGACTCAAGCCCGTAACTATCCGAAAACCATATATGGTTCTATAGACGAGATTCGTGATATATTAGAATGTTGGGATCCATGTGCGATTTCGAGAACCGTTGGGGTATGGGAATCTCGGTGTGATTTCAGGATCTAATTGAGATGTGAGAATTTATGTGTGATTCCAAGAACCGTTGGGGTATCGAAATCCATGTGAGATCCCATAGTCTATTTGGTGGCGGTGCGTAAGCTGAAATGTCGAACGTAGCCTCATCAGTGAGAATGACTAAAACTAGAGATGTGACGCATGGCCAATGGGGTTGGCAGACTTATAGGGTGTAGTCGGATCCTCCTAGATGTTAATTGTAGTTCTTATGCATTCAATGGGCGATGCACCCGGTCTAGCGACACCAGCTATGTTTTTCCTATGGTATAACACTAGGGATGCATGTTGTTTCGGAAGGATATCTATGATCCTTATGCAGGAGGACTGTTCCTCGAAGTACTGAGGGCACCTGTGATGACCCGAAATTTTGGGCAATATCAATTTAATAATATTTATTAATAATTAAATTGGCTTGATAATTTTCTTTTATAATAATTAAAGTGGTAAGTTTATTCTTTTTAAAGACTAATAACAATTGAATTTGGCAAAATTAATCATTTCAAAAACTAATAATACTTAATTTGGTAAATTTATTCTTTTCAAAGCTAATAAAAATATATTCTATTTATAATGTATATATATGTATATATGTTATAAATAGGGAATCTTTGGTTTTAATTTAGATATTTTTTCAAATTGTAGTATATATGTATGTATATATTGTGATTTGAAGTTGTGTTTTAAATATAATTTTAAAAAAAAATTTCAAAACCAATATTGAAATGTTTTCTATTTATAATGTATATATATTTATATATTGTAAGTAGATAAGCTTTGGTTTAAATTTAACAAATATGTTTTCAAATTTAATATATATATTGTAACTTGGAGTTAGAATTGAATTTAATATAAAACCTTTCAAAAAATAAATATTTGAAATTTAAACTTTATATTTCTTAACAACCAATATAGTTTCTTATTGATTTAAAATATATTTTTGCTTAAGTTTAAAATAAGATTTAACTAAAGGTTTATTTCTTTTGTTTTAATATACTTTCTTTTTGACTTTAAAATTTATTATTAATTTGTATATATATATGTAGCAATCCGACTTTCTATCTCCAGAAAGTCGCATCACTAATTAAGAAAGAAAGGGATAGAAGAAGAAAAGAAAGAGAAAGAAGAAACACAACAACATCAGATAACTCAGAATGGAACGAATGAAATATAATATATCACATAAAATATTACATAGTATCATATTACATCAGAGTATACAACTTACACAACACATATTAGTCAGTTATAAACATCTGTCTAACTATACAACTCAAGATACAGATACCATACAAACACAGCGGAACCATAATATATCTACACGTGGAAGCCTCCTGCTCCATATCTCCTCTAGAGTTCGTCAAGCAAACTTGAATCACTTGACTACTCATACATAATATGAGTACCCAAGAGTTTAATAAAACAGAAAATAAACACTCGGGTCAGACAGGGGTCTAGTGTGAGTAAACGTGTTAAAATTGCTTAACTTTAGAAAAACCTTTGAAAAGAAAAGGTATCACATAAGACTTCCCACACATAAACATGAAATTTTTTTACCTTACGCTAACCAAAACATTTGATAGGAAATCCAGTGATATTATAATAGTGTCTAGGGTTTCCAAGTAAATATGAAATAGCCAAAATTGTTACATGATTAAATTCCAACTACTAGCCACAAAAGTGGGTAATACAAACAAAACCGTAGGGTCTTGTAGGAAGAATGGGTTTCCATCAATGGCAGGGCTACTGGGGTACCGCCCGTCACAGTACGTGGCCTAGATCACCGTACCGAGGAGTACGCTCGCTCCCCTGCAACACAAGGCCGGGACCATTCCTTACTGAATAGTCCCGAACAAGACTACTCGGTAGTTGTTGCAATCAACCGCCCCACATAGCCGAAAATAAAGGGACTTCTAGACAGGGGTAAATATCGTCCTACTTGGGCATGACCCACTTAACCTTGCTGTACCTCCCCTGTTTTAGCCATTCCCGGTTGATGAGGCTTGAGGCTGCGATTACCTTTATAGAACACATCTATCTTAGAATGCTCATCGTCCACCTGACGATGTTCTGAAAGCATTCAATCCATACAAGTTTGTTCCGGGTTCGAATGAAACCGAAGGCACTATCTCGTTGCACTCATTTTGGAATCACCCTCAAAGTCAACGACCATAGCCCTTGCACTCTAAATCACCATCTCGAACCTATAAGTACTATCTCCGTCAAACTCATCACGGAATCACCCCCAGAGTTATACTGACGAAGAATAGTTCTTACACCTCGAGTCTTCACTTGCATTCCACTTGGATTCATAACCTAACGTTTAATTGGAATCGATGTGGTTTTCGGATTATCCAAATATGAAAACCCGATCCCGGTCTCACCGAAACCAAACGCCATTTTAATGTCCAAGTTGTACTTAAGGGTTTAAACAATTAAACTTATATTTAGGATGATATAAACAGATAGATGAATCACATTATCACAATAGATAATTCATATCAACCATTCATCTCACAAAGCAGCATATCACATATCAGAGATATCCAATATCAACCAACCACCCAATATCAATCAGCCAATAAAACCAATCATCCAATATCAAGCAATCATCCATAAGCAGAATTGATTAACTCCTAACCAATTGGATTACCATAATCCTTCTTCATTTATTTATTCCAAATAAATAAATTAATCACCTCTTAATGATTTCCTTTAATTAATCTCCCATGATTAATTATACTTTAATTACATTCAAGTAATTATTCTTAACCATATACAGTAATCAACCTTTAATTATTATCATTAATTACAATAATTAATGATCCTTCATTTACTTCCATTAATTAATCAATTATAATTAATTATATTAAACCTCAATTAATTACAATTAATTAATCCCACTTAAATTAATTACTTTTATTAATCAACCTTGATTAATATCATTAATTATATTAACTAATGATCCTTATTAGTTAATAATTAAATAATTAACTTATAATTAACCATCTTATTAATCATAAACAGTAATCAACAACTTGTAATTACTTATCTTAATTAATTAACTTCTTAATTAATTATATTAACCCTCAATTAATTAATCTAATTAAATAAGTCTTTAATTACTTCATTAAGTAATTATTAATCAATTAAATTAATAAATAATCCTTAATTAATTATTTTCTAAATTAATTTCAATTTTAATTAATTACACTTAGTAACTAATCTTAAAATTAATCACATTCATTAATTAATTAATCACATTAAGTAATTAACTCAAATTAATTAAGTAATTAACTCTTAATCACTTACATAAGTAATTATCTTCTAATTACTTCCATTAATAAATCTTGATTACTTCTAAATTAATTACTTAACAAATAATTAATCCCATTATTAATAATCCTTAACTCTTTAATTAATTAATTAATTACTCCATAATTAATTAACTTTAAAACAATTATATTAATCAATCCTTAGATTAATAACATCTAGTGATTACCCATTAATCACTTTAATTACTCCCATGAGTAATTTCCACTAATTACTTCCATAAGTAATTTCCTCTATTAATTACATTCAGAAATTCACTATTGATTACTTCATTAAGTAATCACACTTAATTAATCCATAATTAAGTGATTATTAAAAATAAAATAAACAATTAACTAATTATTTAAAATTAATTAATTAATTAATTAACTTCTTAGATTTAAAAATCCTTAATTAATTAAGAAAACATAATTCTTAATTAAACTTTACTTATTAATCAAACCATATTTAATTAAGTATTTTCAAGTTCATATCAAAGATAAATTAACCCTATTTATCTTCATAATTTAATTATTTGAAATTAATCAAATCTTTAATAACTTAAAAACAAATTATTCAATTTGGTTTCCAAAATCATAATAATAACCTTGTTTGAAAATAAGGAATTTAGAAATCAAATTTAAAATTTAAAACACTTTAAATTATCTAATATAAACTTATTTATTTTCAATATAATTTGAAACTTATTAAATCATTACTTTATAAATTTCACTTAAAACTTTGATTCAATATTTAAATTCAAAACATACTTCTTTAAATTTAAAATCCAAAATGTAATTAAATTAAATTACTTTCAAAAAAAAAAGAAATCATTTTAAATAAATTTAAAATTTGTTCGTTTTTATAAAACTTGTTTATAACTTTGAAACTTACCTTCATTTTAACAGGTTTTAAATTTGCAACTTCAAACATTACAGTAAAACCCAGAAACCCACAACCCAAATAACTCGAGACACTCATGGCAAAAACTCGAGTAAAACTCCTAAAAACCCCGTGCCTACCCCGAAGCGAAAACACAACACCATATCTTCGAGTCGTACACGAGCATAACGCGAGATCCCACCCGAGTAAAACCTCGTCTTCCCAAAACAGAAACTCACAAAAACACAGCCGTGCACGGTGCACGTGCACCATCGCTGTCGGCCACCCAAGGTCATCGCGACAATCGTCGCCGATCACTCTAACACTCGCGAGCACAACCATAAACCCAGATCAAACAATATGAGTTCGAATCGAAATTCGACCTTGAGCACGAAACCTACAGAAACACGAACTCAAATCCAAACCCAATGCCGACCATCCCATCAGCGATGAACCATGCCGACCACTCCATCGTGATGCCACAACCAAGATTGTCACACTACAAGAAAGGCTTGGTGTAGCGACGCATCGTAGCGACGGCTAAAAAAAGCGACGCACCGTAGCCACTCCATTGTGATGATCATTTAGTTAATTTTTATCCATGTTTTGTACTAGTAAATTTTTATAATTGTTCTGTGAAAGTGATTGAAACATGCTATGTAGTAGTGAATTTCTATTATTGTTCTGTGATGATCATTTATTTAATTTTTATCCATGTTTTGTACTAGTAAATTTTTATAATTGTTATGTGAAAGTGATTGAAACATGCTATGTAGTATTGTATTTCTATTATTGTTCTGTGATGATCATTTATTTAATTTTTATCCATGTTTTGTACTAGTAAATTTTTATAATTGTTTCTGTGAAAGTGATTGAAACATGCTATGCAGTAGTGAATTTCTATAATTGTTCTCTGATGATATTGTTTTTCTATAGCAGATATGTCTGGCAGGAGACGGAGTGTAGGTGGTGGTGGCACGCCATCCCCATCTCCCGGTGCAGGTGGTAGTGGCACTGCACCGGACTTACGTCCGATTGCAGAAGTTGTTCCTAGAAGTGCTGGGTAAGTATCAATTTTATTTAAAGTATAAGTTTTAAAAACCACTAAACATGTATATCATAACTTTTGCAGTGGCTTTGAGGTGGAGCCATCAGATTATATTTTACAGGTGTTGAGGAAGGCTTTTCAGAGCCGCATGGATGGTTGTTGGCCTCACTGGGACGACATCCCCTCTCATGTTAAGAATGCAATACAGGTAGATTTACTTGTAAGTAGTAGTTTGAATTTCAGTTGTAAATTAATATAATCTATATAACGTAAAATAATTTTAATTTACAGGCTACAGTCCGCGTTGGCCCTGATGACTTGGACGTTTTTTTTAAATCATTGGAACAAACGAATGAGAAAAAATTACAGAGATACATTGTCGAAGGCTAAGAATTCAAGGAAAAAGCCGAACTGGATGGGTGAGGGTGTATGGAATGATTTTCTTCGGCTTTGAGACAGTCCAGCAGCAAGAGTAAGTAATATATGTTTGCTTTGTTATTTAAATCTAATATTATTCTCGCAAGATATATACATGATAATTTATCTTAATTTGTAGGAGTTATCTGCGCGGAACCGGGCAAACAGGAATAAAAATCCTACATTGCACCGTGGTGGCTCCAAATCCTTTCAGGAGCATAAGAGAGAGCTGGTAATTAAATTTATAAACTGTGTTTACATTTTATTACAATACTTTATAAGCAGATTAGCAATAATATTTATATATTTTCAGGTCGCGAGATACAACCGCGAGCTCACTATGGCTGAGCTGTTCAAGGCCACGCATGCCGTGGAGAGGATTGACGAAGAGGGCAATGTTTCGTACGATTGGACGGATGACAAATCACAATGTGTAATGGTTAATTAATTTACCGTTAATAACAATATTTTGTCTTATTTTATTTTCAAAATTTTGAAATTCGGTTTTTATCATGTAAAGCAATTGTTTGTAATCGCAGGAGAGGTACGAAGCAGAGCGGGCTCGTATAACACAGTCCACTGGTCGGGAAGAGCTTACGTTAGAGGAGGAGAACCATATTTGGGATGCTATTATTTGACCCGCCTTCTCGGACCAGTCGACGGTATAACTATGGAAATGTGAAGGTAAATTTTGACATGTACTAATATATAAATTTACTCATGCATATGAATAGTTAAATAATTTTAATAATATTATATATATACACACACTAATATATATATATATATATATATATATATATATATATATATATATATATATATATATATAATTATGAATTATTTTACAGGCGATGAGAATGCAGAGTGCATACGGGAGGTCGCAGCAAGAGGCAGAGATTGCTCAGTTGAGGGCGACAGTGGAAGAAATAAATGATTGGAGAAAGAGTTTCTTTAAGCAACAGCTGGATGAGCGGATTGCGGCTATTTGCAACAGCATGGGAGTATGCCTGGAGAGGACGGCAGCGATGGCGAGGAGTAGGTATGTTTGTTTGCTTATGGTTTGGTATATACACATTTTGGTTGGTATGGTGTATATACATTTCAGGATATTATGTACATATTTTTATGACTTGTAGTTGATGGATTTGGTTGGACATTATGTATATGTATGTCGGGATATTATGTAGAAATTTCGGTTTACTATGTACATATTCAGGTTAATGGATTTGGTTGGATTTGAAAATGAGATTTGGTTGGATTTGAAAATGAGATTTGGTTGGATTTTATATTGTTTGAATGTATAGTGATGTTATATGATGGATATATGATGGTTATACTTGATGAATATAGTATATAGCGGTTGTTTGGTTCAGATTGGATGAAGTGTATATAGGCTGTGCATGTGCACTGGAATTTAACCCAGATTAGCGACGGCTATGTGGTCCAGATTAGCGACGGCTAGCGACGGCCTTCGGGTTCAGGTTAGCGACGGCAAGCTACGACTAGCGACGACATTGAGGTGTTGCAAAAATTTCCACGTGGCACATTTGCAGTCGCGAGCCGTCGCTATTTATGTGACGGAGTCGTCGCTAAGGCCGTCGCTATACTGTTGGGCGACGACAAATTTAGCGACGGCTTTTAGCGTCGCCTTGCGACGGCTAGCGACGGCCGGCAACGGCTAAAAGCCGTCGCTATCTGTTGCCGTTCTTGTAGTATCAACTTCCCCAAATGCGATCGAACTCGGTCAAAAATCCAAGTCGCGAAAGCTTCTACAGTAAAGCCCAGTCGAGAACAACATAAAACCCTAGTTTCTTCAAAATCGAACAATTCATCCACTTAAAAATTCCAACTGTATTTTTCCTAAAATCTACGACCTAAGAACAAGCTACGATCAAAAATCCAGATTCCATAATCACCTTGATCTTGGGCAAACTCTCAAAACCCCAATTCGAACAAAACCCAAATTCAAAACAAATTATCAATTTAAAAATTATAAATTGCATGTTAAAATTCATGATTTCTAACATCTAATTCAGTTATACAATCCAAAACAACAATTGAAGTTATTAGTTTTCCATGTGAATCAGTATCTTTACTATTATGCATATTTTAAAAATTATTTGTAAACTAAAAATTTCCCAAACTATTTTTAAAACTTATATTACACAAACATACTCATTTTCTACTTAGAGATCAAGAACTAAAACTAAATGTATAAAGTATATTTAAATTTATTTTGTGGGATTTAAACCTGTGATGCAACAGAGACATTCAAACAATTATATACAGACACAACATCCATTCATACATGCATACATAATCATAAACATATACAAGCCATGTTTCTACAAACATCCATCACAACATTTAAGCAAAGTTACCCATAAAAACCATTTTTAAGAACAATTTACTCACCTTAAAAATTGCAGTGAACAAAGCAGGGCAGATTTGTGAATTAATTATTCCAGGCTCTGAACAACTTGAAATTTGAAAAAACTTTGATATGCTTTGCTGAAGTAAAGTGAATCCTTGCATGCCTTTAATCTGATGCTTTAAAAGATGAACCGATGATCTATATTTGAAATGCAGGTTGGAATTGAATTGCAGCTTGAATTGTTGATTAAAACTTGCTGTTGCTCTCATATGAAATGCAGGTGAATTCCATTTTAATTTGCAGGTTGATTTTGCAGAAGAATTGAATTGCAGGTTGTTGAAGTTGTAGATTTTCAATTTTGCAGTTTTGAAGCTGTAGATCTGCTTTTGCTTTTTGGTTTAAATTCAGATTTGTTCTTGATTTTTAATTTCAGGTTTTGAAAGAAATTTCTGATTTGAGTAAGAAAAGAAGACTAAGGATTTAAAAATGTTTGTAAAATTAGTTTTCTTCTAAAAAAAACATTTATTAACAATTAAGATCAATATATTGCACTTGTTATAATTTGAACAAATGTCATTTATCTAGCTTAATTTTCTTACATGTGTTATTTAGATATGCTAATATGGTTACACATGTTCTTAACATTTTTAATTAATTTTTTATTTAATTTAAAAGTTAATATGACTTACATATTTAATTTACTAAATTACTAAGTACTTATTTATGTAAATATAAACTTACTTATTCAAATTACTTAATTAATAAATATTAGTTTACCTTTAAAAGAAAATATGCTAAAACTAATTATAATGTAAATATGTCTTTATACATGTATCTAAACCTTATCTAGTGTTTAAGAAATAGTTTTTAAAAGAAAGTTTATTAATAACTTTATACAATATGTTTATAACCATTTAAATTGAAACACTTTTAAAGAAAACAGAAAGAAAACTTTATTTAAACTATCATATATATAAATAAACAATTATCTAAAAATTTGAAAACAATTGAATTAATTGTAACGACCCGCAGATTTAATCCGGTTTTAGTAATGTTTTAACTGAAATTTTGTGAAGTTTTAAATAGTAAAATTTTGAAATATAATTTTGACATTTGGAATACGTCTAGTTAAATATAGCAACTGGTGAATTTTCGTCCGAAAATATGAAAGTTTATTTCGTGCGTAAATTTACTTCAATAGAATCAGTTAAAAAGCGATGAAAATAAAACATTTTCAAAACCAAAATATTTTTACATAGAAAAATTCTAAACCATCTTCTGAACAAGATGTCAGTTTGTCGTTTTTCCAAATTCGGACATTTTTGGCTCCGCCGATCTTATTTTTCTACGTTTTTCATGCATTTTCCACTATTATAAAATTTCGAATTTTTATAATTCAATCATACCACTGATATTTATATACTGTTTTGATCGTCTCGTCGTGCTGATCTTTACGGTATAAATATTTCTATGTTTCGATGTCCGGTTCGCGGTGAAAATCGTGAAACGGTAACCGTATCGGTACCCGATTTACATCCTTTTGGTTTGCTTGATCATTTGTTGCCTCCGTGGATAACCAATGGTCACTAGCTCTTTGAAATACACAGAACTCATTTACTAACGTTTGGCTACCCAATACTTCATTTCCAATGACCCATTTCTTTTCCAATGCCATCCGTTGAGAAAATTCTCACAACACTTAACCCAGCAAAAGTTGAGATATATAATTATAACAGCCTGTACATTTGCCTCTTCCTCTCTCATTTTATTTTCTTCTCAAAGCTTAATCATTTGCAACATTCACATCGGCCATGCCTCTCCACCATTCGCGCCTCCCTCCCTCATCTTTGCGCGCGGGATCACCTTGCTGAAGTCGCACCACCCCACAACCCATCGGAGCCTCCGCCTTTCACCTCCATTCAAATGCACCACGCCTCAACCAAAAGCCCACATCAAACAACCACTAACAGCCACACGAGCAAGCCCGTCTCCACCTCCGTGCAACACCCGCAGCCACTGCCTACCCTCACTATCGCCTTGGTTTCAACCCGCGCGTCACCTCTACACATGTTCGCGTTCTCCTTTGCATCGTAATCTATTCCCAAAACCGCCATCACCAAACCCATAAACCCAAAACAACCCTCCAACCTCGTCCACTTCACCTGACTGACCTCAACGCAGCAGCCACCCTACTTCCTCTTTCCCTCTGCCGAGCCGACCAGACACCGTCTCGACAGCGGCCATAGGGGCCGAACCACCCTGCTTCATCTTCTTCTGTCGTCTTCCACTGTGTGTGCATGCATACTTTCCTTTTGTAGTTACAGGTATTATATAGGTTATGTTTATATATTTTTCAAATTTTATTTGCTAACATACAATTCTGTACAGTTATGTATATTATGATACATATGTTATAATCGTTTATATTTAGTATGGATGTGTGAGTCTGCACATTTATGCTGTTATGCATATGGTTATATAAGGATTCTTAAATACAGATATCAACATACGTATATTATAGGTCAGTGGGTTTACATAATATATTGGTTTTAACTTTACATATTTATATGCATATTTCGAATGTATGGACTTCTAAGTAATATAAGCATAGACTGTATTTTTATATGTTTAAATATATACATAGCTCAGGTTATCTATGTGATATGAATGTTGATATTTTGGAAGGACTAAAATATATTACATATAGGTATTGTGTAGTATAAGTTACGGCTAGGCTCATAAATTTGAAATTGTTAATAATAACATATAGTGTCTTTACATATGTTATCTATATTCATACATCATTTATTTGTTTATATATGTATAGATCTATACAAAATTTACAATGATCTGTTTTAGCCTATATAACCGTGTAAGTTTACTATAAACATTGATTTTGAATAAATATATCTTGCTGCAGGTAAGATGATATGGGTAATAAAATTTATGTTATACATTGTTTATTTCATTTTATATATCACTGAAGATAAATATATGCTTTGTTACTTATAAAAGCTTATGTTAATTGGGTTTAAGAAATGATTTTGTTTTGCTGAAAGGAAGTTTATATGGGTGATAACAGTGTACTATATATGTTCATATATGTTTTAATATTTCATATACAATCTGCTTTAGTTACTATATCAATATTTTTAAAGTAAGGTTGTATTGATTTTTAATTCCAGGCGAATATAAGTATCTGCATTTTAGTTATATATTAGTATTTTATATATATATAATTTCAACAGTTTATATATTGGTTAATATATATATAATGGTATATGTATGATGCGTTCGTTGGTCTGTTGTCAGTTGATATTAGGCTATATATAGTGTATACGGTTATATATAGTTACATGAATTCACTTATACTATTATCTTCATCGATCCAGTTCCGAGTTGATTTTGTCTATCTTATTATCAGCTTCGTTCGTCGATTCGAGTCCAATCTGGCCTTGTTTTGAGATTCGTGCCTGGATTTCGTAACTCAATTTCATCGTTTATCTCTCTCTCTAGCCTCGAAAGGTGAGCAATCACTCACGGTTAATATTCTTTTATTTATTAAATTCGATTTTTGAAACGACAATTGAAATATGTTGCTGTTAGTTATTTACACTGTTATATATGCTATTACCTAAATCTGTTCACCTATGACATCTGACACCATTATCTGTTAATTATTCATGCAATGATAATACAGTTTGGTTGATAATTGATTGACTGATTGTTGTTTATATTGGATGTAAATTGTAATGTATAAAGTGCTAAATATTATGCAATTGAATTTGACGTAGGATAGTTAAAAATGTGAATCGACATATGTGTTGAATTTTATCTGTTAATTTGAATAATATGACTCATTTAATTGTTAAGTTAATTGACATGTAGAATTTGATAAATTATACTTTGAACCTTTGAACGTATATTGGATAAATTATTGTAGTATTAAATTTGAAATTGAAATTGAACGACAAGTGGAAAAACCATAATGTAATAATCTTTAATCTACATGAAATGATAGTGTAGATTCTAGATATAACTATATTAATTCGCACAAACAACAATGTGAATTAATACGGTTATTTCGGGATTATTTGAATTGATTATTGGATTGTGTTGATTGTTGTCATTGCTTGTTTACTTACTTTGACACCATCCCAGTTATCACACTGCAAGTTCCCTTTGTTATGTTTAATTTTGAATTGGAATTGGAATCGGGTTGAAATGATAAATACCCAAAATGAATTTGACTTAGGATAGAGAATTTAATAAATCCGATTGGTCAATAATTTGGTTTAAAAAATAAAATAATGATTTTATTCGAGTAAAGAATAAGTTTCGAAAGGAAGTTGGAATTTGAATTTTGAAAGGAAAATGTAAAGATTGAAATATGAAGCAACTATTAACATAGTAATTGATGAATGAACGTTGTTTGAAATTTAATTATTTAATAATTAAATTTGGAATTATTAATAAATAATTTGGAATTAGTAAGAATTGAGTTTTGAAATTATTAAGTTTGAAATCATTTATTAATTAAATTTGGAATTATAATTAAGTTTGGAATGATAATTAAGTTTGAAATTATTAAGTTGAATTTATAACTAAGTTGAAATGATTTGATAATTAAGTTTGAATTCATAATTAAGTGGAAATGATTTACTAAATAAGTTGAATTTATGATCAAGTTGTAATTATTAAGTTTTGAAATTATTTAATAGTTATGTTTGAAATTATTAATAATTGAATAAGATTTAATTATTTGATAACTGAATAAAAATTTGAATTCTTTGATAAGAGAAATTGAACTTTTGAATAAGTGGATTTGAACTTAGTTAATAAATGAAATTGAGTTTATTTACTTATTAAAGTTTTGGGAAAATTATTTAAGTAAGTTAATAAGTGAAATTGAAACCTCTCGATTATGTGAAATTTAGTTCTTTATTAATTGAGTTTGAAATTTGTAACGAAGTTAATAAATAAATGAAAATTGAATTTCTTTAACAAAAATAAAATGTGATTTATTGAAATGAAGGGGATTTATTGAAATTAACGTAAGACTTGTAATTTAAAGAATTGATTTGACGAATTTAATTTATTTTAAATTTGAAGTTTTGATATAATGAAGTTGAGCGTAAGTAATTGATTTAAATGAATTGGAATTTAAATAGAAGTTGTCTTGAAGGGAAATTTTATTTAGCGAATATTGAATGAAATCGATAAATGAATTTAAATTGATTGAATGAAAATTTAACCATTTTAAATGATTTCGGAATGAAACTTATATACGAACTTGAATCAATATTTGAATTGTTTAAATAAAAGTTGAAATCGAATTATAAGATTTTGAAATGGTAATTTGGAAGTTTTGATCGTAAATTTTGGAAATTGATTTAGAAGACAAACGAAATGATGGTTTACGAATTCTAATTGAAATTGAAATTGATTTGGTTTTGAAATATATTAAACGACCAATCGCTGAAATAATTACGCAAGTTATTAAAGAAACCAGAATCGGTTTTGGATATACTCTCTATCTAAACCGAAAACCACTTTAATAACTATACGCGGAGTGATGATCCAGAATGAAGTGGTTGGAATGATGTACGTGTTGACTGAAGAAAGTGAACGATAATGGATAGCCTTGACACTTGTGTCAAATTGGAAATGACTAAAATCAGGAGCCGTGCTGGGCCAAATGGGGTTAGCTACCTCGAGCGAACACACTTCTTCGTAAACTACTCATTACTTGTTATTGATTGGTGCACCCTCGGAATTTCAGGAGTGTTGTTTCGCGGTGTTGCGATCGTTGCGGCGATGCGTTCTCACCAGTCCGGATCAGGCAAAAGGTAGTTTCACTACCTTGGGTATTGCCTCATGTGCCTTGTCATACTTGTATCCCTATATACGCGACCGCTACGAATTTGTTTTGTGTTATACCTATGTAGTACTCCCTGATATCCCACCAGTTTACAGTGGAGTTTACAGTGCTGTATAGACTATGACATTTATATAAAATGTGTTAAGGGGGATAATGGTAACGCCTTAACACTATTTTGATATTTTATATTACTGATAGACCTTATCTATTTAGCATACACTACTACATAGTAGATAGTTTAACGGATCCTTAGAGGATGGTGATTCCAACATCCTTTGAGTTACTTGTATTTTAAGTTCCTATTTCACTTGAGTTGGATTTATTAATATAAGAATGTTAATCCTGACTTGAGTGTTTTGTGTTTTGCTTTACGCTCAGGTCAGACTGAGAGTACCAGCTTTCAAGGCTCACCTTAGAGTTGGAGCTTCGCTTGGAGATCCAGCTATCTTCCCAGCTTTCAGATATTCAGTTGATTCCAGTGATGTATTCTGATTATTGTATTCGACTATTGTATTCGAAACTTCTGTTGTAAACTCTGATGTATCTTATATATTTATATAGTAGCTTCATGAACTACTATCTCTTTTACTTCCGCTGCATATTATTACTCTGTGTCTGTGATTCTGTGATTATTTATTTATTGTATATCTGAGTTTTGCCAAATTTATATTAACAATTCGGTATTTTGAATTATTCAAGTCCGACATGTGCGGATGCGAATAGTCCAAAATAGCAGGTCGTTACATTAATTCTAAATTAACTTTTGAAAAAATATAAATTTTAAAACAAAGCTTTAAATTACAATTTATACATGTATAAATTATCAATAGATTAAATTAAATTCCAAAACAACTCAAATTATAACATATACATACATATATATTATAATTTGAAAATTCATCTTTTATTTAAACAAAAGATATTTCTATTCACAGTATATATCAAGTATGTATTATAAATAGAATAAAATTTATTAGCTTTGAAAAATCAATTCTTATCAATATTGTCAGATTAATTATTTATTAACCTTTAAAAAGATTAAATTTACCAATTTAAATTAAAATTATAAAGAGAAATTATCAAACCAGTTTAATTATTAATAAAGATTATTAAATTATTATTGCCTAAAATTCCGGGTCGTTATAATATATATAAACATACTTAAATTAATAAAGATATTAACTTATTAATACTAAACATAAGAAAATAATATAAATGTGTATTAGCACATTTGTAAGCATATAAAACAAGTTGGGACATTTGTAAATAAATGAATACATGCAAGTACATTTGTAATGCAATAAAATAAACAAGTGGCAACATTGTTTTTGTTTTGTTTTAGTTTATAAATAAATGTTTAAAGAAGAAACCAGGTTATTATTATTTTTGCAAACACTTTCATTTCTTAAACCGTTTCCTATCTTTCTTCTTTTCTAAAATAAAAAGAAATCAAAATAGCAGTAAGAACTAAAACAAATTCTACAACAACTCAAGCCAAATCAATTTCTGTTTCAGCCTAAATTTAAGCATGCAACAAGATCAAGCAAGATTCAACCCAGATTAAATAAAAAATAGCTGCATAAAGATCAACTTCAAATTCAAAACAGCAGTTCCTGATTAAGCCTGTAAACCTGGTCTCTGTTTTCATAAAACCTGGTCAGCAAATTTTCTTTTAAAAACAATTTATACATGATCTTATGTTTGATGCATGTTGAAGTAATATAGTATATTATGTTTGTATAAATGTATAGTTGTGAATGTACATGTATATAGTGAGATGTCTGTGAAATATCTGTAAATATGTACAACGTGTTCTCTGTTCTTATGCCAGGTTCATATTTATTAGAAGAAAAATTCATAGCTTCTCATAGTTTTGATTTTAGGCTAAGATCTGTAAAGGTGGAATGACTCTAACAGTATAATATAAGTTTTAAAATTTTATTTCAAGAAATTATATTTAGAAACTTTATCAAAAATAATAAACATCAAGATGATCCTTATATATGTCAAAAATAAATCAAGATAATTTCAGTTTCTGATTATATAATCTGAAACGTAATCATGAATTTTGATATGTATATCCAGATTTTTAGGCATGAGGTTGTCGAGAAAATCGAGATGATCGATTTTGGGACTTTTGCCAATTTCCGTCGATCGACGATGAGGTGTGCGACTGGGTTAGGACTGGAGGTGGTCGGGGAGTTGACGATCTCTAGAAAAATGTCAGGGTGATTTATCATTGGCCGTGGTGACCAGGCTGGGGGCGACCTAGGGTTCGGTGACTCGATTTGGTCGAGATGATATCTGAGCATTGTGCGGCGACGGTGGTGCATCAGAACTGTTCTCATAGGGGGGAAATCAAAGACTAAAGGTCGAGGCAACTTTGGTGAAGACGACGTGGGTTCGCGGGGACGAGTTCATCGGCAATTGGTTGTTTTCCTATGGTGATGGTTCTAGTTTTTGGAACGAGTGTCTCGATTTTGTTTAACTGACGAAATCATCAATCTGGGTGGATGAATGGATAGGTGAGGTCGGCATTGAAATGTTGATGGTCGGGAAGATGGCCAATGGTGGTCGGAGGGTTGTGCACCGTGCATGTGAGTTCTGGGGAGGTTGAAGGCTTCGGGAAGAGCTCGGGTCGACCTCGTGTGGTCTGCGTGTGTGTCTCGGAGCAGTGGACGTTTTGGAGTATTCGAGTTTTTCGTGAGGTTTTTGCTTGCGTATGTCTCGGGAAATAACGTTTGTGGCTCGGGTTTTGGTTTTGTGTATTGTCTGGTTTAAGTGGTTATGGAAGTATACCAAATTTTTAAGCAGAGAACTTAAGTTTTTCAAAGATCTCAAAGTTTAGAAACAAATTAAAAACAAGTTTTCCAAATTAAAATATTATATAAAGTTACAAAACAAAGTGTTTAAAGGTTTTAAAGTTATATAAATAAGTGGAAATTAGCCACAAGGGCCTCTTTAGCAAGTGGAATTAGTTTCTAGGACACACAACGAAAATAATTACTTTCAAGGACAAAGCGTAAAATAATTAGTTTCTAGGGCCTAAAAACCTATGAAATTATGTCCTTGAAAGTAAATGAACTACCGACTTTGTCCTTGAAAGTAATTATTTTGCTGATTTTGGCCTTGAAAGCAATTTCTTTGAATGTGTGTCCTAGAAACTAATTGGACTACGATGTTCGTCTTTCTGGTGAAATGCCCCTTTAAATAATTTGTTTTCAAAAGGAAAAAATGTTTTAAACAAGTTTAAGTTGGAAGATTTTGAAAGTAATTTAGTTTTCAAGAGGATGTTTAGCAAAGTTTAAAGGTGTATTTAAAGTGAAATTGTTTCAAATGGAATGCTTTACTAATTTTTCAAAGAATGGGTATTTGTTAAAAAGTTTGAATAAGTTTCAAGATTTTAAATAATAAATTAAATGTTTTTAAATTGTTTGTTTTAATGTAAATTATATATATTTTTATTTTATAAAATTGATTCCTAAATGTTTTCTAATGAAGGTTAGATGATGTAATTAAGTAGTTGATTAAGGTAAAGATATTATATCTAATTAAGGTGGTAATATATTAAGAATGATTAATTTGCAAAACTAATTAAAGGTTAATCACTTAATGAGATTAATAAAGGTTAATTAATTAATGTTACTAATCAAAGGATAATTTTTAATGGAAGTTAATGAATGTAATTAATTTTATGGATCATTAACTAGTAATTAAAAGATAATAAATTAATGTAATTTATTTAAGATAATTAGTTTAATTAATTAAGAATAGTTAATTACTTGATTAATTAAGGGTTAATTAATATAAGAAATTAAAGGTAATTAATTAAAGGGATTAATTACTCAATGTAATTAATTAAATTAATATGATTAATTTAAGTTAATTAACTAGTTTAAATTAATCATTTGATGATTGATTAAGTATAATTACTTAATGCAATTAATAAGTGTAATTACTTAGTGTAAGTAATTAATGGGTAATTACTAGATGTAATTTAAAAAAGGGAAATAACTTAGTGGAAGTAATTATGGATTAGTTACTTAGTGTAATTAATTAAGAATTAATTTATATAATTAACCAAGGAGTTAATCAAGTAATGTAAATAATTAGGGACAGTTAATTACTGAACGTAATTAACTAAGGTTGATTGATGAATGTGATTAATCAAAGATTAATTACTAAATGTAATTAATTAAAAGAGTAATTAATTAATGAAAATAATTAGAGGATCATTAATTAATTAATATATATGACTAATTGAAATAATTAAGGATTGACTAATGTGATTAATTAAAGAATAATCAATCAATATAAGTGATTATAGAACAATTAATTTACTTAATTAAAGGTTAATGTAATTAATTATAGTTAATTATACTTAATTAATTAATAGTAATCAAAGGCTAATTAATATGATTAGTTAAGGATAATTAATTTGTGTAATTAATTTAAAGGTTAATTACTTAATGTAATTAAAGGATAATTAATCAAAGATGATTAATTAAGATAATTAAATAATTGGTTTGTAATTAATTAATGTTAAATAAGCAGGATTTACAAGTAATTAAGTAATTAATTTAATTCTTTGGTGGTTAATTAAATTAATTAGGAATGGTGTATCTTACTTATGGATGATGGAACGATATCGAATGCCTTAGATTTGGTGGTATCTCTGATATGTGACATGGGTTGCTTGTGATATGAGATGCCTTTGTTGAGTTGTGACAATATGGATTTATCTCTTGTGATAATGCGAATTATCTATCTGTGTGATTATAGATAATAAATTAAACTGTTTTAAACTTAAACAACTTGGACATTTAAAACGACGTTTTGGGTTTCGGTGAGACAAGGACCGGATTTCCAAATTGGAATATCCGAAAACCACATCAACCCAAATTAAGCGATAGGTCGTGAAATCTCTAATGAAGTTCAAGATGAAGACTCAAAGTGTAAGGGCTATGTGTCGTTAAAACTTTGAGGGTGATTCCAAGATGAGTTTGACGGAGATGGTGCTTTTAGATTCGAGATGGAGATTCAGAGTGCAAGGGCTATTATCATTAACTTTGAGGGTGATTCCAAAATGAGTGTAGCGAGATAGTGCCTTCGATTTCGTTCGAACCCGGAACGAATTTATATGGATTGAATGCTTTCAGAACATCGTCAATGGAGGACGATGAGTATTCTAAGATAGATGTGTTCTATAAAGGTAATCGTAGCCTCAAGCCTCATCAACCGGAAATGGCTAAAACATGGGAGGTGCAGCAAGGTTAAGTGGGTAGCACCCAAGTAGGACGAGATTTACCCCTGTCTAGAGGTCCCTTTTTATTTCGGCTTAGTGGGCAGTTGTTGGCCACAACTGCGGGGTTATCTTGTTCGGGACTATCCAGTAAGGGATGGTTCTGGCCTTGTGTTGTAGGGGATTTAGGGTAGATCCTCGATACTCTGATCTTGACCAGGTATTGTGACGGGCGTTACCCCAGTAACCTTGCCATTGTATGGAATCTAATCTCCAATAAGTGTCGTACGTTTTGATTGTGCCCAACTATGTTGGAACGTGAGATGTATGCATTCCATCTATTTTTATATTTTACTTGAAAACCCTAGACCCTAGTATAATAGAACTGGATTTCCTATCAAATGTTTTGGTTATCGTAAGGTAAATTTTTTTCCTTGTTTATGCTTGGGAATTCTTACAAGATACATTTTGTTTCAAAGGTTTTTCAAAGTTAAACGACTTTAACCCGTTTACTCATACCAGGCCCATATCTGATCCGGAGTTTATTTTCTGTTTTATTAAACTCTTAGGTACTCAAATTTTTACAAGTAGCCAAGGGATTCAGGTTAGCTTTGACGAATTCTGGAGGAGATATGGAGTAGGAGGCTTCAGCGTTTGTAGATATATCGAGGTTCCATTGTGTTGTATTTCTGATGAATTCTATATTGTACTTGAGTTATAATAACTAGACAGGTCTTTATAACTGTCTAGTTTGTGTTGTACAAGCTGTATAACTTTGATGTATGTGATACTATGTAATATCTTATGTGATGTAATATAATTTATTCGTTCCGCTATGAGATTCTAATGTTGTTTAGTTCTTTCTTCCCCATCTTTTCTCTTTCTATCCCTTTCTTTCTTAATAATGATGCGTCATTCTGTGGTTTGAACGACGGGTCATTACAGTGGTATCAAAGCATTAGGTTGAGTGAATATCTAGGCTTTAGAGTGATTTCTTTCTTGAGAGAGCGTACTTGTAATTTATATATATATATATATACCTATTTTGTTGGGTTACCTGTTCGGGTTTTCCAACATGAGTTCTAAAGGTAGTAAGGCAATGGTGTGTGTAGCATGACTGCCACTAATGGAAGGAGTCCGATATGTGAAGAATATCTACCATGGCTGTAGACCCAATACTGCCTCGAGTAAGCTATGCAGCATGGCGTAAGGATTTCACCAATCTCTGTAAGAAACTTTTTAAAGGTTCAGAGTCCAGCATTGAAGTGTGAATTTGGTCGCACTCGTGAGAGCGGATTTTCAAGAGTTCGGATCTGTTGGTTGAGCATAAACAAGTGATAGCATCTTGGCAACTTCAGGAAAGAGCAACTGCGTGGTGAAACGCAGAAACCATGGATGTTTCTGAAGAAGTTTTCTTGAGGAGCAAGTTCAAGGAAGTATGTGAGAAGCAGTTCGTTCCTACCGTAGAGAAGACTCGGCTGCATAAGGATTTTCTGGACCTCAGGCTAGGGAGTTAGTCTGTATCAGAGATGAGTCTAAGTTCAACATGGGTGTTTGTGTTTGGTTTGAGGCCCGAGTTTCTTGAGAAGATGTTTACCATCTCAAAGTCTCTTTGTGGAATTGGTTGATATGGTTTTGAGGATCGAAGAGCTTATGGATAAGAAAATCTTTGGTATTTATGGCAGCAGTGCAGCTCAAAAATGTTTTGTGTGCCAGTAGTAAGGTCTTTGGCTAAGCAGTTTCCTAGAGGTGGAGTTCAGAAGCAGCAGAGTGGACCGTCAGCTTCTTCTGATTAGCAAGGTGTTCTTGAGGGATTTGACCCTATTTTGAATGGATTGGTTAAGCATAAGCTGTTCTGATGTGTGAAGAGAGAACAATTTCTTTGGAATCTGAACTGGGTAGGATCGTAGAAGTGACTTGCGATTAGTTCAAATAGATCATTTGAGTAGTCTTTTGTTTAGGACTGAGGCATCTCTAGAGGATTTGATGTAACAGCTCAGGATTTCGTGGAACTTCTTTGTTTTCTCATTGTAAATCAGATGAACCATGTCTTCCGGGTAGTGTTGGACAAGTTTGAGTTCTTGTTCACCGACGACATTCTCATCGACTTCTTATCAGAGTTGTGCAGAGGAAGTGAGGCGGCAGCTGTTCTAGAGTGGAAGCAACCGCAGATTCCTACGGAAGTTTGAATTTTTTTTGGATTAGAGGGTTTCTACAGGAAGTTCAAGTGGACCTCTAAATGCGAAGAAGTTTTCATGATTTGAAGGCGAAGTTGTTAGGTGCACCTGTTCTGGCTACCGAATGAGAGAGGTTGGTTCGAAGTCTACTGATGCTTGTGAAGTAGAGTTTATGTTCTGATTTTGGGGCTTTTGATAGGACCATCTTGTTGAGTAGAATCCAGAGATTATCTTATCCTTGGTCCAGTTTTGTTTTGAGAAGCATCAGCATAAGTTGAGCCGATCGAGAAAGGATGAGGTAGCCCAGGATCGTCTGATGAGTTATGTGGATAATAACAGAGGAATTTGGAATTTGAAGACTTTGTTTTTGGATTGAGGCTTTCTTTGGTAAAGAAGAGCTATAAGATTGGAGAAGACTGGAAGCTAGCTCTGAGGTATATTGGATCTTTCTGTGTTCTTGTAAGGATAAGTGTTTTGACCTACAGGATTGAATTGCCAGTTCAGATGGTTGGGATTCAAGTTGTATTTCACGTATCTCTGAGGGAGTATGTGTAAGATCCATCACTGGTTGCGGAATCTACAGTTCAGAAGGATTTGGAAGTTGAGCAGGGCTTGAGTATAGTCTGATATCTTGTTTAGATTTTAGATCGAGGTGAGAGGAAGATCAGGATCATGGTGGTATAGCTAGTTAAGGTTCTGTAGAGCGAGGATCCCAGTGATTTGTACCTGGGAAACTCTTGATAAAATTAGGATAACCTATCTTAAATTATGTCAGGATAATTAGATTTGTTTAAGTAAATTGGTTACTATGGTTGTTAGTTTATGGTTGGTGTATGCTTTGCTTTGCGGTTTGAAAATTAAATTTTTGCTGGATTATTAAATTTTCTTTGCTTTTAAATTTCGGGGACGAAATTCTTTTAAGAGGGGAGGAATATGATGACCCGGAATTCTAGACAATATCAATTCAATAATATAATATTTATTAATAATTAAATTGGCTTGATAATTTTCTTTTATAATAATTTAAACTGGTAAGTTTATTCTTTTTAAAGACTAATAAAAATTGAATTTGGCAAACTAATCATTTCAAAACCTAATAATACTTAATTTGGTAAATTTATTCTTTTCAAAGCTAATAAAAACATATTCTATTTATAATGTATATATATGTATATATGTTATAAATAGGGAATCTTTGGTTTTAATTTAATAAAAGATATGTTTTCAAATTGTAGTATATATGTATGTATATATTGTGATTTGAAGTTGTGTTTTAAATATAATTAATTTTTTTTTCAAAACCAATATTGAAATGTTTTCTATCTATAGTGTATATATATTTATATATTATAAATAGAAAAGCTTTGGTTTAAATTTAACAAACATGTTTTCAAATTTAATATATATATTGTAATTTGGAGTTAGAATTGAATTTGATATAAAACTTTCAAAAAAAAAACTAACTGAAATTTAAGCTTTATATTTCTTAACAAAAAAGATAGTTTCTTATTTACTTAAAATATACTTTTTCTTAAGTTTAAAATAAGATTTAACTAAAGGTTTATTTCTTTTGTTTTAATATACTTTCTTTTTGACTTTAAAATTTATTATTAATTTGTATATATATATATATATATAAACATACTTAAATTAATGAAGATATTAACTTACTAATATTAAACACAAGAAAATTAATATAAAAGTGTATTAGGACATTTGTAAGCATATAAAACAAGTTGGGACATTTGTAAATAAATGAATACATGCAAGTACATTTGTAATGCAATAAAATAAACAAGTGGCAACATTGTTTTTATTTTGTTTTAGTTTATAAATAAATGTTTAAAGAAGAAACCAGGTTATTATTATTTTTGCAAACACTTTCATTTCTTAAACCGTTTCCTATCTTTCTTCTTTTCTAAAATCTGTTTCAACCTAAATTCAAGCATGCAACAAGATCAAGCAAGATTCAACACAGATTAAATCAAAAACAGCTGCATAAAGATCAACTTCAAATTAAAATACAGCAGTTTAAGATTAAACCTATAAACCTGGTCTCTGTTTTCATAAAACCTGGTGAGTAAATTTTCTTTTAAAAACAGTTTATACATGATCTTATATTTGATGCATGTCGAAGTAATATATTATATTATGTTCATATAAACGTATAGTTTTGAATGTATATGTGTATAGTGGGATGTCTGTGAAATATCTGTAAATCTGTATAATGTATTCTATGTCTCATGCCAAGTTCATATTTATTAGAAGAAAAATTCATAGCTTCTCATAGGTTTGATTTTAGGCTAAGATCTGTAAAGATGGAATGATTCTAACAGTGTAATATAAGTTTTAAAATTTGTTTTAAGAAATTATACTAAGAAACTTTATCAAAATAATAAACATCAGGATGATCCTTATATATGTCAAAAATAAATCAAGATAATTTCAATTTCTGATTATATAATCTAAAACGTAATCGGGAATTTTGATATGTATATCCAAATTTTTAGGCATGAGGTTGCCGAGAAAACTCGAGATGATTGATTTATGGACTTTTGCCAATTTCCGTTGATCGGCGATGAGGTGTGCGACGGGGTTAGGCCTGGAGGTGGTGGTGAGGAGTTGACGATCTCTGGAAACATGTCAAGTTGATTTATCATTGGTCGTGGTGTCCAGGCTGGGGCGAGCTAGGGTTCGGTGACTCGATTTGGTCGAGATGATATCTGAGCTTTGTGCGGCGACGGTGGTGCATCGGAACTGTTCGCATGGGGAGGGGGGGAATCAAAGACTGAAGGTCGAGGCAACTTTGGTGAAGACGGCGTGGGTTTGCGAGGACGAGTTCGTCGGCGATTGGTTGTTTTTCGATGGTGATGGTTCTAGTTTTTGGAACGAGTGTCTCGATTTTGTTTAACTGACAAAATCATCAATCTAGGTAGATGAATGGATATGTGAGGTCGACATTGAAATGTCGATGGTCGGGAAGATGACCAATGGTGGTCGGAGGGTTGTGCACCGTGCATACATGCATGTGAGTTCTGGGGAGGTTGAAGGCTTCGGGATGAGCTCGGGTCGAACTCTTGTAGTCTGCATGTGTGCCTTGGAGCAGTGGACGTTTTGGAGTGTTCGAGTTTTTCATGAGGTTTTTGCTTGCATGTGTCTCAAGGAAGAACGTTTGTGGCTTGGGTTTTGGTTTTGTGTATTGTCTGGTTTAAGTGGTTATGGAAGTATAGCAGATTTTTAAGTAGAGAACTTAAGTTTTTCAAAGGTCTCAAAGTTTTTAAACAAATTCAAAAAAAGTTTTCAAAATAAAAATATTATATAAAGTTACAAAACAAAGTGTTTTAAGGTTTTAAAGTTATTCAAATAATTTGTTTTCAAAAGGAAAAAAATGTTTTAAACAAGTTTAAGTTGGAAGATTTTGAAAGTAATTTAGTTTTCAAGAGGATGTTTAACAAAGTTTAAAGGTGTATTTAAAGTGAAAATGTTTCAAATGGAATGTTTTACTAATTTTTCAAAGAATGGGTATTTGTTAAAAAGTTTGAGTAAGTTTCAAGATTTTAAATAATAAATTAAATGTTTTTAAATTGTTTGTTTTAATATAAATTGTATATTTTTTATTATAAAATTGATACCTAAATGTTTTCTAGTCAAGGTTAGATGATGTAATTATGTATTTAATTAAGGTAAAGAAATTATATTTAATTAAGGTGGTAATTTATTAAGAATAATTAATTAGTAAAACTAATTAAAGGTTAATCACTTAATGAGATTAATAAAGGTTAATTAATTAATGTTAATAATCAAAGGATAATTATTTAATGGATGTTAGTGAATGTAATTAATTTTATGGATCATTAACTAGTAATTAAAAGATAATAAATTAATGTAATTTATTTAAGATAATTGGTTTAATTAATTAAGAATAGTTAATTACTTGATTAATTAAGGGTTAATTAATCTAAGCAATTAAAGGTAATTAATTAAGGAATAATTAATTAAAGGGATTAATTACTCAATGTAATTAATTAAATTAATGTGATTAATTTAAGTTAATTAACTAGTTTAAATTAATCATTTGATGATTGATTAAGTATAATTACTTAATGCAATTAATAAGTGTAATTACTTAGTGTAAGTAATTAATGGGTAATTACTGGATGTAATTAATAAAAGGGGAATTACTTAGTGGACGTAATGAAGGATTAATTACTTAATGTAATTAATTTAGAATTAATTTATATTATTAACCAAGGAGTTAATCAAGTAATGTAAGAAACTAAAAACAGTTAATTACTGAATGTAATTAATTAAGGTCGATTGATGAATGTAATTAATTAAAGATTAATTACTAAATGTAATTAATTAAAAGAGTAATTAATTAACGAAAATAATTAGAGGATCATTAATTAATTAATATATATGACTAATTGAAATAATTAAGGATTGACTAATGTGATTAATTAAAGTATAATCAATCAATCGGAGTTGGTATGCTTAAGATATTGATCAATCAGGGTTGAGAAATCCAAACTTGCATCGATCATAACTCAAGATCTACAAGTCCAAACGCCACCATATTTTCACAGTAGCTTACTGGCAACATGGGGAATGTTCACGCCAAATTTCAGCTCAATCGGATCAAATCTTGATCGATTCGAAGTTGCTTCGTATCGATCACGGACCAACTTGCATCGATCATATCTCACAATCCACATGTCCAAATGCTATGAAATTTTCACAGTATCTTACTGCCAACATGAGGAATGTTCTTGCCAAATTTCAGCTCAATCGGATCAAATCTTGATCGATTCGAAGTTGCTTCGTATCGATCACGGACCAACTTGCATCGATCATATCTCACAATCCACATGTCCAAATGCTATGAAATTTTCACAGTATCTTACTGCCAACATGAGGAATATTCTTGCCAAATTTCAGCTCAATCGGATCAAATCTTGATCGATTCGAAGTTGCTTCGTATCAATTACGGACCAACTTGCATCGATCATATCTCACAATCCACATGTCCAAATGCTATGAAATTTTCACAGTATCTTACTGCCAACATGAGGAATGTTCTTGCCAAATTTCAGCTTAATTGGATCAAATCTTGATCGATTCGAAGTTGCTTCGTATCGATCACGACCAACTTGCATCGATCATATCTCACAATCCACATGTCCAAATGCTATGAAATTTTCACAGTATCTTACTGCCAATTTGAGGAATGTTCATGTCAAATTTCAGCTCAATCGGATCAAATCTTGATCGATTCGAAATTGAGTTCGAATCGATCCCGGAACAGGCCCCAATTTCCTAAGGCCGGGCATGTGGGCCCCATCACGTGCCAGAAGTGGTCTTCCAAATTTTCAGCGAAATATCAGCCTCCAACACTTATAAATAGAGCCCTTAGTCATTCAGAAAAGGGATCGGAGAATTTTAAAGATAAAGCACGCCCGGACGCTGCCAGAATCACTCTATATCGTCTTCACTGCTGCTGATTTCGAATTTAAGTTTATTATCTGCAGTACTTCGCTCTAAAAAACTTGTAATCTTCAAGAATCAAGCAATAAAGTGATAAAACTTCATAGTGGACGTAGGCGATACGCCGAACCACTCTAAAACTCTGTGTTTCTATGCATTTTCTTATATGTTTATTGGTGTGTTTGTTAGATCTGCTTCATTTTACAATTTTTCTCTTCATTTCATCTCCCGTTCGTTGGATCTACTTTCGATATCGGATTCCATAAATCTAAGGAGAAGATCCAGATCTATTGTTCAGGGGTTCCTTCTATTCTATTCAGATTGCCCCAGATATAAGAGGAACCATATTCATCATGAAGTCCGTACCCATATTTTCAAATCCAGAAAATATGCTGTTCTTCGTACCCATATTTTCGAATCCAGAAAATATGCTGTTCTTCGTACCCATATTTTCGAATCCATGAAAATATGATAATTTTCGTATCCATATTTTCGTATCCATGAAAATACGATGAATTCTGTACCCATATTTTTGAATCCAGAAAATATGCTGTTCTTCGTACCCATATTTTCGAATCCAGAAAATAAGCTGTTCTTCGTACCCATATTTTCGAATTCATGAAAATATGATAATTTTCGTATCCATGTTTTTGTATCCAGCAAATGTGGTGGTTTTCGTATCCATGCTTTCGTATCCAGTAAATGTGGTGGTTTTCGTATCCATGCTTTCGTATCCAGTAAATGTGGTGGTTTTCGTATCCATGCTTTCGTATCCAGTAAATGTGGTGGTTTTCGTATCCATCAGCAGATAGTCTCTCTTCGTATCGATCACCTATTGACTATTTCGTATCCATCGGGGAGCTCTACTTCGTATCCATCCTGGAAGACCTTGTTCGAATCCATCAGGGCTCGTTAGTTCATGTCCATCAAGCTACTTCGTATCCATCATGGAGCGCTCTTAGTATCCATCAGGGAGCGCTACTTCGTATCCATCAGGGAGCGCTACTTCGTATCCATCATGGAGCGCTACTTCGTATCCATCAGGGAGCGCCACTTCGTATCCATCATGGAGCGCTACTTCGTATCCATCATGGAGCGCTACTTCGTATCCATCATGGAGCGCTACTTAGTATCCATCAGGGAGCGCTACTTCGTATCCATCATGGAGCGCTACTTCGTATCCATCATGGAGCGCAACTTCGTATCCATCAGGGAGCGCTACTTCGTATCCATCATGGAGCCCTACTTTGTATCCATCCATCTGCCTCCAATTCGAATCGATACTCACATGTACTTCGTATCCATCCATCTGCCTCCATTTCGCATCGATACGCTAATGCAATTTGTATCCATCCATCTGCCTTTAATTCGTATCGATCTAGCCATTTCGTATCGATGCTACTAGAGCTAATTCTCTGGATGGATACGAACTGGGTCTTTCAGCTGATGAATACGAAAAGTGCAATTCCTCTGATCGATACGAAGACGAGTGCATCTGATGGATTCGAACAAGAACGATACGAAGAAGGACTTTTTCAGGTTGCTTGATGGATTGCAACTTAGTAAAGAAACATTCTAATCATTCCATGACTGGACGGGACATAAGAGATTACAACAACAATTGTTGAATTGCAATCGAGGAATGGGTATTGAAATACTACTCAACCGGTGCCCCTAGAGGCTGGAGAACCTAGCTAATATGCCAAGAACTGAAGTTGATTAATATATCATGCTTCTAAGGTGGACTGCAACTTCCTCCAATTGACCAGCTTTTAAAACTTCTGAATTGACAACTATGGTACGATGGCTAATATGACAACTGCTCTACACTGTCAACTTTGCAAATTCAAAGCATAGCTGGTCACCACCGAATCATCTTCAAATGCCCACATCTTAATCATTCCACATCCATACGACTAAAAGCATGGCATACAACCTCCAGAGAACTTCCTTAATACCCTATACTGGTCACCTATCTGTTAGCCCATCTTAACCAACTCACATCGAATCGGTGTTACCAACCGTTCGAACATTGGGCAATCGGGCATGCATCATTCACTAGTATTACAAGACCATGTAGCCATAAAATGGACTTGATAATATTGATTGGAGTATCTTTCCCAATCGGGGCCTATTCATCGAAATCATCCTACATACAAAATTTCTAGCAAAAATTCAGCATGATGACTATGTCAGTGTACTATGGAAATTCAACCTCCGCCACTATCTCATGAAGTGAGAATGGTGGATGGAGTCCATGAAAAGTGATGAATGCCATCAAATGCATTGTATCCCCTATTCCTCAAAGAAGACTGTCAATCGTGGTTAGGCATACCATTTCTACTTCTCATATTGCTAAAGGGAATAAAGAAGCTGGCGGCCAACGAATTGATCAAAATCCATAGCTCGTTGCTGCCAACACTTATAAATGAAATCAGCACAAAAAGCTTATTTCCAGAGTTTGATAAGAGAACTGGCAAATAGCCACCAACAACAACACCAACATAACGTGTCTAATGTTGAATTGATGAACTAGATGAAGGATCGGTGTCGCAAGATAAGGAGAAAACCTACTCCATGCTCTAAATCGGGAAGCTCCTCTTCTCTACATGGCTACTGTGGATGTCAACGCCATAAGGCTGCTGCGGAAAGGATAGCTCTGACAATATGTTCAAGCCCCATAAAACGAAGGGCCGAAAAACCCCGGCCCCTATCAATCAATAACGTTGATCAAACTGAACCATTTGCGTTAGACTTCCAACTCTGAAGGGCTGGACCGAAGTGCAATAGCGAGCATACGACGCCGCTTCACACATCAATGAGATTTAATCCGATCTCTTTTGAATTAATTCTATTTCAATTTCTTTATGTTGCAAAATATGATCGACTTGAATTAAACTACTTGCAAATGATGTAGGTAACTGAGTACTTAAGGATGGGTGCAAAACAACCTCCGTGGTCTATGATCAAATCATTGGGGTATCTTCACGGCGAGCATGAATCAACCGCTTATCGGCTGCAGTATGCAGCTGACTTTGGGGCAGGGCATCAAATCAAAAGAGACCGACAAGTTCAGGACTCCAGTACAAAGTGAATGCAACCGACCATCCACTCATATACCTATGCAATTTAATTGGAGATATGGGAAAGACTTGGAGTTATATGTCCCAACCATGCACTCTCCATCTCGTACTTGAAGCTCGCCAAAATACTTATGCTTCTTCTGATGCCCAGTAGAATCAGAGTCATACCAAGGGTAGACGTAACCGTCCGTGCATGCAATCCTGCATTATACGCTTGTGGTTACTTAATAACATTTGTTTAAAGTGGATATGATTTGACCATTCACTTCCCAGTTTGCGTCTGTGATTCCGCAAAACAATCGTGCCTTACACAGACTTCATCAGGGGCAACCCTCAATTTATAGACATCAACAACCGACTGCTTACTCGCTAATCATCATAAGCCATCATTTCAACTCTCTTCCTCAGCTCGACCGGCCACTCACTAAGTGAAACCTGAGCTCGGGGGCAAGCTGTCACATTAAAGGATGAACTGGATCGACACACGATAGTCCTACAACTAACTCCAAATTCCCAGAGTGCGAATTGGAGTATAAACATCAAATAACTCGTTCCCAGAGCGCGAACGGACTCCAAATTCCCAGAGTGCGAATTGGAGTAACAACATCAAATAACTCGTTCCCAGAGCGCGAACGGACTCCAAATTCCCAGAGTGCGAATTGGAGTATAAACATCAAATAACTCATTCCCAGAGCGCGAACGGACTCCAAATTCCCAGAGTGCGAATTGGAGTATAAACATCAAATAACTCGTTCCCAGAGCGCGAACGGACTCCAAATTCCCAGAGTGCGAATTGGAGTATAAACATCAAATAACTCGTTCCCAGAGCGCGAACGGACTCCAAATTCCCAGAGTGCGAATTGGAGTATAAACATCAAATAACTCGCTCCCAGAGCGTGAACGGACTCCAAATTCCCAAAGTGCGAATTGGAGTATAAACATCCGATAAATCGTTCCCAGAGCGTGAACGGACTCCAACTTCCCAGAGTGCGAATTGGAGTATAAACATCCAATAAATCGTTCCCAGAGCGCGAACGGACTCCAACTTCCCAGAGCGTGAATTGGAGTATAAACATAGATTTCAGGTTCCCAGAACGCGAACCGAAGCATCCGTGCTAACTCCAACTTCTTAGAGCGTGAAGTGGAGTACAAACATAAATTCCAGGTTCCCGGAGCGTGAACCGAAGCATCCGTGCTAACTCCAACTTCTCAGAGCGTGAATTGGAGTACAAACATCAATTCCAGGTTCCCAGAGTGTGAACCAACCCATCAATGCAAACTCCAACTTCCCAGAGTGTGAATTGGAGTATAAACATCTATTCCAGAAGCATGGATTGGAATATAAATACCAAAAGGGATGCGATTCGACTGTCCATCTATCAACTCTGATTCCACAGCAAGTCTTGTAGACAAAAAGTGGATGTGGTTCAACCATCCACTTTCCTACCTTCCCCTGACATGGGGGCATACTTATCATTAAAAATCGAATGCTCCGACCATCTAGCATAAAGCGGGAACGACACGACCGTTCATGCATCAACACTTATCCCCGGCACAGGACCTATAACATAATCTTATACGGATGCACTCCAACCCAGCAAGACAAGATTTCTTCCTTGATTAGACAGGGAGATGTAGATTCGCAAAACGGACCTAGCTGAACGTCTTATTCTAAATGGATGTGATCACCCATCCTACCGCAAATGAACGTGACACGACCGTTCATCCGCTAACTCTAGCTAATGATCTGGCGAGTTGTGCTTGCAACGTGGACGGATGTGACCCATCCATCTGCCAATCAACTCCTTCCTCCAATTCAGTAGGAGAAACATCAAATTAAAGTTGCCGCAATGTGACCGACTACACTTCGACTTCCGCCATTGACTAGTGCCAGAGGAATTAATCGAGGAAAATACGGTTGACCATTTTCGGCTACAATTCTTAGCCCCCAGAGTGGGGACAGAGGTATAAACATCAAATAGGTGTGACTATTGTCCCTTCAATTTCCTCTAGTCCCCAGAGTGCGACTGCGACCATAGACAGATGAAGAATGTGATTCGACCATTCATTCACCAACTCCGACCTAAAATCGACGAGAGGAGTATAAACTCGCTACAGATGCAATTGGACCGTCCACAAACTAACTCTGCTAACCCAAGACTAGGGGCAGAAGAACAAATCATTGAAAGAATAGAAATGAGACTCGCTACATTGCTAGCTATTCAGATTCCTTTACAACTTAAGGCAACGACTGCAAGGAGGCCTTAATGCTAACCAATCAGAATGATGCTCGAAGTTACGAGAAGCCAATTATATCGTACCGCCGGATCGATGGGCAATATCGATCTGCACATTTCATATTAAACCAATGGATCAATAGGCAATGAGGTTCATACATTCTTCATTGTATCGCTAAATCGACGGCCAATATCGATCCTCTTCGACTACAATTCGATGTGACACGAGCGCCCATCGAATACCTACGACCACCAAAGCATGGATAGAACCACGAATGATTGTGACTTGACCATTCATCCTCCTTCACCTTCCTTCGATCCGCCAGGAAGAGCATGAGACTGGATGAGCATGACTTGACTGCATTTGAGCTAATTTTGTCCATAGATCTGACGGGAGAACGTAAATCAAAACGGACGTGGTTGATCACCCAACTCCGAAAGAATGCAATGCGATCATTCATTCTTCGACTCTTACCATGATCCGACTAAACGAGCTTTTCACAACGAGTGCAACAGAACTGTCCACGCATCGATTCTTACCCTCGATCCGATAAGGGAAGCATCAATCCTAATTGGATCTTACTGGACGATTCACTCTTCAATTTTTTCCTGGAGTATGACGACATAAGCAACAAAGTGAATGTCGATGAGGCAACGAAGTATTCTACCTAGAGGAAAGAACTAGGACAGAATGCAGAATATGGCACGGCTCGACCTTCCATCGGTTAACTCGATATCACGGTTCAATGGGATAGAGTGCGAAATTGAAGCGAACATTATCTACCTTGCTGCTTATCGAGATATTCCCCAGACTTGGGGGCATGCACGAGAAATGAGATGAATATAATTTGATCTTTTATCAAAAAACTCTTAACTCTTACAACTTGGACTATAGTATAAACACAGTAGAAGCTAGGCTCGATCATTCACACAATACACCCATCAACCCAAGACTGGGGACATGAATGTGATCATCCAAGAGCTGGATACAACTACTCAACCCAATAGCTTGTGCCTAGTATTTATAACAACTTGACGTTACGGCCAAAATGATGCTTAGAGATAGAATCCTCAGATCGATGCCTAGACTTATGGGCAATTGATCATCATTCCGACCCTTCTAATGAGCAATGGATCGTGAGTACATTGAATGGAAAACGCATTGCTTGGAAACACATATAGATTCAAACTCGTAGTTGGAGCCAGCTATGCAGCAGCACACAATACAGGGCTAAACTTTACTAAGCCTTTGATTTAACACACCTATAAGGCTAATCATTTACCATTGCAAATAAGCACATGGAGTGTATACAACCCATCACGAGTATTGTAGATCAGATCACAACTGTGCGCAATGATTGTGCAAGAGTCGACTGCATTGCTCCAGGTGAATTTGATATGTTCGCTTGGACTCAATCTCATGTGTATATATGGACTCTCACCCACCATTAAGAACTCTGCATTAAGTGTCAACCCGCTGCATGTTTCGGTGAATAAAAACGAAGCGACGTAGATCTAGAAAGATCTACTGCACTTAAGGAGAAGGCGAATCTACTCAAAACCAATAGGTTTATCTACGATGCCCTCTACCCAAAATGAGTATTCATTCCTTTGCTTATGAGAGACAAAAGGAGAGTGGAGAACGTGCGCCGACTACTCAGATTTGCACGAGGCATGGCAACGCATAGCTTTCCACATCTAATGATCAACCAACTAATAGACTCAACCATCATACATGAATTACTCTCATCCATGGACGCAAAATCCAGATACAATCAGATACTGAAACATGTCCCAAACTAGAAATACAACTGTTTCATTACCGACGTGAGCCTATAGTGCTATGCTGCATTCCTTGGATTCAAACTTGAGAACGCTTATGCTACTTACCAAAGGACAATTAACAAATTATTCGAATATCAAATCGGCCGATCAATGAGAGTATATGTAGTTAACATGCTTGTGAGATCACGACCATCAAAAGACCATATCGATGACTTAGCAAAGATATTCAGTGCTCTCCAACAACTCCAGAATGAAACTTGATCCTTTGAAATGCTCTTTGAGCACTGTATAGGAAGAATTATTTGGTTCCGTCATCAATTCTCGTAGGATTGAGGCTAATGTCAGAAAATGCTGAAGATCAAAGTCACCCATGTAACGAGGAAACCAAGTAGCTCTGATAGATCGCTCAAAGAGACCTTTCATTTTATCCAAGCCGTTGGATCATGAAGATCTATACCTCAAATGGGTCATGTCAACACACGCCATAAGCATTGCAATGCTATGTGAAGATAAACTAATCCAAAGACCAGTATACGATGAAAGCTAGCTATTGACAAGCTTATCCCGTTAATGTTTGTACCGACCGACCATTACGATAGGTCCAATGGCAACCTTAAATGTCTGAAAGGTTACTCAAATGGAATAAAGAAGCTAAGTATGAAGCCTCGGTCACCACGCTAAGACTTGCAAAAAGAATAGGAATGGAAGCTTTACATATCTTATACGATTTCTGCTTAATGTGCCAAGTCAGTGAGGACTATCTGACTAGGGGGCAACGTCTTTCTCTTTATCTCAATTGGATCCTAGAGATACTAGCCGACTTCTAGTATAACACCACTATACCAATCCTTAGAGAACGAAACGAAAAGGCCGAATCATTGGCCGAGCTAGCCAGTTCTGGGGATGTGCAACAAATAGACTTTACCCCAGTAGAAACACTTATTATTCCAAGCACTGATAGATGAAGATCGACTAGATTTTAGAAATGGATCCATGAAAGGGGTCATGGATGACTCCTATCAAAGGCTATCTACCGTGGGGAATTCTTCTTGAATAGGCGAATGAGAGATGGCATATCCTTCGCGAACAATCACTGCATGATTATGTCTGTATCGTTCGACTCCATCGACACAAAGCATTTGTATCCATCAATCCAAGATCCAGTATTACATATCCATTGATACGAAGCATACATTCTAACATCCCAAATCGGTCCAGGAGAGGATCGATACAAAAGGAAGGACTTAAAACAACCATCGAACGTTGTTACAACTCAAATTTCACTTCGATCCAGGAGAGGATCGATACAAACTCAATCCAAACAAAAACTAAAGAACTTGATGACGACCCGCAAATATGCAAACATGAATAGGTGTCAGCCTAACATATGTGCATGTATGCCAAACTAACACTCAATTTTCAAAGTTACCAGAAATTGAATGCTTACCTGATGACAATCAAAATGATGAACAACAAATCGCTGGTGCTCAACACTCAGTTACAACAAAACACTTCATGATCATTGACAATCAACAGCCTGACATCTACGTCACTGAAGATCAACCAAAGGCAACATCTTTTGACGAAAAGATAACAACTACTCAGTGAATTAGATAGAACTTTTTAGAATGAAGATGGCAGCTTTTCAAAGCACGTCATGTTCACACAAGATGTACTTTGGGGGGCAAATGTTATCCCGCCTTTTGGCAAGGCCGTGACACCAAGAACTTGACTAGAAACCAAGGATGGTTCGTCCTGGAGATCGTTGATGCATAGGTCTGCTATGGATGTCGGTAAAATTTTTCCGAGTCCAGATCGAGCTACAATTGATATGACATGACAAGAAAAGCTAATAAAGCCAACATTCCAAATTTCAAGTCAATCGGAGTTGGTATGCTTAAGATATTGATCAATCACGGTTGAGAAATCCAAACTTGCATCGATCATAACTCAAGATCTACAAGTCCAAACGCCACCATATTTTCACAGTAGCTTATTGGCAACATGGGGAATGTTCATGCCAAATTTCAGTTCAATCGGATCAAATCTTGATCGATTCGAAGTTGCTTTGTATCGATCACGGACCAACTTGCATCGATCATATCTCACAATCCACATGTCCAAATGATATGAAAATTTCACAGTATCTTACTGCTAACATGAGGAATGTTCTTGCCAAGTTTCAGCTCAATCAGATCAAATCTTGATCGATTCGAAGTTGCTTCGTATCATCACAGACCAACTTGCATCGATCATATCTCACAATCCACATGTCCAAATACTATGAAATTTTCACAGTATCTTACTGCCAACATGAGGAATGTTCTTGCCAAATTTCAGCTCAATCGGATCAAATCTTGATCGATTCGAAGTTGCTTCGTATCGATCACGGACCAACTTGCATCGATCATATCTCACAATCCACATGTCCAAATGCTATGAAATTTTTACAGTATCTTACTGCCAACATGAGGAATGTTCTTGCCAAATTTCAGCTCAATCAGATCAAATCTTGATCGATTCGAAGTTGCTTCGTATCGATCACGGACCAACTTGCATCGATCATATCTCACAATCCACATGTCCAAATGCTATGAAATTTTCACAGTATCTTACTGCCAACATGAGGAATGTTCATGCCAAATTTCAGCTCAATCGGATCAAATCTTGATCGATTCGAAATTGAGTTCGAATCGATCCCGGAATGGGCCCCAATTTCCTAAGGTCGGGCGTGTGGGCCCCCTCACGTGCCAGAAGTGGTCTTCCAAATTTTCAGCGAAATATCAACCTCCAGCACTTATAAATAGAGCCCCTGGTCATTCAGAAATGGGATTGGAGAATTTTAGAAATAAAGCATGCCCGGACGCTGCCAGAATCACTCTATATCGTCTTCACTGCTGCTGATTTCGAATTTAAGTTTATTATCTGCAATACTTCGCTCTAAAAAACTTGTAATCTTCAAGATTCAAGCAATAAAGTGATAAAACTTCATAGTGGACGTAGGCGATACGCCGAACCACTCTAAAACTCTGTGTTTCTATGCATTTTCTTATATGTTTATTGGTGTGTTTGTTAGATCTGCTTCATTTTACAAATTTTCTCTTTATTTTATCTCTTCAAACATATCCGAAGAGTGTTGTGCCCAATTTTGGTGCAAACAATATAGTTGTTATTTTCATTCAAAAATCATATTAATGTAAATGAAGAAAAGTGGTTACTAAATAGAAATTTAATATAAGAGTTTTATGGAGAACATTTTAAAATACAAATAAGTATAATTAATATATTTGTATAACTATTATAAGTGTGTAGTTGGGATTTTATAAATTTAGTAGACAAATATAAGAGGAAAGAATAAATATAATTAAGTAAGATTAATTTAAGATAAAATTTAAACATTTAAAATATAAGACAATTATAAAAGCCAAATTTTGAATATCATATAAATAAACATAAAAACAACTGTAAGCTAAGTACATACAATACATAAATATATTAAAATAAGAAAGTATTAATAATTATTTCTTTAAACATTTGAAAATATTTATAAGATATTAAACATTTGTAACAAATTTGGCATGCATGAGAATATAAGTGTGAGTTAATAATAAAGAAAATTTAACAAGTGGCAAGTGCATTAATTTCTAATAACAAAAAAGAAGAAAGAAATCAGGATGAATTTTCTTTTCACTTCTCAATTTCCTCCTTTATCTTCGTCTTATAAAACAAAAACCTAGAAAATGGAAATCAGAAATAAAATCCTCAACCTGGATTCCAAAATCTGAAACAAGAACAAACATTTAAGCTTAAATTCAAATTCAAATCAGGAAGTAAGACAAGGATCAACCCAAACATTTCAGTGTTTCAACTATTTCAAGATTAATGCAACACAGATTCAAAATCAAGCAGAAGCAAAACAAAGAAGATTCAACTCAAACAAATGACAACAGACAATCTTCAAATTTTTTAAAACAAAGGATCAACTGAGTTCCAGTGTTAAATCAGAACCTGACTTCTCTGTTCAAAGCAGGTGAGCGATCTGACCTATTTTACGCTGTTCTTTTTTTTGAATTGCCTGTGAATAAACCCAACTTTGTTTTTATTTTAAATCTGGGTGCATGAATGAACCTTAGAAGCTTGATATAAAATTGTTGCATGATGATGTATTATATATGTATGAATGTAAAACTGTGTGCATGTATTAAGGTATCAGCGTTCTTCTCTGTTTAACAGTACAGAGTTCAAAATTTAGATCAAAATCCAAATTTTCTTAATCTAGTCTATGATAAGCTTAGGTATTTAATCAAATTATGTTTATTGAAACATAAGCTAAAGTTCAAAATTTATTTTAGAGTTAAATCAGTTTGTAGATTTCTGAAATTTTAAAATTTTACAGTAAAACTTAGAAATGGTCAAAATTTGATTTCAACAGTTTAACGTTTCATATATATATTCTGAATCATCATCAAAATCTAGGAATTTTGAAATTAAAAACATGATTTTTAGGCTTGGGGTTGTGAAGGATTTTCGAGATGACCTGAATATGAATTTTCGTCTATTGCCGACGAACGGAGAAGTATCAGTGGTCGCGATCAAGATGGAAGGTTGTGTGAAGTTGGTCGAACGTGGGAAAAATATTGGTAGGGCTTATTATTGGCCATGGTGGTCGGAATTTGGGAGAATAGGGTTTTGACATTAATTTGGGTGGTCTGTGATCTCGAGACTGTTGCATCATCATTTGAGCACCGAGGACGATCGCGATAGGGGAAATGGGTGCTCGGGGTCGAGACGATTCGATGGTGAGGACGACAAGTCAATCAGGGTCGGGTTCGTCGGCATTGGAAGGCTTTCCGTTCGAAGTATGGTTCTATTTTTTGCTTTTGTGCTCAAATTTGATTGCAAGTAATGTTCTAGGTGATGCGATGCTTGTTGAAGGGCTTTGGTGATGTGTGGGTGATCTCGGTGACGACCAGAGGTGATGGAGGTGGTCATGCATGTGCACGCGTGCACCAGCATATCTGGAATTTGGGTGGGTTAGTGTAGGCAATGATTTTCGTGATGATCTCGAGAAGTTTTCTGTGGGTTACTCGAAGCAGTTGGGTTTGTGATGTGCTTGAGTGTGGCTCGGGGATTGATTGGATTTTTTTCTCGATTGGCTTGGGAATAATTGTTTGGGCCAGAATTTTTGTAAGCTAGAGTAACTAAGTTCTAAAGCTTATCCAAAGGTGGGTATGTTTCAAAAGTAAATATAAACCAGGTTTTTAAAACGAGGTTTTAGCAAAGTTTTAAACAAATTTCCAAAGTTTAAAAATGTTATTCAAATTTGTTGTTTTAAGGTGTACTAAAGTTGTAATTAAATAATTTGTACAAATTATTTAATGTATTAGGATGGATAATTGATTAATTAATTTAAGGTTAATGAATTTGTGAAATCAGATTTAAAGATTGATCATTTAATGTAATTAATTAATGATAATTACTGTAGCTTAGAGATAATTGTTTAATGTCATTAAGTAAGGTGGAAAATTAATGATTTATTACTAAGGTATTTTGTTACTTATAGTAATTAAAAGATTTATTGATATAGTTAGTAATTAAAGGATAATCACTTAATCAATCAATAATAATAATGAAGGTAATTACTTAATGCCAGTAATTAAGATAGGTAATTGATGGGTAATTACTAAAGGTGTTTTATTTAATGGTAATTACTTAATGGGAAAAATTAAGGGTTAATTACTTAGTACAATGAGTTAAAAGTTTGATTAATTTGTGAAATTAATGAGTGTGAATTAATTAAAGGATAATTAGTCAATGTGATTGTCGGAAAATCAAATTTGGGTAATTAAGTAAGATGGTAATTAAAGGTTAATTGAGGTGACAGGTTTGAGAATAATTAATTTGTGTAATTAATGAAGGGCAAATTACTTAATGTAATTAAAGAATGATTAATCAAAAATGATTAATCAAGATGAATGATTAAGGGATGATTAATTAATTTAATATAATTAATTAATGTTAAACAAGCAAGATTTATAAGTATTAAGTAATTAATTTAATTCATTGGTAGATGATTAAATTAATTAGAAATGGTATGACTAATTTATCTTGCTTATGGATGATTGAATGATATGTGAATTGGATTAATTGTCATCCCTGGTATATGATCGTGATGCTATGTGATATGAAATGCTTCTGTATTATGGTATGTTGGGTTGAACAGTGATAATTTGGTAATCTATGGTAAAATGCCGTGTAAAGTTTAATTATTGTGCTAACGTCTATGGATGCAGGGAAACAGGTTGGAGGGATCCAACTGGATTCCTCAAAACATTTTGATTTGTTTTCAAAATTGTGTGTTGATTATTTACAATCTGTGTGTGATTATTTGTGATTGAAACCATTGAAAGCTAAAATTTAGCCGAATATATTTTTCGTATCGTAAGATACCAGAAATAAATAAAATTGGATTTTAAATTTAAGTAGAAAATCTTTAGTGAAATCCTATTGAATAAAATTCCAAAATATGGAAAAAGGTTTAATAAATGGATTTCAAGTAATATTATTCAAAAGGTGAATAATTTATTCTTAAAAATACGGATTTTGAATAATTTGGAAGAGATAAAGGAATTTATTTTAAAAATAAATTAGAAAATTGATTTGGTGTTGAAAAGAATAAATCTTTGGGAAATCCATATGAAAATTGATTTGGTGTTTGATTGAAAATCGAATTGGTGTTGAAGTAAATTCAGAAATCAATTTGGAATTTGATTTGGTGTTTAAAATAAAATTTGGAAATCAATTTGAAAATTGATTGGGTGTTGATAGTGAATATTCAAAAATCAATTTAAAAATCATATATCAGCGAATATTTGGGAATTTCAATCCACAATCATCGGGTTATTTTTTAAGAGCGTGGAAAGGAATTTACGAATATGGAACGTAAATTTAAAATAAATCCAGAAAGATTTATAAATTGATTTGAATGAACTATTTTAAAATGGAAGGTGTACTTTTCCTGGAAAGCCGATTATGTTTTCAAAGTAGCTTTCGAATATAAATTAAAAGTTCTAGGTTTGGTTTTAAAAGAATATTTTGGAGAAATTATTTTCTTAAGTTATTTTGAAAATCTTTAAAGTAAGGATTTATCTAATTAATTATAGAAGTGATTTTTTTAAAGATCAAATTGATATTTGTTTTAGAAAATGGGTATTTAAAATAGTTATACCCTATCTACTAATTTTATTTTAAAGTTAGTTTGGACTTGAAATTTTATATGAGACATTTATATAATATTTTCATAACTAATATTTAAATAAATCTTTTAAAATAGTTTTATCCAAATGTTTCCAAGTATATATATTTTGGATAAGTGATTTAAAGTATTTTAAAGTATTTAAACTCGGCAGACTTTCAGTGGAAATAAATAATATCGGGAATCTTATTCCGCGGGTGAAAAGTGATTTGAAATTTGTTTTCAAATGGTTGAAGTGTTAAAAATATATATCTTGCGAAGATATTTTGAAAATAATAACTGGGAAATTATTTAGATCTTAGTGATTGTTGTGAATATTTATTGATAGTTAAATAACCGACTATCAATATTGGCCTTTAAATGGCATTTGAATGTCAATGCGACCGGGGGTCGGATTCCAAATGGATATTCGAAACCCACATCAAATCTTTGTGATTGTGATGGATCTTTTATTCAAAAGATCAAAATGGAAATTGTTGTGATTTGTTTGAAATTTGATTGAACACTTATTTTTAATAAACGCTCATTATTCGGATTAGCTGGAAGAGGACTTTGTGTCATAAAACCCATTCCGAATAATGATACGACGAAATGTGATTGCATTTGAAGACGGTGTTGAATACCGGGTATTCTCGAAAGCGGAAGGATTAGCTATCGAATGTCTCTGCACCGGGTTACTCCGGTATAGAGATTTTATCAGCCTTTATGATGGGGTTTCTGGACGTGATTAGTGAATATCCGGATTTGCAAGGGCTTCGTTTGAAGTGCCTTCGGTTCCGTTCGATCCTGGAACGGACTTGTATGGATGTGTGTTTGACATTACACTTTGAGATATAAAGATGATTTCTATCAAATACATTTCTGTTGGTGGCGGAAAATTTATTCTCTTAGCTTAACACCCTTCTCTGAGACGTACGAGCTTAGAGGGTATGTAGTTGATGGTTATTAGTGATATACTCCCAATTCGGTAATGTGGCATACGAAGTGCTGCTGATCATTTGTTGATCAAAGCATGACTTTGTGAAAAGTGTAGCTTTATGGACAAGACTTCGTCGGACCTCACACCCCGGAAATGGTTGAAATAGGAAAGATGCGGCAAGGTTATGAGGGTCGCGCCCTTTAGGGTATGTCATTTCCTTTTGGAAAAGGGTAATATCATGGTATGGAGCCCAGATATTTAACCTATGTGGTTGCTGTAAATCTATTATGTAACGACCTGCTATTTTGGACCATTCAAATCGAAAATAAAACCATACATGTCCGACTTGAATAATTCAAAATACCGAATTGTTAATTAAAATTTGGCAAAACTTAGCATATACAGTAAATAAATCTACCGCAGAATCACAGACACAGAGTAATATAAAATAATGCAGCGGAATAGATAAATAGTAGTTCATGAAGCTGCTATATAAATAACAGAGTTAGAAATAAAAATACGACAGAATATCTCAAATACAGTGAAGTCTCCAGTACGAACAGATGTCCTCTCCGAACGAATCAACTGAATGAGCTGAAAGCTGAATCAATAGTTGGATCCTCAAACGAAGCTCCAAACTCCAAAGGCGAGTCTCAAATGCTGTATCGCTTAGTCTGACCCGAGCGCAAAGCAAAAACACAAAACACTCGAGTCAGGATTAACATTCTTATATCAATAAATCCAACTTAAGTGAAATATCAACTGAAGTACAAATAACTTAAGGATGTTTGGGATATCCATCCTCTAAGGGTCCATGGAACTATCTACAAGGTAGAAATATACACTATAACACCGTGGTCATTCAATTTTATTTAGACTTCAAAATCAAAACATCATTTCCCTTTCAAATATATCAATTTTCCAAGATAGTGTATATATATATTAAATAATTTATAAAGTAAAGTATTTGAAATTTCCTCAACTACACAAATTGATTCTAATCAACTCAAGTTCCAAATTCCCATTTATTCAAAGCTCAATTCATTAATTCAATTCAGCTCCCAATAACCATTTAAACTTTCGTTATATTCAAAGCTTTAATAATCAATATTTTAAAGTTAAATCCAACAGTTTCATATAGATCTTAATTTAGCTTCATCATTATTATTTAGTCAGGAAATATCCACTTAACAAGTTCAATATCATTTAAATAGCCTTTGATTTCATTTTACAGAATATTTCCTTAAATTTATTTAAACTTAAAATATCCATTTAATCCCTTTTACCAAAACCAAGTTATAAAATCATATCTTAAATCCCGAATTCAATAGTTTCAAATCGATTTAATTGAATATAATTCTTAATTAAATACCATTTCCAATTAATTCAACTTTATCTTCTCAACTCTAGCTTATTCAAAATTTTAATAAATCTAAATATAAATTTAAACGAATCCTTAAACATATTATATGTATTAAATCAATCTCAATTAGATTAAATATTATTGTTAGGTCTATAATAAAAATTTCATTTTTATACATATAATATTCTAAGAATCAGTCTTTATTAAAACTATATTTTTCTTTCCCAAACCATGGAAATTATTTTCAAAACATTTATACATATATGGACCAACGATGTCTGTATATAATTTCCTACGCTATGGTCAAGGGATACAGATATTTATCATTTCAATCCGAAATTTAAATATACGGGTAGATATCACTTCGACCCGCAATTCCAAATTCAATTTAATTGAAAATCGCTTGGGTTTATCATTTCAACCCATAACGAAATTCTCCTATCCAAAAGTCCGTTCGGGCATGTATCATTTCAACCCATAGTGAATTCTAAACTACAGGGAACTTGCAGAGTGATAACAGATAATACAATAAAATAATAGGCATATATCATCAATAAAAATATAATATAAACAACAGGATATGGTGTCATATCCCAAAGGTGAACAGTTACAGAAAATAGCATATATATAACAATTGAAATGACTACAGCATCATATTTCAATTGTCGTTTTAATTGAAATCAAATTTAATAAAATACAAGAACGTTAATCGTGAGTGATTGCTCACCTTTCGAGTCCAAAGGAGAACGATAATGAGGTCAGTTATGGATCCCATGTAACGACCCGATATTTTTAACCATTCACATCCATTATAAGTGTATAGGTAGACACTCATGCCGGAATTGAATTGCTCAAAATACCGCGTTGTAATTAAAAATTTGGCAAATCTCAGAATATACAGTAAATAAAAATCACAGATCACAGACACAGAATAATAATAATGCAGCGGAAGTAAAAAGAGATAGTAGTTCATGAAGCTACTATATAAAAATATCAGAGTTACATAAAATACAACAGAGGAAATAAAGTACAAAAGAAGTCTCACTTCATAGATGTCAACTAATACAAGAGCTGAAAGGAACAACATATTTCAAAAGATAAACTTGACAAGTAGATAATCTCCAGCGATTCCAATCTCCAGAAAGTGGAAATCTAAATCTGTGAATAACTCAGGCTGACCCGAGCGTAAATAAAAATACAAACACTCGAGTCAGGACATACATACTTATACAATGTAAACCAACTCAAGTGAACTGTAGTAAAGATACAAGTAACTTAGAAGATGCTTGGGACCGCCCATCCACTAAGGATCCGTTAAAGTATTTACTATGTAGTATATTGCGCTTTATACAGTAGTGTCTAATTAGTAAAGTATATTCACATAGAAAATAGCGTTAAGGGGATAGTGAACCTTAACGCGGTCGGATCTTTAAAACCAAAATCGTAGTGGGCTCGATATAAGGCTATGACACGGCACGCGAGGCAATGCCAGGGTGGATACAACGTTTGCACTCCCGGACCGGTGGTGACGGCAAGCCAGCAGCTTCCGCCCACCTCGAACAATACCCCCGAATCAAAGTGGTGCCACCGAATCGAATCACAACAGTAATAGAATGGTTTCCGATGGAGCATGCTCGATGAAAGGGTGCGACCCTTTGTGTAGCCCGGTATAGCTCCTGTTTTAGTCATATATGCCAAATCACGGGAGTTGGGTCCACGTAATATACCTCGAGAACGTCGCCACCATCCTACTTCATTCTGGAATCTCCACCGCGTATACAGTTGTTAAAGTGGTTTTCGGTATTGGCCGGCTATAAGACAATATTCGATCCCGGTCTCTTTAACAACCAATCGTTATTATAACCCGTAGTTATAACCTTTTAAAACAATATTTATACTTCAAAATAAAATATTATTTCAACCCAAATCTTTATCAAAATAAAGATTAAATCATTCCAAAATATCATATCTTTCGGATCTTCTTTTCAAATCATTTTAATATCAAAATATCATATCTTTCAAAACTCCATTTTCAAACCATTTTAATATATCAAAATATCATATGTTTTCAAAACCACATTTCAATCATTTAATATATCAAAATATCATATCTTTTGGAAACCACATTCATTTCAAATCATTATTCATTTTATTCAATTTAAAATATCATTTCAATCCATATTTCAAAACAGTATATATTCCAAAAATCATTTTTAATCATTAAAATGAAGTTATTATGTTTAATAATTAAATTGTTAAATTTCCAAAATTTTCGACTTCCAAAGTTCATTTATTCACTTAAGTTTATCAAAGCAGTGAAAATTCACTTTTCGTGGCATTTAGAAAACGCTATGGAAAAATACATTCAAAACAGTTCAATTTAACAAAAGACAACATTTTAAAATGTTGTAATAGGGTTTACTTAAATTTCGAATAAACTTAGTTAAATTCAACAATTTATAGCACTTACAAAAATTGCTATAATAGCTTTTAATTCAATTTAGCTTTTTAGTTCATTATCATCAACTACAACATTTTCAAATGCTGTAATATCATCTACATTGTAATTAATAGCATTTCAAAAATACAGTCAATTAACTTCAAATATTCAATATAATTTCTCAACCAATTATATTTTTATTTAAAACATTTTTAACTTATAAAATCATACATTTTCACATTTATAACATCATTTAATTTTTCCTCAAGTTCATGATCTTATAAAGTTAAATTTCCATTCAAAAATCAAGATTCAATAATAATTCACTTATTAAATTGCAATGTTCAATTTTAAATCCATTACATTGAATTTCAACTTAACACTTAAGTTCAAATTCGCAAATATAACTTAATTTTATTTTTATTTACTTAACTAAAAGTTCACTTTTAAGTCAATTTCATTAATTTCTAATTTTAGTTATATTTCAAAATTTCAACTAAAATATTCTTTCATTTCACATTTCAAATTTGTTAAAAATCATTAATATGATATAAAATCACTTTTAATTCATTTAAATTCAAATTATCATAAATTTATCATAATTTCATATTCAATTTAATTTCCAATTATAATTGAATTAAATTTTCCAAAATAACTTACGTTCAAAATTTTCTAACTTTTCATTAATTCATTTCACTTACAATTGTTCAGAAAATCAATAATACTTTACAAAATTTATTTTTAATAAATTTTAAATCAAAATATTATAATAATTACATTTCTAAAATATTTTAAACATTTTAGAAAAACATATTTTAACTACGGGCCTGTATATAATTTTCTACGCTAGGTAAAGTGATACGGGTAATATATCATTTCAACCCGTAATTTACAAAGAAAAATCCGAGTTTTATCATTTCAAACCCGCAGTCCCAAGTAAAAAAAATAAATTTGAAAATCATTCAGGCCTATTATTTCAGCCCATCACGATTTTTCTCTATTCTAAAGTCCGTTCGGGTATGTATCATTTCAACCCATAGTGATTCTAGTCTACAGGGAACTTGCAATGGTAATAAACAGATATGAATGAACAGTAACAACATATATATAATAACAGATGATATGACATGAAATTTAACAGGTTTAACATCATATATAAATAATCACAGTCAGTTATAACATCACATAAAATTCTACACATTCAATTGTTGTTGTTTCACAACTGCATAAGTATAAACGTCGTGTGAGTTTTACTCACCTTTTATGGCTGGAGATTTCAATACCAATGACACAACTGATTCCAGAAGGCACGATGACACAACAATAGGATCAAGTGGGAAGAGATCCAAGCTTAGAACTTGTGTTACAACCCAAAACAAAATATCCAAACAAACACAAATTCAATAAAACTAGATATGAAATAACTTTGAAATAAAAAGGAATAAAAAGAGATATGAATGCAATGACTTTTGCCTTGCTTTCTGTATTCTTTTGCACGACCTAGGGGTTTATTTGGTCAGGTTTGACATGACTTTGGCTCAGGTTTGATCATAGGAATGCATGGCATAAAGGCTAGAACATGTGAAGGAAGTTACAACATAAGAATATCAAGAGACTAGGCAACATAGTGTAGTTTTGGTGCACCACAAGGCTCGTCTACATGCATTGTTTGGCTCGGCTCTTGATGTTTCAGATCTGGAAAGAGGTTGGAGGGGTGTGTGATGATCAGGTCAGAGGTGGTGGTTGCTGCTATGGTGGTGGTTAGGGTGGTGGTTGAAGTGGATGAGCAAGAGAAGACCAAACAAGCATAGATCTAGGATTTTGGTTGCATTTGGAAGAGTTTGACCATCAAGGGGTGTTCGGCCATGGTCATGGCTGTAGGTTTAAATGGTGGTGATGGTAGGGAAGAGATGGAAGGGGGTGGTGGCCATGGAGCAAGGGGGAAAGCCGCTCCAATCAGGGGAAAAAGCAAGGCAAATTTGCATAGAAATAGGAGAAAAAGTAGAAAGAAAAGAGGAATTTACCTAAATTTTTTTCTTCAAGATGGAGGGCTTGATTTTTAGGGTTTTGGAGCTTTGAAAATTCGTGAATAACAGGAGGAAGTCGGCTGGAGAAAAAAAAAGAGGAATAGTTAGGGTTAATTGGTGAAAGGTTAGGTTAAAAGTAAAAGGGTGGACTATAAAGGCCCATAGGAAGATAGAAAGTTTAAGGCCTTTCAAATTTCTCTTTTCTATTTTGTAAATACATAAAAAAACCCGATAAAATAGATAAATAATCTCAGAAATAATAGATAAATAATCTCAGAAATAATGTAAATAAGAAAAATAAATAAATACATTTTAAATTATATAATTTATATAAAGAAAATATCAATATATGTGAAACTAGGCTAAATAAATTGAAACAACCCAAATAATCTTTGGAAAAATCTATTTTTAATCAAAATACATATAAAATTAATATTAATAAAGTATAAACACAGCAAATAAAAGTGAATGTATAAAATAAATAAATAAAGTAAGGAGTGGCTAAAATAACTGATGAATTGATGACAAAAGAAACTGTAAAAGAAACGTGAAACGACATTACGTTTCATAGCCTTTAAACCTTTCAAACTTCTTAAATTTGTTTACATAACTTGATATTATAGAATTAATAATAATAACAGATAAGATTTTGAAAATTTATCAAAATATAAATATATATATAATATTTATTAAATATATAAAGTTAAGTCAAAGAAAATAGCTAAAATAGTAAACTAGTCTAGAAAATTTGAAATTACATGAAATAAATTTTAGAAAATTCATATGAGCTTGTAATATATTTTTAAACATAAATAATAATATAAAATAAAAGTAAATTTACAAAAAAAATAAAAATAAATAAATTTTGAATATAATTTTAATGAAGAAAATAGCAGAAAATAAGAAAACAGCCCTAAAAAAATAGGAAATAAATACAGTAATTTTTTTGAAAAATTCTATTATCATTTTAAAAATATCCAAAAGTCAAAGTATACATAATATAACATAAATATACAAGTTGGAATAAGATATGTCAAATAAAATGTCATTTATAAAATTTAAAATAAAGACTATTGCTGAATAACCCAATATACACACAATATTGAAAACAGTATAACTTTTGCAATTTAAATCCGTTTTCAACGAAACGAAAAGCAGTGTTCTTAAAATTTTATGCACTTTCATAATAAAAGATAAAATTTGAATTTTCAAACTTTTAAAAATTTAAATTAAAAGTCAAAGTTTGATTAATTTGACCAAAATTCACTTTTTGGAAAATATTCTTTTTAGTCATGCTTTGGAATGATAATTCATATCAAAACTAAAGTTTATATTTAAAGTAACAAAATTAATCGTTCAAAATAAAAAAAAAGTTTTTAAATCAAAATTTAATTAAAATAACTAAAATATACAAAAAAAATAAATCACAAAATACAAGGTTGTTACACTCTCCCCCACTCAAAACTTTTCGTCCTCGAAAAGGAATGAGGTATGGGAAAACACAGAAAAAAAAATAGAGTGAAATAAGATTAGGACAAGATGACAAGGAGATTTAAATTATACCTGATAATTATTGTTACAGGAATGTTTAACAAGGTGGAGATGATCTTTCCAAGATTCTCCAAAATCAAGAACTCAAGCACGCAAAATAGATTCAAATGAGTACCAAAGATTATCAAAGATTATAGAAAGATGCCTATACCAGTCTATAGCAAGATAAGGATGATAAGGACAACCAAAAGATAGTTTGAAAAACAAAATAAGGAAATAAATTTGAAAGCATGGAAATTTCAACTTAAATAGAGAATAAATCTTTACACAAGTTAAATAAATCTTAACTATCCCAAATTTCATTATCTTATTATCCAATCATCTTAAATTAACAATTTTTAAAACCATGGGTTTGAAAAATAATCATTTATTACACTCACAATGTACTTAATAAATTTAATTCTTCTTTATTCCTAATTAAAATTAAATTTATTCCTCCCACTATATTTATCACTTATGTTAAAGATACTTACACTTATTATAACTGCTTTCTTTCATTCTTAGTTCTTTTAACATCATTTTATTGTAAGTTATTCAATTACCCTTTATTATATTTACCTATGTTAATCATTTTATAATTAAAATTTAAGTGTATAACATTTATTATAACCACTCAAATTTCATTTATAAAATCTTATTATATTGTATATTATCCAATTACATTGTTAACTTCTGAAATTAAGGTAAGTTATATTTGAATGCAATTATATTATACAAATATAACTTTCCAATTCAATTCTCTCAAGTTTTAATCATTTATCCAAATTTTGATTCTCTTTTTATAATTGAAATTATTATTTGAAATAAAATTTAAGAATTGTATTTTCGATTTCTCCAAACCATTTAGAGATAAGTAATAATATATATATAATATGTCAAATCAAATTTCAATCATATATCTATATATATTATAAATCAAGTCATATTTTAGAAATTCAAATCAATTAAATTCCCCCGAAACAAAACCGTAGCAAGACTACAGAACAGTCTCTTCACTTCGAAACTCGAAAATGAACGTCGATGATGTCGCGATCATCACCGAAGTTATTTCACAGCGACAATGAGAACAGCACTAATTTTAAACTTTAAAATTCTTTGGAAACAAATTTCTATTTGAAAATACTTTAAATAATATATCCCTTTTAAAACTTTTTAAACAAAAGGTTTGAAACCATTGGGGTTTGAAACCATTGGAAATCAAATTCTCAAATTTCTTGTTCTAAATTCATTTCAGTTCCCAAATCAATTTATAAACAACTATTTATAAATTCATTTATAGAACAATAAATGATAAATTAAGTGTTATCACTTCAAATAATCAATTTAAATCAGTTTATTAAGTTCCATAAATTTACTTATATATCAAAATTTTATTTCATTGACCAAATTTTAAAATAATATTGTGTCAGTTTGTTCTGTCAAAGTGTTTCAGAAATCCTATCGATAGCGTTGATCAGACGAATCGATCGAAAACCCAAATCAACATCAACAACCCAAACAACACAATATATAAAACAAAACATAGACATACAAGTACAATTCAAAATGTTTAGAAGAATAGATTGGAAACAAAAGACAAGATGATTAAATAACAAAATAGGGAGGTGGATTAACTTAAATAAATCACGGGCAACCTTAACCGGGCCAACCTTGACTTAAAGAATAAGATCAATGTGGATTTTCTAGGGTAAATCTACATTCGATCTCGAGAGTTAGAGTTTGGAATAACTAAAGATATTAGCATCTAAACCAAGGATAGATATAAATCTCTGGTGAATCGATGCTAATTTGTAAAGGAGTTTTCCCCCTTCTTTTTTTCAATTCAATTTGAAATTGGCGTGACTGCCGACTTACTAGAAAGATCATTCGAAGCGGAGTTATGAAATACTCCAGAGTCAAAAGAAGATGAATAGTGAAGGATACAAATGGATTTTGGAATCGTAGGGAACGTTCCAAAATTCAAAGGAATTGAGTCAAAAAGGAAGAGATTCAAACTCGAATGTAAGTGGTTCTGTAAATACATTCACTCCATATGCTGAGTTTTGCCTAGAGCTACCAAAGCTCTGATACCAACTGTAACGACCCGATATTTTCAACCATTCGCATCCATTATAAGTGTATAGGTAGACACTCATGCCGGAATTGAATTGCTCAAAAATTTGGCAAATCTCAGAATATACGGTAAATAAAAATCACAGATCACAGACACAGAGTAATAATAATGCAGCGGAAGTAAAAAGAGATAGTAGTTCATGAAGCTACTATATAAAAATATCAGAGTTACATAAAATACAACAGAGGAAATAAAGTACAAAAGAAGTCTCACTTCATAGATGTCAACTAATACAAGAGCTGAAAGGAACAACAGATTTCAAAAGATAAACTTGACAAGTAGATAATCTCCAGCGATTCCAATCTCCAAAAAGTGGAAATCCAAATCTGTGAATAACTCAGGCTGACCCGAGCGTAAATAAAAATACAAACACTCGAGTCAGGACATACATACTTATACAATGTAAACCAACTCAAGTGAACTGTATTAAAGGTACAAGTAACTTAGAAGATGCTTGGGACCGCCCATCCTTTAAGGATCCGTTAAACTATTTACTATGTAGTATATTGCGCTATATACAGTAGTGTCTAATCAGTAAAGTTAATCATATAGAAAATAGCGTTAAGGGGATGGTGAACCTTAACACGGTCGGATCTTTAAAATCAAAATCGTAGTGGGCTCGATATAAGGATATGACACGGCACGCGAGGCAATGCCAGGGTGGATACACCGTTTGCACTCCCACTCAAAATAAAAAAAAGTTTTTAAATCAAAATTTAATTAAAATAACTAAAATATACAAAAAAAATAAATCACAAAATACAGGGTTGTTACACTCTCCCCCACTCAAAACTTTTCGTCCTCGAAAAGGAATGAAGTATGGGAAAACACAGAAAAAAAATAGAGTGAAATAAGATAAGGACAAGATGACAAGGAGATTTAAATTATACCTGATAACTATTGTTACAGGAATGTTTAACAAGGTGGAGATGATCTTTCCAAGATTCTCCAAAATCAAGAACTCAAGCATGCAAAATAGATTCAAATGAGTACCAAAGATTATCAAAGATTATAGAAAGATGCCTATACCAGTCTATAGCAAGATAAGGATGATAAGGACAACCAAAAGATAGTTTGAAAAACAAAATAAGGAAATAAATTTGAAAGCATGGAAATTTCAACTTAAATAGAGAATAAATCTTTACACAAGTTAAATAAATCATAACTATCCCAAATTTCATTATCTTATTATCCAATCATCTTAAATTAACAATTTTTAAAACCATGGGTTTGAAAAATAATCATTTATTACACTCACAATGTACTTAATAAATTTAATTCTTCTTTATTCCTAATTAAAATTGAATTTATTCCTCTCAAGAACATTCCTTACTGATTAGTCCCAAACAAGACTACTCGGTAGTTGTTGCAATCAACCGCCCCACATAGCCGAAAATAAAGGGACTTCTAGACAGGGGTAAATATCATCCTGCTTGGGCATGACCCACTTAACCTTGCTGCACCTCCCCTGTTTTAGCCATTCCCGGTTGATGAGGCTTGAGGCTGCGATTACCTTTATATAACACATCTATCTTAGAATGCTCATCGTCCACCTGACGATGTTCTGAAAGCATTCAATCCATATAAGTTTGTTCCGGGTTCGAATGAAACCGAAGGCACTATCTCGTTGCACTCATTTTGGAATCACCCTCAAAGTCAACGACCATAGCCCTTGCACTCTAAATCACCATCTCGAACCTATAAGTACTATCTCCGTCAAACTCATCACGGAATCACCCCTAGAGTTATACTGACGAAGAATAGTTCTTACACCTCGAGTCTTCACTTGCATTCCACTTGGATTCATAACCTAACGTTTAATTGGAATCGATGTGGTTTTCGGATTATCCAAATATGAAAACCCGATCCCGATCTCACCGAAACCAAACGCCATTTTAATGTCCAAGTTGTACTTAAGGGTTTAAGCAATTAAACTTATATTTAGGATGATATAAACAGATAGATGAATCACATTATCACAATAGATAATTCATATCAACCATTCATCTCACAAAGCAGCATATCACATATCAGAGATATCCAATATCAACCAACCACCCAATATCAATCATCCAATAAAACCAATCATCCAATATCAAGCAATCATCCATAAGCAGAATTGATTAACTCCTAACCAATTGGATTACCATAATCCTTCTTCATTTATTTATTCCAAATAAATAAATTAATCACCTCTTAATGATTTCCTTTAATTAATCTCCCATGATTAATTATACTTTAATTACATTCAAGTAATTATTCTTAACCATATACAGTAATCAACCTTTAATTATTATCATTAATTACAATAATTAATGATCCTTCATTTACTTCCATTAATTAATCAATTATAATTAATTATATTAAACCTCAATTAATTACAATTAATTAATCCCACTTAAATTAATTACTTTTATTAATCAACCTTGATTAATATCATTAATTATATTAACTAATGATCCTTATTAGTTAATAATTAAATAATTAACTTATAATTAACCATCTTATTAATCATAAACAGTAATCAACAACTTGTAATTACTTATCTTAATTAATTAACTTCTTAATTAATTATATTAACCCTTGATTAATTAATCTAATTAAATAAGTCTTTAATTACTTCATTAAGTAATTATTAATCAATTAAATTAATAAATAATCCTTAATTAATTATTTTCTAAATTAATTTTAATTTTAATTAATTACACTTAGTAACTAATCTTAAAATTAATCACATTCATTAATTAATTAATCACATTAAGTAATTAACTCAAATTAATTAAGTAATTAACTCTTAATCACTTACATAAGTAATTATCTTCTAATTACTTCCATTAATAAATCTTGATTACTTCTAAATTAATTACTTAACAAATAATTAATCCCATTATTAATAATCCTTAACTCTTTAATTAATTAATTAATTATTTACTCCATAATTAATTAACTTTAAAACAATTATATTAATCAATCCTTAGATTAATAACATCTAGTGATTACCCATTAATCACTTTAATTACTCCCATGAGTAATTTCCACTAATTACTTCTATAAGTAATTTCCTCTATTAATTACATTCAGAAATTCACTATTGATTACTTCATTAAGTAATCACACTTAATTAATCCATAATTAAGTGATTATTTAAAATTAAATAAACAATTAACTAATTATTTAAAATTAATTAATTAATTAATTAACTTCTTAGATTTAAAAATCCTTAATTAATTAAGAAAACATAATTCTTAATTAAACTTTACTTATTAATCAAACCATATTTAATTAAGTATTTTCAAGTTCATATCAAAGATAAATTAACCCTATTTATCTTCATAATTTAATTATTTGAAATTAATCAAATCTTTAATAACTTAAAAACAAATTATTCAATTTGGTTTCCAAAATCATAATAATAACCTTGTTTGAAAATAAGGAATTTAGAAATCAAATTTAAAATTTAAAACACTTTAAATTATCTAATATAAACTTATTTATTTTCAATATAATTTGAAACTTATTAAATCATTACTTTATAAATTTCACTTAAAACTTTGATTCAATATTTAAATTCAAAACATGCTTCTTTAAATTTAAAATCCAAAATGTAATTAAATTAAATTACTTTCAAAAAAAAGAAATCATTTTAAATAAATTTAAAATTTGTTTGTTTTTATAAAACTTGTTTATAACTTTGAAACTTACCTTCATTTTAACAGGTTTTAAATTTGCAACTTCAAACATTACAGTAAAACCCAGAAACCCACAACCCAAATAACTCGAGACACTCATGGCAAAAACTCGAGTAAAACTCCTAAAAACCCCGTGCCTACCCCGAAGCGAAAACACAACACCATATCTTCGAGTCATACACGAGCATAACGCGAGATCCCACCCGAGTAAAACCTCGTCTTCCCAAAACAGAAACTCACAAAAACACAGCCGTGCACGGTGCACGTGCACCATCGCTGTCGGCCACCCAAGGTCATCGCGACAATCGTCGCCGATCACTCTAACACTCGCGAGCACAACCATAAACCCAGATCAAACAATATGAGTTCGAATCGAAATTCGGCCTTGAGCACGAAACCTACAGAAACACGAACTCAAATCCAAACCCAATGCCGACCATCCCATCAGCGATGAACCATGCCGACCACTCCATCGTGATGCCACAACCAAGATTGTCACACTACAAGAAAGGCTTAGTGTAGTGACGCATCGTAGCGACGGCTAAAAAAAGCGACGCACCGTAGCCACTCTATTGTGATGATCATTTAGTTAATTTTTATCCATGTTTTGTACTAGTAAATTTTTATAATTGTTCTGTGAAAGTGATTGAAACATGCTATGTAGTAGTGAATTTCTATTATTGTTCTGTGATGATCATTTATTTAATTTTTATCCATGTTTTGTACTAGTAAATTTTTATAATTGTTCTGTGCAAGTGATTGAAACATGCTATGTAGTATTGTATTTCTATTATTGTTCTGTGATGATCATTTATTTAATTTTTATCCATGTTTTGTACTAGTAAATTTTTATAATTGTTTCTGTGAAAGTGATTGAAACATGCTATGTAGTAGTGAATTTCTATAATTGTTCTCTGATGATATTGTTTTTCTATAGCAGATATGTCTGGCAGGAGACGGAGTGTAGGTGGTGGTGGCACGCCATCCCCATCTCCCGGTGCAGGTGGTAGTGGCACTGCACCGGATTTACGTCCGATTGCAGAAGTTGTTCCTAGAAGTGCTGGGTAAGTATCAATTTTATTTAAAGTATAAGTTTTAAAATCCACTAAACATGTATATCATAACTTTTGCAGTGGCTTTGAGGCGGAGCCATCAGATTATATTTTACAGGTGTCGAGGAAGGCTTTTCAGAGCCGCATGGATGGTTGTTGGCCTCACTGGGACGACATCCCCTCTCATGTCAAGAATGCAATACAGGCGGATTTACTTGTAAGTAGTAGTTTGAATTTCAGTTGTAAATTAATATAATCTATATAACGTAAAATAATTTTAATTTACAGGCTACAGTCCGCGTTGGCCCTGATGACTTGGACGTTTTTTTTAAATCATTGGAACAAACGAATGAGAAAAAATTACAGAGATACATTGTCGAAGGCTAAGAATTCAAGGAAAAAGCCGAACTGGATGGGTGAGGGTGTATGGAATGATTTTCTTCGGCTTTGAGACAGTCCGGCAGCAAGAGTAAGTAATATATGTTTGCTTTGTTATTTAAATCTAATATTAATCTCGCAAGATATATACGTGATAATTTATCTTAATTTGTAGGAGTTATCTGCGCGGAACCGGGCAAACAGGAATAAAAATCCTACATTGCACCGTGGTGGCTCCAAATCCTTTCAGGAGCATAAGAGAGAGCTGGTAATTAAATTTATAAACCGTGTTTACATTTTATTACAATACTTTATAAGCAGATTAGCAATAATATTTATATATTTTCAGGCCGCGAGATACAACCGCGAGCCCACTATGGCTGAGCTGTTCAAGGCCACGCATGCTGTGGAGAGGATTGAAGAAGAGGGCAATGTTTCGTACGATTGGACGAATGACAAATCACAATCTGTAATGGTAAATTAATTTACTGTTAATAACAATATTTTGTCTTATTTTATTTTTAAAATTTTGAAATTCGGTTTTTATCGTGTAAAGCAATTGTTTGTAATCGCAGGAGAGGTACGAAGCAGAGCGGGCTCGTATAGCACAGTCCACTGGTCGGGAAGAGCTTACGTTAGAGGAGGAGAACCATATTTGGGATGCTATTATTGACCCGCCTTCTCGGACCAGTCGACGGTATAACTATGGAAATGTGAAGGTAAATTTTGACATGTACTAATATATAAATTTACTCATGCATATGAATAGTTAAATAATTTTAATAATATTATATATATACACACACTAATATATATATATATATATAATTATGAATTATTTTACAGGCGATGAGAATGCAGAGTGCATACGGGAGGTCGCAGCAAGAGGCGGAGATTGCTCAGTTGAGGGCGACAGTGGAAGAAATAAATGATTGGAGAAAGAGTTTCTTTAAGCAACAACTGGATGAGCGGATTGCGGCTTATTTGCAACAGCATGGGAGTATGCCTGGAGAGGACGGAAACGATGGCGAGGAGTAGGTATGTTTGTTTGCTTATGGTTTGGTATATACACATTTTGGTTGGTGTGGTGTATATACATTTCAGGATATTATGTACATATTTTTATGACTTGTAGTTGATGGATTTGGTTGGACATTATGTATATGTATGTCGGGATATTATGTAGAAATTTCGGTTTACTATGTACATATTCAGGTTAATGAGATTTGGTTGGATTTGAAAATGAGATTTGGTTGGATTTTATATTGTTTGAATGTATAGTGATGTTATATGATGGATATATGATGGTTATACTTGATGAATATAGTATATAGCGGTTGTTTGGTTCAGATTGGATGAAGTGTATATAGGCTGTGCATGTGCACTGGAATTTAACCCAGATTAGCGACGGCTATGTGGTCCAGATTAGCGACGGCTAGCGACGGCCTTCTGGTTCAGGTTAGCGACGGCAAGCTACGACTAGCGACGACATTTAGGTGTTGCAAAAATTTCCACGTGGCACATTTGCAGTCGCGAGCCGTCGCTATTTATGTGACGGAGTCGTCGCTAAGGCCGTCGCTATACTGTTGGGCGACGACAAATTTAGCGACGGCTTTTAGCGTCGCCTTGCGACGACTAGCGACGGCCGGCAACGGCTAAAAGCCGTCGCTATCTGTTGCCGTTCTTATAGTATCAACTTCCCCAAATGCGATCGAACTCGGTCAAAAATCCAAGTCCCAAAAGCTTCTACAGTAAAGCCCAGTCGAGAACAACATAAAACCCTAGTTTCTTCAAAATCGAACAATTCATCCACTTAAAAATTCCAAATGTATTTTTCCTAAAATCTACAACCTAAGAACAAGCTACGATCAAAAATCCAGATTCCATAATCACCTTGATCTTGGGCAAACTCTCAAAACCCCAATTCGAACAAAACCCAAATTCAAAACAAATTATCAATTTAAAAATTATAAATTGCATGTTAAAATTCATGATTTCTAACATCTAATTCAGTTATACAATCCAAAACAACAATTGAAGTTATTAGTTTTCCATGTGAATCAGTATCTTTACTATTATGCATATTTTAAAAATTATTTGTAAACTAAAAATTTCCCAAACTATTTTTAAAACTTATATTACACAAACATACTCATTTTCTACTTAGAGATCAAGAACTAAAACTAAATGTATAAAGTATATTTAAATTTATTTTGTGGGATTTAAACCTGTGATGCAACAGGGACATTCAAACAATTATATACAGACACAACATCCATTCATACATGCATACATAATCATAAACATATACAAGCCATGTTTCTACAAACATCCATCACAACATTTAAGCAAAGTTACCCATAAAAACCATTTTTAAGAACAATTTACTCACCTTAAAAATTGCAGTGAACAAAGCAGGGCAGATTTGTGAATTAATTATTCCAGGCTCTGAACAACTTTAAATTTGAAAAAGCTTTGATATGCTTTGCTGAAGTAAAGTGAATCCTTGCATGCCTTTAATCTGATGCTTTAAAAGATGAACCGATGATCTATATTTGAAATGCAGGTTGGAATTGAATTGCAGCTTGAATTGTTGATTAAAACTTGCTGTTGCTCTCATATGAAATGCAGGTGAATTCCATTTTAATTTGCAGGTTGATTTTGCAGAAGAATTGAATTGCAGGTTGTTGAAGTGGTAGATTTTCAATTTTGCAGTTTTGAAGTTGTAGATCTGCTTTTGCTTTTTGGTTTAAATTCAGATTTGTTCTTGATTTTTAATTTCAGGTTTTGAAAGAAATTTCTGATTTGAGTAAGAAAAGAAGACTAAGGATTTAAAAATGTTTGTAAAATTAGTTTTCTTCTAAAAAAACATTTATTAACAATTAAGATCAATATATTGCCACTTGTTATAATTTGAACAAATGTCATTTATCTAGCTTAATTTTCTTACATGTGTTATTTAGATATGCTAATATGGTTACACATGTTCTTAACATTTTTAATTAATTTTTTATTTAATTTAAAAGATAATATGACTTACATATTTAATTTACTAAATTACTAAGTACTTATTTATGTAAATATAAACTTACTTATTCAAATTACTTAATTAATAAATATTAGTTTACCTTTAAAAGAAAATATGCTAAAACTAATTATAATGTAAATATGTCTTTGTACATGTATCTAAAACCTTTATCTAGTGTTTAAGAAATAGTTTTTAAAAGAAAGTTTATTAATAACTTTATACAATATGTTTATAACCATTTAAATTGAAACACTTTTAAAGAAAACAAAAAGAAAACTTTATTTAAACTATCATATATATAAATAAACAATTATCTAAAAATTTGAAAACAATTGAATTAATTCTAAATTAACTTTTGAAAAAATATAAATTTTAAAACAAAGCTTTAAATTACAATTTATACATGTATAAATTATCAATAGATTAAATTAAATTCCAAAACAACTCAAATTATAACATATACATACATATATATTATAATTTGAAAATTCATCTTTTATTTAAACAAAAGATATTTCTATTCACAGTATATATCAAGTATGTATTATAAATAGAATAAAATTTATTAGCTTTGAAAAATCAATTCTTATCAATATTGTCAGATTAACTATTTATTAACCTTTAAAAAGATTAAATTTACCAATTTAAATTAAAATTATAAAGAAAAATTATCAAACCAGTTTAATTATTAATAAAGATTATTAAATTATTATTGCCTAAAATTCCGGGTCGTTATAATATATATAAACATACTTAAATTAATAAAGATATTAACTTATTAATACTAAACATAAGAAAATTAATATAAAAGTGTATTAGCACATTTGTAAGCATATAAAACAAGTTGGGACATTTGTAAATAAATGAATACATGCAAGTACATTTGTAATGCAATAAAATAAACAAGTGGCAACATTGTTTTTGTTTTGTTTTAGTTTATAAATAAATGTTTAAAGAAGAAACCAGGTTATTATTATTTTTGCAAACACTTTCATTTCTTAAACCGTTTCCTATCTTTCTTCTTTTCTAAAATAAAAAGAAATCAAAATAGCAGTAAGAACTAAAACAAATTCTACAACAACTCAAGCCAAATCAATTTCTGTTTCAGCCTAAATTTAAGCATGCAACAAGATCAAGCAAGATTCAACCCAGATTAAATAAAAAATAGCTGCATAAAGATCAACTTCAAATTCAAAACAGCAGTTCCTGATTAAGCCTGTAAACCTGGTCTCTGTTTTCATAAAACCTGGTCAGCAAATTTTCTTTTAAAAACAATTTATACATGATCTTATGTTTGATGCATGTTGAAGTAATATAGTATATTATGTTTGTATAAATGTATAGTTGTGAATGTACATGTATATAGTGAGATGTCTGTGAAATATCTGTAAATATGTACAACGTGTTCTCTGTTCTTATGCCAGGTTCATATTTATTAGAAGAAAAATTCATAGCTTCTCATAGTTTTGATTTTAGGCTAAGATCTGTAAAGGTGGAATGACTCTAACAGTATAATATAAGTTTTAAAATTTTGTTTCAAGAAATTATATTTAGAAACTTTATCAAAAATAATAAACATCAAGATGATCCTTATATATGTCAAAAATAAATCAAGATAATTTCAGTTTCTGATTATATAATCTGAAACGTAATCATGAATTTTGATATGTATATCCAGATTTTTAGGCATGAGGTTGTCGAGAAAATCGAGATGATCGATTTTGGGACTTTTGCCAATTTCCGTCGATCGACGATGAGGTGTGCGACTGGGTTAGGACTGGAGGTGGTCGGGGAGTTGACGATCTCTAGAAAAATGTCAGGGTGATTTATCATTGGCCGTGGTGACCAGGCTGGGGGCGAACTAGGGTTCGGTGATTCGATTTGGTCGAGATGATATCTGAGCTTTGTGCGGCGACGGTGGTGCATCGGAACTGTTCTCATAGGGGGGAAATCAAAGACTAAAGGTCGAGGCAACTTTGGTGAAGACGACGTGGGTTCGCGGGGACGAGTTCATCGGCAATTGGTTGTTTTCCTATGGTGATGGTTCTAGTTTTTGGAACGAGTGTCTCGATTTTGTTTAACTGACGAAATCATCAATCTGGGTGGATGAATGGATAGGTGAGGTCGGCATTGAAATGTCGATGGTCGGGAAGATGGCCAATGGTGGTCGGAGGGTTGTGCACCGTGCATGTGAGTTCTGGGGAGGTTGAAGGCTTCGGGAAGAGCTCGGGTCGACCTCGTGTAGTCTGCGTGTGTGTCTCGGAGCAGTGGACGTTTTGGAGTATTCGAGTTTTTCGTGAGGTTTTTGCTTGCGTATGTCTCGGGAAATAACGTTTGTGGCTCGGGTTTTGGTTTTGTGTATTGTCTGGTTTAAGTGGTTATGGAAGTATACCAAATTTTAAGCAGAGAACTTAAGTTTTTCAAAGATCTCAAAGTTTAGAAACAAATTAAAAACAAGTTTTCCAAATTAAAATATTATATAAAGTTACAAAACAAAGTGTTTAAAGGTTTTAAAGTTATATAAATAAGTGGAAATTAGCCACAAGGGCCTCTTTAGCAAGTGGAATTAGTTTCTAGGACACACAACGAAAATAATTACTTTCAAGGACAAAGCGTAAAATAATTAGTTTCTAGGGCCTAAAAACCTATGAAATTATGTCCTTGAAAGTAAATGAACTACCGACTTTGTCATTAAAAGTAATTATTTTGCTGATTTTGGCCTTGAAAGCAATTTCTTTGAATGTGTGTCCTAGAAACTAATTGGACTACGATGTTTGTCTTTCTGGTGAAATGCCCCTTTAAATAATTTGTTTTCAAAAGGAAAAAATGTTTTAAACAAGTTTAAGTTGGAAGATTTTGAAAGTAATTTAGTTTTCAAGAGGATGTTTAGCAAAGTTTAAAGGTGTATTTAAAGTGAAATTGTTTCAAATGGAATGCTTTACTAATTTTTCAAAGAATGGGTATTTGTTAAAAAGTTTGAATAAGTTTCAAGATTTTAAATAATAAATTAAATGTTTTTAAATTGTTTGTTTTAATGTAAATTATATATATTTTTATTTTATAAAATTGATTCCTAATTGTTTTCTAATGAAGGTTAGATGATGTAATTAAGTAGTTGATTAAGGTAAAGAAATTATATTTAATTAAGGTGGTAATATATTAAGAATGATTAATTTGCAAAACTAATTAAAGGTTAATCACTTAATGAGATTAATAAAGGTTAATTAATTAATGTTACTAATCAAAGGATAATTTTGAATGGAAGTTAATGAATGTAATTAATTTTATGGATCATTAACTAGTAATTAAAAGATAATAAATTAATGTAATTTATTTAAGATAATTAGTTTAATTAATTAAGAATAGTTAATTACTTGATTAATTAAGGGTTAATTAATATAAGAAATTAAAGGTAATTAATTAAAGGGATTAATTACTCAATGTAATTAATTAAATTAATATGATTAATTTAAGTTAATTAACTAGTTTAAATTAATCATTTGATGATTGATTAAGTATAATTACTTAATGCAATTAATAAGTGTAATTACTTAGTGTAAGTAATTAATGGGTAATTACTAGATGTAATTTAAAAAAGGGAAATAACTTAGTGGAAGTAATTATGGATTAGTTACTTAGTGTAATTAATTAAGAATTAATTTATATAATTAACCAAGGAGTTAATCAAGTAATGTAAATAATTAGGGACAGTTAATTACTGAACGCAATTAACTAAGGTTGATTGATGAATGTGATTAATCAAAGATTAATTACTAAATGTAATTAATTAAAAGAGTAATTAATTAATGAAAATAATTAGAGCATCATTAATTAATTAATATATATGACTAATTGAAATAATTAAGGATTGACTAATGTGATTAATTAAAGAATAATCAATCAATATAAGTGATTATAGAACAATTAATTTACTTAATTAAGGGTTAATGTAATTAATTATAGTTAATTATACTTAATTAATTAATAGTAATCAAAGGCTAATTAATATGATTGGTTAAGGATAATTAATTTGTGTAATTAATTTAAAGGTTAATTACTTAATGTAATTAAAGGATAATTAATCAAAGATGATTAATTAAGATAATTAAATAATTGGTTTGTAATTAATTAATGTTAAATAAGCAGGATTTACAAGTAATTAAGTAATTAATTTAATTCTTTGGTGGTTAATTAAATTAATTAGGAATGGTGTATCTTACTTATGGATGATGGAACGATATCGAATGCCTTAGATTTGGTGGTATCTCTGATATGTGACATGGGTTGCTTGTGATATGAGATGCCTTTGTTGAGTTGTGACAATATGGATTTATCTCTTGTGATAATGCGAATTATCTATCTGTGTGATTATAGATAATAAATTAAATTGTTTTAAACTTAAACAACTTGGACATTTAAAACGGCGTTTTGGATTTCGGTGAGACAAGGACCGGATTTCCAAATTGGAATATCCGAAAACCACATCAACCCAAATTAAGCGATAGGTCGTGAAATCTCTAATGAAGTTCAAGATGAAGACTCAAAGTGTAAGGGCTATGTGTCGTTAAAACTTTGAGGGTGATTCCAAGATGAGTTTGACGGAGATGGTGCTTTTAGATTCGAGATGGAGATTCAGAGTGCAAGGGCTATTATCATTAACTTTGAGGGTGATTCCAAAATGAGTGTAGCGAGATAGTGCCTTCGATTTCGTTCGAACCCGGAACGAACTTCTATGGATTGAATGCTTTCAGAACATCGTCAATGGAGGACGATGAGTATTCTAAGATAGATGTGTTCTATAAAGGTAATCGTAGCCTCAAGTCTCATCAACCGGAAATGGCTAAAACATGGGAGGTGCAGCAAGGTTAAGTGGGTAGCACCCAAGTAGGACGAGATTTACCCCTGTCTAGAGGTCCCTTTTTATTTCGGCTTAGTGGGCAGTTGTTGGCCACAACTGCAGGATTATCTTGTTCAGGACTATCCAGTAAGGGATGGTTCCGGCCTTGTGTTGCAGGGGATTTAGGGTAGATCCTCGATACTCTGATCTTGACCAGGTATTGTGACGGGCGTTACCCCAGTAACCCTGCCATTGTATGGAATCTAATCTCCAATAAGTGCCGTACGTTTTGATTGTGCCCAACTATGTTGGAACGTGAGATGTATGCATTCCATCTATTTCTATATTTTACTTGAAAACCCTAGACCCTAGTATAATAGAACTGGATTTCCTATCAAATGTTTTGGTTATCGTAAGGTAAATTTTTTTCCTTGTTTATGCTTGGGAATTCTTACAAGATACATTTTGTTTCAAAGGTTTTTCAAAGTTAAACGACTTTAACCCGTTTACTCATACTAGGCCCATATCTGACCCGGAGTTTATTTTCTGTTTTATTAAACTCTTAGGTACTCAAATTTTTACAAGTAGCCAAGGGATTCAGGTTAGCTTTGACGAATTCTGGAGGAGATATGGAGTAGGAGGCTTCAGCGTTTGTAGATATATCGAGGTTCCATTGTGTTGTATTTCGGATGAATTCTATATTGTACTTGAGTTATAATAACTAGACAGGTCTTTATAACTGTCTAGTTTGTGTTGTACAAGCTGTATAACTTTGATGTATGTGATACTATGTAATATCTTATGTGATGTAATATAATTTATTCGTTCCGCTATGAGATTCTAATGTTGTTTAGTTCTTTCTTCCCCATCTTTTCTCTTTCTATCCCTTTCTTTCTTAATAATGATGCGTCATTCTGTGGTTTGAACGACGGGTCATTACAGTGGTATCAGAGCATTAGGTTGAGTGAATATCTAGGCTTTAGAGTGATTTCTTTCTTGAGAGAGCGTACTTGTAATATATATATATATATATATATATATATATATATATAATATATACCTATTTTGTTGGGTTACCTGTTCGGGTTTTCCAACATGAGTTCTAAAGGTAGTAAGGCAATGGTGTGTGTATCATGACTGCCACTAATGGAAGGAGTCTGATATGTGAAGAATATCTACCATGGCTGTAGACCCAATACTGCCTCGAGTAAGCTATGCAGCATGGCGTAAGGATTTCACCAATCTCTGTAAGAAACTTTTTAAAGGTTCAGAGTCCAGCATTGAAGTGTGAATTTGGTCGCATTCGTGAGAGCAGATTTTCAAGAGTTTGGATCTGTTGGTTGAGCATAAACAAGTGATAGCATCTTGGCAACTTCAGGAAAGAGCAACTGCGTGGTGAAACGCAGAAACCATGGATGTTTCTGAAGAAGTTTTCTTGAGGAGCAAGTTCAAGGAAGTATGTGAGAAGCAGTTCGTTCCTACCGTAGAGAAGACTCGGCTGCATAAGGATTTTCTGGACCTCAGGCAAGGGAGTTAGTCTGTATCAGAGATGAGTCTAAGTTCAACATGGGTGTTTGTGTTTGGTTTGAGGCCCGAGTTTCTTGAGAAGATGTTTACCATCTCAAAGTCTCTTTGTGGAATTGGTTGATATGGTTTTGAGGATCGAAGAGCTTATGGATAAGAAAATCTTTGGTATTTATGGCAGCAGTGCAGCTCGAAAATGTTTTGTGTGCCAGTAGTAAGGTCTTTGGCTAAGCAGTTTCCTAGAGGTGGAGTTCAGAAGCAGCAGAGTGGACCGTTAGCTTCTTCTGATTAGCAAGGTGTTCTTGAGGGATTTGACCCTATTTTGAATGGATTGGTTAAGCATAAGCTGTTCTGATGTGTGAAGAGAGAACAATTTCTTTGGAATCTGATCCGGGTAGGGTCGTAGAAGTGACTTGCGATTAGTTCAAATAGATCATTTGAGTAGTCTTTTGTTTAGGACTGAGGCATCTCTAGAGGATTTGATGTAACAGCTCAGGATTTCGTGGAACTTCTTTGTTTTCTCATTGTAAATCAGATGAACCATGTCTTCCGGGTAGTGTTGGACAAGTTTGAGTTCTTGTTCACCGACGACATTCTCATCGACTTCTTATCAGAGTTGTGCAGAGGAAGTGAGGTGGCAGCTGTTCTAGAGTGGAAGCAACCGCAGATTCCTACGGAAGTTTGAATTTGTTTTGGATTAGAGGGTTTCTACAGGAAGTTCAAGTGGACCTCTAAATGCGAAGAAGTTTTCATGATCTGAAGGCGAAGTTGTTAGGTGCACCTGTTCTGGCTACCGAATGAGAGAGGTTGGTTCGAAGTCTACTGATGCTTGTGAAGTAGAGTTTGTGTTCTGATTTTGGGGCTTTTGATAGGACCATCTTGTTGAGTAGAATCCAGAGATTATCTTGTCCTTGGTCCAGTTTTGTTTTGAGAAGCATCAACATAAGTTGAGCCGATCGAGAAAGGATGAGGCAGCCCAGGATCGTCTGATGAGTTATGTGGATAATAACAGAGGAATTTAGAATTTGAAGACTTTGTTTTTGGATTGAGGTTTTCTTTGGTAAAGAAGAGCTATAAGATTGGAGAAGACCGGAAGCTAGCTCTGAGGTATATTGGATCTTTCTGTGTTCTTGTAAGGATAAGTGTTTTGACCTACAGGATTGAATTGCCAGTTCAGATGGTTGGGATTCAAGTTGTATTTCACGTATCTCTGAGGGAGTATGTGTAAGATCCATCACTGGTTGCGGAATCTACAGTTCAGAAGGATTTGGAAGTTGAGCAGGGCTTGAGTATAGTCTGATATCTTGTTTATATTTTAGATCGAGGTGAGAGGAAGATCTGGATCATGGTGGTATAGCTAGTTAAGGTTCTGTAGAGCGAGGATCCCAGTGATTTGTACCTGGGAAACTCTTGATAAAATTAGGATAACCTGTCTTAAATTATGTCAGGATAATTAGATTTGTTTAAGTAAATTGGTTACTATGGTTGTTAGTTTATGGTTGGTGTATGCTTTGCTTTGCGGTTTGAAAATTAAATTTTTGCTGGATTATTAAATTTTCTTTGCTTTTAAATTTTGGGGACGAAATTCTTTTAAGAGGGGAGGAATATGATGACCCGGAATTCTAGACAATATCAATTCAATAATATAATATTTATTAATAATTAAATTGGCTTGATAATTTTCTTTTATAATAATTTAAACTGGTAAGTTTATTCTTTTTAAAGACCAATAAAAATTGAATTTGGCAAACTAATCATTTCAAAACCTAATAATACTTAATTTGGTAAATTTATTCTTTTCAAAGCTAATAAAAACATATTCTATTTATAATGTATATATATATATATATGTTATAAATAGGGAATCTTTGGTTTTAATTTAATAAAAGATATGTTTTCAAATTGTAGTATATATGTATGTATATATTGTGATTTGAAGTTGTGTTTTAAATATAATTAATTTTTTTTTCAAAACCAATATTGAAATGTTTTCTATCTATAGTGTATATATATTTATATATTATAAATAGAAAAGCTTTGGTTTAAATTTAACAAACATGTTTTCAAATTTAATATATATATTGTAATTTGGAGTTAGAATTGAATTTAATATAAAACTTTCAAAAAAAAAACTAACTGAAATTTAAGCTTTATATTTCTTAACAAAAAGATAGTTTCTTATTTACTTAAAATATACTTTTTCTTAAGTTTAAAATAAGATTTAACTAAAGGTTTATTTCTTTTGTTTTAATATACTTTCTTTTTGACTTTAAAATTTATTATTAATTTGTGTATATATATATATATATATAAACATACTTAAATTAATGAAGATATTAACTTACTAATATTAAACATAAGAAAATTAATATAAAAGTGTATTAGGACATTTGTAAGCATATAAAACAAGTTGGGACATTTGTAAATAAATGAATACATGCAAGTACATTTGTAATGCAATAAAATAAACAAGTGGCAACATTGTTTTTATTTTGTTTTAGTTTATAAATAAATGTTTAAAGAAGAAACCAGGTTATTATTATTTTTGCAAACACTTTCATTTCTTAAACCGTTTCCTATCTTTCTTCTTTTCTAAAATCTGTTTCAACCTAAATTCAAGCATGCAACAAGATCAAGCAAGATTCAACACAGATTAAATCAAAAACAGCTGCATAAAGATCAACTTCAAATTAAAATACAGCAGTTTAAGATTAAACCTATAAACCTGGTCTCTGTTTTCATAAAACCTGGTGAGTAAATTTTCTTTTAAAAACAGTTTATACATGATCTTATATTTGATGCATGTCGAAGTAATATATTATATTATGTTCATATAAACGTATAGTTTTGAATGTATATGTGTATAGTGGGATGTCTGTGAAATATCTGTAAATCTGTATAATGTATTCTATGTCTCATGCCAAGTTCATATTTATTAGAAGAAAAATTCATAGCTTCTCATAGGTTTGATTTTAGGCTAAGATCTGTAAAGATGGAATGATTCTAACAGTGTAATATAAGTTTTAAAATTTGTTTTAAGAAATTATACTAAGAAACTTTATCAAAATAATAAACATCAGGATGTTCCTTATATATGTCAAAAATAAATCAAGATAATTTCAATTTCTGATTATATAATCTAAAACGTAATCGGGAATTTTGATATGTATATCCAAATTTTTAGGTATGAGGTTGCCGAGAAAACTTGAGATAATCGATTTATGGACTTTTGCCAATTTCCGTTGATCGACGATGAGGTGTGCGATGGGGTTAGGCCTGGAGGTGGTGGTTGAGGAGTTGACGATCTCTGGAAACATGTCAAGTTGATTTATCATTGGTCGTGGTGTCCAGGCTGGGGCGAGCTAGGGTTCGGTGACTCGATTTGGTCGAGATGATATCTGAGCTTTGTGCGGCGACGGTGGTGCATCGGAACTGTTCGCATGGGGAGGGGGGAATCAAAGACTGAAGGTCGAGGCAACTTTGGTGAAGACGGCGTGGGTTTGCGAGGACGAGTTCGTCGGCGATTGGTTGTTTTTCGATGGTGATGGTTCTAGTTTTTGGAACGAGTGTCTTGATTTTGTTTAACTGACGAAATCATCAATCTAGGTAGATGAATGGATATGTGAGGTCGACATTGAAATGTCGATGGTCGGGAAGATGACCAATGGTGGTCGGAGGGTTGTGCACCGTGCATACATGCATGTGAGTTCTGGGGAGGTTGAAGGCTTCGGGAAGAGCTCGGGTCGAACTCGTGTAGTCTGCGTGTGTGCCTTGGAGCAGTGGACGTTTTGGAGTGTTCGAGTTTTTCATGAGGTTTTTGCTTGCGTGTGTCTCAAGGAAGAACGTTTATGGCTCGGGTTTTGGTTTTGTGTATTGTCTGGTTTAAGTGGTTATGGAAGTATAGCAGATTTTTAAGTAGAGAACTTAAGTTTTTCAAAGGTCTCGAAGTTTTTAAACAAATTCAAAAAAAGTTTTAAAAATTAAAATATTATATAAAGTTACAAAACAAAGTGTTTAAAGGTTTTAAAGTTATTCAAATAATTTGTTTTCAAAAGGAAAAAAATGTTTTAAACAAGTTTAAGTTGGAAGATTTTGAAAGTAATTTAGTTTTCAAGAGGATGTTTAACAAAGTCTAAAGGTGTATTTAAAGTGAAAATGTTTCAAATGGAATGTTTTACTAATTTTTCAAAGAATGGGTATTTGTTAGAAAGTTTGAATAAGTTTCAAGATTTTAAATAATAAATTAAATGTTTTTAAATTGTTTGTTTTAATATAAATTGTATATTTTTTATTATAAAATTGATACCTAAATGTTTTCTAGTCAAGGTTAGATGATGTAATTATGTATTTAATTAAGGTAAAGAAATTATATTTAATTAAGGTGGTAATTTATTAAGAATAATTAATTAGTAAAACTAATTAAAGGTTAATCACTTAATGAGATTAATAAAGGTTAATTAATTAATGTTAATAATCAAAGGATAATTATTTAATGGATGTTAGTGAATGTAATTAATTTTATGGATCATTAACTAGTAATTAAAAGATAATAAATTAATGTAATTTATTTAAGATAATTGGTTTAATTAATTAAGAATAGTTAATTACTTGATTAATTAAGGGTTAATTAATCTAAGCAATTAAAGGTAATTAATTAAGGAATAATTAATTAAAGGGATTAATTACTCAATGTAATTAATTAAATTAATGTGATTAATTTAAGTTAATTAACTAGTTTAAATTAATCATTTGATGATTGATTAAGTATAATTACTTAATGTAATTAATAAGTGTAATTACTTAGTGTAAGTAATTAATGGGTAATTACTGGATGTAATTAATAAAAGGGGAATTACTTAGTGGACGTAATGAAGGATTAATTACTTAGTGTAATTAATTTAGAATTAATTTATATTATTAACCAAGGAGTAAATCAAGTAATGTAAGAAACTAAAAACAGTTAATTACTGAATGTAATTAATTAAGGTCGATTGATCAATGTAATTAATTAAAGATTAATTACTAAATGTAATTAATTAAAAGAGTAATTAATTAATGAAAATAATTAGAGGATCATTAATTAATTAATATATATAATTAATGGAAATAATTAAGGATTGATTAATGTGATTAATTAAATAATAGTAATTAATTATAGTTAATTAATTAATAGTAATCAAAGGTTAATTAATATGATTGGTTAAGGATGATTAATTTGTGTAATTAATTTAAAGGTTAATTACTTAATGTAATTAAAGTATAATTAATCAAAGATGATTAAATAAGATAATTAATTGATTGGTTTGTAATTAATTAATTGGTTTGTAATTAATTAATTTTAAATAAGCAGGATTTACAAGTAATTAAGTAATTAATTTAATTCTTTGGTGGTTAATTAAATTAATTAGGAATGGTATATCTTGCTTATGGATGATGGAATGATATTGAATGCCCTGGATTTTGTGGTATCTCTGACATGTGATATGGGTTGCTTGTGATATGAGATGCCTTGGTTGAGTTGTGATAATATGGATTTATCTATTGTGATAATTCGAATTACCTATGTGATAACCCGGATTTTTCATGCATCAGATAACTGGATAACTATCTGATTTAACTTCTGAAAATACTGATTTATAAATTGAACAAATAAATGAGATAATCTCCTTTTTAATTATTTAAATTGATAAAATTGATTATTTTCAAAACAATAATATTAATTTGTTATTTTAAATAGATTTGAATTTGTATTTGTTTAAATATTTATATTTATATGAGTTAATTTTAATTTGAATTTGAAATTGAAATTCAAAGGATAAATATCTTAAAGTAAATTGAAAATTAGTGTATATATATATATATGTATGTATATATATGATTCTATTAGTATATATGTTATCCCGCCTTTTGGCAAGGCCGTGACACCAAGAACTTGACTAGAAACCAATGATGGTTCGTCCTGGAGATCGTTAATGCATAGGTCTGCTATGGATGTCGGTAAATTTTTTCCAAGTCCAGATCGAGCTACAATTGATATGACATGACAAGAAAAGCTAATAAAGCCAACATTCCAAATTTCAAGTCAATCGGAGTTGGTATGCTCAAGATATTGATCAATCACGGTTGAGAAATCCAAACTTGCATCGATCATAACTCAAGATCTACAAGTCCAAATGCCACCAAATTTTCACAGTAGCTTACTGGCAACATGGGGAATGTTCACGCTAAATTTAAGCTCAATCAGATCAAATCTTGATCGATTCGAAGTTGCTTCGTATCGATCACGGACCAACTTGCATCGATCATATCTCACAATCCACATGTCCAAATGCTATGAAATTTTCATAGTATCTTACTGCCAACATGAGGAATGTTCTTGCCAAATTTCAGCTCAATCGGATCAAATCTTGATCGATTCGAAGTTGCTTCGTATCGATCACGGACCAACTTGCATCGATCATATCTCACAATCCACATGTCCAAATGCTATGAAATTTTCACAGTATCTTACTGCCAACATGAGGAATGTTCTTGCCAAATTTCAGCTCAATCGGATCAAATCTTGATCGATTCGAAGTTGCTTCGTATCGATTACGGACCAACTTGCATCGATCATATCTCACAATCCACATGTCCAAATGCTATGAAATTTTCACAGTATCTTACTGCCAACATGAGGAATGTTCTTGCCAAATTTCAGCTTAATCGGATCAAATCTTGATTGATTCGAAGTTGCTTCGTATCGATCACGGACCAACTTGCATCGATCATATCTCACAATCCACATGTCCAAATGCTATGAAATTTTCATAGTATCTTACTGCCAACATGAGGAATGTTCTTGCCAAATTTCAGCTCAATCGGATCAAATCTTGATCGATTCGAAGTTGCTTCGTATCGATCACAGACCAACTTGCATCGATCATATCTCACAATCCACATGTCCAAATGCTATGAAATTTTCACAGTATCTTACTGCCAATTTGAGGAATGTTCATGTCAAATTTCAGCTCAATCGGATCAAATCTTGATCGATTCGAAATTGAGTTCGAATCGACCCCGGAACATGCCCCAATTTCCTAAGGCCGGGCATGTGGGCCCCCTCACGTGCCAGAAGTGGTCTTTCAAATTTTCAGCGAAATATCAGCCTCCAGTACTTATAAATAGAGCCCTTAGTCATTCAGAAAAGGGATCGGAGAATTTTAAAGATAAAGCACGCCCGGACGCTGCCAGAATCACTCTATATCGTCTTCACTGCTGCTGATTTCGAATTTAAGTTTATTATCTGCAGTACTTCGCTCTAAAAAACTTGTAATCTTCAAGAATCAAGCAATAAAGTGATAAAACTTCATAGTGGACGTAGGCGATACGCCGAACCACTCTAAAACTCTGTGTTTCTATGCATTTTCTTATATGTTTATTGGTGTGTTTGTTAGATCTGCTTCATTTTACAATTTTTCTCTTCATTTTATCTCCCGTTCGTTGGATCTACTTTCGATATCGGATTGCATAAATCTAAGGAGAAGATCCAGATCTATTGTTCAGGGGTTCCTTCTATTCTATTCAGATTGCCCCAGATATAAGAGGAACCATATTCATCATGAAGTCCATACACATATTTTCGAATCCAGAAAATATGCTGTTCTTCGTACCCGTATTTTCGAATCCAGAAAATATGCTGTTCTTCGTACCCATATTTTCGAATCCATGAAAATATGATAATTTTCGTATCCATATTTTCGTATCCATGAAAATACGATGAATTCTGTACCCATATTTTTGAATCCAGAAAATATGCTGTTCTTCGTACCCATATTTTCGAATCCAGAAAATATGCTGTTCTTTGTACCCATATTTTCGAATTCATGAAAATATGATAATTTTCGTATCCATGTTTTTGTATCCAGTAAATGTGGTGGTTTTCGTATCCATGCTTTCGTATCCAGTAAATGTGGTGGTTTTCGTATCCATGCTTTCGTATCCAGTAAATGTGGTGGTTTTCGTATCCATCAGCAGATAGTCTCTCTTCGTATCGATCACCTATTGACTATTTCGTATCCATCGGGGAGCGCTACTTCGTATCCATCCTGGAAGACCTTGTTCGAATCCATCAGGGCTCGTTAGTTCGTGTCCATCAAGATACTTCGTATCCATCATGGAGCGCTCTTAGTATCCATCAGGGAGCGCTACTTCGTATCCATCATGGAGCGCTACTTCGTATCCATCAGGGAGCGCCACTTCGTATCCATCATGGAGCGCTACTTCGTATCCATCATGGAGCGCTACTTCGTATCCATCATGGAGTGCTACTTAGTATCCATCAGGGAGCGCTACTTCGTATCCATCATGGAGCGCTACTTCGTATCCATCAGGGAGCGCTACTTCGTATCCATCATGGAGCCCTACTTCGTATCCATCCATCTGCCTCCAATTCGAATCGATACTCACATGTACTTCGTATCCATCCATCTGCCTCCATTTCGCATCGATACGCAAATGCAGTTTGTATCCATCCATCTGCCTTTAATTCGTATCGATCTAGCCATTTCGTATCGATGCTACTAGAGCTAATTCTCTGGATGGATACGAACTGGGTCTTTCAGCTGATGAATACGAAAAGTGCAATTCCTCTGATCGATACGAAGACAAGCGCATCTGATGGATTCGAACAAGAACGATACGAAGAAGGACTTTTTCAGGTTGCTTGATGGATTGCAACTTAGTAAAGAAACATTCTAATCATTCCATGACTGGACGGGACATAAGAGATTACAACAACAATTGTTGAATTGCAATCGAGGAATGGGTATTGAAATACTACTCAACCGGTTCCCCTAGAGGCTGGAGAACCTAGCTAATATGCCAAGAACTGAAGTTGATTAATATATCATGCTTCTAAGGTGGACTGCAACTTCCTCCAATTGACCAGCTTTTAAAACTTCTGAATTGACAACTATGGTACGATGGCTAATATGACTACTGCTATACACTGTCAACTTTGCAAATTCAAAGCATAGCTGGTCACCACCGAATCATCTTCAAATGCCCACATCTTAATCATTCCATATCTATACGACTAAAAGCATGGCATACAACCTCCAGAGAACTTCCTTAATACCCTATACTGGTCACCTATCTGTTAGCCCATCTTAACCAACTCACATCGAATCAGTGTTACCAACCGTTCGAACATTGGGCAATCGGGCATGCATCATTCACTAGTATTACAAGACCATGTAGCCATAAAATGGACTTGATAATATTGATTGGAGTATCTTTCCCAATCGGGGCCTATTCATCGAAATCATCCTACATACAAAATTTCTAGCAAAAATTCAGCATGATGACTATGTCAGTGTACTATGGAAATTCAACCTCCGCCACTATCTCATGAAGTGAGAATGGTGGATGGAGTCCATGAAAAGTGATGAATGCCATCAAATGCATTGTATCCCTTATTCCTCAAAGAAGACTGTCAATCGTGGTTAGGCATACCATTTCTACTTCTCATATTGCTAAAGGGAATAAAGAAGCTGGCGGCCAACGAATTGATCAAAATCCACAGCTCGTTGCTGCCAACACTTATAAATGAAATCAGCACAAAAAGCTTATTTCCAGAGTTTGATAAGAGAACTGGCGAGTAGCCACCAACAACTACACCAACATAACGTGTCTAATGTTGAATTGATGAACTAGATGAAGGATCGGTGTCGCAAGATAAGGAGAAAACCTATTCCATGCTCTAAATCGGGAAGCTCCTCTTCTCTACATGGCTACTGTGGATGTCAACGCCATAAGGCTGCTCCGGAAAGGATAGCTCTGACAATATGTTCAAGCCCCATAAAACGAAGGGTCGGAAAACCCCGGCCCCTATCAATCAATAACGTTGATCAAACTGAACCATTTGCGTTAGACTTCCAACTTTGAAGGGCTGGACCGAAGTGCAATAGCGAGCATACGACGCCGCTTCACACATCAACGAGATTTAATCCGATCTCTTTTGAATTAATTCTATTTCAATTTCTTTATGTTGCAAAATATGATCGACTTGAATTAAACTACTTGCAAATGATGCAGGTAACCGAGTACTTAAGGATGGGTGCAAAACAACCTCCGTGGTCTATGATCAAATCATTGGGGTATCTTCACGGCGAGCATGAATCAACCGCTTATCGGCTGCAGTATGCAGCTGACTTTGGGGCAGGGCATCAAATCAAAAGAGACCGACAAGTTCAGGACTCCAGTACAAAGTGAATGCAACCGACCATCCACTCATATACCTATGCAATTTAATTGGAGATCTGGGAAAGACTTGGAGTTATATGTCCCAACCATGCACTCTCCATCTCGTACTTGAAGCTCGCCAAAATACTTATGCTTCTTCTGATGCCCAGTAGAATCAGAGTCATACCAAGGGTAGACGTAACCGTCCGTGCATGCAATCCTGCATTATATGCTTGTGATTACTTAATAACATTTGTTTAAAGTGGATATGATTTCACCATTCACTTCCCAGTTTGCGTCTGTGATTCCGCAAAACAATCGTGCCTTACACAGACTTCATCAGGGGCAACCCTCAATTTATAGACATCAACAACCGACTGCTTACTCGCTAATCATCATAAGCCATCATTTCAACTCTCTTCCTCAGCTCGACCGGCCACTCACTAAGTGAAACCTGAGCTCGGGGGCAAGCTGTCACATTAAAGGATGAACTGGATCGACACACGATAGTCCTACAACTAACTCCAAATTCCCAGAGTGCGAATTGGAGTATAAACATCAAATAACTCGTTCCCAGAGCGCGAACGGACTCCAAATTCCCAGAGTGCGAATTGGAGTATAAACATCAAATAACTCATTCCCAGAGCGCGAACGGACTCCAAATTCCCAGAGTGCGAATTGGAGTATAAACATCAAATAACTCTTCCCAGAGCGCGAACGGACTCCAAATTCCCAGAGTGCGAATTGGAGTATAAACATCAAATAACTCGCTCCCAGAGCGTGAACGGACTCCAAATTCCCAAAGTGCGAATTGGAGTATAAACATCCGATAAATCGTTCCCAGAGCGTGAACGGACTCCAACTTCCCAGAGTGCGAATTGGAGTATAAACATCCAATAAATCGTTCCCAGAGCGCGAACGGACTCCAACTTCCCAGAGCGTGAATTGGAGTATAAACATAGATTTCAGGTTCCCAGAACGCGAACCGAAGCATCCGTGCTAACTCCAACTTCTCAGAGCGTGAAGTGGAGTACAAACATAAATTCCAGGTTCCCAGAGCGTGAACCGAAGCATCCGTGCTAACTCCAACTTCTCAGAGCGTGAATTGGAGTACAAACATCAATTCCAGGTTCCCAGAGTGTGAACCAACCCATCAATGCAAACTCCAACTTCCCAGAGTGTGAATTGGAGTATAAACATCTATTCCAGAAGCATGGATTGGAATATAAATACCAAAAGGGATGCGATTCTACTGTCCATCTATCAACTCTGATTCCACAGCAAGTCTTGTAGACAAAAAAGTGGATGTGGTTCAACCATCCACTTTCCTATCTTCCCCTGACATGGGGGCATACTTATCATTAAAAATCGAATGCTCCGACCATCTAGCATAAAGCGGGAACGACACGACCGTTCATGCATCAACACTTATCCCCGGCACGGGACCTATAACATAATCTTATACGGATGCACTCCAACCCAGCAAGACAAGATTTCTTCCTTGATTAGACAGGGAGATGTAGATTCGCAAAACGGACCTAGCTGAACGTCTTATTCTAAATGGATGTGATTACCCATCCTACCGCAAATGAACGTGACACGACCGTTCATCCGCTAACTCTAGCTAATGATCTGGCGAGTTGCGCTTGCAACGTGGACGGATGTGACCCATCCATCTGCCAATCAACTCCTTCCTCCAATTCAGTAGGAGAAACATCAAATTAAAGTTGCCGCAATGTGACCGACTACACTTCGACTTCCGCCATTGACTAGTGCCAGAGGAATTAATCGAGGAAAATGCGGTTGACCATTTTCGCTACAATTCTTAGCCCCCAGAGTGGGGACAGAGGTATAAACATCAAATAGCTATGACTATTGTCCCTTCAATTTCCTCTAGTCCCCAGAGTGCGACTGCGACCATAGACAGATGAAGAATGTGATTCGACCATTCATTCACCAACTCCGACCTAAAATCGACGAGAGGAGTATAAACTCGCTACAGATGCAATTGGACCGTCCACAAACTAACTCTGCTAACCCAAGACTAGGGGCAGAAGAACAAATCGTTGAAAGAAGAGAAATGAGACTCGCTACATTGCTAGCTATTCAGATTCCTTTACAACTTAAGGCAACGACTGCAAGGAGGCCTTAATGCTAACCAATCAGAATGATGCTCGAAGTTACGAGAAGCCAATTATATCGTACCGCCGGATCGATGGGCAATATCGATCTGCACATTTCATATTAAACCAATGGATCGATAGGCAATGAGGTTCGTACATTCTTCATTGTGTCGCTAAATCGACGGCCAATATCGATCCTCTTCGACTACAATTCGATGTGACACGAGCGCCCATCGAATACCTACGACCACCAGAGCATGGATAGAACCACGAATGATTGTGACTTGACCATTCATCCTCCTTCGCCTTCCTTCGATCCGCCAGGAAGAGCATGAGACTGGATGAGCATGACTTGACTGCATTTGAGCTAATTTTGTCCATAGATCTGACGGGAGAACGTAAATCAAAACGGACGTGGTTGATCACCCAACTCCGAAAGAATGCAATGCGATCATTCATTCTTCGACTCTTACCATGATCCGACTAAACGAGCTTTTCACAACGAGTGCAACAGAACTGTCCACGCACCGATTCTTACCCTCGATCCGACAAGGGAAGCATCAATCCTAATTGGATCTTACTGGACGATTCACTCTTCAATTTTTTCCTGGAGTATGACGACATAAGCAACAAAGTGAATGTCGATGAGGCAACGAAGTATTCTACCTAGAGGAAAGAACTAGGACAGAATGCAGAATATGGCACGGCTCGACCTTCCATCGGTTAACTCGATATCACGGTTCAATGGGATAGAGTGCGAAATTAAAAAGAACATTATCTACCTTGCTGCTTATCGAGATATTCCCCAGACTTGGGGGCATGCACGAGAAATGAGATGAATATAATTTGATCTTTTATCAAAAAACTCTAGCTCTTACAACTTGGACTACAGTATAAACACAGTAGAAGCTAGGCTCGATCATTCACACAATACACCCATCAACCCAAGACTGGGGACATGAATGTGATCATCCAAGAGCTGGATACAACTACTCAACCCAATAGCTTGTGCCTAGTATTTATAACAACTTGACGTTACGGCCGAAATGATGCTTAGAGATAGAATCCTCAGATCGATGCCTAGACTTATGGGCAATTGATCATCATTCCGACCCTTCTAATGAGCAATGGATCGTGAGTACATTGAATGGAAAACGCATTGCTTGGAAACACATATAGATTCAAACTCGTAGTTGGAGCCAGCTATGCAGCAGCACACAATACAGGGCTAAACTTTACTAAGCCTTTGATTTAACACACCTATAAGGCTAATCATTTACCATTGCAAATAAGCACATGGAGTGTATACAACCCATCACGAGTATTGTAGATCAGATCACAACTCTGCGCAATGATTGTGCAAGAGTCGACTGCATTGCTCCAGGTGAATTTGATATGTTCGCTTGGACTCAATCTCATGTGTATATATGGACTCTCACCCACCATTAAGAACTCTGCATTAAGTGTCAACCCGCTGCATGTTTCGGTGAATAAAAACGAAGCGACGTGGATCTAGAAAGATCTACTGCACTTAAGGAGAAGGCGAATCTACTCAAAATCAATAGGTTTATCTACGATGCCCTCTACCCAAAATGAGTATTCATTCCTTTGCTTATGAGAGAAACAAAAGGAGAGTGGAGAACGTGCGCCGACTACTCAGATTTGCACGAGGCATGGCAACGCATAGCTTTCCACATCTAATGATCAACCAACTAATAGACTCAACCATCATACATGAATTACTCTTATCCATGGATGCAAACTCCAAATACAATCAGATACTGAAACATGTCCCAGACTAGAAATACAACTGTTTCATTACCGACGTGAGCCTATAGTGCTATGCTGCATTCCTTGGATTCAAACTTGAGAACGCTTATGCTACTTACCAAAGGACAATTAACAAATTATTCGAATATCAAATCGGCCGATCAATGAGAGTATATGTAGTTAACATGCTTGTGAGATCACGACCATCAAAAGACCATATCGATGACTTAGCAAAGATATTCAGTGCTCTCCAACAACTCCATAATGAAACTTGATCCTTTGAAATGCTCTTTGAGCACTGTATAGGAAGAATTATTTGGTTCCGTCATCAATTCTCGTAGGATTGAGGCTAATGTCAGAAAATGCTGAAGATCAAAGTCACCCATGTAACGAGGAAACCAAGCAGCTCTGATAGATCGCTCAAAGAGACCTTTCATTTTATCCAAGCCGTTGGATCATGAAGATCTATACCTCAAATGGGTCATGTCAACACACGCCATAAGCATTGCAATGCTATGTGAAGATAAACTAATCCAAAGACCAGTATATGATGAAAGCTAGCTATTGACAAGCTTATCCCGTTAATGTTTGTACCGACCGACCATTACGATAGGTCCAATGGCAACCTTAAATGTCTGAAAGGTTACTCAAATGGAATAAAGAAGCTAAGTATGAAGCCTCGGTCACCACGCTAAGACTTGCAAAAAGAATAGGAATGGAAGCTTTACATATCTTATACGATTTCTGCTTAATGTGCCAAGTCAGTGAGGACTATCTGACTAGGGGGCAACGTCTTTCTCTTTATCTCAATTGGATCCTAGAGATACTAGCCGACTTCTAGTATTACACCACTATACCAATCCTTAGAGAACGAAACAAAAAGGACGAATCATTGGCCGAGCTAGCCAGTTCTGGGGATGTGCAACAAATAGACTTTACCCCAGTAGAAATACTTATTATTCCAAGCACTGATAGATGAAGATCGACTAGATTTTAGAAATGGATCCATGAAAGGGGTCATGGATGACTCCTATCAAAGGCTATCTACCGTGGGGAATTCTTCTTGAATAGGCGAATGAGAGATGGCATATCCTTCGCGAACAATCACTGCATGATTATGTCTGTATCATTCGACTCCATCGACAGAAAGCATTACACTTGTATCCATCAATCCAAGATCCAGTATTACATATCCATTGATACGAAGCATACATTCTAACATCCCAAATTGGTCCAGGAGAGGATCGATACAAAAGGAAGGACTTAAAACAACCATCGAACGTTGTTACAACTCAAATTTCACTTCGATCCAGGAGTGGATCGATACAAACTCAATCCAAACAAAAACTAAAGAACTTGATGACGACCCGCAAATATGCAAACATGAATAGGTGTCAGCCTAACATATGTGCATGTATGCCAAACTAACACTCAATTTTCAAAGTTACCAGAAATTGAATGCTTACCTGATGACAATCAAAATGATGAACAACAAATCGCTGGTGTTCAACACTCAGTTACAACAAAACACTTCATGATCATTGACAATCAACAGCCTGACATCTACGTCACTGAAGATCAACCAAAGGCAACATCTTTTGACGAAAAGATAACAACTACTCAGTGAATTAGATAGAACTTTTTAGAATGAAGATGGCAGCTTTTCAAAGCACGTCATGTTCACACAAGATGTACTTTGGGGGGCAAATGTTATCCCGCCTTTTGGCAAGGCCGTGACACCAAGAACTTGACTAGAAACCAAGGATGGTTCGTCCTGGAGATCGTTGATGCATAGGTCTGCTATGGATGTCGGTAAAATTTTTCCGAGTCCAGATCGAGCTACAATTGATATGACATGACAAGAAAAGCTAATAAAGCCAACATTCCAAATTTCAAGTCAATCGGAGTTGGTATGCTTAAGATATTGATCAATCACGGTTGAGAAATCCAAACTTGCATCGATCATAACTCAAGATCTACAAGTCCAAATGCCACCATATTTTCACAGTAGCTTACTGGCAACATGGGGAATGTTCACGCCAAATTTCAGCTCAATCGAATCAAATCTTGATCGATTCGAAGTTGCTTCGTATCGATCACGGACCAACTTGCATCGATCATATCTCACAATCCACATGTCCAAATGCTATGAAATTTTCACAGTATCTTACTGCCAACATGAGGAATGTTCTTACCAAGTTTCAGCTCAATCAGATCAAATCTTGATCGATTCGAAGTTGCTTCGTATCATCACAGACCAACTTGCATCGATCATATCTCACAATCCACGTGTCCAAATACTATGAAATTTTCACAGTATCTTACTGCCAACATGAGAAATGTTCTTGCCAAATTTCAGCTCAATCGGATCAAATCTTGATCGATTCGAAGTTGCTTCGTATCGATCACGGACCAACTTGCATCGATCATATCTCACAATCCACATGTCCAAATGCTATGAAATTTTCACAGTATCTTACTGCCAACATGAGGAATGTTCTTGCCAAATTTCAGCTCAATCGGATCAAATCTTGATCGATTCGAAGTTGCTTCGTATCGATCACGGACCAACTTGCATCGATCATATCTCACAATCCACATGTCCAAATGCTATGAAATTTTCATAGTATCTTACTGCCAACATGAGGAATGTTCATGCCAAATTTCAGCTCAATCGGATCAAATCTTGATCGATTCGAAATTGAGTTCGAATCGATCCCGGAATGGGCCCCAATTTCCTAAGGTCGGGCGTGTGGGCCCCCTCACGTGCCAGAAGCGGTCTTCCAAATTTTCAGCGAAATATCAGCCTCCAGCACTTATAAATAGAGCCCCTGGTCATTCAGAAATGGGATTGGAGAATTTTAGAGATAAAGCATGCCCGGACGCTGCCAGAATCACTCTATATCGTCTTCACTGCTGCTGATTTCGAATTTAAGTTTATTATCTGCAGTACTTCGCTCTAAAAAACTTGTAATCTTCAAGAATTAATCAATAAAGTGATAAAACTTCATAGTGGACGTAGGCGATACGCCGAACCACTCTAAAACTCTGTGTTTCTATGCATTTTCTTATATGTTTATTGGTGTGTTTGTTAGATCTGCTTCATTTTACAAATTTTCTCTTTATTTTATCTCTTCAAACATAACCGAAGAGTGTTGTGCCCAATTTTAGTGCAAACAATATAGTTGTTATTTTCATTCTTAAATCATATTAATGTAAATGAAGAAAAGTGGTTACTAAATAGAAATTTAATATAAGAGTTTTATGGAGAACATTTTAAAATACAAATAAGTATAATTAATATATTTGTATAACTATTATAAGTGTGTAGTTGGGATTTTATAAATTTAGTAGACAAATATAAGAGGAAAGAATAAATATAATTAAGTAAGATTAATTTAAGATAAAATTTAAACATTTAAAATATAAGACAATTATAAAAGCCAAATTTTGAATATCATATAAATAAACATAAAAACAACTGTAAGCTAAGTACATACAATACATAAATATATTAAAATAAGAAAGTATTAATAATTATTTCTTTAAACATTTGAAAGTATTTATAAGATATTAAACATTTGTAACAAATTTGGCATGCATGAGAATATAAGTGTGAGTTAATAATAAAGAAATTTAACAAGTGGCAAGTGCATTAATTTCTAATAACAAAAAAGAAGAAAGAAATCAGGGTGAATTTTCTTTTCACTTCTCAATTTCCTCCTTTATCTTCGTCTTATAAAACAAAAACCTAGAAAATGGAAATCAGAAATAAAATCCTCAACCTGGATTCCAAAATCTGAAACAAGAACAAACATTTAAGCTTAAATTCAAATTCAAATCAGGAAGTAAGACAAGGATCAACCCAAACATTTCAGTGTTTCAACTATTTCAAGATTAATGCAACACAGATTCAAAATCAAGCAGAAGAAAAACAAAGAAGATTCAACTCAAACAAATGACAACAGACAATCTTCAAATATTTCAAAACAAAGGATCAACTGAGTTCCAGTGTTAAATCAGAACCTGACTTCTCTGTTCAAAGCAGGTGAGTGATCTGACCTATTTTACGCTGTTCTTTTTTTTGAATTGCCTGTGAATAAACCCAACTTTGTTTTTATTTTAAATCTGGGTGCATGAATGAACCTTAGAAGCTTGATATAAAATTGTTGCATGATGATGTATTATATATGTATGAATGTAAAACTGTGCGCATGTATTAAGGTATCAGCGTTCTTCTCTGTTTAACAGTACAGAGTTCAAAATTTAGATCAAAATCCAAATTTTCTTAATCTAGTCTATGATAAGCTTAGGTATTTAATCAAATTATGTTTATTGAAACATAAGCTAAAGTTCAAAATTTATTTTAGAGTTAAATCAGTTTGTAGATTTCTGGAATTTTAAAATTTTACAGTAAAACTTAGAAATGGTCAAAATTTGATCTCAACAATTTAATGTTTCATATATATATTCTGAATCATCATCAAAATCTAGGAATTTTGAAATTAAAAACATGATTTTTAGGCTTGGGGTTGTGAAGGATTTTCGAGATGACCTGAATATGAATTTTCGTCTATTGCCGACGAACGGAGAAGTATCAGTGGTCGCGATCAAGATGGAAGGTTGTGTGAAGTTGGTCGAACGTGGGAAAAATATTGGTAGGGCTTATTATTGGCCATGGTGGTCGGAATTTGGGAGAATAGGGTTTTGACATTAATTTGGGTGGTCTGTGATCTCGAGACTGTTGCATCATCATTTGAGCAACGGGGACGATCGCGATAGGGGAAATGGGTGCTCGGGGTCGAGACGATTCGATGGTGAAGACGACAGGTCAATCAGGGTCGGGTTCGTCGGCATTGGAAGGCTTTCCGTTCGAAGTATGGTTCTATTTTTGGCTTTTGTGCTCAAATTCGATTGCAAGTAATGTTCTAGGTGATGCGATGCTTGTTGAAGGGCTTTGGTGATGTGTGGGTGATCTCGGTGACGGCCAGAGGTGATGGAGGTGGTCATGCATGTGCACGCGTGCACCAGCATATCTGGAATTTGGGTGGGTTAGTGTAGGCGATGATTTTCGTGATGATCTCGAGAAGTTTTCTGTGGGTTACTCGAAGCAGTTGGGTTTGTGATGTGCTTGAGTGTGGCTCGGGGATTGATTGGATTTTTTTCTCGATTGGCTCGGGAATAATTGTTTGGGCCAGAATTTTTGTAAGCTAAAGTAAATAAGTTCTAAAGCTTATCCAAAGGTGGGTATGTTTCAAAAGTAAATATAAACCAGGTTTTTAAAACGAGGTATTAGCAAAGTTTTAAACAAATTTCCAAAGTTTAAAAATGTTATTCAAATTTGTTGTTTTAAGGTGTACTAAAGTTGTAATTAAATAATTTGTACAAATTATTTAATGTATTAGGATGGATAATTGATTAATTAATTTAAGGTTAATGAATTTGTGAAATCAAATTTAAAGATTGATGATTTAATGTAATTAATTAATGATAATTACTGTAGCTTAGAGATAATTGTTTAATGTCATTAAGTAAGGTGGAAAATTAATGATTTATTACTAAGGTAATTTGTTACTTAAAGTAATTAAAAGATTTATTGATATAGTTAGTAATTAAAGGATAATCACTTAATTAATCAGTAATAATAATGAAGGTAATTACTTAATGCCAGTAATTAAGATAGGTAATTAATGGGTAATTACTAAAGGTGTTTTATTTAATGGTAATTACTTAATGGGAAAAATTAAGGGTTAATTACTTAGTACAATGAGTTAAAAGTTTGATTAATTTGTGAAATTAATGAGTGTGAATTAATTAAAGGATAATTAGTCAATGTGATTGTCGGAAAATCAAATTTGGGTAATTAAGTAAGATGGTAATTAAAGGTTAATTGAGGTGACAGGTTTGAGAATAATTAATTTGTGTAATTAATGAAGGGCAAATTACTTAATGTAATTAAAGAATGATTAATCAAAAATGATTAATCAAGATGAATGATTAAGGGATGATTAATTAATTTAATATAATTAATTAATGTTAAACAAGCAAGATTTATAAGTATTAAGTAATTAATTTAATTCATTGGTAGATGATTAAATTAATTAGAAATGGTATGACTAATTTATCTTGCTTATGGATGATTGAATGATATGTGAATTGGATTAATTGTCATCCCTGGTATATGATCGTGATGCTATGTGATATGAAATGCTTCTGTATTATGGTATATTGGGTTGAACAGTGATAATTTGGTAATCTATGGTAAAATGCCATGTAAAGTTTAATTTTTGTCCTAACGTCTTAGGATGCAGGGAAACAGGTTGGAGGGATCCAACTGGATTCCTCAAAACATTTTGATTTGTTTTCAAAATTGTGTGTTGATTATTTACAATCTGTGTGTGATTATTTGCGATTGAAACCATTGAAAGCTAAAATTTAGCCGAATATATTTTTCGTATCGTAAGATACCAGAAATAAATAAAATTGGATTTTAAATTTAAGTAGAAAATCTTTAGTGAAATCCTATTGAATAAAATTCCAAAATATGGAAAAAGATTTAATAAATGGATTTCAAGTAATATTATTCAAAAGGTGAATAATTTATTCTTAAAAATACGGATTTTGAATAATTTGGAAGAGATAAAGGAATTTATTTTAAAAATAAATTAGGAAATTGATTTGGTGTTGAAAAGAATAAATCTTTGGGAAATCCATATGAAAATTGATTTGGTGTTTGATTGAAAATCGAATTGGTGTTGAAGTAAATTCAGAAATCAATTTGGAATTTGATTTGGTGTTTAAAATAAAATTTGGAAATAAATTTGAAAATTGATTGGGTGTTGATAGTGAATATTCAAAAATCGATTTAAAAATCATATATCAGTGAATATTTGGGAATTTAAATCCACAATCATTGGGTTATTTTTTAAGAGCGTGGAAAGGAATTTACGAATATGGAACGTAAATTTAAAATAAATCCAGAAAGATTTATAAATTGATTTGAATGAACTATTTTAAAATGGAAGGTGTACTTTCCCTGGAAAGCCGAGTATGTTTTCAAAGTAGCTTTCGAATATAAATTAAAAGTTCTAGGTTTGGTTTTAAAAGAATATTTTGGAGAAATTATTTTCTTAAGTTATTTTGAAAATCTTTAAAGTAAGGATTTATCTAATTAATTATAGAAGTGATTCTTTTAAAGATCAAATTGATATTTGTTTTAGAAAATGGGTATTTAAAATAGTTATACCCTATCTACTAATTTTATTTTAAAGTTAGTTTGGACTTGAAATTTTATATGAGACATTTATATAATATTTTCATAACTAATATTTAAATAAATCTTTTAAAATAGTTTTATCCAAATGTTTCCAAGTATATATATTTTGGATAAGTGATTTAAAGTATTTTAAAGTATTTAAACTCGGCAGACTTTCAGTGGAAATAAATAATATCGGGAATCTTATTCCGCGGGTGAAAAGTGATTTGAAATTTGTTTTCAAATGGTTGAAGTGTTAAAAATATATATCTTCGAAGATATTTTGAAAATAATAACTGGGAAATTATTTAGATCTTAGTGATTGTTGTGAATATTTATTGATAGTTAAATAACCGACTATCAATATTGGCCTTTAAATGGCATTTGAATGTCAATGCGACCGGGGGTCGGATTCCAAATGGATATTCGAAACCCACATCAAATCTTTGTGATTGTGATGGATCTTTTATTCAAAAGATCAAAATGGAAATTGTTGTGATTTGTTTGAAATTTGATTGAACACTTATTTTTAATAAACGCTCATTATTCGGATTAGCTGGAAGAGGACTTTGTGTCATAAAACCCATTCCGAATAATGATACGACGAAATGTGATTGCATTTGAAGACGGTGTTGAATACCGGGTATTCTCGAAAGCGGAAGGATTAGCTATCGAATGTCTCTGCACCGGGTTACTCCGGTATAGAGATTTTATCAACCTTTATGATGGGGTTTCTGGACGTGATTAGTGAATATCCGGATTTGCAAGGGCTTCGTTTGAAGTGCCTTCGGTTCCGTTCGATCCTGGAACGGACTTGTATGGATGTGTGTTTGACATTACACTTTGAGATATAAAGATGATTTCTATCAAATACATTTCTGTTGGTGGCGGAAAATTTATTCTCTTAGCTTAACACCCTTCTTTGAGACGTACGAGCATAGAGGGTATGTAGTTGATGGTTATTAGTGATATACTCCCAATTCGGTAATGTGGCATACGAAGTGCTGCTGATCATTTGTTGATCAAAGCATGACTTTGTGAAAAGTGTAGCTTTATGGACAAGACTTCGTCGGACCTCACACCCCGGAAATGGTCGAAATAGGAAAGATGCGGCAAGGTTATGAGGGTCGCGCCCTTTAGGATATGTCATTTCCTTCTGGAAAAGGGTAATATCATGGTATGGAGCCCAAATATTTAACCTATGTGGTTGCTGTAAATCTATTATGTAACGACCCGCTATTTTGGACCATTCAAATCGAAAATAAAACCATACATGTCCGACTTGAATAATTCAAAATAGCGAATTGTTAATTAAAATTTGGCAAAACTCAGCATATACGGTAAATAAATCTACCGCAGAATCACAGACACAGAGTAATATAAAATAATGCAGCGGAATAGATAAATAGTAGTTCATGAAGCTGCTATATAAATAACAGAGTTAGAAATAAAAATACAACAGAATATCTCAAATACAGTGAAGTCTCCAGTACGAACAGATGTCCTCTCCGAACGAATCAACTGAATGAGCTGAAAGCTGAATCAATAGTTGGATCCTCAAACGAAGCTCCAAACTCCAAAGGCGAGTCTCAAATGCTGTATCGCTTAGTCTGACCCAAGCGCAAAGCAAAAACACAAAACACTCGAGTCAGGATTAACATTCTTATATCAATAAATCCAACTTAAGTGAAATATCAACTGAAGTACAAATAACTTAAGGATGTTTGGGATAACCATCCTCTAAGGGTCCATGGAACTATCTACAAGGTAGAAATATACACTATAACACCGTGATCATTCAATTTTATTTAGACTTCAAAATCAAAACATCATTTCCCTTTCAAATATATCAATTTTCCAAGATAGTGTATATATATATTAAATAATTTATAAAGTAAAGTATTTGAAATTTCCTCAACTACACAAATTGATTCTAATCAACTCAAGTTCCAAATTCCCATTTATTCAAAGCTCAATTCATTAATTCAATTCAGCTCCCAATAACCATTTAAACTTTCGTTATATTCAAAGCTTTAATAATCAATATTTTAAAGTTAAATCTAACAGTTTCATATAGATCTTAATTTAGCTTCATCATTATTATTTATTTAGGAAATATCCACTTAACAAGTTCAATATCATTTAAATAGCCCTTGATTTCATTTTACAGAATATTTCCTTAAATTTATTTAAACTTAAAATATCCATTTAATCCCTTTTACCAAAACCAAGTTATAAAATCATATCTTAAATCCCGAATTCAATAGTTTCAAATCGATTTAATTGAATATAATTCTTAATTAAATACCATTTCCAATTAATTCAACTTTATCTTCTCAAATCTAGCTTATTCAAAATTTTAATAAATCTAATTTTAAATATAAATTTAAACGAATCCTTAAACATATTATATGTATTAAATCAATCTCAATTAGATTAAATATTATTGTTAGGTCTATAATAAAAATTTCATTTTTATACATATAATATTCTAAGAATCAGTCTTTATTAAAACTATATTTTTCTTTCCCAAACCATGGAAATTATTTTCAAAACATTTATATATATATGGACCAACGATGTCTGTATATAATTTCCTACGCTATGGTCAAGGGATACAGATATTTATCATTTCAATCCGGAATTTAAATATACGGGTAGATATCACTTCGACCCGCAATTCCAAATTCAATTTAATTGAAAATCGCTTGGGTTTATCATTTCAACCCATAACGAAATTCTCCTATCCAAAAGTCCGTTCGGGCATGTATCATTTCAACCCATAGTGAATTCTAAACTACAGGGAACTTGCAGAGTGATAACAGATAATACAATAAAATAATAGGCATATATCATCAATAAAAATATAATATAAACAACAGGATATGGTGTCATATCCCAAAGGTGAACCGTTACAGAAAATAGCATGTATATAACAATTGAAATGACTACAGCATCATATTTCGATTGTCGTTTCAATTGAAATCAAATTTAATAAAATACAAGAACGTTAATCGTGAGTGATTGCTCACCTTTCGAGGCTAGAGGAGAACGATAATGAGGTCAGTCATGGATCCCATGTAACGACCCGATATTTTCAACCATCCACATCCATTATAAGTGTATAGGTAGACACTCATGCCGGAATTGAATTGCTCAAAATACCGCGTTGTAATTAAAAATTTGGCAAATCTCAGAATATACAGTAAATAAAAATCACAGATCACAGACACAGAGTAATAATAATGCAGCGGAAGTAAAAAGAGATAGTAGTTCATGAAGCTACTATATAAAAATATCAGAGTTACATAAAATACAACAGAGGAAATAAAGTACAAAAGAAGTCTCACTTCATAGATGTCAACTAATACAAGAGCTGAAAGGAACAACAGATTTCAAAAGATAAACTTGACAAGTAGATAATCTCCAGCGATTCCAATCTCCAGAAAGTGAAAATCTAAATCTGTGAATAACTCAGGCTGATCCGAGCGTAAATAAAAATACAAACACTCAAGTCAGGACATACATACTTATACAATGTAAAACAACTCAAGTGAACTGTAGTAAAGATACAAGTAACTTAGAAGATGCTTGGGACCGCCCATCGTCTAATGATCCGTTAAACTATTTACTATGTAGTATATTGCGCTTTATACAGTAGTGTCTAATTAGTAAAGTATAATCACATAGAAAATAGCGTTAAGGGGATAGTGAACCTTAACGCGGTCGGATCTTTAAAACCAAAATCGTAGTGGGCTCGATATAAGGCTATGACACGGCACGCGAGGCAATGCCAGGGTGGATACAACGTTTGCACTCCCGGACCGGTGGTGACGGTAAGCCAGCAGCTTCCGTCCACCTCGAACAATACCCCCGAATCAAAGTGGTGCCACCGAATCGAATCACGACAGTAATAGAATGGTTTCCGATGGAGCATGCTCGATGAAAGGGTGCGACCCTTTGTGTAGCCCGGTATAGCTCCTGTTTTAGTCATATATGCCAAATCACGGGAGTTGGGTCCACGTAATATACCTCGAAAACGTCGCCACCATCCTACTTCATTCTGGAATCTCCACCGCGTATACAGTTGTTAAAGTGGTTTTCGGTATTGGCCGGCTATAAGACAATATCCGATCCCGGTCTCTTTAACAACCAATCGTTATTATAACCCGTAGTTATAACCTTTTAAAACAATATTTATACTTCAAAATAAAATATTATTTCAACCCAAATCTTTATCAAAATAAAGATTAAATCATTCCAAAATATCATATCTTTCGGATCTTCTTTTCAAATCATTTTAATATCAAAATATCATATCTTTCAAAACTCCATTTTCAAACCATTTTAATATATCAAAATATCATATGTTTTCAAAACCACATTTCAATCATTTAATATATCAAAGTATCATATCTTTTGGAAACCACATTCATTTCAAATCATTATTCTCAATTTAAAATATCATTTCAATCCATATTTCAAAACAGTATATATTCCAAAAATCATTTTTAATCATTAAAATGAAGTTATTATGTTTAATAATTAAATTATTAAATTTCCAAAATTTTCGACTTCCAAAGTTCATTTATTCACTTAAGTTTATCAAAGCAGTGAAAATTCACTTTTCGTGGCATTTAGAAAACGCTATGGAAAAATACATTCAAAACAGTTCAATTTAACAAAAGACAACATTTTAAAATGTTGTAATAGGGTTTACTTAAATTTCGAATAAACTTAGTTAAATTCAACAATTTATAGCACTTACAAAAATTGCTATAATAGCTTTTAATTCAATTTAGCTTTTTAGTTCATTATCATCAACTACAACATTTTCAAATGCTGTAATATCATCTACATTGTAATTAATAGCATTTCAAAAATACAGTCAATTAACTTCAAATATTCAATATAATTTCTCAACCAATTATATTTTTATTTAAAACATTTTTAACTTATAAAATCATACACTCTCACATTTATAACATCATTTAATTTTTCCTCAAGTTCATGATCTTATAAAGTTAAATTTCCATTCAAAAATCAAGATTTAATAATAATTCACTTATTAAATTGCAATGTTCAATTTTAAATCCATTACATTGAATTTCAACTTAACACTTAAGTTCAAATTCTCAAATATAACTTAATTTTATTTTTATTTACTTAACTACAAATTCACTTTTAAGTCAATTTCATTAATTTCTAATTTTAGTTATATTTCAAAATTTCAACTTAAAATATTCTTTCATTTCACATTTCAAATTTGTTAAAAATCATTAATATGATATAAAATCACTTTTAATTCATTTAAATTCAAATTATCATAAATTTATCATAATTTCATATTCAATTTAATTTCCAATTATAATTGAATTAAATTTTCCAAAATAACTTACGTTCAAAATTTTCTAACTTTTCATTAATTCATTTCACTTACAATTGTTCAGAAAATCAATAATACTTTACAAAATTTATTTTTTATAAATTTTAAATCAAAATATTATAATAATTACATTTCTAAAATATTTTAAACATTTTAGAAAAACATATTTTAACTACGGGCCTGTATATAATTTTCTACGCTAGGTAAAGTGATACGGGTAATATATCATTTCAACCCCTAATTTACAAAGAAAAATCCGAGTTTTATCATTTCAAACCCGCAGTCCCAAGTAAAAAAATTAAATTTGAAAATCATTCAGGCCTATTATTTCAGCCCATCACGATTTTTCCCTATTCTAAAGTCCGTTCGGGTATGTATCATTTCAACCCATAGTGATTCTAGTCTACAGGGAACTTGCAATGGTAATAAACAGATATGAATGAATAGTAACAACATATATATAATAACAGATGATATGACATGAAATTTAACAGGTTTAACATCATATATAAATAATCACAGTCAGTTATAACATCACATAAAATTCTACACATTCAATTGTTGTTGTTTCACAACTGCATAAGTATAAACGTCGTGTGAGTTTTACTCACCTTTTATGGCTGGAGATTTCAATACCAATGACACAACTGATTCCAGAAGGCACGATGTAACATCCCGCCTTTTCGCACACTTTAAACCGACACACGTGCCAATTCAAAGCATACGCAAGGGCGGATTGTTATGGGGTAAATAAGAAAAACAGAGATAGAAATAAAAACAAAACAGAATCTCACAGCGGAAGGATAAAATATAATAATAAATATACAGTTCAAAACAGTTTACAAACACTTGATTTGCTTTATACAATAAATATCAGAGTTACACATACCAATACAATCAATGCAGCGGAACAGTATGAGTGTGGTGCAATACTATATATAATAATAATACGACTCCTTCGTCTTCGTCCTTCAAAGCTAAAGTCTTCGATCCTGAAACGCTCGGACTGACCCGAGCGAATTTGAAAAGATAAAAACACTCGAGTCAGACTAAAAGATCTTATGTGAGTTAAATTAACAGAAATAAATATGAGTACAGTAACTCAAGAGATGTTCGGGATTTACATCTCCTAAGGATCCGTTAAACTATTTACTATGTAGTATATTGCGCTATTATAATAGTGTCTATTCATAAAATAAACTTACTTTTAAATAGCGTTAAGGCTTTACATTTTCCACCTTAACACGTAAAATGCCAATAGTCTATACAGTACCGTAATACCTCCTGATCGGGAGGCTACCAGAGGATACTCCATAGGTACGACACAAATAGAAACTCGTAGTAAAGGCTCGGTATGGTAGGTGACACGGCACAACTAGGCAATGCCAGGTTAGATATACCAATTGCTATCCAGGCTGGTGGAAACGCGTAGCTGCAGTTACCGCCCACCTCGGACTAACTCCCCAAAATCAAAATATAGAAGTGGCCACAGAATCAATCCAAGTCAAAGTATAATATCGAAGAGGAGGGTCCGATCAGAGGAATGACCTCATTGGCCTGAGAATCGCTCCTGTTTTAGCCACCTTATGCCAACTCACGGGAGTCGGGTCCACGTATTTACCTTACAGGAAACGTCGCCACCACCTACTTCATTGTGGAATCTCCACCGCGTACACGGTTAGTCAAAGTGGTTTTCGGTATCGACAGAGAGTATGTCCATATCCGATCCCGGTCTCTTTGCCAACCCATCGTTATTATAACACCGCGGTCATTTAAAAATAGTTTATACCTTAAAACCAGAATATACATTTCCATTTTAAAATTATGAATACGATATCATTTTAAAACCCAAAACAACATGATATCATTTATCCCAATTATAAATCTTTTCCAAAAATCATAATGCTTTAAAATTTATAACGTCTGAAAGCCAAATATCCTTTCAAAGCATAATATTTCGAAATTCATAATTTAAAACCATAACTTCTAAAACTTGAATGGTTTGGATATTCAACGGTATATAAATTAAATGGTTTAACTTAAATGTTACTTTATAAAGAAAATAGTTCTCATGGCTTTACAAATACATTTCTTTATTAAAGTCTAAACCAAAATTTATATTATCTCTCTCAAGTTCCAAAACCACTTCAATTTATTTATATATACGTATATCCATTTTGAGTAACAATATTTCAAACTAAAATTGGATTTTATTCTTTCAACAGATCAATTGTTCTATTAATTGGTCTTGAATATTCACACATAAAATCCATAAATAGTAAGACTTCAATTTCTAGTAATAAAATATATATATTTTCCCAATTCAAATTATACTAGAATATTCATTTCAATTTATTTTGGGAAAAATCCAATTATAAATATCATATCTTAAAATTTCCAAACTTAACATTTAAACATATGATATAAATTATTAACTCCATTTTCTTAATTTTCTTCCATTTTTAATAAAGATTTTTATACACCTTTTAATTTCAAAATTTTCAACTTCATATGTATATATATATGGAAGAAAATATTTATACAATATAAAATTTAAGATTATTATAAACCGTATTCCATCCAAACCATAGAAATCACATTTAAATAGTTATATATATACCGCGGTGCCTGTATATAATTTTCTATCCTATGGTCAAGTGATACGGATATTTATCATTTCAATCCGCAATTTAAAAGATATAAAATTTTGCGGTTGTATATCATTTCAAACCACAATCCCGAATGAAAGGAAATATGCATGATAATTTGCAATTTAATGATATACAATAAACATCCATTCATCAACATCATCCATCATCCAAATCGCAATCATAAATCAATATCAATCAATAACAATATTATTTTTGGTACTACATAACAGGTAATACTGGCAATTTTATTCAAATTAAATTTAACAGCTATTAATCTACAGTCTATATTCAATAATAAATTATATAACTGTTAACTAGCAGTTCATATCCAAACAAATAAATTTTAACTGTAAATTTATACGCAATAAATTAATTAAATTAACAGTTAAATTTAATAAATGCAATTCCACAGATATGAATAAAATAAACATGCCAAATACTCATAAATAAATTTCTATTCATTTCTAAAATTAATTTAACAAACATAAAAGCTTCTAGTAGTTGTGAGTGGGTTAAAACACTCACCTTTTGAATTTAAATCGAATTTAAACCCGATTTAAACCCAAAAATTCTCCCGTCTCAGAATTCGTCCAAACCAGCGTCATCAGATCCAAAATTAAATTTCGATCCTAACAAAAAAAATCTCGTGTCAATCGGATAACGTATGCGAGAGTTATGCGATTAAATGCAGGTTGAAATCAATTAAAATAAATAATCAAAATGACACACATTCCACCTACCTAATAATTTCATCCACGTAAGCACGTTAACTCCTCTCCTTCCCCACAGTGAAACGCGCTTGACCGAGCTCCCAGGCAACCCGTTCGCACGAAATAGTTTGACACCCATCTTTGACCACGCCCCAGCGCCGCCTCAGGCCGCCATCGCCACGCCGACCACCACCGTTGACATCCCCTTGCCGAGCCGCACCTACACCCTTTGACCGGCCTCCCTAGGTGACGTGCGCCGCCGCCTTGCACCCATAGCCGAAAACCCTAATCCAATTAAAGCCGTCGATCCAACCATCGAAACGCCAAACAAAATACATAGATGCGCTCCCCATCGTTCATACTACAATACCCAGAAATGTTTTCCCGATCCGACAACTTTTGTTGCGACGATGATGTGAGGCCGAAAATGATTTGAATATTTCTGGATAAACGATGGCTCCAATCGAAAAACGGATCACACCAGTAGATTACTCGTATCGAAAACATCAACATATATTTTTTCAGAATTTTTAGAGAACTTTGAATTTTCATCTTTGATTTGCAATTTGAGATTGGATCTGAAATGCATCCATTGAGGAAGAGAGAAGATTGAAGAAATGAGCGTACAACAGAAGGGAATAAAAATGGGGCTAGGGTTTATAACTGTATATTTATAGTTAGGGTTGGGTTAGAGCGTATAGACTAGAAGGATGAACGTACGCAACAAACTATGGCCCAAAAAGCCCGTTTAGCCTCCGGAACAAAATTTATTAAACCCATATATCCAAATAGGTATTTTAAAATATTCTGAACGCGATGGAAAAAGTTTCACGTCCAAATTTGATCGTATGAAGAAGTTATGCTGAAAACAAGATTTCCAAGTTGATTTCAAATTGATTTTAATAAAATTGATTTTCAAGGCGTTTCGCGTCCGTACGATCAAACGACAGGTCCGATCGATACGAAACTTGAAACCCTATAATAATACACCGATACGGATCCGATGAAACTGGTTTCGTCGAAATCCGAGTCCGTGGCCAAAAAGGCTATTTTTAATATTCATTAAATAAATTAAATAAATTATAGAAATCCAATTCTATATGAATATTCTAAAATTGTCCCAATTCTATTGCTTATGTAAATTAAAATCAATTTAAATGATTTAACAAGTTTGGCTGTGAATTAAGATTGACAAGTCTATCAAATTTCAGTATACATTTCTATGCTTCCTTATATTAAGGAATTATAAATTTAATTCTCAAAATCCAATTATTTAATCTTTTACCTTTATACTCTCAACTTAAATCCAAAACAAAGATGCCCTTTAACATGTCTATGTTTTCACTTTAAAATCTACAATTTCCTTTTTAATTCAATAACGTAATAATTTACGTTTAATTCCATTTTATTTGAATAAATACCCTTTGTTGAATTTAATACTCCAATTATAATTTTAAATCTTGCTTTCTAAAGCCTATATCAACAAATGGTCCAATTAAAATAAAATTAGTATTAACCTCACTTTATAGAATTAACTACTGCAATTACAAAACCAAAACTACGCTAACTGCAATAATTTTGTGAATAAATTCGAGATTGATTTCAAAATATCTTAACAACAAATAAGATAGGTAACGAACAATAATTATTGTTATTAAATCTATTTCAAAAAGTCTACACTCAAATATTACCTTAAAGTAAGTCTTATGTTTCTATAAATTTATTCATACTTCCGTTACTATATTAATAATTAAAGTAACGTTCATTCTTAATAGCAACATTATAACTATTCACATATAAAAGAACTCTATTCCCAAATACATTCATTTATATTTTATTTCCTTAAAGTTCTCCTTTATTAACTGGACACATTAACAACCAAAATAATTAATTTAGATTTATTTCAATCTATATCCATTCTTAACTAAATAAAATAATGGTTAACCTAAACACTTGTAATTCTTTTATATTCAAATTCACTTACAACATTTATTAACAAAATGTTGCCATAAGTTTAGATTAAAATTAAATAAATTAGATGAATAGGTAAAACTCTGTAATTATCACCCATTTCCAAAACATATGCACTAATTACTACGTTACTATTAGAATTCATTTATTAATTTACTAGTTAATAACTGTCTTCTTATTCCCTATTTACTACAAAATTTCAAATTCAATTATAGCTTCTCAATACATACAATTACATAGGCAAAACAATTTTATTACTATTTTAAGTCCATTTATTATTGACAACATTCATTAAATTTACTTATCAACACCTATTGCATTGATTTATTCAACGGTCACTTTTAATTAGTTACTACCCATTTTACAATCTAATGTAAATCTTCCACTATTGATTCTTATATTAATAAATCTCATTCTAGGTAATATTTTTATTAATAATTGCAAATTCAACACTTATATTGCTTCCTTATATTTATCTTACACAAAGTGTGCAAATTCACATTATTTAAATCTATTTCCATGTAACTATTAAATTGTTAACATACATTCAATTCCAAATTTTATAGAAAATATATTATCTAAAAACCTTTCTATTCTAAATAACTTTATTCAATGTTAACATTCACCAAATACAATTTACTTCCATAAATATGGTTGCACTTAAATTCAGTTATTATTTCATAAATATTATTTTAATCAACTAATTATGACTTATAACCACAAACACAAATTTTCGTTATTCTACCTATTTCTATATAAACATTTCAATCTGTTAATCTTTAATCTCAGTTACTATATCCAACCCCTACATTTATTCTAAATTAGATTAGAAACATATTAATTTAATTTATTTAATATCATCAAATTTACCGGGTCGTTACAATCTCCCCCACTCAAAACTTTTCGTCCCCGAAAAGGAAAAAGAAGGGAGAAGGAAGAATAAAACAGTGCATCTTATTTCAAATATTAACTTATAACAATAATTTACTAAATTTATTTTCTTAAATAAAATATACCTGTTTATAATCATTATATTCTTTTATACTTAAATTATTAAAGTTGGGAAAATATTTTCAACAAAATTTCTAAGTCCAAAATTTACGGAAAATTTTGGCAGAGTCTCCTTTGTACGGAGAGACTCGGAAGAAAATATAATATCAAAATATAACAAATATATTAAAAATATTCCAAAATATTATATCCCAACACGGGAAAAATTATAAAATAGCGCTTTAAACGTAATCCGAAAATGTACCTATTTGTCGGGCAATACGCTTATTATTAGGGAACCAGAGCAGTAGCAGTGGCTTCCATAGCCTGCATTTCACTTATAAAATCTAAAAGGTTAAATATTTATTTTAAAGTGAACTATTCAAGTGGATTCAATCATTAATCAACCAAACAATTCAACAACCATCAACCTTACAAACAACATACACACACACACAAAGCAATCATTTAATCCATCAAACAAATAGTTGTTTGGGTTCAAACTTGAAATTTGTATGAAATGAAACTAACTATCAAGTGCATCCTTTACTCAACAGTCTTAGATGGAACAAAGATAGATTATTTATTCATCCAACAATTTCAAGCTCCTTACCCCACAATCATAAATCAAACAATACAATTCAAACCAACAACCAAATCAACTTATTATACATTTATTTCATGCTTCAGTGGTTTGATTTTCTTTCTTTCATTTATGAAGGGATTTCTTTATTTCTTACAATTTTCGTTTTCCATTTATTACAAAATTCATTATATTTGCATTCCAATTTATTGACTAAAGTTTATATCATCTATTTATACTACTTACCTTTACTTATATAGTAAAATTTCCAATTTAACTTAAGTTTATACAATTAATTCTCATTAATAACAACAAATTTATTGAATACCTTTATTACCTCAAGCTTCACTTGTAAGATTTCCCCTTACATTTTCTTACTAACATTGCAACTTTTATTATATGGTAAGTTATGTATGTTTTAAGAATGTAAGTGAAAATTTACAAGTTTCTTCTCAATTCCTTAAATTAATATATATTTGTTTTATAAATTACAATTTCAACTTACCTTTAATTTCATTCATTTATTTAATGTTGAAGTTTCTATTATATTTAATAGTAGTAACAATTTAATTACCCACATTCTATTATATTTAATTACAGTAACCCTTTTTAATTACACTTAAATTATTAACCCTTATAACCTGCATTCCTATAAGTGAAAGATTTTACTTGTTCATTAACTATGGATTGCAGTCATTTAATTTTTTTTTTTCTACTTTCCATTATATTAGAATAGTGGAAATTAAAACATACTTAAGTTAATAATCCTACAATCAATTTTTGTTTAGAATTTCACTTTATATACTTAAGTTCATATCACCTATTAATAATACTTAACTTTATTTTTAGTAGAATTTCAATTATAACTTAAGTTTATACCATTAAATTCTTATTTATAACAGTAATTTATTGAGTACTTCATTATTTCCAAAAATTTACTTGTATAATATTCAATTTCAATCCCTTATTTAACATTTCAACTTTTTATATTTGGTAAGTTATTTATGTTAAAGAAAAATGCAATTGAACTTATACAAGTTTTATCTCAATTCTTCTAATTCATTGATTGTTCAATAAATCTTTACCATTACTTATAAGTTAAAATTTTAACTTCCTTTATACTTAGCATTAATTCTCTTACCTAAAATTAGAGGTTTCAATCCATTTATTTCTTACTTTTTATTTCACTAAATTTAACAATTAATTAATGGAAAATTTTAGAATTAAATTCCGGGTCAAATTTCAATTTATTTTGAAATAATAGATAATTAGTTTCCTACAACCTTTATATCTCAATTATATTTAAAACAATTAAAATTTTTAGATAATTTCAAAATAGATCTGCAGTACAATTTTACTACAGTGGTCTTTCCCCTTCGAAACTCGAAAATGAAAGTCGATGATGCGGCCGCCATCGTCGAAATTATTTTCCAGCGATAGAGAGGAAAGTACAAAATCTATTTTCTCCAAAATCTTCTTTTAAAACAATTCTTCCGAATTATACTAAATATTTATATAAGAAATTACTTATAAACCAAATCATTATATTTCATAAATCCTTTGAAAGAAGATTTTCAAAAATCCCGGACTTAAGTTCTAAAATCTCAAATTTGATTTATTAAAATTTCAACTTAGCTTTAATTTAATATAAATATTTTTATTACCTAACACCCAATCTATAGCAACCAAATATATATCCTTATAAAAATATTTTTATATATAGAATATATAATAGGCAAAATTATTTCATTCACCTATATAAAAACAAATATTATGTCGGTCTGTCCTATTAAGTGTTTAGAAATCCCTATTGATGACATAGCGTCCCATGCATCAACCAGAATTTATAAATACAAAACGGGACAGATTAACACAATATCAAAATCTTTTATTAACACTAACAAGTACGCTCTCTCATATATATACACTCAGCGACTCCCATAGGGTGTTACTACCCTATTAACAAAGAGTCAAACCCCACAAAGCCAAGTTTATCGCAAAACCAAAGCTCTGATACCAACTGTAACATCCCGCCTTTTCGCACACTTTAAACCGACACACGTGCCAATTCAAAGCATACGCAAGGGCGGATTGTTATGGGGTAAATAAGAAAAACAGAGAAGAAATAAAAACAAAACAGAATCTCACAGCGGAAGGATAAAATATAATAATAAATATACAGTTCAAAACAGTTTACAAACACTTGATTTGCTTTATACAATAAATATCAGAGTTACACATACCAATACAATCAATGCAGCGGAACAGTATGAGTGTGGTGCAATACTATATATAATAATAATACGACTCCTTCGTCTTCGTCCTTCAAAGCTAAAGTCTTCGATCCTGAAACGCTCGGACTGACCCGAGCGAATTTGAAAAGACAAAAACACTCGAGTCAGACTAAAAGATCTTATGTGAGTTAAATTAACAGAAATAAATATGAGTACAGTAACTCAAGAGATGTTCGGGATTTACATCTCCTAAGGATCCGTTAAACTATTTACTATGTAGTATATTGCGCTATTATAATAGTGTCTATTCATAAAATAAACTTACTTTTAAATAGCGTTAAGGCTTTACATTTTCCACCTTAACACGTAAAATGCCAATAGTCTATACAGTACCGTAATACCTCCTGATCGGGAGGCTACCAGAGGATACTCCATAGGTACGACACAAATAGAAACTCGTAGTAAAGGCTCGGTATGGTAGGTGACACGGCACAACTAGGCAATGCCAGGGTAGATATACCAATTGCTATCCAGGCTGGTGGAAACGCGTAGCCGCAGTTACCGCCCACCTCGGACTAACTCCCCAAAATCAAAATATAGAAGTGGCCACTGAATCAATCCAAGTCAAAGTATAATATCGAAGAGGAGGGTCCGATCAGAGGAATGACCTCATTGGCCTGAGAATCGCTCCTGTTTTAGCCACCTTATGCCAACTCACGGGAGTCGGGTCCACGTATTTACCTTACAGGAAACGTCGCCACCACCTACTTCATTCTAGAATCTCCACCGCGTACACGGTTAGAAAAAGTGGTTTTCGGTATCGACAGAGAGTATGTCCATATCCGATCCCGGTCTCTTTGCCAACCCATCGTTATTATAACACCGCGGTCATTTAAAAATAGTTTATACCTTAAAACCAGAATATACATTTCCATTTTAAAATTATGAATACGATATCATTTTAAAACCCAAAACAACATGATATCATTTATCCCAATTATAAATCTTTTCCAAAAATCATAATGCTTTAAAATTTATAACGTCTGAAAGCCAAATATCCTTTCAAAGCATAATATTTCGAAATTCATAATTTAAAACCATAACTTCTAAAACTTGAATGGTTTGGATATTCAACGGTATATAAATTAAATGGTTTAACTTAAATGTTACTTTATAAAGAAAATAGTTCTCATGGCTTTACAAATACATTTCTTTATTAAAGTCTAAACCAAAATTTATATTATCTCTCTCAAGTTCCAAAACCACTTCAATTTATTTATATATACGTATATCCATTTTGAGTAACAATATTTCAAACTAAAATTGGATTTTATTCTTTCAACAGATCAATTGTTCTATTAATTGGTCTTGAATATTCACACATAAAATCCATAAATAATAAGACTTCAATTTCTAGTAATAAAATATATATATTTTCCCAATTCAAATTATACTAGAATATTCATTTCAATTTATTTTGGGAAAAATCCAATTATAAATATCATATCTTAAAATTTTCAAACTTAACATTTAAACATATGATATAAATTATTAACTCCATTTTCTTAATTTTCTTCCATTTTTAATAAAGATTTTTATACACCTTTTAATTTCAAAATTTTCAACTTCATATGTATATATATATGGAAGAAAATATTTATACAATATAAAATTTAAGATTATTATAAACCGTATTCCATCCAAACCATAGAAATCACATTTAAATAGTTATATATATACCGCGGTGCCTGTATATAATTTTCTATCCTATGGTCAAGTGATACGGATATTTATCATTTCAATCCGCAATTTAAAAGATATAAAATTTTGCGGTTGTATATCATTTCAAACCACAATCCCGAATGAAAGGAAATATGCATGATAATTTGCAATTTAATGATATACAATAAACATCCATTCATCAACATCATCCATCATCCAAATCGCAATCATAAATCAATATCAATCAATAACAATATTATTTTTGGTACTACATAACAGGTAATACTGGCAATTTTATTCAAATTAAATTTAACTGCTATTAATCTACAGTCTATATTCAGTAATAAATTATATAACTGTTAACTAGCAGTTCATATCCAAACAAATAAATTTTAACTGTAAATTTATACGTAATAAATTAATTAAATTAAAGTTAAATTTAATAAATGCAATTCCACAGATATGAATAAAATAAACATGCCAACTACTCATAAATAAATTTCTATTCATTTCTAAAATTAATTTAACAAACATAAAAGCTTCTAGTAGTTGTGAGTGGGTTAAAACACTCACCTTTTGAATTTAAATCGAATTTAAACCCGATTTAAACCCAAAAATTCGCCCGTCTCAGAATTCGTCCAAACCAGCGTCATCAGATCCGAAATTAAATTTCGATCCTAACAAAAAAATCTCGTGTCAATCGGATAACGTATGCGAGAGTTATGCGATTAAATGCAGGTTGAAATCAATTAAAATAAATAATCAAAATGACACACATTCCACCTACCTAATAATTTCATCCACGTAAGCACGTTAACTCCTCTCCTTCCCTACAGTGAAACGCGCTTGACCGAGCTCCTAGGCAACCCGTTCGCACGAAATAGTTTGACCCCCATCTTTGACCACGCCCCAGCGCCGCCTCAGGCCGCCATCGCCACGCCGACCACCACCGTTGACATCCCCTTGCCGAGCCGCACCTACACCCTTTGACCGGCCTTCCCAAGTGACGTGCGCCGCCGCCTTGCACCCATAGCCGAAAACCCTAATCCAATTAAAGCCGTCGATCCAACCATCGAAACGCCAAACAAAATACATAGATGCGCTCCCCATCGTTCATACTACAATACCCAGAAATGTTTTCCCGATCCGACAACTTTTGTTGCGACGATGATGTGAGGCCGAAAATGATTTGAATATTTCTGGATAAACGATGGCTCCAATCGAAAAACGGATCACACCAGTAGATTACTCGTATCGAAAACATCAAATATATTTTTTCAGAATTTTTAGAGAACTTTGAATTTTCATCTTTGATTTGCAATTTGAGATTGGATCTGAAATGCATCCATTGAGGAAGAGAGAAGATTGAAGAAATGAGCGTACAGCAGAAGGGAATAAAAATGGGGCTAGGGTTTATAACTGTATATTTATAGTTAGGGTTGGGTTAGAGCGTATAGACTAGAAGGATGAACGTACGCAACAAACTATGGCCCAAAAAGCCCGTTTAGCCTCCGGAACAAAATTTATTAAACCCATATATCCAAATAGGTATTTTAAAATATTCTGAACGCGATGGAAAAAGTTTCACGTCCAAATTTGATCGTATGAAGAAGTTATGCTGAAAACAAGATTTCCAAATTGATTTCAAATTGATTTTAATAAAATTGATTTTCAAGGCGTTTCGCGTCCGTACGATCAAACGACAGGTCCGATCGATACGAAACTTGAAACCCTATAATAATACACCGATACGGATCCGATGAAACTGGTTTCATCGAAATCCGAGTCCGTGGCCAAAAAGGCTATTTTTAATATTCATTAAATAAATTAAATAAATTATAGAAATCCAATTCTATATGAATATTCTAAAATTGTCCCAATTCTATTGCTTATGTAAATTAAAATCAATTTAAATGATTTAACAAGTTTGGCTGCGAATTAAGATTGACAAGTCTATCAAATTTCAGTATACATTTCTATGCCTCCTTATATTAAGGAATTATAAATTTAATTCTCAAAATCCAATTATTTAATCTTTTACCTTTATACTCTCAACTTAAATCCAAAACAAAGATGCCCTTTAACATGTCTATGTTTTCACTTTAAAATCTACAATTTCCTTTTTAATTCAATAACGTAATAATTTACGTTTAATTCCATTTTATTTGAATAAATACCCTTTGTTGAATTTAATACTCCAATTATAATTTTAAATCTTGCTTTCTAAAGCCTATATCAACAAATGGTCCAATTAAAATAAAATTAGTATTAACCTCACTTTATAGAATTAACTACTGCAATTACAAAACCAAAACTACGCTAACTGCAATAATTTTGTGAATAAATTCGAGATTGATTTCAAAATATCTTAACAACAAATAAGATAGGTAACAAACAATAATTATTGTTATTAAATCTATTTCAAAAAGTCTACACTCAAATATTACCTTAAAGTAAGTCTTATGTTTCTATAAATTTATTCATACTTCCGTTACTATATTAATAATTAAAGTAATGTTCATTCTTAATAGCAACATTATAACTATTCACATATAAAAGAACTCTATTCCCAAATACATTCATTTATATTTTATTTCCTTAAAGTTCTCCTTTTTTAGCTGGACACATTAACAACCAAAATAATTAATTTAGATTTATTTCAATCTATATCCATTCTTAACTAAATAAAATAATGGTTAACCTAAACACTTGTAATTCTTTTATATTCAAATTCACTTACAACATTTATTAACAAAATGTTGCCATAAGTTTAGATTTAAATTAAATAAATTAGATGAATAGGTAAAACTCTGTAATTATCACCCATTTCCAAAACATATGCACTAATTACTACGTTACTATTAGAATTCATTTATTAATTTACTAGTTAATAACTGTCTTCTTATTCCCTATTTACTACAAAATTTCAAATTCAATTATAGCTTCTCAATACATACAATTACATAGGCAAAACAATTTTATTACTATTTTAAGTCCATTTATTATTGACAACATTCATTAAATTTACTTATCAACACCTATTGCATTGATTTATTCAACGGTCACTTTTAATTAGTTACTACCCATTTTACAATCTAATGTAAATCTTCCACTATTGATTCTTATATTAATAAATCTCATTCTAGGTAATATTTTTATTAATAATTGCAAATTCAACACTTATATTGCTTCCTTATATTTATCTTACACAAAGTGTGCAAATTCACATTATTTAAATCTATTTCCATGTAACTATTAAATTGTTAACATACATTCAATTCCAAATTTTATAGAAAATATATTATCTAAAAACCTTTCTATTCTAAATAACTTTATTCAATGTTAACATTCACCAAATACAATTTACTTCCATAAATATGGTTGCACTTAAATTCAGTTATTATTTCATAAATATTATTTTAATCAACTAATTATGACTTATAACCACAAACACAAATTTTCGTTATTCTACCTATTTCTATATAAACATTTCAATCTGTTAATCTTTAATCTCAGTTACTATATCCAACCCCTACATTTATTCTAAATTAGATTAGAAACATATTAATTTAATTTATTTAATATCATCAAATTTACCAGGTCGTTACACACGATGACACAACAATAGGCTCAAGTGGGAAGAGATCCAAGCTTAGAACTTGTGTTACAACCCAAAACAAAATATCCAAACAAACACAAATTCAATAAAACTAGATATGAAATAACTTTGAAATAAAAAGGAATAAAAAGAGATATGAATGCAATGACTTTTGCCTTGCTTTCTATATTCTTTTGCACGACCTAGGGGTTTATTTTGGTCAGGTTTGACATGACTTTGGCTCAGGTTTGATCATAGGAATGCATGGCATAAAGGCTAAAATATGTGAAGGAAGTTACAACATAAGAATATCAAGAGACTAGGCAACATAGTGTAGTTTTGGTGCACCACAAGGCTCGTCTACATGCATTGTTTGGCTCGGCTCTTGATGTTTCAGATCTGGACAGAGGTTGGAGGAGTGTGTGATGATCAGGTCAGAGGTGGTGGTTGCTGCTATGGTGGTGGTTAGAGTGGTGGTTGAAGTGGATGAGCAAGAAAAGACCAAACAAGCATAGATCTAGGATTTTGGTTGCATTTGGAAGAGTTTGACCATCAAGGGGTGTTCGGCCATGGTCATGGCTGTAGGTTTAAATGGTGGTGATGGTGGGGAAGAGATGGAAGGTGGCGGTGGCCATGGAGCAAGGGGGAAAGCCGCTCCAATCAGTGGAAAAAGCAAGACAAATTTGCATAGAAATAGGAGAAAAAGTAGAAAGAAAAGAGGAATTTACCTAAATTTTTTTCTTCAAGATGGAGGGCATGATTTTTAGGGTTTTGGAGCTTTGAAAATTCGTGAATAACAGGAGGAAGTCGGATGGAGAAAAAAAATGAGGAATAGTTAGGGTTAATTGGTGAAAGGTTAGGTTAAAAGTAAAAGGGTGGACTATAAAGGCCCATAGGAAGATAGAAAGTTTAAGGCCTTTCAAATTTCTCTTTTCTATTTTGTAAATACATAAAAAACCCGATAAAATAGATAAATAATCTCAGAAATAATGTAAATAAGAAAAATAAATAAATACATTTTAAATTATATAATTTATATAAAGAAAATATCAATATATGTGAAACTAGGCTAAATAAATTGAAACAACCCAAATAATCTTTGGAAAAGTCTATTTTTAATCAAAATACATATAAAATTAATATTAATAAAGTATAAACACAGCAAATAAAAGTGAATGTATAAAATAAATAAATAAAGTAAGGAGTGGCTAAAATAACTGATGAATTGATGACAAAAGAAACTGTAAAAGAAACGTGAAACGACATTACGTTTCATAGCCTTTAAACCTTTCAAACTTCTTAAATTTGTTTACATAACTTGATATTCTAGAATTAATAATAATAACAGATAAGATTTCGAAAATTTATCAAAATATAAATATATATATATATATATATATAATATTTATTAAATATATAAAATTAAATCAAAGAAAATAGCTAAAATAGTAAACTAGTCTAGAAAATTTGAAATTACATGAAATAAATTTTAGAAAATTCATATGAGCTTGTAATATATTTTTAAACATAAATAATAATATAAAATAAAAGTACATTTACAAAACAAATAAAAATAAATAAATTTTGAATATAATTTTAATGAAGAAAATAGCAGAAAATAAGAAAACAACCCTAAAAAAATAGGAAATAAATACAGTAATTTTTTTGAAAAATTCTATTATCATTTTAAAAATATCCAAAAGTCAAAGTATACATAATATAACATAAATATAAAAGTTGGAATAAGATATGTCAAATAAAATGTCATTTATAAAATTTAAAATAAAGACTATTGCTGAATAACCCAATATACACACAATATTGAAAATAGTATAACTTTTGCAATTTAAATCCGTTTTCAACGAAACGAAAAGCAGTGTTCTTAAAATTTTATGCACTTTCATAATAAAATATAAAATTTGAATTTTCAAACTTTTAAAAATTTAAATTAAAAGTCAAAGTTTGATTAATTTGACCAAAATTCACTTTTTGGAAAATATTCTTTTTAGTCATGCTTTGGAATGATAATTCATATCAAAACTAAAGTTTATATTTAAAGTAACAAAATTAATCATTCAAAATAAAAAAAAAGTTTTTAAATCAAAATTTAATTAAAATAACTAAAATATACAAAAAAAATAAATCACAAAATACAGGGTTGTTACACTCTCCCCCACTCAAAACTTTTCATCCTCGAAAAGGAATGAGGTATGGGAAAACACAGAAAAAAAATAGAGTGAAATAAGATTAGGACAAGATGACAAGGAGATTTAAATTATACCTGATAACTATTGTTACAGGAATGTTTAACAAGGTGGAGATGATCTTTCCAAGATTCTCCAAAATCAAGAACTCAAGCACGCAAAATAGATTCAAATGAGTACCAAAGATTATCAAAGATTATAGAAAGATGCCTATACCAGTCTATAGCAAGATAAGGATGATAAGGACAACCAAAAGATAGTTTGAAAAACAAAATAAGGAAATAAATTTGAAAGCATGGAAATTTCAACTTAAATAGAGAATAAATCTTTACACAAGTTAAATAAATCTTAACTATCCCAAATTTCATTATCTTATTATCCAATCATCTTAAATTAACAATTTTTAAAACCATGGGTTTGAAAAATAATCATTTATTACACTCACAATGTACTTAATAAATTTAATTATTCTTTATTCCTAATTAAAATTAAATTTATTCCTCTCACTATATTTATCACTTATGTTAAAGATACTTACACTTATTATAACTGCTTTCTTTCATTCTTAGTTCTTTTAACATCATTTTATTGTAAGTTATTCAATTACCCTTTATTATATTTACCTCTGTTAATCATTTTATAATTAAAATTTAAGTGTATAACATTTATTATAACCACTCAAATTTCATTTATAAAATCTTATTATATTGTATATTATCCAATTACATTGTTAACTTCTGAAATTAAGGTAAGTTATATTTGAATGCAATTATATTATACAAATATAACTTTCCAATTCAATTCTCTCAAGTTTTAATCATTTATCCAATTTTTTGATTCTCTTTTTATAATTGAAATTATTATTTGAAATAAAATTTAAGAATTGTATTTTCGATTTCTCCAAACCATTTAGAGATAAGTAATAATATATATATAATATGTCAAATCAAATTTCAATCATATATCTATATATATTATAAATCAAGTCATATTTTAGAAATTCAAATCAATTAAATTCCCCCGAAACAAAACTGTAGCAAGACTACAGAACAGTCTCTTCACTTCGAAACTCGAAAATGAACGTCGATGATGTCGCGATCATCACCGAAGTTATTTCACAGCGACAATGAGAACAACACTAATTTTAAACTTTAAAATTCTTTGGAAACAAATTTCTATTTGAAAATACTTTAAATAATATATCCCTTTTGAAACTTTTTAAACAAAAGGTTTGAAACCATTGGAAATCAAATTCTCAAATTTCTTGTTCTAAATTCATTTCAGTTCCCAAATCAATTTATAAACAACTATTTATAAATTCATTTATAGAACAATAAATGATAAATTAAGTGTTATCACTTCAAATAATCAATTTAAATCAGTTTATTAAGTTCCATAAATTTACTTATATATCAAAATTTTATTTCATTGACCAAATTTTAAAATAATATTGTGTCAGTTTGTTCTGTCAAAGTGTTTCAGAAATCCTATCGATAGCGTTGATCAGACGAATCGATCGAAAACCCAAACAACACAATATATAAAACAAAACATAGACATACAAGTACAATTCAAAATGTTTAGAAGAATAGATTGGAAACAAAAGACAAGATGATTAAATAACAAAATAGGGAGGTGGATTAACTTAAATAAATCACGGGCAACCTTAACCGGGTCAACCTTGACTTAAAGAATAAGATCAATGTGGATTTTCTAGGGTAAATCTACATTCGATCTCGAGAGTTAGAGTTTGGAATAACGAAAGATATTAGCATCTAAACCAAGGATAGATATAAATCTCTGGTGAATCGATGCTAATTTGTAAAGGAGTTTTCCCCCTTCTTTTTTTCAATTCAATTTGAAATTGGCGTGACTGCCGACTTACTAGAAAGATCATTCGAAGCGGAGTTATGAAATACTCCAGAGTCAAAAGAAGATGAATAGTGAAGGATACGAATGGATTTTGGAATCGTAGGGAACGTTTCAAAATTCAAAGGAATTGAGTCAAAAAGGAAGAGATTCAAACTCGAATGTAAGTGGTTCTGTAAACACATTCACTCCATATGCTGAGTTTTGCCTAGAGCTACCAAAGCTCTGATACCAACTGTAACGACCCGATATTTTCAACCATTCGCATCCATTATAAGTGTATAGGTAGACACTCATGTCGGAATTGAATTGCTCAAAAATTTGGCAAATCTCAGAATATACGGTAAATAAAAATCACAGATCACAGACACAGAGTAATAATAATGCAGCGGAAGTAAAAAGAGATAGTAGTTCATGAAGCTACTATATAAAAATATCAGAGTTACATAAAATACAACAGAGGAAATAAAGTACTAAAGAAGTCTCACTTCATAGATGTCAACTAATACAAGAGCTGAAAGGAACAACAGATTTCAAAAGATAAACTGGACAAGTAGATAATCTCCAGCGATTCCAATCTCCCAAAAGTGGAAATCCAAATCTGTGAATAACTCAGGCCGACCCGAGCGTAAATAAAAATACAAACACTCGAGTCAGGACATACATACTTATACAATGTAAACCAACTCAAGTGAACTGTATTAAAGGTATAAGTAACTTAGAAGATGCTTGGGACCGCCCATCCTTTAAGGATCCGTTAAACTATTTACTATGTAGTATATTGCGCTATATACAGTAGTGTCTAATCAGTAAAGTATAATCATATAGAAAATAGCGTTAAGGGGATGGTGAACCTTAACACGGTCGGATCTTTAAAATCAAAATCGTAGTGGGCTCGATATAAGGATATGACACGGCACACGAGGCAATGCCAGGGTGGATACACCGTTTGCACTCCCAGACCGGTGGTGACGGCAAGCTAGCAGCTTCCGCCCACCTCGAACAATACCCCTGAATCAAAGTGGCGCCACCGAATCGAATCACAACAGTAATAGAATGGTTTCCGATGGAGCATGCTCGATGAAAGGGTGCGGCCCTTTGCGTAGCCCGGTATAGCTCCTGTTTTAGTCATATATGCCAACTCACGGGAGTTGGGTCCACGTAATATACCTCGAGAACGTCGCCACCATCCTACTTCATTCTGGAATCTCCACCGCGTATACAGTTGTTAAAGTGGTTTTCAGTATTGGCCGGCTATAAGACAATATCCGATCCCGGTCTCTTTAACAACCAATTGTTATTATAACCCGTAGTTATAACCTTTTAAAACAATATTTATACTTCAAAATAAAATATTATTTCAACCCAAATCTTTATCAAAATAAAGATAAAATCATTCCAAAATATCATATCTTTCGGATCTTCTTTTCAAATCATTTTAATATCAAAATATCATATCTTTCAAAACTCCATTTTCAAACCATTTTAATATATCAAAATATCATATGTTTTCAAAACCACATTTCAATCATTTAATATATCAAAATATCATATCTTTTGGAAACCACATTCATTTCAAATCATTATTCATTTTATTCAATTTAAAATATCATTTCAATCCATATTTCAAAACAGTATATATTCCAAAAATCATTTTTAATCATTAAAATGAAGTTATTATGTTTAATAATTAAATTATTAAATTTCCAAAATTTTCGACTTTCAAAGTTCATTTATTCACTTAAGTTTATCAAAGTAGTGAAAATTCACTTTTCGTGGCATTTAGAAAATGCTACGGAAAAATACATTCAAAACAGTTCAATTTAACAAAAGACAACATTTTAAAATGTTGTAATAGGGTTTACTTAAATTTCAAATAAACTTAGCTAAATTCAACAATTTATAGCACTTACGAAAATTGCTATAATAGCTTTTAATTCAATTTAGCTTTTTAGTTCATTATCATCAACTACAGCATTTTCAAATGTTGTAATATCATTTACATTGTAATTAATAGCATTTCAAAAATACAGTCAATTAACTTCAAATATTCAATATAATTTCTCAACCAATTATATTTTTATTTAAAACATTTTTAACTTATAAAATCATACATTTTCACATTCACAACTCATTTAATTTTTCCTCAAGTTCATGATCTTATAAAGTTAAATTTCCATTCAAAAATCAAGATTTAATAATAATTCACTTATTAAATTGCAATGTTCAATTTTAAATCCATTACATTGAATTTCAACTTAACACTTAAGTTCAAATTCTCAAATATAACTTAATTTTATTTTTATTTACTTAATTAAAAGTTCACTTTTAAGTCAATTTCATAAATTTCCAATTTAGTTATATTTCAAAATTTCAACTTAAAATAGTCTTTCATTTCACATTTCAAATTTGTTAAAAATCATTAATATGATATAAAATCACTTTTAATTCATTTAAATTCAAATTATCATAAATTTATCATAATTTCATATTCAATTTAATTTCCAATTATAATTAAATCAAATTTTCCAAAATAACTTACGTTCAAAATTTTCTAACTTTTCATTAATTCATTTCACTTACAATTGTTCAGAAAATCAATAATACTTTACAAAATTTATTTTTAATAAATTTTAAATCAAAATATTATAATAATTACATTTCTAAAATATTTTAAACATTTTAGAAAAACATATTTTAACTACGGGCATGTATATAATTTTCTACGCTAGGTAAAGTGATACGGGTAATATATCATTTCAACCCGTAATTTACAAAGAAAAATCCGGGTTTTATCATTTCAAACCCGCAGTCCCAAGTAAAAGAAATAAATTTGAAAATCATTCAGGCCTATCATTTCAGCCCATCACGATTTTTCCCTATTCTAAAGTCCGTTCGGGTATGTATCATTTCAACCCATAGTGATTCTAGTCTACAGGGAACTTGCAATGGTGATAAACAAATATGAATGAATAGTAATAACATATATATAATAACAGATGATATGACATGAAATTTAACAGGTTTAACATCATATATAAATAATCACAGTCAGTTATAACATCACATAAAATTCTACACATTCAATTGTTGTTGTTTCACAACTGCGTAAGTATAAATGTCGTGTGAGTTTTACTCACCTTTTATGGCTGGAGATTTCAATACCAATGACACAACTGATTCCAGAAGGCACGATGACACAACAATAGGATCAAGTGGGAAGATATCCAAGCTTAGAACTTGCGTTGCAACCCAAAACAAAATATCCAAACAAACACAAATTCAATAAAACTAGATATGAAATAACTTTGAAATAAAAAGGAATAAAAAGAGATATGAATGCAATGACTTTTGCCTTGCTTTCTCTATTCTTTTGCACGACCTAGGGGTTTATTTAGGTCAGGTTTGACATGACTTTGGCTCAGGTTTGATCATAGGAATGCATGGCATAAAGGCTAGAACATGTGGAGGAAGTTACAACATAAGAATATCAAGAGACTAGGCAGCATAGTGTAGTTTTGGTGCACCACAAGGCTCGTCTACATGCATTGTTTGGCTCGGCTCTTGATGTTTCAGATCCGGACAGAGGTTGGAGGGGTGTGTGATGATCAGGTCATAGGTGGTGGTTGCTACTATGGTGGTGGTTGAAGTGGATGAGCAAGAAAAGGCCAAACAAGCATAGATCTAGGCTTTTGGTTGCATTTGGAAGAGTTTGACCATCAAGGGGTGTTCGGCCATGGTCATGGCTGTAGGCTTAGATGGTGGTGATGGTCGGGAAGAGATGGAAGGGGGTGGTGGCCGTGGAGCAAGGGGGAAAGCCGCTCCAATCAGGGGAGAAAGCAAGGCAAATTTGCATAGAAATAGGAGAAAAAGTAGAAAGAAAAGAGGAATTTACCTAAATTTTTTTCTTCAAGATGGAGGCCATGATTTTTAGGGTTTTGGAGCTTTGAAAATTCGTGAATAACAGGAGGAAGTCAGCTGAAGAAAAAAAAATGAGGAATAGTTAGGGTTAATTGGTGAAAGGTTAGGTTAAAAGTAAAAGGGTGGACTATAAAGGCCCATAGGAAGATAGAAAGTTTAAGGCCTTTCAAATTTCTCTTTTCTATTTTGTAAATACATAAAAAACCTGATAAAATAGATAAATAATCTCAGAAATAATGTAAATAATAAAAATAAATAAATACATTTTAATTATATAATTTATATAAAGAAAATATCAATATATGTGAAACTAGGCTAAATAAATTGAAACAACCCAAATAATCTTTGGAAAAATCTATTTTTAATCAAAATACATATAAAATTAATATTAATAAAATATAAACACAGAAAATAAAAGTGAATGTATAAAATAAATAAATAAATAAAGTAAGGAGTGGCTAAAATAACTAATGAATTGATGACAAAAGAAACTGTAAAAGAAACGTGAAACGACATTACGTTTCTTAGCCTTTAAACCATTCAAACTTCTTAAATTTGTTTACATAACTTGATATTCTGGAATTAATAATAATAACAGATAAGATTTCGAAAATTTATCGAAATATAAATATATATATAATATTTATTAAATATATAAAGTTAAATTAAAGAAAATAGCTAAAATAGTAAACTAGTCTAGAAAATTTGAAATTACATGAAATAAATTTTAGAAAATTCATATGAGCTTGTAATATATTTTTAAACATAAATAATAATATAAAATAAAATTACATTCACAAAACAAATAAAAAAAATAAATTTAAATATAACTTTAATGAAGAAAATAGCAGAAAATGAGAAAACAGCCCTAAAAATTAGGAAATAAATACAGTAAATTTTTTGAAAAATTCTATTATCATTTTAAAAATATCCAAAAGTCAAAGTATACATAATACAACATAAATATACAAGTTGGAATAATATATATCAAATAAAATGTCATTTGTAAAATTTAAAATAAAGACTATTGCTGAATAACCCAATATACACACAATATTGAAAACATTATAACTTTTGCAATTTAAATCCGTTTTCAACGAAACGAAAAGCAGTGTTCTTAAAATTTTATGTACTTTCATAATAAAAGATAAAATTAAATTTTAAAACATTTAAAAATTTAAATTAAAAGTCAAAGTTTGATTAATTTGACCAAAATTCACTTTTTGGAAAATATTCTTTTTAGTCATGCTTTGGAATGATAATTCATATCAAAACTAAAGTTTATATTTAAAGTAACAAAATTAATCATTCAAAATAAAAAAAAGAGTTATAAATCAAAATTTAATTAAAATATACAAAAAAAAACAAATCACAAAATACAGGGTTGTTACATCCCAATACGAACTTTGAAGCAAAGAAAAATTGGCACGAATTTGATGACAAAGCTGATAGATAGAAATCGATGAAAAAAAATCAATCGGTTTGATATAAACAGAGTATATATTATATGTGTTATTTAAATTTCCTTAAAATCTCAATAAATTTAATTTAAGACGGATATTCAAATAAAATATTCACATTGTTTGAAATTGATATTAAATTTAAAATACATGTTAAAACAAAACATCATCATATTATTGAAAAATCCATACTTAAATTTAAACACATAAACGTTTTTCCTCTAAAATCAATATTACATTTAAACACACACACAAAATAAAATATAGGCATAATATATATAAAAATCATCACTCATTTAAAACACGCATTTTAAAATAACATATTTATATATAGTTTACTCAAAATTCAAAGCATATACTGAGAAAATCAATCTATATATATATGTAGACCATACATTATGAAAGCACTACAGAAAAGAGAAAAAAACAAAACATACTTTATATATATACACTAGAATCGATGATGAAAATTATACATTTAAATTTTTAGTTTTACAACATAAATCGCTAATGCTTTTACAACACTCAGCTGCCATACTAATATATGTTATATTCGAACAGGAATAAAAATCTAATTATATTTTCAAAATATGTATATTACTAATATTTTATAATAACAAATAAGATATAAGACTAACATATATATACGTCTCTGAAAAGCTTGACTTAAAATTCACATAAGCATTAAACATAAAAAATATGTGGACATAGTTTTATGCTAAAATATCTATTAAATGGAGACTGTTATAATGTGAAAATTTGTGAACGCAAGTTGAAATATAAAGATGGATTTGTCAAATATATTGGAAGCAGAGGATAGGGAGGGGAGAAGAAAAGCATGTGGAAAAAAATATAAAATATAAAGAAGAAAATGGAGGCCATACCTTCAGAGCTCACTCACACAAGAAGAAATAAAGTAAATGTTGAGATGCAATTGAAAACTATTTGTGTACGAGGCTTATATTTATACACGATTGCATTGATTGAGGTGAGAGAATATAGGCAAGCAAGATTTGAGAGAATATTTACAGTGGTATTGATTGTATTAATTTAGCAAAAGGAAACTGCAAGAAATCTTTGACAAACATTTTGTACACGTTTAAAATTTATTATGGAGTAAATGTGTTGATTAAAACGCAAAAAATATTTATAAAATGGGAAGGTGGTGAAAATTATTTGCGTACAAGGTTGAGTATTTAAATGAAACTAGTATTGACTGCTTGGAGAAACGGTAGGAAATAATTCATGTCAGGAGGAATTTGCGCGTGATATTTGATTTAGGAGATAATTGCGTTGGATAGATTAAATAAAGAAACGTACTAATTAATGGTATACGAACATTATGGAAATAAAAGAATTTCGTTTGAATGGTAAGGAAAATCAAAGATTTTGTTCCTATTAATTGCAAAGGGGTAAATGAAAAAGAAGAGACACTTATACACGTGAATTTCAAACAATGTTGAAACGGATTTTGAACTTCTAAAGAGAAATAAATTTGCTTGAAACTGCTACGCGAATTTTTATTCCTATTATAAAAATGAGGAAAAAGGGAAGCGTAGAAATTTACATGTAACTTATCAAAACTAGATTTAAATGTAATTGAACGTCTAGGGAAATGATTTCTTTCCCACTTGGAAAGCAAGACTACAGATAAATTTATGATTTAACGTAAAAATAAATATTATTCCCAATTGAAACCATATTAAATTAACATATAAAATAATAACAACTATCTACTGCTTTATAGTAAATAAAAAAAATTATAAATTCACAGAATACAACCTGTTACTTTTATTTCAAAATATCTTTCTTATTATTATTATTATATTTGGAAAACATTTTGAAATAATTTTCTATTTTAAAACTTATAAATAAAATATTATTATGTTAACTACCAAATTAAATGTTCATTTAATACATTCTCTTTCCTTAATGGAAAGATTTCAACAAATACAAGTATTAATTTTGTAGTAAAATCAAATAAAAATCTAATTCAACTACTTCTTTTTATTAACAATAAATCAAACATTATTTAATAATTTCACATAACTCAACATATCCATTAGTTACCAATTTTAGTTCATTTGTTAGAGGTTAACTTATTTGAATTGCAATAATACAATTAAACTATTGTTTCCTCTTTAATTTTATTCAACAGATCAATATTTACAATCAACAGTTATTATTAAATTCTTAACATTTGTTGTTTTTAATTCAAATTGTAAATCTCATATAAACTATTATTATTCCCATCATTTTTGTTTCTACCAAATTTTATTAAATATTTAAAAAAAAATTAGAATTTTAAATTGGTCTAAAATTTTGGACCAGTACCTATTATCTTTTTTTTCCAGATCTGAACGGCGTTGCAAAAAATGAAGATGGGAAGAGTTTTTGAAACGGTCAGGAAATCAAAGATTTTTATTCCTATTAAATACGGAGACGCAAATGAAAGTGGAAAGTTTTACATGTGAATTGGAGACAGGGTTTTAATTCTTTTTTTTTAAAATGCACGTGCTGATTTGATTTTTAACAGCTAAGATATGAAATCAAAGAGTGCGTACAATAGATGCAAAAATTAAAACGAACGTACGCCCAAATTAATTAACAAGTAACGTAATCTAAATTTATATGTTTTCTTATTTATTCACTACTTATATTTAAGTATACGTAATCCAAACATTAAATTTTTATTTCAAAATATTATTATTTAAAATTTCTCAAAAATTCAATCAAATACGTTACTAAAACCTTTTAAAAATTTATGGGTAGTTACACTCTCCCCATTCAAAACTTTTCGTGCTCGAGAAGGAAGGAGTTAGGGGAATAGCAACAAAGAGAAAGAAAAAATAGATTGAAGTACAAGATAAACAATTAATTTAAAACTATACAAATTTTACTTGAAATATTCATTTAAAAACTTCATTTGAAATTTAATTTTCTTTAATACTTTAATACTTTTCAAAACTCCTTTGAAAACAATTATTTACATTATTACTTATATTTACAAAGAAGCTATTGAAAATATTAAATCCAAAATTTAAATTTTTTATTATTTTTATCTCAAGATACTTCCGACATTATAGATAAATTAATAATCATTCTCTTTAAATATGTTATAATTAATCAATAACTTCTGAAACACTAAATTTTTTCTATTATACCATGTAGTATATAAATAAACAAATTTAAAAAGGATATATCCAACAAGGAAAGAAGGTGGATTTGGAAAAAAAAATCAAGGTGAATAACTAAAGTTGAGCAGATAAGGTAGATTCAAAAGAATAGTATCGAGCACGAATAGTTAATTTCAAACCAAAAGAATTTCAATTTCAAAGATTAATACAAAATTTCTTGTTGGAAATACTTTTATAATAAAATACATTTTCAAAAAAAAAAAATACTTTTATGTCGAAACCAATTTTCCTTTCGAAAATACTTCTATAACTTGATGTTTCAACAAGTTTATCCTCGTTCTTGCAGACTCTGGCCAAACGTTGATCAGGCGCAAAGCTAGAATTCTTCAAGTACTTAGTAGACCCGTTTCAACAACCAGTGAAAATACTTGAAAAACCTTTAAAAACAGATATGGAAAGTACAATCCAAACAAAATAACCAAACCAAAACCTTTATCTAAATATGGTTCGCAGATACACAACGGTTACGCCTGGATCCCCCAGGAAACAATCCGTATCTGTAAGCTTTCTCAGCCCTGCGAGTTACGCCATGATGACTAGCAGGGTGCAGGATACACAATGGTTACGCCTGGATCCCCCAGGAACCAATCTGTACCCCTAGGCTGTTTCAGCCAGGCAGTTTCGCTACTAATGCGACCTACATAGATTGCAGGATACACAATGGTTACGCCTGGATCCCCCAAAAAACAATCTGTACCTTTAGGCCGTATCAGCCAGGCAGTTGCGCTATGTAGTCGCGAGAAAAAAAACCATGGGTTACGCCACGGTGGGACACTCGAGTATCACATCCGAAAAACCAAAAATCAGAGAGAATAATATCGATAGAATGAATCCACAATGTGGCCACAAAACGGATATCAAGCAGAAGGCACTTTCCATATCTTTACTTCGAAAATATGTATCATATAGTACCTTTTTAAATCACTTTCAAATATCATACTTATATAAAGTCCATTATATATAGGATTCCATTTTCAACGAATACTTTCCCAATCAATAGTATATCAAATCACACTTATATAGACTTCGATTATATAAAATTTCTCTTTCCAAATTGAGTACCTTTCAAATCAATAGGTTTCAAATCAATTTCGTACTATATAAATCAGTTTTATATAAGTTCGATAACTCCCAAATCAAGCATTTAGTAAAGGTTCTCAAATTTTTTCTCGTTTCAATAACATTTCAGTTTCAAGATCATATATGATTTCACCAAATTTTCTCCCAAATTTTATTTATTCAGTTTCAAAGTTTCTTAAACAATAGGTTTAGAAAATAATCCAAATTTCCAAATCAACAAAATTTAGGTCAAACAAATTCATTTCCAAAATCACCATATAAGTACCGGTTTTAATTCTAATCTAATTTAAAACCAAATATTCTTCTCAAAATCAATTATAATCAAAATGGTTTCTAAATTTATAATTATCCCTTTAAAACCTTTAAACTATTTATTTCTATATGAAAAATCCAATTTTCCTTTTTCAAATTATTTATTTAACAAAAGTTTCAAATTTACTTAAGTCATACTCTTCATACTTTAAATATACAAAACTAAACTTATATTCTTTATCAAATATTTTATACTCTTCGAAATTTCTTAGTTTTAAAATTTTAAACCTTGATTTGGAAGTGCTCGAACCTTCAAAATAGTCGATGAAATCAAATTTCATATCAAAGAGTTGGAAATTAGCAACAAATCAGTAAATCAATTTTTTTTTAAGATAGAGTTATACTAAATCAAATCGAAAACTTGAGGATTGAACACCGGCTTAGTTTAAATTATTTCAAATATATATACCTATATCTTTCGAATATCAAATCATACTTCGGAATTTGAAATCAAAATTGGTTTCACAAAGCCACTCGCATAGCAAAGCTATTAAAGTGGCCTCTCCCCACTTTGAAACTCGAAAATCAATGTCGATGATGCATGCACTCATCACCGAAATTATTTTCCAGCGATATAAGTGAGTTCTGGACTTCTATTTTCTTGAAAACTTTTTTGAATTTTTTTTCGAAATCCTTGGAACTCATTTGAAGTCATTTGAAACATTTCTTATTCAGAAAATACTTTCAAATCTTATTATTATATATTTCAAAATCTTAAACCAATTTTCAAAAATACCGGAGTCCATTCTCTCGAATTTCAAATTCAAAACCTTTCAGTTATAAATCATTTTTATATAAGTAAATTTTCTTATAATATTTTCAAAATTTCAAATCTTTTCGAAACTTCAAATTCTCGTTTTTTTAAAGGTATATAATCCGTATCGAAAACATTTTCTCTTTTATATATAGAATAAAATCATAGTTACCTAAATAAAAATTTCGGCATATAAAACAATTTTAAAATACAAACAAAACCCGATTTTCAAAGGATGATTCAAGAATGGATTTTAAAACAAAGATAGAGATTTAATTTAGAGGAACTCCAATCAATAGAATCCTGATTAGAAGATAGACTCGATCGAAGATGAGATAATTAAATTACAAAATAGAAGATGGATATACTTCTATAAATCGCGGGCGACCTTTACCAGTCAACCGTGATTCCAAAATTAGATCGGTGCAGAATTCTGAGGCAATTCGACATTCGATCGCTAGAGATATAATTCGGAATAACAAGAGATAGTAGCATCTAAACCGAGGGATACATAAATCTCCGGTGAATCAATGCCAATTGTAAAGGAGTTTCACCCCCTTTACAAATCATTCAGTGGAGTCATTGGATACTCCAGAATCAAAAGAATATAAATAGAGAGAGACAAGAATGAATTTTTGAACCACATGGAACGTTCCAAAGTTCAAAGGAAATCGAGTCAAAAGGAAGAGATTAAACTCGAACGAAAGTGATTCTGTAAATAAATTTACCATATATGCTAAGTTTTTCCTAGAGCCAAAGCTCTAATACCAACTGTAACGACCCGCTATTTTGGACCTCTCAAATTGACAATAAAACCATACATGTCCGACTTGAATAATTCAAAATACCGAATTATTAATTAAAATTTGGCAAAACTCAGCATATACGGTAAATAAATCAACCACAGAATCACGGACACAGAGTAATATAAAATAATGTAGCGGAATAGATAAATAGTAGTTCATGAAGCTACTATATAAATACCAGAGTTAGAAATAAAAATACAACATAATATCTCAAATACAGTGAAGTCTCCAGTACAAACAGATGACCTCTTCGAACGAATCAACTGAAAGAGCTGAAAGCTGAATCAATAGTTGGATCCTCAAACGAAGCTCCAAACTCCAAAGGCGAGTCTCAAATACTGTATCGCTTAGTCTGACCCGAGCGCAAAGAAAAAACACAAAACACTCGAGTCAGGATTAACATTCTTATATTAATAAATCCAACTCAAGTGAAATATCAATTGAAATACAAATAACTTAAGGATGTTTGGGATAACCATCCTCTAAGGGTCCATGGAACTATCTACAAGGTAGAAATATACACTATAACACCGTGGTCATTCAATTTTATTTAGACTTCAAAATCAAAACATCATTTCCCTTTCAAATATATCTAGACTCCAAGATAGTATGTGTATATATATATTTATATTAAATAATTTATAAAGTAAATTATTTTAAATTTCCTCAACTACACAAATTAATTCTAATCAACTCAAGTTTCAAATTCCCATTTATTCAAAGCTCGATTCATTAATTCAATTCAGCTCCCAATAACCATTTATACTTTCGTTATATTCAAAGCTTTAATATTCAATATTTTAAAGTTAAATCTAACAGTTTCATATAGATCTTGATTTAGCTTCATCATTATTATTTAGTCAGGAAATATCCACTTAACAAGTTCAATATCATTTAAATAGCCTTAGATTTCATTTTTACAGAATATTTCCTTAAATCTATTTAAACTTAAAATATCCATTTAATCCCTTTTACCAAAACCAAGTTATAAAATCATATCTTAAATTCCGAATTCAATAGTTTCAAATTGATTTAATTGAATATAATTCTTAATTAAATAACATTTCCAATTAATTCAACTTTATCTCCTCAACTCTAACTGTAACAACCCGGTATTTGGCATCAATTAATAATCGACATTAAAAACGATTAATTGATTTTTAATTGCTGTTGAGTATTTTATTCAGCTGAAATTCTTTTGAAAATTGGTTAAGTATCGTTGAGCTTTGCAAATTTAAAATTCGGCCCATCCATTTTGATGCCGTTTGGTTTGAGTATAACCCATTCTTTCTCCCCCCCTTTTCATTTTTATTCGTAACCTTAAAACTAAACAAGCGAACGAGAGTAAAAATGGTGGCCGTTCCTTTTCATCTTCTTCGTCCAAATTAGGGCTTCGATTTCGATTTTTGCTCGTCTCTGTGATGCTCGGCCGCTTCTATTAGGTCGAGTTCGTCGCCGCTTCGAAGCAAGGTGAGTACTTTTTGTAACTCACATCTAATTCAAGCGTTTTTCATGATTGCTTGCTTGTTTAAATTCGCGATTTTTGGATTGCTTGATTTATTGATCCTCACGGTTTTGAGAGCATTGACTCCTGGTTGACTGCGGTCTTGATTTTCTGGTCACCACGGCTCGTTTCTGTTGACTGTGGCCTTCGTATATGAACTTGCTACTGCCATTTGATTTTTGTTAATTTTATATTCCTTGACCCTGAGTTGAATTGTGTGTAGTGTCATGTTGTTTAATGCTTCAGCCTTTTCTCCTTTGATTTTGGTATTTAACACGATTTTTGACTTTAACTGTTTATTCAATCAGTAAATTCGGATATTGCTCTGACTTGTTCATCTGTTCCTTATCAAAACTTTACTTATGGCGTCACAGTAACCTGCTGACCTTGTTCTTGACCCACGGCATGCTTTTCCATGTGACCTTTTATTAAAAGAATTTGACTTTGTTTTGAACTGCAACTTATTACTCTGCTTAGAGTTAAATTGGTGGATTCAAGAGTATGTTTCATCCCTCAATGCTTGCATTATAACTTGTTTCTACTGTTAGGAAATGTGCACATACAAACATGTATATACATACATATGAATGTATATATGTGTGTAATTGTTGTGCCCATCCACTTGGTCGAGACATGAACTCTGTTGTAGTTTTGAATTCTTGTTGTATTGTGTTATTTGTTGCTCTTGAGGCTGGTTCATGTTTTCGTGTTGGTTTTGTTACTGTGCTTGTGTGGGTCTGGTCACTTCAGTTTTCCATGGCATTCATTTTGGTCTCTCCACGTACATACATATATACATACATGTATGTATATATGTGAGTGATGGCTATGTTTTCTTGTGCGTTTCTCAAGACCATTTCATTGAACATGTTTTATTTGTATTGTTTTTTTTATGCTGCACAGGGTGATTTGTTGACCGGATGTATTGCAATTGGTCTGCACTTCATATTAATCTACATCCCTCTAGTCTGGTTCTTGCAGTTATGATATATTATTGCTATGAGCCTGGTCTATGTGAGTCTGGCATTACTTGTACCACCGCATCATATTCTTGTTCCTTATGAGCCTGGTGCACCTTTTTTTGACTATGGTTCTGTTTTGTGTATTTGCTTGCACTACTTCATTTTGTATTCGTTTTGATCCACTTTGTCACTGCATATCTATATATGCCTGACCTGTTTCATTTAGTTGTACTGCCCTATGTTGTCACTTGATCTTGCTGTGACATTGTGACTTGTTGTTCTTCCTCCATTAAGAAGTATTCTTGCATTTTAGATGTATCTTGGTCTTATGAACTTGAATTAGTAGTCTACACCTCTGGCTTTTTGTCTGAACTGTTTGTAGTCAATTGCTTTGTCTATTCATTGGCCTTGAGTTGAACCTATCTCGGGTTTGACCTTGTGCCCGTTTGTGTACATCATCACTGTAGTGGCAAGGCAGTGCATGCAAGCGTGAACTGTAGCCACACGGTATTCATTGGGTACGTCATCACTGTTGTGGCAAGGCAGTGCACGCAAGCGTGAACTGCAGCCACACGGTACTGCTTTTATTGTTATTTCTTTTGCTTTTGATTTATGAAACTATTTCATATTTCATATATTGTAGTGGCGTGGCAGTACACGCTTGCGTATACTGCAGCCCTACTCGAGTTGACGTTTTAGTTGATGTTTCCAATTACTTGATTGTTTCCTTTGTCCAATTCATCCTTATTAGTGATTGGATAGACGAGATTTATTGTGATTGACATCCATTCATTATTTGATTATTATTGCTTCTGTGCATTAATAACTGAGTTTGAATTAGACTGACCCGGGTATTATTTTCTTTTGAATATAATACTCGGGTCAGACCCGAGTTATTTCAGGTTGTAGATATTCTGCTTTGGGGTGCTGCTTGAGCTATGAAGACTCTTCATATCCTTTGGAGTTGTCGAGTCATAGTATAGGTTGATATGTATTCATGTATATTAGTCGATAATGTACTTGTATATGTAACTTCCTGAGTCGACTGTTGTAGTTGTATCACATGTACCGTGTAAATGTATTGTAACTGACATCAGTTATTATATATGTATATGAGATTTTCTGTTTCATTTGTGTTCCGCATTCATATTATCTGTGTTATTAGTTTATATTTTTGTCCTAGACTATTATAGCCACTGTGTAGTAGCTTTGAGTTTGCATCGGCATGTCGGATTTCCTCCTGAAATGAAATGCATGTTTTTTACTATCTGACAAATCGGTGCTTGCACAAAGCAATTACACGGATGGTCGCTCCTCAACAGCCTCATTCTCCATGCTAGTTGACAGCACTACACTGTAGTGTTCTTGGCTAGCGTGGGCATAGAGGTTGGGCGTCACAGCTTGGTATCAAAGCCTGGGGTTTAGGACGAATATAAAACATAACTAGATGGAACATGTGTTACAACTATTTGTCGATGTTTTATTTCACATCTTTGTCTAAGATCATCTTTGGTAGTTAGGTATGAATTCCTAACTCTTTTTCATGAGCACTGCTTCTATTCTCTGTTGCGTTTGCTCATTTGAGTATGCACTGCTAAGTATCATTGTGTATATGCTCTACCAAGTTGCATATTGCTGCAACTTGTACCCACTTCGATTTGAGCTCGCATTGTTTATTCGAACTGCTGTATATATGCATTCTTATCTCTGATTCGTGTACTTAATGCAGTCTCCATACAATTGGGTTTTTGGGTATCAATCTTTGAGACAAATTGCATTTCAATTGTCGACTCTGTCTGCTTATCCATGGTTTGTTGGCTTTCATGTGCCTCTCTCTGATTGTTTTAAAATTTCTTTGGTATAAAAGAAATTGTCTTGGACTTTGCCTTGTCGATATCGACGTTGACTTGACTTTTACTTTGGTTAAAGTCATTCATTCATTTATGCTCGTTTTGCTTCGTTTTTTCAATTGTTGATCGATTCTTCTTTTCCGATTAGTTGTTATCACCTTTGTCGACTTTGATAACTTCTATTTCAGGAATTTTTGGGTATTCCTACTTTGATGGATTGGAATCGAATTCTTCGGATTTTATTCACGTCTTCGAAGGTGAATTTTAGTGAATTCATTTGGTTTCCAAATTTAATCGATTCTTGATTGTTTCCCGATTTGTTGCTATTATTTATTAGCAACTTTGATGACCTTTTCTTCGGGATTTTTGTGAACATACCTTTCGATGAATTCGGTATCGATTTCTTTGGATTCTATTCAAGTCTTCGTATGTGAAATTCTTGTGATTGATTGTTTCTACAATCATTTTTGTGATTTGTCACTTTAAAAATATAAAGGTTTCAATACTAGTAGTAGATATCAAAACTCTTTTATCAAAATGTTTTCAACTCTATTTTCAATATCAAACTCTTTTCCTAAACCGTTTTTCAATCTACTAGTATATACAAGCCTTTACCTCACTCGGATGAGAAATCTAATTAAACGGCTTAGTAAAACAAGTGGTATAAAACGCTTGCGTTTGCTTCGTCGGTTAATTCTTGGACTTATTCGATTGAACCTCTTGTGACAATTTTATTAGTGAAGATTTACAGTTTGTTCGTAAATATTTTAAGTTAAGCAAGTGGTTATGGGACATGAAGCTAAACTTTTATATTCACTAACTTAGTGTAATTGACACTTCTCGTTGATCATGACGATCATTCTTATGATTTAGACTAGCAATTGTGCGATGCCTCCTTTTGGTTAGGCTAGACACCACTTGTGTGATTCCATTCACACATACCTTTTCGGTTAGCCTAGACACCACTTGTGTGATTCCGTTCACACATATCTTTTTGCTTTTTGGTTAGACTAGGCCTCATCGGTGTGATTTCGTCTCACACATATCTCTTGGGCTTTGAGGATTGTCTACACACCATTTGTGTGATTTCATTCACACATATTTTCCCTTTTGTTTGTGAGGTTAGACTAGACACCACTTGTGTGATTCCACTCACACATACCTTTTTGATTTTTGGTTAGTCTAGACCTTAATCTGTGTGATTCCGACTCACACATGTGGGGTAGCGCCCCACGGTCTTCGGGCCATTCGTGTGTCAAAATTAATGGCTTGCAACCATGAGATAGCGTCTCGTTATGCGTTGCACGTGCTGATGATTTTTCATGCTCACGTGTAGGTGAGATTCCGTGCTCCCATTCTCGCTTTGCGTTGCACGTGTTGGTGATTTTCATGCTCATGTGTAGGTGAGATTCCGTGCTCCCATTCTCTCTTTGCGTTGCACGTGTTGATGATTTTTCATGCTCACGTGTAGGTGAGATTCCGTGCTCCCGTTCTCGCTTTGCATTGCACGTGTTGGTGAGTTTTCATGCTCGCATGTAGGTGAGTTTTCGTGCTCCCGTTCTCGTTATGCGTTGCACGTGCTGATGAATTTTCATGCTTGCATGTAGGTGAGTTTTCGTGCTCCCGTTCTCGCTTTGCGTTGCACGTGTTGATGAGTTTTCATGCTCGCGTGTAGGTGAGTTTTCATGCTCCCGTTCTCGCTTTGCGTTATGTGCTGATGGGTTTTCATGCTCGCGTGTAGGTGAGTTTTCATGCTCCCGTTCTCGCTTTGCGTTACATGTGCTGATGAGTTTTCATGCTCACGTGTAGGTGAGTTTTCATACTCCCATTTGAGTTTTCATACTCCGGTTCGAGTTTTCATACTCGCGTTCGAGTGTTCATACTCCCGTTCGAGTTTTCATACTCGCGTTCGAGTTTTCATACTCCCGTTCGAGTTTTCATACTCGCGTTCGAGTTTTCATACCCTCATCTTGTGATTTCTGGATTTCTTGTGTAGATTTCTAGAACTTGTGCTTCACCAATTTTCGTGATTTCTATTGATAAGTTTTATCAATTTTTGTGCATTGGTGAACTCGTGTGTTATTGACTTGTTATGAATACAAGTTTAGGGTATGATAACCCTTTCTATCTTTGAGAAGATTCTTGTGACACTTTTGATGAATGAAAATCCACTTATCGAAGTTGCTACTAATATCGCTGTTTTAATCACGTGTTTTAAAAAAATTTCAAAATAAAAATCCTTTTCTAAATTTTTATAGTTTACGCTTTCAAAAGAATGAGGAAGCGATTTAAACATTTCAGCAAAATCGAGGACTATGACCCCTTTCTTTTACTGATTCGTTTAATTCCGGACTTGTCCGTTTGAGGTTGAAAATTTGTGAATTCCTTTTATGAAATTAAAAGAATATTCTGTGATTGTATTGCCCATTGAGTGCTTTAAGAATTCTGGTCGATGCGCTTGATCAACGTTATCGATTGGAATCTCCTAGACGCTTTGATGAGACAATCAGACACAGTAAATTGAATTTCAAAATGTAAATTTTTCTGAAAAGATAATTACATAAAGTAAATTATAAATTTCGAAAGTTTTAGCTTTTCGGGAAAGAATATTATTTAAAACAACTCTTTTCCGATACTTCTATTCTTGCGATTCCCGAGGGAACCAAGACTTTATCGTTTGTACCAATGCTAATCGTATTGGTTTGCATGCCATTCTCTTGCAAAAGAGAACGTGCTGTCTCTTGTGTTTCTAAATCATTAATGCCTATTGAGACTAGATATGTCACTCATGATTTAGTGCTCTTGGCTATTGATTTCGTTCTTCAAGATTTGGCATCATTATTTTGGGTGAGAAATTTGTTCTCTACCCTGATCATGAATCTTGGGAATATTTATTTTCTCATAAGGAACATGATTTGCATTAACCACGTTGACTCGAGCTCCATACATCTTATGATCTTGATATTATTTACCACTCCCGGATGGGAAATCATGTTGCCGATGCACTTAGTCGTAGGCAACAAGTGGTTGTTTCTTTGGTGGTGTCCGTATGGAATCATCTTTTTACCAAGTTCATCAGACGTTTCGATGTACTTCGTTTTATTGAGCTTCGTCTCATTCCTTTTAGGCACTTACGTCTGATGTTCTTTTATGTTGATCGGTTCATTGGTCGTACCGTTTTTGTACTACGACGACGTTCCGAATTAATGAAGCTTTGATTCATCTGGCGTATCATTATTGTACTACGCTGTTGTTCCAAATTATTCGTGTTTCATCTATGATAGGTGTTGTGCGTTTCAGTTGGTCGGGAAAGTTAGCGCCTAGATATATTGGGCCATTTCCTATCACTAAACGTATTGGTTTCTTGGCTTATCACCTCTTATTATCGGCCCAATTTTCTGTTTTTCATGACGTGTTTCACGCGTCTTCCTTCTACGGAAATGCCTTAGGGATTCCGATTTTATTCTTGAGCCCGGTATTATTGAAGAAATTGAAGTTTCACCAGATTTGACTTTGAGCAACATTCTATTCACATCAATGTTTCGGGGGTTCAGCACCTTCGAAATAAAGATGTTCTTCTCGTGAAAGTTCAGTGGTTCTCAAATCCTATGAATTTCACTTTGGAATCCAGAGAATTCATCGAGCAAACACGATCAGGTTTTCTCTTTCATGCTCTATATGGTGAACTTTCTATTTTCAAGTTTCGTCATTTTGTGATGATATGCTTTTATGGTTGTTACCTTTTGTCCATTTATTCCTTAAGATTGCGAGGACGCAATTTCTTTAAGGAGGGGAGTCTGTAACAACCCGGTATTGGGCATCAAGTAATAATCGACATTAAAAACGATTAATTGATTTTTAATTGCTGTTGAGTATTTTATTCAGCTGAAATTCTTTTGAAAATTGGTTATGTATCGTTGAGCTTTGCAAATTTAAAATTCGGCCCATCCATTTTGATGCCGTATGGTTTGAGTATAACCCATTCTTTCTCCTCCCGTTTTCATTTTTATTCGTAACCCTAAAACTAAAAAAGCGAACGAGAGTAAAAATGGTGGCCGTTCCTTTTCTTCTTCTTCGTCCAAATTAGGGCTTCCATTTCGATTTTTGCTCGTCTCTGTGATGCTCGGCCGCTTCTATTAGGTCGAGTTCGTCGCCGCTTCGAAGCAAGGTGAGTACTTTTTGTAACTCACATCTAATTCAAGCGTTTTTCATGATTGCTTGCTTGTTTAAATTCGCGATTTTTGGATTGCTTGATTTATTGATCCTCACGGTTTTGAGAGCATTGCCTCCTTGTTGACCGCGGTCTTGATTTTCTGGTCGCCACGGCTCGTTTCTGTTGACTGTGGCATTCGTAGATGAACTTGCTACTGCCATTTGATTTTTGTTAATTTTATATTCCTTGACCCTGAGTTGAATTGTGTGTAGTGTCATGTTGTTCAATGCTTCAGCCTTTTCTCCTTTGATTTTGGTATTTAACACGATTTTTGACTTTAACTGTTTAGTCAATCAGTAAATTCGGATATTGCTCTGACTTGTTCATCTGTTCCTTATCAAAACTTTACTTATGGCGTCACAGTAACCTGCTGACCTTGTTCTTGACCCACGGCATGCTTTTCCATGTGACCTTTTATTAAAAGAATTTGACTTTGTTTTGAACTGCAACTTATTACTCTGCTTAGAGTTAAATTGGTGGATTCAAGAGTATGTTTCATCCCTCAATGCTTGCGTGATAACTTATTTCTACTGTTAGGAAATGTGCACATACAAACATGTATATACATACATATTCATGTATATATGTGTGTAATTGTTGTGCCCATCCACTTGGTCGAGACATGAACTCTGTTGTAGTTTTGAATTCTTGTTGTATTGTGTTATTTGTTGCTCTTGAGGCTGGTTCATGTTTTCGTGTTGGTTTTGTTACTGTGCTTGTGTGGGTCTGGTCACTTCAGTTTTCCATGGCATTCATTTTGGTCTCTCCACGTATATACATATATACATACATGTATGTATATATGTGAGTGATGGCTATGTTTTCTTGTGCGTTTCTCAAGACCATTTCATTGAACATGTTTTATTTGTATTGTTTTTTTTATGCTGCACTGGGTGATTTGTTGACCGGATGTATTGCAATTGGTCTGCACTTCATATTAATCTACATCCCTCTAGTCTGGTTCTTACAGTTATGATATATTGTTGCTATGAGCCTGGTCTATGTGAGTCTGGCATTACTTGTACCACTGCATCATATTCTTGTTCCTTATGAGCCTGGTGCACCTTTTTTTGACTATGGTTCTGTTTTGTGTATTTGCTTGCACAACTTCATTTTGTATTCGTTTTGATCCACTTTGTCACTGCATATCTATATATGCCTGACCTGTTTCATTTAGTTGTACTGCCCTATGTTGTCACTTGATCTTGCTGTGACATTGTGACTTGTTGTTCTTCCTCCATTAAGAAGTATTCTTGCATTTTAGATGTATCTTGGTCTTATGAACTTGAATTAGTAGTCTACACCTCTGGCTTTTTGTCTGAACTGTTTGTAGTCAATTGCTTTGTCTATTCATTGGCCTTGAGTTGAACCTATCTCGGGTTTGACCTTATGCCCGTTTGTGTACATCATCACTGTAGTGGCAAGGCAGTGCACGCAAGCGTGAACTGCAGCCACACGGTATTCATTGGGTACGTCATCACTGTTGTGGCAAGGCAGTGCACGCAAGCGTGAACTGCAGCCACACGGTACTGCTTTTATTGTTATTTCTTTTGCTTTTGATTTATGAAACTATTTCGTATTTCATATATTGTAGTGGCGTGGCAGTACACGCTTGCGTATACTGCAGCCCTACTCGAGTTGACGTTTTAATTGATGTTTCCAATTACTTGATTGTTTCCTTTGTCCAATTCATCCTTATTAGTGATTGGATAGACGAGATTTATTGTGATTGACATCTATTCGTTATTTGATTATTATTGCTTCTGTGCATTAATAACTGAGTTTGAATTAGACTGACACGGGTATTATTTTCTTTTGAATGTAATACTCGGGTCAGACCCGAGTTATTTCAGGTTGTAGATATTCTGCTTTGGGATGCTGCTTGAGCTATGAAGACTCTTTATATCTTTTGGAGTTGTCGAGTCATAGTATAGGTTGATATGTATTCATGTATATTAGTCGATAATGTACTTGTATATGTAACTTCCTGAGTCGACTGTTGTAGTTGTATCACATGTACAGTGTAAATGTATTGTAACCGACATCAGTTATTATATATGTATATGAGATTTTCTGTTTCATCTGTGTTCCGCATTTATATTATCTGTGTTATTAGTTTATATTTTTGTCCTAGACTATTATAGCCACTGTGTAGTAGCTTTGAGTTTGCATCGGCATGTCGGATTTCCTCCTGAAATGAAATGCATGTTTTTTACTATCTGACAAATCGGTGCTCGCACAAAGCAATTACACGGATGGTCGCTCCTCAACAGCCTCATTCTCCGTGCTAGTTGACAGCACTACACTGCAGTGTTCTTGGCTACGTGGACATAGAGGTGGGGTGTCACGGCTTGGTATCAAAGCCTGGGGTTTAGGACGAATATAAAACATAACTAGATGGAACATGTGTTACAACTATTTGTCGATGTTTTATTTCACATCTTTGTCTAAGATCATCTTTGATAGTTAGGTATGAATTCCTAACTCTTTTTCATGAGCATTGTTGCTATTCTCTGTTGCGTTTGCTCATTTGAGTATGCACGGCTAAGTATCATTGTGTATATGCTCTACCAAGTTGCATATTGCTGCAACTCGTACGCACTTCGATTTGAGCTCGCATTGTTTATTCGAACTGCTGTATATATGCATTCTTATCTCTGATTCGTGTACTTAATGCAGTCTCCATACAATTGGGTTTTTGGGTATCAATCTTTGAGACAAATTGCATTTCAATTGTCGACTCTGTCTGCTTATCCATGGTTTGTTGGCTTTCATGTGCCTCTCTCTGATAGTTTTAAAATTTCTTTGGTATAAAAGAAATTGTCTTGGACTTTGCCTTGTCGATATCGATGTTGACTTGACTTTTACTTTGGTTAAAGTCATTCATGCATTTATGCTCGTTTTGCTTCGTTTTTCCAATTGTTGATCGATTCTTCTTTTCCGATTAGTTGTTATCACCTTTGTCGACTTTGATAACTTCTATTTCAGGAATTTTTGGGTATTCCTACTTTGATGGATTGGAATCGAATTCTTCGGATTTTATTCACGTCTTCGAAGGTGAATTTTAGTGAATTCATTTGGTTTCCAAATTTAATCGATTCTTGATTGTTTCCCGATTTGTTGCTATTATTTATTAGCAACTTTGATGACCTTTTCTTCGGGATTTTTGTGAACATACCTTTCGATGAATTCAGTATCGATTTCTTTGGATTCTATTCACGTCTTCGTATGTGAAATTCTTGTGATTGATTGTTTCTACAATCATTTTTGTGATTTGTCACTTTAAAAATATAAAGGTTTCAATACTAGTAGTAAATATCAAAACTCTTTTATCAAAATGTTTTCAACTCTATTTTCAATATCAAACTCTTTTCCTAAACCGTTTTTCAATCTACTAGTATATACAAGCCTTTACCTCACTCGGATGAGAAATCTAATTAAACGGCTTAGTAAAACAAGTGGTATAAAACGCTTGCCTTTGCTTCGTCGGTTAATTCTTGGACTTATTCGATTGAACCTCTTGTGACAATTTTATTAGTGAAGATTTACAGTTTGTTCGTAAATATTTAAGTTAAGCAAGTGGTTATGGGACATGAAGCTAAACTTTTATATTCACTAACTTAGTGTAATTGACACTTCTCGTTGATCATGACGATCATTCTTATGATTTAGACTAGCAATTGTGCGATGCCTCCTTTTGGTTAGGCTAGACACCACTTGTGTGATTCCATTCACACATACCTTTTCGGTTAGCCTAGACACCACTTGTGTGATTCCGTTCACACATATCTTTTTGCTTTTTGGTTAGACTAGGCCTCATCGGTGTGATTTCGTCTCACACATATCTCTTGGGATTTGAGGATTGTCTATACACCATTTGTGTGATTTCATTCACACATATTTTCCCTTTTGTTTGTGAGGTTAGACTAGACACCACTTGTGTGATTCCACTCACACATACCTTTTTGATTTTTGGTTAGTCTAGACCTCAATCTGTGTGATTCCGACTCACACATGTGGGGTAGCGCCCCACGGTCTTTGGGCCATTCGTGTGTCAAAATTAATGGCTTGCAACCACGAGATAGCGTCTCGTTATGCGTTGCACGTGCTGATGATTTTTCATGCTCACGTGTAGGTGAGATTCCGTGCTCCCGTTCTAGCTTTGCGTTGCACGCGTTGGTGATTTTCATGCTCATGTGTAGGTGAGATTCCGTGCTCCCGTTCTCGCTTTGCGTTGCACGTGTTGATGATTTTTCATGCTCACGTGTAGGTGAGATTCCATGCTCCCGTTCTCGCTTTGCATTGCACGTGTTGGTGAGTTTTCATGCTCGCATGTAGGTGAGTTTTCGTGCTCCCGTTCTCGTTATGCGTTGCACGTGCTGATGAATTTTCATGCTCGCATGTAGGTGAGTTTTCGTGCTCCCGTTCTCGATTTGCGTTGCACGTGTTGATGAGTTTTCATGCTCGCGTGTAGGTGAGTTTTCATGCTCCCGTTCTCGCTTTGCGTTACATGTGCTGATGGGTTTTCATGCTTGCGTGTAGGTGAGTTTTCATGCTCCCGTTCTCGCTTTGCGTTACATGTGCTGATGAGTTTTCATGCTCGCGTGTAGGTGAGTTTTCATACTCCCATTTGAGTTTTCATAACTCGCGTTTGAGTTTTCATACTCCCGTTCAAGTTTCCATACTCGCGTTCGAGTTTTCATACTCCCGTTCGAGTTTTCGTACTCACGTTCGAGTTTTCATACTCTTATCTTGTGATTTCTGGATTTCTTGTGTAGATTTCTAGAATTTGTGCTACACCAATTTTCGTGATTTCTATTGATAAGTTTTATCAATTTTTGTGCATTGGTGAACTCGTGTGTTATTGACTTGTTATGAATACAAGTTTAGGGTATGATAACCCTTTCTATCTTTGAGAAGATTCTTGTGACACTTTTGATGAATGAAAATCCACTTATCGAAGTTGCTACTAATATCGCTGTTTTAATCACATGTTTTAAAAATTGTTTCAAAATAAAAATTGTTTTCAAAATTTTTATAGTTTACGCTTTCAAAAGAATGAGGAAGCGATTTAAACGTTTCAGCAAAATCGAGGACTATGACCCCTTTCTTTTACTGATTCGTTTAATTCCGGACTTGTCCGTTTGAGGTTGAAAATTTGTGAATTCCTTTTATGAAATTAAAAGAATATTCTGTGATTGTATTTCCCATTGAGTGCTTTAAGAATTCTGGTCGATGCGCTTGATCAACGTTATCGATAGGAATCTCCTAGACGCTTTGATGAGACAATCAGACATAGTAAATTGAATTTCAAAATGTAAATTTTTCTGAAAAGATAATTACATAAAGTAAATTGTAAATTCCGAAAGTTTTAGCTTTTCGGGAAAGAATATTATTTAAAACAACTCTTTTCCGATACTTCTATTCTTGCGATTCCCGAGGGAACCAAGACTTTATCGTTTGTACCAATGCTAATCGTATTGGTTTGCATGCCATTCTCTTGCAAAAGAGAACGTGCTGTCTCTTGTGTTTCTAAATCATTAATGCCTATTGAGACTAGATATGTCACTCATGATTTAGTGCTCTTGGCTATTGATTTCGTTCTTCAAGATTTGGCATCATTATTTTGGGTGAGAAATTTGTTCTCTACCCTGATCATGAATCTTGGGAATATTTATTTTCTCATAAGGAACATGATTTGCGTCAACCACGTTGACTCGAGCTCCATACATCTTATGATCTTGATATTATTTACCACTCCCGGATGGGAAATCGTGTTGCCGATGCACTTAGTCGTAGGCAACAAGTGGTTGTTTCTTTGGTGATGTCCGTATGGAATCATCTTTTTACCAAGTTCATCAGACGTTTCGATGTACTTCGTTTTATTGAGCTTCGTCTCATTCCTTTTAGGGACTTACGTCTGATGTTCTTTTATGTTGATCGGTTCATTGGTCGTACCGTTTTTGTACTACGACGATGTTCCGAATTAATGAAGCTTTGATTCATCTGGCGTATCGTTATTGTACTACGCTGTTGTTCCAAATTATTCGTGTTTCACCTATGATAGGTGTTGTGCGTTTCAGTTGGTCGGGAAAGTTAGCGCCTCGATATATTGGGCCATTTCCTATCACTAAACGTATTGGTTTCTTGGCTTATCACCTCTTATTATCGGCTCAATTTTCTGTTATTCATGACGTGTTTCACGCGTCTTCCTTCTACGGAAATGCCTTAGGGATTCCGATTTTATTCTTGAGCCCGGTATTATTGAAGAAATTGAAGTTTCACCAGATTTGACTTTGAGCAACATTCTATTCACATCAATGTTTCGGGGGTTCAGCACCTTCGAAATAAAGATGTTCTTCTCGTGAAAGTTCAGTGGTTCTCAAATCCTATGAATTTCACTTTGGAATCCAGAGAATTCATCGAGCAAACACGATCAGGTTTTCTCTTTCATGCTCTATATGGTGAACTTTCTATTTTCAAGTTTCGTCATTTTGTGATGATATGCTTTTATGGTTGTTACCTTTTGTCCATTTATTCCTTAAGATTGCGAGGACGCAATTTCTTTAAGGAGGGGAGTCTGTAACAACCCGGTATTTGGCATCAAGTAATAATCGACATTAAAAACGATTAATTGATTTTTAATTGCTGTTGAGTATTTTATTCAGCTGAAATTCTTTTGAAAATTGGTTAAGTATCGTTGAGCTTTGCAAATTTAAAATTCGGCCCATCCATTTTGATGCCGTATGGTTTGAGTATAACCCATTCTTTCTCCCCCCGTTTTCATTTTTATTCGTAACCCTAAAACTAAACAAGCGAACGAGAGTAAAAATGGTGGCCGTTCCTTTTCTTCTTCTTCGTCCAAATTAGGGCTTCGATTTCGATTTTTGCTCGTCTCTGTGATGCTCGGCCGCTTTTATTAGGTCGAGTTCATCGCCGCTTCGAAGCAAGGTGAGTACTTTTTGTAACTCACATCTAATTCAAGCGTTTTTCATGATTGCTTGCTTGTTTAAATTCGCGATTTTTGGATTGCTTGATTTATTGATCCTCACGGTTTTGAGAGCATTGACTCCTTGTTGACCACGGTCTTGATTTTCTGGTCGCCACGGCTCGTTTCTGTTGACTGTGGCATTCGTAGATGAACTTGCTACTGCCATTTGATTTTTGTTAATTTTATATTCCTTGACCCTGAGTTGAATTGTGTGTAGTGTCATGTTGTTCAATGCTTCAGCCTTTTCTCCTTTGATTTTGGTATTTAACACGATTTTTGACTTTAACTGTTTAGTCAATCAGTAAATTCGGATATTGCTCTGACTTGTTCATCTGTTCCTTATCAAAACTTTACTTATGGCATCACAGTAACCTGCTGACCTTGTTCGTGACCCACGGCATGCTTTTCCATGTGACCTTTTATTAAAAGAATTTGACTTTGTTTTGAACTGCAACTTATTACTCTACTTAGAGTTAAATTGGTGGATTCAAGAGTATGTTTCATCCCTCAATGCTTGCGTGATAACTTGTTTCTACTGTTAGGAAATGTGCACATACAAACATGTATATACATACATATTCATGTATATATGTGTGTAATTGTTGTGCCCATCCACTTGGTCGAGACATGAACTCTGTTGTAGTTTTGAATTCTTGTTGTATTGTGTTATTTGTTGCTCTTGAGGCTGGTTCATGTTTTCGTGTTGGTTTTGTTACTGTGCTTGTGTGGGTCTGGTCACTTCAGTTTTCCATGGCATTCATTTTGTCTCTCCACGTATATACATATATACATACATGTATGTATATATGTGAGTGATGGCTATGTTTTCTTGTGCGTTTCTCAAGACCATTTCATTGAACATGTTTTATTTGTATTGTTTTTTTTTATGCTGCACTGGGTGATTTGTTGACCGGATGTATTGCAATTGGTCTGCACTTCATATTAATCTACATCCCTCTAGTCTGGTTCTTGCAGTTATGATATATTGTTGCTATGAGCCTGGTCTATGTGAGTCTGGCATTACTTGTACCACCGCATCATATTCTTGTTCCTTATGATCCTGGTGCACCTTTTTCTGACTATGGTTCTGTTTTGTGTATTTGCTTGCACTACTTCATTTTGTATTCGTTTTGATCCACTTTGTCACTGCATATCTATAGATACCTGACCTGTTTGATTTAGTTGTACTGCCCTATGTTGTCACTTGATCTTGCTGTGACATTGTGACTTGTTGTTCTTCCTCCATTAAGAAGTATTCTTGCATTTTAGATGTGTCTTGGTCTTATGAACTTGAATTAGTAGTCTACACCTCTGGCTTTTTGTCTGAACTGTTTGTAGTCAATTGCTTTGTCTATTCATTGGCCTTGAGTTGAACCTATCTCGGGTTTGACCTTGTGCCCGTTTGTGTACATCATCACTGTAGTGGCAAGGCAGTGCACGCAAGCGTGAACTGCAGCCACACGGTATTCATTGGGTACGTCATCACTGTTGTGGCAAGGCAGTGCACGCAAGCGTGAACTGCAGCCACACGGTACTGCTTTTATTGTTATTTCTTTTGCTTTTGATTTATGGAACTATTTCGTATTTCATATATTGTAGTGGCGTGGCAGTACATGCTTGCGTATACTGCAGCCCTACTCGAGTTGACGTTTTAATTGATGTTTCCAATTACTTGATTGTTTCCTTTGTCCAATTCATCCTTATTAGTGATTGGATAGACGAGATTTATTGTGATTGACATCTACTCGTTATTTGATTATTATTGCTTCTGTGCATTAATAACTGAGTTTGAATTAGACTGACCCGGGTATTATTTTCTTTTGAATGTAATACTCGAGTCAGACCCGAGTTATTTCAGGTTGTAGATATTCTGCTTTGGGATGCTGCTTGAGCTATGAAGACTCTTCATATCTTTTGGAGTTGTCGAGTCATAGTATAGGTTGATATGTATTCATGTATATTAGTCGATATGTACTTGTATATGTAACTTCCTGAGTCGACTGTTGTAGTTGTATCACATGTACCCTGTAAATGTATTGTAACTGACATCAGTTATTATATATGTATATGAGATTTTCTGTTTCATCTGTGTTCCGCATTCATATTATCTGTGTTATTAGTTAATATTTTTGTCCTAGACTATTATAGCCACTGTGTAGTAGCTTTGAGTTTGCATCGGCATGTCGGATTTCCTCCTGAAATGAAATGCATGATTTTTACTATCTGACAAATCGGTGCTCGCACAAAGCAATTACACGGATAGTCGCTCCTCAACAACCTCATTCTCCGTGCTAGTTGACAGCACTACACTGTAGTGTTCTTGGCTAGCGTGGGCATAGAGGTGGGGCGTCACACTAACTTATTCAAAATTTTACCAAATCTAATTTGAAATATAAATTTAAACAAATCCTTAAACATATTATATGTATTAAATCAATCTCAATTAGATTAAATATTATTATTAGGTCTATACATAAAATTTTCATTTTTACACATATAATTTTCTAAGAATCAGTCTTTATTAAAACTATATTTTTCTTTCCCAAACCATAGAAATTATTTTCAAAACATTTATATAAATATGGACCAACGATGTCTGTATATAATTTCCTACGCTATGGTCAAGGGATACAGATATTTATCATTTCAATCTGAAATTTAAATATACGGGTAGATATCACTTCGACCCGCAATCCCAAATTCAATTTAATTGAAAATCGCTTGGGTTTATCATTTCAACCCATAACGAAATTCTCCTATCCAAAAGTCTGTTCGGGTATGTACCATTTCAACCCATAATGAATTCTAAACTACAGGGAACTTGCAGAGTGATAACAGATAATACAATAAAATAACAGGCATATATCATAAATAAAAATATAATATAAACGATATGATATGGTGTCATATCCCACAGGTGAACAGTTACAGAAAAGAGCATATATATAACAATTTAAATGACTACAGCATCATATTTCAATTGTCGTTTCAATTAAAATCAAATTTAGTAAAATACAAGAACGTTAATCGTGAATGATTGCTCACCTTTCGAGGCTAGAGAAGAACGATAATGAGGTCAGTTATGGATCCCAATACGAACTTTGAAGCAAAGCAAAATTGGCACGAATTTGATGACAAAGCTGATAGATAGAAATCGATGAAAATAAATCAATCGGTTTGATATAAATATAGTATATATTATATGTGTTATTTAAATTTCCTTAAAATCTCAATAAATTAATTTAAGACGGATATTCAAATAAAATATTCATATTGTTTGAAACTGATATTAAATTTAAAATACATATTAAAACAAAACATCATCATATTATTGGAAAATCAATACTTAAACTTAACACATAAACGTTTTTCCTCTTAAATCAATATTACATTTAAACACACACAAAATAAAATATAAGCATAATATATATAAAAATCATCACTCATTTAAAACACGCATTTTAAAATAACATATTTATATAGTTTACTCAAAATTCAAAGCGTATACTGAGAAAATCAATATATATATATAGACCATACATTATGAAAGCACTACAGAAAAGAGAAAAAAACAAAACATACTTTATATATACACACACGAATCGATGATGAAAATTATACATTTAAATTTTTAGTTTTACAACATAAATCACTAATGCTTTTACAACACTCAGCTGCCATACTAATATATGTTATATTCGAACAGGAATGAAAATCTAAGTATATTTTGAAAATATGTATATTACTAATATTTTATAATAACAAATAAGATATAAGACTAACATATATATACACGTCTCTGAAAAGCTTGGCTTAAAATTCACATAAGCATTAAACATAAAAAATATGTAGATATAGTTTTATGCTAAAATATCAATTAAATGGAGACTGTTATAATGTGAGAATTTGTGAACGCAAGTTGAAATATAAAGATGGATTTGTCAAATATATTGGAAGCACAGGACCGGGAGGGGGAGAAGAAAAGCATGGGAAAAAATTATAAAATAAAAAGAAGAAAATGGAGGCCATACCTTCAGAGCTCACTCACGCAAGAAGAAATGAAGAAAATGTTGAGATGCAATTGAAAACTATTCGTGTATGAGGCTTATATTTATACATGATTGCATTGATTGAGGTGAGAGAACATAGGCAAGAAAGATTTGAGCGAATATTTACAGTGGTATTGATTGCGTGAATTTAGCAAAAGGAAATTGCAAAAATCTTTGGCAAACATTTTTTACACGTTTAAAATTTATTAGGAAGTAAATGCGTTGATTAAAACGCAAGAAATATTTATAAAATGGGAAGGTGGTGAAAATTATTTGCGTACAAGGTTGAGTATTTAAATGAAAGTATTGATTGCTTGGAGAAACGGTAGGAAATAATTCCTGTCAGGAGGAATTTGCGCGTGATATTTGATTTAGGAGATAATTACGTTAGATAGATTAAATAAAGAAACGTACTAATTAATGGTATAGGAACATTAAGGAAATAAAAGAATTTCATTTGAATGGTAAGGAAAATCAAAGATTTTGTTCCTATTAATTGCAAAGGAGTAAATGGAAAAGAAGAGACATTTATACACGTGAATTTCAAACAATCTTGAAACTGATTTTGAACTTCTAAAGAGAAATAAATTTGCTTGAAACTGCTACGCGAATTTTTACTATTATAAAAATAAGGAAAAAGGGAAGCGTAGAAATTTACACGTAACTTATCAAAACTAGATTTAAAAGAAATTGAACGTCCATGGAAATGATTTCTTTCCGACTTGGAATGCAAGGCTACAAATAAATTTATGATTTAACGTCAAAATAAATATTATTCCTAACTGAAACCATATAAATTAACATATAAAATAATAACCACTATCTACTGCTTTATAGTAAATAAAAAAAATTGTAAATTCACAGAATACAACCTGTTACTTTTATTTCAAAATATCTTTCTTATAATAATTATTATATTTGGAAAACATTTTGAAATAATTTTCTCTTTTAAAACTTATAAATAAAATATTATTATGTTAACTACCAAATTAAATGTTCATTTTAATACATTCTCTTTCCTTAATGGAAAGATTTCAACAAATGCAAATATTAATTTTGTATTAAAATCAGATAAAAATCTAATTCAACTACTTCTTTTTATTAACAATAAATCAAACATTATTTAATAATTTCACATAACTCAACATATCCATTAGTTACCAATTTTAGTTCACTTGTTAGAGGTTAACTTATTTGAATTACAACAATACAATTAAACTATTGTTTCCTCTTTAATTTTATTCAATAGATCAATATTTACAATGAACAATTATTACTAAATTCTTAACATTTGTTGTTTTTAATTCAAATTGTAAATCTCATATAAACTATTATTATTCCCATCATTTTTGTTTCTACCAAATTTTATTCAATATTTAAAAAAAAATTAGAATTTTAAATTGGTCTAAAATTTCGGATCGTTAGCTATTACCCTTTTTTTTCCAGATCTGAACTGCGTTGCAAAAAATGAAGATGGGAAGAGATTTTGAAACGGTCAGGAAATCAAAGATTCTTATTCCTATTAAATACGGAGACGCAAATGAAAGTGGAAAGTTTTACACGTGAATTGGAGGCATGGTTTTAATTCTTTTCTTTTTTAAAATGCACGTGCTGATTTGATTTTTAACAGCTAAAATATGAAATCAAAGAGTGCGTACAATAGATGCAAAAATTAAAATGAACGTACGCCCAAATTAATTAACAAGTAACGTAATCTAAATTTATATGTTTTCTATTTTATTCACTGCTTATATTTAATTATACGTAATCCAAACATTAAATTTTTATTTCAAAATATTATTATTTATAATTTCTCAAAAATTCAATTAAATACGTTATTAAACACCGTTTAAGAATTTATGAGTTGTTACATATTACTTTTTGTAGTTGTTGCTTTGTGGTTGAGGATCCTCGGATAAAGGTCGCAAACGATCGGGGGATGGCATACTCGAGTAGTAGTTACCAAGTTATAGAGGTAACCTGGCCTTGTGTCGGCAGAGATCAGGTTAGGTTCTCGAAGCGTCCCTCTAGAGGCGTACCCATGTGGCAGTAGGAAGTTCCTTAGCCTAACCATTTGTTGGAAATCCAAAGAAACAATACACACCCTGTACGGTTTTAGTTGTATAACCTGCCATGGAATGTGGTGGTCAGCTGCTATTGAACATGGTAGCTATAGTAGGCATACAATAATGGTTGTATGCTGGCTAAGATTAATATTATACTTTTGAAATGTTTTCTGCACTATGTACTAATAATAATAATATCAAGGATTTTGCATATTAAGCATGTTTGACTACCATAAAGAGAAATCTCCGCCAATTTTGCGTTTGCATTGTGTGTGTGCCGAGAGGCCTTATGGTAGTTTCATTTTTCAAAAGCATAACAGATTTCCTTTTATTTTCTTTGTGAAAATAATTGTTTTTAAGATCTCACACCAGTCACACGACTAACCTGGAGTTTATTGTTCCCTTCCTAAACTCTGCGTGCCCATAATTTTCCACACGGGCAGCTGTAACGACCCGCTATTTTGGACTATTCACATCCGCACATGTCGGACTTGAATAATTCAAAATATCGAATTGTTAATTTAAATTTGGCAAAACTGAGATATACAGTAAATAAGTAGTCACAGCATCACAGACACAGAGTAATAATATGCAGCGGAAATAAAAGAGATAGTAGTTCATGAAGCTACTATGTAAATATATAAGATACATCAGAGTTTACAACAAATGAGTAATATGATACATCAGATATAAATCAGAATACATCACTAGAATCATCGAATACTGAAAACAGAATAGATGGCTAGATCTTCAAGCAAAGCTCCAACTCCAAAGGTGAGTCTCAAAGCTGAACCACTCAGTCTGACCCGAGCGTAAAGCAAAACACAAAACACTCAAGTCAGGATTAATATTCTTATATCAATAAATCTAACTCAAGTGAAATAGCAATCAAAATACAGGTAACTCAAAGGATGTTTGGAATAACCATCCTCTAAGGATCCGCTAAACTATCTACTAGGTAGTAATGTACGCTAAGTAGATAATGTCTATCAGTAATATAAAATATCAAAATAGCGTTAAGGCGTTACCATAATCCCCCTTAACACATTTTATATTCCCAAAAGCATATACAAGACCGTAATTTCCCCAAAACCGGAAGTCACCAGAGGGCAATCCATATACTCAAGGTACAAATCAAAACGTAGTGGTCGCAAATAGGATAATCAGTATGACAAGGTACATGAGGCGATACCAACTAGGATACTAGTAGTTGCGTGATCCGAACTGATGTTGAGCATAGCCAGCAGCTATCTCAACACCGCGAAACAACACTCCCAAATCGAGGGGTGCACCCAAATCGAATCACAAAAGTAATAGTTATGGTATCGAAGAAGTGTGTCCGCTAGAGGTGGCGAACCTCAATGGCCCGGCGCGGCTCCTGTTTTAGTCATGTCAGGGGTCATCCAATATCGTTCTCTTTCTTCAGTCAACACGTTCACCAAACCATCCACTTCATTCTGGATCAACACTCCACGTATAATAGTTATTAAAGTGGTTTCGGTATCGACAGAGAGTATGTCCATATCCGATCCCGGTCTCTTTAATAACTACGTATTTATTACACCGATTGGTCGTTAATATATTTCAAAACAATCAATTTCAATTCCAATTAGAATTTGTAAACCAACATTCCATTTGTCTTTCTAAATCAATTTCCATAATTTACATTTCAAAACTTCCAAATTATCATTTCAAAATCTTACAATTCAATTTCAAATTTTATTTTAAACAATTCAAATATTGATTCAACTTCGTATATAAATTTCATTTCGAAATCATTTAAATTAATCTAATTTAACATTCAAAATCAATTACAATTTATTAACCGCTTTTATTCAATATTACTTAAGTTAATTTAACATCCAAAACAATTCTTTTTAAATTTCCAAGTCATTAAATCAATCACTTAAGTTAACTTTATTATATCAAAACTTTCAAATTTAATTGAATTGAATTTTGTCAAATCAAATTCCTTAAATTACAATTCTTCCATTAATTTCAATAAAACACATTTATTTCTTGTTAAGAAATTCAATTTACATGGTTACAACTTCAAAACTCAATTAATAAGGAAACTAAATTTCATATATTCGAGAAATCAAATTTCACTTTAACTCACTTAAATAAATTTTTCCAAAACTTAATAAATAAAGAAACCCAATTTCATTTATTAACGAAGTTCAAATTCACTTATTCAAAAGTTAAATTTCTCTTATCAAAGAATTCAATTTTTATTCAATCTTATTCAATCATTAAATAATTTCAAAACTTAATAATTAATAATTTCAAAACTTAATAATTTCAAACTTGATTATAAATTCAACCTTAATTATTAAATCATTTCAAACTTAATTCAATGAATAATTCCAAATTTAATTGTTAAATAATACGTTTTAAATCAATGTTCTTCCTTTCATCAACATTTACGTTCCAAATTTTATTTCAAACCTTATTATTCAAATAAAATCTTTATTTTATTTCAAATCAAATTATTGACCAATCGAGTTTTATTTAATTTTCTATCCCAAGTCAAATTCATTTGGGTATTTATCATTTCAACCCGATTCCAATTCGAAAATCAAAACATAACAAAGGGAACTTGCAGTGTGATAACTGGGATGGTGTCAAAGTAAATAAACAAGCAATAACAACAATCAAACACAATTCAAATAATCAATTTTAAATAATCCCGAAATAATCGTATTAATCGCATTGTTATTTGTGCGAATTAATATAATTATTCCTAGAATCTACACTATCATTTCATGTAGATTAAAGATTATTTCACTAATTATTCTATGCAATTCAACACTTTACATCAATTATTCAATTTCATATTTCAACAATTAATACAACATAAATTTAAATAGTTCAAGGGTAACTAACTATTTCTACGTGTCGAATAATAAAACATTTAAGGGGTCATATTATTCAACTTAAACCAATCAAATTCAACACATATGTCGATTCAAATTTTTAACTATCCTACGTCGAATTCAATTGCATAATATTTATTATTTTATACATTACAATTTAACGTCCAATAAAACAACAATCAATCAATCAATTATCAACCAAACTATATTATAATGGCATAAATAATTAACAGATAATGGTGTCAGATGTCATAGGTGAACAGATACAGGTCATAGCATACATAACAGTGTAAGCAGCATATTTCAATTGTCGTTTCAATTGAAATCAGATTTAATAAATAAAAGAATATTAATCGTGAGTGATTGCTCACCTTTCGAGGCTAGAGAGAATAGGAGATGGCACGGATACGCACACTGATACAGACACTGAAATGGAGTTACAAATCCAAGCATGATTCTCAGAGGAAAGTAAGATTGGCACGAATCAACGAGCAAAACTGTTAAATAGGAATTGCCGAAATCAATCAAAATATTCAACATAGCAACAATTACAAAACATGTCCTACGTCAAAGTTTAACAATATAATTCTATGTGCTACCGAGATCGAAATGGTCTGAAATTTGGTATGAATAAAGATCAAAACTTGTATTTCAAAACTGCAAAGAATCACTTGATTCCGACGTAAGACGGAGAAGATACGATGCGTCAAACATGAACTCAGGTCGTGTTTGCAGCAGTGTAAAATAATTTAAAGTACAAAAGAACATCTGCCTGGGTCTAACTTCCAGATCCTCGACCACTAATCAAACGATGTCGGATTTTGCTGGAATTTGACATGTATAAACTAGGTAACTTAAACTCCTTTTTAAAAATAGAATCAACCGATTCCGATAAAACATGAGTGAGATACGATGCGTCAAACATGAACTCAGGTCGTGTTTGCAGCAGTGTAAAATAATTCTAAGTACAAAAGAATATCTGCCTGGGTCTAACTTCCAGATCCTCGACCACAAATCAAACGATGTCGGATTTTTCTGGAATTTGACACGTATAAACTAGGTAACTTAAAATCCTTTTTAAAAATAGAATCAACCCATTCCGATAAAATATGAGTGAGATACGATGCGTCAAACATGAACTCAGGTCGTGTTTGCAGCAGTGTAAAATAAATTCTAAGTACAAAAGAATATCTGCCTGGGTCTAACTTCCAGATCCTCGACCACTAATTAAACTCATACAGACGTATAACTTCTATAAATATACAAATCAGCCTATATATAAATAAGTATAAATATCTATCGTAAACCGTACATAACGTAAACAGATACTACATTCTATTATGCAACAACAGTTCCACAATGTTGATTCGCCTTACGTGAGACTTTATGCATTACATATCTCAAGTACTACATATTTTATTTATTAACAAAACTTTTATAAAGCTTGGCCATGTAAGGGTCAACAGCCTTCAACAGAGATGTACATAAATATAATACAAACCCATACTTCTTTACACAATACTGCTTTCACTTACTAATATACATATAAACAGTAGCCAAATAGATACATAAACTCATGCAACCCAAACCTTTATATATATACATATAGTATTTAAAATCATTTCTTTAATCAAACATCTAATCATAATATAATTATAAATAATTGCTTTGAAATCAACAATACTTATATGTAACTAATACATTACCAGTTATATATTTACAGACATAATACATCTCATATAAATTCTTAAAATAATGTAATATAATACATACAGATATATAGTTAGAACATTATATATACATTCTAATATAGAACTAAACATAATAACTTTGTAAACTAAGTTATATTTACATAACAATATATCTTACCCGTATAAGCAAATGAAGGAACACGAGTATGGGGTGGCAAAGCTAGGCAAGCGGGCGCAGTCAGGTGTGGTGGTGAGGAAGTGGTCGGTGGTAGTTGTCGAGGCGGAGAGGAGCGGGCGGAGCAAACGCAAGGCGAGGTGGTGCAACGCATTGTCAGGTGAAAAGGCGGAAATGGAAGGTTAGTCGCATGCCCAGGTGGCAGAGGCGGAGGTTGGTCGAGCTGAAGAAAGTAGGCTCGGATGTAGAGGGTGTCAGGTGGAGGCTTTGGGCGAGCGGCGCGTGAGTGGTATTGGGTCGGAGATGAGATGGCGGAGAAAATGGAGGTTGAGGTGGGTAAATGGTGACCATGCGGAGGAGAGTGGAGAGGTGGTGGTATGGGTTCAATGGTGTTGGGCGGTGAAGGCCGCATGGAGGTGGGCGATCTGGAGTAGCGGGCAGAGTGGGACGCGGAGGCGGCTGTGGTCGTGGCGCACGTGCGAACTGGTGGGGCGAGGGAGAGAAAAGTGATCGGCGAAGGAGAACCATGTGTCGGCAGAGGTGGAAAACAAGTGGGAAGGGGAACGTGTGTTGAAGGTTACATGAGTTTGGAAGGCATAATAGTTTTTGAAGAAGATGGTTTCAGGCTAATAATATGTAAATGCAAATGGTTCTCAAAAGCAAACCTGAACCGTTGTAAATTCCAAAATGAACAGACCAAAAAAAAATATTTGTTTTCAAAACCGAGAATAGTGATGGCCAGCTATTAATTCCAAGTAACATAATAAAGTTTGAACCCACGGGAAAAGCAATAGTCAAATCCACTGAATTAAACAAAAATAAAAGCTAAGTGACTATTCAGTTTTATACAGTGGACAGTGAATAGACGAGGAATAAATGCAAGGCAGAGGGGGTAGCATAAATATACAGAGGGGTTCAGGGTGCAAAGGTCAAGGCAATGATGTTTTTGTAAACGTGATGGCTGTTGGGTTTCTGAAGGGTCAGGGATCCTAGAATTCTGTATAGTGAAGAAAGTTGGGTCCTGGTTTGCGCTGCGTAACAGACCAGTTTGTACTCCGTTAACCAATTATAATTTGCAACGTCAAACTCCGATTGACACAAATAAATATACTGTTTTAATCAGCACGACGAGGCGGTCACAACGGTACGAAGATATTGGTGATACGATCGAATTATAAAAATTTGAAATTTTCTACTATGGAAAATGCATAAAATTCGCCGAAAAATAAGAACGACGTAGCCAAAGATGTCCGAATTTGGAAAAACGACAAACTGACAACTTGCTCAAAAGATGGTTTAGAATTTTTGTATGTAAAAATATTTTGATTTCGAAAACGGTTTATTTCCATCGATTACTAACTGATTTAAATTTGAAGTAAGTTTACGCGCGAAATAAACTTTCATAATTCCGGACGAAAATTTACCAGTTGTTATGTTTAATTAGACGCATTTCAAATATGAACTTTGAATAGCATCGGAATTTGTTCGTGAAAATACGAAATTCTACACTAAATAATCAATTTTAAAAATTTTAAATTGGGTCTGAATTTCAGGGTCGTTACATTCTCACCCACTCAAAACTTTTCGTCCCCGAAAAGGAAGGAGGTAGGAGAACAGAAGCAACCAGAAGAAATAGACTTGAATTACCAAATAAAAATTAATTTAAACCTTAGAAATTCAATTTAAATAAATTTATATTCAACAATTTGACTTTAAATTCAAGATTTTCATAAAATTGATTTGATTTCACATATATTAATGTTAGGTACAAAAGATTCCTTTCAAATGAAATTCAGTTTAAATTCAATTAATTCAAGATATTTTCTTAAGTTGATTTAATTCAATTTATTAACTTTCAAAACAAAATTTCCTTCTATTGATCATACCTATTATTTATTTAACTTATCCTTCTCTTTATCTCCGTAAACATTTTATAGTTAAAATTTAAGTGAATAACATTTATTATATGCACTTACATTTTATTTATAAAGACCATTTATATCATATAGTATCCAATTTTCTTAAATTAACAACTTCAAAGATCATAAATTTAAAGTCATTTATTATAATCAAACCGTCTTTGACAAATTTAATTCTTCTTTATTCCAAATTATCATTAAATTTATTCTACTTAATATACCCTATCACAAATATATTAAGTGTATTTACATTTATTATAACTACTCAATTTATTAAAAATTCTTTTGATATCGTTTTCTACTGTATAATATTCAATTACATAATTAACTTTTTTTTTAAAAAAAAAATTTAGGTAAGTTATATATAATGCGATTGAGTATTATCCAAATAAAATTTTACAATTCAGTTATTTCAAGTTAAGTACTTATATAAAAGAATTTGGCTTTATTTAATTGAAAATCATCCTTTAACAAATTTTAAGAATTAATTTCCGATTAGCTTCAAACAACTTGAGATAAAATAAATATATATACATATATATATATATATACACACATAATATATCAAATCAAATTTAAAATCTTCAATATATATTATAAATCAAGTCATATTTAGAAATTCAAATTAAATTTTTTTTTTTCAAAACAAACCGTAGCAAAGCTACAGAATAGTCTCTATACTTCGAAACTCGAAAATGAATGTCGATGATGCGGCCGTCATCACCGAAATTATTTCCAGCGACAAAGAGAAGAGCACTGATTTAAACATCTAAAATTTCTTTGAAAATATTTCTATTCGAAAATACTTTAAGTAATATACCTTTTAAAACTTAAAAGCCAAGTTTGAAATCACCGGAAATTAAATTCTCAAATTCTACTTTAAATCCATTTGAATTCCAATCAAAATATAAACAAGCTTTATAAATTCATTTATTTATATCATGAAATAGTCAATGATTTATAAATCAATAAATGAAAATTAAAATTTTAACTTTTCAGAAACAGATTCATTAACCTTTTAATTTCAGAAAATTTAAACTTTTATATAACATAATCCTTTAAAAATTATTTTATTCACCAAACTCGAAATACTATTGTGTTAGTTTGTTATGTTCAAGTGTTTTGGAAATACTATCGATAGCGTTGATCAGACGAATCGATCGAAACCCAAATCAACATCAACAACTCAAACAACACAATATATGTATAAAACATTTTAAATATAGATTTACAAATACACTTCCTCGCTTGCCAATACAAGGATGGATTTCCAAGCAAGGATAGGGATTCTAATTCGATGGACTCAAATTAAAGAGAATTCTGATTCGAATTCAAGTTCGAAAGAAAAGATAAGATGATTCAATTAACAGAATCGAAAGATGGATAAGCTTATTTAATTCACGGGCAACCTTAACCGGGTCGACCGTAACTTCAACAATAAGATCGATGTAGAATTCCGTGGTAAATCAACATTCGATCTCAAGAAATTGAATTCAGGTATAGTAGGGAATATACAGCATCTTAAACCGAGGATACAGAAATCTCCGGTAAATCGATGTCTATTGTAAAAGGAGTTTCACTCATTTACAAATCATTCGGCGTTTGGGAAGACCGCCGATTCATTATAAGGGTCATTCGAAGTGGAGTTATGGAATACTCCAGAATTGAAAGAAGACGAATAGTGAGGGACGAGAATGAATTTTTGGAACCGAGGGAACGTTCCAAAGTTCAAAGGAATTGAGTCAAAAGAAGAGATTGAAACTCGAATGAGAGTGATTCTATAAATACATTTACCCTATATGCTAAGTTCTGCCTAGAGCTACCAAAAGCTCTGATACCAACTGTAACGACCCGCTATTTTGGACTATTCACATCCGCACATGTCGGACTTGAATAATTCAAAATATCGAATTGTTAATTTAAATTTGGCAAAACTGAGATATACAGTAAATAAGTAGTCACAGCATCACAGACACAGAGTAATAATATGCAGCGGAAATAAAAGAGATAGTAGTTCATGAAGCTACTATGTAAATATATAAGATACATCAGAGTTTACAACAAATGAGTAATATGATACATCAGATATAAATCAGAATACATCACTAGAATCATCGAATACTGAAAACAGAATAGATGGCTAGATCTTCAAGCAAAGCTCCAACTCCAAAGGTGAGTCTCAAAGCTGAACCACTCAGTCTGACCCGAGCGTAAAGCAAAACACAAAACACTTGAGTCAGGATTAATATTCTTATATCAATAAATCTAACTCAAGTGAAATAGCAATCAAAATACAGGTAACTCAAAGGATGTTTGGAATAACCATCCTCTAAGGATCCGCTAAACTATCTACTAGGTAGTAATGTACGCTAAGTAGATAATGTCTATCAGTAATATAAAATATCAAAATAGCGTTAAGGCGTTACCATAATCCCCCTTAACACATTTTATATTCCCAAAAGCATATACAAGACCGTAGTTTCCCCAAAACCGGAAGTCACCAGAGGGCAATCCATATACTCAAGGTACAAATCAAAACGTAGTGGTCGCGAATAGGATAATCAGTATGACAAGGTACATGAGGCGATACCAACTAGGATACTAGTAGTTGCGTGATCCGAACTGATGTTGAGCATAGCCAGTAGCTATCTCAACACCGCGAAACAACACTCCCAAATCGAGGGGTGCACCCAAATCGAATCACAAAAGTAATAGATATGGTATCGAAGAAGTGTGTCCGCTAGAGGTGGCGAACCTCAATGGCCCGGCGCGGCTCCTGTTTTAGTCATGTCAGGGGTCATCCAATATCGTTCTCTTTCTTCAGTCAACACGTTCACCAAACCATCCACTTCATTCTGGATCAACACTCCACGTATAATAGTTATTAAAGTGGTTTCGGTATCGACAGAGAGTATGTCCATATCCGATCCCGGTCTCTTTAATAACTACGTATTTATTACACCGATTGGTCGTTAATATATTTCAAAACAATCAATTTCAATTCCAATTAGAATTTGTAAACCAACATTCCATTTGTCTTTCTAAATCAATTTCCATAATTTACATTTCAAAACTTCCAAATTATCATTTCAAAATCTTACAATTCAATTTCAAATTTTATTTTAAACAATTCAAATATTGATTCAACTTCGTATATAAATTTCATTTCGAAATCATTTAAATTAATTTAATTTAACATTCAAAATCAATTACAATTTATTAACCGCTTTTATTCAATATTACTTAAGTTAATTTAACATCCAAAACAATTCTTTTTAAATTTCCAAGTCATTAAATCAATCACTTAAGTTAACTTTATTATATCAAAACTTTCAAATTTAATTGAATCGAATTTTGTCAAATCAAATTCCTTAAATTACAATTCTTCCATTAATTTCAATAAAACACATTTATTTCTTGTTAAGAAATTCAATTTACATGGTTACAACTTCAAAACTCAATTAATAAGGAAACTAAATTTCATATATTCGAGAAATCAAATTTCACTTTAACTCACTTAAATAAATTTTTCCAAAACTTAATGAATAAAGAAACCCAATTTCATTTATTAACGAAGTTCAAATTCACTTATTCAAAAGTTAAATTTCTCTTATCAAAGAATTCAATTTTTATTCAATCTTATTCAATTATTAAATAATTTCAAAACTTAATAATTAATAATTTCAAAACTTAATAATTTCAAACTTGATTATAAATTCAACCTTAATTATTAAATCATTTCAAACTTAATTCAATGAATAATTCCAAATTTAATTGTTAAATAATACGTTTTAAATCAATGTTCTTCCTTTCATCAACATTTACGTTCCAAATTTTATTTCAAACCTTATTATTCAAATAAAATCTTTATTTTATTTCAAATCAAATTATTGACCAATCGAGTTTTATTTAATTTTCTATCCCAAGTCAAATTCATTTGGGTATTTATCATTTCAACCCGATTCCAATTCGAAAATCAAAACATAACAAAGGGAACTTGCAGTGTGATAACTGGGATGGTGTCAAAGTAAATAAACAAGCAATAACAACAATCAAACACAATTCAAATAATCAATTTTAAATAATCCCGAAATAATCGTATTAATCGCATTGTTATTTGTGCGAATTAATATAATTATTCCTAGAATCTACACTATCATTTCATGTAGATTAAAGATTATTTCACTAATCATTCTATGCAATTCAACACTTTACATCAATTATTCAATTTCATATTTCAACGATTAATACAACATAAATTTAAATAGTCCAAGGGTAACTAACTATTTCTACGTGTCGAATAATAAAACATTTAAGGGGTCATATTATTCAACTTAAACCAATCAAATTCAACACATATGTCGATTCAAATTTTTAACTATCCTACGTCGAATTCAATTGCATAATATTTATTATTTTATACATTACAATTTAACGTCCAATAAAACAACAATCAATCAATCAATTATCAACCAAACTATATTATAATGGCATAAATAATTAACAGATAATGGTGTCAGATGTCATAGGTGAACAGATACAGGTCATAGCATACATAACAGTGTAAGCAGCATATTTCAATTGTCGTTTCAATTGAAATCAGATTTAATAAATAAAAGAATATTAATCGTGAGTGATTGCTCACCTTTCGAGGCTAGAGAGAATAGGAGATGGCACGGATACGCACACTGATACAGACACTGAAATGGAGTTACAAATCCAAGCATGATTCTCAGAGGAAAGTAAGATTGGCACGAATCGACGAGCAAAACTGTTAAATAGGAATTGCCGAAATCAATCAAAATATTCAACATAGCAACAATTACAAAACATGTCCTACGTCAAAGTTTAACAATATAATTCTATGTGCTACCGAGATCGAAATGGTCTGAAATTTGGTATGAAAAAAGATCAAAACTTGTATTTCAAAACTGCAAAGAATCACTTGATTCCGACGTAAGACGGAGAAGATACGATGCGTCAAACATGAACTCAGGTCGTGTTTGCAGCAGTGTAAAATAATTTAAAAGTACAAAAGAACATCTGCCTGGGTCTAACTTCCAGATCCTCGACCACTAATCAAACGATGTCGGATTTTGCTGGAATTTGACATGTATAAACTAGGTAACTTAAACTCCTTTTTAAAAATAGAATCAACCGATTCCGATAAAACATGAGTGAGATACGATGCGTCAAACATGAACTCAGGTCGTGTTTGCAGCAGTGTAAAATAATTCTAAGTACAAAAGAATATCTGCCTGGGTCTAACTTCCAGATCCTCGACCACAAATCAAACGATGTCGGATTTTTCTGGAATTTGACACGTATAAACTAGGTAACTTAAACTCCTTTTTAAAAATAGAATCAACCCATTCCGATAAAATATGAGTGAGATACGATGCGTCAAACATGAACTCAGGTCGTGTTTGCAGCAGTGTAAAATAAATTCTAAGTACAAAAGAATATCTGCCTGGGTCTAACTTCCAGATCCTCGACCACTAATTAAACTCATACAGACGTATAACTTCTATAAATATACAAATCAGCCTATATATAAATAAGTATAAATATCTATCGTAAACCGTACATAACGTAAACAGATACTACATTCTATTATGCAACAACAGTTCCACAATGTTGATTCGCCTTACTTGAGACTTTATGCATTACATATCTCAAGTACTACATATTTTATTTATTAACAAAACTTTTATAAAGCTTGGCCACGTAAGGGTCAACAGCCTTCAACAGAGATGTACATAAATATAATACAAACCCATACTTCTTTACACAATACTGCTTTCACTTACTAATATACATATAAACAGTAGCCAAATAGATACATAAACTCATGCAACCCAAACCTTTATATATATACATATAGTATTTAAAATCATTTCTTTAATCAAACATCTAATCATAATATAATTATAAATAATTGCTTTGAAATCAACAATACTTATATGTAACTAATACATTACCAGTTATATATTTACAGACATAATACATCTCATATAAATTCTTAAAATAATGTAATATAATACATACAGATATATAGTTAGAACATTATATATACATTCTAATATAGAACTAAACATAATAACTTTGTAAACTAAGTTATATTTACATAACAATATATCTTACCCGTATAAGCAAATGAAGGAACACGAGTATGGGGTGGCAAAGCTAGGCAAGCGGGCGCAGTCAGGTGTGGCGGTGAGGAAGTGGTCGGTGGTAGTTGTCGAGGCGGAGAGGAGCGGGCGGAGCAAACGCAAGGCGAGGTGGTGCAACGCATTGTCAGGTGAGAAGGCGGAAATGGAAGGTTAGTCGCATGCCCAGGTGGCAGAGGCGGAGGTTGGTCGAGCTGAAGAAAGTAGGCTCGGATGTAGAGGGTGTCAGGTGGAGGCTTTGGGCGAGCGGCGCGTGAGTGGTATTGGGTCGGAGATGAGATGGCGGAGAAAATGGAGGTTGAGGTGGGTAAATGGTGACCATGCGGAGGAGAGTGGAGAGGTGGTGGTATGGGTTCAATGGTGTTGGGCGGTGAAGGCCGCATGGAGGTGGGCGATCTGGAGTAGCGGGCAGAGTGGGACGCGGAGGCGGCTGTGGTCGTGGCGCACGTGCGAACTGGTGGGGCGAGGGAGAGAAAAGTGATCGGCGAAGGAGAACCATGTGTCGGCAGAGGTGGAAAACAAGTGGGAAGGGGAACGTGTGTTGAAGGTTACATGAGTTTGGAAGGCATAATAGTTTTTGAAGAAGATGGTTTCAGGCTAATAATATGTAAATGCAAATGGTTCTCAAAAGCAAACCTGAACCGTTGTAAATTCCAAAATGAACAGACCAAAAAAAAATATTTGTTTTCAAAACCGAGAATAGTGATGGCCAGCTATTAATTCCAAGTAACATAATAAAGTTTGAACCCACGGGAAAAGCAATAGTCAAATCCACTGAATTAAACAAAAATAAAAGCTAAGTGACTATTCAGTTTTATACAGTGGACAGTGAATAGACGAGGAATAAATGCAAGGCAGAGGGGGTAGCATAAATATACAGAGGGGTTCAGGGTGCAAAGGTCAAGGCAATGATGTTTTTGTAAACGTGATGGCTGTTGGGTTTCTGAAGGGTCAGGGATCCTAGAATTCTGTATAGTGAAGAAAGTTGGGTCCTGGTTTGCGCTGCGTAACAGACCAGTTTGTACTCCGTTAACCAATTATAATTTGCAACGTCAAACTCCGATTGACACAAATAAATATACTGTTTTAATCAGCACGACGAGGCGGTCACAATGGTACGAAGATATTGGTGATACGATCGAATTATAAAAATTTGAAATTTTCTACCACGGAAAATGCATAAAATTCGCCGAAAAATAAGAACGACGTAGCCAAAGATGTCCGAATTTGGAAAAACGACAAACTGACAACTTGCTCAAAAGATGTTTTAGAATTTTTCTATGTAAAAATATTTTGATTTCGAAAACGGTTTATTTCCATCGATTACTAACTGATTTAAATTTGAAGTAAGTTTACGCGCGAAATAAACTTTCATAATTCCGGACGAAAATTTACCAGTTGCTATGTTTAATTAGACGCATTTCAAATATGAAGTTTGAATAGCATCGGAATTTGTTCGTGAAAATACGAAATTCTACACTAAATAATCAATTTTAAAATTTTTAAACTGGGTCTGAATTTCAGGGTCGTTACAGCAGCCTAGAGTAAGGTTATCATTATCGGGAGTGAAGTTATAACAAGAAGTTACTGTGGAGATCTGGAGTTCAAGCTGGATGGCAAAGCGTATCACTAGTATATGTTATATTCTTTTCCACTATTTTATTGTTGTAACACTCTGATGATGTATTGTAATAACAGGTATGGTTCTTTGTTTGAAAGATATTCATTTATCTATTATATATTGTTCCGCTACGAAATGTGAGATTCTGTTGTTATTTCTGTTTTCTTGTTCCACCTTCTTCTTCTTAAACCCTAACGGTTCAATTTTCCGACATTCGATTGTGCAGCATTTGATACAGTGGACGTATTAATGTCGACTTTCGGGCGTCGAAAAATTTAGAACGTTACACCTTAAATGCTAATAGAGGCTAGGGTGTGACGACCCGGAATTTTTGAGCATTCAAAATTTGAATATTTGATTGAGTTTAAATATTTAAAAGTTAATTTTAACTTGAATTACGAATATCACAATTTATTTGATAATTGAATTATTGAATTAAAACAAGTTGAAGTTGATTAAAATATTGAATCTGGAATTTTAAGCCTGTTATAAATAATCTGTAGGCTTGTAAAATTTGTATTGATAGTATAGAGAATAATAGAAGTTATAAAATTTGAAATAAATAGTGGGTTGTTCAGTTTTAAAATTTATATCGTTTAAATTGAATTTAAAAATAGCCTTCCGAGGCACAGTCTCGGAATTTGACGAAACTAGTTTCGTTGGGTCCGTAATATTGAATTATTATTGGATTTCAAATTTCGTATAGATTGTAGTTGTTATGTGAGCATACGATTTATAAACGCGTTGAAATTTACAACGATAATTTAATTTAAATTTTATAAGTATAATATCACATAAGCAACATCACAGCCGAGATAAAAAAAATTAAATAATATTATAACTTGACAAAAATCAAGTCTTGGCTTCAAGAGCACGCCACTTCCTTTCTGTTTAAATCACGAAGTTTCTTTCTTATCCCAGGCTTTCAATCAAAATCATCGGACCCTTCCTTTGTTTCTTTTCTCCTAGCTTAATGGCCACCTTCTTTCTCCCACTTCAAATTCACGAAAATCACTTTCGTTCGTATACGAACAAATCAAAATTTTAGGGCGGCTTCGTCTTACTTAGGGCATCGTCCCACCGATTAAAATAGGGGCGAAATCGAATCGAGTATCCCCTTTCAGATTTCAATCGATCGAGACGCACGGGCCGAAACCCTTTCCCTTCAGTTTTTCTTCAAATCAAAACGACCGGCCCTCGTTTCTTAAAAAAAAAATCGAAAGGAAATGGCCGCTTGAACGATTTATGGCTCGCGTTATGGCAGCGCTCATGGAGGAGGCTGCGTGAACGATTTTGAGTAAGGGGAAGGTCGCTCGAATGTCGTGCGACTCGAAGTAGGGTGCTCGGCAGATAGGGCTCGTATTTGGGACAGCGTCGACATCGTGATGGCATCGATCGATTTGGAGGCTACCCAGTGGTTGATTTGGGGTTGCCGCAAGGTCGGGTCGGCATGGGGTTGCCGCGAGGTGAAGCGACGATTTGAGGCTCCGTTCATCTCGGCATAGAATTGATGGAGGTGAGCGATGGCAACGTTCACAGGATTGGTTGGAGGGGTCGACTTTGTGGAGGCTGCGTTCGTGGGGGTAGCTCCCACTTCCATTTGGGAGCATGGTTTGTCTGAGGTATTGCAGTTTTAGTTTTAATTTGATTTAAGTAAATAAATATAGATTAGGAAAATATATATATATATATATATATATATATATATAGTATAACAATTCACTTAGATAAATTTATACAGTAAAGTAAATTGTTGGGTTATTTATAGTAAAACAGATAAGTGAATCTGATATTTTCTTAATTTGAATTTTGATATTTAGAGAATGATGAACTTATAAAATTATATATAGGAATTTTAAAAAATGTTGAAAGTTATTTATTTATATATATATATAAATAGATTTATATAAAATCTATGTAAATTATTTTTATTTGTAGTTTAAGAGAATATATAGAAAGTTTAACATGTTGTAGAGATTTTATAAAGGTTAGATTTTTGAAATCTATCGTTAATTTTTGTATAATTGTATATGTAGTTTTAAAAAGGAAATTACTAATAAAAATTAAATCATTAGTTAAATTTTTAAATGGTAATTAACCGGTCGATTTATTTCAAATATTAATAAAACCTTATAAATGTTTTTACAAGGTCAAAAATGTGAAGAAAACAATATGGAATGGAAATGGATTGCATGCGAAAGCTAAATGTGAGTTAATCTCACTCAGTTAATTCAAATTTAAATTTAAATGATTAAATTTAAATAATTGTTTGAATGGTTGAATTGTTGATGTGCTATTGTATGCTATATTTGAGAATTGATGCAATTTATTGTGCTAACGTCTGTGAATGCAGGGAAAACGGGTTGGAGGGATCCAACTGGACCCCTCACATTTATTTAAATTCATCATTATTCTCTGTTGTGATTATTTGATATCTTATGATGAGTTATATTGGGATATTGAATGTTATGGTTTGATTGGATATTTGGGTATAATGAATTACCAAATTATATGAATTGGATTGTTGAAAAGAAATTAAAAAGAAGTAAATTTGTAAGCAAAATAATTATAGAAAGTTTGAATAAATTAAGAATGAATTGAAAAGAAATAGAAGTAATATGAAATAATATTAAATAACTTCGAGTATGAAGAGAAATGTAATTTTTAATAAAATGAAATTAATGAATTGTAAACTTAAGTTATATCAATATAAAAAAAAGAATTATCTTAAAATTCAAAGTTTAAATTTATTTAAAAGAATAAAGAAGTAATTGAGAAATCTAAGAATTGAAATTTTTAGTTAAAGTATTTTTAAATTGAAATGAAATCTGAAATTAATAGATTCCGAATAAAAAGGAAATAAATTGGAAATCAATTTGGGAAATTGATTTAAGTGATTGAAGTTGGAATTCTCCCTGGATAACCAAGTACGTTTTCGAAGTAAATTTTTAAATATAAGTTAAAAGATTAAAGGTTGTTTAAAAAGCAAGTGTGGAAAATTTCTTATTTCTAATATTTAAGTTTTTAAGTATTTCTCTTTATCTATTATAGTAGTATTATGTTTTTAAAAGTATAAATCTGGTTTTATATTTATTAAGTAACTTTATTTTCAAAAGTTTATATAGTATGTATTTTTAACAAATTATCAAAGTAGTTTTTAACTTAAATGTTTTTAAATATAAATATATATTTCAAAGTAAAATGTTTTAATTTTTTTTTTAAAATCTAGTTTGTGCTTGGTAATTTCAGAGGAGAAAGAAAATATTCGGGAAAGTTTATTCTGAAAGGAAGATGGTTTTGAAACTGTTTTCAAAGGATTGGAAATAGAAATATATCTTGTGAAGATATTTTTGGAGATTAATAAATAATTTGGAAAAAAATTATTTATTGGTTGATGGTTGTTGTGTGAATATTAATTGATAGTAAAATAACCGACTATCAATATTGGACAATGCGTTGATCGTTTCGAAGAGACCGGGATCGAGATTAATTTCTCGAAAACCACTTCGATCCGGTTTATACGATTCGTGTAAACGATTTCGGAGTCGAAGATGGAGCAGTAAAGTGCAAGGGCTAGTCGCTACTAATCCTGAGGATATTTCCAAAATGAATGTAGTTGGAATAGTGCCTTCGGTTCCGTTCGAACCCGGGACGGACTTGTATGGACGAATGCTTGCGAAACATCGTCGGGTGGACGATGGACATTCTAAGTGAAACGTTCTAAAAGGTAACGCTTAGCCTCAAGCCTCATCAAATGGGAATGACTGAAAATCAGGGGATATGCAGCAAGGTTAGGTGGGTCATGCCCAAGCAGGACAAGATAATTCCCTTGTCTAGATGTCCCTTATATATATTTCGGCTTAGTGGGTGGTTGGTCGCGCCAACCACGGGGTTTATTTTGTTCGGGACTGTTCAGTAAGGAATGGTTCCGGCCTTGTGTTGCAGGGGATGAAGGGAGTAATCCTCGGTACGGTGATCTAGGCCCCGTACTGTGACAGGTGGTACCCCAGTGCCTAGTCATTGTTGGAAATCCATTTTCCCTACGAGCCTTGTACGAGTTTTGTTTGTATTACCCACTTCGGTGGCTAGTAGCTGGAATTTAATCTTGTAACAATTTTGGCTATTTTATAAGTATTTGTATATAGACCCTATTATAATATCAGAGGATTTCTATAAAAATTGTTTTAGCTATCGTAAGGTAAAAACCCGACATGTTTATTTGTGGCATGGTCTTACGAGATGCTTTTGTTTTCAAAGGATTTTTGAAACTTTAACAATCAATTGGGTGTGATTTTCTCACGCTGGTATTCCAGACTGACTCAGGTGTTATTTAACTGTAATGCTCGGGTTAGACCGAGTATTATAGAATACAGGATATGATGCTGTGGAGCTCAGGAGACGAGCTGGATGACGATACGTATTCTCGTACTTGTATATATATATATTTCCGCTGTTTGAGTTGTTGTGTATTCATTGCATGTTACTGATGTGAGCTGTGACTGATGTACTCTGATGATGTAATGTATGTAAACAGGTATATTTGATTTTGTGTAAAGATTATTTATTATCTATTATATTTTATTCCGCTGCGATGGTTAGATTCTGATGTTGATTTTGTTTTCTCTTCTTCTACCTCTTCTTCTTAAACCCAAATGGTTCGTATTTCTGTGCAACTTGAGTTGATTGTTGTAGAATAGTGTTGACTCAAGGGGTACGGATTTGCGGGTCGTTTCACTTGGTATCAAAGCATAGGTTGGAGATAACCTTGGCTCTGGTGGGAATTACTCATTTAAAATAGAGTCTATAGTACTCTAAAATGAGTTTGAGCGTATTAATAGATAAGAGTGCGTATTTGTTAGTGAATATAAATTGTTTTAATATTGTGTTGATTGATTTATTGAGTGGCATATGAACCTTCGTCGACACAGTCTGCGCAACTGTATCGAAGGGGTTTCTAAACACTTGAATAGAACAATTGACACAGTATTGTTTTAAATATGGGTAAATGAAATAATTTTACCCAAAAATATATTTTCGATATAAAGAAAATTTTTGTAAGCTATTTAGCTAATATATGGTTGCTTGGATGTTAGAAAAGATAATATTAAAGTATTATCATTATTAAATGGAAATTTAACTAGAAATTGGAAAAAAATACCCAAAGTTTGAAGAAAATAAATTCATTATAAAATGAAACATATAAATATGAATTATAATTGTAATTTATAAATTGAAATATAATCAAATAAGAATTTGTATTAGCATAAGCTGTGCAAATGAATCATAGTAAAATTGATTTAAGCAGGATTGGAAAATTTAAATCCCGGAAATTTGGAAGTGTTTGTCAAAAGTATTTGAAGTTGAATAATAACACATATGTTGTGGAGATACTACCGAAAGGTAAATTGTTTTAAAATGGATTTTGGAAGTAAAATAGCATTGAAAATCACCTAGATTATGGGAAAATAATCCTGATGATGACGGCCGCATCATCAGTATTCATTTTCGAATTTCTAAGTGAAGAATTGCTACCAAATTGATTTGTTTAGGAAAGAAGATGTTTTTGAAAATTTCAAAGGAAATTTGTTGGAAATAAAAGCCAGGATTGGATTAAATTTTTTGAGAAATGTGGTTTGAGATATTGGAGATTTCAAAATGATTTGAAGCCAAAGCCGGGAGTTTAAAAATCCTGATGAGATAAATTGTAAGCTTATAAAATTGTGTTGAGTTTTAAATCAGGAAGGAAATACAGGCTTTGAATGTTGGAATTAAAATTTAAAGAGAAAAGTTGAAATGAAATTAACTTGGATTTGAACATAAAAATTTGACTGGATTGAAATCAATTGAATAAGCTGAAAGAATATCCAATTATATTCAAATTAAGTTGAAATCGAATTGAGTTAAATAAATCCGAGTTAAGTAAAATTGAGTTGGGATGAGAATTCAATTGAATTAATTAATGAAATTAAATTCTTACCTGAATAAATGGGAAATAAGTTGGATAAGGATTGGATTGAAATAAATAAACCAGAATAACTTATAAAAGAATTAAAGATCCATGGAAATAAAATATGCTTGGGCTATAAATAAATAGAAGGCTTGAGTTAAAAATAAAAGATGAATATATTCCAGCTTATGATGAATGGAATTGTATAAAATAATAAGTTGTGACTTATTAAATTGAAAATGGAATACAATGCCCAAAATCAATATTTTGATAAATTGAAAAATGAAATGAGGATCCAAACTTGAAGTACAAAATAAATATTGAACTTAAGAAAATTAAATGGAGTGATATTTGGAATAAAAATTCAAGTGTTGGATTATGAATAAGGGGAGAACTAATTGGATAATAAATTAGTTAATGGAGTTGAATTGTAAGTTTATGATGAAGTTGGAAATAAACTCAAGTTATAAATTAAAATTGATTCAAATTGTTGATGAAGTGAAAGTAATTGAGAATGAAGCTGAATTGTGAGTTCATAAATTGGGTGGCAAATTAAAAGTGAAAAAAAAAATGGAAATGAGTTGAATTGCATTCAACTTAAAATTAATAGTGAATTGGATTTAAATCAAGTAAGAATAAATTTTAATTGAAATAAAATTCGGTGTGATGCCAATAATATTAGTGGAATGAAATTCTAGAATAAATAATAGTAAACCATTTAAAATTATTAAGGAATTGAAATAACTTGAGGCAATAAGAAAAATAGAATGTTTCGAGTTTATTAGAATGGTTTAAGTGAATGTGGATAAACTAATTATATTAAATGTAAATGAAGGGATGTGAAATTAAAATAAAGAGGAACTTTAATTGGTAATTAAAATGAATCTAAATTGTTAATGGTTTTGAATGGACTAGTTTGGTTAATAAAATTTAAATGGAATGAAACTAAGAATATGGATTGTGAATAAATCCGAAATGGAATGGAATTAAGTGTAAGTTGAGTCGGAGTCAATTTATATTGATTATAAAACATAAATACTTATTTATTCACATAAATCTTGTCAAATTGCATAGAATAAATTGTCATTGGATGTATATGGAAGCAATTAAAATTCTATGAGTTGGTGGAAGTAAAATAAATTGATTTTGAAAGCAATTGAATTGAATATGAGTTCATTTTGCTTAAAAATAAATTAAATGTAAGCAATTGAGTTTTAAACCAGTAAAATTAATGAAGTTATATACAAATGGATTGAAAAACATTCACATTGAATGAGAATGGTTTATAGATTAATTGAAACAGTTGAATTAGTAAGAAACTATATTAATTGCTTACGGAAAAATGTTTGGTATGAGATTCTTTTAGAGTTCATATGTTTTAACTATTATAAATAAGTGGAATATAGTTAAACTGCACATATTTGGCACTTACATGTTTAAATTGAGTAAGTACAGGTACCTGAAAGCCGTGAGGCTGGCTTGGGTTGTGCTATTTGCTAAAAATAATAAGCCGCTTGCTTAAAATGCTAAATAAGGTACGCCTACGCAATTAAAATAGGAAATATGAACTGTTTTTGATTTTTCCGACCGTGTGGGTCGAAGTATATATATTTATATCTTTTGTCAAATTGCAAAAGCTCCTCCATACAAAGGGGACTCTGCCAAAAATTTTCAGAAATTTTGGGAGTTAGAAAATTTTTGAAAATTTTGGAAAATTTTGTTAACGACAAAACTATTTAGAATTGGAAACTAAAATAAGTCAGTAAATGAAACTAATTAAAGTAATGACTTAAATTAGTTATAAATGAAGGATAACATGTAAAAATTCAAAGTTGAAAATAAATGAAATACATATGTAATGTGGAAATCGATTTGAATAGAAATAAGTAAACCAAAAGAGGTAAAGAGAAATGAAGATAAGAAACATATAAAATGTTTATGCTAACTTAAGAAAGAAATGATGTTTTGGGATATTGTGTTTGGATATTGGTGCTAAGCAGGTATGCAGGTATTATAAAGGAAAAAGAAAATTGAGTTTGATATCAAAAGATAAAATTTGAATTGCCCGACAAAAGGTATGTATTTAAATTTGGTATGGAATTTGATTGGGATTTGGATTTGGATTGAGCCACTTGGCTTTTTATTTTCTTTTTGGATTTGGGAGGCCGTAGAGCCATTTTGTAGTTGTACCGAGCTAGCCGCGCAAAGGAGACGCTGACAAAATTTTTCGGGAATTTAGGGAGTTAGAAAAATTTTGAGAAATTTTTGATAATTCAAAATTTGGTTTTAAATCGAACTTGAATGGTTAAACAAATGGTATGGTTTGGAACTAGAGAAAGGTTTGGAAGTTAGTAAGAACGATAATGAGTCTTTTATATAAAAGATAATTGGTAAGATGTTGAATTGTTAGAAAACTGTTTGGCTTAGGGAAATAATAAACGGGTATTGAACCATTATTCCTAATTAGTAATTTCGGGGACGAAATTCTTTTAAGGGGGAAGGAATGTGACGACCCGGAATTTTTTAGCATTCAAAATTTGAATATTTGATTGAGTTTAAATATTTAAAAGTTAATTTTAACTTGAACTACGAATATCACAATTTATTTGATAATTGAATTATTGAATTAAAACAAGTTGAAGTTGATTAAAATATTGAATCTGGAATTTTAAGCCTGTTATAAATAATCTGTAGGCTTGTAAAATTTGTATTGCTAGTATAGAGAATAATAGAAGTTGTAAAATTTGAAATAAACAGTGGGTTGTTCAGTTTTAAAATTTATATCGTTTAAATTGAATTTAAAAATAGCCTTCCGAGGCACAGTCTCGGAATTTGACGAAACCAGTTTCGTTGGGTCCGTAATATTGAATTATTATCGGATTTCAAATTTCGTATAGATTGGAGTTGTTATGTGAGCATACGATTTATAAACGCGTTGAAATTTACAACGATAATTTATTTTAAATTTTATAAGTATAATATCACATAAGCAACATCATAGGCGAGATAAAAAAAAATTAAATAATATTATAACTTGACAAAAATCAAGTCTTGGCTTCAAGAGCACGCCACTTCCTTTCTGTTTAAATCACGAAGTTTCTTTCTTATCCCAGGCTTTCAATCAAAATCATCGGACCCTTCCTTTGTTTCTTTTCTCCTAGCTTAATGGCCACCTTCTTTCTCCCACTTCAAATTCACGAAAATCACTTTCGTTCGTATACGAACAAATCAAAATTTTAGGGCGGCTTCGTCTTACTTAGGGCATCGTCCCACCGATTAAAATAGGGGCGAAATCGAATCGAGTATCCCCTTTCAGATTTCAATCGATCGAGACGCACGGGCCGAAACCCTTTCCCTTCAGTTTTTCTTCAAATCAAAACGACCGGCCCTCGTTTCTTAAAAAAAAATCGAAAGGAAATGGCCGCGTGAACGATTTATGGCTCGCGTTATGGCCGCGCTCGTGGAGGAGGCTGCGTGAACGATTTTGAGTAAGGGGAAGGTCGCTCGAATGTCGTGCGACTCGAAGTAGGGTGCTCGGCAGATAGGGCTCGTATTTGGGACAGCGTCGACATCGTGATGGCATCGATCGATTTGGAGGCTACCCAGTGGTTGATTTGGGGTTGCCGCAAGGTCGGGTCGGCATGGGGTTGCCGCGAGGTGAAGCGACGATTTGAGGCTCCGTTCGTGTCGGCATAGAATTGATGGAGGTGAGCGATGGCAACGTTCACAGGATTGGTTGGAGGGGTCGACTTTGTCGAGGCTTCGTTCGTGGGGGTAGCTCCGGCTTCGATTTGGGAGCATGGTTTGTCTGAGGTATTGCAGTTTTAGTTTTAATTTGATTTAAGTAAATAAATATAGATTAGGAAAAGATATATATATATATATATATATATATGTAATATATAACAATTCACTTAGATAAATTTATACAGTAAAGTAAATTGTTGGGTTATTTATAGTAAAACAGATAAGTGTATCTGAGATTTTCTTAATTTGAATTTTGATATTTAGAGAATGATGAACTTATAAAATTATATATAGGAATTTTAAAAAATGTTGAAAGTTATTTATATATATATATATAAATAGATTTATATAAAATCTATGTAAATTATTTTTATTTGTAGTTTAAGAAAATTACATATATATGATTTTGGGAATATATAGAAAGTTTAACATGTTGTAGAGATTTTATAAAGGTTAGATTTTTGAAATCTATCGTTAATTTTTGTATAAGTGTATATGTAGTTTTAAAAAGGAAATTACTAATAAAAATTAAATCATTAGTTAAATTTTTAAATGGTAATTAACCGGTCGATTTATTTCAAATATTAATAAAACCTTATAAATGTTTTTACAAGGTCAAAAATGTGAAGAAAACAATATGGAATGGAAATGTATTGCATGCGAAAGCAAAAGGTGAGTTAATCTCACTCAGTTAATTCAAATTTAAATTTAAATGATTAAATTTAAATATTTGTTTGAATGGTTGAAGTGTTGATGTGCTATTGTATGCTATATTTGAGAATTGATGCAATTTATTGTGCTAACGTCTGTGAATGCAGGGAAAACAGGTTGGAGGGATCCAACTGGACCCCTCACATTTATTTAAATTCTTCATTATTCTCTGTTGTGATTATTTGATATCTTATGATGAGTTATATTGGGATATTGAATGTTATGGTTTGATTGGATATTTGGGTATAATGAATTACCAAATTATATGAATTGGATTGTTGAAAAGAAATTAAAAAGAAGTAAATTTGTAAGCAAAATAATTATAGAAAGTTTGAATAAATTAAGAATGAATTGAAAAGAAATAGAAGTAATATGAAATAATATGAAATAACTTCGAGTATGAAGAGAAATGTAATTTTTAATAAAATGAAATTAATGAATTGTAAACTTAAGTTATATCAATATATAAAAAAAAAAAAGAATTATCTTAAAATTCAAAGTTTAAATTTATTTAAAAGAATAAAGAAGTAATTGAGAAATCTAAGAATTGAAATTTTTAGTTAAAGTATTTTTAAATTGTAATCAAGAAATGAAATCTGAAATTAATAGATTCCGAATAAAAAGGAAATAAATTGGAAATCAATTTGGGAAATTGATTTAAGTGATTGAAGTTGGAATTCTCCCTGGATAACCAAGTACGTTTTCGAAGTAAATTTTTAAATATAAGTTAAAATATTAAAGGTTGTTTAAAAAGCAAGTGTGGAAAATTTCTTATTTCTAATATTTAAGTTTTTAAGTATTTCTCTTTATCTATTATAGTAGTATTATGTTTTTAAAAGTATAAATCTGGTTTTATATTTATTAAGTAACTTTATTTTCAAAAATTTATATAGTATGTATTTTTAACAAATTATCAAAGTAGTTTTTAACTTAAATGTTTTAAAATATAAATATATATTTCAAAGTAAAGTGTTTTAAATTATTATTTTTAAAATCTAGTTTGTGCTTGGTAATTTCAGAGGAGATAGAAAATATTTGGGAAAGTTTATTCTGAAAGGAAGATGGTTTTGAAACTGTTTTCAAAGGATTGGAAATAGAAATATATCTTGTGAAGATATTTTTGGAGATTAATAAATAATTTGGAAAAAAATTATTTATTGGTTGATGGTTGTTGTGTGAATATTAATTGATAGTTAAATAACCGACTATCAATATTGGACAATGCATTAATCGTTTCGAAGAGACCGGGATCGAGATTAATTTCTCGAAAACCACTTCGATCCGGTTTGTACGATTCGTGTAAACGATTTCGGAGTCGAAGATGGAGCAGTAAAGTGCAAGGGCTAGTCGCTACAAATCTTGAGGATATTTCCAAAATGGATGTAGTAGGAATAGTGACTTCGGTTCCGTTCGAACCCGGGACGGACTTGTATGGACGAAGGCTTGCGAAACATCGTCGGGTGGACGATGGACATTCTAAGTGAAACGTTCTAAAAGGTAACGCTTAGCCTCAAGCCTCATCAAATGGAAATGACTGAAAATCAGGGGATATGCAGCAAGGTTAGGTGGGTCATGCCCAAGCAGGACAAGATAATTCCCCTGTCTAGATGTCCCTTATATATATTTCGGCTTAGTGTGTGGTTGGTCGCGCCAACCACGGGGTTTATTTTGTGCGGGATTGTTCAGTAAGGAATGGTTCTGGCCTTGTGTTGCAGGGGATGAAGGGAGTAATCCTCGGTACGGTGATCTAGGCCCCGTACTGTGACAGGTGGTACCCCAGTGCCCAGTCATTGTTGGAAATCCATTTTCCCTACGAGCCTTGTACGAGTTTTGTTTGTATTACCCACTTTGGTGGCTAGTAGCTGGAATTTAATCATGTAACAATTTCGGCTATTTTATAAGTATTTGTATATAGACCCTATTATAATATCAGAGGATTTCTATAAAAATTGTTTTAGCTATCGTAAGGTAAAAACCCGACATGTTTATTTGTGGCGTGGTCTTACGAGATGCTTTTGTTTTCAAAGGATTTTTGAAACTTTAACAATCAATTGGGTGTGATTTTCTTACGCTGGTATTCCAGACTGACTCGGGTGTTATTTAACTGTAATGCTCGGGTCAGACCGAGTATTATAGAATACAGGATATGATGCTGTGGAGCTCAGAAGACGAGCTGGATGACGATACGTATTCTCGTACTTGTATATATATATATATATATATATATATATATATTTCCGCTGTTTGAGTTGTTGTGTATTCATTGCATGTTACTGATGTGAGCTGTGACTGATGTACTCTGATGATGTAATGTATGTAAACAGATATATTTGATTTTGTCTAAAGATTATTTATTATCTATTATATTTTATTCCGCTGCGATGGTTAGATTCTGATGTTGATTTTGTTTTCTCTTCTTCTACCTCTTCTTCTTAAACCCAAATGGTTCGTATTTCTGTGCAACTTGAGTTGATTGTTGTAGAATAGTGTTGACTCAAGGGGTACAGATTTGCGGGTCGTTTCATAGGGCTTGGGAGATTAGGGTTTTACGTGAAAAATTATAAAATATGGTTCCCTTATATAGAAAATTTCTTGCACTATTCATCCAAATTTTTTTCGAACTCCAATCGAAGCATGCCATCTAACGTTTATAATGTTTTACCCCTATTCCAAACATAATGTAATATATATCGAGAGCCAATTCGATCGTATTTGAAGGATAGGTTTTCGAATAGAATTATTTAAATTTAAAATTTACTTAAACGAATTTCTACACGTTTCAGCTTGCCACAACTAAACTGTAAATCTGATTGAAACGAAATTTGAAATCTTACAATAATATAACATTACGGATCCAATGAAACTAGTTACGTCGAAATTCGAGACTGGGTCAAAAATGACTATTTATACAAAATATTCAATTTCTGTAAATTTACTTTTAATTCAATTTTAAAAGTTCTCCAACATCATTCTAATTCAAATGGAATTTATTTCAACTTTATAAATCATTTTCATTCATATTAAGTTTAAATTCCAATTATTTTCAAAATTTTAAAAATTAAAACAGTAATTTAATTACCCAATTAAATTATTATATTTCAAATATAAGTTATTCAACTTATAAAATTAACTTATGAATATTTAAAATTAATTAAGTATTTGAATTTCAAATGACTAAAATTCTAGGTCATTACAACGTCACGATCTCTTCCTTCGTTATGAGCGATTGAATCATCATGGCCTGAATCATGCAAAGTAGAACGATATCCCATCATCTTGTCACTAAATTATAGTAAGTAAGAGAATTTTAACCTACCTATGTCAAAATTTAAAACATGGAAGACGAAGGCGATTTGATTTCGACTACTAAGCAAACCAGTGGATCTATGGATGGGATCTGTAGGAGATGGCAGTGGTGATTGTTGATGTAGTAAGGAGTTGGACCGACTTATGAATATTCTTATGAGAAAGTATAGAGTTGGATCGGGAAGCTCAGTGGATTGGTAGTGAAGGAGAAGATGAAGATGGGGTTTTCTTTTTTGGTTTGGATAGCAACAATAGAAAATGAAGTGAAGAAATGAAAATAGGTCAAGTATTCCATATTTACACCTAAGAGTGGACCAAACAAATAAAGCATACAGTTCAATCAAACAGCCAAATCAAGAAACGATTGGGTGCGATCGTTCTGTGACGGATGTATGTCGATCCTTCTCTTTAATACGCAGTGCAATTGGTTCATTCAACATATACTTGGACCATGTACGATCCAAAACTAATAGCTTTGGAACGATCTATCATCTTCTTTCTTGGGTTAAAAAAAAGAAATAAGAGAGAGGGGACGACGATCAGACATGATACAATCTCAAACAAATTTGACCCAATCCATATTAAAAATGGATCATGTACAATCCATTTACTTGATGGATTCATGCTGATCCATTTAAAAAAAGAGGTGAAACACATGTGGAAAGTTGATGACGACCCGTGAATGTGCAACTGTGATCGGGCGTCAGGGATGAATACGTATATGTGCTAGTGTATGTCCCAAAATTTCAATTTCTTGAAATCAACAGAAATTGAGTTCTCACCCGTATTAATCGAAGGAAAATTTAAATTAGTCAGCTGAGCCTACGAATTCGCTGAAATGAAGACTTTAAATGATCACCATCAAGACGTGACGTAGAATTTATACTGTGCAAATCAGTCGATCGTCATGTTAAACAAAAAGAGATGCGACTCTTCAAAGAAAGCAATTCATCGAAGGGATGACTAAGTTTTAGAAAACTGGATGGATTCCTTTTCGATGACTCTAACTTGTATCGACTCAAAGCACATCATGTTGAAACAAGACATATTTTGGAGGGCAAATGTTATCCAGCCTTTTGGTCCGGCTACATTTGAACCGACTAAACAAGTTAGACTCGACTGTCATCGGAACCGACACGTCAAAATAACAATCACAAAGCCTAGAGATCAGGCACAAATGATAATATAAAGCAGCGGCGAAGCAAAAACAGAAGGCGAACACAATAGAACGACAAAAATATGAAAATATACGATTTACTGAAAATGGATTGGGTATGATCAATATTCACCGCTTATGGATCGTATCGTATCGATATTACAGTTCAACGTAGCGGAAAATGATCGATATCTCAAAATCTACAAGTCAACTACACATGAAACTTTGGGAACATCAATATAATGAAGTCTGGATCTCACCACATCGATTGCATGCCAAATGGAGCAAGAAAAACGATTGGAAAAAATCATTTCTTAATGGAAGTGGGGCCCACGATTGATAGGTTGACCTCGTCTAGATTTAGAGACTCTACTGGCGAAATTTCAAGAAGATATTTTGCCATCTTCCCCTATAAATATAAGCTTGATTGTTCATTTTTGGGATCTTTACACTGCCGATTCCTTGGTACTTCATTGTAGCCATGGATCATACTCCATCCCTCTATATTCAACAATAAAAGTGATTAATAAAGTTATTTCTTCGAAGTGGACATGGGCTTTCAATGCCGAACCACTTTAAATCGTTGTGTTCTTATTATTGCTTATTTTCTGTTATTTAATTGATTGTTTGCTCTGTTTTCATTTAATTTTCTTTATTTCTTTCTCTACAAAAGCTCTATCGGGTGTTTATGCCAATTTTTGTTGCAAACAGAGAGCGAATATAAACTCACACCAAAATGGAAAATATAATAAAACATATGTACCGACTAAGGCTTCTACCTTGAAATCAATATTATTCCTTAAGTATATGTTTTCCTTGTTCGCGCCGGGCATGAATGAGAAATATTCACCTTCTACTGTTCCCACTTTGCACCAGTAACATGTCCTTCTAAATCTATCATGTAGGTTGTAATGAGGATGGGGTAATAACAATGTTTTAGTGACTAAAAGATTACATAAATTACCTATAACATTAACTAATGCCCATTGATTTCCATTTAAGTGTTATGTCCATTATTTAGGGCTAATCCTTTTAATCCTAAGTGCACACATGATATGCCTAACCTCCTCCAAGGTATACCAACATATGTATCTATATACATATAAATCTAAACATATACTGCCAAAAATCCTGACCACTTAATACTTCTTAAATAGGGAGGAGGCAGACCCAATAACCATTTAATACCTCAATCCCCAAAGCTGGCTCACCACAATGTAAACGCTTGTCAACCAGTCTTAGTTATAGAGACCGATGACACTTATGTATGGTTATATAGTATATAATTTTATTATCGTACTACTCACGCATCTCAAAGACTCATCCAAGGGCTAACTAGCCCACCTTCGACAAATAAACAACTAACCAACAAACATTGAGGTTTATGCGTATCCCATACAGATTCTACACTAGTAGGAAGCGAAATCCATTATGGCATAACTCGAGTCTTTGCTTGGGACTACTGGTGGTTATAACATATGTAACATTCTTGATTTTAAAGCCAAATTAATTTAATAATTAATTTAATCTTTGGAATTTAACTTTGAAATATTTGATAATTAATATAAAATTTTGAATTTAATTGTGAGATTAATTGAGTTTCTTCAAAAACAAATAGAATGTGGGTTTTATAAATAGATTGTGAAAATAGGAATTAATAAAGGCTTTAAAGTTTATATGTATGTATATAAATGGATTTTTAAATTGAATGTAGAATTTGATATTCAAGAATAAATATTCTAAGAAATAAATTGGATTTAAGAATTTTATAAACTAGTAGAAATTTATTTTCTATTATATATACATGTATGTAAATATATACATTGTGATTTGGAAGATAGGATTTAAGATCAATATAAGAATCATTTTCTTAAAGATGTATAAATAGTTATAAAAGGAAATATAAATAGAAAATAATATAAAGATATTTGAATTTAATTTTATGAAATGGATTTTAAAAGATGTTTGAAGTTAAACCTTTATTCTAAAGACTTATATACATATATAATCTATATATGTGTTTATTATTAAAATACAACTAAACTTTGAAACCAATTTCTTTAAAAGTTATGATTTGTACAACGACTTGAATTTAAAATTTAAAAACAAGAATGAATATAAAATATTTACCTTTTGAAATTTAATAGAATATATTGTAAATAAAATGTGATTTTGAAATTAAACACACACACACACACACACACACACACACACAGATATATATATATATATATGTATTGGAAATAAAAAAATTGATTTAATAAATAAATTTACAAAAGCTTAATAAACTAAGAAATATATATATATATATATATATATATATGTATGTATGTATGTATGTATGTATGTATGTATGTATGTATGTATGTATGTATGTATAGAAATCACGAATATAAGTTTTAAAACTCACCTATACGTGTACATATCTTTAGAAAAAAAATAAAATAATAATTTGAATTAAGGAGTTAAATATGATTTGTGTGTATATATATATATTAAACATTAAAGATAGAATTCATAAATCAATAAAAAACATGATTTGTAAATTTATTAAAGTTAAGGTTTAAATCATAGTTTACAAATAAAATTTTGTACAAGGATATAAACATAAAATAGGTTGCTTTGAACAAGTGTAAACCATGCATAAGAAATTGAACAAGTGTAATAACTTTGGCATGCAAATGAACAAGTGGCAAGGCTGTCTTCCTTTCGAATAATAATATAAACAAATAAAGTATGAGACAAAATAATTAAGCCAGTAAAAAGAAAATCAAAACTGTCTTCAATCAGAAAACCTGATAATTAAAACCAAAGTGAAGAATCAAAGAAACAAATTATGTCAACAATAAAACTACAAGTTTCAAAACCTGAAGCAAAGTTTTCAAGATTCGGACCTGAAGCATTCCAGATCTGAAGCATCTGAATACAATCAAGCTACAAGATTAAAGTAAAGCAATCAGATTAAGAATGCAACTCAGATTCAAAGGAAATTCCATTACAAGTTCAGTTCAAAACCTGGAAAAGAAAAAAAATCAATTCAAGTTAAAAGTCTGCAAGCAAATCCCAAACCAAGTATTGAGCAATTCAAACAAACGCAAGATTCAAGTTAAAAACCCGGCAACCAAAATCAAATAGCAAGAAGCAAGTTAATAATCAAACTCAAGAAGCAGTTCAAGGTTTCAACTTTAGATTTCAAACTGGAAACAACAAGCAAAGCTCAAGATCAATTGGCAACCAGATCAGATCAAATTCTAGCTTTTCAAACCTGAAAACATTCCAGGCTTCACTATCTCTGCTTCATACTTCCAAGGTGAGTAAACTTTCCTTTTAAGATCCTGACCTATATACCCCGATGATCTTTTGAAGTATGGTGTGAAATATGCTTGGATGATTATGTGAATTTGCCTGCATGTTTGTGTATATAGGGAGATAAGGATGTGCATGTAATTTTTAACCTCTGTTCTCACTTACAGGCTTCAAAACCTGTTCGAAATTCAAAATCTAAATCCCTAATCTCTTTATGGCTTTAATGTTCGAATAAAATGTGTTTAAATTTACATAATCTTAATTTTAAAAATATCTTTAAGGTATATTTAGGAAGTAGTTTAACTGGAAGAATAAAACACAACAAAACTCTAAAGCTTGTTAAATTTTAAGTATCTCAATTTCTTGATTTATTTATATAGTATGATTTGTTTTCACAAGCTATGATTTTTAAAAGAAGAATCATGAATTTTAGTTAAGAAAATCGTAGGGATTTGGGAGTTGAATGTGAAAAGGATTTTTAGCAATTCACGGCGATAGGAGCAATGGTGAACCTCAGCATTAATGGTGAAGGTAGCCTGGGAAGTGATGATTTTAGGAAAAATATTCGTTAATTTTTTAGGTAATCGAAAAAGTCAATCGAAATGCTTTTGGGGTTTTAACCCAGTTTTGGGTCGATCGTGTTCTCAGAGCAATGGCGCAATAATCGTCGAACCGGAATGCATTGGGACAAGGGGATAAGAAGCGTGGAACGTTAACAAAGTTTTGGACACGATCTCGAGACCGCTGGTGGCTTGAGGCGGTAGGGAGAGGTAGACTTAGGTGGTCCATTCCAGTTCCAGGTTGAGTGAGATGGTTCGATTTCGATTGAGATACGATTATGCAATTCTGGGTGGTCGAGTGGCTTTAAGGCATCATCGTCGACTTGCCGAAAGTGGCGACGATGATCAGAGTGGTGGCGAATGATTGTATACGTGCACGACCATGTTTATATCAGGCATTAATGAATGGGTTGGAGGAAGAATGGTCTGCTCGGGGATGGTTTCGGGGAATCTATGGTTTGGCTCGAAGTCAATGTTGTGGGGTGAGACTCGAAGACAAGATCGGGAAAATGACGTTTTAGCTCGAAGGTGATTCTCGTGCTTGTTTGGTCAGATACCCGAGTTTAAAATTTTCACAGATTTTAAAATTTTGAAGATAAAAGTTGTACCAGGTTTTAAATTATAAAAACAAATCTGATACCAAGTTTTAAAACTAAAGATATGTACAAGTTTTAAAGGAAAAAGGTTAAGGTTAAATATTTTAAATTGTTTTGAAAATTAATTGATTTTGAAATAATTTATATGATGATAATGAATATATTTCTAAATATTTTAAATAGAACTTGGCAATGCTTGAATTAAGCAAGTGTTGGAAATAAGTATGTTTAGAAACCTTAATTAAGAAGTGATTTGGAAGTTAAATATTATTTCATTTAAAGGTTGATTAATTTATAAATTGAGATTTGTGTATTAAGTTTTAATCAAAAGGTATTAAGAAATTACTTAATGTAATTAATTTAAAAGATGATGATAATTGATTAATGATTGATTAACGTGATTATTTTAAAGATAATTCCTCGATGTAATTAATTTGTGATTAATTAGTATAAGTGATTAGAGATAATCACTCATTTTAGTTAATAAAAGGGCAATTGATTAGTTAGTGGTAACTAATTAAGGTTTAGTTAATGAATATAATTAAGGATAATTATTTTAAGGTTATTTAATTAATGAAAATGATTAATAATAATCACTTATTATAATTAATTAAAGGTTAATTAATTAATGAAAGTAATTAAGGGATATTAATTAAGAGTTAATTAATTATTGTAATTAATTAAGGAATAATTAATCAAAGGATTAGTCATTAATTAAAGGTTAATTAATTTATTAATAATGATTAAACAATAATTAATCAAAATAGTTTGTAATTAATTAATATTAATTAACCATGATTAGTGTCTATACATAAGTAATTAATCTGATTTTAATTTGTCGGACAATTAATTGATTTTGCTTATGGATGTATGAATTGTGTGAATACCTTGATTTGATCTATAATGATTCTGGGATGTGGATTGTTTTGATTAAGCTATGTGTGTATATTATTTATCTGTAATGTATTTACACATTATCTGTGATGCATTTATATATCTGTCTGTGAATCTGTGAATGAAGATAAGCGTTATAGATTATACCGCTTATCGATATTTATGTGGTTAAATCTGTGATAATTGACGCTGTTGCACTATTGTGTGTAAAACCCCTGAACTACACCATACACACACAAATATGGATTGCACGAGGAAATTGGTTAAGTCACAGATTTTTAATGATTTTAAAGATTGAATTTTTGATTCCAAAATAGTTTTGGAATTGGAATTGAAAGCTTTTGAAAAGGGATTTCAAAAATAAAAGTTATTTTGAATAACTTAATAAAGTTTTGAAATTTAAATAATTTGAATTGAATTCAATAATTTGGAGACCATGGTTTAAAAGGATTATACAAGTTATAAGGTGTATATGGGTTTTTAACCATTTAAAAAGTATTGTTTTGGGAATTTAAATTTAAACCCAAGTTTTATACTTGAATAACTTTAACTTATGTAAATGTAATCAGTTTTTCCCAAAACGAAAACTATTTGTTTTCTAATAATAAAAGCTTTTATATAAGAAAAGAATTTCCGATGTGTATCCAAAGATTTCAAGTTTTAAATGAAAATGTGAATTGTTTTGAAAGCTATAAATTAATCTTTGTGAAAGGTAATTGAATTTTGTTTTCAAATTGAAGAAGATTTAAAAGGTGTATCTTTTGAATAAAAGATTTGAAATGAAAATTGTTTCTGAAAAGCTATGAATTTTTGGAAATATGAATTGAGTCTTTTATTTAAATGATTGGATGAGTTAATCCAATTTGGAAAGGAAATTGTTTTGAAAAGCCGTGAATGAACCTTTGTAGAAAATTGATGAACTTTGTGAAATGAACCTTTTTTGTTTAAAAGATTTGGAATGGTAATTTGTTTTAAACCATTTAAAGAAAGGTTTTGGATACTAAGTTGTGACTTAATCGAAATCCCATTATCCATATGTTTTTAAATATTCCGCTCATTATTCGGTTTAGCCGGGAGAGGACCTTGTGTCGTATAACCCATTCCGAATAATGATAGGTCGACATGGATAGCATTTGAATACCGGTGGTGAAGACTGGGTATTTTCGAGAACGAATGCATAACCCGTCGATTGTCTCTGCACTGAGTCGCGCCGGTATAGAGATTTCATAAGTGATGGGAAGTTCGATCGGGATTGTGAATATCAGGATTTGCAAGGGCTTCTTCGGAAGTGCCTTCGGTTCTTTTCGAACCCGGAACAGACTTGTATGGATGTGTATCTGACATTGCACTTTGAGATGTAAAGCTGGTTTCTGTAACGACCCGCAAATTTTAGCCGTTTATTTATTTATTTAATTAATTTTTTGTGAAATTTTAAACAATAAAATTTTGAAATATAAGTTTGATATTTGGAATGCGTCTAGCTAAACATAGCAACTGGTAAATTTTCATCCGAAAATATGAAGTTTATTTTCGTGCGTAAATTTATTTCAATTTAATCAGTTAAGAATTGTTGAAAATAAAATGTTTTCGAAACATAAATATTTTTATATAGAAAAATTCTAAATCGTCTTCTGAGCAAGGCGTCATTTTTTTTTCTTCAAATTCGGACTTCTTTAGCTCTGTCGATCTTATTTTTCAGCGTTTTTCTTCCGTTTTCCGCTAGTAGGAAAATTCGAATTTTTATAATTCCGTCGTACCACTAACATCTATATACCGTTTTAATCATCTCGTCGTATGGAAGTCAACAGTGTATTCGTTGGTGTATTTCGAAAATCTAGTATGCGTCGAAACCGTGTAGCGATTCGCCGTACCGATACCGGTTTGAGTCTTTTTGCATCCTCGTATGTTTTCATTTTTCAATGTATAAACTAAACATTCGTTTGCTTTTATATTTCCAAAAATCGCGTGCTTTACTTCACTGGTTTCAATATTTCAATCTGTTCAATATTTTACTGGTTTCAATACTTTTAGTTTTTACTTTTACTGTACTTAGCTTTTATCTTATTCAAAAGACACCACTTTGAACTATGCGTACAAAATAACAATTCCACTTCTCACATTCCATTTTTTTGTTCAAGCCACACCTCCTCCTTCCTCTCTTCTGTTACTTATTCACCAAAAAAACAAAAAAAAACAAAACAAAACAAATTTAGTTTCATAGGCAATCCCTTCAGTAGCTTTTTTGGACCGCATGGATGTGAATACTACAAGGCGTTGATTTTTACAAATCATGTCGCGTACTCTTGGCCAGTTTCCTCCATTTGCAGGCATTTCAGAATAGGGAAACCAATATTTTGACAAACCTGATGCTTTAAACACACTAGTCAATCCGTTTTTAGCCTTTACTTATGTAAAGATCAAAGTCTGGCACATAATTAGAAGCATGAGAATGTGAAAACTCACAAATGCAGTTACATTGCGGCATACCCCTCCCCTTAAATAGCATAGCCGCACCCGCCACCCTCTCCCACACCGAGCAACACCCTCCTTAACCGACCTCCTCACGTCGAACACCTCCAACAAACCGCCCTTGCCTCCATTTTCCACCACCCAAGCACATCACAGCCGTCGCGCCACTACGTTACATCGGCCCACTCTCTCTCTTCGCCGCCCTTCCTCCCGCTGCAACCACCGTGAACAGCAGCCGCCCATTTCTTTCACCTCCGCCTCCTTTTCCTATCTTTCCCTCACCATCTCCGCGTGCATCACTCAACAAGCACAGCATCGATCTCGCTCGCACAAGCATGCCGCCATCCTGCTTCATCAGCAGCGCGCACCTCTACTCAACCGCCTCCGCCTCCTTGAACCCGAGTCTTACCCACTCCACTGCATGGTGCCTTTTTATTTCTCCTAGGCTCGCGGCAGCTCTTGTTCCCTCTCCTCTGCCGTTTTCTATTTTCTTATAAAGGTATCTGTATGATATATAGATTTATATATTTCAACAGTTTTCAATCATACAAACTTCATTTATTTATATAATAAGTCAGACGGTATGTTCAATAGGAGTTTATATATATACAGATTTGATTTTTTTACGAGTACGTGTTCAAAAAAAATAAAAAAAAATAAAAAAAATTTCATTTTGGTTCTAAGTAAATATGGACCTTATAGTGTATATATATATATAGGTTAGTTGTACACTTATGTTATTTCGCCTGTTTATGTTCAAAATATATGCTACTGTTGTATATTGTAATAAGTCTGCATGTATATTGTTTAGTTATATATTGAGTTAGTGGTTGTATGTATATTTTGTAAGTCTGCACGCATCACAGCTTTTAGAAAAGTATATTATAGTTTTTAAATAAGTTTTCGAATAGGTACTGGTTGTAATATAGCAATCACTCATGATTTCTTTCATGGCATGCTAGAAATTGGTTGTCAAATAGGTATTTTTCATGTATTAACCACACCTTAATAATTGTAATTATATGGTAATGGACAGAAATTATTCTAAATACGTATTTTATTTTTACAGTAGCTTATATGGAAAAATTTAATAATATATAAACTGCAGAACTGTTACTTTGTATAGTAGGTGGTATTGTTATAGTATAATAAATATTGTCCTATATCATTTTATGTATACATTATATATGCTGTGGTTTTAATATATATATATATATATATATATATATATATATATATATATATAATGTGCGTATAAGTTTAAGTTAATATGTATGGTGTATAATTTATAAAGTATACAGTATATAGATTATATATATATGGTATTTGATATGTTGCAACGAATATATGTTACATATGTGTAAGTATTTTGTATTTTAATAAATACATATGTGTGTTGTATTTAAATTATATGTGGTATATATGTTTGATCTTAATTCATGTATTATAATTTAAAACAATGATTTTAATATATATATATATAATTTAATATGTGTTTGAAATTTAAAATATGATTTTTGTATAAATAGCTATGTGTATAGTTATGCATATGCGTCCACTTATATCAACCATCTTCATCGATCCAGATTTTGATTTATTTCATTAATTCTTATCTTCCAGCTTTGTCCATCAAATCCGTGTTCAGTTTACTTCGCTTTGAGATTTGTTGTTGGATCCGTCGATAGTCTAGACCGTGATTCATATCGTAGCCTGTCGTGTTGTCTATTCTCTCTAGCCTCGAAAGGTGAGCATCACTCACGATTAATGTTCTTTTATTTATTAAATTTGGTTTCAATTGAAACGACAATTGAAATATGTTGTTGTTAGTTATTTACACTGTTATATATGTTATTATCTGTATCAGTTCACCTGTGACATCTAACACCATTATCTGTTAATTATTTATGCGATGATATTACAGTTTGGCTGATAATTGTTTGATTGTTTATGTTTATATTGGACGCTAAATTGTTAATGTTAAAGTGATAAATAGTATGCAATTGAATTTGATATAGGATAGTTAAATTTTGGATTTGATTAGTTTAATTTGTATAATATGACCCCTTTAAATGTTAGATAAATTGACAGGTAGAAATAGTATTAATTACACCTTGAACTATTTAAATGTATGATCGATGTTGTATGAAATTGAGTAATAGATATCAAGTGAAGAGCCGTATAAGTATTAGTGTAATAATCTTTAATCTACATGAAATGATAGTGTAGATTCTAGAAATAATCATATTGATTTGCACAAACAACAATGTAAATTAATACGATTATTTCGGGATTATTTCAATACATTATTGGATTGTTATTGATAGTTGTTATTGCTTGTTTATTTACTTTGACACCATCCCAGTTATCACAATGCAAGTTCCCTTTGCTATGTTTGATTTTTGAATTGAAATGAAATCGGGTTGAAATGATAAATTCCTAAATAAAACTTTGATTTAGGATAGAGAATTAAATAAAAACCCGATTGGTCAATAATTGATTTAAAAATTAAAATAAAGATTTTATTTAAATAAATAATAAGATTTGAAATGAAGTTGGAATTTGAATTTAATGAAAGGAAAATGTTAATATGTGAAATCTGAAACAAAATATTAACGTAGTAATTAATGAAAGAACGTTGTTTAATTTAAGAAATGAATGAATTAAGTTTTGAAATTATTTAATAATTAAGTTTTGAAATTTTTTAATAAGTAAGTTTTGAAGTTATTTAATAATTAAATAAGATTGAATTATTTAATAAGTAAATAAAATTGAATTCTTTGATAAGTGGAATTGAACTTCTTGAATAAGGGAAATTAAACTTCTTTATTGATTGAGTTTTGAAATTTATAACTAAGTAAATAAATAAGTGCAATTGAATTTATTTAACAAGAAACTAAATGTGATTTATTGAAATTAATGTAAGACTTGTAATTTAAAGAACTGGTTTGACGAATCTAATTTAATTCAATTTGAAGTTTGATATAATGAAGCTGAACTTGAGTAATTGATTTAATGAATTGGAAATTAAATAGAAATTGTTTTGAATGAAAAATTTACTTTATGAATATTGAACGAAATCGATCAATGGATTTAAATTGATTTGAATGTTAAATTAAATTAATTTAAATGATTACGGAATGAAATTTATACACGAACTTGAATCAATATTTGAATTGTTTAATAAAATTGAAATTGAATTATAGGATTTTGAAATGGTAATTTGGAACTTTGAAACGTAAAATATGGAAATTGATTTAGAAAGACAAATGAAATGTCGGTTTACAAATTATAATTGAAATTGAATTTGGTTTGGTATTGAATATATTAAACGACCAATCGGTGAAATAATTACGAAAGTTATTAAAGAGATCGAAATCGGTTAGGGACATAGTCACTGTCTAAACCGAAAACCACTTTAACAACAATACGCGGAGAACGAAGTGGTTGGAATGATGTACGTGATGACTGAAGAAAGAGAACGATAATGGATAGGCTTGAAACTTGTTTTAAATTGGAAATGACTAAAACAGGAGCCGTACCGGGCCAAATGGGGTTAGCTACCTCGAGCGAACACACTTCTTCGTAAACTACTCATTACTTGTTATTGATTGGTGCACCCTCGTAATTTTGAGAGTGTTGTCTCGCGATGTTGCGATCGTTGCGGCGATGCGTTCTCACCGGTCCGGATCAGGCAAACGGTAGTTTCACTACCTTGGGCATTGCCTCATCTGCCTTGTCATACTTGTATCCCTATATACGCGACCACTATGAATTTGTTTTATGTTATACCTATGGAGTACTCCCTGATATCCTACTAGTTTACAGTGGAGTTTACAGTGCTGTATAAACTATAACGCTTATATAAAATGTGTTAAGGGGGATAACGGTAACGCCAACACTATTTTGATTCATTTATATTAATGATAGACATTATCTACTTAGCGTACACTACTACATAGTAGATAGTTTAACGGATCCTTAGAGGATGGTTATTCCAAACATCCTTTGAGTTACTTGTATTTCAATTGTTATTTCACTTGAGTTGGATTTATCGATATAAGAATGTTAATTCTGACTCGAGTGTTTTGTGTTTTGCCTTACGCTCGGGTCAGACCGAGTGTACCAGTATTCGGGACTCACCTTTGGAGTTGGAGCTTTGCTTGGAGATCCGGCTATCTATCCAGCTTCCAGATATTCAGTTGATTCTAGTGATATATTCTGATTCTTGTATTTGACCATTGTATTCGAAACTTCTGCTGTAACTTATTTAACTCCGTTATATATATAGTAGCTTCATGAACTACTATCTTTGTTTCTGCTGCATATTATTACTCTGTGTCTGTGATTCTGTCGGTATTTATTTACTGTATATGTCCAGTTTTGCCAATTTAAATTAACAATTCAGTATTTTGAATTATTCAAGTCCGACATGTGCGGATGCGAATGTCCAAAATAGCGGGTCGTTACAGTTTCTATCAAATGCATTTCTGTTTGGTGGCGGAGATTTATTCTCTTAGCTTAACATCCTTCTCTGAGACGTACGAGCTCAGAGGTTTTGTAGTTGATGGTTACTAGTGATACATTCCGAATTTGGTAATGTGGCATACGAAGTGCTGCTAATCATTTGTTGATCAAAGAATGACTTTGTGAAAAACTGTAGCTTTGTGGATGAGACCTCATCGAGCCTCGCAACCCGGTAATGGTCAAAACAGGAAGGATGCGGTAAGGTTTCAGGGGTAGCGTCCCTAGGGTATGACCATTCCTTTTGGAAAAGGGTGGTATTATGGTATGGAGCCCAGATACTTACTCATGTGGACACTACATTTATTACTGTGTGATGTTGTTGGTATAGAGGATCCTTGGATAAAGGTCTCAAACGACCGGGGGTGGCATATCTTTGGTTTTACCCCCGAGAAGGAGGTAGACCGGCCGTGTATTGGCAGAGAGCCAGGTAGGTTCTCGGGGCGTCCCTCCAGAGGCGTACCCATGTGGCAATGGGAAGTTCCTTGGCTTGACCATTTGTTGGAAAATCCAAAAAAATACGCACCCTGTACGGTTTTAGTTGTATAACCTGCCATGGAATGTGGCGGTAACCTGCTATTGAACATGGTAGCTATAGTAGGCATACGACGATATGTCGTATGCTGGCTAAGATTAATATTATACTTTCGAAATGTTTTCCACTATGCACTAATAATAATATCAAATAGTTTTCGCGTATCAAGCATTTTTGACTATCATAAGGAGAAATCTCCTCCAATTCCGCGTTTGCATTGTGTGTGTGGCGGGAGGCCTTATGGTAGTTTCATTTTCCAAAAAGCATTGCAGATTTCAAATTTAAATTCTTTTGATGTTTTTTTAAAGATAAAAACTGTTTTTTGTTTGCTCATACCAGTCCCATGACTGACCCGGAGTTTATTGTTCCCTTCCTAAACTCTGGATGCCCACAATTTTCCACACGAGCAGTCTAGAGTTGGGTTTTTCAGATAGTCGAATAGTAGGAATTGATTCGATAGCCTTTGAAGCCCTTTGGATTTGTGGATCGCATTTGCTACACTTCAGCATTCACGACTGACCTTGCTTATCTTTGTGCAACTCGACGAGGGTTCAAGCTAGCTTTGGATTGGAGATGGAGTTTTTGGAGTTTGGCATTGAAGACATTATCTTTCCGCTGCTATTTCTTGTATCTCTGATAGTATTGATATCTATTGTATCATTCTATTGTATCATCATTGTATCTGAATATTGTATCAACTGTTGTATACCAAATGTATTATTCATTTTCTTCTGCTGTGTTATACTTAATGTGTTATAAGCTCCGGCGAACAAGATTCGACGTTTGGATCTGCGACATTTGAATACGAGTGATGTATTCAGTGCCGATTTTCGAAGGTCGAGTCAGGGTCGTTAGAATTGATATCAGAGATGAAGGTTGAAACATTAGCTCAGGAGTATAACACATTAAGTAACTCATTAGAGATAGGGTGAAGTATACCCCAGAATGAGTATATCTCTAAGATATCCCGTCTGAATGCCTCAGTAAATTCTCTTACTATCCACTGATAGTAAGTACGAGTGCAAGAAGAGGACGAGATAGGGGACAGGGAAGTACCATGACAAATGTTCAATACCCTGCAACAGTGGAAACAACTTTCTTATCAATCTCCTTTGATTCGTCTTTTCAATTCTTTGATTGCTTCGTGGCAGCTCGAGGAAGAAGCTTCGGTGTGATGGTGGCCCTACGAATCATGTAGATAAGTCTCTAATTCGTATTCTCTTCATCAAATTTCTATCAGCTTTTCGTTTTTAACTTTAGCGAAATTGAATTTTGATTTGAAATAAATTGGTTAACTAAAATATAAAGTTAAATAAATTTTATCGATAAAACAATTTCGATTAAACCAAAATTTGAAATTTCTATTGTAATTTCTTATGAGAACCAAAGTCCGAATTGGGACAAGATATATAATTTGGGGTGTTCCGACTTAAGTTTGGAATCCATACTTAGTATTTGAGAATTTCGAAAGACTGTCTCCAATTATCTGTTCTTTTGGGGTCCAGATATATACTACGAACGGTTAGTTATCCCTTCAAACTAACCAATGCCCATGTATATTTCGTAGATATGGACGACCCCGAGTATCTTGTAAAGAGTTAAATAGATTCGTTCTTGTATCTATTATCGATATTCTGATTCGGTAAGCCAAATACAAAATAGATAATCGGCTTGATTTGTGAGTCGATTCTCTGTCTTTGTGTATCTATCCATTCTTTGTTGTCTCCCTGGTAAATTTCGGGGACGAAATTTTCTTAAGGGGGAATCTGTAACATTCCTGATTTTAAGGCCAAATTAATTTAATAATTAATTTGATCTTTGGAATTTAACTTTGAAATATTTGATAATTAATATGAAATTTTGAATTTAATTGTGAGATTAATTGAGTTTCTCCAAAATCAATTAGAATGTCGGTTTTATAAATAGATTGTGAAAATAGGAATTAATAAAGGCTTTAAAGTTTATACATATGTATATAAATGGATTTCTAAATTGAATCTGGAATTTGAAATTCAAGAATAAATATTCTGAGAAATAAATTGGATTTAAGAATTTTATAAACTTGTAGAGATTTGTTTTCTATTATACATACATGTATGTAAATATATACATTGTGATTTGGAAAATAGGATTTAAGATCAATATAAGAATCATTTTCTTGAAGATGTATAAATAGTTATAAAAGGAAATATAAATAGAAAATAATATAAAGATATTTGAATATAATTTTATGAAATGGATTTTAAAAGTTGTTTGAAGTTAAACCTTTATTCTAAAGACTTATATACATATATAATCTGTATATGTGTTTATTATTAAAATACAACTAAACATTGAAACCAATTTCTTTAGAAGTTATGATTTGTACAATGACTTGAATTTAAAATTTAAAAACAAGAATGAATATAAAATATTTACCTTTTTAAATTTAATAGAATATATTGTAAATAAAATGTGATTTTGAGATTAAACATATATATATGTATTGGAAATAAAAAAATTAATTTAATAAAATTTTTTACAAAAGCTTTATAAACTAAGAAATATATATATATATATATATATATATATATATGTATGTATGTATAGAAATCAAGAATAGAAGTTTTAAAACTGACTTATATGTGTACATATCTTTTGAAAAAAAATTACAAAATAATTTGAATTAAGGAGTTAGATATGATTTGTGTGTGTGTGTATATATATATAAAACATTAAAGATAGAATTCATAAATCAATAAAAAACATGATTTGTAAATTTATTAAAGTTAAGGTTTAAACCATAGTTTACAAATAAAATTTTGTACAAGGATATAAACATAAAATGGGTTGTTTTGAACAAGTGTAAACCATGCATAAAAAATTAAACAAGTGTAATAACTTTGGCTTGAAAATGAACAAGTGGCAAGATTGTATTCTTTTTGAATAATAATATAAACAAATAAAGTATGAGAGAAAATAATCAAGCCAGTAAAAAGAAAATCAAAACTGTCTTCAATCAAAAAAATAGATAATTAAAACCAGAGTGAAAAATCAAAGAAGCAAATTATCTCAACAATCAAACTACAAGTTTCAAAACCTGAAGCAAAGTTTCCAAGATTCGGACCTGAAGCATTTCAGATCTGAAGCATGCGAATACAATCAAGTTACAGATTTAAGTAAAGCAATCAGGTTAAGAATGCAACTCAGATTCAAAGGAAATTCAGTTACATGTTCAGTTCAAAACTTGGAAAAAAAATCAATTCAAGTTAAAAGTCTGCAAGCAAATCCCAAACCAAGTATTAAGCAATTCAAACAAACACAAGATTCAAGTTAAAAACCTAGCAACCAAAATCAAACAGCAAGAAGCAAGTTAATAATCAAACTCAAGAAGCAGTTCAAGGTTTCAACTTTAGATTTCAAACTGGAAACAACAAGCAAAGCTCAAGATCAATTGGCTACCAAATCAGATTAAATTCTAGCTTTTCAAACCTGAAAAAATTCCAGGCTTCACTGTCTCTTCTTCATGCTTCCAAGGTGAGCAAACTTTCCTTTTAAGATCCTGACCTATATACGCTGATGAACTTTTGAAGTATGGTGTGAAATATGCTTGGATGATTGTGTGAATTTGCCTACACGTTTGTGTATATAGGGAGATAATGATGTGCGCGTAAATTTTAACCTCTGTTCTCATTTACAGGTTTCAGAACCTGTTCGAAATTCAAACTCTAAATCCCTAATCTCTTTCTGGCTTTAATGTTCGAATAAAATGTATTTAAATTTACATAATCTTAATTTTAAAAATATCTTTAAGGTATATTTAGGAAGCAGTTTAACTGGAAGAATAAAACACAACAAGACTCTATGCATGTTAAATTTTAAGTATCTCAATTTCTTGATTTATTTATATAGTATGATTTGTTTTCACAAGCTATGATTTTTAAAAGAAGAATAATGAATTTTAGTTAAGAAAATCGTAGGGATTTGGGAGTTGAACGTGAAAAGGATTTTTAGCAATTCACGGCGATCAGAGCAATAGTGGACCTCGGCATTAATGGTGAAGGTAGCCTGGGCAGTGATGATTTTAGGAAAAATATTCGTTAATTTTTAGGTAATTGAAGAAGTCAGTCGAAATGCTTTCAGGGTTTTAACCTTGTTTTGGGTCGATCATGTTCTCAAAGCAATGGCGCAATAATCGTCGAACCGGAATGCATCGGGACAAGTGGATAAGAAGCGTGGAACATTGACAAAGTTTTGGACACGATCTCGAGACCTCTAGTGGCTTGAGGCGGCAGGGCGAGGTAGACTTAGGTGGTCCATTTCAGTTCTAGGTTGAGTGAGATGGTTCGATTTCGATTGAGATACGATTATGCAAATCTGGGAGGTCGAGTGGCTTTAAGGCATCGTCGTCGACTTGCCAAAAGCGGCAACCATGATCAGAGTGCCGGCGAATGATTGTATACATGCACGACCATGTTTGTATCAGGCATTGATGAATGGGTTTGAGGAAGAAAGGTCTGCTCGAGGATGGTTTCGGGGAATCTATGGTTTGGCTCGAAGTCAATGTTGTGGGGTGAGACTCGAAGACAAGATCGGGAAAATGACGTTTTAGCTCGAAGGTGATTCCCGTGCTTGTTTGGTTAGATACAAAATTTTAAAATTTTCATAGTTTTTAAAATTTTGAAGATAAAATTTGTACCAGGTTTTAAATTATAAAAGCAAATCTGATACCAAGTTTTAAAACTAAAGATATGTACAAGTTTTAAAGGAAAAAGGATAAGGTTAAATATTTTAAATTGTTTTGAAAATTAATTGATTTTGAAATAATTTATATGATGATAATGAATATATTTCTAAATATTGTAAATAGAATTTGGTAATGCTTGAATTAAGCAAGTGTTGGAAATAAGTATGTTTAGAAACCTCGATTAAGAAGTGATTTTGAAGTTAAATATTATTTTATTTGAAGGTTGATTAATTTATAAATTGAGATTTGTGTATTAAGTTTTAATCAAAAGGTATTAAGAAATTACTTAATGTAATTAATTTAAAAATGATGATAATTGATTAATGATTGATTAACGTGATTATTTTAAAGATAATTCCTCGATGTAATTAATTTGTGATTAATTAATATAAGTGATTAGAGATAATCACTCATTTTAGTCAATAAAAGGGTAATTGATTAGTTAGTGGTAACTAATTAAGGATTAGTTAATGAATATAATTAAGGATAATTAATTTAAGGTTATTTAACTAATGAAAATGATTAAGAATAATCACTTATTATAATTTATTAAAGGTTAATTAATTAATGAAAGTAATTAAGGGATATTAGTAATTAATTAAGGATAATTAATCAAAGGATTAATTATTAATTAAAGGTTAATTAATTTATTAATAATGATTAAACAATAATTAATCAAAATATTTTATAATTAATTAATATTAATTAACCATGATTAGTGTTTATTCATAAGTAATCAATCTGATTTAAATTTATCAGACAATTAATTGATTTTGCTTATGGATGTATAAATTGTGTGAATAACTTGAGTTGATCTATAATGATTCTGTGAAGTGGATTGTTTTGATGAAGCTATGTTTGTATATTATTTATCTGTAATGTATTTACATATTATCTGTGATGCATTTACATATCTATCTGTGAATCTATGAATGAAGATAAGCATTATAGATTATACCGCTTATCGATATTGATGTGGTTAAATCTGTGATGATTGATGTTGTTGCACTATTGTGTGTAAAACCCCTGGACTACACCATACACACACAAATATGGATTGCACGAGGAAATTGGTTAAGTCACAGATTTTTAATGATTTTAAAGATTGAATTTTTGAATACAAAATAGTTTTGGAATTGGAATTGAAAGCTTTTGAAAAGGGATTTCAAAAATAAAAGTTTTTTTGAATAACTTAATAAAGTTTTGGAATTTAAATAATTTGAATTGAATTCAATAATTTGGAAACCATGGTTTAAAAGGATTATACAAGTTATAAAGGTGTATATGGGTTTTTAACCATTTAAAAAGTATTGTTTTGGGAATTTAAATTTAAACCCAAGTTTTATACTTGAATAGATTTAACTTATGTAAATGTAATCAATTTTTCCTAAAACGAAAACTATTTGTTTTCTAATAAAAAAAGCTTTCATATAAGGAAAGAATTTCCGATGTGTATCCAAAGATTTCAAGTTTTAAATGAAAATGTGAATTGTTTTGAAAGCTATAAATTAATCTTTATGAAAGGTAATTGAATTTTTTTTTGAAATTGAAGAAGATTTAAAAGGTGTACCTTTTGAATAAAAGATTTGAAATGAAAATTGTTTCTGAAAAGCTATGAATTTTTGGAAATATGAATTGAGTCTTTTATTTAAATGATTGGATGAGTTAATCCAATTTGGAAAGGAAATTGTTTTGAAAAGCCATGAATGAACCTTTGTGGAAAATTGGTGAACTTTGTGAAATGAACCTTTTTGGTTTAAAAGATTTGGAATGGTAATTTGTTTTAAACCATTTAAAGAAAGGTTTTTGGACAATAAGTTGTGACTTAATCGAAATCCCATTATCCATATGTTTTTAAATATTGCGCTCATTATTAGGTTTAGCCGGGAGAGGACCTTGTGTCGTATAACCCATTCCGAATAATGATACGTCGATATGGATAGCATTTGAAGACCGGTGGTGAAGATCGGGTATCTTCGCGAACGAAAGGATAACCTGTCGATTGTCTCTGCACTGATTCGCACCGGTATAGAGATTCCCTAAGTGATGGGAAGTCCGATCGGGGTTGTGAATACCCGGTTTTGCAAGGGCTTCTTCGGAAGTGCCTTCGGTTCTATTCGAACCCGGAATAGACTTGTATGGATGTGTGTCTGACATTGCACTTTGAGATGTAAAGCTGGTTTCTATCGAATACATTTATGTTTGGTGGCGGAGATTTATTCTCTTAGCTTAACACCCTTCTCTGAGACGTACGAGCGCAAAGGTTATGTAGTTGATGGTTACTAGTGACACATTCCCAATTTGGTAATGTGGCATACGAAGTGCTGCTGATCATTTGTTGATCAAAGCAAGACTTTGTGAAAAAGTGTAGCTTTGTGGACGAGACCTCATCGAGCCTCACAACCCGGTAATGGTCGAAACAGGAAGGATGCGGCAAGGTTTCAGGGGTAGTGCCCCTAGGGTATGACCATTCCTTCTAGAAAAGGGTGGTATTATGGTATGGAGCCAAGATACTTACTCATGTTGACACTGTATATTTATTACCGAGTGATGTTGTTGTTATAAAGGATCCTCGGATAAAGGTCGCAAACAACCGGGGGTGGCATATCTTAGGTTTTACCCCCAGGAAGGGTGTAGACCAGCCTTGTGTTGGCAGAGAGCCGGGTAGGTTCTCGGGGCGTCCCTCCAGAGGCGTAACCATGTGGCAATGGAAAGTTCCTTGGCTTGACCATTTGTTGGAAAATCCAATAAAAACAATGCGCGCTCTGTACGGTTTTAGTTGTATAACCTGCCATGGAATGTGGCGGTAACCTGCTATTGAACATGGTAGCTATAGTAGGCATATGACGAAATGTTGTATGCTGGCTAAGATTAATATTATACTTTCGAAATGTTTTCCACTATGCACTAATAATAATATCAAATAGTTTTCACATATCAAGCATTTTTGACTATCATAAGGAGAAATCTCCTCCAATTCTGCATTTGCATTGTGTGTGTGGCGGGAGGCCTTACGGTAGTTTCATTTTCCAAAAAGCATTGCGGATTTCAAATTTAAATTCTTTTGATGTTTGTTTTAAAGATAAAAACTGTTTTTTGTTTTCTCATACCAGTCCTATGACTGACCCGGAGTTTATTGTTCCCTTCCTAAACTCTGGGTGCCTATAATTTTCCACACGGGAAGTCTAGAGTTGGGTTTTTCAGATAGTCAAATAGTAGGAATTGATTCGATATCCTTTGAAGCCCTTTGGATTTGTGGATTTGCTACACTTCAGCATTCACGACTGACCTTGCTTATCTTTGTGCAACTCGACGAGGGTTCGTGCTAGTTTTGGATTGGAGATGGAGTTTTTGGAGTTTGGCATTGAAGACATTATCTTTCCGCTGCTATTTCTTGTATCTCTGATAGTATTGATATCTATTGTATCATCATTGTATCTGAATATTGTATCAACTGTTGTATACCAAATGTATTATTCATTTTCTTCCGCTGTGTTATACTTAATGTGTTATAAGCTCCGGCGAACCAGATTCGACGTTTGGATCTACGGCATTTGAATAGGAGTGACGTATTTGGTGCCGATTTTCGAAGGTCGAGTCAGGGTCGTTAGAACATATATGCCAACCATACTACAAAATACCGGTCTAACAAAATTTTTGATATAGTTCACCGACCTTCATCGGCTAACATCTCGTTTAGAATAACCTAATGTAAGTCAAGGAAAACGTCCCTTTGAGTTACTTAATGCTTCTTATTGGAAATGAAGCAAACCCTAATTACTTCAAAGTACTATGTCATTTAAGACTTCAAATCCAAGACGAACCCTTGGTATATTTTCCCCTACCTTTCCACAACGTGTATCCCTTCCCCACAGGTGCTATGTTTGGAGATGTCCCATATTAGTAGAAGCATACACAACTGCTGGTAGCCTCTAGGTGAAGTGCAAACTTCTGTTGTGCAACTCTACTCACATAGCATCTAAACGCATTAAACAATACCAACCATTCTAAGCTTAAATGTTGGACTAGGCCCATTAATTCATGCTTGTTAAAATCATATAATTAAGGCTATACTAGCTATTAATATTATATTTCCTTCTATCATTTAATTATTACCTTATATGCTTATTTATTATGTTCCATAAATGTCAATTATCCACAATAAATGGTCATTATTATTCTAATTGGACAATTTCTAATTACATTTATTTATTCATTCCAATTCAACGTATTATGCTTATTCATTTCTCCATAAATGCCAAATAAATTCTTTTACCAGTCCATTAACATATTTATGTTCCTATTTAATTTCTGTAACTACTTATTAACTACACATTTATTGCACTACTAATTTTGGAGCTATTATATCTTTTTTATCTACACCTCGTAATCCTATAATTCAATAAGCTATTAATAACTAATATGAACATCGTCTTAATTTAGGCTATATTTTTATTTTTAGTTGGTAAGCACGATTATATATATAGATATTATTTTTCTATTTTTCTATTTTTAACTATTAATTCATAAACTAGAACATTCATTTCCATGTTTTTACTTACCAGAGCTATACTTACCATAAATTACACAAAAATTAGAATTTTACTCCATTTGAAATTTCAAGGAATTATCTCTTTTCTTTTATTGAAACAAACAGTGAAAACTACGAAAAAGAATATCTGTTGCCTGGTACCTTGGCCTGGTTAAGGTGATTACAGAGATCAGACTTGACTATTGATCGGAAAGATAGCCACGAGACGACATCTATGTGACCATAGTGTATTTTCGAACAGTTATATCCAGCCCACGGTAAATAATGTCAATGAATAGATGATACAGGATGTCAGAATTATGAAGGTTAGCTTGGTCGAATAGGGTCCGACATAGATGTTTGACAGGTTAAAGAGTGTATGAATGGGTCGGCATGTAGGTGGGATCAGCATGACAGTGGTTATGAAAAGGGATTGGCACGATATTGGGCCGGCATGGTATCTGGTCGGCATGGTACCGGGTTGGCATAAGATATGGAATGATCAGGTTGGCATAGCATTTGGAATGTTAGGGTCGGCATATTATATGGAATGATCAGGTCGGCATAGTACATGGAATGATCAGTTTGACATAACATATGGAATGATCAGGTCGGCATACCTGAATCAATCAGCAAAGTGTGTGATGAGATGGATCGGCATATCAAAAGCGGCCGACATATTGTAGTGGGATCAACATGGCATGCTGTTATGGCTCGGGTTGGTATGATCGGCACAATAAGCTAGGCTAAGACTTCCTCATGGTGGGCCTACATAGTCAGGGGGTCTAGATCTCGAGATGTTAGTCGGGTTGGAGGCTGCCTTCATCTATAAATACAGGGGCAGGGGGCCATTTTTGGGGATCCTTCTTTTGGCTGACAAGGGAAATTCTACCATTTTTGTAATTAATTTACTTTTGTTCTAACTTGTTCCTAAGCTATTTCTTGCTGATTGTAACTGTGATCAATTGAGTGGTAAAGCAATAAAGGAAGCATTCAAAGTGGACATTGGTAATCATCGCCGAACCGCTATAAATTTTGTTATTTTTACCTTCTGCTATATTTCCTAGAATATTTAGTGTTACTCCTCAGTTTTCATTTAATTTCTTCATTTATTTCACTAATCAAACCTATTCTCGGGTGTTTGTTAACAATTTGGTTGTAAAATTTTTGGTGCTTTCACTGAGAAACTCGATTCTCTGGCTATAGGATCACCTTTTTTTGTTACTGGATTGCAGAAATCCCTCAAAGGAGATCCAAGTTCACTTTCAGAAGCTTGCTGATACTATTCAGATTATTAAAGATCTAAGTAAAGGAATTCAAGATGGTAAGGCGCGCCAGATCTACTACCTACAATGTTGATGCCAACGAAACTGCTAGTATCTAACAAGGGGGCCTAAGCAACCAGCCTGCTAATGCGAATGTGGAGCCTGCCGTAGCCCAGAACCCTGCAGATTCCATTACTAGAGCTGAATTTAATGACTTGATGAGGGAGCTAATGGAGAGCCGGAGGCAGCTAAACCAGCAAATCCAGGCTAATGCTAACCTGATGAACCAGACTGCTCAACAACAATGCCAAAGCACCGAAGGTCTCACCTCATACTGGGCGTCAGATAGCTCAGCCTCATCGGATGAGCACCATAGGTGAAGGCATCGCAGGATTGAAACAACACGAGTAAGGGGGATGGAGCAACGTTTGGCAGACCATCGTGGCCTGCCAAACAGGGTCGGTGCGGATCCCTCCCTAGGGGTCAGTATCGATCCCTCGACCAGGGGCACGTCTCCTCAACTGCAATTTGTGGGACGTACCCAGCTTGGAACCGAAAATTTGAACACTGAACCATGCATGGATGCTGGTCAACAACCTCCCCAGAATGATAATGAGGCGAATCCTTAAGATACGCGTCTGGAGGACAATAGGCCAAGGAGGCATGAGAAGTCATGGAGATACCGGCCAGAACATTCATATGGGATGGAACCTAACTTAGCACTACCTATCCGAACTTTGGACTTGTCCGCAATGGTCAGGCAGCTGATGAGGGAGAACCAGGGCTTGACCAACGATCAGTAGGGAGTCACTAGGAGTCATACTCCGTTTACCGACAACATTTTATAGGTAGAGTATCCTAGGAGCTTTAACATGCCTATGATGCCAACTTATGAAGGAAAGACTAACCCCCGATAGCACGTCATGTGGTACAAATGGTTGGTGGACTACAAGAGTGACTGAGGTTACCCCATGATCGATCTTAAGATTTGTTGAGCTAGCTACGAGATTCGTGGAGCAGTTCCGAATTCATGCCATATGCCCCAAAGATGTCATGTCTCTATCTAGTGTGATTCCAGCTCTTGGGGAATCACTGAAGGATTACTTGCAAAGATTTCATGTTGCTGCCACTAAAGTTAGTAACACGAATGATAACGCCATATTTATGTTTATAACAAGGGGGGTTGACCCAAAACCCGAGTTTGGTGATTGGCTAGCCGGAAAACCGCCGGCCATGCTAGAGCATTTCTATATGAAGGCAAACGGTTTATGAGAAAGGAAGAGGCCAGATTGTCTAAAAGAGCAATGCTGCAGGGCCAAGCGAAAAAGCGGTACAAAGAAACATCGTAGTGAAGCAATCTAGTGAAAGCTCTGGAAAGTTTCAGGTTAACGTTCAAAACAAGCTGGGTCAATAGGAAAAGAACAAAGAAGGAAATCTTGATCGAAAAAGGGAGCCCGGAAAGTGGAAGTCAAGGATTCCTACATATAACGACTCTGCACCCCTTAATGCATCTCTAGAGAACATTTATCTTTAAACCTGTAACACTTTCCAGTATAGGAAGCCGCATCCAAAAGAATCGACTAAGGAAAAAAAGAAAACCAATAAGTACTGTCCGTTTACCGAATGCTATGGGCACAATACTAACGAACGTAGGGACCTTCACGATGCCATTGAAAAATTGATTCGCCAGAAAAAGTTGCAGCAGTTTGTTAAGAATCCACAAGAGGGTGGACAGGGAACGTCTGATCCCAATCGAGGGTAAGCTCCTTGCCGAGTTGAGAAGCCCACTCAGACTGGTGGAAGGTTGGTGATAAACACAATAGTTAGTGGACCGCACCCTACGGACCGGAGTTGGTAGAAAATGGAGCTTTATGTTACTTTAATGGAACATGTAGACTTTGAATGTTGTTCGAATACGGATGATGGAAATTCGGCTAAGCAACAACGGATGATGATGGATGATATAGTATTCAGAAGTAGAGATGCCGATATAGTGGAGGCTCCTACTATTGATCTGATGGTTATCTCTGCCATGATTGGCCTTTCTCTGGTTAGAAGTATTTTGATTGATTGTGGAAGTTTTGTAAACATCATCTTTAAGAAGGCTTTTGATCAAATGAGAATGGAGGCTAAGGATTTGAAACCATCCAAAGCTCATATACACGGTTTCAACGAAGTGGCTACTGAGGAGGTAGGGTATGTCGAGTTATCAGTTGAGTTGGGAGAAGATGAACATAGGAGGGTGCAGATCCTACCGTTCATTGTCTTGGATGTTGATTCACCGTACAATGTTTTCTAGGTCGTTAGGCCCTTGCTGAATTTTAGGCAGCCCTTGCCCCATGGTGCTTGACGTTGAAATTTTTGACAAATAATAGAGTGGGTGGTGTGCACGATGATCAGGCAACTGGCTATGCCTCTTATATGGCTGAGTTAAGAGAGGCTGACGGAAAGAGAAGGAAAGGGTATGGACAAGTTTGTCCGCATCAAGGTTACTGAAAATTGGCAAATAGTGCCTCGGCTTGGGCATCAATATCGGTTCTATAGAGACATAAATCTGAGGGATGATGAGAAGGAACCCAAAGAGGCCAAGGCAGCGCTGGCTGAAATGACGATTAATATCTCAGTCAGCCACGATGACCCATCGCAAGTGTTGAAGATTGGATCACAACATATCCCTTCGATGATGTGAGAACTTACCGATTTCCTCCAAGCTAATCTAGATATATTCGCTTAGACTCATTCTGACATGTATGGGATCTCGCCTGCCATTATGAGCCATGTATTGAATATTTATCCAAAGTATGTCCCTATAAAATAGAAAAAATGAGGCATGGACCCAGAGAGATCCATTACTCTTAAAGAGGAGGTGGATAAACTTAAAGCTAATGGGTTTATTCATGATGCCCTTTATCCCAAATGGATATCTAACCCTGTAATGGTAAAGAAGGCAAATGGAAAGTGGATGACATGTATTGACTATTCAGACCTGAACAAGGCATGCCCCAAAGATTGTTTTTCCTTGCCTAGGATTGATCGACTAGTTGACTTGACCGTAGAACATGAATTATTATCATTTATGGATGCGTACTCGACGTACAAACAAATCCCAATGCACATCCCAGATCAAGAACACACCAATTTTATCACAGATGTTGGGTTATACTATGATGTAGTGATGCCGTTCGGATTAAAGAATGCAGAAGCGACCTATCAACATTTGGTTAACCGAATGTTTAAAGAACAAATTGGAAGGTGATGGAAGTTTATGTGGATGATATGCTCGTGAAGTCACGGCAATCAAACGACCACATTCGAGGCTTAGCGGAGATGCTCGATATCCTTTGATTTTATAGCATGAAAATCAACCTATTGAAATGCTCATTTGATGTTGCGTCAGGAAAGTTCCTAGGATTCATTTTAAATGTGTGAGAGATCAAAGTGAATCTAGAGAAGATTCAAGCCATTTAGGATATACGAGCATCCAAAACTATTAAGTAACTACAAATCCTGAACAGGAAGGTCACTACTTTAAGTCGGCTTATCTTTAGGGCAGCCGTTAAATTCATTCCCTTCTTCGTTTTGATAAGGAAAGGAAAGAGGAATTTCGATTGGACACAACACTATGAAGGCGTGTTCCAAGCTTTTGTGAGTCATTTGCAGAGACTTTTTGTTTTGTCGAAGCCCGTAGATCATGAGGAGCTATAAATTTACGTAGCTATATCGCCACATGCCATAAGTGTCGCTTTGATTCGTGAGGAGAGTCGGGTCCAAAGATTTGTGTATTACGCCAGTAAATGATTAATGGGGATGGAAATAAATTACCCGAAGATAGAGAAGCTGGTGTACTTCTTGGTGATTGCATTATGCAAACTTCGCCCGTACTTCCAAGCACATCCAGTCAACATCTACACCGATCGGCCTTTACGATAGGTCCTACAACGACCCAAGACATCTGGAAGGTTGCTTAAATGGAACATCAAGCTCAGTAAGTTTGACATCACCTATCTGCCTCGTAGAGCTATCCAGGGACAAGCGTTGGTGGATTTCGTAGCAGAATTTACCATGCAGGATGAGCCCCTGAAGGGCAGTGTAATCTCTACTGTACGATGGAAGCTATATACCGATGGAGCATCCAATGATCGCTATTCCGGCATAGGTGTCATTCTTGTAACCTCTGAGAACCGGTCAACTTGCTATGCTCTGAAGCTCGATTTCCCTGCTACGAACAACGAAGCCGAGTATGAAGCATTAATTGCTGGACTTAAGCTTGCTAGAGAGCTTGGGGTGATATCTATCGAGATCTTTTGCGACTCGCAGTCGGTAGTATACGAAGTTAGAGGGGACTACCAAGCAAAGGGACAACGGCTTGCCACATCTTACCCAAGCTCAGGAGTTGCTGGCGGATATCGAATACTATGACATTTCTCATATCCCACATGAGCAGAATGGAGAAGTCAACTCGTTGGCAAAGTTCGCAAGCATTGGTGATGCTCAACAGATGGGCTTGGTTCCGATCGAGACACAACACACTCTAAGTATATATGTGATGGAGGTTGAACATGTACCGGAAATGGAACCGGAAATGGAATCCTGGATGTCTCTGTTTAAAGAATACTTATTGCATGGAATCTTACCTGAGAAAAGGAATGAAAAGCGACAAGTCCTTTGTAAAGCCTCACAGTATATGTTAGCTAAAAAGATACTACATTATGGGTACTACTGCCCGACCATGAACCAGGACACCGTAGATCATGTGAGACAATATGACAAATGCTATATATATGCAAAAGTTCCAATAGCACCACCGACGGAGAATACGCAAATGGTTAGTCCATGGCCTTTTGCTGTATAGGGGATCAATATTATCGGCTCTTTGCTGATTTCCAAAGGTGATGCGAGATATGTGATTGCCACAGTTGACTACTTCACCAAATGGGCCAAAGCTGAACTATTGCCTACGATCACAACAAAGAAGGTCGTTAACTTTGTTGTTCGAAACATTGTGTGTCATTTCAATCTTCTGCGAACTATCGTAACTGATAACGAAACTCAATTTGATAGTGCCGAGTTCAAGGAGTTTTGTCGGAGACATCGTATTGAGAAAAGGTTTGTGGCAGTCGCTCACCCTCAAGCGAATGGACAAGTCGAAGCTGTAAACAAGATTATAAAGTCCATATTAAAAAAGCATTTGGAAAAGGCTAAAGGAAAATGGGTGGATGAACTTCCTAGGGCACGCTGGGCCTACAGGACTACTCATAAGGCTGCAACTGGCCAAACTCCATTCGCTCATGCTTATGGAGTCGAAGTAGTAATTCCTATAGAACTTGAAGTCCCTTCTCATCGGGTAACATATTACCATCCCATAACAAACCAAAACCTCTTACTGGAGTCATTGGACTTTACTGATGAGAAGCATGAGGAGGCCGATTTGAGAGCTGCTGCACATCGACACTGAGTCGCCCGGTACTATAATATGAAAGTCCGACCGAGAACTTTTAAAGTGGGCGGCCTTGTCCTAAAACAAACCTTTCCAGTCCCATCGCACATGAACCCAATATGGGAAGGGCCATACGTCATTGGATAGAAGCCTAGAGAAGGAACTTTCAAGCAGCGATTGTTGATGGCATAACGCTACCAAGAGTGTGGAATAGCGAGCATCTACGATGCTATTTCTCCTAGACTATTTCTTTCATATTTTAGTTGAATTTTTTACAATATTTTCTTTATTATTTGATTTATTGATATGTAATAAGGTAAGTTATTTTTTCCTTATTTTTTTGATGAATAAAAGATTGAAGCTCCCTTTGCGTAAATAACAGTTATTACATGTTATGCTAAGTGTGTGTTGAAACTGATTGATATCGACATATGCAATGTATAAACATATATGTAAGAAGAAAAATCTCTAAGTCCCCAGAGTGCGGATTAGTGTAGTCTATGTCCCCGAAGCACAGATTAGAGTATAAATGACTTGAGAAAAATCTCTAAGTCCCTGGAGTGCAGATTAGAGTACTCTAAGTCCCCAGAGCACGGACTAGAGTATAAATGAAATGAGAAAAATCTCTAAATCCCCGGAGCAGGGACTAGAGTACTCTAAGTCCCCAGAGCACGGACTAGAGTATAAATGAAATGAGAAAAATCTCTAAATCCCCGGAGCATGGACTAGAGTACGCTAAGTCCCCGGAGCATGGACTAGAGTATAAACGAGTTGAGAAAAATCTCTAAGTCCCCGGAGTGCAGATTAGACTACCCTGAGTCCCCGTAGCATGGACTAGAGTATAAACGACTTGACGAAAATCTCTAAGTCCCCAAAGTGTAGACTAGAGTACTCTCAGTCCCTGAAGCAGACTAGAGTATTAACGACTTCATGACAATCTCTAAGTCCCTAAAGCAGATTAAAATGTAAACTATTTGACTCAGGACTAGAGTATAAACAACTTCACGACATCACTCCTAGGAGTTGACTCAAAACCAGGATGACCTATAAAGTTTCATAAAAAGAAAGTGTTAGACTATGGCTATTATTTATCGAAAACATCAAATTTTTAGATTAAAATGGGCTCAATATGGTACCAGTATCCGGTTGACTCTCGGTAATCATCGAGGTACTCCCTTCGATGATAGGAGATAACTTGTGTATGCCAAGTCTGGGCCAGTCCGGGTGGTAACCTACGTGTTGCTCAATGGGTTGAGAAGATGAAGTCCCAACCGGTTGAATGGGAGGAGGACCTAGGTCTCGTTGCTAGAAGACCCAACGATATCTTCTTTTTCCTTAGGCAGCGTACGGGCTTTGTCGAATTGAAGTTTTTGCGGCAGCCAAGTCAGATGGCTCATTTCCTCTAATCACTTCTTGCACAAGTGCCCCTTCATCAAGCTCTGCCACCCTAACTCCTCTTTCTTTATCTTAGTGATGATATCCCAAGCCTTGGCAAGCAATTCAAGATAGCCTTCATCCAGGAAAATTAAGCAGGGGTGAAGGAGGAACTTTACATTATACTCGGCGAAGAGTGGATCGAATAAGGTCTTGATTTCCTTCCTATCAGACTCAGTCGCTACCTCGACTTAGAAGTTGACTTCCGTAAGCACCTCTCTCTTGCCCTCTTCGCGAGCGGTTACTTTCAAGACTTCGATTTGGGAGATTTTCTCATCAAGTTTCATTTTTATATTTCTGGTTTCAACAATCTCCTTGCAATATTTTTGTGACTCTTCTCGTGCTCGGACTCTTTCCTCCTTCTCCTTGAACAGTAATTTTTCTAACTCCTCTACGCGGCGGGCTAACACATCTTTCTTCTTCTGTAAGGAGTCTTTCTCCAGAGCTAGGGTACAGCTACGTTGGAGTGCGGCGTCCAGTTCCATCTTATATGAAGTCTCTAATCGACTCATTGCCTCATATGTTTCCTCCGCATTTTTATTCACTTCGGTAAGTTGAGCCATAACATCAAGCAATTCAGCATCTTGATATTTGGTAATATCCTTGTCATGAATGGCCTTTAGATTAAGGTGATCAATCTCGTGCTGGCGCTGCATAGAAACTTCTTAGACTTTTTTGGCTAAGTGCATGAATGCTTCATGTTGAACATACACATCATTAATATATACTAATGAACTCTCTTTGGCAATTCCAGGGATGATGTGTATAGATGAGAGGAATTTGAGCCCGTCGAAGCAAATTTTCGAAAAGATAGCCCCAAGTTCAGCCAGTTTCTCCACATTGGTCGGATCATGGGTAAGAACTATAAGAATCTACTCAGACATAACCAAAAGTTGTTTATGGTGCTTATGACAGTGCCTGGTACTTGATGATCCAGAGTGTGGGTCATGTAGAGCGGTAGATTGAGAACCTCGATACGTTGACTTGTCTCCGCTGTGAGCAGGAGGGTTAAATGGGTCGCTTTGACACGAAATATGTGCTTGAGACTTCCTTTTGAATGATGAAGAAGATTCTCGAGAATGATAGTCTCTTTCCCGTCCTTCATCTTTGTCTTGGTGTCTTCCAGATTCAGAATCCCAACTTGAGCAGTGGAAGGTGGAAGGGCCATGGAGACGATCGAAAGCATGTGAATAAGACATTGCACCTGTAAAGGAACCAAATGGGAGCACATTAGGAGTTGTTATGTCAAGAGTAAATCACAAGTAGATAGTGAAGTGCAAATGCTCGTGTGTGTCCTAGTGACTCCCCCTGACTGACCAATAACGTTTTGCTTTACTCTTCGAAATACTTTTCTCTTTGTTGGAGGGTTTCACGCCTTCACCGCTTCTCGTGGGTGAATTAATCCCTTAGACATCGAGGTTGGTGAAGTTGTAGTTTAATAGATCATCCCAGAAAGAAATGTTGAAAAGTCCCTTCAACACACTCTTCATCTTTTGTGAAGACGGTCTTTTCTCGATTAGAGTTATGTCAAATTTGGGGGTTGCTCTGGTCTTCTTCTTTCGAATCTTGTATGCTAAAAAATTTCCCCTTCTCGGGGGAGGTTGCGATTGGCTATTATGTGACGCTTCAACTGCGAATTGTTTTTTGAAGCCTGCGTCTTCGTTTCTTGGATCTATGCCCTCTGTTTCCTTTATTTCTCCCACTTTAGTGCCTTCTTGGATCCTCAATAGGGGGCACTATGGGATCGTTTGATTCTTCCCCTCTACCGGCGATAACCTTTGGAATCACTCTGCTCCAGGGTGGCCAATCCTACGGCCATCCTCAAACAATTTAATAAAGAAAGAAATTCATCGGTGATGAGGAGTTTGATGTCCCGGTCCTCCACCTGAGTAACGCGGATGGCCATGACAGCCTTGAAATATCTAATGCCTTCAGGACGAGGGCAAACCCCTGAAAGAATTAGTACGACTAAGAAAGAAACTGTAATTTGAATCTTTGGGTTAAAGGGAAAAGTCGAATTAGTACTTACGTTGTTTCAGCCATCTTATTTTGAAGTTGGGAGGAAACTGTATGGGGACCATTCTTGTTTGAACAAGGAGACTTTATTCCATGCACCCATTAAGACTTGACATTTGGGCATGGGCTCGAGAAAGACGTACGAAGGACTATCAGCTTGCCTTTTGAAGTTGTAAATGTCTTCGAGAGTTAGCAGACAAAATAGGACATTCATAAAGAGAAGGAAAGTACCATGGATAAAAGCATAGCTGTTGGGGTGCAGCTGGGTGGGAGCAATTCCCACATACCTCATCATTTCACGAATAAAAGAGTTAAACGGTAGCACACATTCGGACTAGCACATGAACTTATTGCATGTAGTATATCCAACTGGGGAAAAGTGAGGTCTATCTTGCCTTGACGGAACCAAAACAACTTCAAAAGGAAGAATACAGTCGACTAAGAGCAGCTTCATCGATTTTGGAAGCCTGTGAGTCAGTCGGATTATTCAAGACGATGGCATCCTCCACAGCATCGGGTGCTGGGTCTATAACTTCTATAGAAAGAATCGAGATATCGAAAAAACGATTTGCTTGTGGATCAGATGTCTCTACTTCTTCTCTTTGCTGACTTGGTACAGGCTTGTCATACAAGGCAGCGGAGCTTGATTTCATATCTGATTTGGAAGACATTGTGGTTGAACACTTCATATAACTTGGGATCTATGCCAGCTATACTCAATAGACAATTAATATTAGAAGTAACAACCTGTTCCTCTGTGCTGTGAGTGAACTAGTGCTATGCAATATGAAATGATTGTGAATAGTTTGAATTCAAAAAAGAAAAAGTAAAATGTCGAAACTTAAAAATTTCGTCCGGAGAGACTGTCATCGCTAACCATCTCGAACGATGTAAAAGGTGATCAATGACCATAGCTTTAGGATCGAATGTTGACTTTCCAAATTATGAAGTTCATTATTCGAGTATGTTTGGCCGGTTTTATACTTAGCTCACGTTGAGTAGGTTGGGGCTTTGTTCGTTCAAGTTCAGGTTCAAGTTCATTGGTCCATATATGCTAGTCACGTTGTTATTAGTTACTTTATGCTTGGGCGAGGCAGTTTATAGTCATATGTTCGAATAACTAGAGTGAAGATGGTTTTTAATGGCCAACACCGATCCATGCTACGTATGCCGATCCCTTCACTTTAAACCCATAGCCGACTCTTATGGCTTATCCTTTTAGCCAACCCCTACATTTAGACATACCTGACAATATCGACCCCTCTGACTTAGATACCGAGCCCTATGTTTCGGTGTCGACCGCTAAACTGAACTCACCCTCCTTTTCAACATCTATACTGATTCCTATAATTGAACCTCTATACCGATCCATCTAAACTTCCTCATCTATACCGACCCCTTCCCATTTCTAACACCGGACTTCCCACCAACTATCTCTTACCGATCCCTCGCCTACTACCAAACCCTCCTTCTCCATCCTCTTTTTTCTCTCATATATCTCTTCTTCCTTCTCCTACTCCTTTTCCTTCTCTTTCTCTACTGCATAGCATGATCAACTGCACTGAATAACACACCTAACCGACATTTAAGCATATCTAAACTTGAAGGCTCATGACCCAACCACACAAACAAGGAAGAAACTACACCTATTTGATTTGGATTGTAAGGCCGCGGCTCGGATTAGGAGTGGATTGATGTTAACGGAGGTCGAAAATATGATCCTGCAGTTGAATTCGAATTAAGGAAGAGGGGTTTCTAGCTTTACTCTGGAGTGGTCGGTTAGGAAGAGAGAAGTGGATAAAGTTGCAGACATTGGGAAGATAGAGTAAAAGAGAAAGAGGAGAAGGAGTGGGCTTTTATATGGGCAGTAGGAGAGAAATATGAATCGGTCACTCCAAGTGACTCGGTCATAGGTTGAAAAAGGGGTCGACCTCGAGCTCTACCGACCCCTATCCGGGCATGATAACTAACGGTTGGCATACAAAGATGCCGATCCCTTAAATATATATGTATGTGTGTGTGTGTGTGTGTGTATATATATATATATATAGTAAACTATTAAGGAGAAAGGAATATGTGCTTGAATAATGGGTGTTCGTGAGATATGAAGGAATTTGTGAATTCAACCTTTAAGAGGTAAGGCCAGGAGAAAACCCGAAGACTTCATATAACCAAATTTGTGTATTCAAATGGGACAAGACTTCATCGAAGATTAGTAAAGAACAACAATCAACCAATGACTTGAATAGGCCTGCCCCCAGGAACCTGGATTTTTCTCTAATTCAAAGCACGTCATGTTATTCACAAGACGTAGTTTGGGGCGGCAAGTGTTACCCGGTACCTTGGCTCGGCTACACAAAGGTGATTACAGAGATAAGACTTGACTATTGATGGGAAAGATGGCTATGAGACGACATCTATGTGGCCATAGTGTGATTTTTGAATGGTTATATCCAACCCAGGCTAAATAATGTCAACGAATAGATGATACAGGACGTCAGAACTATGAAAGTTAGCTTGGTGGAATAGGGTCGGCATAGATATTTAATAAGTTTAGGAGTGTACGAATGGGTCAGCATGTTGGAGGGATTGGCATGATAATGGTTATGAAAAGGGATCGGTAGGGTATCAAGTTGGCATAAGATATGAAATGATCATGTCGGCATAACATTTGGAATGTTAGGGTCGACATAGTATATGGAATGATCAGGTCAGCATAGTATATGGAATGATCAGTTTGGCATAGTATATGGAATGATTAGGTCGTCATACCTAAATGGATCGACAAAATGAGTGATGAGATGGATGATATATCGAAAGCGGTCAACACATTATAGTGGGATCGGCATGGCATGGTGATATGGCTCGGGTCGGTATGACCGGTAGAATAAGTTGGGCTAAGCCTTCCTTATGGTGGGACCAAATGGTCAGCGGGGTCTAGGTCTCGAGATGTCTGTCAGGTTGATGGTTGCCTTCATCTATAAATACAGGGGCATGGGACCACTTTTGGGGATCCTTCTTTTTAGCGGACAAGGGAAACTCTGCCTTTTTTTAAATATTTTCCGTTTTTCTAACTTGTTCCAAGCTATTTCTTGTTGATTGTAACTATAATCAGTTGAGTGGTAAAGTAATAAAGGAAATATTCGGAGTGGACGTAGGCAATCATCGTTGAACCACTATTAATATTGTTGTTTTTGCTTTCTGCTATATTTCCTAGAATATTCAGTGTTACTCTTCAGTTTTCATTTATTTTCTTCATTTATTCCACTACTCAAACCTATTCTCGGGTGTTTGTGACCAATTTGGTTGCAAACATTATCCGCACTTTACTCAATTATTTCCTTTTTGGTATATTCCTTGTTAATTCAAACAACACACTTTTTATACATATTTTGGAATTGGATAATTTATGCGAATTACAAAAAAATAGATATAATTTAATTGTACCCCACTTCTAATAAATTAAAATATAGAAATTCACATTTCAATTTAAATTAGGGCAATTTAAAATCATGCTAACATTTTACAACCCAACTAATAATCTGTAATAAACTTTATAACTTCATCAACATTGAACTTTAATAAATTTAGGGAACGATTTACAAAATTTCAGATTAGAGTGTAAATAACATTTCTATTCCACCTACTTATTTTATAGAATATGTAGGCAATATTTCACCTTCCCAAGCCTAAAACTCCACAGATCTTGCATAGGCATAATATTTACATAATATTTAAATAAAACTCAATGATATAAATTTTAACATAATAAATAAATTATATAATTTCTCACCCACCTTTCAAGCTTTCCAAATCTTCCAAATCTGAATCCACTCCTTTACTTGGCTCATTTCCCTTTCCAATACAAGAGAATATATATAACAAGGTATATACATAATATTAGAATTACAAATCTGAGAAGAGATTTGGGGTAAATGGAAATATAAGTTTATACTTGTGAAATTTAACCTTTTCCACAGTATTAATTGACTCCTTCTCTTCTCCTCTTTTATTTTCTATTCTTCTCTGATTATATACATATAATATAATATTTTATAATCAGCAGAAATAAATGAGAAGGGAAAATGGCAGATCTTCATTGCTTTGATTAGAAAATATGAGAAGAGAATTGAGGGGTTAGACATGTATTTATAGGTGCTAGTATCAATCGTAACCGTTAGATTAAATAATTAAATCTGGTTTGTTTGGCTAAGGTTCAAACCCTAGCTGCTACAACATGGCGGGTTGGGTGCTCCTCTATAGCGGTCGACCGGCATAAGGAGGGGATGACCGGTGGGGTCCGCATTTAATATAATTTATTTCCTATTTTCGTTTTTTAATTATTTTCGTTACGGAAACTTCAAACACTAATAACAACTTTGTTTGAGCTCCGATCGTAAAACTCTAAATATGAAAGTTGCTCAAAGAATCACCACGAACACAATGGTACAAGTTTCATGGCTAAGTTCCATCGTTTGCTCAAATTTCCATTTTTGGAGCATTATTAACTATATATTAATTACCTTTAATTTTATGGGGTGTTAAAAGCCCGTGTGGCAACCTAATTATCTACTGATGAAACATAAAGGTAAATCCCTATTAATAAACCATAAACATAGGAACTAGAAGTTGAGTTAGGCCTAAGTGGCAACCTATAATTTAGACTACAATGGTTAGCCCTGTACACACGATGAATGATATGTTGCATGGTTCATTAAAGGATAAAAAGTGCAGTCCACACTTATTGACTAACTATATGCACATGGTTGCTTTCTATGATGTGTGTACACACACACACACACACACACACATATATGTATATATGTACGTACTATTGCTTTTATATATATTGATGTTATTATATTTTGATGATGAAGTGCGGGGAAAACACGTTTTGTGTTAGCGGCATGATCTCACTATGGATGCTTCGGGTAAACGTTTTACTCATACCAGACTTATTGTCTGACCAGTGTTTTATTATTTTCCATATACTCATGGGTACTCATTCGAGTAGGCTGAGTTTATGGATTAGACAGATACCTCTTTTGAAGATGAATAAAGATTTAGAAGATGAAGTAGGAGGCTCGCTATTTAAATAAAAATATTTTGAAATTTTCGATGTGTAAAACTAGGATTTATAACCGGTTAAGTGTGGTGTTGGCATCTTCATATGTCAGACACACACTACTCTGATTTTCTTATTATATATTTACTCCTACATGGGAATGATTTAGCTTTAAAGATGTAATGAATTATGTAATACAATTTGATGTAATGAAAATGATATTTAGCTGCTCTATTTACTTATTTTGTGAAAAAATGTACCGAACTCACTTTGTCATTGGAAAATGATTTTGGTGATGACTGCAGCATTATCGGCATCTACTTTCGAGTCTCAAAGAAAGAGGTATTAAATTATTAGATTTTGTTCATCCAGAAGCTCGTTCTTTAAGCTCTCTTCATGTGGCCTTTCTCAGAATTATTTCCCAACCGGCTAATGTAAGGGGATAGCCACCTCCATGCCACTTGCTTCATTTAAATAATGGTTACATAAGGCTGGAGGAGAGCAGCTTCAGTGTATTTCTTGGTCTGGGTTATCTTGGCCTTGAGATTTGCATTATCCTTATCCATAGTGGCCAGCTTGATTTTTAAGTCGGTAGACTCACTCTAAGCATGATCTCTTGAATCCTTTTCAGCTTACATATCTTCCTCGAGCTTGCGAATCTATATTTGAATTTAGGCCTTTTGAACTTCTTGTTTTTTGATTTTTTTTCTTCAAGATCACCGGTATAGGTGTATGCATTTCTTGGTTGTTTAGAACTATACATTTTCTTCTCTTCCTTTCTGGAGCATAGCTAGTTCTTTCTTGTAATCCTCGTAGAGTGTGTATGGTCGGCTCTCTTAGTCTCAAAACTCTAAATGATTAGTTGGTTTGCCTTGTTGTCATCCGAGAGGCCCTTGGCTAATTTTTTCCATTGAAATAGCTGCTTCGTGATCTTATGGTGCCTGGCAATGCCTTCATTTATGTAGCTTCATGAGAAATCTTTGACATCATAATCGAACTTGACCCCCTTAAGAAAGAAGACATGAAAGGTTGTCTTCATCTTTGTGATAGAGGTATCGTTTTATTCTTTGGGGGACGGAGAAGTAGTAGCGTGGCAAGAAGTTATTTCCTTGCAAGCTATTTGTGATCTTTGGGAGGAAGTAGGACTGGTAGATTTGGATTGATGAGGAGTTGTGCTGGTGGCGCCTGAAGATCGAGATAATGGAGAAATATCAAGATGGGAAGATTAACGGAGCTGCAAAGACTAAGAAAGTGGTTGTTCTTGGTAATGCTAGTCATAGTCGTTCCTAAAGTGGTAGCGTGTATCCCAGAAATCATCTTGGCAACGCCGTCTCTCTTCAACCTCGCATCATTCCTTATCTTTCCTCCTCGGCCTCTCATTCTCAGATTTGTGATAAGAGCCACTTATAAGGATAGGACCTTCCTAGAGTTTGGGTGCAGCACTGATTGGTGCCTTCAAGGAGTCATTTCATTAGTTGCTTTTCCACATTATACCTAAAAAGAAGATGGATTGAATTAGAATCAAGTGACTGGAATGGGAATAACTGCAGAGTGGTCATGCTTGTACTCCTAGAAGTCCGTGGAGTGTTGGCATGCCCTAGATAATCTATGGACCATGTTCGAGTGGTTCTAAGGATGAAATCACTTTACCCTCAACGGGCCAGAGTATATATCCCAAGGAAAGCTAAAATCACGAGGGCAAGATTCCAAGATGTCCTCATAGTTAAATTTTCCAAAAGGAAGGTTCGATAAACTCCCGAAGTCGCTTAAAGAGCCAAAGAGAGTGTTGTTTGTGCATATTGGGGTGGGTTGACTTGCTAATAGGGACAGAATGTGGCTTGATGGCATGTTGGGTAGACTTGATGACTAGACGTTTTTTCTTAGGAGGTGATATCAAGGTACCTTTAGGGGATGTCTCCCTGAATAATTCTTTTTCATTTCTTTTATTGTCATCCTCATCTTAGTCTCCCTTATCATCATTTTCTTCCTCTTTTTCTTTATCTACTCCATTATCTATACCATCCTCCTATCGTTTCTCCTTCTAGATTCTTCTATATCTTCTTCCTCCGCAATGGGATTCTCATTGGTTTCCTGGCCTCCTTCATTCCCTTGTTCATCATTGTCAAAATTGGGGGCAGGGAAGTAGGACCACGAGCAGCCCCAGGTGCCCTAGAAGGAAATAGATTAGGGTAGAAACTTCTTCCATTATAAAGGAGGTGGTATAAATGCATATAGGCATTGGTGAGGGGATAAGAAGTTTCCCTCAGATTTGGGTGGCTTTCTCTTAGAAATTCTAAAAGATTCGCCAGAGTAGGAGTAGGGTTTCATTTAGGAATATCTGTCAGGGTATAGAAATAATGTTGGTTGATTGGGTGACGAATGCCAAATTGTAATGAAGGTATCAGATGAAGAAACTTATGGTTAGGTAGCTAGTAGTAGTTGAAGCCTTCAGGATACCAAACAAAGAAATAATAGCTGCTAAACTAGCTTCTTATGAAGCCCTTGAACAACCTTGTAGTGGGTGAAATCTTCGACTTTATTAATGAAAGATTCTCTCGCCCCCTTTTAAAGTTCAGCAGGAAGGAAAGCTCCTCGAAGGTGGGCGATCGACCCAAATGCATCTTTAAGATGATGCAAAGGGAGTTCAAAAGGGAATAGCCATTTGGATGTATTTGCATTGGAGATAGCCCTAGAAATTAAAGGATGAACTTCAAGAATTCATTGAAGGGAAGCATGACTAAAAAGATACATATATACCGGTTGTATGCTGTATAACCGGTGGGAGGATAATGAGCCTATTGGTAGGATTTAGGAAGAAAGATCTCATCTTCAAGAATCTCGTGCTTTAAGCAAATGGAAGTCAACTCTTTGGCAGCTAATTTAAAGGCGGTGGCATTTATAGGGCAGTCTAAGATCATAAGGATGGCAATTCATCCTTTGGAATGAAGAGACCATGAGGTAGAGTATTCAGAACATCCTGTAGTTAGGGTTCCTACGTCATCAAATGCCTTGCTCCTAAGGGGATGGATGTAGACACCTAGGCAGTAGATGACCATGCTACCCGAGGTGTGGAAGGGTCAGTGCCAGTTCATAAATGAGGAGATCATCTAGGTCTGCCATTCTATACAGTAAAACTTGATGAAGAAGGTGGTTAGGTATGATTTATCTTGATGGTTATTTAAATTAAACCCGTGTAGCCGATGTACAAAGTCCAATGGATGCTGACGTGATTTGACCAATAGGTCTATGCATTCACTGAGCGGTGCAATGTGACAATCTATGTGGTGTTCGTCATGTGTCCATGGCATGATGTATGTGATCACTCTGTGTAGATAGTCCGCTCTTTTTGGCAAATGAGCTCTGTCACGCTATGGAATTGTGTGTTAAATTTTACCCATTATTGTAAAGTATACAATAATGGAAAAGTTATTTAGAGTGACATGAGCATTCTTTGTAGGACCACAGGAATGTGCAACTTGACTGAAAGTGCCAACGTATGAGTCTATCAAATGCTCAAATTTATTTGATAAAAAAGAACTCTTGAAAGCACCTAGTCAAAGCCAAAACATTCAATCCATGTTAAATAATGGCTCTAAGACTGTTAGGTACCTTCCCTAAGCTATCTTAGCTTGTTAGTCCCAATTGACTCAAAATTTCCCTCGACAAACCTACTGAAGTCTATGAATTATTCTTGGTAATACTAGGAGTGAATCATAGGTAGGTCAAAGGAAAGCTGTAACGACCCATAAATATTTTGATAATTCAATTGTTAATTTTATTAATTGTTTGTTATCTAATATTGGAAAAATAGAAATTTATAATTCATTCATGAAATAATAACTTAAATGAGATGTAATAAGGCTAACCTAAGTTATTTATTAACTATTTGAATGAAATTACAATTAATGGAAATTGTGCAAATGTTATACTAGGCTATAAATTGAATATAAGAAAACAAACGTGAATATTAAATTAATTAATTAATTAATGTAAAATGTTGGATAAAATCAATGTTTTGTAAGTAACTACAGTATTGGTTTGGAAATGATAAACTTATAAGAATGTGATTGAGAGTTAATGGCAACAATTATCATAAGTTACATATATATTTAATCCGTTAAATTAAATTGGAATTTATCACAACAAATGTAATTAAATACTATGTTAATGTAAATTAGGTTAATATTTGGAAGTAATGTTAATTTTATTTATAATAATTTGATAATTGGAAATAAATGAATGGAAAATCAAGATTTATTAATTTATTGGAATTTAAATTTAATAATTGGATTAATTGTAAATAAACGAAATTAAATATTTAAATATTACGTTAGTGGAGATGAAGATGAAATTTGAGAATATTGATGTAATAAACCATGAACCAATGTTAATTTTATCTATTTGATGATAATGGATTGAATAACAAGATTTAAAATCAAATAAATGGATTTATTGGGAATTTAAATTTATAATTGCTGGATTAATTGAAAATGAAAATTTAATACTGTAAATGGTAAAATATACAACAATAAATTGATATAGAAATTTGTTTAAAGGATTATTAATTACCAAGTAATCCAAATTTATGAATTTTGTAAACAATTAAATTTGAATTGGAAATGTGATTTAATTAATTTAATATTAAATTATTTAATTAACTGAAATATAGCCATTTTGGCCACTGACTCGGATTTCGACGAAACCAGTTTCATCAGATCCGTAACAGTGAATTATTATAGGATTTCATGTTTCGTAATGATTGGACTTGTCGTTTGATCGTACGGGCTCGAAACGCTTAGAAATCAATTTAATTGAAATCAATTTGAAATAATTTGATTCTAGCATAACTTCTTTGTACGATGGAATTTGTACTTGAAACCTGTTCCATTGAGTTTAAAATATCTAAAAGCATCTATTTTGATATATGGGATGACCCATTTTTGTCCCGGAGTCAGAACGGGCTTTTCGGGCCATTTATCGTTCAACTTTTGATCCAAGTCAATCCGGTCCGTTCTATTTTCAGCTTTGTCTATAAATACCCTGTTATAAACCATAGCAGCCTTTCTATTTCTCATTTCTCTACATACAAAAATTTCTGTTGCTCATTTTTTCTCAATGGCAGGAAATAATTCAAATTGCAGACCCTCAATCAAATTCCAAAACAAATTTCAAATTCAAACTCCTCTTAACCTTAGCAAATTATATACCATTCCGAAGCTCTCAATAAGCGCAACTTAGATCTTCCATTTTTTGTCATCGATTCATCGTTTGTCCCGAAATCAAGGAATTTGTTTCGGCCGTTCATTTAGGGCTATCATTTTAACGGCGGATCGTCGATTATACAACGATCGGGTGGTGGCAGCATGTAGAGGGAGTAGAGCAGGCCTTGGACCTAAGTTCGCATGTGGTCGTAGTGACAAGAATTTGCCACGATTACCATCCAAACTCGTGGCAGTGTCCTCGTTTCTTGGCGATTTCAAGGAGTGTCGGCGAATCACGTGACTTGGGGATGGAGCGGCCATGGGTGGTGGGGCCGGCGATAGAGTCAGATGCGGTCGTAGGCGCTTGGTCGAGCGGCATTTAGGTGATTATCTGTGGTGGCTGCAGGTAGAGTGCCGATCGAGGTTAGGGTTCTCGTGGTGTAGTGTAAGAGCTGACGTGTTTTTTTATTATCTTCTATGTTAAATCGTTTAATCTTCTAATGATTTTAACTTGTGCATAGGAGGTCCGATTTACACGCGGTTTTCTATGCTAGGATCGTATCGAAATTCCAACCATTTTGGCGCTTGTTTGGAAAAATTCTGAGACTGTTCAAATTTTTGGTTTAAATTGGATTTAAATTCAGAAGGTGAGTGTTTTAACCCATCACAGCTTCTTAAATTTCTTATGTTTGTTAAATTAATTTATGATGTGATTAGATATTTATTTATGATTGTTTGGCATATTTCGAATCATCATCTCAATTTACTAGAATTATTTGAATTAAATTGTTATTTAATTTATTATTACATATAAACTGCCAGTAAATACCTGTTATTTATTATCTATTCTAAATTGATGATATTGATTGAATTGGATGATGATTGTGATAAATGTTTGAGGATTGATATTGGATGAATGGATGTTGTTTTTTATATTGTTATAAACTGCAAGTTGTTATAGATTTTTATTTCATTCGGGATTGCGGTTTGAAATGATATATAACCGTATTTATATTTTAAATTTTGGATTGAAATTATAAATATCCATATCACTTGACCATAGGATAGAAAATTATATACAGACACCGTGGTCTATATATACAAAAATATTTTGAAACGATTTCTATGGTTTTGTAAAGAAATGTATGGTTTTAGATAAATATTGATTTTAGATATTATATAAATGTTATTTTATCCTTGATTTTTTAAACTATGTATAATTTTTTTGATATAGAATAGGCTTAATAATAATTTTGATTTTTATTGAAGATAATATGGTTAAGTATTTAAATTATAATTTAATATAGAGTTTATAACGACTTAAATAAATTAAGGTTGGAAGATAAATTTGAGATTTATTTGAGATTAAATTTATTTAAGATTTAAACTCAAATAAGTTTGATGTGGAATTTATTAAATTTGAAATTTTAGAAGGTATGATTTTATAACTTGATTTTGGTTTAAGGTGAATTAAATGAATATTTCAAGTATAAATAAATTGAAGGAAATTTTTAGTTATTTGAAATTTGAGTTTTTTATGATAATGGATTTATTAAGAAAAATATTTCAAAACTAAATAATAGAAAATTGAATCATTGAATCGTAATTACCAAACATAGTTTTAAAATTGTTGAATGCTTAAAAGTTTGAAATATATTAAATTTGAAATTGTTGAATGCTTAAAATTGAGTGTAATGACCCGTAAAATTTTCGATAATTTAATGGTTAATTTTATTAAATGTTTGTTATCTAATATTGGAAAAACAGAAATTTGTGATTCATTAATGAAATAATGACTTAAATGAGATGTAATAAGGCTAGCCTAAGTTATTTATTAACTATTTGAATGAAATTATAATTAGTGGAATTTGTGTAAATATTATACTAGGCTATAAATTGAATATAAGAAAACAAACGTAAATATTGAATTAATGTAAAATGTTAGATAAAATCAATGTTCTGTAAGTAACTATAATATTGGTTTGGAAATGATAAACTTATAAGAATGTGATTGAGAGTTAACGGCAACAATTATTATAAGTTACATATATATTTAATCCGTTAAATTAAATTGGAATTTATCACAACAAATGTAATTAAATACTATGTTAATGTAAATTAGGTTGATATGTGGAAGTAATGTTAATTTTATTTATAATAATTTGATAATTGGAAATAAAAGGATGGAAAATCAAGATTTATTTATTTATTGGAATTTAAATTTAATAATTGGATTAATTGCGAATAAATGAAAATAAATATTTAAATATTACATCAATGGAGACGAAATTTGAGGATATTGATGTTATAAACCATGAACTAATGTTAATTTTATCTGTTCGATGATAATGGATTGAACAACAAGATTTAAAATCAAGTAAATGGATTTATTGGGAACTTAAATTTATAATTGCTGGATTAATTGGAAATGAAAATTTAATACTGGAAATGGTAAAATATACAATGATAAATTGATATAGAAATTTGTTTAAAGGATTATAAATTACCAAATAATCCAAATTTATGAAATTTGTAAACAATTAAATTTGAATTGAAAATGTGATTTAATTAATTTAATATTAATTTATTTAATTAACTGAAATATAACCATTTTGGCCACTGACTCGGATTTCGACGAAACCAGTTTCATCGGATCCGTAACAGCGAACTATTGTAGGATTTTAAGTTTCGTAACGATTGGACTTGTCGTTTGATCGTGCGGGCTCGAAACGCCTAGAAATCCATTTAATTATAATCAATTGAAATCAATTTGAAATAACTTGATTCTATCATAACTTCTTCATACGATGGAATTTGGTCTTGAAACTTTTCCATTGAGTTTAAAATATATAAAAGCATCTATTTTGATATATGGGATGACCCGTTTTCATTCTGGAGTCAGAATGAGCTTTTCGGGCCATTTATCATTCAACTTTTGATCCAAGTCAATCTGGTTCGCTCTATTTTCAGCTTTGTCTATAAATACCATGTTATAATCCCTAGCAGCCTTTCAATTTCTCATTTCTATACATACAAAAATTTCTGTTGCTTATTTTTTCTCAATGGCAGAAAACAATTCAAATCGCAAACCCTCAATCAAATTCCAAAACAAATTTCAAATTCAAACTCCTCCTAACCCTAGCAAATTATATACCATAACGAAGCTCTCGACGAGCGCAACTCGGATCTGCCATTTTTTGTCGTCGATTCATCGTTTGTTCTGAAATCAAGAATTTATTTCGGTTGTTCATTTAGAGCTATCATTTTTAACGGCGGATCGTAGATTATACTATGATCGGGTGGTGGCAGGGTGTAGATGGAGTTGAGCAGGCCTTGGATCTGAGTTCGTATGTGGCCATAGTGACAGGAATTTGCCGCGATCGTCGTCCAATGTCGTGGTAGTGTCGTCGTTTCTTGGCGATTTCAGGGGGTGTTGGCGAATCACGTGACTTGGTGATGGAGCGGCCATGGGTGGTGAGGCCGGCGATAGAGTCAGATGCGTTCGTAGGCTCTTGGTCGAGCGGCGTTTAGGTGATTATCTGTGGCGGATGCAAGTAGAGTGCCATTCGAGGTTAGGGTTCGCGTGGTGTAATGTAAGAGCTGACGTGTTTTTTTATTATCTTCTAAATTAAATCGTTTAATCTTCTAATGATTATAACTTGTGCATACGAGGTCCGATTTACACGCAGTTTTCTCCGCTAGGATCGTATCGAAATTCTAGACATTTTGGTGCTTGTTTGGACAAATTCTAAGACTGTTCAAATTTTGGGTTTAAATTGGATTTAAATTCAATTTAAATTCAAAAGGTGAGTGTTTTAACCCAATCACAACTTCTAAAATTTCTTATTTTTGTTAAATTGAATTATGATGTGATTAGAAATTTATTTATGACTGTTTGAGATATTTTGAATCATCATCTCAATTTATTTGAACTATTTGAATTAAATTGTTATTTAATTTAATATTGCATATAAACTGCCAGTAAATACCTGTTATTTATTCAATATTCTATATTGATGTTATTGATTGAATTGGATGATGATTGTGATAAACGTTTCATGATTGATATTTGATGAATGGATGTTGTATTTTATATTGTTATAAACAGCAAGCTGTTATAGATTTTTATTTCATTCGGGATTGCGGTTTGAAATGATATATAATTGTATTTATATTTTAAATTTCGTATTGAAATGATAAATATCTGTATCACTTGACTATAGGGTAGAAAATTATGTACAGACACCGTGGTCTATATAAAAAATATTTTGAAATGATTTCTATGGTTTTGTAAAGAAATATATGGTTTTAGATAAATATTGATTTTAGATATTATATAAATGTTATTTTATCCTTGATTTTCTAAACTATGTATAATTTTTTTAATATAGAATATGCTTAATAATAAGTTTGATTTTTACTAAAGATAATATGGTTAAGTATTTAAATTATATTTTAATGTAGAGGTTATAATGACTTAAATAAATTAAGGTTGGAAGATAAATTTTAGATTGATTTGAAATTGAATTTATTTAAGAATTAAATTCAAATAAGTTTGATGCGGAATTTATTAAATTTGAAATTTTAGAAGGTATGATTTTATAACTTGATTTTGGTTTAAGGTGAATTAAATGAATATTTGAAGTATAAACAAATTGAAGGAAATTTTTAGTTATTTGAAATTTGAGTTTTTTCCATGATAATGGATTTATTTAGAAAAATATTTCGAAACTAAATAATAGAAAATTGAATTGTTGAATCGTAATTACCTAACTTAGTTTTGAAATTATTGAATGCTTAAAAGTTTGAAATATATTAAATTTGAAATGGTTCATGTTATCCTAACTTTTGGCAAAGCTGAGATACCCAAGAATCAGCTGAAAATCAATGATTACTATTCTTAAATATCAATTGAGCATTGCAGGATAACCATGGATATCGATGAATTTTGTCCGAATCCATATTGAGCTACAATTGAGAGGACATGACCAGAAAGATCATAGAAGTCCGCATCTCAAATTTCGAGTCAATCCGAGTTCATACGCTCAAGATATGATCGATTCAATTTGAAGGAAGAAACCAAGATTTCGAACCCATCACCAAACAACGGGTCGAACCGATCACCTTTGTATCGATCAAACTTCGAATCCATCGGAGTGCCTCGGTTCGACTCCATCAACTTCGAATCCATCGGAGTGCCTCGGTTCGACTCCATCAAACTTCGAATCCATCGGTGCAACCTCTGTTCGAACCCAGTTGTTCGACTCCATCAGATTACTTCGCCTCCATTTACGTCCGCATCGATCGGAAGCGAGTTGGTCTCACGCCTGCCCTGTTCGAATCAAACATGATGAAATCCTTCGAATCCATGATTTCACCCAGCTTCGTATCCACCCAGTATCCTTGCTTCGAATCCATAGAAGAGGTTGTGTTCGAATCCATCCATTAATGCACGCCACGATCGATTCGAACATGCCTCCGTTCAAATCCCTTTGTGAACAAAGCCTTCGAATGCACTTGGTCAAGGCGGCAAAAAACACGTAGTCGACCCATTCAACTCGGAGTGAGAAGCGGATTGATACGAGGAGCGCACACCACATCAACATCCACACGCGCAAGCCATCGATTCGGCCCTATCGATTCGAAAGGGGTCGATTCGAACTCAGCACATCAACCGGAAATGCAACCTTGAATCGATCATAACTCGAGATCTACAAGTCCAAATGATATGAAATTTTCACAGGAGCTTGCGTATACATAGAAGAATGTCCACGCCAAGTTTCATCATGATTGGACACTTTCTTGATCGATTCGAACCAAGGGTGGAATCGATCCCAAAGTGGGCCCGGATTTCCAGAATCCGAGCGTGTGGGCCCCCTCACGTGCCAGAAGCGGTCTCCCCGGATTTTAGGCAAAATATCAGCCTCCTACACCTATAAATAGAGCCCCAGGTCATTCAGAAAAAGGATCGATCTCTCTTTGGCTGGATCTTGATTCTGAAGCGCCCAGACTCTACCAGACCCTACTGTGCACTTCACTACTACCGTCGTACTCGAATTTCAGAGCTATAATCCATTGCAGTCCACTGTAATTATTTGTAATCAGCGAAGAACATCAATAAAAGTTAAAACCTTTGAAGTTGACGTAGGCCGGAGATGGCCGAACCACTATAAATCGTGTGTTCTTGTTCATAATTTTTGTTTTGCTGTGTATTGCTTGCTTAGATCTGTGGTTTGTGTTTGAATATTACCGATTTGTATTCATACACTGGTGCTTTCACAATACTTGGGGTTTGTGACCAATTTTGGCGCAAACAGTTCATTCCGTGGATCAAATCTGTTTTGAAATCGATTAATTTGGAATAGTTTATTTGGAAACTGAATTGAATTGAAATTTTTGATTTGGGATTTGGTTAAATATAAAATGTAGAAATTCGATTGTGTTGATTTTGATTTGTGAAATTTAAGAAGCTATGTTATTGTATAAAGTATTTTAAATATTTAAACCATTTATATGGTGGAAGTTATGTTTCAAAGTTATGAGTTTCAGGGTAATATAATTTGAAAGTGTTATATTCAAGGGTTTTGATTTCGAAATGTTATAACTTTGAAAGTTTTATGATTATAGAAAAGGATATATTTGAAATGAAAATGATATCGTATTGATTTGGTTTTGAAAGAGCAATGATATTTGGTTTTGAAGTATAAACTAATTTGAAACGACCGCGGTGTTATAATAACGTTTGGTTGTTAAAGAGACCGGGATCGGATGTTGTCATACTCTCTGCCAACTCTGAAAACCACTTTAATAACCATGTATGCGGTGGAGATTTTAGAATGAAGTAGGATGGTGGCGACGTCCTTTCAGGTATGTGCGTGGACCCGACTCCTGTAAGTTGGCATAAAGTGGCTAAAACAGGAGCGATTGACGGGCTAATGAGGTAGCACCATTGATCGGACACATCCCTTCGATATTATACTCTGACTTTTGGATTGATTCGGTGGCCACTTTTGATTTTTTTTATTTGGGGGTGTGGCTCGAGGTGGGCGGTAGCTGCGCGCTACGCGTTACCACCGGACCGGAAGCATAATTGGTATATCTACCTTGGCATTGCCTAGTTGTGCCGTGTCACCTATCCTAGCGCACCTTGTACGAGTTTGATTTGTGTCGTACCTTTGGAGTATGCTCTAGTAGTGTCACGACCCGTCTTTCATCTACCAGTAAGACGGGTCATGAGTAAGAAAGAAAGGGATAGAAAAGAGAAAGAAAGAAAAGAAAGAACGAAACAACATCAGAATCTCAATAGCAGAATGAATAAATTATGTAAATCATATAAATATTACATAGTATACAACGTCAATCAGAGTTACACAGCTTATACAACACATAGTAGACAGTTATAAACACCTGTCTAGTTATTACAACACAAATTACAACTCAAACAAATGACTCAGTTCAACACAGCGGAAACACCTATATATCTACAAACGCTGAAGCCTCCTGCTCCATACCTTCTCCAGAGTTCGTCAAAGCTAACCTGAATCCCTTAGCTACTCATAAAAATTTGAGCACCCATGAGTTTAATAAAACAAAAATAAACACTTGGGTCAGACATGGGTCTAGTGTGAGTAAACGGTTTAAAGTTGCTTAACATTGAAAAACCTTTGAAAACAAAAGGTATCAAGTAAGACTTCCCGCACATAAATATAAGTTTTTACCTTACGCTAACCAAATCATTTGATAGGAAATCCAGTGATATTATAATAGGGTCTAGGGTTCTCAAATAAATAAGAAATAGCTCAAATTGTTACATGATTAAATTCCAGCATACAAGCCACAAAGTGGGTAATACAATCAAAACCTTAAGGGCACGTTGGAAGAACGGGTTTCCATCAATGGCAGGGCTACTGGGGTACCGCCTGTCACAGTACGGGGCCTAGATCACCATACTGAAAATTACTCCCAATCCCCTACAACTCAAGACCGGAACCATCCCTTACTGGACAGTCCCGAACAAGACAAACCCGACAGTTGTCGCGAATCAGCTGCCCCATACAGCCGAATAAAAGGGACTTCCAGACAGGGAAAATCTTGTCCCACTTGAGCGTGACTCACTTAGCTTTGCTGCACCTCCCTGTTTTAGCCATTCCCAGTTGATGAGGCTTGAGGCTATGATTACCTTTAGAGAACACATCTCTTAGAATGCTCATCGCCCACTTGACGATGCTCTGAAAGCATTCATTCCATACACAAATTAATTATCCTTAACCATTTACAGTAATTAACCTTTAATTACTTCATTAATTAATTAACTATAATTAATTTCATTAATCCTTAATTAGTTATATTAATTGATTATTCTATAATTATTTATTATTGATTAATTAATTTTAATTAATCAACCTTAATTACATCATTAATTACATTAATTAATAATCCCTTAATTACTTCTAAATTAATTATTAATCATATTTAATAATTAATCTTTAATCAATCTTAATTCATTAATCAACCTTAATTAATCACAATCAGTAGTTAATTATCCTTAATTAATTACATCATTTAGTTATCTTTAAATAACTTTATTAATCAATTCTTAAATTAATTACACTAAGTAATTAATTATTAATTACATTCATTAAGTAATTATCCTTCTTTATTAATTGCACTAAGTAATTAAACCCAAAACTACTTTCCTTCTTCAATTAATTACATCCTGTAATTACCCATCGGTTACTTCACTAAGTAATTATACTTTATAAATTGCACTAAGTAATTATACTTAACCCATCATCCAATGATTATTTTAAATTAATCAAACTAATTAATTAACTTAAACTAATCACATTAATTTAATTAATGTGATTGAGTTATTAATCCCTTTAATTACTTTCACTAAATAATTAACTCCACAAATGATTATCCTTAATTAATTAATCAAATTAATTAATTTAATTAATCACATAAATTAATTATTCATAATCCCTAGTTAATGATTTTTACATTAACTATTAACAATACTTTAATTAACCATTATTAATTACAATTTAATTAATTATTAATGAAAAATTAATTAATCTCTAATTACTTAATTAATTAAGGGCTTAATTGTAACTTAATTAATCTTTAATTACTTGATTAAATAATTTACTAATCATTAAAAAAATTCACTTATCTAATTAATGATTCTCAGTTACAAATTAATTAACCTTAATTAATTAACTTACAACCTTAATTAATTTAAGATAAATTCTTTTATCTTAATTTAAATACTTAATTACATCATTATATTTTATTAGAAAACACTTTTGAAATCAATTATATAATTGAAAGTGTATAACTTCTTTAAAACAAAACAATTTAAGCATTTAATTTTAATATTTAAAACCTTTCAAACTCGTCTAAATAAATTTTGATAAATAGATATTCTTGAAACTTATTTACCATATCTTCTAGAACTTTTTTAAAATATAAAAAATTTGTTAAACAATTATCCTTAAAACTATTTAAAACTTTAAAACCTTAAACTCATTTAACACATTGCATTTAAAAATTGTTTGTAAACTTCCTTTGAAAATCATTCATTTTATTTCTTTGAAAACAAATTTCATTTTGATTTACCTTTTAAACTTATTTTAGTTTAGTTCTAAACTAACAATCCTGGACAAGATGATCGACTTGAGCTTTTTCATCAAAAATCCAAGGGAACTCACGAGAAACTCTTTGTCTTCAACAGCTTTGAGTCAACATATCAAATCACACGAGCACGACCTGGGACAAGGCCTTCTTCCCAAAACATCCTTCAACACCTGATACTCAAACGTGCACGGTGCACGTGCACCGACGCACCACCCTCCTCGGGCCATTCTTCTGGTCTCCAACAAGTCGATAACGACCTCGACATCATCCACGACCATCTAGATATCGTGATTCCCTCGCGACTCGAAATTGAGTCTTCAGATCGAAAACTGGAATCAACCTCACTAGCTAAAACCACTCACTGGCGACAACCTCGCCCACCGAAGTTCACATCCCTCCGATCCAAGCAGCATCTCAAGCCTACGCAACCATCCAACCACTCACGAATGCTTCCGGTGCCTCCCAGACAACCCACAATATCGCGAAACAAAGTCGCCCAAGTTGGAAGTCGAACCCTAGTCTAGCTTTGCCAAGCAACTCCGATCACCACAAAAATCACGAACTATTTTTCCTGAGTCCCACATGCCACCAACTTTTTCCAGACCAAGACCCACCTCCCAAAGCTTTTTCGATCGTCGATAGTCGACCATAATCCAAATTCAAATCAACTATACATTCCTCGATGAATATTAAGTTAAAAATTATGATTGTTTTTCCTAAATTCATCATTTACAAATATAATTCAGGTTATAAAATCAAAAATGAACATTAATTTTTATCTTGACTTTGATCTTTTACTATAATTTCTATTTTCAGAATATTTTCTGAATATAAATTCTTGCATCAAGTTTTAAAAATACTTTACATAGTTACAAACATTTTCCTTACAGAGAACACAGCTTCAATCGATTTAGATAGAAAGACAGGGATTTTATATGATTCTCTTTGACACTGAAACAACAGAGGCTAGTATTTGTATACACACAGACACATCATATATATACGTTCATGCATTCATAATCATAAACATATGCAAGCCATAAAAAAATTCCATAAGAATCATCTAAGTATAATCACAGATTAAATATATTTTTTTAAAATAAGGGTTTACTCACCAGAATTTAAAAGCAGAGAACAGTTCTTGTTTTGTTTTTGAAATAAATTTTGAGCCTTTAAAATTTGAATGCTGACATTTGAAAAAAATATTTGATCTTGAAAACTGAATTGCTGGAAAATGTTTTTGTTACTGAAATTTGTTGCAGATGACCCATATTTTGAACAGAAATGTACTGCTTTGGTTTTACTCCTTGAGCTTGCTTTTGAATAATGTTAGGTTGAATAAAATGTACAGGCTTTGTTTTGATTTTTCAAAAATGGGATTAAAGGTTGTAGAATTTGATTTGTTTCTAGTATAAGGAAGGATTGATTGCAGATTTTTATTTAGAGAATTGGCTTGAGTTTTTTTTCTTCTTAGTTTTGAAAAAAGAGTATAAAAGAAATGAGGGAAAGAAAGCATATGTTTATATAAGTGAATTTGTAACTTATTTAAAATAAAAGAAAAACCAAAAATAATAAATGACACTTGTACAATCTACTTACCATTTTTCATATAGAGTAGTTTATTAATTTACACTTGTTAAAACCAAGCTTTTAAGTTTACATTTGTCACTTAAGTTGTTTATATTTATGTTAAATGTTAATAATAAAGCTTTGTATCAATTTACAATTTTATAAACATTTATCTAAATATATATATAAGTAATTTTAAAGAAAATGTTATAAAGTAAATTATATTTACAAATACAATCTTATACCTATATTTTAAAATCCAAAATATTTTTAAATATCTACCTTTTGAATTCAATTTTAGATTATAATTCAAATTAAATTTGAAAATCCAAATTAAAGTCTATTTATAAATATACATATATAACAAACATTAAATTGAAAATGACAATTCCATTATTTTAAAAATCTATTTATATTTATGTATAAAAAGACAATACATTATTATTGTTTGAAAATAACAATCTGCCAATTTTTAATAATTTATAAAAGAAATTATCTCATTATTTATAAATTACTTATCTTACTTAAATGAATTAATATTTCATATGTAAATTATATTTTAAACTTATATATAAATTTCCAAATCATATTTATCAAGTAATATTTAAAAAGAAAATAAAACAAATCTTTTTGTTAATTTCATTTAAATTTAAACTTAAGCTAAATATATATTAAACAATTAAACATTTGCCTTAAATATTTTCAAACCATATGGTTATTTATTTAAATAATCTTTGGAAAGTTTTATATTAAATTTAATCACAATCTCCAAATTACCAAAATATATTAGAATTTGAAATCATGATTTTATTTGTTAAATTTCAAACCAAGCTTTTCTATTTACAATATATACAAGTATATATACATTATAAATAGAAAACATTTTATTAGCTTTAAAAGATAAAATTTATCAATTAGATATTTATTTACTTTTAAAAGAATAAATTTTCCAATTTAAATTACAATTATAAAAGAAAATTACTAAAATAATTTAATTATTACTACAGATTATTAAATTGGAATTGCCTAAAATTCCGGGTCATCACAAATAGCCTCTTGATCAGGAGGTATTACGGTACTGTATAGACTATTGGCACTATTTATGTGTTAAGGGGAATATTGGGTCACTCCTTAATGTTATTTTAAAGTAATTTTATTTTACTATTAGACATTATTGTAATAGCGTATATTACTATGTAATAAATAGTTTAACGGATCCTTAAGAGATGTGAATCCCGAGCATCTCTTAAGTTACTGCACTCACGTTAGACACTGGATAGGAGATGTCAAATCCCATAAACATCTCTGATGTCGTTCCCCTCATATTTATTTCTGTTGATTTAACTCACATAAGATCTTTTAGTTCTGGCTCGAGTGTTTTGTCCTTTCAATTCGCTCAGGTCATTTCAGGATTTGAAGGCCTTACTTCTAGGGGACGAAGACGAAGATTGTATTGCTATTATTTATTATATTGTTCCACTACATCCATACTGTTCCGTTGCATTATTTATTATTCTCTGGTATGTGTAACTCTGATATGTATTGTATTAGTATAATCAAATGTTTTATAAAACAGCTTTATGAACTGTTATTTGATTATTATATTTAGTCATTCCTCTACAAGATTCTATTTTGTTTTCTTTCTTTCTTCCTTTTTCTTATTCACCCCAATAACAATTCACCATTTTATTTGGTTTGAGTCCGACGTGTGTGGTTTATCGTCGATTTACAGTGTACAAAAAAGTGAGATGTTACAAAAGCAATGACGACTTAAGGGGGATGATCGACTAGTAAGTGAACATGAATCGAAAATGATGGTCGTTGTGACAACGATGGCATAATAAGGTCAAGGCATAGACAACGATGCCTAGATGAAGGCAGCGGCAATGCCAAGAATGGAGCCAAAACCCACCTCTAATCAAAGTTGAGATCTGGTGATGCGTAAGAAAAGAAGGTCGGCGACGACTTGTTAAGATGGAAAACTGAAAAATTATGAGCTAGAATTGACGACACTAGGGTTGGAGGGGATGTTAGGTTCATTAAAGAAGAGGCTGATTTAAGTTTGTGAGGCCTAAAAATGTGAAAGGCCGAAAAGATGAAATGTAGGCTTAGAAAATTTCCAAGTACTACGCGTATATGAAGTTGGAAAACAGTGTTAGTACCGATATGATTAGGTAGATACCAATGTGTTTTGTTTCATTTTTATTTAAAAAGAAGGAGAAAGGCAAGAAAAGAAAACTAGGGATCTGCCTGATAAGCAGACAATATGGCTTCTAATGAATCGAAAGCTCCGCTCTTGCACAGAGAAAAGTGGTTCAATAACAAAATGAAGTGATGAACTGATATTCGTGAAATAAATGTGGTGCTTCAAGTCAAAAGTTGAGTCGATCAACAACTTCTTTGCGGATTTGGATTCGGGTTTAGTCGTTTGTCTCGATCTAAAGCATGCTTTACAATCCACAAAAGTATGCTTTGGTGTGACAACCCGTAATTTCACTACTTCGAAAATGAGAGATTTCATTTGTTTTATTTTTAAAAAGGTTTAAAACTTAAATAAATAAGTTATATATAATAGATAACAATAGAGAAATTATTTTTTCTTATAGTTGATAATTTAAAAAGTCTAAATTTGGATTTTTGAACAAATCAACCAAAGTTAAGTTTTGTTAAAAATATATAAATGCTTAAATAAATAAGTTTAAATATTTATTTAAAAAATAAATCTTATTGAAACATTTAATAAAGATAATAAAAGTATATTTAAATATTTAAAATTATGTTAATAATCGTTTTACAAAAATAACCAAATTTTTTCGCATTTTGTCAGTTTTACATATACCATAAAATTAGAGATTTTGATATTATATAAATATAATTTTAAAAATATAAAGAGACATGTTTTAATTTATTTAAAGAAGTAAAAAATTTCATTTTTAAATTTTGTTTACATAAATAAACAGTTTAACTAAAACTCAAAATGTGACCGTAAAACATTTGTCGAAAATCAACGTTTTGTCGATTAAAAGTTATCGCAACGTTGTCGCACCTTTATTTTCTTATATGGGAATATATATTTAGACAGTGTAAGTATTAATTAAGTCACTAATCATGTTTACTTTTACCAAACATACTTAGAAAATTCTAGAATATAAGTAAGAAAAAGTAAGCTCAAAAAGACAAACATGTCATTTCAAAGCAAAATGTAAACATCGAATCAAACAAACATAATTGTTATATTGTTTACTTAATACTTAAGTGAAAATGACATAAAGTAATGATTTGAAATGTAATGTTAAGTGTTGAAAAAATAAGGCTGCTTAAAAAATAAGTAAAGGGTATTTTAGTCTTTTTACAAAATATTATTTTAATCCAAAACATTTTATATATGTAACCATCAACTTTCTCACTTTTTTCACTTCTTCTTCTTCCTTTTTCAAGCTTTTCTTCCACTCTCTAATGGCTTCTTCTCTTCTCTTTCCCTTACTAACTTTTTCAAAAACATATCAAACAAAGTCAAAACACCACCAAATTTTCCAAAGACCTTAGAATATCACCAAAACATGGTTTAGCATCTAAAAATGGAAGAAATGATGGAGGAAGAGGTAGAATAGGGCAAGGCTGAACCTATGGAAGAGAGGAAGGCTTTTGGTCGAGAGCAAGTGGAAGTAAAGTGATGGTCGAGCAGTAGGAAGTGAGATGGAGTTGTTTAGGTGATGATTTATTGAAGATAAGATGATTTAGTGAAGTGTTGGATTAAATGAATGTTAGTAGGAAGTTAAACGATTTAGTTAAAGGTGAGTACTCATATTTTAAGTTACAAATTTCTAAAAATCTTTCAGGTTAATTGTAACAACCCGCATATTTTACGATTTGATATTTAAATATTTTATCGTTAGTCGGATTTTAGTCCGAAAAGTTACTTTTTGCATACGGTCGAATTAGGACTCAGAACCACTCCCATTGAGTTCAAAACACCGTTTGTGATCTTTTTGAGTGTAAACTTTGATATGTTTGGAGTTAGTGGAATTTTGTTACTTTTTCACTTTGGGTTTTGGGTTTAGTTTAGCCCATTTGCCTAAACTATTAATTCTAACTCAACCCCCTTCTCTTCATAACTTTACTTTCATTTCCTAACACTCAAGTTTCATCAAAAATGGGGGAAGGAATGGGAAATTAAAATTCCAAGATCAAGATCATTTGTAAATCCAACATCCAACTCCAAATTCAAAGAGAAGCCATTGATTCTTCCTTGCTTTCAAGCTTCTTCTTCATAAATTTTGTGTAAAGGTGAGATTTTTATCTCACATCCTTGTCTATAACTATCTTTGATTGTTAGGTATGAATTCCTAACACTTATTCATGTGCATTTGCTTTTGGTTTGGATTGAATTGGTGAAAATGCCAATTTTTAGTGTTTTGGGTTCAAATCCTTAAAAATCCAATCTTTTGATGTTTAAACACATTTTTGGTGACGCATCGAGGAGCCAATATGACCGGGTAGCCTATTGCCATAATCCCCTAGCGTCTGTGCTCGATCGGTTGCAAATTGGATGAGTTTTGCACTCCAAAACAATTAGGTCGCTCTGCCTGCACAATGGTGATTTTCGGCCTGTAGTTAGCTCGCGTGCAACTAGGTCGTCCCCTTTTGGTTGTTAGGTCGCTCGGCCTTGTACCCCCTTAGGTCGTAGCTCCCTAGGTCATTTGGCCTGCACACGAACCTCTCGGCCTTCTTCTATTGCTTAGATCACGTCAATTTAGGTCGCTCTCCCCTAGGTCGCACGGCCTTGTTTATGCATTAGGTCGCGCGTGCTTTTAGGTCGTGCTATGTTGGGTCGTGCCATGTTAGGTCGCACTCTTTCCTAAGTCGCTCGGCCTTGTTTTTGTTAGGCCGTTTGCACCATTAGGTCGCGAGTGCTTTTAAGTCGCGCCCATTTGACCATTTAGGTCGCTCGGCCCTCTTACGCCTTAGGTAGCGCCATACTTAGGTCGCGCCACTTCCTAGGTCGCGTTATGTAGTTAGGTCGCGCCACTCATTAGGTCGTACCTGCTATGCCTCGCACCAACGTTAGGTCGTAACATGTTAGGTCGCTCGACCTCTTTTAAGCCGCTACCTCCTTAGGTCGTTCCACTGCTAGGTCGCGATGTGTTGAGTCGCTAGGCTATTTCCATTTTGATGAGTTTGGAATCAAATTCTTTGGATTTTTATTCATGTCTTCGTATGTGAATTTTTGTGATCTATTGTTTCTACAATCATTTCGTGATTTGTCACTTCACCTCACTCGTACGAGAAATCTAATTAAACGGCTTAGTAAAACAGGTGGTATGAAACGCTTGCGTTTACTTCGTTGGTTAATTCTTGGACTTGTTCGATTGAATCTCATGTGACAATTTTCTAGTGGATATCTACAATTTGCTCGTAAATATCTAAGTTAAGCTAGTGCTTATGGGACATGAAGCTAAGCTCATATATTTACTAGCTTAGAGTAATTGACACTTTCTTGATGATCATTGAAGATCATTTTTGTGTTTTAGACTAGCGCTGTGCTATGTTTCTTTTTCCACGAAGAGGATGGTACCTCGTTTTATTGAGTTTCGTCTCATTTTTATCATAGGCTAACGACCTATTTATTTCTTGGGGTTTCGACCCAATTTTTGTAGGCTAGTGACCCACGTTTTTATGGAGTTCGGATCTTCGGGCGTACCGTTGTACCACGTCGTTGTTTCGAATTTTACGAGTTTCAGGTTCCTCGGGCGTACCGTTGTACTACATCGTTGCACCGGCTCTATGGTTAGCGACCATGGGATAGTGTCCCGTTTGTGATACACGTGTTGGTGAGTTTTTAGGCTCCCGTTTTGTGATAGGCCTCTCCTTTTTTTGAAATTTCTGGATTTCCATTGATGATTTCTAGAATTTGTGTTTCACCAATTTTCATGATTTTCATTGATATGTGTTATCAATATTTGTGCATTGGTGAATTTGTATGTCATTAACTTTTTTGTGAATGAAGATATTGAGTATGACATTCCTTTTGATCTTTGAGAAGATTCCGGTGATATTGATTAATCTCTTGTTGATTTTCAATTTCATACTTATCACAGTATGGCTTTATGGTTATCATATGTTATGCCATATCTCTTGTTCTATGTCATTTTATCTGATATTTATAGCTAGACTGATCCATTTATTATTTTCTTATAAATAATACTCGGGTCAGACCGAGATGTTACAGGTGCTTCTGCTTGACTTCACTTCTGGGATTATCATCCTGACTTTTGGCTAACTACTTAGATTAGTAGTTTTTGTTGTATACCTTTGAGATATAGACTCCTAAATGTATACATATTCTTTTGTCTAGCACTTGTAACCATTCTTTTGTGATATTGTGGATCTTGTTTGACCACTACTCTGATGTACACTTTCATGTATTATATTCATATCTTTTTCCGCCTTTGTGATATTGATGCCTGTGACTGATTTATGTTATGCTTATTTCTATATTTGTTTCCGAAGACATTATAGCCACTGTGTAGTAGCTTTGGGTTTGTATCGGTATGTCGGACTTCCTTGTACTATCTGGCATATCGGTGCTTGCACAAGGCAATTACACGGATGGTCGCTCCTCAACAGCCTTATCCTCCGTGCTAGTTGACGGCATTACACCATAGTGTTCTTGGCTAGCATGGGTATTGAGGTGGGATGTCACATCTTGGCATCAGAGCCAATCTTCGGAACAATGTAGAATAATCTAGAAAGGATCATCGTCCTAAGTCCATCTTAGGAATCATGCATTAGGATTTAATTCGAGTCTTCGTACCGATTCATTCTATTTTCTTTATGATTCCTTGTTTATCTATCAAGATTGCTTGATATTCGTTTGGTAGATAACCTTATCCTTCTTCTTTCTTTCTTTCAAAAAGGAAAAGAAATGGTTAGACCTGGCCGTCCCAGCGCCAGTCAATCTCGTGCTACTCCCTAGGATGAAGTATTTATGTCTGCCCAGCAGCTTCTTGATCTAGTGAGGAATGCTCAAGCAGCCGGATCTAATCCGGAGTCTATTCACCCTAGTTCTAGATTTGCACGTCTGTGCAGCGATTATACCAATTTGGGTGGGAAGCCATTCAAAGGTTCTAAGACTATTATCGAAGTCCAGGCTTGGCTGAGATCGTGCGATCGAATCTTTTCTCGCATGAATCTTATTGATCTTCACCGTGTTCAGGTGGCCTCTAGTATGCTCCAATAAAGAGCATTAGATTGGTATGAGCTTCTTATTTCTGAAATAATTGAAGCAGATCTTACTTGGGAGAAATTCCGAGAATGATTCGAGTTAAAATTTGTACCAGAAGCTGAGAAGGTGACATTAGCTCGTCGTTTCATAGACCTTGTTCAAGGCGAATCCTCCGTGGCAGACTATGTCGCGTCTTTTGAATCTCTCTCTAAATACGGGGTTGAATACATTAATACCCCATTGAAGAAAAATCAGAGATTCGTCTATGGCTTGAATAAAAATATCAAGAAGCCATTACTTCTAAAGCTAGAAGTTTCTTTTGATCAACTTGTTGATATCGCTCTTCGACTTGAAGAGGCAGATAAAGAGAGTGATGCTGATGTTATGGGTGCCAAACCAAAATTCAACAACAACAAGAAAAGGCCTATTAAGTTCAAAGGGTCTTATCCCAACAAGAAAGGGAAGTAGGAAATTCTGGTGCAAAGGCTTCTGCCCCTAGTAGTGGGCAATGCTACAATTGTGGTTCTAAAGATCATTATGCCAATAGATGTTCGAAACCTCTCCTTTGTCGCTATTGCAAAATCCCGGATCATTATTTATCTTCTTGTCCCAAACTTCAAAATAGGAAGGAGGGAATGCTTAATGTTGCTAAAGCCCCTGGAAACACATCTCGTGGTCAAGGTACTCTTCATTCTATCCTTGATGGCATTATTATGTTTCATAATCAACCTATTCGGGTTCTTTTTGATACGAGTGCATCTCATTCTTTTATATCAAAAGAACTGGTTGATACTTTTCTTTAAGTGTTGTCGCTTTAATGACTTCTTTGAGAATTGTGAATCCGGTTGGTGGATCCGCAACAATCAGTTTGCTTTGTAAAGATGTCGAGATTATTTTGTGTGATTTTTCTTTCCGAGCCGATTTGCACGTTATGCGCTACTTAGGCTTTGGAATGATTTTGGGAATGGATTGGCTTAACCGCTACGAAGCCCAAATCCTATGTCCTGAACGGACTATTCGTCTTCGACATCCTCAATCTGTTAAGCAGATTTCTATTGACCTTAAAGATTCGGATCCAGCTTGGTTGCATCTTTATATTCTTTAAATCCTCATAATGATGATAACGATGATGAGGAAGATATTATTTCTCTTATTCACGTTGTTCGTGAATTTTCCGACATATTTGAGCCCGTTTTAGGATTACCACCTAAGCGAGCAATTGAGTTCAAAATTAATCTCATCCTTGGAGCTCAACCTATCACTCGTCCTCCTTATCGTATGTCCAATAAAGAAAATGAGGAGATGCGCAAACAATTATCCGAATTGGAGACGAAGCAATTTATTCGCTCTGTTTCCTCTCCTTGGTGAGCTTCGACTATTTTTGTGAAGAAATCCGATGGAACACTTAGGCTTTGCGTTGACTACCGCAAGCTTAATGATCTAACTATCAAGAATAAGTATCCTTTACCTCGGATTGATGATCTATTTGATGAACTTGTGGTGCTAGAGTCTTTTTACAATTAGACTTAGCTACCGGTTTCCATCATGTTCGTATTGCATAGGATAGCATTCCTTTGACATCGTTCCATACTCGTTATGGATCTTATGAGTGGCTTGTTATGCCATTTGGCTTAACGAATGCTCCGGCTTATTTCGTTGACCTTATGAATCGAGTTTTCAAAAACTTCCTCGATCGGTTTGTTCTCATCTTTATTGATTATATTCTAGTGTATTCTAAAACCGAGGAGGAGCATGAAAAACATCTTCGGATTGTGTTGGAAAATCTTAGGAGCAATCAATTAAAAGCAAAATTTTCTAAATGCCACTTTTGGCAATCTCGTGTGAAGTTTCTTGGTCATATTATTTCCGAATCCGGAATTTCCATGGATCCTTCAAAGATTGAAACGATTCAAAATTGGAAGAGACCAGAGAGTGTGACGGAAATTCGTAATTTCCTTGGATTGGCCGGTTATTACCGCCGTTTCATAAAGGACTTGTCCAAAATTTCCGTGCCTCTTACTAGTTTGACAAAGAAAGGTTTTAAATACATTTGGTCGGACAAATGTGAAGCTTCTTTTCAGAAATTAAAAGAACTCCTTTCTGATGCTCCTATTCTTGTTATTCCCGTGGGAAATCAATATTTTGTTGTTTATACCGATGCTAGTCGCGTTGGTTTGGGTGCCATTCTTATGCAAAGAGAATGTGTTATTGCTTATGCTTCTAGGCAACTGAAGCCTGCTGAGACTAGATATGCCACTCATGATTTAGAACTCGCAGCTATTTTTTTCGCCCTTCGTATTTGGCGTCATTATCTTTTGAGAGAAAAATTTATTCTTTACACCGATCATAAATCCTTGAAGTATTTATTTTCCCAAAAGGAATTGAATTTGCGTTAACAACGTTGGCTCGAGTTCCTTGTATCTTATGATCTTGACATTCTTTATACTCCCGGAAAGGAAAATCGTGTTGCCGAGGCACTTAGTCTTAAGCAACAAGTGGTTGTTTCTATGATGATATCCGAATGGAATGATCTCGAGGTTTTATCCACTTGTGAGATTAGAGATCGTGTATCCGATTTATGTTCATCTCTTGCTTTATGTAGCCATGAGGCCCATCCTTCTCTTTTAGACCGCATTCTTTAAGCTCAAAAGCTAGATCCCTCATTGACTCTTCTTGGCCAAAATTTTAAGGATAAAATTGATATTGAAGGTTTGAAAGACTTCGATATTGATTCTCGTGGCGGTATTCGAAAATTTGGTAGACTTGTCGTGCCAAATATTAGTAATCTTCGTAAAGACATTTTAGAAGATTCTCATCGTTCTAAATTTACCATTCATCCCGGCAGTAGTAAAATGTACGCGGATATGAAGCGACTTTATTATTGGGAGGGAATGAAATCTGATATTGCTAACTTTGTTAAGTGTTTCATGACTTGCCAACTTGTCAAGGCCGAACATCAAAGGCCTGGAGGGTTATTGCAACCTTTAGAAATTCCAATTTGGAAGTGGGATCAAATTTCCATGGACTTTATAAACGACCTTCCCCGTTCTCGTTTGGGTCATGACAGCTTACGGGTGATAGTCGATAGACTTACTAAATCCGCCCATTTTATTCCCGTTCGGTCCAATCGAACCGTCCCTTTCTTGGCCAAACTCTTTATTAAAGAAATTGTAAAATTGCATGGAGTTCCTTCTTCTATTGTTAGTGACCGTGATCCATTGTTTACTAGTAGATTTTGAAAGAGTCTTCAAAAAGCTTTGGGAACGAAGCTTAATTTTAGCACCGCCTATCATCCCCAGTCCGATGGACAAACTGAGCGTGTGAATCAAACTCTTGAAGATCTTCTTCGTGCATGTGTTCTTGATTTTGGTGGAAGTTGGGAAGATCATATTTCTCTTGTTGAGTTTTCCTATAATAATAGCTTTCAATCTAGTATTGGTATGGCACCTTTTGAGGCACTCTATGGAAGGCCATGCCGATCTCCTTCTTGTTGGCTTGAGGCCGGTGAGAGGCTGGTTTTAGGTCCAGATTTTATTCGAGATTCCACAGAGAAGATTGTCCTTATTCGTCATAGGATGAAAGAAGCCCAAAGTAGACAAAAATCCTATGCCGATAACCGGAGAAGGAAATTAGAATTTTCTATGGGAGATCTTGTGTTTGTTCGTGTTTCACCTATGAAGGGTGTTGTACGTTTCAGTTGATTGGAAAAGTTAGCGCCTCGGTATATTGGGCCATTTCCTATCACCGAACGTATTGGTTCCGTGGCTTATCGCCTTTTATTACCGGCTCAACTTTCGGCTATTCATGACGTGTTTCATGTTTCTCAATTACGGAAGTGCCTTCGAGATTCCGATTCTATTCTTGAGCCCGGTGTTGTGGAAGAAATTGAAGTTTCACCTAATTTAACTTATGAGCAACATCCTATTTGAATTATTGCTTCCGAGGTCAAGCGCCTTCGAAATAAAGATGTTCCGCTTGTTAAAGTCCAATGGTCCTCAAATTCTAAGGATTTCTCTTGGGAATCAAGAGAGTTCATCGAGCGAACACATCCGGACTTACTTTCTCGTGCTCTTTGAGGTGAATTTCTTGCTTTAAATTTCTTTTGTGTTGATATGCTTTTATGGTTGTTACTATATATTTTCTTCTTAATTGTTGCGAGGACGCAATTTTTTAAGGAGGGGAGTCTGCAACAACCGGCATATTTTACGATTTGATATTTAAATATTTTATTTAAATATTTTATCGTTAGTCGGATTTTAGTCTGAAAAGTTACTTTTTGCATACGATCGAATTAGGACTCAGAACCACTCCTATTGAGTTCAAACACCATTTGCGATCTTTTTGAGTGTAAACTTTGATATGTTTGGAGTTAGTGGAATTTTGTTACTTTTTCACTTTGGGTTTTGGGTTTGGTTTATCCCTTTTGCCTAAACTATTAATTCTAACTCAACCCCGTTCCTTCATAACTTTACTTTCATTTCCTAACACTCAAGCTTCATAAAAAATGGAGGAAGGAATGGGAAATTAAAACTCCAAGCTCAAGATCATTTGCAAATCCAACATCCAACTCCAAATTCAAAGAGAAGCCATTGATTCTCCCTTGCTTTCAAGCTTCTTCTTGATAAATTCTGTGCAAAGGTGAGATTTTTATCTCACATCTTTGTCTATAACTATCTTTGATTTTTAGGTATGAATTCTAACCCTTATTCATGTGCATTTGCTTTTGGTTTGGATTGGTGAAAATCCTAATTTTTAGTGTTTTGGGTTCAAATCCTTAAAAATCCAATCTTTTGATGTTTAATAACGTTTTTGGTGATGCATCGAGGAGCCAATACAACCGGGTAGCCTATTGGCTTAATCCCCTAGCGTCCGTGCTCGATCGGTTGCAAATTGGGTGAGTTTTGCACTCCAAAACAGTTAGGTCGCTCTGCCTGCACAATGGTGATTTTCGGCCTGTAGTTAGCTCGCGCGCAGCTAGGTCGTCCCCTTTTGGTTGTTAGGTCGCTCGGCCTTGTACCCCCTTAGGTCGTAGCTCCCTAGGTCGTTCAACCTGCACACGAACCTCTCGGCCTTCTTCTATTGCTTAGATCGCGCCAATTTAGGTCGCTCTCCCCTAGGTCGCACGGCCTTGTTTATCCATTAGGTCGCGCGTGCTTTTAGGTCGCGCAATGTTGGGTCGCGCCATGTTAGGTCGCACCCTTTCCTAAGTCGCTCGGCCTTGTTTTTGTTAGGATGTTTGCACCATTAGGTCGCGAGTGCTTTTAGGTCGCGCCCATTTGACCACTTAGGTCGCTCGACCCTCTTACGCCTTAGGTAGCGCCATACTTAGGTCGCGCCACTTCCTAGGTTGCGTTATGTAGTTAGGTCGCGCCATTCATTAGGTCGTACCTGCTATGCCTCGCACCAACGTTAGGTCGCAACATGTTAGGTCGCTCGATCTCTTTTGAGCCGCAACCTCCTTAGGTCGTTCCACTGCTAGGTCGCGACGTGTTGAGTCGCTAGGCTATTTCCGTTTTGATGAGTTTGGAATCGAATTCTTGGATTTTTATTCATGTCTTCGTATATGAATTTTTGTGATTTATTGTTTCTACAATCATTTCGTGATTTGTCATTTCACCTCACTCGTACGAGAAATCTAATTAAACGGCTTAGTAAAACATGTGGTATGAAACGCTTGCGTTTACTTCGTTGGTTAATTCTTGGACTTGTTCGATTGAATCTCTTGTGACAACTTTCTAGTGGAGATCTACAATTTGCTCGTAAATATTTAAGTTAAGCTAGTTCTTATGGGACATGAAGATAAGCTCATATATTTACTAGCTTAGAGTAATTGACACTTTCTTGATGATCATTGAGGATCATTTTTGTGTTTTAGACTAGCGCTATGCGATGTTTCTTTGTCCACAAAGGGGAAGGTACCTCGTTTTATAGAGTTTCGTCTCATTTTTATTATAGGCCAACGACCTATTTATTTCTTAGGGTTTCGACCCAATTTTTGTAGGCCGGCGACCCACGTTTTTATGGAGTTCGAATCTTCGGGCGTACCGTTGTACTACGTCGTTGTTCCAAATTTTACGAGTTTCAGGCTCCTCGGGCGTACCGTTGTACTACGTCGTTGCACCGGCTCTATGGTTAGCGACCATGGGATAGCGTCCCGTTTGTGATACACGTGTTGGTGAGTTTTCAGGCTCCCGTTTTGTGATAGGCCTTCCCTTTTTTTGAGATTTTTGGATTTCCATTGATGATTTCTGGAATTTGTGTTTCACCAATTTTCATGATTTTCATTGATATGTGTTATCAATATTTGTGCATTGGTGAATTTGTGTGTCATTAACTTTTTTATGAATGAAGATATTGAGTATGACATTCCTTTTGATCTTTGAGAAGATTCTGGTGATATTGATTAATCTCTTGTTGATTTTCAATTTCATTCTTATAACAGTATGGCTTTATGGTTATCATATGTTATGTCATATCTCTTATTCTATATCATTTTATCTGATATATATAGCTAGACTGATCCGTTTATTATTTTCTTATAAATAATACTCGGGTCGGACCGAGATGTTACAGGTGCTTCTGCTTGACTTCACTTCTGGGATTATAATCTTGACTTTTAGCTAACTACTTAGATTAGTAGTTTTTGTTGTATACCTTTGAGATATAGACTCCTAGATGTATACATATTCTTTTTTCTAGCACTTGTAACCATTCTTTTGTGATATTGTGGATCTTGTTTGACCACTACTCTGATGTACACTTTCATGTGTTATATTCATATCTTTTTCCGCCTTTGTGATATGGATGTCTGTGACTGATTTATGTTATGATTATTTCTATATTTGTTTCCGAAGACATTATAGCCACTGTGTAGTAGCTTTGGGTATGTATTGGTACGTCGGACTTCCTTGTACTATCTGGCATATCGGTGCTCGCACAAAGCAATTACACGGATGGTCGCTCCTCAACAGCCTTATCCTCCATGCTAGTTGACGGCATTACACCGTAGTGTTTTTGGCTAGCGTGGTTATTGAGGTGGGGGTCACATTAATTATATTAAAAGTTTGTTATATGTTGGATGATTTAATGGATGAAAACTTGGTTGATATTATGGTTGATTATATGTTTGTGATATGGATGATAACTTGTTTGATAAATGATAAGAGAAATGGGTAGTAAGCATAGTAAATTAAATGAGAATGTAATCCATACAAATTTGTGCATAGAAATTATTTAGCCTCTTAATTATTTCAAAATATATAAAAAGATTAAAAATGATATATAATAATATGATATTATAATATGAAATGAAATGGAATATGAATTTGAAATATTAAAATATTATTTAAAATACGCTTAAAATGATTTATAAATGTTTTATAAACATTTAAAAGTGTTTCCAAGAAGTTTGAAAAGAAATTGAAAAATAAGTCAAAACTAGACGCGTCACCTAACGGTAGTTCGCGATTTCGCACCATAAAAATTAAATAGGTATATAAATGGAATATAACTCGAAATTCTTCGAGGTAAGAATTTTCCAGTCTACTATATTCATAGTTTTTCAACGAACAAAGAAAATCAAGATTTCATTAAGTAGATTCTGAAATATGTTTAAAACAATTTTCTAAAAACATCGCGGTTTTGCAGTTCGGAATCCAAAAAGTGATTTCTTTATAAATGATATTTTTAAATGAGTAAAAATATGAAACAAATTTGATAAATCTATTAAAATGTTTTAAAGCGGTTTGGATTGGAAAATATGAATTAATATTAAAAAGTTGTTTAAATGAAATAACCTTATAAAGCACTTTCTGTTGCACTTTTCCACTGCCGTTTCTACGACCTTTTAAAAGAAAGTTTAAACGTAACAATTCTTTCCTGAATCTTTTGTGAATGCTTTTAAAAGAATAATTAAGTAATTTAAATATGATTTGGAAGTTTTAATAAGAATTTGAATAAAAGGTTAAGAGGTATTGTTTATACCACTTACACAGAAAGTAATGAATATTGGATGTATTAACAAACTAAGTATGTGGGAACAACTAGTCCATTTGTCCCACCTGTGACTTCTAAAAAGATAAAATAAGGTGCTTAATTAAGGTTAGGGATGAAGCAACTAGTGCCCTAAACTTACCCGCCCTATGTTTTCTCTTTTTAGGCGAGGGGTGGAATAAATCGAAAGGAAAGTCTATATGCTCTAAAGGATCATATTTAAGTTTTTTAAAGATAAAAGAAAAAGGAAAAAATTCTTTGAATATTAATTAAATACTTAACATCTTTTATTCGATGATTGGTTCAATAGAACCAGGATCGGATTTGGGTGATTCCTATCCGAAGAACTGAGATCGAGTTTAGGTGATTTCTATCCGAAAACCCCTTCAAACTAATTTTCGAACAAAACATATTGAAGACAAAGATTGTTGAAGATAAAGAATTCATGATGTAGGATTACTTGCCACTAGTCCCTGAAGGTGAAATTTACCATATTTAAAGTGGTAGTAGTGCTCTGTTATGAAAATCTTCGATTTGCAAGAATATGTTTTAATTTTAAGAAAGAAATCTTTGATTAAAATTTACAAAACGGTTTGGGAATATTTTCCCTAAGTTAAAAGTTATAGCTTGAATATAAGAAATTTTTGATTAAGATTTAGTGAATGATTTGGAAAGGTTTTCCTAAGTAAAAGAGAAAATTTTATGGAATTATTCCAAGATTTAAAAAAGGTTTAAATAAACCAAATGATTTAATAAATGAGGCTTAATGATTTCATATACTCTTGAAAAGAAAATGGAATAAATTGAAAAGAGTATATCTAAGTAAGATATTTGATTTAAATAAAAGATGAAGTAATTGATTGACGATTGATATCCACTTATGAACTTAACATCTTTTAAAGCGATGATTTGCTTTGAAGGAACTATGGTCGGATTTGAGTGGTTCCTATCTGGAAACCATTTCAAACTAATGTATGCGTTCAAAAGTGAAGACATGTTGAAGATGATGATTATTGAATACCGAGGATCTTCATAGCGTGAGGACTGCTTGTTGACATGCTCTGGATCGCTCCCATTATAGAGTTATTTATAGCGGTGATCTTCTCGTTATGGAGATTTTTACGGATTGCAAGGGCTTCTCGCCTAGTAACGGCCGAGGAAAGTGCCTTCGGTTTCGTTCGGTCCCAAAATGAACTTGTATGGATGAATGTCTGATATTGCATTTCTGAGACTCAATGTTTGAGTTTTACAAATGTACATCTTTTTGGTGGCGGAGAAGGCAAGTTCTCTTAGCTTAACACCCTTCTTTAAGACATACGAGCTCAGAAGTTGTATGCTTGTGGGAGTCAAATAGTGATCAAAGGAATGGTAGTGTGGCATTCAAAATGGAACCTATTATGATCAAAGCGTGGTTTTGTATGAAAAGCGTGGCTTTAAAGAAATTAAGCGTAGCCTCGTGAGCCTTACACCTCGGTTATGATGGGATTCTATATGGTCAGATGTATGCTCGCATTTAGGATAATAGTGATTTGGGTTATCGGATGTTCTGAGCCCTGGGTACCAGTTACGTCTGGGCTACATGGCCGGGATGCGCGAAGTCTGATTCCTTGGATGTTATTCACAGATTGTATTCCCTTTTAGCAATTTGTGTTGTTGTATAACGACGTCTGAGTTTTGGATGTAATCCTACAGATTGATCTTTCCACTAGCTACTAATCATGTTGGAAATCCAATCCCAATATGAGATTTACGGTTTTGATTGTATTCCCAAAATTGCGGTAATGACTTGTAAACATTTCAGCTGCTACTTTGGTATCATATATTCTGTTCGGTATATTCCATTGCCTAGTCCGGATATATTACCTTAGACTTAGTCCAAATTTTGATACCTTATTTGAATAAGTTTATTTGAAAAGTGTTTTCAAAGGAATGTCATTAAAAATAATATCAAGTGTATTTTGGTATAAAAGTGTTTTTGTTATCATAAGGTAAAAACTCATCCGTTGTGTGGGTATGGTCTTATGAGATACCCTTCTTTTCAAAGGTTTTGATAACATAGTCATTTTAAATTTCGAGTATCTTACACTGGTTTATTAAGCCTGATCCGGGTAATTTTAATACACGGGTCAGATCCGAGTAGTTTTAGGTTTAGTTGAAGACGTTTCAAGTTTCCATAGGAGAGCTGGAGATCTTAATCATCGTATGGACGTATTCTATTATCCGCTACATATATTGCATTTGTTTTATTGCTTTCAGCATTTATAAGGACAGAAATTTATAGCTGTCTAGGCTAAATCTAAGTTAGACTTTGATATTATTTTAAAATTTCGTACTGTAAAGATTATTGTGAAAATAATATATGTTATTCCATTCGTGTGATATTCTATTCTGTCTTTATTTTCTTTCTATCCTTAATGATCTGCCTTTTCGTGCAAATTGAGTTAGACATGTGTGGTTTATTATCGATTCAAAAGGTACGGAAAAAAGGGTCGTCGCATTTGAGGAGCAAGTGTTGTCTGGCATTTGGACCGAGCGATTGCTCGATTGATCTAGACTTCAAAACATTGAAGTCCAAAATCAAGAAGCTTAAGAGATGTTTGAAATGATGAACAAGTGGAGCATAATGAAAATCATGTCGGTGCCGACATGATTGATTATACCGGCACCGACCTCATGTCGGTACCAACATAATTAAACATGTTGGTACTAACATGATTGAAGAGGGGGACCCAATTCTGAGTTTAAGATAAAGCTATCTTGCACTTTGAAGAAAAAGACATAAACTCGAATACCGACATCGTTTGAAGGGGAGATTTTGTCAACAAAGATTAAAACTTAAACGCTTGAATAAATATGAAGAAGAAAAGAAGAAGCTAGTTCAAAAGTTATGTCGGCATCGACATGATCATGCCGGTACCAGTATGTTGTGAATGCTGAGTTTTACTCATTCTTCATCCTGAGGGAGGAATTCAACTATAAATATCCATCATTTAGCAATGAAATATAGACCCTTTCCACCTCATTGATCCTTACACTGAGTTGCTGTCATTTTTGTTGTGCATTAGTGTTAGAACTATACTTGCTGTTTAAAATTGGTTGCAATTGCAAGGATCAATCGGAGTAAAACTAATAGTGGATGTAGGCAGTCAATTTGAGGCTGAATCACTATAAAAGTATCATATTTACTGGAACGATCTCGGTTTTTGAGTCAAATTTAATTTGGTAATTTATATAAATTTTTTGGATTAATTGTGAATTAATTGAGAATTAATTTAGATTTGAATTTTAAGCTGGAAATTCCAAAAAATGAAAAATATTATGAATAGAATTTTGGGTGTATTGAAATTCTCAAAATTAAATAAGATATATGTTCATTTAGTTATATAAATGAATTATAATAGGAAGTTTGATTTTGAAATTTCATAAATACATGGACAATGAATATTGTTGATTTGCAAATACTAAAATGAATATCTTGAAAACAAATTGGATTTATTTTGGAATTTATTTAGAAATTAAGTTTCAAAATATTTTCTTATTTTTTAGAAAATTTATATAAAGTATAAATTGCATCTACATAAAGATTTAAAATACATAGCACACATGTGAATATAGTTGATAAATAAATTGTATAATATATGTAGTTGAAAGTTGTAACGACCCGCATATTTAACGATTATATATTTAAATATTTTATTTAAATATAGCGTCGTTAGTCGAATCAGGTCCGAAATGTTACTTTTTGCAAACGGCCGAATTAGGACTCGAAACCACTTCCGTTGAGTTCGAAATGGCGTTTGCAATCTTTTTGAGTATAAACTTTGATATGTTTGGAGTAAGTCGAATTTTGCTATTTGCTAAGTGGGCTTTTGGGTTTGGGTTCAACCAACTCATCCTATACCTCAACTCAGCCCCCTCTCCTCTCCACTTACTTATTTCATTTCATAAAACTCAAGCACAACTGAAAATAGGGGAAGAGAATGGGAAATAGAAATTCCAAGCCCTGGTTTACTTTGCAAACTTGAATTCTTGCACCAAAATTAAAGTGAAGCTATCGGTAAGCCTCCTCTTCATCTTCTTCAATTCTTTTCCTCTTCAATTTCAGAAAGTTTCCTAAACCTAACTTAGGAAATACTTGTTTTGATCTTAGATTGAAGCTTGTAGAGTTGAAGTGGAGAGTGGTTGGTCTTTTCTTTGCGTTTGAGCTTCTCATCTTTGTTTGTGAGTTAAAAGGTGAGATTTTTATCTCACATCTATGTCCAAACTATCTTTGATTGTTAGGTATGAATTACTAACACTTATTCTTGTGCAATTGCTTTTCGCTTGGATTGAATTGGCGAATATTCCAATTTTTGGTGTTTTGGAGTCAAATCTTTGAAAATCATAACTTTGATGTTTGATCATGATTTTGGAGGTGCATTAAAGAGCAAATAGGGCTGGGTTGTCGATTGGCATAAATCTCTAGCGCCATTGCTCGTTCGATTGCATTTTGGAGGAGTTTTTCCTTCATTTGATAGGCTGAAGTACAGCCTCAAAGCTCAGTCAGTCGACTGACCTTCTGCGGTCAGTCGACTGGCTGTAGCAAATGAGGGTTCCGAGGTTGGTTGCAGAGGCTAGGAGCCTCTGTTTTCTGCAATCAGTCGACTGACCTTCTGTAATCAGTCGACTGACTGCAGGAAATGGGATTTTCATGTTTCTGGATCAATCGACCGATCTCAGAACACCAGTCGACTGACCTGCTTTTATTTGCCTATTTTGCCTATTTGTTTGTGATTCCAACTTCTATCGATTCATGTGATTCCAGTTAGTTGTTATTGCATTTTTTATTTTGATGATTTCTCTTTAGTTTCATTCACGGGTTTTATAAATGATCCCTTCAAATCGTATTAAAAGCTCGCTTCTCCAATTTATAAATTCTATTTAAAACACACACACAAATTCGCACTTCGAGCGAAGTGGAAAGGAGATCAAATGGTTAGGTAAAACATGGACCATGAATCCGTGCGTTTATCTTTCCGATTAATCCCCGACCTATTCGATTGATTATTTTGACCTTTTGGTCTGGTTTACCAATGAGATGAGGTAAACTTTATACTACTTTGAGTGTGAAATTAACTAACGGATAGTAAACCGTTTAGTGCGAACGGGTGGTTATGGGACTCACATTACCACTTTTCGGATTCCTTTTCGAGAGTTGTGACACATTCTGCTAGTTAGTGGTGTCCAGTACTGGGCCTTCGGACCTTCACCACTACGGTTTGTTGCCTTTGGGATAGTGTCTTCGGACTGTCTCCTTCAGGTTTTTTGCCTTTGGGTATGTTGCCTTCGGGTATGTTGCCTTTGGGTTTGTGCCTTCGGGTTTGTGCCTTCGGGTTTGCTGCCCTATTGTATCGCTTTTGGAGTTGGTCATTCGTCATCGCTCGAGTGATATTGGGTTTGGAGTCTTCGGGCTCGTGGATCCTTGTTCATACAGTACTTAGCACGTGCAAATTTTTTGTTGTTTCATTGATATGTATATTCCCTAGGTATCTCCCTTCGGTGTTGGTCTTTTCGAGCCACACAATATAGCGATTACCTTGTGGAATTTGTGTTACCTTCGTTGGTATTTGTTATTGCCTTTTTGGCTTGTTTTGGGATATTCATATCCTTTGTTTATTTGAGTTGCCATTGATATGAGGCTTGTTCTGTTATGATTCATCTTTTGTTAGATGATTGTGTTATCTCTTTTAGAGATATTTGTTATACTTTATGACCTTGCAGGTTATTGTTGTTCAGTTTATCTAACTGATTTGTTTAGCTAGACTGACCCGTGTATTTATACTCGGGTCAGACCGAGGTGTTTCAGGTTAGGTGCATTGGACTTAGCATATTTTTCTTCCGCATGGACTATCCAGCTTACTCCTTGGCTAGCGTGGGTATAGAGTTGGGGCGTCACAGCTTGGTATCAGAGCGAGGTTCAAAAAAAATATGATAAACAAAGAATAGAAGCACATATTCCGGTACACCAAAGTGTATAAGTGTTACAAATCTTTGAACCATCATGCCTTTATATTCTTTCTGTGCCTTGGTGGTAGATAGAATGTGGGAATACGTCTAGGAATGCATTTTGTTTCGTAGTATTCCACATTTGAATTAATGACATCTACCTTGTCAATAATCTTATTCCTATCTTACTTTCAGCGTATGGATGGAAGAGGCAGGGGACGACGTTCGGATGCTGGGAAATCCAGTGACTCACATCCGGATGGCGTTTATATGTCTACCGATCAGTTTTTGGAATTTTTTAGGAGCACTCAGCCTCCAGTTCCTCCTCGAATATCTCCACCTCGCAAGTCTGCCTTTGCACGTCTGTGCGGTGATTTTTCTCATCTTGGGGGAAAGCCGTTTAAAGGCTCCGAGTCTGTTCTTGAAGTCCAAGCTCGGCTTCGCACATGCGAGCGTATCTTCTCTCGCATGGATCTTTCTGATCATGATAGAGTTCTTGTAACTTCTAGTTTATTGCAAGAGCGTGACCTTGATTGGTACGAGCTTCTTGTAGCCGAAATTGATGAGTCAACTCTTTCTTAGACTCAGTTTCGGGGACGATTCGAACTCAAGTTCGTTCCTGAATCTGAAAAAGTTTTATTGACCCGTCGCTTCCTTGAGTTGAAGCAAGGGAAATCTTTTGTTTCTGAGTATGTTGCATCATTCGAGGCTTTATTTAAGTATGGTCTTGAATTCATTAGCACTTCTTATAAGAAGAATCTGAAGTTTATCTCTGGTCTTAAAAAATATCTTAAGAAGTCTTTATTTCTCCAGCTTAAGCTCTCTTTTAAGGAGTTGGTTGATTCAGCACTTCATCTCGAAGCTATCGAGAAAGAGTGTGATAGTGGTGATCATGTTGAGGTTTCCAAGAACCCCAACAAGAAGCAGTTTCCATTTCAAAAGTCCAGGTCTTTTCCTTCTAAGAAGAAGAAGACTGGTGGTTCTAATTCTCAGCCTCAGCCTTCTGGAACACCATTCATTCGGAAGTGTTTCAATTGTGGTTCTCCTGATCATATGATTCGAGCTTGTCCTAAGCCTCTCTTCTGTCGCTACTGCAAGAAGGAAGGTCATCATGTTTCCATTTGCCCTATTCTTCCAGCTAGTGCCAAATCCGGCAAGCTTAATGCTGCTAAGGCTTTTGAAGGTCCTTCTCAACCCAAAGGTATATCTCCATCTATTTTGGAAGGCTCTATTTTATTTCATGGTCATAGTATACGAGTTCTTTTCGATACGGGTGCTTCACATTCTTTCGTATCGAAAAAGCTCGTTGACGATTTATCTTTGGATGTTTCTTGTATGGTTACTTCTTTAAGGATTGCGAATCCTATTAGGGGATCCACGACCCTTAGCATGCTTTGTGATGATGTTGAGATTGTTTTATGTGGCTTTTCTTTTCGTGCGAATCTGCACGTTATTTCATGTCTGGGATTTGATATGATTTTAGGAATGGACCGGCTAGTGAGATATGGTGCCAGACTTATTTGTTCTGAGAGGATTTTATATCTTCGACATCCAGATTCATTTACTCAGCTATCACTTGTTCTTCGGGATGTGGATAATTCCGAAATGGCTTTATATTCTCTTGATTCTCGAGATGATGATGATATATCTTGTATTCCTATTGCCTGTGACTTTTCTGATGTTTTCGAGCCTGTTTCGAGTTTGCCACCCAAGCAGGCAATTGAGTTCCGCATTGATCTCATTTCAGGCGCGCAGCCAGTTAGTCGTCCCCCCACGAGGATGTCTACAAAGGAAAATGAGGAACTCAAGAAGCAGCTTTTAGAGCTTGAGTCCAAGCAGTTTATTCAGTCCAGTTTTTCTCCGTGGGGATCCGCGTTCGTCTTCGTGAAGAACTCCGATGGAACTCTTAGGCTTTGCATTGACTATCGCAAGCTTAACGAGTAAACCATCAAGAACAAGTATCCATTGCCTAGGATCGATGATATGTTCGATCAATTGAGTGGTGCTAAGGTCTTTTCTCTGCTTGACCTTGCCACGGGTTTTCATCAGTTACGAGTCGCAAAAGATAGCATACCTCTTACCGCTTTCCACACTCGTTATGGTTCTTTTGAGTGACTCATTATGCCATTCGGTTTGACGAACGCTCCTGCTTTCTTTGTTGATCTCATGAATCGAGTATTCCGGGAATATCTCGATAAGTTCGTCCTTGTGTTTATTGATGATATCCTTGTTTATTCTAAGTTTGAAGCTGAGCATGCTGATCACTTGAGAATTGTCTTGAGTACTCTCCGTCACCATCAGCTTAGAGCCAAATTCTCCAAGTGCCATTTTTGGGTGAATAAAGTTAAGTAGGCCATGTTGTATCTTCCGACGGCATTTCAGTCGATCCCTCAAAAATCAAAGCCATCCAGAATTGGAAGAGGCCTGAGAATGTACATGAGATTCGTAGTTTCCTTGGATTGGAGGGTTATTACCGTCGGTTCATTAAGGATTTTTCCCGTGTTGTGCTTCCTCTCACCAGCCTTACTCGGAAAGGCATTTGTTATATTTGGTCCGACAAGCGTGAAATTTCCTTTCAGACATTAAAGGAACTTCTCGCTAATTCTCCTATTCTTGTGGTTCCCGAAGGGAATCATGATCTTGTGGTCTACACCGATGCTTGTGGTAGTGGTCTCGGTGCTGTTCTTATGCAGAAGGATCCGGTAGTTGCTTATGCTTCTTGGCAACTACGTCTGAATGAAGTTCGCTATGCCACACATGATCTTGAGTTAGCCGCTATTGCCTTTGCCTTAAAGATTTGGTGACACTATTTATTGGGCGAGCACTTCATTCTCTATACCGATCATAAATCCTTGAAGTATTTGTTCACTCAGAAGGAACTCAATATGGGGCAACAGCGTTGGCTCGGGTTTCTTGCCTCCTATGACTTTGATATCCATTATACCCCTGGAAAGGGTAATCGTGTTGCTGATGCACTTAGTCGCAAACATTTCGGCTATTGTTTCTATGATGCGTGTCGAATGGAACATTCTTGAGACTCTATCTTTTTGTGAAATTCATGATCGAGGTTCATCTTCTGATTCTCCTATTCTATTACTTAGTTTGGGGGCTCGACCCTTTTTATTGGATCGTATTGCCGATGCTCAACGGCGTGATTCTGATTTGTTGCATTTATTCAGTTTTGTGAGTCTGGATCATGTGATGAGGCGTTGCGGGATTTTAGCATTGATTCTCATGCGTGTCTTCGAATGAAGAACCGTATTTTTGTGCCTTCTGATGTTACACTTAGGCATGACATTCTTGATGACTGTCACCGCTCTATGTATACTATTCATCCCGGTAGTAGTAAGATGTATGCCGATATGCGTCGCCTTTATTATTGGGAAGGCATGAAGCGCGATGTGGCGAGTTATGTGAGTAATTGCATAACTTGTCAGCGAATTAAGGCCGAATATCAGCATCCTTCGGGTCTTCTTCAGCCTCTAGAGATTCCATTGTGGAAATGGGATCAGATTTCTATGGATTTCATTGATGGCCTACCTCGTTCGGGATCAGGCCATTCTAGCATCTGGGTTATTATTGATCGTCTCACCAAGTCTGCTCATTTTATTCCTATTAAGTCTAATAGGATTGCTTCGCATTTGGCTAAGTTATACATCAAGGAAATCGTGAGACTTCACGGTGTTCCTAGTTCTACTGTGAGTGACCGTGATCCTTTGTTCACGAGTCATTTTTGGCAGCGTCTTCAGCAAGCTTTAGGAACAAAGCTTAATTTTAGCACAACTTATCATCCGAAGTCTGACGGACAGACTGAACGGGTGAATCGTATCTTGGAAGATCTCCTCCATATTTGTATTTTTTATTTCGGTGGTAGTTGGAAGGATCACCTACCTCTTGTAGAGTTCTCCTATAACAATAGTTTTCAGTCCAGTATCGGTATGGCTCCTTTCGAAGCCTTATACGGAAGGCCATGTCGATCACCTTCTTGTTGGTTGGAATCTGGGGAGAAGCTTATTCTTGGCCCAGATTTTGTTCGTGATTCTTCCGAGAAGATTGATTTGATTCGTTTGAGAATGAAAGAGGCACAGAGCCGCCAGAAATCCTATGCGGACAACCATAGGAAGCCTCTCGAATTCTCGGTTGGTGATCTTGTTTTTATTCGCGTTTCTCCTTTGAAATGGGTGATGAGCTTTCGTACGACTAGAAAATTGGCTCCTCGCTTTATAGGACCATTTTCTATTACTAAATGTATTGGCCCTGTGGCTTATAGAGTTTCACTTCCAGCTCATTTATCTGGCATTCACGACGTGTTTCACGTCTCTCAACTTTGAAAGTGTCTTCGGGAGTCGGATTCTGTTATCGATTCTCCTAATTTGCTACAGCTTGAGGTCTCACCGGACTTATCTATTGTACAGCAACCTATTCACGTGCTTGACACGGAGGTGCGACACCTTCGAAACAAGGACGTGCCGCTCATTAAAGTTCAATGGTTCGCTAATCCCAATGATTGTAATTGGGAAACCAGAGAGTTTATCGAGCGATCCTATCTGGGTTTTCTATCTTTGCTTGGCAATGGTGAGAATATCTTTTCGTCTCAAGCTTATTTCCTTTTCTTTTCGGTGATGTATGTATGTAGTTGTTGCAAATATCGTCTCTAGGAATTGCGTGGACGCAATTTTGTAAGGAGGGGAGTTCTGTAATGACCCGCATATTCAACGATTATATATTTAAATATATTATTTAAATATAACGTCGTTAGTCAGATTTAGGTCGAAAATGTTACTTTTTTCAAACGGCCGAATTAGGACTCGAAACCACTTCCGTTGAGTTCGAAATGGCGTTTGCAATCTTTTTGAGTATAAACTTTGATATGTTTGGAGTAAATCGAATTTTGCTATTTGCTAAGTGGGCTTTTGGGTTTGGGTTCAACTAACTCATCCTATACCTCAACTTTGCCCCCTCTCCTCTCCACTCACTTATTTCATTTCATAAAACTCAAGCACAACTGAAAATGGGGGAAGAGAATGGGTAATAGAAATTCCAAGCCCTGGTTTACTTTGCAAACTTGAATTCTTGCACCAAAATTAAAGTGAAGCTATCGGTAAGCCTCCTCTTCACCTTCTTCAACTCTTTTCCTCTTCAATTTCAGAAAGTTTCCTAAACCTAACTTAGGAAATACTTGTTTTGATCTCAGATTGAAGCTTGTAGAGTTGAAGTGGAGAGTGGTTGGTCTTTTCTTTGCGTTTGAGCTTCTCATCTTTGTTTGTTAGTTAAAAGGTGAGATTTTTATCTCACATCTATGTCCAAACTATCTTTGATTGTTAGATATGAATTACTAACACTTATTCTTGTGCAATTGCTTTTCGCTTGGATTGAATTGGCGAATATTCTAATTTTTGGTGTTTTGGAGTCATATCTTTGAAAATCATAACTTTGATGTTTGATCATGATTTTGGAGGTGCATTAAAGTGCAAATAGGGCTGGGTTGTCGATTGGCATAAATCTCTAGTGCCATTGCTCGTTCGATTGCATTTTGGAGGAGTTTTTCCTTCATTTGATAGGCTGAAGTACAGCCTCAAAGCTCAGTCAGTCGACTGACCTTCTGCAGTCAGTCGACTGGCTGTTGCAAATGAGGGTTTCGATGTTGGTTTCAGAGGCCAGGAGCCTCTGTTTTCTGCAATCAGTCGACTGACCTTCTGTAACCGGTCGACTGACTGCAGGAAATGGGATTTTCATGTTTCTGGATCAATCGACCGATCTCAGAACACCAGTCGACTGAGCTGCTTGTATTTGCCTATTTTGCCTATTTGTTTGTGATTCCAACTTCTATCGATTCATGTGATTCCAATTAGTTGTTATTGCATTTTTGATTTTGATGATTTCTCTTTAGTTTCATTCACGGGTTTTATAAATGATCCCTTCAAATCGTATTAAAAGCTCGCTTCTCCAATTTATAAATTCTATTTAAAACACACACACAAATTCGCACTTCGAGCGAAGTGGAAAGGATATCAAATGGTTAGGTAAAACACGGACCATGAATCCATGCGTTTATCTTTCCGATTAATCCCCGACCTATTCGATTGATTGTTTTGACCTTTTGGTCTGATTTACCAATGAGATGTGGTAAACCTTATACTACTTTGAGTGTGAAATTAACTAATGGATAGTAAACCGTTTAGTGTGAACGGGTGGTTATGTTACTCACGTTACCACTTTTCGGATTCCTTTTCGAGAGTTGTGACACATTCTGCTAGTTAGTGGTGTCCAGTACTGGGCCTCCGGACCTTCCCCACTACGGTTTGCTGCCTTTGGGATAGTGTCTTCGGAATGTCTCCTTCAGGTTTTTTGCCTTTGGGTATGTTGCCTTCGGGTATGTTGCCTTCGGGTTTGTGCCTTCGGGTTTGCTGCCCTATTGTATCGCTTTTGGAGTTGGTCATTCGTCACCGCTCGGGTGATATTGGGTTTGGAGTCTTCGAGCTCATGGATCCTTGTTTATACAGTACTTAGCACGCGCAAATTTTCTGTTGTTTCATTGATATGTATATTCCCTAGGTATCGCCCTTCGGTGTTGGTCTTTTCGAGCCACACAATATAGCGATCACCTTGTGGAATTTGTGTTACCTTCGTTGGTATTTGTTATTGCCTTTTTGGCTTGTTTTGGGATATTCATATCCTTTGTTTATTTGAGTTGCCATTGATATGAGGCTTGTTCTGTTATGATTCATCTTTTGTTAGATGATTGTGTTATCTCTTTTAGAGATATTTGTTATACTTTATGACCTTGCAGGTTATTGTTATTCAGTTTATCTAACTGATTTGTTTAGCTAGACTGACCCGTGTATTTATACTCGGGCCAGACCGAGGTGTTTCAGGTTAGGTGCATTGGACTTAATCTATTTTGCTTCCGCATGGACTATCCAGCTTACTCCTTTTTGTTAAAGCTCTTTGTGTAGTCCTTTTTGTTGTAACTCTGATATGTATTCTTTTGACTCGTCTGTATATTATGGTTTGCTATACCACTTGACATGTATTAGTTTGTATACTCTGTTATGTACCTGTATATGCGTATATGATGATCTACTGTTCTGTGATACATATTACATTTGAGTTGTTATATTCTGTTCTGATAGATCCTATCTGCTTGTATGACAATTTTCGATGAATTCAATAGATAGTTAGAGCAAGGCTATAGATGGTTGCTCCTAAACAGCCTTATTCTCCGCTTTAGTCGACGGCATTACCCCGTAGTGTCCTTGGCTAGCGTGGGTATAGAGTTGGGGCGTCACAGCTTGGTATCAGAGTGAGGTTTAGAACAAAATATGATAAACGCAGAATAGAGGCACATATTCCGGTACATCAAAGTGTATAAGTGTTACAAATCTTTGAACCATCGTGCCTCTATATTCTTTCTGTGCCTTGGTGGTAGATAGAATATGGGAATACGTCTAGGAATGCATTTTGTTTCGTAGTATTCCACATTTGAAATAATGACATCTACCTTGTGAATAATCTTATTCTTATCTTCTTTCAGCGTATGGCTGGAAGAGGCCGGGGACGACGTTCGGATGCTGGGCAATCCAATGGCTCACATCCGGATGGCGTTTATATGTCTGCCGATCAGTTTTTGGAATTTTTTAGGAGCACTCAGCCTCCAGTTCCTCCTCGAATATCTCCACCTCGCAAGTCTGCCTTTCCACGTCTGTGCGGTGATTTTTCTCATCTTGGGGGAAAGCCGTTTAAAGGCTCCGAGTCTGTTCTTGAAGTCCAAGCTCGGCTTCGCACGTGCGAGCGTATCTTCTCTCGCATGGATCTTTCTGATCATGATAGAGTTCTTGTAACTTCTAGTTTATTGCAAGAGCGTGCCCTTGATTGGTACGAGCTTCTTGTAGTCGAAATTGACGAGTCAACTCTTTCTTGGACTCAGTTTCGGGGACGATTCGAACTCAAGTTCGTTCCTGAATCTGAAAAAGTTTTATTGACCCGTCGCTTCCTTGAGTTGAAGCAAGGGAAATATTTTGTTTCTGAGTATGTTGCATCATACGAGGCTTTATTTAAGTATGGTCCTGAATTCATTAGCACTTCTTATAAGAAGAATCTGAAGTTTATCTCTAGTCTTAAAAGATATCTTAAGAAGTCTATATTTCTCCAGCTTAAGCTCTCTTTTGAGGAGTTGGTTGATTCACCACTTCATCTCGAAAGCTATCGAGAAAGAGTGTGATAGTGGTGATGATGTTGAGGTTTCCAAGAACCCCAACAAGAAGCAGTTTCCATTTCAAAAGTCCAGGTCTTTTCCTTCTAAGAAGAAGAAGACTGGTGGTTCTAATTCTCAGCCTCAGCCTTCTGGAACACCTTTCATTCGGAAGTGTTTCAATTGTGGTTCTCCTGATCATATGATTCAAGCTTGTCCTAAGCCTCTCTTTTGTCGCTACTGCAAGAAGGAAGGTCATCATATTTCCATTTGCCCTATTCTTCCAGCTAGTGCCAAATCCGGCAAGCTTAATGCTGCCACGGCTTTTGAAGGTCCTTCTCAACCCAAAGGTATATCTCCATCTATTTTGGAAGGCTCTATTTTATTTCATGGTCATAGTATACGAGTTCTTTTTGATACGGGTGCTTCACATTCTTTCGTATCGAAAAAGCTCGTTGACGATTTATCTTTGGATGTTTCTTGTATGGTTACTTCTTTAAGGATTGCGAATCCTATTAGGGGATCCACGACCCTTAGCATGCTTTGTGATGATGTTGAGATTGTTTTATGTGGCTTTTCTTTTCGTGCGAATCTGCACGTTATTTCATGTCTGGGATTTGATATGATTTTAGGAATGGACCGGCTAGTGAGATATGGTGCCAGAATTATTTGTTCTGAGAGGATTTTATATCTTCGACATCCAGATTCATTTACTCAGCTATCACTTGTTCTTCGGGATGTGGATAATTCCGAAATGGCTTTATATTCTCTTGATTCTCGAGATGATGATGATATATCTCGTATTCCTATTGCCTGTGACTTTTCTGATGTTTTCGAGCCTGTTTCGGGTTTGCCACCCAAGCAGGCAATTGAGTTCCGCATTGATCTCATTTCAGGCGCGCAGCCAGTTAGTCGTCCCCCCACGAGGATGTCTACAAAGGAAAATGAGGAACTCAAGAAGCAGCTTTTAGAGCTTGAGTCCAAGCAGTTTATTCAGTCCAGTTTTTCTCCGTGGGGATCCGCGTTCGTCTTCGTGAAGAACTTCGATGGAACTCTTAGGCTTTGCATTGACTATCGCAAGCTTAACGAGTTAACCATCAAGAACAAGTATCCATTGCCTAGGATCGATGATATGTTCGATCAATTGAGTGGTGCTAAGGTCTTTTCTCTACTCGACCTTGCCATGGGTTTTCATCAGTTACGAGTCGCAAAAGATAGCATACCACTTACCGCTTTCCACACTCGTTATGGTTCTTTTGAGTGACTCATTATGCCATTCGGTTTGACGAACGCTCCTGCTTTCTTTGTTGATCTCATGAATCGAGTATTCCGAGAATATCTCGATAAGTTCGTCCTTGTGTTTATTGATGATATCCTTGTTTATTCTAAGTTTGAAGCTGAGCATGCTGATCACTTGAGAATTGTCTTGAGTACTCTCCGTCACCATCAGCTTAGAGCCAAATTCTCCAAGTGCCATTTTTGGGTGAATAAAGTTAAGTAGGCCATGTTGTATCTTCCGACGGCATTTCAGTCGATCCCTCAAAAATCAAAGCCATCCAGAATTGGAAGAGGCCTGAGAATGTACATGAGATTCGTAGTTTCCTTAGATTGGCGGGTTATTACCGTCGGTTCATTAAGGATTTTTCCCGTGTTGTGCTTCCTCTCACCAGCCTTACTCGGAAAGGCATTTGTTATATTTGGTCCGACAAGCGTGAAATTTACTTTCAGACATTAAAGGAACTTCTCGCTAATGCTCCTATTCTTGTGGTTCCCGAAGGGAATCATGATCTTGTGGTCTACACCGATGCTTGTGGTAGTGGTCTCGGTGCTGTTCTTATGCAGAAGGATCGGGTAGTTGCTTATGCTTCTTGGCAACTACGTCTGAATGAAGTTCGCTATGCCACACATGATCTTGAGTTAGCCGCCATTGTCTTTGCCTTGAAGATTTGGTGACACTATTTATTGGGCGAGCACTTCATTCTCTATACCGATCATAAATCCTTGAAGTATTTGTTCACTCAGAAGGAACTCAATATGAGGCAACAGCGTTGGCTCGGGTTTCTTGCCTCCTATGACTTTGATATCCAGTATACCCCTGGAAAGGGTAATCGTGTTGCTGATGCGCTTAGTCGCAAACATTTCGGCTATTGTTTCTATGATGCGTGTCGAATGGAACATTCTTGAGACTCTATCTTTTTGTGAAATTCGTGATCGAGGTTCATCTTCTGATTCTCCTATTCTATTACTTAGTTTGGGGGCTCGACCCTTTTTATTGGATCGTATTGTCGATGCTCAGCGGCGTGATCCTGATTTGTTGCATCTTATTCAGCTTTGTGAGTCTGGATCCTGTGATGAGGCGTTGCGGGATTTTAGCATTGATTCTCATGGGTGTCTTCGTATGAAGAACCGTCTTTTTGTGCCTTCTGATGTTGCACTTAGGCATGACATTCTTGATGACTGTCACCGCTCTATGTATACTATTCATCCTGGTAGTAGTAAGATGTATGCCGATATGCGTCGCCTTTATTATTGGGAAGGCATGAAGCGCGATGTGGCGAGTTATGTGAGTAATTGCATAACTTGTCAGCGAATTAAGGCCGAATATCAGCGTCCTTCGGGTCTTCTTCAGCCTCTAGAGATTCCATTGTGGAAATGGGATCAGATTTCTATGGATTTCATTGATGGCCTACCTCGTTCGGGATCAGGCCATTCTAGCATCTGGGTTATTATTGATCGTCTCACCAAGTCTGCTCATTTTATTCCTATTAAGTCTAATAGGATTGCTACGCATTTGGCTAAGTTATACGTCAAGGAAATCGTGAGACTTCACGGTGTTCCTAGTTCTACTTTGAGTGACCGTAATCCTTTGTTCACGAGTCATTTTTGGCAGTGTCTTCAGCAAGCTTTAGGAACAAAGCTTAATTTTAGCACAGCTTATCATCCGAAGTCTGACGGACAGACTGAACGGGTGAATCGTATCTTGGAAGATCTCCTCCATATTTGTATTTTTGATTTCGGTGGTAGTTGGAGGGTCACCTACCTCTTGTAGAGTTCTCCTATAACAATAGTTTTCAGTCCAGTATCGGTATGGCTCCTTTCGAAGCCTTATACGGAAGGCCATGTCGATCACCTTCTTGTTGGTTGGAATCTGGGGAGAAGCTTATTCTTGGCCCAGATTTTGTTCGTGATTCTTCCGAGAAGATTGATTTGATTCGTTTGAGAATGAAAGAGGCACAGAGCTGCCAGAAATCCTACGCGGACAACCATAGGAAACCTCTCGAATTCTTGGTTGGTGATCTTGTTTTTATTCGCATTTCTCCTTTGAAAGGGGTGATGAGCTTTAGTACGACTGGAAAATTGGCTCCTCGCTTTATAGGACCATTTTCTATTACTAAATGTATTGGCCCTGTGGCTTATAGAGTTTCACTTCCAGCTCATTTATCTAGCATTCACGACGTGTTTCACGTCTCTCAACTTCGGAAGTGTCTTCGGGAGTCGGATTCTGTTATCGATTCTCCTGATTTGCTACAGCTTGAGGTCTCACCGGACTTATCTATTGTACAGCAACCTATTCACGTGCTTGACACGGAGGTACGACACCTTCGAAACAAGGACGTGCCGCTCATTAAAGTTCAATGGTCCGCTAATCCCTATGACTGTACTTGGGAAACCAGAGAGTTTATCGAGCGATCCTATCTGGTAAGCCTCCTCTTCATCTTCTTCAGGTTTTTTCCTTTGGGTATGTTGCCTTCGGGAATGTTGCCTTCGGGTTTGTGCCTTCGGGTTTGCTGCCCTATTGTATCACTTTTGGAGTTGGTCATTTGTCACCGCTCGAGTGATATTGGGTTTGGAGTCTTCGGGCACATGGATCCTTGTTTATACAGTACTGAGGACGTGCAAATTTTCTGTTGTTTCATTGATATGTATATTCCCTAGGTATCGCCCTTCGATGTTGGTCTTTTCGAGCTGCACAATATAGCGATTACCTTGTGGAACTTGTGTTACCTTCATTGGTATTTGTTATTGCCTTTTTGGCTTGTTTTGGGATATTCATATCCTTTGTTTATTTGAGTTGCCATTGACATGAGGCTTGTTCTGTTATGATTCATCTTTTGTTAGATGATTGTGTTATCTTTTTTAGAGATATTTGTTATACTCTATAACCTTGCAGGTTAATGTTGTTCAGTTTATCTAACTGATTTGTTTAGCTAGACTGACCCGTGTATTTATACTCGGGTCAGACCGAGGTGTTTCAGGTTAGGTGCATTTGACTTAGCCTATTTTGCTTCCGCATGGACTATCCAGCTTGCTTCTTTTTGTTAAAGCTCTTTGTGTAGTCCTTTTTGTTGTAACTCTGATATGTATTCTTTTGACTCGTCTGTATATTATGGTTTGCTATACCACTTGACGTGTGTTAGTTTGTATACTCTGTTATGTATCTGTATATGTGTATAAGATGATCTACTGTTCTGTGATGTATATTACATTTGAGTTGTTGTATTCTGTTCTGATAGATCCTCCAGCCACCTATGGTTTTGTTTTAAGTATTCATTGGATATGTCGATCTGCTTGTATGACAATTGTCGATGCATTCAATCGAGAGTTAGAGCAAGGCTATCGATGGTCGCTCCTAAACAGCCTTATTCTCCGCGTTAGTCGACGGCATTACCCCGTAGTGTCCTTGGCTAGCGTGGGTATAGAGGTGGGGCGTCACAAAAGTATATTTTGAATTTGATATAATAAATTTTAAAGGCCATTTAAAGGATAAATTTTAATATATATATATATATACACATATGTATGTATACATGTTTATTTATTAATGTATATAGATAAGTATTTATTTAAAAAGTATAATGGTTTTAACTTAGAAGTATAATAAACTAAGTTTAATTTAGTATTGGTTATAAAGATTAGAACATTTTCTTTTAAAAATATAGTTTGTAAATACAGAAGAAAATGTGTGAATATAAATATTAAAAAAATAATTCTTAATATATGCAAAAGTATAAGTTTGTAAATATAATAACAAGAAGGTTTAAAACAAATTTTACAAAATAATTCAAAAAGTGGTTTTAAACATAAAATCTTCATAAGTGACATTTGATAAGTAAGGAGATACATACATTCACAAGTGTAGATAATTTAAAACATGTATGAACAAGTGTCATCTTTTAAATTTTCTTTTCATTTTTGAAGTTAAGAAATAAGGAAAAAAACTATTATATTCTTTTCAATTTTGTTTCATGCATTCAAAAACAAAAAGAAAAAGAAAAAACTCAAATCTGAAAAGAAAAATAAAAACAAAGCATAGTTCAAAATCAAAAGCAAAACAAATAGTTTTCGAACCAGAAATTAAGCAGTCAGAGATCATCTCAGTGTTAAATCAAAACAAGACAAAAGAAGTTAAAATCAGGAAATCAAAAATCTTAGCCTGGAAAATTTGAAAGCAAATGCAAAGTTCAACTCAGTCTAAATCACAGTTTCAGACCACAAAACAAGCTACAACCCAGAATGCAATTCAAAAAAAAAATCAAGTTGCAAATGCAAATTAAAAGCCTGGAGATAAGCCTGTAATCAAATAAAGATCAAACAACATGCAACAACAAGATGGCAGAGCAAATTTCCAGATTTTTCAAGCTCTATTTTTTGCTTTTAAACCAAACTCAGGTGATCAATCTCACTTATAATTTCCTATGCTCTTTGATATGGTATTGATGCTTAAAGGATGATCTGGAATGTTGTTTAATATGCCTATATGTTTGAATGTATCAGTGCATGTTTGAATACACATGCATTTACACCTGTTCTGTTGTACCAAGTTTCAAACACACCCAAATTTAATTCAAAACTCCATATACAATTAAATTTAAACCTTGACTTCTAAATGAAAAATGACTAAAATCAGGTAATATAAATTTTAAGATTTTTTGTTTAGTATAATGGTTGCGTATTTATCTCAAAATTTTATATATTACGGTAAAAATGGAAGCTTGGGTTAAAACCGATCAAATTAATTTCTATCTTTGATTATATAATCTGAAATATGGAACAAAATGATGAATTTTGTGATGAATATCAAGATTTTTAGTTGAGTAATTTGGACGAACTCGTGGGTTGAACATGAAATGAGTTTCTATCAAACTGCGGTGATCACGTAGGTTGTTGGTAACGGGGTCGTGGCTGGAGGAGGTCGAGGTGTAGGAGAGTTTGGAAAAAAATGGTGGAAATAGCAGCCACGGGCTGTGGCATCGACGATCGGTCGATTTGGGTTTTGAACCCTAAATGGGTCGAACCTGGAAATCGAATCATGGCATCGTCTTTTGATGATCGAGTGGCATGAAACTTGAGGAAAGCAGCGTGGATGGTCGGGGAACGTGTGGCCGGAGTCTCTGGACTTTCGGTGGTCGATGACGTGGAAGCGAGGGGAGTTTTGGTTGGAATTTTGGTTCGGTTGCTCGAGTCGTTCGATTTTAATCAGGAGCTTGTGATCTTATTTTGATGATCGATATCGATTGCAACGGCGATGGATGACATGCAGGAAAGTTCGTCAGAGGCGACTCAGGTGATGGTGCACATACACGTGCACGCATTGGTGTCTGGGTGATGATGTGTGGTAGATGATGGAGTTGCCTCGAAGTTGATTTCGGGGAGCTAGGGTAATGGCTTGAAAATAAGTTTGGGAAATTTTATGAACAAACCGGGCTCAATACTTAAACAAAATTTAGGTTTGAAAAATTAAAGCATACGGGTTGGATTGATAAAAACTCGAAGTAAATGGCAATGGTCTCGGGTAATACTCGAAGTTGACTCGGGTTTCATAATTCCCAGTTTTAAAAACCTTGGCAGTTTAAGTTAACTTGATTTTTAAAACTATTCCTTTTGAATTAATGATTGTGGTAAAGTGGAAATATGTAATTAAAGGTCTGAGAATGAAAAAAATTTAAATTAATTAAGTTTAAGATATTTTAAACTTATATTTCTAAAGGAATTCATTTTAAAGTAAAAACAATTCGAGTTTTAAAAGTAAATTTTTAATAATTTTTCTAAACAAGTTTCAAACTTGAATTTTAAATTCCAATATGATTAGAAAATAATTTAATGTGGTTTTGAAATAGATTTTAAAATTAGATTTCTGATAGTTTTTTAAATGTAATTAATTGATATGGTTAAATGGACAATCAAGTAATGATTCGGTTTTAAATCTTGCGTAATTAAAGATTGTTTGATTTCTTAATAATAAAAGGCAAATTGATTGAGTAAAGGTAAATAATTGTTTAAATGTGATTACTTAATTAAAAGTAATTAATTAATGATTAACATTGATTAATCAAGTGATTAAGGATAATTACTTGATGCAATTAATTTGTGATTTATTAATATAAGTGATTAGGGATAATTACTTATTATAATTAATTAAGGATAAATAATTGATGTTAATTAATTTAATGATAATTGATCAAGGGTTAATTAATCAATGTAATTAAGGATAATTAATCAAAATGATTTATTAATATTAATTAACCAAGATTAGTGATATATTTATAAATAAATGATCTGATTTAAATTAATCAGATAATTAATCGGTCTTATGTATGGATGTTTGGATTCTATTGCATGATTGAATGGTTTGATATTCCTGAGATGTGATGCTTGGTGATATGAATTATTCTGATTTGTGCTGTGATCTGTGATGTAATTTAATTATCTGCGATGTAATTTATTATCTGCGATGTACTTATATTATTCATCTATATCTGTAAATGAAGATAAGCGTTATTGATTATACCGCTTATCAATATTGCTTTGATTGAATCTGTAATGATTAATAACGTTGCACTATTGTGTAAAACCCCTGGACTACACCTTACACACACAAATATGGATTGCACGAGGAAATTGGTTAAGTCACGGATATTTAATGATTTTAAAGATTTAATTTTTGAATCCAAAATAGTTTTGGAATTGGAATTGAAAGCTTTTGAAAATGAGTTTCAAAAATAAAAGTTATTTTGAATAACTTGATTGAGTTTTGAAATTTAAATAATTTGATTTAAATTTGAATTCAATTTGAAATTGAATTCTATGATTTGGAAATTATGGTTTAAAAAGATTATACAAGTTATAAAGGTGTTTATATGGGTTTTTAACTCTTTAAAAAGTATTGTTTTGGGAATTTAAATATAAACCCAAGTTTTATACTTGAATGGCTTTAACTTATGTAAATGTTATCAGTTTTTTCCAAAACGAAAACTATTTGTTTCAAATAATAATAGCTTTCATAAAAAGAAAGGATTTCCAATTTGTATCGAAAGATTTCAAGTTTGAAATGAAATTGAAACAGTTCTGAAAACTATGAATAAGTCTTTGTGAAAGATGGTCGAACCTTGTTTTGAGATTGAAGAGGGTGTTAAATGGTGCATCTTTTATAAATAAATGATTGAAATGGTTATTGTTTTGGAAACTATGAATTAAATCTTCTGATTTAAAGCTTGGAGGAGTCAATCCGATTTGAAATGGAGTTGTTTTGAAAATTTGTGAATTAATACTTGTGAAAGCTGGGTGAACTTTGTGAATTAAAATATTTTTGTTTAAAAGGATTTGAAAATGGTAATTTGTTTAAACCATTTGAAGAAATATTTTGGGTTTTAAGTTGTGACTTAACTAAGATCCCATATCCATATGTTTGTAAATATTGCGCTCATTATTCGGTTTAGCCGGGAGAGGACCTTTGTGTCATATAACCCATTCTGAAGAATGATACGTCGTTATGCATAGCATTTGAAGACCGGATATTTTTGAAAACGAAAGGATAACCCGTCGATTGTCTCTGCACTGAGTCGCGCCAATATAGAAATTCCCTAAGTGATGGGAAGTCCGATCGGGATTGTGAATAACCGGATTGCAAGGGCTTCTTTGGAAGTGCCTTCGGTTCTGTTCGAACCCGGAACAGACTTGTATGGATGTGTGTCTGACATTACACTTTGAGATGTAAAACCAGTTTCTATCAAATACATTTTTGTTTGGTGGCGGAAAATTCATTCTCTTAGCTTAACACCCTTCTCTGAGACGTACGAGCTCAGAGGTTACGTAGTTGATGGTTACTAGTGATACATTCCCAAATTGTTAATGTGGCATACGAAGTGCTGCTGATCATTTGTTGATCAAAGCATGGCTTTGTGAAAAAGCATAGCTTTGTGGACGAGGCTGCATCAGGACCTCACAAACCGGAAATGGTCGAAAAAGGAAAGATGCGGCAAGGTTATGAGGGTCACGCCCTTTAGGGTATGTTATTTCCTTCTGGAAAAAGGTGGTATCATGGTATGGAGCCCAGATACTTAACCTATGTGGTTGCTGCAAACTCATTACTTAGTGATTGTTGCTTTGTGATTGAGGACCCTCGGATAAAGGTCGCAAACGACCGGGGGGTGGCATGTTCGTGTAGTAGTTACCTAGTTACAAAGGTAACCCGACCTTGTGTTGGTAGAGAGCTGGTTAAGTTCTTGGGACGTCTCTCCAGAGGCGTACCCATGTGGCAGTAGGAAGTTCCTTAGCCTGAACATTTGTTGGAAAATCCAAAGAAACAATACGCCCATGTACGGTTTTAGTTGTATAACCTGCCATGGAATGTGGCGGTAACCTGCTATTGAACATGGTAGCTATAGTAGGCATACAATAATGGTTGTATGCTGGCTAAGATTAATATTATACTTTCGAAAGGTTTTCTGCACTATGCACTAATAATAATATGAAATGACTTTTGCGTATCAAGCATGTTTGACTATCATAAGGAGAAATCTCCTCCAATTCTGCGTTTGCATTGTGTGTGTGGCGGGAGGCCTTATGGTAGTTTCATTTTCCAAAAAGCATTGCGGATTTCAAATTTAAATTCTTTTGATGTTTGTTTTAAAGATAAACTGTTTTATTTTCTCACACCAGTCCTATGACCGACCTGGAGTTTATTATTCCTTTCCTAAACTCTGTGTGCCCACAATTTTCCACACGGGCAGTCTAGAGTTTGGTTTTTCAGATAATCGAGTATTAGAAGTAGATTCGATATCTTTGAAGCTTTTGGATCTTGGCGATCACATTTGCTTCATTCTGGAGTTATCTAGTTTGCTTATTGCATCGTGATGATGGTTCGAGCTATCCTTAGTTTGGAGATGGAGTTGCAGTTGCATTATGGAGTTGGATTCTTTCGGAAATGTATTCTATTGAAGATATTATTTCCGCTGTGTCTTGTATCTCTGATAGTATTGTTATCTATTGTATCATTCTATAGTATTCGTTGTTGTATCAGATATTGTATATCAATGATATTATTCATTTTCTTCCGCTGTGTTGTTACACTTAATGTGTTATAAGCTCCGACGAGCCAGATTCGGCGTTTGAATCTGCGTCATTCAAGTACAAGTGAAGTACGGGTGCTGATTTTCGAAGGTCGAGTCAGGGTTTTCACATTTGGTATCAGAGCTGAAAGTTGAAACTTTATCTCAGGAGTATAACACATTAGGTAACTCATTAGAGATAGGGTGAAGTATACCCTAGAATGAGTATATCCCTAAGATATCCGTCCGAGTGCCTCAGTAAATTCTCTTGCTATCCACTGATAGTGAGTATGAGTGCAAGAACAGGACAGGATAGGGGACAGGGAAGTACCACTACAAATGGTCAATATCCTACGACAGTGGAAAAAACTTTCTTCTCAATCTCCTTTGATCCAGTTTCAAATTCTTTGATTACTTCGCGGCAGCTGCAAGGAGAAGCTTCAGTGCGGTGGTAGCCCTACGAATCGTATAGATAAGTTCTTGTTTCGTATTCTCCTTATCAGTTCTCTATTAGCTTTCCATTTTGACTTTAATAAATTTGAAATTTCAAATTGAAATTAATACAATTGATTAATAAAATATAAAGTTGAATTGGGTTGCATCGATTTCGATTAAAACCAAAATTTGAAATTCTATTGTAATTTCTTGTAAGGATCAAAGTCCGAAGAGAGACAAGTTATATATAATTTGGGGTGTTCCGACTTAAGTTTGGAATCCATACATAGTGTTTGAGAGTTATGGAAGATTAAATCCATTTATCTATCGTTTTGGGTCTCGATATATTCTATGAATGGTTAGTTATCCCTTTGAACTATCCAGTGCCTTGCATATTTCATAGATCTGGTGACAAGAGTTTGTTCTCATATTATTGGTGATATGCTGATTTGGTAAGCCAAATGCAGAATGGATATCTCAGTTCGATCTGATGAGTCGATTCTCTATCTTTCATGTGTTTTTTGTTATCTTCCCGTTTGGCAGATTTCAAGGACGAAATTTTCTTAAGGAGGGGAATCAATAACGATCTTGGTTTTTGAGTCAAATTTAATTTTGTAATTTATATAAAAATTTAGGATTAATTGTGAATTACTTGAGAATTAATTTAGAATTGAATTTTAAGCTGGAAATTCTAAAAATAAAATATGCTGTGAATTGAATTTTAGGTGTATTGAAATTCTCAAAATTAAATAAGATATATGTTCATTTAGTTATATAAATGAATTATAATTGGAAGTTTGATTTTGAAATTTCATAAATATATGGACAATGAATATTGTTGATTTTAAAATACTAAAATGAATATCTTGAAAAAAAATTGGATTTATTTTTGAATTTATATAGAAATTAAGTTTCAAAACATTTTCTTATTTTTAAGAAAATTTATATAAAGTATAAATTGCATCTGCATAAAGATTTAAAAATACATAGCACATATGTGAATATAGTTGATAAATAAATTGTATAATATATGTATTTGAAAGAATATTTTGAATTTAATATAATAAATTTTTAAAGGCCACTTAAAGTATAAATTTTAATATATATATATATATATATATGTATATGTATACATGTTTATTTATTAATGTATATAGATAAGTATTTACTTAAAAAGTATAATGGTTTTAATTTAGAAGTATAATAAACTAAGTTTAATTTAGTATTGGTAACAAAGATTAGAACATTTTCTTTTAAAAATATAGTTTGTAAATATAGAAGAAAATGTGTGAATATAAATATAAAAAAATGATTCTTAATATATGCAAAAGTATAAGTTTGTAAATATAATAACAAGAAGGTTTAAAACAAATTTTACAAAATAATTCAAAAAGGGGTTTTAAACATTAAATCTTCATAAGTGACATTTGTTAAGTAAAGAGATACATACATTCACAAGTGTAGATAATTTAAAACATGTACGAACAAGTGTCATATTTTAAATATTCTTTTCATTTTTGAATTTAAGAAACAAGGAAAAAATATATTATATTCTTTTCAATTTTGTTTCATGCATTCAAAAACAAAAAGAAAAAGAGAAAGGAAAAAAACTCAAATCTGAAAACAAAAACAAAAACAAAAACGAAGCATAGTTCAAAATCAAAAGCAAAACAAATAGTTTTCAAAGATTATTATCAACCTGGAAATCTGAATCCATCTCGAACCAGAAATTAAGCAGGCAGAGATCATCTCAGTATTAAATCAAAACAATGCAAAAGAAGTTAAAATCTAGAAATCAAAAATCTCAGCTTGGAAAATCTGAAATCAAATGCAAAGTTCAACTCAGTCTAAATCAGAGTTTCAGATCACAAAACAAGCTACAACCCAGAATGCAATTCAAAAAAAAAATCAAGTTGCAAATGCAAATTAAAAGCCTGGAGATAAGCCTGTAATCAAATAAAGATCAAACAACATGCAACAACAAGATGGCGGAGCAAATTTCCAGATTTTTCAAGCTCTGTTTTCTGCTTTCAAACCAAACTCAGGTGAGCAAACTCACTTATATTTGCCTATACTCTTTGATATGGTATTGATGCTTAAAGGATGATCTGGACTGTTGTTTTGATATGCCTGTATGTTTGAATGTATCAGTGCATGTCTGAATACACATGCATTCACACCTGTTCTGTTGTACACGGGTTCAAACACACCCAAATTTAACTCAAAACTCCATATACAATTAAATTTAAACCTTGACTTCTAAATGAAAAATGACTAAAATCAGGTAATATAAATTTTAAGATTTTTTTTGATAATGGTTGGGTATTAATCTCAAAATTTTATATGTTACAATAAAAATGGAAGCTTGGGTTAAAATCGATCAATTAATTTCTATCTTTGATTATATAATCTGAAATATGGAGCAAAATGATGAATTTTGAGGCAAATATCAAGATTTTTAGTTGAGTAATTTGTACAAACTCATGGGTTGAATGTGAAATGAGTTTCTATCAAACTGCGGCGATCACGTGGGTTGTTGGTAACGGGGTCGTGTCTAGAGGAAGTCGAGGTGTAGGAGAGTTTGGAAAAAATGGTGGAAATGGAAACCATGGGCTGTGGCATCGGCGATCGGTCGATTTGGGTTTTAAACCCTAAATGGGTCGAGCCTAGCAATCGAATCATGGCATCGTCTTTAGATGGTCGAGTGGCATGAAACTTGGGGGAAAGCAGCGTGGATGGTCGGGGAACGTGTGGCCGGAGTCTCTGGACTTCCGGTGGTCGACGACAATGAAGCGAGGGGAGTTTTGGTCGGAATTTTTGTTCCGGTTGCTCGAGTCATTCGATTTTGCTTAGGAGCTTGTGATCTTATTTTGATGATCGATATCGATTGCAACAGCGTTGGATGACATGCAGGAAAGTTCGTCAGAGGTCGGAGGCGACTCAGGTGATGGTGCACGTACACGTGCACGCGTTGGTGTCTGGGTGATGATGTGTGGTAGATGATGGAGTTGCCTCGAAGTTGACTTCGGGGAGCTAGGGTAACGGCTCGAGAATAAGTTTGGGAAATTTTCTGAACAAACCGGGTTTAATACTTAAACAAGATTTAGGTTTGAAAAAGTAAAGCATACGGGTTGGTTTGAGAAAAACTCAAAGTAAATGACAATGGTCTCGGGTAATACTCGAAGGGTTTCATAATTCCCAGTTTTAAAACTTTGGCAGTTTAAGTTAACTTGATTTTTAAAACTATTCTTTTTGACTTAATGATTGTGGTTAAGTGGAAATATGTAATTAAAGGTCTTAGAATGATTTTTTTTTAAATAATTAAGTTCAAGATATTTTTAACTTATATTTCTAAAGGAATTCATTTTAAAGTAAAAACAATTCAAGTTTTAAAAGTAAATTTTTAATAAGTTTTCTAAAAACAAGTTTCAAACTTGAATTTTAAATTCAAATATGTTTGAAAATAATTTAATGTGGTTTCGAAATAGATTTTAAAATTAGATTTCTGATAGTTTTCAAATGTAATTAATTGATGTGGTTAAATGGACAATCAAGTAATGATTCAGTTTTAAGTCTTGCGTAATTAAAGATTGTTTGATTTCTTAATAATAAAAGGCAAATTGATTGATTAAAGGTAATTAATTGTTTAAATGTGATTACTTAATTAAAAGTAATTAATTAATGATGAACATTGATTAATTAAGTGATTAAGGATAATTACTCGATGCAATTAATTTGTGATTTATTAATATAAGTGATTAGGGATAATCACTTATTATAATTAATTAAGGATAATTAATTAAAGTTAATTAACTTAATGATAATTGATTAAGGGTTAATTAATCAATGTAATTAAGGATAATTAATCAAAATGATTTGTAATTAATTAATATTAATTAACCAAGATTAGTGATATATTTATAAATAAACGATCTCATTTAAATTAATCAGATAATTAATTGGTCTTATGTATAGATGTTTGGATTCTATTGCATGATTGAATGGTTTGATATTCCTGAGATGTGATGCTTGGTGACATGAATTATTCTAATTTGTGCTATGATCTGTGATGTAATTTAATTATCTATGATGTAATTTATTATCTGCGATGTACTTATATTATTCATCCATGATCTGTAAATGAAGATAAGCGTTATAGATTATACCGCTTATCGATATTGCTGTGATTGAATCTGTAATGATTAACGATGTTGCACTATTGTGCAAAACCCCTGGACTACACCTTACACACACAAATATGGATTGCACGAAGAAATTGGTTAAGTCACAGATTTTTAATGATTTTAAAGATTGAATTTTTGAATCCAAAATAGTTTTGGAATTGGAATTGAAAGCTTTTGAAAATGAGTTTCAAAAATAAAACTTATTTTGAATAACTTGATTGAGTTTTGAAATTTAAATAATTTGTTTTAAATTTTAATTCAATATTTGAAATTGAATTCTATGATTTGGAAATTATGGTTTAAAAAGATTATACAAGTTATAAAGGTGTCTATATGGGTTTTTAACCATTTAAAAAGTATTCTTTTGGGAATTTAAATATAAACCCAAGTTTTATACTTGAATGGCTTTAACTTATGTAAATGAAATCAGTTTTTCCCAAAACGAAAAGCATTTGTTTCAAATAATAATAGCTTTCATAAAAAGAAAGGATTTCCAATTTGTATTGAAAGATTTCAAGTTTGAAATAAAACTGAAACAATTCTGAAAATTATGAATAAGTCTTTGTGAAAGATGGTCGAACCTTGTTTGGAAACTGAAAAGGGTGTTAAATGGTGTATCTTTTATACATAAAAGATTGAAATGGTTGTGGTTTTGGAAACTATGAATTAAATCTTTTGATTTAAAGCTTGGAGGAGTCAATCCGATTTGAAATGGAGTTGTTTTGAAAAGCCGTGAATTAATATTTGTGAAAGCTGGGTGAGCTTTATGAATTAAAATCTTTTTGTTTAAAAAGATTTGAAAATGGTTTGTTTAAACCATTTGAAGAAAGATTTTGGGTTTTAAGTTGTGACTTAACTAAGATCCCATATCCATATGTTTGTAAATATTGCGCTCATTATTCGGTTTAGCCGGAAGAGGACCTTTGTGTCATATAACCCATTCCGAATAATGATATGTTGTTATGGATAGCATTTGAAGACCGGTGGTGAAGACCGAGTATTTTCAAAAACGAAAGGATAACCCGTCGATTGTCTCTGCACCGAGTCGCGCCGGTATAGAGATTACCTAAGTGATGGGAAGTTCGATCGGGATTGTGAATAACCGGATTGCAAGGGCTTCTTTGGAAGTGCCTTCGGTTCTGTTCGAATCCGAAACAGACTTGTATGGATGTGTGTCTGACATTACACTTTGAGATGTAAAACCAGTTTCTATCAAATACCATTCTGTTTGGTGGCGGAGAATTCATTCTCTTAGCTTAACACCCTTCTCTGAGACGTACGAGCTCAGAGGTTATGTAATTGATGGTTACTAGTGATACATTTCCAAATTGGTAATGTGGCATACAAAGTGCTACTGATCATTTGTTGATCAAAGCATCACTTCGTGAAAAAGCGTAGCTTTGTGGGCGAGACTGCATCAGGACCTCACAAACCGAAAATGGTCGAAACAGGAAAGATATGGCAAGGTTATGAGGGTCGCGCCCTTTAGGGTATGTCATTCCCTTCTGGAAAAATGTGGTAACATGGTATGGAGCTCAGATACTTACTATGTGGTTGCTGCAATCACATTACTGTGTAATTGTTGCTTTGTGACTGAGGGCCCTCGGATAAAGGTCGCAAACGACCGGGGGGTGGCATATTCGTGTAGTAGTTACATAGTTACAGAGGTAACCCTGCCTTATATTGGCAGAGAGCTGGTTAAGTTCTCGAGACGTCCCTCTAGAGGCATACCCATGTGGCAGTAGGAAGTTCCTTAGCCTGACCATTTGTTGGGAAATCCAAAGAAACAGTACGCGCCCTGTACGGTTTTAGTTGTATAACCTGCCATGGAATGTGGCGGTAACCTGCTATTGAAATGGTAGCTATAGTAGGCATACAATAATGGTTGTATGCTGGCTAAGATTAATATTATACTTTCGAAAGGTTTTCTGCACTATGCACTAATAGTTGTATCAAATGACTTTTACGTATCAAGCATGTTTGACTATCATAAGGAGAAATCTCCTTCAATTCTGCATTTGCATTGTGTGTGTGACGGGAGGCCTTATGGTAGTTTCATTTTCCAAAAAGCATTGCAGATTTCAATTTTAAATTCTTTTGATGTTTGTTTTAAAGATAAACTGTTTTGTTTGCTCACACCAGTCCCATGACTGACCTGGAGTTTATTATTCCTTTCTTAAACTCTGGGTGCCTACAATTTTCCACACGAGCAGTCTAGAGTTTGGTTTATCAGATAATCGAGTAGTAGGAGTAGATTCGATATCTTTGAAGCTTTTGAATCTTGGTGATCACATTTGCTTCATTCTGGAGTTATCTAGTTTGCTTATTGCACCGTGATGATGGTTCGAGCTATCCTTAGTTTGGAGATGGAGTTGCAGTTGCATTATGGAGTTGGATTCTTTTGGAAATGTATTCTATTGAAGATATTCTTTCCGCTGTGTCTTGTATCTCTGATAGTATTGATATCTATTGTATCATTCTATTGTATTCATTGTTGTATCAGATATTGTATATCAATGATATTATTCATTTTCTTCCGCTGTGTTGTTATACTTAATGTGTTATAAGCTCTGGCGAGCCAGATTCGGCGTTTGAATCTGCGACAATTAAAGTACAAGTGAAGTACGGGTGCCGATTTTCGAAGGCCGAGTCAGGGTTTTCACATTTACTCATTTTAATTTTGTTTTTCACTTAAATCGGCTCGTTTTTACTTGATTTGGTGTGTTGTGTCAATTTTGGTGCAACACTTTAGATCTGCCAATTGATACTTTCGAACATGGATACTGCCATATTTGCATTCGCATCCAAAATCATTTTCAAATATAGTACATCCACATTTGTGAATGCAGATGGATATCGAAAATTTATCATCTCTGTTGGCTATTGGTAAATCTAATAACATAAGTATAAAAATTCAGGTTAACATAACTTTTTTCCCAGTCCCATTGATTATAAAAAATATAAGTAATAACTAAATATGTTGATAATAAATAGTTTTGAGCAGTAAATATGTGTTAAATGCATATAATATGAACTATTAACTTATTTAAATAATAAGTACATATTATTCATAATACTAAAATACACCTAATATAATCGATAACATTGACAAAAACCGAAGCATAATTTAGGATGCGGATGCCTTCATATCTGCTTCTATATCTATTTTTATGGATATAGGCTATTTATTCGTTTTTCAGATGCAAATATGGACGGAATTCAAATTTCGAGTATCTATCTTTATGCTTAAGCTTAACTCCAACATCACCCTTAGAATCCAACCTTAAGCCTCACTACCCACAAAAGCCATATCTTTAGCAACTCCTTCCTTTTTCCTTATTGTCCAACCCACTTAGGACCTCCTACAATACTTACTTTCGTTTCGAACCCACTTAGGCATCTTAGGAATAAAGTATAAGGGCTATATTAGATTTTAGGTTGATTTGAAGATGTATTAAGCTTTCTACACTTTTGGGATCAAGAGAATATTCGTGGACATCAAAGGTGAGTTGGCTTGTTTTTAAGTGTTATAAATGCCAAAGAGATGGATGAAAGTGTTTATATAGGTTCATTACAAGGAGAAAGTCTTGTCTTTTAGCCAGTCCCAGCCCTAAGTGGTTGGAGGCCCTAGGCTAAAAAAACTAAAGTCTGGTAAAGTAAGTTTGAAGAGTCCCCTAATATAAGCATAATAATGCAAGCCAAAATAATTAGCAAAGGCCAACTTGAACCCTAGTTGCCAACTCTAATTGCCTATGTATCATAATATAGCCAGTCCACCAAGCCAAACAACCTTTTAGTTGCTTAAAAATAACGTATTTTATATATATATATATATATATATATATATAATATTTACATTTTTAGGCCCTTAAAATCGAAGGCCCTAGGCGACGCCTAATATGCCTACATTGAGGGTCAAGCATGCTCTTAGCAAACACTTCAGTCTTCACCCCATGCTTATTTTCTCCTTATCTTAACCAAAAATCTACATTCGTTGAACCTTATCATTTTCGCATGTAACATTTTAATGTTATGGGCTTAACACATTCACATACATTAATTATTAACTACTTTTAGCGTACTGAGGTATTGATAGTGTATATTTTTGGTCGCATTATCGACATTAGTATCTGCAAAAATATTTCGAAATCGGGTTTATTCACATTAGTTTCATTTAATTATGTATGTATAAATGTTATGAAACTAGGGTCATTACAAATTTACTCATTTGATTAAAAAAGCATAATAAAGCATTAGTTTTTCATGAAGTACGTAGATCTTCTGATGTATAAATTATGGTTTTATCAAGAACACCCTTCCGCTTCAGTTTATTAAAACTTAAAAAAAATACCGCATGCATGACGCTTTATCAAAGGATGCTTCTCGAAAAGATGCTTGGCGAAAAGACACCCTATGAAAAAACATTTTGCATAATTAATTATGGAAAATGTTTAGCAAAAAGACATTTCATGGAAATATCATGCTTTAAAATGGTTAGAACAAATAGGTTTCTGTCCACGTAGATCAGCATTTCTAAATAATATTATTAGTTCTTATTAACTTAGAAGTATTATGAAGTATCTATTATACAAACATCATAGAAGAAAACAGAAAGGATGCAACTAAAAATTTAAGATACCTAACTTTCGATGCACCCCAAATGTCCTTTGAAGAATGCTTTCTACGATACATATCGAACGGCGTATCTGTCGTTGCATTTACAATAGTTTTAATGCCTCATTTCAAGGACCGCTTGCTGAATTAATAGAGTTTCTAGATTGTGGTTCTACATGTCTTGGTTTTGATCCTCGGGACACCACAATGAGTGTTCTTCATAAATTGAGTATCACTCTTATGATAAAAAAATAGTTTCATCATCTCCCGTAGTCTCTATAAGCTGGTTTTGGCGTTATCAAAAGATACGTTACTCTATGTCCCTCTAACAAGAAATGTAGTTTGTACTACAAGCACACAAATAAATTCATTGAATCTTTCCAATTTTGTAGCACTGATCGAAAACTACTTTAAGTTATGTTGTGCCATTGCTTCATGATATACTCTTAAGATCATTGGATGTTATTTATAGATTGGTGAAATGTTAACAACTCAAACTATTGCAGCAGGGGTGGAAGTGAAATTATAGAGTTTCCTGATGGAAGTGACGTTAGAGTTTGCTTCAAATCTCATTAGTGAATGGTTATTCCTTGTACCATTACCTAATTGTTTGCGCCAAAATCGGTCACAAACCCCAAAAGCCGTGAAAGCACCAATGTTTACACACAGATCCATAATATTCACACATAGATCTCAGATCAAGGTAATATAGAGAGTAAAAGTGAAGAAACAATAAAGTTCAAATGGAAGAAAGCAGGAAAGAACACAAGGTTTATAGTGGTTCGGCAATCCGCCCTATGTCCACTTTGAGTCAACTGCTTTTATAATGTAGTTACAATTACAAGCCTTTAATATCAATTGCAAAAATGGCAGAGTTCCTGTGTTAGAGCCCTAGCCAATCCCCTTTTTAGTTGCCATAGGACTCGTATTTATAGGTGTAGATTCGAAAATATCCGCCCAAAACCTGGAATAATTCTTCTCTTGCGCAAGTGGGCCCGCCAAACCAATTCAGAGCGACTTAGGATCGATGCATATTCACTTTGTATCGATCCAAGAGTGGTCCAATCAAGCTGAAATCGATAACGAAGGTTCTCGAGTGCATCATGAAGCTCCTCTCCAAATTTCGTAGCGTTTGGACTTGTAGAGTGAGAGTTATGATCGATGCAAGCTTGTGTTCACCGATTGGCTGTAGCATTTGTATCCATGAATTCATACATCCCTTCATATCCATCACAATCGCATCGATGATATGGCTCAGAAACCCAGGGGAGATCCACTTTTGATGCTGAGTTGACCGCTTCTTCATTCAAACACGTTTCCTTCGTATCGAACGAATTTTATGCTCTTCGTATCCATTGGACCATAGCCTTTCGCCTCCATGCTTCGTATCCATCCACCAGCGCCTGTGAGCTTATTCGTATCCATCAACTGTGCCTCTGTTCGCATCCATCAATCCAAGTCCATAGCCTTCGTATCGATCAAAGCTTTACCTCTTTGTATCCATCGGTTGCTCCCTTGTTCGTATCGATCCCAAGTTATGTCCCTTAGTATCGATCCAAACTTTGATCGATACGAAGTGGCCTTGCCGTAACCATTCAATCGATGTGTGCTGCATCGATACGAAGTCATCGATTTTAAGCATGTCGCTGTTTCCATCCCGATCGATAGGAAGTCATCGATTCAAACCCATGTGCTGCTACGTAATCGATATGAACAGTATTGATGCGAACCAATCTCCATGAATCTTGATCCATCCATATTTCGAGCATACGAACTCCGATTGACGTGAAATTTGAAACGTAGCCTCTCCTAGCCTTGTTCATCATTCCCAATCGATCTCGTCTTGATTGGAGCTCGGCCAAATTTTGACGACATCGATCAAAGCCTTATTTCCAATCGATATCCAATCCTGATATCCATCCTTTCCAGCCAATTTGTTGATATCACGGCCTCGACTAAAAAGTGGGATAACATTTGCCCCCCAAAACATGCCTTGTGGTATGAAGGTGTGTTTTGAAAAGCTCTGATTCCGACATCTGAATTCCATATTCCATCCATAGCCATACCATCTGATTCATAATCCAATCCATTACCAAGCTATCCTATTCGAGCGCCACAGCCATATCCTGATCCAAATCTGCGACTGCTTTGAGTCGATGTCCGATTCTAAGTCCAGTTACCAAATCTTTAGCCAATTTCATATCCATTTGAATCTGACAACCGAATTCTAATCCATCCATATCCAATAACCAAATCCAGGACGTCTCTGGGTCGATATCCAAACCTAGACAACTCCGGTCCATACCTAAATCTTTAACTGTTCATAGCCGATATCTGAATCTATAACCTTTTCGGGTTCTTGCCGAGCGTAGTTCGCACTCGACGACCTGTATTGATGAACACCTTGGTGTCTTTGGTTCAATGTCCCTGAACGCTGAGTAATACCATCGCTTAAGTCCTAAGTCGAATCCTGGTTGCTTCGGGACTTTGCCAAGCATAGTCCATACTCGATGACCTGAAATAGTAATCGATAAATATTATGGGGCGTAAGTCCTAGGCCGAATCTTGGTCTCTCCAGACCCTTGTCGAGCATAGTCCATACTCGACGACCTAAATAAGTCAATTTGCCATGTTCCGACAAAGAGACTTACCCCTTGCCAGGGATAATACATACCCGACGACCATGTACCAAAAATTGATCAAATCGAAAAATCGAAAACCCATACCAAAAATCCAAACCAATATCCAAACCAGAAAACAAGCATCCAAACTAAAGTCCAAAGCAGAAAGCAAACATAACCAGGAGTTCAAACCAAACTCCGAAACCAAACAAGAAAATAGAAAATGTCCAAACAAAAAAAGAAAAACAGATTTCACAAACTATAGTGTCATGATTCATCATCGTCTCAAAGCATGCCTGGGGGGTTATCTCCATCCCGGTACATGAGTAAGTGACTTGGCCGTTCGTTCAGAGTTTGCTACTTATTTCATATCATTCCTGTCAGTTGATAACCAATCGACCATCATTTCTGGACCTTGTGCCATTGTCATTTGAGGTAGATGGTAGCCTCACCTATTCCACCGCTGCATTCCGAGCTCCGACATATTGTCGCAACTGACTGCTCCTTACATTCTCCTCGATTATATCCTTTAGATGCCTGTAGCTGTTGGTATCATGTCCATCCAAATCAAGAAAGAGACGGTACCTTCCTAATGCCCTTTCACGTTCCAAGGGTTCTCTCCTTATCCTATGTAGGTGGAGAATTTCGTCTCTCTCCATCGCTTCCTAACTTTCCCCGATTCGTCATCCAACTTCCTCTTTCATTTATCTTTATCTTTACCCAAGCTTCCGCCGGATGGTTCTCCATCCTCGGCCGCATTCACTTCCTTCAACTTCATATCCGAACATGCATCCTCCTATCGAAGGAATCTCTCAACTTTGTGAAATAATTCCCTGAGATCCATTGGTGGGTCCCGTATCCATTGCACTTTAAAATCCGAATTATCTCTAACTCCTGACAGTGTTGCCATTAAAACCATTGATGGATCCAACCGATCCACCGAAGTAACCGCTGCATTGAACCGAGTTAAGAAAGTCCTGAACGATTATCTTATCCTTTGTTTTACCGATATTAACGTCATTACGTTCTTTGGCCTTATGATACGAACCTGAAACTGCTTCAGAAACCTGTCCACCAATTCTGTCCATGTCCTGATAGATCCCTCTTTCAACTGCCCAAACCACATAACAACTATATCCGTCAAGTATAGGGGGAAACATCGGGTCATAACTTCCTTTGATTCCCCAGCACTTCCATGTGTCTCGTGTCCTCATCAAGTGATCAGTAGAATTAGCCTGCCATTGTATACCTCCAGAGGAGGTAGCTTGAACTCTAGTGGGTTCCGAGCCATTCTGATGTCATGGGTAAACGGACTCCTGTTTACTCCTTCAGATCTTTGTTTGCCAAACCTCTGTGCATAGTTTGCCTGATAATCCCAGCCAATCCAGCGTTGTCCACCAAGGGTTGTCCTCTCGAGTCCCCGAGGGAATTTTGATACATACTCTTCATCACGTACTCTTGTCCTTCTGCCAGCATCTTGTTGTGTGGTGTCAACTAGAATTCCCCCATGAATCGGTCCATCGTTGCCAGGTGGTGTGCCCTCGAGCCTGGATCTGTCCAGATTAACAGTTATGTGCTGATTAGGGGCTGCACACTGTTGAGCTGATCCATTCGATTGCCTGTTGAGTCCTTTTTTTGCAACTCCGTGGATCTGAACTCCAACGGCTCCAGCTGTTCCTACCTGTCCAAACTTTCTAAGAAGGTTTTGCATCATTTTCTCTTGTCTTTTCAACAATTCTTCCCATAGAGATCCTATCATCATCTCCATTTCATCTCTGGTGATGAAAGCTGAGGTCTGATTTGCTTCTAAGGAAGCCTCCTGACTCCCTTCATGATAACTCCTTTCTGGTAATGTCTTTCTAGCTGATTGTCTAACCATGGTCCCTTTTAGATCTGATCCTTCAGCTTTCCAAATCCGAACTCTGAGTCCGGTATAGTGGGTGCTAGTCTTCTCGGTGAAAGCACCAAAATGTTTGCGCAAAAATCGGTCATAAACCCCAAATGCCGTGAAAGCACCAGTGTTTACACACAAATCCACAATATTCACACACAGATCTCAGATCTAGAGAGTAAAAGTGAAGAAAAAATAAAGTTCAAATGGAAGAAAGAAGGAAAGAACACAAGGTTTATAGTGGTTCGGCAATCTGGCCTACGTCTACTTTGAATCAATCCTTTTTATTGCTTTTATACTGTAGTTACAATTACAAGCCTTTAATATCAATTGGAAAAATGGCAGAGTTCTCGCGTTAGATCCCCAACCGATCCCCTTTTCAGTTTCTATATGACTCCTATTTGTAGGCGTAGATCCGAAAATTTCCCCCCAAAACCAAGAATACCTCTTCTCTTGTGCAAGTGAGCCTACCAGACTGATCGAGAGCGATTTGGGATCGATGCGTGTTCACTTCGTATCGATCCAAGAGTGGTCCAATCGAGGTGAAATCGATAACGAAGGTTCTCGAGTGCATCAGGAAGCTCCTCTCCAAATTTCGCAGCGTTTGGACTTGTAGACCGAAAGTTATGATCGATGCAAGCTTATGTTCGTCGGTTGGTTGTCGCATTCGTATCAATGAATACGTCTCCATCCCTTTATATCCATCACAATTGCATCGATGGACGTGGCTTGGAAACCCAAGGGAGATCCACTTTTGATGCCGAGTTAACCGCTTCTTCATTCAAACACGTTTCCTTCATATCGATCGAATGCTATGCTCTTCGTATCCATCAGATTATAGCTTTTCGCCTCCATGCTTCGTATCCATCCACCAGCTCCTGTGGGCTTATTCGTATCCATCAAATGTGCCTATGTTCTCATCCATCGATCCAAGTCCATAGCCTTCGTATCGATCAAAGCTTTACCTCTTCGTATCCATCGGTTGCTCCCTTGTTCGTATCGATACCAAGTTATGTCCCTTCGTATCAATCCAAACTTTGATCGATACGAAGTGTGCCTTGCCGTAACCATTCAATCGATGTGTGCTGCATCGATACGAAGTCATTGATTCGAAGCATGCCGCCATTTCCATCCCGATCGATACGAAGTCATCGATTTGAACCCATGAGCTGCCATGTGATCGATACGAACGATATCGATACAAACCAATTTCTATGAATCTTGATCCATCCATATTTCGAGTATACGAACTCCGATTGACCAGAAATTTGAAATGTAGCCTCTTCTAGCCTTGTTCATCATTCCCAATCGATCCGTCTTGATTGGAGCTCGGTCAAATTTTGACGACATCGATCATAGCCTTATTTCCAATCGATCTCTAATCCTAATATCCATCCTTTCCAGCCAATTTATTGATATCCCGGCCTTGAACAAAAAGTGGGATAACACTAATCAAACAAGTATGTGCATATGGCTATGGAAATTTCGTCTCTATGATAGATTATGAAACTGAACCTACTTAATTGATTATGTTCCCACAAACTAAGTTAATTCATATCTATCCTTTGAATGCAAGTATAAGAGTTTGAGAGTTCATAATTTGCACTACTTAGAAACCCAAATTGTTACTAGATAACGTAAGAGTTTTGAACGCAAAGTTAATAAGGAATAGGGTTGTAAAAATCGCAAGACGGTAAGTATGGATTAGTGATTAATTGAGAGCTAGAACTTTTTTGATACGTCGTGGATGGTGAATAAAATAATAGCATTTAGGTTAGTATTAATTGATCTAAATTGAAGATTTGGGGCAGCAAGATCATTTAAATCTAGAACATGCTTAAATATGGCATAAAGCTTCCAAATAATGCATATTAGTACTTAAATACGTATTTAGATTCTTAAATAAGACGGTTAGTCTTGCCTAGGCGTATCTAGGTGAATGACTATGCAATAAGCCTCCTCTAGCGTCTAGACGGAGGTCTAGAAGGGCTTTTACGACGAAGACAAGGAACATGTGGAGAAGTTTTACAAATTTTTATGTGTTTTAACTTATGTCGGGATAAAGTGTGTGTATAAGCTTAATATACAAGCAGCATGAGTATGCACGCAAGGAGGTGCAGCTACTTTGCATGATCATTGAGTGCCAACAGTTGCTTTTTTGGCTGTCAATGGATACTATTTTTAGTATATCATCTTCAATTGTCAAAACTTGAGTGTTGTAACCAAACGGACACGACTGCTGTAAAGAATGAACAGATATGACCCTATTCAAAACATGTTTCCTCCTTGATAAAAAAAGGCCAAAATGTACCAACACTTCAATAATTTTTCTTATAATTATAACATAATACATGTATGATCTTTTGTTCCATAGAATATGGAACTATTCATCTTCTTCTTTTAACTCTCTTCTATTTCTTCAAATCAAAACAAGTAAACCCTATCTATAACAATTTACAGACTCATGGCTCATTAATATCATGGAAGTAATGCCTAAGTTTTTATGGTTATCAGTATAATTATGAATTAATCTCAGAATTACGGATGAGAAATTAACATTCTTGAGATGCAACTCAAATCATATTAATGAATTAATTTTATTTCATAAATCATAGGTAACTGTGAACAATGATAAAGGTACAAAATCTAACAGTTCCAATATAGTTGTTTCCAATTTCAGTAAAAAAATTGCTTTATACGGAACTAGTGGGCCATCAAAATTGGAGAAAAGTTGCATACAAATCTTTATGCGTAAAATTATCAATTATTTGGTAGATTGAATACATTAACCGATTTTTTTTTAGTTCAAAATTTAATCAAACATGGTCCCTAAATTGACACTGAAATGAATTTTTGGTCCTTTTTAAGAAGTTGCCCAAAAGTACCACTACAAGAGCGTTTTTCTACTCAATAAGTTAACTTCGATTAGATCTCACATAACCTAAACAATCAAAACTCATGCAAATAAAAAACTGAACCTACCTCAATAAAGGGAGATAAAAGTTATAGGGAAAGTTATAAGAACAAATACATTCATCAGTTACAGAGATTATCTTGAAGCAAAATATATGAAAGAAAATAAACAAGCATGTAAAACATTTACCAATTAAAAACTAGTGCAATGACAATCTCAATAAGGTAATAATATCCCATCTATGGGACTGGTTAATGGCAATGGAAACAGTTTAACACCCAAGGAGCTAGAAGTTGTTGCAGCTTCTTTTCTTTATTGCATATAGAAAGCAAATAGATAAGTGCCTACTAATTGTTTAATGTTACAAGTTGTTCTCTTTATTCTTGCCCACATATAAATGGATAATATATGAAATCTCACCATCACAAGTATTTATTCTATCCACTTCACACCATAGCAATATCACCACGAAATACATGAAGATGTAAATATATAGATAATCATCATATCCTAAATAAGTGGCACAACTTTTGAGGTCCCATTTCTACTAGTGCAAGGTGTATATGCAGGTTTAAAAGAGGAATGTATATTTACGCACACAAAATGATCAAGAAGCCATATGAATAGATGATTCCATTAACAGTCTAAATCTTTAGTTTTAGCAAATGAGGTTTCAGAAAACCAATACTTCATACATAAGGATATAGACAAATAAAAGGGAATACAATAGCAAGGCTTACACAAATATCACGGAGCAGAATGATAGCAATCTTAAGGTAATTATGCATATGAATATAATGATAGAAGTCTTTAGGAAATATGAACCTTTGAAAATACATCTGAACAGAGAAGGAAGTTCAAGTAGGGGATTAAATTTCTTCTATGACTTTTAGGCACCTGAGTAAAAATAAACAAATAATAGTTATAGATGTTACTACACAAGATTAGTGCTACATTAAACCAGGTAATCAAGAGCATATTTAGAAAAAACATACTACGAGAAAAAATATAGCCAGGAACCCATATAAAAATAAAAAATAAAATAAAAATAAAAATAAAACCTTTATCCTAGCTCCCCACACACATATACACACATGTATACATATATAAATACATACATATATGTAACTCGTTTCTTACTTGTGCAATTCTAATTGCATATGTAGGAATAAGCTGTCAAATTAACTAGCCAACTGAACAATGGTTTCACATCTTCCATCTTTTTACTTTAACAAAAAACCCAATTTTCTTCAATTTCAAAAACTCTTTCGAACTTCAAATGTATGTCATAATCAAAAATTTCGTGAAACAAGAGTAGTTTTAGTTGAAGAGTTCCAAGAGACGTAACATTTTCTTTTCAAATGAAGGCATTGAGTTCAAAACTTGAATTTAGGGTTTGTCCCAAAATAATATTTTGTTGATTCAAAGTAAATAAATTTGTTAAAAATAGTTATAATTATGTTATGGTTATTGTTTTTACAAGTAGAATTTCTTAATGTATGAAAATTTCTTTGATTTTATGAGTAATGCCAACCGCTCAAATTACATATTATTATGATGGATAATAATTGGTTAACAAATATGATGAACCTGGATATATTGGTGCTAAATGTGACGATCCACATTTTGTAAGGTTTAAATCGACAATAATCCATACATGTCCGATTTAAACAATCCGAAACATAGATAATCAATGAGATTAATTAAGAAAAATAAGGAAAGAAGAAGAAACCAAACATATAATCTCACAGCGGAATGATAAAATATAATAATCAAATAAACAGAGTAATAAAATTTTTTGCTATTCATTTGATTAAAATCTATACACATTTATTAGAGTTATATATACATCAGCGATAAATAGTCAATACAGCAGAATAACATGATGCAGGGGAAAAAAGTAAATATACCAAATCTTCGTCTCCGTCCTCCAGAGAATAATATTCAATACATTGAAAAAATCAGGACCGACCCGAGCATAATAAAAAAACAAAACACTTGAGTCAGGTCTAAATTACGCTTATGTAAGTCAAATCAATAACACTAAATATGAGTGTAATAACTTAAAAGATGTTACGGGATTTTCCATCTTCTAAGGATCCGTTAAACTATTTATATATAACAGTATACGCTACAATAGATAATGTATGCCGGTAAAATAAACATCAAAATAGCATTAAGGCTTTACATTGATCCATCTTAACACATTTGTACAGTTCTAAACCAAAGTCGTAATGGGCTCGTATATGGATAAATATGACAAGGCACATGAGGCAATGACCAATGCAGAATTCTACCAGTTTACCCTTTCTGGCTGGTTGTAACCCATCTGTGGCCGACCGCAACAATCAATCCAACCTACAAAAGGTGCACCCATCGAATACGAAATCATAATAGTAATACAAGGATCAACGTCGCTAGAGTTAACAAACTTCAATGGCCAGACATAGGATCCTATTTTAGTCATTTTAATTATGACACGAGTGCCAAGGCTATCCATCATCGTTCTCTTACTTCATTTCAGTAAACGTCGCCAATTCAACTACTACATTCTGGATATCATCTACCGCGTACAGGGTTGTCAAAGTGGTTACAATATTGACAGAGAGTATGCCAATAAGAGGCCCCGGTCTCTTTAACAATCAAACGTCGTTTGACACACCGGTTGATTCTTTTATATTTTGAAAACATCAAAATATCATATTTGCTTCAAAATGAAATCCATTTATCATATTCGCTTCAAAAAAAACCATATTTTTATTTCAAATGTTAATTTAACCCGATATAACGATTTCACTTCAAAACTTGATTCGAATTACAGTTTTGGTTATAATTCACTTTAACTCAATTTGCATTTAAATTCAAGATTTAAATATAAACATTCCACCATTTTGATCATTTTGAATTTTTAGAAAATAGTTTAATAGTTTTAAAATAATTAAATAGTTAAAATAGTTTAATAGAAAATAGTTTGAGCACTAAAAATAGTTTATATAGTAAAATAGTTTGGAAAATCAAAATAATTTGAATATTTAAATAATAGAGATTTTAAACAGAATATTAAAATAATTTATTTAAAAATAGTTCGAAGTCAAACCGATCCAATTTCTAATTTCCCAATTCAAATCAATTCCAATTTCCATTTCGATTTAATCGATTCAATTCCAATTTCAAGTCGAATTTTACTTAGATTCCAAATTTATTTCAGTTTGAATTTGAAATAAATTTCAATTCCAATTCCAAATTAATTTAAATTCCAATTCCAAATTAATTTCAACTCCAATTTCAAATTCAAACCATTCTGATTTATATTAATTCCGAGTTCGATTTTTCAAAATATCGATTCAAAACACTTAAATCAAATTTCCCTTCAATCTCCAATTTAAAAATCCAAATCTTCAAATATAATTAAATTCCGAGCTCAATTTCGAAATATCGTTTTATATCACTTTTACTTCGAAATATCTAAAGTTCGAATAAAAGTCCAATCTTTTAAAACAAAACAGTTTATGAAATTCACGTCATATTTCTATTATAACTTACTTTGATTATTTAAACAATTTCGTTTTAAATTTAAATTTCAACCTTTTAAGTTCCAATTCGAATATAACTTGATTTCCATAAATTCGATTTTTATTTCTTAAAACCAAATCATTTAAATAATTTCAAATCAAAATTTTAAAGTCACTTAATTTAACCAATCCGATGTCCATATATAATTCTCTATCCTATGGCCAAGTGAAGCAATTATTTCAATTTAATTTCAGGGATGGATATATATCATTTTAATCCAAAATAAATGCTATAGGTATATATCATTTCAACATATTTCTTAATTTATTCGAAATAATTCAATTTACAGTTTTATATATTATAAACAATATACATGATGATAACATGATATATCAAAACAAATAAACACCCAAAATATCAACCAATAGCATCTATTACAGCCAATCATCCAACAGTCAGTAAAATTCTCGATAATTTCATAATTATCAATTTTGGGTATTTCACGGAAAATTAAATTCTAATTCAATTTAACTGTCAATTCAAATTCTATCAATTTTTTTCAGATGTCAATTTAAATGTCCGTTAAACTTATCAAATTACAATCAATAAATTTCAAATCACTTCACGATATAATTTAACTAACATAAAATTATTTCAGTCAATTGTAAGTGTATAAACACCCACCTTCTGCTTGCAACTGTAAATATTTTTAGCTTCAAACAAATTCCAGTTCCATTCCAAGTCGAAGACAACTTCGATATGATCCCAACGTAATTTGATACGATTTTATTAATTAACGATTAAATAAAAACTTAACTACTTATTTAAGAAAATCAATCAGAGCTTTACCTAATCCCCTTCTCCTAGGCACGAAGTCGTGACCTAGCCTTCCTCCTTCATCCATTTGTTTTTTTTCATAATAAACCGCAGCCGACTTCCACTCTATTGCCGCGTCCAGCACCATGGCACGCCACCGCCAATCATCACCATAGCCTCACCAGCCATCGCGCCACGCTCCACTACATCCAAACGACGCCGCTGTCCTAACATCGCGCGTGAACCGTGCTTGAGCACCATCATCGATCTCGCGCTCCTCAATCTCGACTAGCAATTCGCCTACGCGCCTCCGCCTCGACCTGACACCATTGCATGCTCTCGATTGCAGCCGAGCCCTTAAAAACACGATCGATTCTTTTTTCTCTTTTTTTGTATTCGAACGATCGGCAGTTTTTGTTTATTCACTCGATTTGAATCTGAAATAGGAGAAAGGAAAGGGTAGAGGGACACAGATATATGCGGCCACGTATGAGAGTTTTGAATTATTTTAATTGAATGCAAATGATATAACGTAGTGTCGAAGTCTAATTCGACTGCACGCAAAAGATAGACTTTCAAATTGAATTATTTTAATTGAATTCTGAAATTAATTTATATGCATTTCAAGCTCGTATGGCTAAACGACAAGTCCGATTGCTACGAAACTTGAAATTCTATAATAATTCACTATTACGGATCCGATAAAACAGGTTTCGTCGAAATCCAAGATAGCGGTCAAAATGGTTATTTTTACTTGTTAATTTAAAATATAAAATTTCAATTTTTAATTATTCACATTTAAATCCAATTTTAAATGTTAATCATCTTCATTCATATTTGAATAAGATTTAAATCAATTTTCGATATCTTTTTCAATCATCTTAAATCCAGAATTAAATTATTCAAATAATTTCCAATATTAAATTTTAAACAATTTAATTATCCAATAAACCAATATTAATAAATCATTAAATTTTATTTCTGTCCATATTTATCCAATAATTACACTAAATTTAATAATTTAAAATAGCCAAAAATATGGGTCGTTACATACCCCCCCACTCAAAACTTTTCGTCCTCGAAAAGGCGTTAAGTACGGAATTTAACATTTGATATATTTTCTCAAAATAATTAACTTATAACATAAACATCTTGTTTGCAAAACTATTACTTCACTTCTACTACGTTATTCCGATATCGATTTTAAGGAAAATATAATTTATATATAAAACAAGTTATAAATTTTTTTAAAACTTCAAAAAATTTCTATTTCCTCGATTTATGGAAAATTTCGACGGAGTCTCCTTTGCACGGCCTGATTGAAAATTTTTACAGTATAATATATAACGCAAATGTACCAAATAGATATCAAATATACTATAACATCCTGATATTTTCAACCATTCGCATCCACACATGTCGGAATTGCATTGCTCAAAATACCAGATTGTTAATTTAAATTTGGCAAAACTTAGCATATATATAGTAAATAAATAAATCAAAGAATCACAGACACAGAGTAATATAATAATGATGCAGCAGAAATAAAAGAATAGTAGTTCATAAAGCTACTATATATATAACAGGGTTAAATAAGATATAACAGAAGTCTCAAATACAATAGTCAAATATAAAATCTGAATATATAACTGGAGTCAACTGATTAACTAAAAGTTGAAAAGATGTAGATGGATCTCCAAGCGAAGCTCTAACTCCAAAGGTGGGTCTCGAATACTGGTACACTCAGTTTGACCCGAGCGTAAAGCAAAACACAAAACACTCGAGTCAAGATTGACATTCTTATATCAATAAATCCAACTCAAGTGAAATAACAACTGAAATACAAGTAACTCAAAGAATGTTTGGGATAACCATCCTCTAAGGATCCGTTAATCTATCTACTATGTAGTAATATACGCTATTATAATAATGTCTAAAGTAAAGTAAACTATTAAAACAGCGTTAAGGCGTTACCCATATCCCCCTTAACACATTTTATATATTCCCATAGTCTATATAGTACCGTAATCTGCCTCATACTGAGCGTCGTCAGAGGGCACTCCATAGGTATGGTATAAAACAAAATCCTAGTGATCTCGATAGGGTAGGTGACACGGCACAACAAGGCAATGTCAGGGTACATATACCAATTATGCATCCGGGCTGGTGGTAACGCATAACAGCCACTACCGCCCACCTCAGAACACAGTCCCAAATCAAAAAAAACAAGTGTGGCCACCAAATCAATCACAAAGTCAGAATATAGTATCAGAGGAATGTGTCCGATCGGTGGAGCTATTCACTTGGCCCGAGAATCACTCCTGTTTTAGCCACCTTATGCCAACTCATGAGAGTCGGGTCCACGTATATACCTCTATAGAACGTTGTCACCATCCTACTTCATTTTGGAATCTCCACTGCGTACACGGTTGATAAAGCGGTTTTCGGTATTGGCAGAGAGTATTACCATATCCGATCCCGGTTTCTTTAACAACCAATCGTTATTATAACACCGCGGTCCTTCAAAATAGTTTATACTTCTAAACCAAAATATCATTGCCATCTCAAAACCATATCAATACGATATCATTTCCATTTCAAATATATCCATTTCCAAAATCATAGCACTTTCAAAGTTAAAACACTTTTGAAACCAAACAATTGAAATTATATGATTTTCAAAACATAATACTTTGAAATTTATAACTTCGAAAACATAACTTTCACTACTTAAAATGTTTAGATATTAATAATAATATATATAATAAAATAGTTTAGAAAGTAACATAGTTTATATAAAAAAGTTATAAGTTAAAATAGTTTATATTAAAATAGTTAGTATATTAAAATAGTTTATATGAAAAAATAGTTTATATTAAAAATGATATATAATAAAATAGTTTATATTAAAAATAGTTTATATTAAAAATAATTTATATGGTAAAATATAAAATAATTTTAAATATAATTTAAAAATACTTTATATAATAAAATAGTTTTCTCAAATTTCAAAAATCGATTCCAAATCAACTCGATTTCCGAAATTCAAATTAAACCAAATCTCAAATCATTAATTTCAATTCAATTCAGTTTCCCAATAAACAATTTCAAATTATGTCAGTTTCAAAAACATATTTGAACCATAAAATATATCGTTTCAATTTCAATATATTTCAAAGCTTTAAGTATTCAACATTTTCAAAACTATATTTGATAATTTCATATATATATATATACATATATATCAAATTCAGTTTACTATTATTTATTTTGAAATATGAACTTAATCATTCAAATAACATTTAAATAAAACTTCAAATTTCAAATTTAAATAAAACTAAATATACCATTTCAATTTATGTAAATTTTAAATATTCACTTAAATCACTTTTAATTAAAAATCAAGTTATAAAATCATATCTTTAAAATCACAAATTTTTTAAATTTCAAATCAAACTTATTTGAGTATAATTCTTAAATAAATTCAATTTCAAAACCTGGGAAACCTTTTCCATATATATATATATATATATATATATATATAATATCTTAAAATCAATATTTATTAAACCATATATTTCTTTCCAAAACCATAGAAATCATTTTCAAAATATTTATATATAGACCAACGGCGTCTGTATATAATTTTATATCTTATGGTCAAGTGATACAGATATTTATTGTTTCAATCCATAATTTAAATAAATATATATATATATATATATATATGGGTATATATCATTTCAACTTGTAATCCCAAATTAAATTCAAATGAAAATCGCTTGGGTCTATCATTTCAACCCATAACGCTTTTCTCCTATTCTACAGATCGTTCGGGTATGTATCATTTCAACTCATAGGGAATTCTATACTAACAGGGAACTTGCAGAGCGATAATAGATATGATAATAATATAACATGCATATATCATCAATATAAATGATAGATAATGATGTCAGATGTCACAGGTGAACAGATATAGATGACAGCATATATATAGCAATGTAAATAACTAACAGCAGCATATTTCAATTGTCGTTTCAATTGAAATAAAATTTAATAAATATAAGAACGTTAATCATGAGTGATTGCTCACCTTTCGATGCTAGAGATGAACGGGAGCGAGATGAGTTACAAATCAAAGCATAAATTTCCATAGCAAAGCTAGATTGGCACAAATTTGACGAGCCAAGCTAATAACAGGGATCGATGAGACAAATCAAAATCAGTTTTGATATAAACTAAAAATGTATATAACATATAAATTATATATATATATATATACAAAAATCATATTCTAATTTCAAACACACATTAAATTAAATATAGACACACACACGCATGCGTTTCAAAAATCATTGTTTAATTTAAAACATATATTTAAAATAAGATATATATACCAAATCACTAATTTAACTTTAATGAAAACAAAACAAAATCTATATTGTTGAATATGCGATTATATGATTTTTGTTTGATGATAATAAACATATATATATATATATATATATTCATGTAAATATATTTGTTAATGTACTATTTTATTTTTCGTAGATTAAATAAATACTTGCTGAATAAAAATAAATAACACAAGAATTTGAATTCAAACAGAATTTTATTCAAACAAATATTTATTACAATTTTGAATAGTACAAATTAAAGCTCTCACTCTACATACACAATTTTGATTACAATATAAATTCAGTTATATCACAATCTTTCATTTACAAATGTCCTCACTACATATCGCTCATTCACTCATAATTTATCTTCAACTTCATTCCAAATTGAATCCAGCATCTGAGCAATCTGCAAAAATAAATATTGATGCAGTAAAATTGAAAAGGAAATATTTTTGCAGTATAAAATAAAATGTGATTTTGAAAATAATATTTTCCTCAGTTATTTGGGTTGTTCGTCATCATTTAATTTTGAATCCATCATACACGAATAGCTTGTGACATACACAGTGTATCACTGTATATGCCACATGACCATGCACACCGAAATATACACTTGATTGATTTACAGGGACAGGTGAGCACAGGTCAAACTCAAAATACCGGATTCAACTCAAGTGCAATAAAATAATGTCACAACTTTTAGCACAAGGTCAAATCCGAGCTACAAGCTGGAGTCAACTTAGGTGCAATTCAAAAATCAATCCAAATGCAATAAAATGGTAGGGAGCAACATATCATAGATAGTAAACATGCCCAGACTCAAGTCAACATGAAACAAGATCAAGTCCAACTACCAACTGTCAAGCTACAACATGGCAAAAATGCACAGATCACACTCGAGTACACATACTCGAAGCATAGTGGCTTAACAACATCAAAATACACAAGCAAGGCTACTTCATAGTACAGCAGCAATATCAGTGCAATAATGACATTAAATTCAAGCACCAGACTCGATCGCACTCAAAAAAATGTACATAAGTGAATGTAAACTGCAAACTGCACATGAACTACATGGCATGAACAATGCAACTGATCATAGAGTATGCAACCCGACTCAAAGCAGTGCAGTGATATGCACAGTGCATAGAAGACTCAAACACAGCAGAAAGCTGAATGGCTATCAAGTGAACAAATAAACAGTGCATATCGACTGAAAGCAAACACACATAGTCTGAAACTCCAAGACAGTTAGTCAATTACAAATGAACATCATACATTTGACCACAAGTACACATGAATGCAACAACAAACTCAGTGATGCTCAAAGCCACAACAATGAAGACTACAGCAAAAACAGAGTCAACACAAAGGCTACAGGTCCGAAACCACAATCCAGTGCAATGCAATATGAACCAGACATAACACTAACCAGCTCTCAAGTCCGGATGACACGAAGTATGAAAACAATAAACCAGTAAAATGTGAACTAGCTTGAATGAATCAAGTGCAGACCATACATATATACAAAAACAGATCATAACAACAGCGGGTCTAAAAAGCTCAAAGTCAAGATATTCATGAAATCAGAAACTCAAATATGTACAAGTGACAATATACAATGAACCGGAGTTCAAATACAATGAGATCAAAAAAACCAATGACCAAATTCAAACAGTACACACACATATGAAGATAGCGTAGTCAAGGCAACATGAAGTGAAACCCGACCACAAAGTCAAGCATGCTACAGGTATGAACAGAGAATACTTGCAACAGTGGTGATGCAATGCAAACAACATGAATGTGACAGGCATGAACACAGGAATACATGTATGCAGCAGAGTCAAATCAAAGCCGTAATTAACAAGTAAACAACTGCAGTTCAAAGTAATGACGAAGTCACCTGCAGTTCTAATTCAAATGACCAAAGTCATGGAATCGCATAAACAAATTCTAAGTGACTGAAGTCAAAGTACCTAAGAACTCAAAGCCGTGGCAATCAATAAATCAGTGCCGAAGTCAACATTGAACCAAGTTAGTATGTTAAACAAGTCAGAGACGTGGTGGTAAAGAAACAAGCAAAGTCAAAATCGAAGCCGTGTTAACCAAGCCAGAAATATACGTTTGAAAATGTCAGAAATCGTCACAATCATCAATACAAAATCGAATGGCCAAAGATGAATTCAAACCGAAAGCAAACATCGAACTCGATCAAATAGAAGCAGTAGTGAACAACTCAAAGAAATAGTCGATCGACAAAGCAATGACCTAATTCATCATTCGATCGAGCACCTATTATTGGCAGCGTCTAATTCGTAACCCTAATTTGGAACAAAGGGAACGAAGCCCTAATTTGCAAAGACAAGAACAAAGCCGCCATTAACAAAAAGGGAACGGGCCAAATAATATAAAAGGGGTCGGCTATTTTATTTAAGTTTATAAGGGCTTTTTGTTTTAAAATTGGGGTTGTTTTATTTTCAATTGATTTAAATTTGTATTTCAATTTTAAACCGTTGTAATTTCTAGTCGTGTGACTAGGGGACAAACTACGTGGCGTAGTTTGAGAATTCGCAACTCAGTGGCTGAGTTGTGGCAGGGTTTTGAGCGTAGAGTTAGGTTAGTCAGTAGCGGGTGTCGCGAGTTTACGTGTGTAAACGTGTGACTACTTAATTTCTAGTAGAAACCTTGGGGGCAGCACCTAGGCAGGGTTTAGCCGAAGTTGGGTAAATTCTGTGTCATTCTATTTCTGCATTTATTATTCTTCTATTATCTGTGCTGCTGCTATTCTGTGATCTGTTAAGCTTCCGCAATTAACTTTTATAATTGATAGCATCACCCTATTCACGCCCCTCTAGGGTGAAATCGATCCTCAAGTGGTATCAGAGCTAGGAATAGAAGTCAACTTTTGTTTTAAAAAATTCGTTTTTTCAAAAACCAATTTTTGTTTTAAAAATTTGAAATTCTAAAATGGCTTCTTTTAGTAATGCTTTTGCTGAGGGTCAGTCTATAGTTAGACCACCAATGTTCAATGGTGAATATGCTTACTGGAAATATAGGATGGAAATTTTTCTGAAAACCATTGACGCTTGGAATATTGTTGATACAGGTTATAGATAAACCAAAGGAACAACGGGAAGAACTAGAAAATAAATTACAAAATAATAATGCTGAAGCTATGAATTCTATTATCTGTTCATTGGATCAATTTAAATTTAATCGTGTCTCACATTGTCTAACTGCGTAGGAAATATGGCACACACTAGAAGTGACTCACGAAGGAACATCTCAAGTCAAAGAATCTCGCCTTGCCACGCTAAGCAGCGAATACGAGAACTTCACAATGGCGAAGAAAGAAAATGTCAAAGAGATGTATTGACGTCTTTCCAATATCGTATATAAATCAAAAGCTCTCAGAAAATCATATACAGAGTTGGAGATAGTCCGAAAAATCCTCAAAGTCCTTCCACGAAAATTTGAAGCAAAAGTGACTGCATTCAAGAATCGAAAGATTTAAAACAAATGAAAGTTGAAGAACTCATCGGAAATCTCACCACTTATGAGCTGGAAATGAAATTCAAGGAAGAGCGTGAAGGAAGAGACACTCGAAAGAAATCAATAGCTCTTAAAGGAACAACAGAAAGTGATGGTGGTGGTGATGATGATGCATCAGCAGAATTAGAGCTATTAATAAAGAAATTCAAAAGGTGGAATTACAAATACGGAAATCCAGCTCGAATTCAAAATGTGAAAAGCAGAATAGCCAAAGCACTAGACTACTCTGAAGAACAGAAGATCATCTGTCATTAGTGCAACCAAAATCGACGCGACTTTAAAAAGAATTCAAAAAGGAAAAGTTTTGCAGCCACGTGGAATACAAGTGATGAAGATAATCAAAGTACTAGCAGTGAGAGTGAGAAAGCAGATATATGCCTTCAAGGGAATATAAATGATAGCGACGATGACGAGCCAAGCGAGGTATTAAAACTCACTCACTTAGAATTACTTATATATTTAAATGGCTGTTTTGAACGACTTAGGGAGAAGTATGCCAAACTTGAATCACAAAAAGATACTTTGATAGAATTAAATGAACAACTTGACCAATTAGTTAAAAACTATCAAAGTAGGATCCCTAAGTGTGATAAGTGTCCAACATTCGAAGAAGAAATTAAAAAATCAAAAATTAATATAGAATCACTTGAAAATGAAATTCTGATTTTGAAAGAAAGTGAAAATACTAGGAGAGAGAATTCTATTAAAAAGTGCACACAATTGTTAAACGAAAATGAGTCTCTCAAAACACAAGTCCAACAATTGTCAACGACTTTAGATAAATTTTCCAAAAGTGAAAAATCATTGAATATGCTCCTAGGGAAACAAACTGTAAATACAGTTAGACAAGGACTTAGGTATAATCAATCTAAAAATGTTAGAAATGAGATTAATCTAGTAAATTCAATGTGCAAAATTTGTAGAAAATTTGGACACAATCAAAATAGTTGTTGGTATAGACCCAAACACGTGAAAACTATACCAATTTGGGTTCCAAAAGGCACAAATATAAAACCTCTCAAAGTTAAACAAATTTGGGTGCCGAAGGGAACATATATAAATAGTTTTGGGTCTCCACAATTTTTTTTATAAATATTATGCCACTAACAACCAAGGACCTATAAAAAAAATAGGTCACAAAAATCTTTTCTCATGTAGATGTGGTGGCAGGCTAAGGAACAACAATAGTTCTACTTGGATTCTGGCTGTTTTAAGGACACAACGAGCGACAAAGCAAAGTTCATTAGCCTAGTATAAAGGTGACAGAATCACAATGGAGAACAACGAAAAATATCGTAAAGGTAAAACAGGTAATGGTATATTTATTTGAATGATATATTTAATATGATAATCTACACCGTAATCTAAGTTAAATCAGCCAATAATGAGTTGATGAAAAGATGATGATTTTGATTCCGACTTATACAAAATTGTTGGCCAATTATATTCTTATGCCAAAAACACTATAGAAATCTCTAGATTCTTTGAATTACTCCATATATATATATATATATATATATATTAGTTTGGATTAAAAATAGTGTTTTTTAGATGATAATACATTTGGTTATAATACAGCTAACTCTATATTCACGGTTTTAGATTATTTACACGACTTCATTTCAATTTCAAGAGAATGTCATTTAAAACGTTGTTAAAATTAAGTTTGAAATTTTTGGTGCACATGTCATGGTCTATCAAATTCAATTAATGATAATTTGGAGTGAAAAAGAAATTCAGATTCAGATTACACTGGTAATCTAGTTGATAGAAAAATTACTAGTGAAACATGATTTGCTGAGAAATTTAGTAACTGCATCGTTTTTCAAAGAAAATATCTGCATATTTTACATTTCAAATAATTTTCAAATAGCCGAAAATTTTCTTATAAAACCCCTTCTAGAAAATCATTTTTGACCTTGTTTTCAGATTGGTCATTTTTAGAAAAATTGATTTTATAATTATTTTTGAATTTGATTTTAAATGATTACATTGACTAATCTGACTCCCTAATAATTATCGAAAAGATAAATAGTGATTGAAAAAGTGATGAGTGTTGATATTTATCATATATTATGACTCGAGACGTTAAAATTGGAAAATTTCTTCAGAACTCTAAACAAGAGTTATAAAACTTTTGTTGGTAAAAATTCCATGACCATCTCTATTTCTATCATATTTCTAACGACCATCACTCATCAAAATTCTATATAGTTTGTCAATGTGTGGTACTTTAAATAGGAATCATTCGTTTTTCATTTTACATTTTTTTAATAAAAATATATATATAGTAGATAAAAATAATAAAATAAAATAAATACCAAAGTATTCACTCTCATTTAAAAGTCCTCACGGTTATGCGTGGGCGAATTACTTGGAATTTGTTACGTGCTTCCATGCTCATTTAAAAGTCCTCACGGTTATGCATGTATGGAACGCATATCAAGATTGATTTTTAAAATAAACAAGCTGGTTCTAATCCCATTTAAAAGTCCTCACGGTTATGCGTGGTTAGAAGATACTTGAATTCATTTTTTAAAATAAAAATAAAATTGGAATACTACTAACTCTCATTTAAAAGTCCTAGCGGTTATGCATGGTTAGTAGACATTCAAATTCTTGATATAAATATACCACAAATAGACACAATTGTATGGTTTTATATGATGACATCATTCCCATCATTCTAAAAGTAGAATATGCGCCTAACAAAGTATTTATGATTTTTGTTTGATTTTTTATTGAAATTTAATATTTATATTCAATTGAGTTTTAATGTTGGATTAATATCGATCATTATATCTCTATTTTCTCTAACACTATTACTCTTTTGCTGATAACAAAAGGGGGAGAGAAAAGTAAAGATTTTGTCAAATAAAATCAAGTAGGTCAAATATTTTCTATTTGCATCTAGGCTCATTTGCATATTTTTAATTGTATGCATATATGTAGGGGGAGCTTTGTGTAGAGAGGAAGTATTTAAAGAGGAGGAGCAATTAGAGTATATCAATCATCAAATACATTTAACATATTCAAAATCTTAAATATACGTTTGTTATCATCAAAAGGGGGAGATTGTTGAATATGCGATTATATGATTTTTGTTTGATGATAATAAACATATATATATATATTCGTGTAAATGTAATCGTTAATGTACTATTTTATTTTTCATAGATTAAATAAATATCTTCTGAATAAAAATAAATAACACAGAATTTGAATTCAAACAGAATTTTATTCAAACAAATATTTATTACAATTTTGAATAGTACAAATTCAAGCTCTCACTATACATACACAATTTTGATTACAATATAAATTCAGTTACATCACAATCTTTCATTTACAAATGTCCTCACTACATATCGCTCATTCACTCATAATTTATCTTCAACTTCATTCCAAATTGAATCCAGCATCCGAGCAATCTGCAAAAATAAATATTGACGCAGTAAAATTGAAAAGGAAATATTTTTGCAGTATAAAATTAAATGTGATTTTGAAAATAATATTTGCCTCAGTTATTTGGGTTGTTCGTCATTATTTAATTTTGAATCCATCATACACGAACAGCTTGTGACATACACAGTGTATCACTGTATATGCCACAAGGCCGTGCACACCAAAATATACACTTGATTGATTTACAGGGACAGGTGAGCACTTGTCAAACCCAAAATGCCGGATTCAACTCAAGTGTAATAAAGTAATGTCACAACTTTCAGCACAAGGTCAAATCCGAGCTACAAGCTGGAGTCAACTTAGGTGCAATTCAAAAATCAATCCAAATGCAATAAAATGGTCGGCAGCAACATATCATAGATAGTACACATGCCCAAACTCAAGCCAACATGAAACAAGACCAAGTCCAGCTACCAACTATCAAGCTACAGCATGGAAAAAATGCACAGATCACACTCGAGTACACACACTCGAAGCATAGTAGCTCAACAACATCAAAATACACAAGCAAGGCTACTGCATAGTGCAGCAGCAATATCAGTGCAACATTGATATTAAATTCAAGCACCAGACTCGATTGCACTCAAACAAATGTACATAAGTGAATGTAAACTGCAAACTGCACATGAACTAAATGACATGAACAATGCAACTGATCAGAGAGTATGCAACCTGAATCGAAGCAGTGCAGTGATATGCACAGTGCACAGAAGACTCAAACACAGCAGAAAGCTGAATGGCTATTAAGTGAACAAATAAACAATGCACATCAACTGAAAGCAAACACACATGGTCTGAAACTCCAAGACAGTTAGTCAATTACAAAAGAACATCATACATTTGAACACAAGTACACATGAATGCAACAACAAACTCAGTGATGCTCAAAGCCACAACAATGAAGACTAGAGCAAAAACAGAGTCAACACAAAGGCTACAGGTCTGAAACCACAATCCAGTGCAATGCAATATGAACCAGCATAACACTAACCAGCTCTCAAGTCCGGATGACACGAAGTATGAAAACAATAAACCAGTAAAATGTGAACTAGCTTGAATGAATCAAGTGCAGACCATACATATATACAAAAACAGATCATAACAACAGCGGGTCTAAAAAGCTCAAAGTCAAGATATTCATGAAATCAGAAACTCAAATATATACAAGTGACAATATACAATGAACCAGAGTTCAAATACAATGAGATCAAAAAAACCAATGACCAAATTCAAACAGTACACACACATGTGAAGATAGCGTAGTCAAGGCAACATGAAGTGAAACCAGACCACAAAGTCAAGCATGCTACAGGTATGAACAGAGAATACTTGCAACAGTGGTGATGCAATGCAAACAACATGAATGTCACAGGCATGAACACAGGAATACATGTATGCAGCAGAGTCAAATCAAAGCCGTAATTAACAAGTAGAGAACTGCAGTTCAAAGTAATGCCGAAGCACCTGCAGTTTTAATTCAAATGACCAAAGTCATGGAATCGCATAAACAAATTCTAAGTGACCAAAGTCAAAGTACCAAAGAACTCAAAGCCGTGGCAATCAATAAATCAGCGCCGAAGTCAACATTGAACCAAGTCAGTATGTTGAACAAGTCAGAGACGTGGTGGTAAAGAAATGAGTAAAGTCAAAATCGAAGCCGTGTTAACCAAGCCAGAAATATACGATTTGAAAATGTCAGAAATCATCACAATCATCAGTACAAAATCGAATGGCCAAAGATGAATTCAAATAAATGTATACGAACGTAAATATAGGAATTCGACTTCTATAAATTCCATTCGTCATCGGCAGTTTAAAAATCAGCAAGTTCAAGTACGAAAATCATTAAAGCACAAAAGGATAAATTACATTCCGAAAGCAAACATCGAACTCGATCAAATAGAAGCAGCAGTGAGCAACTCAAAGAAATAGTCGATCGACAAAGCAAAGACCTAATTCATCATTCGATCGAGCATCTATTATCGGCAGCTTCTAATTCATAACCCTAATTTGGAATAAAGGGAACGAAGCCCTAATTTGCAAAGATGAGAACAAAGCCGCCATTAACAAAAAGGGAACGGGCCAAATAATATAAAAGGGGCTGGCTATTTTATTTAAGTTTATAAGGGATTTTTGTTTTAAAATTAGGGTTGTTTTATTTTCCATTGCTTTAAATTTGTATTTCAATTTTAAACCGTTGTAATTTCTAGTCGTGTGACTAGGGGACAAACTACGTGGCGTAGTTTGAGAATTAGCAACTCGGTGGCTGAGTTGTGTCAAGGTTTGAGCGTAGAGTTAGGTTACTCAGTAGCGGGTGTCGCGAGTTTACGTGTGTAAGCGTGTGACTACTTAATTACTAGTAGAAACCTTGGGGCAGCACGTAGGCAGGGTTTTGCCAAAGCTGGGTAAATTCTGTGTCGTTCTATTTCTGCATTTATTATTCTGCTATTATCTGTGCTGCTATTATTCTGTGATCTGTGTTGAAATAATTTTATAAGCTTCCACAATTAATTTTTATAATTGATGGTATCACCCTATTCACCCACATCTAGGGTGAAATCGATCCTACATATATACATATTCAGAATCAAACTCGGGTGAACTTATATATAAACACTATATATATCAAAATCATATTTTAGTTCAAACGCATATATTTATTATATATATAAACTTTTCTTCCCAGAATCAATATTTAAATTTTCAATATATATAACCCTCCATGTTACGATTTAATTCAGTAGTAAAAGAAACCCATGCTAGAATAAAACATTGTCAAATATATATATAACACTATAGATATATGCATCCAGATATGTAGCCTAACATATTATAACTACAACATATACAAACAAATTTATCGAAATCCTTATATTTTAAAAATAAAATGACAATCAAAATATATTTATAATATATTCTACCATAGTATAACTTATTTATAAATCTGTATCCTTATATTATAGGTCAATTTGTACAAACTAGTATGTTTCTTATAGGTATAACTTACATGCGCAACAACCGATTATATATATTTAAGTTAAAGTCAATATACCAAATATATAATATAGTACAGTAGAAATAGCTTATATATATACACACATACACACACATCAGTTACAATATAAAAAGTATGTACTTTTACACAACACACAGTTATACAATAATTACTATACTTATATAAACAGTATATACATATACAATATAAACAGCTTATATAACAGTACTTATACAATATAAACATATGTGTATTATATAAGAATATATAAACAGTATATACATATAAACAGTACTTATATATATAATAGTCTTGTAAAATAAATACATATATATGTAGTAACTTATACCACTTACAATATCATATGTGGACGAGGGAAACAAGCTCGCTGCTCAGCCAAGTGGAAGCGGAGGGATTTGCTCGCGGGTTGCTGTTACTTTAGGTTTTAGGACAGTGCCATGGAGGAGAAGGCCAAAGTGGAGGAAGGAGCAGCTGGTTGGTGAACTCGGTCTTGGCAAGGCAGCAGCGCTGTTTTTTTGGAAGGAAGAAGCTCGACTTTAGAAAACTAGACTGGGCTTGATGAAAGGAAGAATTAGCAGGGAAGTTACGTGGGTGAGTGCTAGTTCGATGGCTTGTAGCAGTGGTGAGATGTAGAGGGAAGGCTTTGAAATATTTGGGGTTTCGATGATGAAGACAAAAACACTAGAAAGATGAGGCTCTAGAATCAAAATGAATATATTCTTTGATATATAATAATTTATCTCAGAGTAAATGAACAGACAGGAAAAGTTTATAAATATATTTACTTACAATTAAAACCACGGTCGAACAATGATCCAGATAAAAGTGTAAACCGACAAACGAAAGTTGGAATAAAAAAGACCATTGTTAAATTCTAGAAATAATAAAAGGCAGAAGGCCGTTGGATGCCTCAGGAATACAAAGGACACAAGGAAACAAACAGCTCAAATGCATACCGATACGGGCAACCGTTTCGTGAATTTCGCTGCATACCGAAACTCCAAAACATCAAAATGAATATACCGTAGAGATCAGTACGATGAGGAGATCAAAATGGTATATAAATATCGGTGGTACGATCATCCGACCAAAAATCGATAATCAGTACCAAAATGGCTACAAATTTGCCGAAAATAAGATAAACGGAGCAATAGCGATCCACATTTGCAGAAACGAAATATGACGTCTCACTTAGAAGATGATTTACAAATTTATTATATAAAAATATTCAAGTTTGGGAAAACATTTTATTATCATCAAATATTGACAGGTTCAATTGAAATAAAATTACACAAGAAAATAACTTCCATATTATCAGGTGAAAATTTACTGTTTACTATGTTTAATTAGACGTATTCCAAATATTAAAATTTAAATTCAAATTTTATTATTCAAAATTTCACAAAATTCCAGTTAAATATGTTACTAAAAGCATTAAAATTTATGGATCGTTACACTCTCCCCTACTCAAAACTTTTCGTCCCTGAAAAGAAAGGAGGTAGGAGAACAGAACAACCAGAAAAATAGGTTGAAATATAAAATAAAACAATTAGTTCAAAACCATATAAATTTAAATTAATTAATACTCAACAATTGATTTTAAATTCAAGGTATTTCATTAAGTTGATTTTTTTTTCATTTCAATTTAATATTTGATACAAATGGTTTTTTTTTTCAAAATAGAATTTTATTTAAGTCATCTCATTTACTATTCAATCAACTTATTATTCTATTTATCTCTACTATAATTAAAATTTAAGTGTATCACATTTATTATAACCACTCAAATTTTATTTATAAAATCATTTTATATTGTACAAACTCAATTACATAGGTAACTTTTGAATAATTTAGGTAAGGTATATTAGAATGTAATTGGGTATTATACAAGTGAAATTTCCCCAATTCAATTATTTCAAGTTAACTATTTATTCAATTTTTTTTGATAATTAAAATCATCCTTTGACATAAATTTAAGAATAAAATTTCTGATTCAGTTCAAACCATAAATATCAAACTAAATTTAAAATCATATACCTATATATATATATATATATAAATCAAATAATACTTCAGAAATTCAAATAAATCCATTTTTGTTTCTTCAAACAAAGTGTAGCATGGCTACAGAATGGTCTCTCCACTCTGAAACTCGAAAATGAATGTCGATGATGCTGCAGTCATCACCGGGATTATTTTCCAGCGACAAAAGAGAAGAGTACTGATTTAAACATTTAAAAATTCTTTGGAAATGATTTCTATTCAAAAATCCTTTCAATAATATATATTTTAAAACTTTAAAACCAAAGTTTGGAATTATCGATAATTAAATTCTCAAATTCTAATTTAAATTCAATTAAAATTTCAAATCAGTTTCCAAACCATGTTTTATTATTTTGTTTATCTATATCATGTTGAAATAGTCAATGGTTTACAAAATAATAAATGAATATCAAATATTATCATTTTGTTAACAATTATCTCTCAGAAAATTTACTTATATATATATATATATAATACTGTTAGCACCAAAATTGGTTACTAACACCCTTAGAAAGATTGTGTAGAGAGATTAATGAAAAAAGTAAATTAAAATAGAGAACAATATGTAAATTTCAGCGTAGAGAATAGGAACACCAAATTTATAGTGGTTCGGCGTAACTGCCTACGTCCACTTTGAAGTTAATTTCTATTGATTTCCTTGATAGTTGATTACAGATACAATCCGTTTCTAATTACTTGGATACAATTGCAAAACAAAAGATTAAGTCTTGAATGCGGCAGAGTTTCCCTAGTGTTCCCAAAGAAACCGATCCCATTTCACTGTGCCCCTGCCTCTCTATTTATAGACGAAGATGGGTTGGACTTCCCTGGTGGGCATGGTGGCTGAATATCTCGGCCCAAATGGTCTAATCTCTGTATGCCGACCCATAGGTGTCGAACATCGAATGCCGAACAGGGCATGAATGCCGAACAGGGCATGAATGCCGCACAATCTCCTCACGCCGAGCGCAGCGAGGCCAAACACTCTGAATGCCGTAGGAAGCATTTGCACCGAACGATACTGGAAGCTGAACCAGTGACTTGGCCGAACGATGTCTTGGCCGAACAATGTTTGTACGCCGAGCAGAACTTAGGCCGGACGATACTTTGGCCGAACGTTACCCAAGCCGAACTATGTCTTGGCCGAACGATTCTTAGGCCGGCCAATGGTTAGGCCGAACGATAGTTTGGCCGAACAATATTTGGGCCGAACGGTAGTTGATGCCGGGCACTTCTGCTATGCCGAACGTTCTCGCATGCCGAACGTTATTCCATACCAAACGTCTCTCAATGCTGAATGCTCTGCCACGCCAAATGTTCCATAGACGTCGAACGAACTTGGATGCCGGTCGCCGAACGATCCAGTTGAGCGGAGCGGCGGGGATGTCGAGTACTAAGTTACCTGGTCAAATCCCCAGGAAACACTTGCTTCCCAAAGTGCATTATGTGGCCGAACGTGGTGTGATTTGAATCGTGCACCCTCTGTGCTTTGTCTCTGGACGTGGTCCAGTTTCCTCAATGGTGACTTCCCTCAATCGCCAGATGAACTGATGCATGCCGAATAGTATAGCCGAAGCCGAATGCTTCACGTTACACCGAACGACTTTGTATGCTGAAGCCGAACGCTTCACGTTATGCCGAACGATTTTGTATGCCGAAGCTGAACGGTGCGGTCTTGACCGGTTCCACCGGTCACAGTCTCTTCAACTACTTCTTCTTCCCTATAAAGGCCAGCATCTTCCTCCTTCTTCTCTTTTCACTTTTTACCTCCGCTATCTCGTACTTGCAAATTTCACCTGTTAACAGCCTCCAAAGATTTAACATTCCTTCCCAATCCATTCGGCACTAACTAAAGCCATGCCCTTAACTCCAGATTCCTCCAAGTCTCGATCCACTAACTAGGTAACGATCCCTCCATCTATATCCTTTCCTCGAATAAATAGGTTTTAACGTGAGGCTCGAGTTCGTAAATTAGAACTATAGCCGATAGGTGTTGCACGGACGAATGAATCAAAGTTTGATTAGGATATTTCTTAGGGCTAGATGGTATGATGGGGAAGAGAAGTGGCCAGAGTCGAGAACACGAGGGAGATGTTGGGAGGTGTATTGTGGTTCGGCACGGTTCCCTCGCGCCGAGCGAGATTGGAGGGTAGAATAGAGGAAGAGCAGGAATTGGCTAGGATGCCGAACAGCATGGTTCGGTCTGGCTCGCCGAACGATTCATCATCGTCGCCGGTATGGTTATGTGCAGAGTTCCGAGCGTTGGGGTTCGGCGTAACTCTGGTTCGGCATGATTCACCACATGCCGAGCAGTGGAATGGTAGGACAGGAAGGGAGCATGACTTAGGTGGGATGCCGAGTGTTATTTCGGCCGAATAGAATTTTGGCAGAATGATACTTTGCCAAACGTTACCTAGGTCGAACGATAGTTAGGCCGAACGAAATTTGGCCAAACAATATTCAGGCCGAGCGGTAGCTAGGCCGGACGAAGGTTAGGCCGAACAATATTCAGGTCGGATAACTTTTAGGCCGAGCCATTATGAATGCCGAACCATCCCTTAGCTTAGGCCGAACACTTGTTTACCTTGCCTAATCACATAACAAAACAAGGACAAGGACTCCAGCATACTAGCATATCGAACTAATCCGGACTGATAACTTCCTATTTTCGGTAGACACGAACCTGAATTTAAATCGACATAATCGGATAACTTCTTCTAACATTTTCTGAGTCCTAAACTGTAAACACCATAAGGCAGGATTTTGGAGACGGTCAGCGATGACGGTCTTCGAAGACGACGATTCGAAGCTCAGTTTTATATTATTAACTCTGTGACTTTCAATTTTTCAGCGCTTACACATGAATGATCGCACTAGTTCACACACTACACGGGAGGAATTCTTGTGTTGTTAATTCTGACGTCGATTGTTTTTCAAGTATAGTTCAAACATGCGCTCTCGTCAAACTCAATATTTATCGGAGATGTCTAAGAAATCTAGCTCCGCCACGATCTCAGATAGACCCGGGCCGTCTTCTAAACAAGGGGTCGCAGATACTTCTAACCCGTCGACTTCCCCCGCTCATAACTTAGCTCCCGATGCCCTGGAAGCATCAATTTTCTTGGACAACCCGGTCGATTCACAAGCTTCAAAGGTCAATGAAGCTACGCTCCGGCGAATATGCTCTATCCATGGAATCCCATTTGAAGACGTGCTGGTTCCATCGAGGCACGATCGTCCACACCTGCCTCCAGTTGGATACACCGCCTGTAATAAGTTTATGTGCTGGGTCGGGAGTGTGCCACCGTTTAACTTATTTCTTCAGGACGTGCTGCAATACATCGACATCTCCCCGTCGCAACTGCACCCAAACGGTCACGCCTTCATTTATTGCACCTACATCCTCTTCATGACAGTCCTCTCTAGGCCTCCAACTCCTGGCGACATCAGATATATTTATATGATGAAGAAGCGGAGAGATAGCCCCTCTTTTGTGTTCCTCGAACCGCACCATAAATGCCAGATTTTAACCAGGGAGTGGAGCAAGTTTTTCCTGTACAAACAGGAATGGTTCTATATGCGTTGCCCTCCTAGTTTCGCGAGGAGATGGGTTGAAGGAAGCAAGTCTTCTTCTTGAAACGGTACTCATGTTTGGTCTAAGCTATGGCTTTTCTAACTCTTGTTTCATCTTCTCAGGTATCAATCCACGTCCTGACGGCCGCGGATATTCTAAGACCGTTGAAGATATTAGAGCTCTTTCCGCCGAAGAACGAGACATCCGAACTCTTATTTCAAATGAGTCACTATCGAGGTTCGGACTGTTAGCAGAAGGTCGTCGGGTAAGCCATCCTAAGGGCGTCTCCATACCCAAGCCCGCATCCGGTAAAGGGGAAAAATTAGCCGAGTTGTCATCATGTCACACCCCTGATGCACAGGAAGAGGGGGGAATCCAAGGGAATGAAACACCCGAAGCACAAGGTAAGAACTTGGGTCCCACTCAGGATACGATAGTCGAAGTGCACGATATCAAAATGTCATCTTCCCCTTCAAAGAGGAAAAAAGGATTGACGTACATGATTAGAAAGGAGAAGGTTGGCGGAACTTCAAAAGTTACGCTCATTCCAATAGAGAAAGAGTCTTCTTCCCAGCACGTAGAAAGTATCGAACCTCTCCATTCCGGATGACCTGCTCAATTACGACTTTGATGATCCGGAGGCATTCAAGCTTCATTCGCCCATCAGAGATGCGGGCGCTCTAACCCAAAGTCAGGGAGAAAAAACTCCCATTAACAAAGCGATTGGTCCGTCGGGGGGAAACACTAGGACACACACGAACACTTGCACTTCAATTTGCACTTAGATTTTCATCGTCGCACTACTCATTGCTGATTCGTTGTTATTTAAATTCCGTGCGGGTGACATGGGGTGCTCGCATGGACTCGATCGCCTTCGTGGTTCGTCTATTTTTTTATCAATCTGGACGGGACTCGGGTTCCGGAAGACGTCGAGATAGGGATGGTGACGGCGATAAAGACTATCATTCCTGGGACTCGTCATCTCGGAAGAAAACGTACTATCAGCCAAAATACCGCTAGGATACCTCCTCTCACCCGGAGCAAAGCAAAGACAAGAACGGCCATAAGAGGTCGCAATCTGATGCTTCCCGGGACCAACACTCTAATTCCTTTTCTACTCGATAGTCCCGAGATTGTCACAGGAGAGCCGAACTTTCAAAGCCGTCTCCTCCCGCTCCTGCAACAGACCCAACAGTATAGGAGAGGCTAGCCAAGCTTAAAGATAAATTTCCAAAAATCTGCTTCGACGCGCTAAAACTCCTCCCGGCGATTCATCCTATCCCTGGTCATGTCAAGCAGAGCGCCATCGCCTGTACCAACGATGTCTATGTTCAACATGACGCGTTTGTTCATTTGGCTGAAATTTTTTCCAAAGTCTCCGTGGAGCGCCAACATGAAATCGATCGCCTGAACCTTGAGGCTATCCACGACAAAGACATCATTAAGGCTCAGGATGAAGAAATCGCAACTTACAAGTCTGAACTTGAAGTCGCCCATCAGAGCGCCAAGGACACCGCTGAGGCTGTCACTCGTCTGGAATCAACTCACAAGAAAGAACTCGACGAGGCGGTTCAACGCTGTGGGGCTTTGGCTCTAGAGAAGGAATCAGTTCAAAAGGAGAGGGATGCATTTAGCCTTTGAGTCATGGAGCTTGAGGAGCAGCTCCGCAGAGAGAAGGAAGAGAAAATGGCTGCCCAAGAGGAGTCACAACGATACTGTGATGAGATCGTCGCCACTCGACTCTTGAAAGAAAAACTTGAGGGCGAGCTTTCTAGAGTCGAGGCGTTAAAGAGTGAGGCCCGTGAAGAGGGCAAGAAGATAGCGTCCATTGATATCGACTCACGTCTTGAGGCGGCTAGAGAAGAAGGCAGGGAGGAGGTCAAAATTATGTTAGACCCGCTAATTGCTGAGTTCAACGCCCGCGTTCTCATGCATCGAGACTTGACTTTCTTGGGCGAGGGTTATCTTGAATCTCTAGCCGAGGCATGGGAGACTTTGATAGAATTCAGGAAGGCCGAGAACGGCACCGAAGAGATTGATGAGGGGGCCTTGATAAAAGAATTCCTCAAAGGAAATAAGCCTTCGGACTTGTCGGCGGCCAAAGTTATTTATTGCAAAGGCTCCCCCTCAAAGAAAGGGAAAGAAGTTATTACCGATCCATCCGGGGTCGTGCCTCAGCTCATGTGCCTATTCAATCAGCCGATTGGACGATACTTGATCCATTTGAGAAGCATATTGGTTATAATCCAGAGGACCCTGGCCTTGGTGTCCATATTCTGTCTCCCATTCCGGAGGGTTGACCCCCTTGGCGGTTGAGAGCTTGCCGGAACCTTGTAGGTAACCCTTCATTTTAAGATTCTAGAAGTCGTTATTCTTTATGAAGGACTATTGTATTCTAATGCTTGTTTTTTCTGATTTTGTGAAGGCCGTTCTGATCTCGATCCCACTCCGTGGAGCGATGTCGCCAAGGAGGCGGAGAAGGAAACGAGTGAGGCCCCTTATACAGGTGAGGCTCCCGGTCCAGACGCCCAAGTAATCGGAGCGCTTGATGAAGATAAATCTGAGGCTTCCTCTTCCATTGATGGGACTTATGAAGTTGAGATTACAGGCATCTCTGAGCACACATCCGAGATGAGCATGAAGGAGAGGCTTGAGAAAGAGAAGGAAGAGACGACCAAGATCAAGGTCGAACCTCCAGCTGTGGACCCCGACGATCCTTTGAACAAGCCGTTGAAGATCATTCTCCCTAGCAGGTCCAAACCCATGGATGTTCTTCATACTTCTTCAGCTGTCACTCCTCCATCAAAGAAGGCTACCAAGGGTAAACGCGGAGGAGGAGTCGTTTGAGAAGACAATGGAGGTGAAGAAGTCGAAGAAGCACAAGAGGTAATCATTACTCTCGTTCAACGAGAGTTAGTTTAGATTATGTAAGCATTTTTGTTTTCTTAGTTTGTGTAAATAAACTTTTGATTTCGAGCTTCAATGGAGTTGTAATGGAAACTTATCTTTGATGAATCAAACTTAGTTTTTCTATCTTTCAATGGCTCTTATCGTTCAATTTTCTTTGTGATTGTGATTCAAATCCAAGCTGTTGTGAATAACATAGACCTCTCGGTTCATCTTCGTATAACTTGGAAATTCTTTGAGAGCTGTTTTTTTTTTCACGCTCCAAGCACTCAGAATATTTTCTAATACATGCGCCGAAGGCTTGGTGACTTCAAGTCATTTATATCCAGTCCACCTTCAGGGGACCTGGTCATTTAAATCGTTTATACTTGAGTTCGCACTCCGGGGACTTAGAGTACTCTAGTCCGCACTCTGGGGACTTGGAGATTTTGAAGTGTTTATACTCGAGTCCGCACTCCAGGGACTTAGGGTACTCCAGTCCGCGCTCCGAGGACTTGGAGGTTTTAAGTCGTTTATACTCGAGTCCGCACTCCGAGGACTTAGAGTACTCCAGTCTGCACTTCGGGAACTTAGAGATTTTAAGTCGTTTATACTCGAGTCCGCACTCCGAGGACTTAGAGTACTGCAGTCCGCAGTCTGGTGACTTGGAGATTTTTAATTGCTTATACTCGAGTCCGTGCTTCAGGGACTTAGAGTACTCCAGTCCGCACTCTGGGGACTTGGAGTTTTTAAAATCGTTTACACTCAAGTCCGCGCTTCGGGGACTTAGAGTACTCCAGTCCGCACTCTTGGGACTTGGAGATTTTAGAATCATTTATACTCGAGTCCGCACTCCGGGGACTTAGAGTACTCCAGTCCGCACTCCGAGGACTTGGAGATTTTAAGTCGTTTATACTCGAGTCCGCACTCCAGGGACTTAGAGTACTCCAGTCCGCACTTTAGGGACTTGGAGATTTTTAGTCGTTTATACTCGCGTCCGCGCTGCGGGGACTTAGAGTACTCCAGTACGCACTCTGGGGACTTGGAGTTTTTAAAATCGTTTATACTCGAGTCCGCGCTCCGGGGACTTAGAGTACTCCATTCCGCACTCTGGAGACTTGGAGATTTTAGAATCGTTTGCACTCGAGTCCGCGCCCGGGGACTTAGAGTACTCCAGTCCGCACTCTGGGGACTTGGAGATTTTAGAATAGTTTATACTCAAGTCCGCACTCCGGGGACTTAGAGTACTCCAGTCCACACTCCGAGGACATGGAGATTTTAAGTCGTTTATACTCGAGTCCGCACTCCGGGGACTTAGAGTACTCCAGTCCGCACTCTGGGGACTTGGAGATTTTAAGTCGTTTATACCCGAGTCCGCACTTTGGGGACTTAGAGTACTTCAGTCCGCACTCTGGGGACTTAGAGATTTTTAATCGTTTATACTCGAGTCCACGCTCCGGGGACTTAGAGTACTCGAGTCCGCACTCTGGAGACTTGGAGTTTTTAAAATCGTTTATACTCGAGTCCGCGCTCCGGGGACTTAGAGTACTCCTGTCCGCACTTTGGAGACTTAGAGATTTTAGAATCATTTATACTCGAGTCTACACTCCGGGGACTTAGAGTACTCTAGTCCGCACTCTGGGGACATGGAGATTTTAGAATTATTTGCGCGTGTTCGTATGTCAGCCAGAATAATATGGTTTTGTTTTCCTGTCACAGGATCATCATACGCAGTGACATTAGTAATTTATGGAAAAGATGGCTTCAAGCCTTTATTAATGAAAGCAAGCTGAATTGTTCTACTACATGCCAAGAACTAGGAATAAAGGTGTACTGGAAATAAATGCAACTAATACATGAAAGAAATAGGCTAAGTATAATAATGCCGCAAGTGCTCGCTGTTCCATGCTCGGGGGAGTGTCGCACCATCGACAGTCGCTAGCTTGAAAGTTCCTTCTCCAAACTTCCATTCGATGACGTATGGACCTTCCCATGCAGGATACATATGAGACGGGATCAAAAAACTCGTTTCAAAACGAGGTCTCCCACACAAAAAATTCTTGGTCGTACCTTTTCGTTATAATACTTTGCGACTCTATGTGTGTATGCGGCTGCTCTCAAATTGGCCTCCTCGTGTTTTTCGTCAATGAAGTCCAATGATTCCAATAAAAGATTCTGCTTCGACTCGGGGCCGTAATAAGTTAGCCGATGTGATGGAACTTCAAGTTCCATGGGTATGATATCTTCCATGCCATATGCCAATGCGAATGGAGTGTGGCCAGTCGTGGTCTTGTGGGTGGTCCTGTAGGCCCAAAGCGCTGTTGGAAGTTCATCCACCCACTTACCTCTAGCCTTTTCTAGACGTTTTTTCAATATAAACTTGATTATCTTGTTTACAGTTTCCACTTGTCCGTTGGCTTTCACGTGAGCAACCGCTGCAAACTTCTTTTCAATGCCATATTTCTGACAAAATTCTTTGAACTCCTTACTTTTGAATTGAGTCCCATTGTCTGTAGTGAGGGTCCGTGGAAGGCCAAAACGGCAGATGATATTTCGTACGACGAAATTAATAACCTTCTTGGTGTTATTGTGGCCAGAGGCTCTGCTTCTGCCCATTTGGTGAAGTAGTCGACCGAAACTATTGCATATTTCGCTCCACCTTTGGCTATGGGTAAACAACCAACTAGGTCAATTCCCTACATTGCAAATGGCCAGGGACTAACCATTAGCGTGAGTTCCGTCGGCGGAGCTCTCGGGATTTTTGCATATATCTGGCATTTATCACATCTTCTCACATTGTCTGCAGCATCCTGATTCACAGTTCGCCAGTAGTATCCATAATGGAGGATCTTCTTTGCTAATGTCCGCCCCCCAGTATGGTCGCCGCACTCTCCTTCATGGACTTCCTCCAGGACTCGTTTTATCTCATCATGGTCAATGCATCGGAGTAGTGGGGTCGAGAATCCCCTTCGATACATTATTCCATCCTGTATTACATAACGAGAAGCCTTACGAAGGACTTGTCGTCTTTCGCTCCTTTCTTTGGGTAAGATCTCGAATAGCAAGTACTTCTTGATTGGGGTCATCCACGATTCCTTCTCTATTTCTGTTTCCAACACAAAATCTACCTCCATCATATCTATACTCGGAGCATGGAGGGTCTCAACAGGAAATACTCCCATTTGCTTTGCGTCGCCTGTGCTTGTAAATTCTGCCAATGAATCGGCTGCTCTGTTTTGCTCACGCGGGACATGTGAAATATCATAATACTCGAGATTCGCTAGCAGGTCCTAAACTCAAACCAAATATGGGGCAAGTCTCTGCCCCCTTGCTTGGTAGTCTCCTCACACTTGGTACACTACCAGCTGCGAGTCGTTGAAGATTTCAATCGATTTTACTCCCAATTCTTTGATAAGTTTCAAGCCGGCGATCAACGCTTCATATTCGGCTTCGTTATTTGTTGCTGTGAATTCGAGCTTCAAAGCGTAGCAGACTGATCGGTTCTCAGGAGTTACAAGAACTATGCCGACCCTCTAACAATGGTCGTTAGATGCCCCATCGGTGTACATCTTCCATCGAGCGGGAGGTATGACATTGTGGTCGTTTGATTCGTCTGTCATAGTAAATTCAGCAATGAAGTCAGCTAGGGCTTGTCCTTGTATGTCTCTACGCGGTAGGTAGGTAATTTCGAACTGACTTAACTCAATATTCCATTTAAGCATTCTCTCGGAAGTTTCTGCTCGTTGGAGTATCTGCCGCAAAGGTTGATCAGTGTAGACAGTGATCGAGTGTGCTTGAAAATACGGGTGAAGCTTGCATGATGCAATCACCAAGCAATAGGCTAGTTTTTCAATCTTTGGATAATTTCTTTCTGCCCCTGTCAAACGTTTACTAACATAGTACACTGGCTTTTGAACTCGGTCTTCCTCGCGAACCAAGGCTATATTGATAGCATGCTGGGATACAGCCAGGTATATGTACAACATTTCGTGGTCTATTGGTTTCGACAATACCGAGGGACTTTCTAAGTGCCTTACAAGAGCTCTGAATGCTTCCTCACAGTCGGATGTCCACTCGAAATTCCTCTTTCCTTTTTTTATGACATCGAAGAAAGGAATATACTTGTCTGTGGCCCTGGATATGAATCGGCTCAGCGCGACCACCTTTCCGTTCAAGCTTTGCACCTGCTTTATGGTTCTGGGCACTTGTATATCATGGATGCTTGAATCTTCTTCGGGTTAGCCTCGATTCCTCGTGCACTCACAATGAAACCCAAAAACTTTCCCGACGCTACGCTGAATGAACACTTCAAAGGATTGATCTTCATTCCATATTGTCCGAGTATGTCAAACATCTCCACTAAGTCTCGGATGTGGTCGTTTGACTGCCGTGACTTCACGAGCATGTCATCCATATAAACTTCCATCGTTTTACCAATCTGGACTTTGAACATCCGATTCACCAGAGGCTGATAAGTTGCTCCCGCATTTTTTCAATCCAAAGGGCATCACTACATAGCAATACAACCCAACATTTATGACAAAACTGGTTTGTTCTTGGTCCGGGAGGTGCATCGGGATTTGGTTATATCCATAGTACGCATCCATAAATGATAGTAACTCATGCCCGGTAGTTGAATCGACCAGCTGGTCAATCCTAGGCAACGAGAAACTATCCTTCGGGCATGCTTTGTTTAAATCGGAATAATCGACACAAGTTCTCCATTTTCCATTCGCTTTCTTTACTAGCACCGGTTAGAAACCCATTCAGGGTACAGGGCGTCACGGACGAACCCATTGGCTTTGAGTTTTTGTCCACCTCCTCTTTGAGAGCCGTGGACCTCTCTGGGTCCATGCCTCTCCTTTTATGTTTCACAGGAACATGTATTGGGTCTATGTTAAACATATGACTCGTGATTGTAGGAGAAATCCCGCACATGTCAGAATGTGTCCAAGCAAAGACATCAAGATTCACTCGGAGGAAGTCAATGAGGTTCTCGTACACCACGGGGTCGAGTTGTGATCCAATTTTAAGGATTCATGACAGGACATCCCGGCTGACTGGGATGTCAATTGTTAGTTCAGCCGGTGCTGCATTTGTTTCCCTGGGTCCCCCATCATCGTCTCTCGGATCTATGTCTCTATGGATCCGAGAATGTTGCCCGAGCCAGGGCTCGGGCGCTACTTGTCAATCATCAGCATTTCGGATGCGGACGGAGCGGTCCGCAACCTTTCCTTTCTCTCTACGCTGAGCCTCTCTCATCTCAGCCACATAGCAGGCACGTCCGGTCGCCTGATCGCCGTGTACCACTCCAACACCACTGTCTGTGGGAAATTTTAATGTCAGACTCCAAGGGGCCAATGCTGCCCTAAATTCTGCCAACGCTGGACGTCCTAGAAATACGTTATATGGAGAGTCAACATCCAACACTATGAATGGTAGGATCCGTACCCTCCTACGCTCGCCTTGCCCTAGTTCAACTGGTAACTCCACATATCCCACTGCATCCGTTGCTGCGCCGTTAAAGCCGTGGATTCTGGCTTTAGACGGTTTCAAATCCTTAGTCTCCAACTTCATTTGGTCGTATGCCTTCTTGAAGATGATGTTAACGGAACTTCCACAATCAATTAGAATTCTCTTCACAAATGCCAGCCCGATTGTCGCTGATATGACCATCTGGTCGATGGTAAGGGCCTCTACCTTATCCACATCTTTGTTCCTGAATACAATATCGTCATCCATCGTGCGCTGTTGCTTTGCAGGGGTCCCATCCTCCACATTCGAACAGCACTCATACTCCGCATGTCTTAAAGAGTTAGCATATCGCTCCATCTTCTGCCAATTCTTATCCGCAGGATGAGGTCCGCCAGCAATCGTGTTGATAACTAATCTACCCACAGTTCGAGCAGGTTGTTCTGGTTGGCGTGGAGCTGGCCCACGTTTGGGGTCTGATGTCTCTTGTCTTTCGTCTTGTGGGTCTTTGACGAACTCCTGCAGCTTCTTCTGTCTAATCAGCTTTTCTGTAGCGTCATGGAGGTGTCTGCACTCCTCTGTGTTGTTCCCATAAGACTCGTGAAAGCAACAGTGCTTCCCAGTCCGCTTTTGTTCCTCCGTTGATTCCTTTGGACGTGGTTTCCAATACTGAAAAGTGTTGCAAGTTGACAAACAGATGTTCTCAAGTGATGCGTTGAGCGGGGTGTATTCATTGTAGGTTGGGATCCTTGACTTCCATTTCCCCGTCTCTCTTTTCTTTCTGAGATTTCCACCTCCAGATCCTTTAGACTGCCCAGGCTTGTTTTGGACGTTGACTTGAGCTTTTCCCGAATTATCGCCGGTTTGCTTCATGGCGACGGTACTTTTCACAGTCTCCTGAGCAGGCCCTGGTGCCTTGTCTCGTCTTGTCCATCGAGCTTCTTCCCTTCTTATGAACTGATGAGATTTCGAGTAAAAACGTTCCAGCGTGGCTGGGGGCTTTCCCGCCAACCAATCTCCAAATTCAGAGTCTGGATCCACTCCAAGCATTACCGCCATCAAAATTGCATGGTCGTTTGGGTTGCTCACTTCAGTAGCAGCAACATGAAATCTCTGCAAGTATGTTTTCAATTACTCTCCCAGAGCTTGGATTACGCTTGATAAGGACATCACATCCTTTGGATGAGTGGTGTGTATCCTGAATTGTTCTATGAATTTTATTGCCAATTCGTCAAAGCTGGATATAGACCACGGGGGAAGTCGAGTAAACCACATGGTGCCGATTCCGGACAGAGTGATTGGGAAGCACCTACACTTGGTTGCATCATTAGCCCTTGCAGAATCCATCATCCATCCATACCTTATCACATGCTGCCTTGGATCAGTCTTCCATTCGTAGGCGGGGATAGTCGGCATATTGAACTTCTTGGGGTACTCAGCCTGTAGGATACCATCTGTAAAGGGAGTATGGCTTTTGGACACTCCTCAATCTTCATTGGTCAAGCCTTGGTTTTCTCTCATCAACTGCCTGACCATAGCTGTTAAGTCCGGAGTTTGTATGGAGGATGGAAGGTTGGGTTCCGTTCCATGGAGCCGAGCGGGTTGATGTCCCGTCTGATTTGGGTCTTGGAGATTCGGGTGTCCGGTATCTTCGCGGGCTTGATTCCTAACGCCTGCTTGTGTACCTTCATCCTTACGGCATCTACGCTTAGGAGTTTCGTCGGCTGACGTTGAACTATCAGATTCGGAATAAGGGGCAGGGTTACCTCCAGCATTCTTGCGCTGCTGTTGAGCGAGCTGAGTCATGAGGTTAGTTTTGGCTTGAATCTGCTCAGCAAGTTGTCTTCTACTTTCCTTGAGTTCTCTTATCAAGTCGTTGAACTCTGTTCGGGAAACGACTTCTGCTTGGTTTTGGGTGGAGGGCCCTGCGCCTCTTGTTGCTTGCTGATTTCTAGGTCCAACTTATTGTACGCTAGCAGTTTCGTGGACATCTGCGTTATGGGAGGCTGATCTGGTTCGTGGTCTTCCCATGGTAGAGTTGCTGGTTATAACTCTGAATAGAATCAACAGATGCCTTGTCAAAGATCTTGGATCTCCTCTAGGGGATTTATGCAATCTAGTAGCTATAAAGCAGATCCTAACAGCCTGAGAATTCAATTCTCAGTGACAGCACCAAAATGTTAGCACCAAAATGTTAGCACCAAAATGTTAGCACCAAAATTGGTCACTAACACCCTTAGAAAGATTGTGTAGAGAGATTAATGAAAAAAGTAAATTAAAATAGAGAACAATATGTAAATTTCAGTGCAGAGAACAGGAACACCAAATTTATAGTGGTTCGACGTAACTGCCTACGTCCACTTTGAAGTTAATTTCTATTGATTTCCTTGATAGTTGATTACAGATACAATCCGTTTCTAATTACTAGGATACAATTGCAAATCAAAAGATTAAGTCTTAAATGAGTGTTGAATGCGACAGAGTTTCCCTAATGTTCCCAAAGAAACTGATCCCGTTTCACTGTGCCCTTGCCTCTCTATTTATAGACGAAGATGGGTTGGACTTCCCTAGTGGGCCTGGTGGCTGAATATCTCGGCCCAAATAGGGTAATCTCTGTGTGCTGACCTGTAGGTGCCGAACGTCGAATGCTGAACAGGGCATGAATGCCGAACAATCTCCTCATGCCGAGCGCAGCGAGGCCGAACACTCTAAATGTCGTGGGAAGCATTTGCACCGAACGATACTGGAAGCCGAACCAGTGACTTAGCCGAACGATGTCTTGGCCGAACGATGTTTGTACGTCGAGCAGAACTCAGGCCGGACGATACTTTGACCGAACGTTACCCAGGCCAAACTATGTCTTGGCCGAATGATTCTTAGGTCGGCCAATAGTTAGGCCGAATGATAGTTTGGCCGAATAATGTTTGGGCCGAACGGTAGTTGATGCCGGAAAATTCTGCCATGCTGAACGTTCTCACATGCCGAACGTTATTGCACACCGAACGTCTCTCAATGCTGAATGCTCTGCCATGTCGAACGTTCCATAGACGTCGAACGAACTTGGATGTCGAGTGCTTCTTGGATGCCGGTCGTCGAACGATCCAGTTGAGCCGAGCGGTGGGGATGCCGAGTACTAAATTGCCTGGTCAAATCCCTAGGAAACAAATACAATCATACAAAAATATTCCATTTACCAAATTTGAAAACAGTATTGTGTCAGTTTGCTCTGTTCAAGTGTTTTGAAATTCCTATTGATAGCGTTGATCAGAAGAAGCGATCGAAACCCAAAATTCGAACTTAACAACTCAAACAACACAATATAAAACATTTTAATATTAATTACAAATACACTCCCTCACTCGATGATTCAAGAAAAATGGATCTCAAAATAAGGATAGAGATTCAAATTAAGAAGGACCTTACTCAAAGAGAAATCAAACTAAGAAGATAGGCTTGAAATGAAGATGAGATGATTAAATTACAAAAGAGAAACATTGATACACTAATATAAATCGCAGGCGACCTTAACCGGGTTAACCGTGATTTCAGGAATAGGATCAATGTAGAATTATGAGGCAAATCGACATCTAATCGATAGAGTAGAATTCGGGCATAGCAAGAGATGGCAGCATCTAAACCGACGATATGGAATTCTTTGGTGAACCAATGCTCGTTGTAAAGGAATTTCACCCCTTTACAAATCATACAGTAGAGCTATGGGATGCTCCAGAATCAAGAAGAATACGAATAGGGAGAGATAAGAATGGATTTTGGAATCGAGGGGGAAACGTTCAAAATTCAAAGGAAAGTGAGTCAAAGTGGAAGAGATTCAAGCTCGAACGAAAGTGATTCACAATTAAATTTACCTTATATGTTGAGTTTTTTCTAAAACCAAAGCTCTGATACCACATGTAACATCCTGATATTTTCAACCATTCGCATCTACACATGTGGGAATTGAATTTCTCAAAGTACCAGATTGTTAATTTAAATTTGGCAAAACTCAGTATATATAGTAAATAAATAAATCATAGAATCACAAACATAGGGTAACATGGCAATGATGCAGCGGAAATAAAAGAAAAGTAGTTCATAAAGCTACTATATATATAACAGAGTTAAATAAGATACAATAGAAGTCTCAAATACAATAGTCAAATAAAAAATCTGAATATATAACTAGAGTCAACCGAATAACTGAAAGCTGAAAAGATTTATATGAATCTCCAAGCGAAGCTCCAACTCCAAAGGTGAGTCTCGAATACTGGTACACTCAGTCTGACCCGAGCGTAAAGCAAAACACAAAACACTCGAGTCAGGATTAACATTCTTATATCAATAAATCCAACTCAAGTGAAATAACAACCAAAATACAGGTAACTCAAAGGATGTTTGGGATAACCATCCTCTAAGGATCCGTTAAACTATCTGCTATGTAGTATTATACGCTATTATAATAATGTCTAAAGTAAAGTAAACTATTAAAATAGCGTTAAGGCGTTACCCACATCTCCCTTAACATATTTTATATATTCCCATAGTCTATACAGTACCGTAATCTCCCCTGTACTGGGCGTCGTCGGAGGGTACTCCATAGGTATGGTGCAAAACAAACTCGTAGTGGTCTCGATAAGGTAGGTGATACGGTACAACAAGGAAATGCCAAAGTAGATATACCAATCACGCATACGCGTTGGTGGTAACGCATAGCAGACACTACCGTCCACCTCGAAACATACTCTCAAATATAAAAAAATCAATTGTGGTCACCAAATCAATAACAAAGCAACAATATTCTATCGAAGGAATGTGTCCGATCGGAGGAGCTACCTCACTTGGCCCGAGAATCCCTCCTATTTTAGCCACCTTTTGCCAACTCACGGGAGTTGGGTCCACGTATATACCTCAATAGAACGTCACCACCATCCTACTTCATTCTGGAATCTCCACCGTGTACATGGTTGTTAAAGTGGTTTTCGGTGTTGGCAGAGAATATGACAATATCCAATCCAAGTCTCTTTAACAACCAATCATTATTATAACACCACGATCCTTCAATATAGTTCTTACTTCAAAACCAAAATATCATTTCCATCTCAAAACCATATCAAATGATATCATTTCCATTTCAAATATATCCATTTCCAAAATCATAGCACTTTCAAAGTTATAACACTTTCGAAACCAAACATTTGAAATTATATCACTTTCAAAACATAAAACTTTGATATTCATAACTTTGAAAACATAACTTTCACCACTTAAACAGTTTAGATATTAATAATAATATATATATAATAAAATAGTTCATAAAGTAAAATAGTTTATATAAAAAAGTTTTATATTAATTAGTATATTAAAATAGTTTATATAAAAAAATAGTTATATTAAAAATGATTGATAATAAAATAGTTTATATTAAAAATAGTTTATATGGTAAAATATAAAATAATTTTAAATATAATTTAAAAATACTTTATATAATAAAATAGTTTCCTCAAATTTCTCAAATCGATTCCAAATCAACTCGAATTCCAAAATTCAAATTAAACCAAATCTCAAATCATTAATTCCAATTCAATTCAGTTTCTCAATAAACAATTTCAAATTATATCGGTTTCAAAAACAGATTTGAACCACAAAATAAACCATTTCAATTTCAATATATTTCAAAGCTTTAAGTATTAAACATTTTCGAAACTAAGTTTGATAATTTCATATATATATATATATATATATATATATGTATCAAATTCAATTTACTATTATTTATTTTGAAATATTTACTTAATCATTCAAATAACATTTAGATAAAACTTCAAATTTCAAATTTAAACAAAACTAAATATACCATTTCAATTTATGTAAATTTAAAATATTCACTTAAATCACTTTTAATCAAAAATCAAGTTATAAAATCATGTTTTTAAAATCACAAATTTAATAAATCTCAAATCAAACTTATTTGAGTATAATTCTTAAATAAATTCAATTTCGAAACCTTGGAAATCATTTCCAAATACAAATGTAATATCTTAAAATCAATATTTATTAAACCATATATTTCTTTCCAAAATCATAGAAACCATTTTCAAAAATTTATATATAGGCCGACGATGTATGCATTTAATTTTCTATCCTATGGTCAAGTGATACGGATATTTATCATTTCAATCCATAATTTAAATATATATATATACGGGTATATATCATTTCAACGTGCAATCCCAAATTCAATTCAAATGAAAATCGCTTGGGTCTATCATTTCAACCTATAATGATTTTCTCCTATTCTACAGATCGTTCGGGTATGTATCAATTCAACCCATAGGGAATTCTATACTAACAGAGAAATTGCAGAGTGATAACAGATATGATAATAATATAACATGCATATATCATTAATATAAATGACAGATAATAGTTTCAGATGTCACAGGTGAACAGATACGGATAACAGCATATATATAGCAATGTAAATAACTAACATCAGCATATTTCAATTGTCGTTTCAATTGAAATCAAACTTAATTAATATAAGAACGTTAATCGTGAGTGATTGCTCACCTTTCGAGGCTAGAGATGAACGGGAGCGAGGTGAGTTACGAATCCAAGCACGAGTTTGCATAGCAAAGCTAGATTGGCATGAATTTGACGAGCGAAGCTGATAATAGGGATCGACGAGACAAAACCAAATCGGTTTTGATATAAACTAAAAATGTATATAACATATAAATTATATATACATATATATACAAAAATCATATTCTAATTTAAACACACATTAAATTAAACATGTATATATATACATGTGTTTCAACAATCATTGTTTTAATTTAAAACATATATTCAAAATAAGATATATATACCAAATCACTATTTTAACATTAATGCAAATAAAACAACATCTATATACATATTCAGAATCCAAACTAAGGTGAACTTATATATAAACACTATATATATCAAAATCATATTTTAGTTCAAACACATATATTTATTATATATATAAACTTTTCTTCCCAAAATCAATATTTAAATTGACAACACACACACACACACACACACACACATATATATATATATATAAACCTCCATGTTACGATTTAATTCAGTAGTGAAAGAAACCCATGATAAAATAAAAAATTGTCAAATATATATATATATATATATATATATATATATATATAATTATAGATATATGCATCCAAATGTGCAACCTAACATATTATAACTACAACATATACAAACAACTTTATCGAAATCCTTATATTTTAAAAATAAAATGACAATCGAAATATCAATATAATATATTTTGCCATAGTATAACTTATATATAAATCTGTATCCTTATATTATAGGTCAATTTATACAAACTAGTACGTTTCTTATAGGTATAACTTACATGCACAACAACCGATTGTATATATATAAGTTAAAGTCAATATACCAAATATATAATATAGTACAGTATAGATAGCTTTTATATGTATATACACACAGATTGGTTACAATATAAAAAGTATATACTCTTACACAACACATAGTTATACAATAATTATTGTACTTATATAAATAGTATATACATATACAATATAAACAGCTTATATAACAGTACTTATACAATATAAGCATACGTGTATTATATAAGAATATATATAAACCGTATATACATATAAACAGTACTTATATATATAATAGTCTTATAAAATAAACACATATATATGCAGTAACTTATACCACTTACAATATCATATATGGAAGAGGGAAACAAGCTCACTGCTCAGTCAAGTGGAAGTGGAGGGGACTTGGTCGCGGGTTGCTGTTACGTTAGGTTTCGGGGCAGTGTATGGAGGAGAAGACCGAAGTGGAGGGAGGAGTAGTTGGTTGGTGAACTCGGTCTTAGCAAGGCAGCAACGCTGTTTTTGTTTTTGGACGGAAGAACCTCGGCTTTGGAAAACTAGACCAGGCTCGATGAAAGGAAGAATTAACAGGGAAGTTACGTGGGTAGAGTGCTAGTCCGATGGGCTTGTGGCGGTGGTAAGATGTAGAGGGAAGGCTTCGAAATATTTGGGTTTCGGTGATGAAGACAAAAACACTGGAAAGATGAGGCTCCAGAATCAAAATGAATATTGCTTTGATATATAATAATTTATCTCAGAGTAAATGAACAGACAGGAAACCTTTATAAACATATTTACTTACAATTAAAACCATGGGTTAAATAGTGATCCAAATAAAAGTGTGAACCAACAAACAAAAGTTGAAAGAAAAAAGACCATTGTTAAATTCTAGAAATAATAAAAGGTAGAAGGCTATTGGATGCCTTGGGAACACAAAGGACACAAGAAAACAAATAGCTCAAATGCATACCGATAAGGGCAACTATTTCATGGATTTCGCGACGTACCAGAACTCCGAAACACCGAAATAAATATACCGCAGAGATCAGTATGACGAGACGATCAAAACGGTATATAGATATCAGTGGTACGATCATCCGATCAAAAATCAATAATCGGTACCGAAAATGCTGCAAATTTGCCGAAAATAAGATAAACGGAGCAATAGCAGTCCACACTTGCAGAAACCAAATAAGACGACTCACTTAGAAGATGATTTACAAATTTATTATATAAAAATATTCAGGTTTGGAATAACGTTTTATCGTAATTAAATATTGACTGATTCAAATTGAAATAAAATTACACTAGAAAATAAGTTCCATGTTATCGGGTGAAAATTTACTATTTTCTATGTTTAATTAGACGTCTTCCAAATATTAAATTTAAATTCAAAATTTTATTGTTCAAAATTTCACAAAATTCCAGTTAAATACGTTATTAAAACTATTAAAATTTATGGGTCCTTACATATGCATCCCATTTCAATGATGAGGCATCCCGAAGGGAAAAAAAATATAAAATCACGGTATGTAATCTGAGATATGTACTTATTATTAATAATAAGAGCGAGTTCGCTCATATTAAGCAAGCAAAAGCAACCTAATGCGCAATCGAGCTCCAAAAGCGAGCATACGCAATTCATACCTACTTAACACTCAATAACCAAATGAGAATATATATGTAAAGAGTAGAATCGATATGTAACAGAGATTATGCAATAACCATAAACGAATATAGCAAATGCAACAAAACAAACATCCAACAAATAATATCCATTCAGTTTTATTCACAACAATAACAATTCACACTTACAAATGTCAATATTCAGTTTATTATACTTTCATTTCCTATCAATATTAAATTGATTTACTCTTAATTCATTGACATTTATTTCAGCTATATGCAATTTGTTGCTTTCAACTTATTCACATGGATTTCTTTTGAATTTAATTTGTTCTCCTTAAATTTAGCCGCGTTCAATTGAGTAACATTCATTTCCTTAATCATTCAATAGATTTATATTCAATTCGTTCGCTTTTAATTTTACATTCAACTAATTGGGTTTTAATCCATTTTTATTCAATCAACCAATATTCATTGCATTCAAATTTGATTGATTACAATTTAATGTATTTACATTCAATTGATTTATTTTCAATAAATTAATATTTATTTTAATGACATTTATTTTATTTATCATCCAATGAATTTTCATTCCATTTAACTTTGTTAGGATAAATTTTGTAACAACCTAGAATTTTGGTCGTTAGATTTTGAAAATTTAATTCATGTTAAATGTTGAATATGGATTGTTAATTGATTTCGAATACGAAGCTTTTGGTTGAATAAAAAAAATGAGTTATAATTCCAAATATGATAATTTAATTGTATTTGGATAATAATAATTTAATATTTGGAATTGGAATAATTTGCAATTTTGAGAAATAAATGGATATGAAAATGGGTTCAAAAACTTATTTAAAGTCTAGTTGGATTTGAATTATAGTATTAAACTTTTGGATGGAATCAAAAGTCGATAAGCTAAAATTGGAATTCTTATACTAATTTAATAATGGAATTTAATATATAATGGAATTTAATATATAGTAATGATGTAAACCATCAGATTTTGATTCAAAATAAATTGAAATAATTTCTAATGTGAATATAAATTCTATGTGATTCATAATTAGGTTAGTAAAGTTTAAAAGTGAAGTTTTAAATGATTTCGACGATTTTGAAAATCACTCGATTTAATCGAGAGTTAAAAGAGCCTTTCGTGGCACAGCTTTGGAATTTGATGGAACCAGTTCCATTAGATCAATAATAGTTGATTATTATCGGATTTTAAATTTCATAGCGTTTGGATTTACCATTTATTCGTGCGGGTGAGAAATGCGTTGAAATTTAAATTGAAAATTTAATATTCTAAATTGATTCGAAAAGCTATCTTCCACATATTATTGAATTAGCCTCCGAAACACGTTCCATTGTGTTCAGAATGCGGATAAAACCTTATAAACGCTTGTCGGCACGTTTCAATTGAAATTTGTTTAAAAAGTTTAGTAATTTGTGAAAATATATTAAAATAATATGTAAAAAAAACGTGTGTGTGTGTGTGTGTGTGTGTGTGTGTATATATACGTTTACAGGCCGAAACCCTTGTTCCTTTTCTCAGCCGCCATAGAAAATATCAATGGCCGAAAGTGGCTAGGCTTCTACCTTATTTTTCCTTCCATCCACTCAACGATTTCCAAAACAACCTAAACGAAGATCGTAGAGCTCGAGGAGCTCTACATAGTCAACGGGGGAGATCGCCAACAAGTCGACGTGGAGGCCAAAATCTGCTCGAGAAGTGGTACGTTCGCATGCCTATTTCAACATAAGGGAGGCGTCGAGCTTCGTCAAACTTTAGGTGTTGGAGGAGCTCGAGATGCCTTTCAATTTGTTGGGGTTGGATCTTTGTTGAGTGCGTTGTGTTGGCGGCAATGGCCAACCTTAGGCGGCGGCTATGGGTTAGTCGAACTGGGCATTTACATGAGGAAGAAAGTCAAGGGGCGGCCTTGATTCCTGAAGCCAGATCTAAAGGCTGAACTTGATTTAGGTTATTATATAAAAAAGATTATTGTATTCAATTATATATCCAAACTTCATAAAACCAAAAATTTTGCATGCATTGTCAGAATTCGACGAAACTTGTGGCGTCGGAATCGCATCGGTGTGATCTACGTGCTGCAGCAGATCCGAAGGCATTTGGAGCAAGCGAGAATTTTGGATTAAATCGAATGGGTTTGATTTAATTTAAAATTGGAACGCTCAACGAAATTCAAGGTGAGTTTATCTCACTCACATCTGGATAATCAGTTAAATTTAAATAGTTAGAATTTAAATTATTGATTAATTGGTTAAATGTGAATATTATTATTAGTTTAGATATGATATTATATATAGTAGTATATATATATTGGAGTGATTGATATTCTTGCATTATATAGTAGATGAGACCCTATGCGCCCCGCATAATAGCGGATGGCCCTATATACCGTGATATTCCATCTCGAAGTGGAATTGGTATTTATATTTATTGTGCTAACATCTGTGGATGCAGGAAAACAGGTTGGAGGGATCCAATTGGATTCCCCAAAATATTTAAATTATTTTCATATTTGGTGATATGTTTTATTTGATAATCCGTGATGGATTATATTAGAATTGATGTTATTGATTTCTGTGGTTGGCTGAATATATTTGGATATTTTAAGATATCAAATATACGAAGGTGGGATTTTAAAAGGAAAATAAAATGGGAGTTTTGAAATAAAGAATGGAATTGATGTTTCAGATTTAAATAAGGATTTTAAATAGTACTAAAGGGTGAATTTGGTGTTAATGGATTTTTAAATTGATTTTCGGATAAATCAAGAGATAAATTTTAAAAAGGAAATTTAACTCAGTAAATCGATTTGAAATCGATTAAGTGGTTTTTTGAAACTATGATTTAAAGGATAATGAGGAATTGAAATTTACAAACTGGGTTTATAAATAAGGTGAAATATTTATCAGTGGATAAACGTGGAAGTATAGATTCTGGTGGGAATTTATAAGAAAAGTTGTAATTCATTTTAAAAATAAAAATGTGATTTTATTTTTAAAAGTTGCAAAGAATATTTTTCCTGAAAAACTAAGTATGTTTTTTTAAAAGAAAAGATTTCAAAATATAAATTAGAAAGTTAAAAGAATGTTTTAGAAAAAAAAATTAAATTTTTTTAAGTGAAAAGTAAATATTTATTTTAGTTAACTATGGTGGTTAATTATTTTTAAAGTAAATTAGTATTATTTTTAAAAGGAAATTTTGACATAAATATTTGATATGGTAACTTTATTTTAAAGGGAAATTTTGGTCTAAGTTTACTTGGAAAACTCTTATAGAACTTCTTAAGTATTATTTTTTTAAGTAATTTTAGTAGCCTTATTTTGAATAATTTAGGTATATACTTTTGGAAGTGATTACAAGGAGATGGAAATGTGTTTTAAAAATAAAAGTGATTTTATTTTAAGTATTGAAAGAATTTATAGGATTGGGACGTAAATTAAATTGGGATAAATCGAACAGGATTTTTAAAGGATTAGATTGGCTATATTGAAATGGAAGTGTATTTCCTAAAAAGCCAAGTATGTTTCAAAGTAGCTTTTAAGTATAAATTAAATTTTAGAAGTTGGTTTTAAAAAGAATGTTTTTGGAGAAATTATTTTCTTAAATTATTTTAAATTTTTAAAGCAAATGTTTATTTAGTTAGTTATAGTAGTAATGATTTTAAAAGGATTATATTGGTATTATGATTAAAAAGAAATCATTAAATAGTTATATTTTATAGAGTACATTTATTTTAAAAAATAGTTTTGGCTTAAGTTTTTTTTGAATTTTATAGATTTTCATAACTATCATTTTGAATAAAGTGTTTTAAGTAGTTTTATTTAAAATATTTTAAGTATATAAAATTTTGGAAGTGATTTAAATTTATTAAATCTAATTTTTATAAGACTTGGAGTTTTCTAGTGGAAATAAAATAATTTGGTTGAATTGATTGCTTATTTGATAGTTAAATAACCGACTATCAAATCTGGACCGAAATATAACTTTGGAATATCTAGAAGAGGTATGAGAATTATATGGTATGCTTACCGTTAGAGGTGCTATACTTGTAGGATCTAGATTAACCCTAGAGGGGGGGGGGTGAATAGGGTTATAGCAAATTTTCTTGATTTAAACACAGAAATAAATTGCAGAGATAAATATGCTAAAAAGTAAATCACACACAAAATTTACCCAGCTTCGGCAACCCCTGCCTACTACTGCATTCACAGATTTCTATTAGAATTAAACAGTATCACACTTACAAACAATCTACTAGACTCGCAGACATTTGCTCCCGCTCACAAACACTCTACTAGACTCGCACACCCTGCTCGCAAACATTTGCTCCCGCTCACAAACACTCTACTAGACTCGCACACCCTGCTCCCGCCTATAGAGTTTCGTTTACTCGCAAACTTTGCCTCCCGCCTATAGAGCTTCGTTTACTCGCAAACTCTGCTCCCACCTACAATAGAACTTTGCAAACTCACACACCCTGCTCACTGAACTAATTCAAAATAGACAATCTTACACTACCTAATCCCTAGGTGGTGATTTACAAATTCTTCGACTCGAAAAGAAAAAACAAACTTCAAAATTAAACCGGAGCAAAAAATCAAAATACAACTTGAATGCGTAATTTTTTGCTCAAACTAAAAAACCTTATTAAAAAACTAAAACCCTTAAAATTAAAACTCCTCCTTTTAATAATAAGGCCGGCCCACTGTAAAATAAGAGTAACTTCCCCTTTATTCTTTTTTATTTCTTCGGCCGACTCCTCTTTGAAAATGGTTGCTTCGATCTCATTCGTTTCCTTGTTGAACAAAATTAGGGTTTGTGCAAAATTAAAGGCGCCGACTTCGTTGATCGTTCAGATGGTTGTTGTCGTGATTGCTTTGACGATCCTTTCTTTCTTCGATTTGCTTACGGCTCTTCAATTTTAGATCGAGTTCGTTCTGCTTTTTTTGGTATGTATTTTTCTCCTTTTGCTTTGCTGGTTGATGCTTGAACTCGATGAAATAAATGTCGATGATGATTAGGGTTTTTATAGGATTTGATTTCCTATTTTTGCGTTCGACTGATTGCTTCAAAAATTCTTGCTTTGCCGTTCGATTACACTTTTAATGCTGAGGATTGATCTGACTTTGTCAATTTCGTATTTCTAGTAGCTTGATTCACACGGCTTTGAATTGCCTTGCTTATCACGGTTTTGATTTTGACTGGTTCACAATTGGCTTCGGCCTTTGAATTTGTGTTGATTGACTATGTTCTCTGTGTTGCTTCTGGCTTGACACGCATGGTCGATTTGCTTGGCCACCAACTATTTCGAATCTGCACTGATGAATTTTGTTTATCCACTGTTGCCTTTGACTTTACACGGCATTGATTTTCTGGCACTGTTTTAATTCATTGTGATTTTTATATCACTGCTTGATATTCATTTGCATCTATATTGTCAATATCAATATCTGCTTCATTCTGATTTCATACATGTTGATGCTTGTGTATATTACTGTTATATATGCATTGTGCTTGCCTGTTTCACTCACTTACTTGCTGTCGTAGACGTTTTGAACTGCATACTTCTTGTTGCAGTCTTGTACAATGCTCGGCCATGTTAGTTTCATATGCATATTTGTGCATATTGACCATTGGTCTCTGTTGCATTCATTTGTTTGCATTAACCTGGTTCTCTTTTATTTTCTTTGTTCGTGATGGCGGCCTTGACTTGTTGTTATGTAGTTGCACTGCACTGGCCTGCTGCCATACTTGTTCACTAGTGCATGTATCACTGTATGTAGCTCATTGAAGTGTTGCTGCATTGAATATTGAGTCTTTGTGGTCTGCACTTGTAGCTGGACTTGATTTGTGCCTTGTCCATTCTCATGTGTTCATCCCTGTAGTATATGTTAGTGATACATTTTGAAGTTGGTTCATGTTGTATTGAGCTTTGACCCTTTGTTGTTCATCTGCATTGTTGCCTTGTTGACTGTGTTGTTGCATTGTATTCCGGTCATTTGCACTTCACATGCACATTTTTTAACTTAAGTTGCATCTGTGCATATATATTGATGCTGCAGTCTTCAATGTACTGGTGACATGTGCATTGCTTTACTGTCACTACTGCTTCGAGTCAGTTTCATTGTTGCTGTACTGATCCTATGTTCATGTTCTTGCAGTCTTCATGACTGTACTGTTGCAGTCGAGTTGTATTCATGTACACTTGTCGCTTGAACTGTGACTCGAGTTTTCACTGTCATAAGTCGTGCATGTGTGTTGCAGTTGTTTATATGCACTTCATCACTTCAGTATTGCATTGTTTTCACCTCTGGCCTGTTTTAGTTTGATTGTGTTCATATACACTACTGCCTTGAGTTGAATCCCGTGTGTTATTTGGGTTTGACCTTGTGCTGAATTGTTAGCAGTGCTTTTGTTTGATTTGTGCACACGAGTTGGCGAGGCAGTGCACACGTGTACAAATGTATGTGTGTGTACTGCAGCCACTTATAATTGCCTGTTCCTGATAAAAATACTGATATGCACAGATATTGCACAGTCAAAAATATGACGAACAACCCAAATAACTGAGGCAAACAATATTTTCAAAATCATCGTTTCTTTCAAATTTCAAAAATATTTCTCTTTCAATTTTACTGCGTTTGAGAATATTTTTGCAGATTACTCAGATGCTGGATTCAAACCGGAATGCAGTTGAAGACAAAAACACGAGTGTGAGTGATATGTAGTGAGGTTAACTGTAAATGTGAAATGTGATGTGATTGTAATCAAAGTTGTATAGTTCTAGTGAGAGATTGAAATTGTACTATTCAAAATTGTAATAAATATTTGTTTGAATAAAGTTTCTGTTTGAATTCAAATTCTGTGTTATTTAATTTTATTCAGCAAATATTTATTTATTCTATAAAAAATAAAATAGTACATTAACAAATACATTTAAACGAATGTATATTTGTTTATTATCATCAAACAAAAATCATATAAGTGCAAAGCGCATATTCAACAATCTCCCCCTTTTGATGATAACAAACATATATTTAAGATTTTGAAAGTATTAAATGTATTTGATTGTTCAATTTGCTCCCCCTATTTGAATGCTCCCTCTCTACACAATACTCCCCCTACATATATGCATACAAATAGAAAAATATAAATGAGCCTATATGCACAGTGGAAATTATTTGACCTTTGTTTGATTCTATTCGACAAAATCTTAACTTTTCTCTCCCCCTTTTGTTATCAGCAAAAGAATAATAGTGTTATAAAATAGGGATGAAGTGATAGACATGAATCAAAAATTTAACTCAATTGAATATAAATATTAAATTTCAATAAAACTCAAACAAAAATCATAATTACCCTTATCAAGCGCATATTCCACTTTCAGAAGTGATGGGGATAAAATCATCAAAAATCATACAATTCTGTCTATTTGTGGTATATTTATTTCAGGAAATTTGAATATCTACTAACCATGCATAACCGTTAGGACTTTTAAATGAGATTAGTAGTATTCCAATTTAATTTAAAAAATGAAATCAAGTATCTTCTAACCACGCATGACCGTGAGGACTTTTAAATGGGATTAGAATCAACTTGTCTATTTGAATCAATTAATTTTGATATGCGTTCCATACATGCATAACCGTGAGGACTTTTAAACGAGCATGGAAGCACATAATCAAAAATCCAAGTAATTCACCCATGCATAACCGTGAGGACTTTTAAATGAGAGTGAATACTTTGGATATTTATTTTTATTGCTAAATATAATAAGTTGAAGCACAAATAATTTCCTTCACAGATTTAAAGATATTGAAGAACAAATGATTTCCTTTGTAAACTACCACAAATTTACATACTAAATATGATCTTGATGAGTGATGGTCGATAGAAAGTTGATAGAAATAGAAATGGTCATGGAATTTTTACCCAACAAAAAGTTTTTATAACTCTTATTATGAAATTCTAAAGAAATTTTCTAATATACTTTCTCGAGTTATAATATATGATAAATATCAACACTCATCACTTTTTCAATCACTATTCATCTTTTCGATAATCATTAGGGAGTTAGATTAGTCAAAAATTTGTCATTTAGAATCAAATTCAAAAATCAAATTTTAAAAAAAAATGATTAGTCAATCTCTATAATTCCCAAATCTAAACGTAATTTGGAAAATCTGTCTTCGGGGAGAGGTTTTGTGAAAATATCAGCAAGTTGAGTTTCAGTTGAAATATATTCAATGCAAATGTCTTCTTTAGCAATGTGATCTCGAAGAAAGTGGTGTCTCACATCAATGTGTTTTGTGCGAGAATGATGAACATGATTATTTGACAAATCTATAGCACTCCTACTATCACATTTTAATGGAACTTGTTTATAGACTAAGCCAAAATCAGAAAGAGTTTGCATCATCCATAGAATTTGAGCACAACAACTTCCCAAAGCAATATATTCTGCTTCAGTGGTGGATAATGCAACACAATTCTGTTTCCGACTTGACCATGAGACTAATGAATGTCCTAGCATGAAACATATCCCACTAGTGCTTTTTCTGTCAACTAATGAACCAGCATAATCAGCATCGGAATAACCTACTAAATCAAAATTTTCACAAGAAGGATACCATAGTCCAAATTTGTGTGTGTGTGAAAGATATCTCAAAATTCGTTTAGTAGCTTTTAAATGAGATTCTTTGGGATTAGCTTGAAAACGTGCACACAAGCACACAGAAAACATAATATCAGGTCTAGAAGCAGTAAGATAGAGAAGTGAACCGATTATCCCTCGATATTTCTTTTGATCAATTGCAATTCCTTTCTCATCTTTGTCCAACTTTGTTGATGGGCTCATAGGAGTTCTCAATGGTTTGGAATTTTTGATTCCAAATTTCTTCAATAGCTCCAACACATATTTGGATTGTGAAATGAAAATTCCATCACTGCTTTGCTTAATTTGAAATCCAAGAAAGTATTTCAATTCACCAACCAAACTCATCTCAAATTTAGCCTGCATGACTTGTTCAAAATTCTCACACAAGAGCTCATTAGTAGCACCATAAATAATATCATCCACATAAATCTGAACAATCAAAAAATCACTTTCTTTATGTAATAGAAACAGTGTCGTGTCAGCACTACCCTTTTTAAAACCATTTTCCAAAAGATATGTACAGAGACAGTCATACCAAGCTCTTGGAGCTTGCTTAAGACCATATAATGCTTTTTCTAGCTTATACACATGATTTGGAAATTCATGATTTTCAAAACCGGGTGGTTGTTCAACAAAAACTTCTTCTTTTAAATCGCCATTCAAAAAGGCACTTTTTACATCCATTTGTTTAAGTTTGAAACCCTTGTAACATGCAAAACTTAGCAAGATTCTAATGGCTTCTAACCTAGCAACTGGAGCAAATGTTTCATCAAAGTCTATGCCTTCTATTTGGTTATAACCTTTTGCAACCAACCTAGCCTTGTTTCTAATTACATTTCCTGATTCATCAAGTTTATTTTTAAACACCCATTTAGTCCCTACAATTGGATAGTCATTAGGCCTAGGAACTAATTTCCAAACTTTGTTTCTCTCAAATTGATTAAGTTCATCTTGCATTGCCAAAATCCAATTTTCATCATTAAGAGCCATTTCAACAGAATCAGGTTCAATCTCAGAAATAAAACCACTATGACAACAAAACGCACACAAATTTTTATTAAATGAAGAGCGAGTACGTATACCTTCCGTAGGATCACCAATAATTAATTCAGGAGGATGATTAGGTTTGAACCTTAATTTATCAGCATCAACAGTCCTTCTTTCAGTTTTCTCACTAAATGTCCCTTCCTTAGTGCCTTCAGGATCTACCCCATCGTCAACCATCTTTTCAGTCGTTCTATATTGGTCATATTCATCAAATTTCACATTGATTGATTCAACAATTGTTTTTGTTCGTTTTTTGTATATTCTGTAAGCCTTGCTCCTTGTTGAGTATCCCATGAAAATTCGCTCATCAGCCTTAGATTCAAATTTTCCAAGTTTATCACCTGTGTTAAGAATGAAACAAGGACATCCAAATACACGAAAATAAGAAATGTTAGGTTTTCTTTCATGCCACAATTCATAAGATGTTTTGCCAAGTATTGGTCTAACCATTACTCTATTCATTACATAGCATGACGTATTTACTGCCTCTACCCAAAAGGTTAGAGGTAGTTTATACTCACTCAACATGGATCTTGCCAATTCTTGCAATGTACGATTTTTTCTTTCAACCACCCCATTTTGTTGAGGTGTTCGTGGAGCAGAAAATTCATGTTTTAAACCATTTTCTTCACAAAAACTTTCGAATTCCAAATTTTCAAATTCGCCTCCATGATCACTTCTCAAGTTTTTAATTGAAACTCCTTTTTCATTTTGAACAAGTTTTGCAAATTTTGAAAAATATTCAAAAGATTCGGACTTTTTGGCTAAGAAATAAACCCATGTAAATCTAGAGTAATCATCAACCAATACATAACAATAACGTTTTCCATTTAAGCTTGCAATTTCATTTGGTCCAAATAAATCCATGTGAATTAATTCAAGAACCCTTGATGTGCTAACAATGTTTTTAGGACGAAATGATGATCGACTAAGCTTACCCAAGGAACATGCTTTACACACTTTGTTATTTTTAAATTTCTGATGTGGTAACCCCCTGACTAATTCTTTTGTTTCAAGTTTTTCTAAGAGGCTCATGCTAGCATGACCAAGTCTTCTATGCCATAAAAATGCTTCTTCATCTGTGACTACCAAACATCTGGATAGATTTTGATTATCAAATGAAAGTGAGTAAACATTTCCTTTTCTTTTGCCCATAAAAACAATGTTATTAGAATCTTTATCAATGATTTTGCAAGTATCACTATCGAAGACAACATTCATACCTTTGTCACATAGTTGGCTAATAGAGATGAGATTGTGATGCAAATTCTTAACATATAAAACATTAGTTAAAGAAAAATTACCGTTACCTACTTCACCTTTACCAATGATCTTACACTTACTGTTGTCTCCCATGATCACATTTCCGCCTTTAAAATTCTCTAGACTAAGGAACTTCGATTTGTCACCTGTCATATGTCTAGAACAGCCTGAATCTAGAAACCATTCTTGTTGCTCCTTAGCCCGCCAACAAATCTCACTAGTTTCCTCTGAGCTGGCTTCTGAATCTGATTTTGCCATCAAACACATATTAGCTTCCTCTCCTTCTTCACCATCCCAAGTTGCTGCAAAAGTTAAAAAGCGTTTAAACATATCTCTAGAGTTAAAGTAAAAAAATATACCGGGCTCAGATACCACTTGTAGGATCTAGATTAACCCTAGAGGGGGGGAGGGTGAATAGGGTTATAGCAAATTTTCTTGATTTAAACACAGAAATAAATTGCAGAGATAAATATGCTAAAAAGTAAATCACACACAAAATTTACCCAGCTTCGGCAACCCCTGCCTACTGCTGCATTCACAGATTTCTATTAGAATTAAACAGTATCACGCTTACAAACAATCTACTAGACTCGCAGACATTTGCTCCCGCTCACAAACACTCTACTAGACTCGCACACCCTGCTCGCAAACATTTGCTCCCGCTCACAAACACTCTACTAGACTCGCACACCCTGCTCCCGCCTATAGAGTTTTGTTTACTCGCAAACTTTGCCTCCCGCCTATAGAGCTTCATTTACTCGCAAACTCTGCTCCCGCCTTCAATAGAACTTTGCAAACTCGCACACCCTGCTCACTGAACTAATTCAAAATAGACAATCTGACACTACCTAATCCCTAGGTGGTGATTTACAAATTCTTCGACTCGAAAAGAATAAACAAACTTCAAAATTAAACCGGAGCAAAAAATCAAAATACAACTTGAATGCGTAATTTTTTGCTCAAACTAAAAAACCTTATTAAAAAACTAAAACCCCTAAAATTAAAACTCCTTCTTTTAATAATAAGGCCGGCCCACTGTAAAATAAGAGTAACTTCCCCTTTATTCTTTTTTATTTCTTCGGCCGACTCCTCTTTGAAAATGGTTGCTTCGATCTCATTCGTTTCCTTGCTGAACAAAATTAGGGTTTGTGCAAAATTAAAGGCGCCGACTTCGTTGATCGTTCAGATGGTTGTTGTCGTGATTGCTTTGACGATCCTTTCTTTCTTCGATTTGCTTACGGCTCTTCAATTTTGGATCGAGTTCGTTCTGCCTTTTTTGGTATGTATTTTTCTCCTTTTGCTTTGCTGGTTGATGCTTGAACTCGATGAAATAAATGCCGATGATGATCAGGGTTTTTATAGGATTTGATTTCCTATTTTTGCGTTCGACTGATTGCTTCAAAAATTCTTGCTTTGCCGTTCGATTACACTTTGATGCTGAGGATTGATCTGACTTTGTCAATTTCGTATTTCTAGTAGCTTGATTCACACGGCTTTGAATTACCTTGCTTATCACGGTTTTGATTTTGACTGGTTCACAATTGGCTTCGGCCTTTGAATTTGTGTTGATTGACTATGTTCTCTGTGTTGCTTCTGGCTTGACACGCATGGTCGATTTGCTTGGCCACCAACTGTTTCGAATCTGCACTGATGAATTTTGTTTATCCACTGTTGCCTTTGACTTTACACGGCATTGATTTTCTGGCACTGTTTTAATTCATTGTGATTTTTATATCACTGCTTGATATTCATTTGCATCTATATTGTCAATATCAATATCTGCTTCATTCTGGTTTCATACATGTTGATGCTTGTGTATATTACTGCTATATATGCATTGTGCTTGCCTGTTGCACTCACTTACTTGCTGTCGTAGACGTTTTGAACTGCATACTTCTTGTTGCAGTCTTGTACAATGCTCGGCCATGTTAGTTTCATATGCATATTTGTGCATATTGACCATTGGTCTCTGTTGCATTCATTTGTTTGCATTAACCTGGTTCTCTTTTATTTTCTTTGTTCGTGATGGCGGCCTTGACTTGTTGTTATGTAGTTGCACTGCACTGGCCTGCTGCCATACTTGTTCACTAGTGCATGTATCACTGTATGTAGCTCATTGAAGTGTTGCTGCATTGAATATTGAGTCTTTGTGGTCTGCACTTGTAGCTGGACTTGATTTGTGCCTTGTCCATTCTCATGTGTTCATCCCTGTAGTATATGTTAGTGATACATTTTGAAGTTGGTTCATGTTGTATTGAGCTTTGACCCTTTGTTGTTCATCTGCATTGTTGCCTTGTTGACTGTGTTGTTGCATTGTATTCCGGTCATTTGCACTTCACATGCACAGTTTTTAACTTAAGTTGCATCTGTGCATATATATTGATGCTGCAGTCTTCAATGTACTGGTGACATGTGCATTGCTTTACTGTCACTACTGCTTCGAGTCAGTTTCATTGTTGCTGTACTGATCCTATGTTCATGTTCTTGCAGTCTTCATGACTGTACTGTTGCAGTCGAGTTGTATTCATGTACACTTGTGGCTTGAACTGTGACTCGAGTTTTCACTGTCATAAGTCGTGCATGTGTGTTGCAGTTGTTTATATGCACTTCATCACTTCAGTATTGCATTGTTTTCACCTCTGGCCTGTTTTAGTTTGATTGTGTTCATATACACTACTGCCTTGAGTTGAATCCCGTGTGTTATTTGGGTTTGACCTTGTGCTGAATTGTTAGCAGTGCTTTTGTTTGATTTGTGCACACGAGTTGGCGAGGCAGTGCACACGTATACAAATGTATGTGTGTGTACTGCAGCCACTTATAATTGCCTGTTCCTGATAAAAATACTGATATGCACAGATATTGCACAGTCAAAAATATGACGAACAACCCAAATAACTGAGGCAAACAATATTTTCAAAATCATCGTTTCTTTCAAATTTCAAAAATATTTCTCTTTCAATTTTACTGCGTTTGAGAATATTTTTGCAGATTACTCAGATGCTGGATTCAAACCGGAATGCAGTTGAAGACAAAAACACGAGTGTGAGTGATATGTAGTGAGGTTAACTGTAAATGTGAAATGTGATGTGATTGTAATCAAAGTTGTATAGTTCTAGTGAGAGATTGAAATTGTACTATTCAAAATTGTAATAAATATTTGTTTGAATAAAGTTTCTGTTTGAATTCAAATTCTGTGTTATTTAATTTTATTCAGCAAATATTTATTTATTCTATAAAAAATAAAATAGTACATTAACAAATACATTTAAACGAATGTATATATGTTTATTATCATCAAACAAAAATCATATAAGCGCAAAGCGCATGTTCAACAATACTGTATGTATAAACTCGTTCGTTCTTCTAGGACGTTTATAAGGAAATCCGTCCACAAACGGTTAAGAGGTGAACTCCGATCTTATTCTCGTCTGAGTATTTCTTAAGAACTGCGGTTGATTTTACCGAGAAATAGGGAACGTTGTTTCGAAGAGACCGGGTTCGGATTTGAGATCCGAAAACAACTTCGATCCAACGAGTATGTTTTTGTGATGAAGAAAAGAGATTGGAGTCGAAGATGGAGCAGTGAAGTGCAAGGGCTAATCGGTACTAATCTTGAGAATGATTCCAAAATGGATGTTGTAGGAGTAGTGTCTTCGGTTCCGTTCGAACTCGGAACGGACTTGTATGGATGGATGCTTTTAGAACATCATCAGGAGAATTCTAAGCATTCTAAGTGAGATGTGTTCTAAAAGGTAATGCTGAGCCTTGAGCCTCATCAACTGAGAATGACTGAAATCAAGGGATATGCAGCAAGGCTAAGTGGGTAGCACCCAATTTCGGTAAGGTCATCCTTGTCTAGAGGTCCCTTTTTATTCGGCTGTGTGGGCGGTTGTTGATCCCAACCATGGGGTGATCTTGTTAGGACTATCCAGTAAGGGGTAGCTCTGTTCTTGCGTTGCAGAGGAACAGGAAGGGTCCTCGATATGTTGATCGAGACCAAGTACCGTGATAGGTGGTACCGCAGTGCCTAGTCATTAGTTGGAAATCCATTCTCCCTACATGCCTTTATGGTTTTGATTGTAGAGCCTAGTATTGCTGGAATTTAATAATGTAACAATTTCAGCTATTTCAATAAGTATTTGTATTTAGACACTATTATAATATTAGAGGATTTCATAAGAACTGTTTCGATTATTATAAGGTAAAAACCCGCCATGTTTATTTGTGGCGTGGTCTTACGAGATACCTTTGATTTTCAAATGATTTTTGAAACTTTAATAATTAAGTTAAGTTTATTTTCTCACACTGGGTTTTCAGACTGACTCAGATGTTATTTAATTATAATGCTCGGGTCAGACCGAGCATTATAAATTCAGGATAGGATGTTGTGGAGATCAAGAGACAAGCTAGATAGTGAGACGTATCATACGTACTTGAAGTATATAACACTGTGCTGTATATGCTGTGTATACAGTTTGTGGGATAAGATAAGATAACTATCTAGTAATTGTTTTTAATTTGAGTGTACTCTGATGATGTAATGTATAAAGCAGACATAGATTCTTTTTGTGTAAAGATCAGTTACTACCTATTATATTTTGTTCCGCTGCGAATGTGAGATTCTAATGTTATTTTTTTTGTTTTCTCTTCTTCTACCTCTTTCTTTCTTTCCCACGGCAGTCGATCATCAGCATATTATATAAGTGGACTATTTTTGTCAATTTTCGAGGGTCGAGAAAGGCGGGTCGTCATAGTGGTATCAGAGCTTAGGTTGACGATAACCTAGGCTTTGGTGGGGGAATTACTCATTAGAAATAGAGTCGATAGTACTCTAGAAAGAGTTGAGTGTAATGGTTCTGAGCGCGTAATTGTTAGTGAATATAAAATTGTTTTTATATCATGTTGACTTATGGATTGAGTGTTTATGAATTCTGGTCGGCACGAGAAGTACAATCGTATCGATAGTAGTTTCTAAACTCTTAAACAAGATAAACTGACATTGCATAGTTTTAAAAGTGGGTAAATGAAATAATTTTAACCAAAATTACATTTTGTTATAAAAGAAATAATTTTTTGAAATTATTATATATTTTTGGATGTTTGGTTTTTAATATTATAGTCAAATAAGAATCTAAAATTGAAAACGTTCTAAATTTATAACCAAATAGAATTATATAAGTACGATGTATACCAAGGAGTATAACTAAAATTTGGTTTAAACCAGGATTTAAATCTCGGAAAATTTGGAAAATGTTTTTTTAAATGAATTTGTACAAAAAGTTTGGGAATTTTTAAATCGTGGGAATTTTTGAAATGTTTTCCAAAGTGTTAGAAGGAAGTAATCGAATATTATTTAGGAAATATTTTTAACAAAAATGGTTTAAAGATGAAATTTTAGGAGTAAGGAAGCACTGAACTTACTGCAGTCGTTGGAAAATAATCCTGATGATGATGGTCATATCATCAGTATTCATTTTCGAGTTTCTAAGTGATGGATTGCTACCGATGGTTTGGTATAATTTTGTTTGGACTTGGTTGATAAACAGGTTTGTTTTAGAAATTTCAAAAGGGAAATTGTTTTGATAAAACCAAGTTGTTTTGGAAATCCGGAGGTACAATTTGATATACCAAGTGGGTATGTGTTATTTATGATTTCAAAATGTTTTTTAAATAAAACCGGGTAATTAAATTCTAGGAATTCTATATAAGTGGTGTGAAAAGTCAAAAAGAAATCAGTATTGAATTTTAAAGCGGGGTTGATATAGTTAAGAAAGGAAATTGAAAATTTTAATCATGGAATTAAGTTTTAACTTAAGTAATAAAAGTGGATAAGATATATTGGAATTTCACTTAAGATAAGTTAAACAAAATTAAAAGTTGGTTCAAATTGAATAGGGTATTAAGTGGAAAGGAAGAATAATTTTATAAGTATAAGTTACAATTATTGAATGGAGAAATGGAATTGTAAAACCTAAAGGAAAATGATTGGTATTTTATGGAAAATTCAAAATTTAATTCTAAATGAAAGATGAATTGAAATAAGGTAAAGTAAGATATAAAAATGAACGGTGAAATATTTATGTAACTATATGTTATAAGTATTTAATAGGGATAAACTTAAAGTAGAAATTAAATGAACCGTGAATAGATAAGTTTATATAACTTATTAAGCTGGAAAAGTGAAAAAAAGCATACCCAAAATTAAATGGTTAAGTAATTGATAACAAGAAATGAATTTAATGTAAGGGTAAATAAATTGAATATGAATTGAAGATAATTTGAAATATGATTTTTGGAACAGAATTTGAAAATAAAGTTAAGTTTTAAAGCTGGTTATAACTTAAGTAGTGATTTGGGGTGCTAATAATAAACCTTAGAAGTAATTTTGTTAAATGGTTTATAAATAAATTAGCTAATAAAGTAGTAAATAACTTTAATAATAGTTAAGTAAAAGTTGATAAATTTGATTGGGATAGGAATCAAAATAAAATGGAAATGGAATTGATGCAAGAAGAAATGCATCATTATGGAGTTGTAATAACTTAAGTAAGTTGTGAAATGATTGTTGTCGAACTTTATGGAATGGTTTTGAATGGAAATGAGAATGTATGGGTGTAAATAAATCAGAATGGAATGAAACTAATATAAATTTTAGTTGGAATTAATTTAAAATGATTATATGCTTAAGATATTGTTATTTGCTTGAATAACATCAAATTTGCATAGAAAATTGGTCGTTTGGTCGTAAACGAAAGTAAATAAAATTGGTTTTGAATCATTTGGAATGGATTAAAGTTTAATAAGTGAATTTGAGATTGTTTATGTAGATAAGAAATGTATGAAATGAATTTGGTTGTAAATCATTGTGGAATTGGATAAAATGATATATAGATCCATGGAAGAAATGAAATTAGTGATTGGAACCAAATAAATTGTTGAAAATTTTGTTTGGCATGTTTGGGTTACGAAGTTTATTTGTTTGGGCTATGTAATTGATGTGTTTGGCTAGTTTAATAAATGGATTGCTGTTAAAATTTCATATTGTTGAAACTGATGTGCTTGTTTGAGTAAGTAAAGGTGCGGGAGGCAATCATAGAGTTTGGAGTGCGTGAATGCATAATAAATTTGCCGCTTGCTTATAAAACGCTAATGTGAGGTTGCCTACGCAATAAAAGTTAAGAAATGATAATATATTGTTATACGCTCTGTTTTCCGACCGTGTGGGTCAATGTATATATATTTATATCTCTTGTGATATTGTAAAAGGCACTCCGTACAAAGGAGACGCTTTAAAAAATTTCGAAAATTTTGAGAGTTAGAAATTTTTTGAAAATTTTAAAAATTTTGATAACTAGAAAGTTGATTTTTGGAAGGATGTTAGAAATCAAAATGTTTGAGTTAGAAATGAAAAAAATATTATTTGGATTAAACTAAAAAGGTTTTAAGAAGTGGATATAAGTTTTAATTAAGTGGATTTTTGGGTAAGTTAATGGATGCAGAAGCATTTTCCTACCATAGCAAATTTCGGGCACGAAATTTTTATAAGCGGGGAGGAACGTAACGACACGGAATTTTGGTCGTTAGATTTTGAACATTTAATTCACTTTAAATGTTGAATGTGGATTGCTAATTGATTTCGAATATGAAGATTTTGGTTGAATTAATAAAATGAGTAACAATTTCAAATATGACAATTTAGTTGTATTTGGATAATAATAATTTAATATTTGGAATTGGAATAATTTGTAATTTTGAGAAGTAAATGGATATGAAAATGGTTTCGAAAACTTATTTAAAGTCTAGTTGGATTTAAATTATAGTATTAGACTTTTGGATGGAATCAAAAGTCGATAAGCTAAAATTGGAATTCTTATATTAATTTAATAATGAAATTTAATATATAGTAATGATGTAAACAATCATATTTTGATTCAAAGTAAATTAGAATAATTTCTAATGTGAATATAAATTCTATATGATTTATAATTAAGTTAGTAAAGTTTTAAAAGTGAAGTTTTAATTGATTTCGACGATTTTGAAAATCATTCGATTTAATCGACGAGTTAAAATAGCCTTTCGGGGAACTGTCTCGGAATTTGACGGAACCAGTTCCGTTGGATCCGTAATAGTTAATACTATCGGAGTTCAAATTTCATAGCATTTGGAGTTACCGTTTGTTCGTGCGGGTGAGAAATGCGTTGAAATTTAAATCGATATTTTAATATTTTAAATCAATTCGAAAAACCATCTTCCACATATGATTGAATTAGCCTCCGAAACACGTTCCATTGTGTTCGGAATGCAGGTAAAACCTTATAAATGCCTGCTGGCACGTTTCAATTGGAATTCGTTTAAAAAGTTAAGTAATTTGTGAAAATATATTAAAATAACATATAAATAAAACGTATATACATATGCTTACAGGCCAAAACCCTTGTTCCTTTTCTCAGCCGCCACAGAAAATATCAATGGCCGAAAGTGGCTAGTCTTCTTCCTTATTTTTCCTTCCATCCACTCAACTATTTCCAAAACAACCTAAACTAAGATCCTAGAGCTCGAGGAGCTCTACATATTCAACGGTGGAGATCGCCAACAAGTCGACGTGGAGGCCAGAATCTGCTCGGGAAGCAGTACGTTCGTATGCCTATTTCAACATAAGGGAGGCGCCGAGCTTCGTCAAACTTAAGGCATTGGAGGAGCTCGAGATGCCTTTCAATTTGTTGGGGTTAGATCTTTGTTGAGTGCGTTGTGTTGGAAGCAATGGCCAACCCTAGGCGGCGACTATAGGTTAGTCGAACTGGGCATTTACGTGAGGAAGAAAGTCAAGGGATGGCCTTAATTCTGGAAGCCAGATCTAACGGCCGAACTTGATTTAGGTTACTATATAAAAAAAGATTATTGTTTTCAATTATATATACAAACTTCATAAAACCATAACTTTTGCATGCATTGTCAGAATTCGACGAAACTGGTGGCGCCGGAATCGCAGTGGCACGATCTACGAGCTACAGTAGATCTGGAGGCATTTGGAGCAAGCGGGAATTTTAAATTAAATCGAATGGGTTAGATTTAATTTAATTTGGAACGTTTGACGAAATTCAAGGTGAGTTAATCTCGCTCACATATGGATAATCGGTTAAATTTAAATAGTTAAATTTAAATTATTAATCGATTGTTATAATGTGAATATTATTATCAGTTTAGATATGATATTATATATAGTGTGTGTATATATATATTGGAGTGACTGATATTCCCGCATTATATGGCGGATGGGACCCTATGCGCCCCGTATAATAGCGGATGACCCTATATAACGCAATATTCCATCTCGAAGTGGAATTGGTATTTATGTTGTGCTAACATCTGTGGATGCAGGGAAACAGGTTGGAGGGATCCAACTGGATTTCTCAAAATATTTAAATTATTTTCATATTCGATGATATGTTTTATTTGATAATCTGTGATGGATTATATTAGAATTGATTTTATTAATTTCTATGGTTAGCTAAATATATTTGGATATTTTATGACATCAAATATATGAAGGTGGGATTTAAAATGGAAAATAAAAAGGGAGTTTTGAAATAAAGAATGGAATTGATGTTTCGGATTTAAATATGGATTTCGAATCGTAATAAAGGGTGAATTTGGTGTTAATGGATTTTGGAATTGATGTTTGGATAAATCAAGAGACAAATTTTAAAAAGGAAATTTAACTCGATAAATCGATTTGAAATCGATTAAGTGGTTTTTGGAAACTTGATTTAAAGGATAACGGGGAATGGAAATTTACAAACTGGGTTTATAAATAAGGTGAAATATTTGTTAGCGGATAAATTTGGAAGTATAGATTCCGGTGGGAATTTATAAGAAAAGTTGTTATTCATTTTAAAAATAAAAAGGTGATTTTATTTTTAAAAATTGGAAAGAATATTTTTCTTGAAAAACTAAGTATATTTTTTCAAAAGAAAAGATTTCAAAATATAAATTAGAAAGTTTAAAAAAATGTTTGAAAGAATGTTTTAGAAAATTTATTTTAAATTATTTTTAAGTGAAAAGTAAATATTTATTTAAGTTAATTATGGGGTTAATTATTTTTAAAGTAAATTATTATTATTTTTAAAAGGAAATTTTAACATAAATATTTGATATAATAACTTTATTTTAAAGGGAAACTTTGGTGTAAGTTTATTTGGAAAACTCTTACAAAACTTCTTAAGTATTACTTTTATTTTAGTAATTTTAGTAGCCTTATTTTAAATAATATAAGTATATATTTTTGGAAGTGATTATAAGGAGATGGAAGTGTGTTCTAAAAATAAAATCACTTTTATTTTAAAGTATTGAAAGAATTTACGGGATTGGGATGCAAATTAATTTAGGATAAATTGAGCAGGATTTATAAAGAATTAGATGGGCTATATTGAAATGGAAGTGTATTTCTTGAAAAGCCAAGTATGTTTCAAAGTAGCTTTTAAGTATAAATTAAAGTTTTAAAGTTGGTTTTAAAAAAGAATGTTTTTGGAGAAATTATTTTCTTAAATTGTTTTAATGTTTTTAAAGTAAATATTTATATAGTTAGTTATAATAGTAATGATTTTGAATGGATTAAATTGGTATTATGATTAAAAAAAAATTATTAAATAGTTATATTTTATAGATAGATTTATTTTAAAAAGTAGTTTTGGCTTAAGTTGTATTTGGAAATTTTATAGATTTTCATAACTATCATTTTGACCAAAGTGTTTTAAGTGGTTTTATTTATAATATTTTAAGTATATAAAATTTTGGGCAAAGTGATTTAAATTTATTAAATCTAATTTTTATAAAACTTGGAGTTTTCTAATGGAAATAAAATAATTTGGTTGAATTGATTGTTTATTTGATAGCTAAATAATCGACTATCAAATCTGGACCCAAATATAACCTTGGAATATCTAGAAGAGGTATGGGAATTATATGGTACGGTTACCGTTCGAGGTGCTATATTGTACGTATAAACTCATTCGTTCTTCTAAGACGTTTATAAAGAAATCCATCCACAAACGGTTAGGAAGTGAACTTCGACCTTATTCTCATCTGAGTATTCCTAAAGAACTGGGGTTGAGTTTACCGAGAAATAGCGAACGTTGTTTCGAAGAGACTGGGATTGGATTTGAGATCCAAAAACCACTTCGATCCAACGAGTTTTTTTTCGTGATGAATAGAAGTGATTAAAGTCGAAGATGGAGCAATGAAGTGCAAGGGCTAATCGGTACTAATCCTGAGGGTGAGTACAAAATGGATGTAGTATGAGTAGTGCCTTCGGTTCCGTTCGAACCAAGAACAGACTTGTATGGATGGATGCTTTCAGAACATCATCAGGAGGACGATGAGCATTCTAAGTGAGATGTGTTCTAGAAAGGTAACGCTGAGCCTCGAGCCTCATCAATCAGGAATGACTGAAAATCAGAGGATATGCAGCAAGGCTAAGTGGGTAACACCCAATTAGGGTGTGTGGGCGGTTGCTGATTCGAACCGCAAGGTGATCTTATTTAGACTATCCAGTAAGGGGTAGCTCCGGTCTTATGTTGCAGAGGAACATGAGGGGTCCTCGGTATGCAGATCTAGACCAGGTACCGTGATAGGTGGTACCCCAGTGCCTAATCATTAGTTGAAAATCCTTCCTCCCTATGTGCCTTTACGGCTTTGATTGTAGAGCCTAGTATTACGGGAATTTAATAATGTAACAATTTCGGCTATTTGAATAAGTATTTGTATTTAAACACTATTATAATATCAGACGATTTCATAAGAACTGTATTGGTTATCGTAAGGTAAAAATTCGACATGTTTATTCGTGGCGTGGTCTTACGAGACACCTTTGATTTTCAAAAGATTTTTGAAACTTTAATAATTAAGTTGAGTGTATTTTCTCACGCTGGTTTTCCAAACTAACTTGGGTGTTATTTTATTATAATTCTCGGGTCAAACCGAGTATTATAAATCCCATATAGGATGTTGTGGAGCTTAGGGGACAAGCTGGATGGCGAGACATATCATACGTACTTGAAGTATATTCCGCCGTGCTGTATATGCTATGTATTCAATTTATGGGACAAGATAAGATAACTATCCAGTAATTGTTTTGATTTTAAGGTACTCTGATGATGTAATGTATAAAACAAATATAGATTCTTTTTGTGTAAAGATCAGTTGCTATCTATCATATTTTGCTCCGCTGCGAATGTGAGATTCTGATGTTGTTTTTTTGTTTTCTCTTCTTCTACCTCTTTCTTTTTTTCCTTCAGCAATCTGTCTTTTCCGACGCTCAATCGTCAGCATATTATATAAGTGGAGTATTTGTGTCGATTTTCGAGGGTCGAGAAAGGCGGGTCGTCACAAATTTATTTCATTATCAATTAGCATTTCAATACTAATATTATTTATAAACCATTTAAGTTTATTATAAATGTTTTACAAAATTGCAACTCATTTTTATTATTATTCCATAACTTGAAGTCATATTAATCCATTGATTCACTTAATTAGTTTATTCATTGATTCAAGCACATACAATAAATTTACTTAAATATATTTTATTTTATAATTTCAATTTATATTAATAATTTTTTTCTCACAATCAGTTTCATTCAAGTTATTAAGTTAACTTCATCTTTTAATTTATTTCATATTCAATTAGTTACCATTCAATTTTATTGAAACTCATTCTATTTGCATTTAATTTATTTACATCCAATTTAAACTCAGTTCAATTTCTCACATTAATTTTACTTACACTCATTTATTTTATTTTATTCTTTCATACTTAAATTACATTTCATTTAAAAATTCAAGTCCGTATTCATTTTTAATTCATTTCATCGCTTAATTGAAATCGATTCACTTTACTCATTTGTCTAGTTCAATTCAAATCCAATTTAACTCATCTAATATTAAGTTGAACTTCTTTTCATTTTAATCTATTACTGGTTTATTTAGTCTTATTCAAGTTAAATTTTTCATTATTCACATTCAAAAAAATTAAAATTTGTCTTAGCTTAACAATTCTCAAATCTATAAGTTACACAAATTAACTTCTTAAAATTTCATTTCGTTATTTCATCTACTTCATTTCGAATGCAAATCATTTTTTTAAGCTTTCATGAGTCAGCCTATATTTTATTTACTTCATTTCACTAACTTGATTTATTTAACATTTCTTAAGTTAATTATTTTATTTTGTATCTCAAATTCAATTTTTTCCCATGTTTCTTAACCAAAATTTAACCATTTTGAATTTGGTTAATTTTCCTATTCAAATTTATAGGTTATAACTTATTTCTTTTCTACACTATTTCAAATTTATAATTTTTAAACTTATTCATTATATACTATTTCCAATTTTAAGTTCAAAACTGTTTTCATATATTTATTAAATTATACTAAGAATATTTTTCACAGTCAAAACTTGTTTTAATCGAAAATAATTTCTTTTGGTAGCAATTCTCAATCAGAAACTCGAAAATGAACACTGACGATGCTGCAATTATTCCTAGAATTATTTCCTAGCGACCAAGCGAGTTTATTGCTTTTATTTCTTCAAAAATCCTTTCAAAATATTTTTCTAGTCAAAACTCCTTCAATAATATTAATATTAATTTATAAAGTCTTTGAAACAATTTTGAAAACAGAAGGATTTTAATTCTAAAATTCTTAAATTTAAAAATCTTTTCTATATATAAGTTATATTATAAATATACTTATACAAATTTCCTAAACTTATTTACAAAAATATTTCATTAATTTACGACTTAATCATTTTAATAACTTCTTATTTTAATTGATTTCAGTCCAATTTGATTATCAATTTAACTATCAAACACTTTATAAAATAAAATTCGTTAAGTATTCATTTTATTTTCAACTCAACCAATAATCGATGATAATTAAATATTATCGTCGCCTAACAATAATTTCATTAACAATTAACCTTTTATATATATAATATAATTTTGGTAAAATTATTTCATTTACTCGATTTTTAAAACAATATTATGTCGACTTGCCACGTTTAAATGTTTAGAAACCCCTATGGATAACATGGCGTCCTGAATATCGAACGGAATTCATAAACAACTCAATGGATAAGTAAACACAATAAAAAAACATTTTATAACACTAACAAGTACGCTCTTTCATAGACACACACATCCGTGCGCATGCTCAAAGAGACTCATTCTAGGGTATTACTACCTTATCACTAATGAGTCAAACCCCACAAAGCCAAGGTTATCGCTAAACCTCACTCTGATACCAATTGTGATGACCCACATTTCGAAAGGTTTAAATCGACAATAATCCACACATGTCCGACTTAAACAATCCGGAACATAGATAATCAATGGGATTAATTAAAAAAAATAAGGAAAGAAGAAGAAACTAAACACAGAATCTCACAGCGGAACGATAAAATATAATAATCAAATAAACAGGGTGATAAAACTGTTTACTACACATTTGATTAAAATCTATACACATTTATCAGAGTTATATATACATCAGGGATAAATAGTCAATATAGATAAATAGCATGATGCAAGGGATAATAGTAATAGTAATATACTTCTTTATCTTCGTCCTCCAGAGAATAATCTTCAATATACTAAAAAACTCAAGATTGACCCGAGCATAATGAAAAGCAAAACATTCGAGTCAGGACTAAAATACTCTTATGTAAGTCAAATCAATATCACAAGTGCAATAACTTAAGAGATGTTACGGGATTTTCCATCTTCTAAGGATCCGTTAAACTATTTATATATAATAGTATACGCTATAATAGATAATGTCTATCAGTAAAATAAATATCAAAATAGCGTTAAGGCTTTGCATTAATCCACCTTAACACATTTGTACAGTTCTAAACCAAAGTCGTAATGGGCTCATATAGGGATAAATATGACAAGGCATATGAGGCAATGATCAAGGTAGGATTCTATTAGTTTACCCTTTCTGGCTGGTCGTAACCCATTCGTGATCGACCGCGACAATCAATCCAACTAACAAAAGGTGCACCCATCGGATACAAAATCACAATAGTAATACGAGGGATCAACATCACTAGAGGTAGCTAACCTTAATGGCCAGACATAGGCTCCGGTTTTAGTCATTTTAATTATGACACAAGTGTCAAGGTTGTCCTTCATCGTTCTCTTACTTCATTATAGTAAACGTTGCCAATTCAACCACTACATTCTGGATATCATCCATCGCGTACACGGTTATCAAAGTGGTTCCAATATTGGTAAAGATTACGCCAATAAGAGACTCCGGTCTCTTTAACAACTAAACGTTGTTTTACACATCGATTGGTTCTTTTATATTTCGAAAATAATTCGTACTTGATATCAAAATATCATATTTTCTTCAAAATGAAATCCATTTCAAAATCATCATATTTGCTTCAAAAAACCTGTATTTTTACTTAAAATGTTAATTTAACTCAATATATCGATTTCACTTCAAAACTTGATTCAAATTACAGTTTTGGTTATAATTCACTTTAACCCAATTGCATTTAAATTCAAGATTTAAATATAAACATTCCACCCCTTCAATCATTTTGAAGTTTTTGAATATAGTTTAAATAGTTTTAAAATAGTTAAATAGTTAAAATAGTTTAATAGAAAATAGTTTGAGTATTAAAAATGGTGTATATAGTAAAATAGTTTGGAAAATCAAATTAATGTGAATATTTAAATAATATAGATTTTAAACAGTTTATATTAAAATAGTTTATTTAAAATAGTTTCAAAGTCAAACTGATTCAATTTTTAATTTCCCAATTCAAATCAATTCCAATTTCCATTTCCATTTAATCAATTCAATTCCGATTTCAATTAGAATTTTATTTCGTTTCCAAATTTATTTCAATTTAAAATCCAAATAAATTTCAATTTCAATTCTAGAATAATTTAATTTTCAATTCCAAATTAATTTCAATTCCAATTCCAAATTTTAACCATTTTGATTTATATCAATTTCGAGTTCGATTTCCAAAATATCGATTTAAAACACTTAAATCAAATTTCCCTTCAATGTCCAATTTAAAAAATCCAAACTTTCAAATATAATTAAATTCTGAGCTTAATTTTGAAATATCATTTTTGACGCAGCTTATAGTAGGCTCGAACAGTTTAGGTTCAAAATTTCGCAACCTATCCAGGATCTTCCCACGAAATGATGATTTCGTGTCAAAAAACCGATAAAACGATAAATGCCCAATTCCATTGATCGTGATGATGCCGGAATCTAGCTATCTCCAACCCGCTGATCTCACATGATACCGTGTTGAAAGATCTACAATTCGATCGTTGATCACTCGCAAGTGATACCGAGAATTGGCTTCTACTTCGTTGATTCGCGCACGAATAATCCGAAGAAGGAAAGAAGAAGGAGATCACACTCAACTTCAACAATGGTGGGTAAAGCTCACACAAAATTTTTATTCAAAATCAACCCTCTTTACAATGACATCACGCCCCTATTTATAGGAAATGACAACACACACACATGCGACTCAACCAGCAACACACACGACCTAACATCACACGACCTAACATCCCACGAGTTACAACACACACGACCTAACACATGCGACATAAGGAAATTACAACATACGACTTAACTCAACAACACGACACACGACATACGACATAACAACATAATACAAGTTACAACACCATGTGACATAACAGTACAACAATACAACATACGACTTACGACTTACGACCTACGACTCACGACATAAGAAGAATGAACGGCTTCTGGAATGGCTTAGCGACTTAAGCTTCAAGCGGCATAGGTGAGCGACTTAAGATTCAGGCACGGCTTAAGCAATGCGACATCCGTTAACTCATTAGGTCGTTGCTCGTTGAGTCGCTAGGCCGGTAGGTCTCTTAGGCCGTTAGATAGTTAAGTCGCTTTGTGCTTTAGACCGATAGGTCGCTCCTTGCTGTAGGCCGTTTGGGTCGCTCCCTGCTGTAGATCGTTAAGGCGGGCGACTTAAGGTCAGTTGGCCTAACTCGCTCATCCTGGTGCGCTAACTCGCTAGGTCGCGTATTATGATGCGTTAACTCGTTAGGTCGTTTATCAAGATGCGACTTAAGGAAACGCGACTCATAGCAGGCGACTTATCATGGTGCGCTGCATCATCCTCTCCTAGTTGAAAAGAATTCGTCCCCATATTCACACTTTCCTCTTCTTCGACATACTTATTCTCATGATATGGAATCAAGTGTTTGACGTTGAAAACGTCGGCAATATGGATATGACCCGGCAATCTTAACTGATAAGCATGCTCATTGATCTTCTTTACGATTTTCAAAAGACAAATCTTTCTAACAGCTAGCTTGTTGTAAGCACCAATAGGAAATCGATCTTTAGTAAATGCTGCATATACAAAATCTCCTTCTTTGAATTCAACATTTCGTCGTTTAATATCTACGGATTTCTTATATTTCTCATTTGCCTTAAGCAATCGTTCCTGCATAACCTTGTGGCACTCTTGCAACTCATTCACAAAATCACTAGCTCGTTTGATCACTCCTTTCTGCTGTGGTACTATAGATAAATCCAATGGTCCTTTAGGAATTATTGAGTAAATGACCTGAAATGGACTGAACCCTGTGCTATTAATTGCATGGTAGTGTGCAAACTCAGCTTGACACAGCTTGGAATCCCAACTCTTCAAACTGTCATTCACGAGGCATCTCAATAGATTACCTAGAGATCTATTCACAACTTCTGTCTGTCCATCCGTCTGTGGATGATAAGCACTACTAAATTTCAGCTTTGTCCCGAACATTCTCCATAGACTCATGCAAAAATGACTCAGAAAACGAGTGTCTCTATCCGATACAATAGATTTAGGCAACCCATGAAGTCGATAGATCTCTCTGAAGTATAACTGTGCGACATTAACTGCATCTGCCGTCTTCTTACATGCGATAAAATGTACCATTTTTGAAAACTGATCAACCACCACATAGATAGAATCATTGCCACGTTGCATCCTCGACAAACCTAATACAAAGTCCATACTAACATCCACCCATGGTTTAGTAGGTATAGGAAACGACATATATAAACCTGCGTTTGTTGCGGTTCCCTTTGAAACTTGACAAATATGGCACCTCTGAACAAACTTTTCAACCTCCTTCCTCATTGACGGCCAAAAATAAGACTTTGTGATCAACTGTATAGTACGGTCGCGGCCCACGTGTCCTTCTTCATGTAATTCTTTAATGATTTTCATTCGTAGACTACAATCTGGAATACACAACTGATTTCCTTTGAATAGAAAACCTTCAACCAGCATATATCCATCCATGCTTCCCTTCTTGACTTCGTCTAGGATTTCGGAAAAATATGAATCTGAAGTAAGAAGATCTGGAAGTAAGTCAAAACCCATCACCTTTACTCGCATGGTTGTTAGTAAATTCTCCCTTCGACTCAATGCATCGGCGACGTGATTATTTACTCCAGACTTGTGCTTTACGACGAATGCAAATTGTTGCAAATAAGCTATCCACGATGCATGCCTAGCTGCAATTTTACTCTGCCCTTGTAAATGTTTCAACGCTTCATGGTCCGTATACAAAACAAATTCTTTGTGGAACAAGTAATGTCTCCAATGCTTCACAGCCTGCACAATAGCATAAAACTCCACATCATAAGTATTGTATCTTATCTTTGCTCCAGAAAGTTTTTCACTGAAATAGGCAATTGGACGTCCCTTCTGACTCAACACTCCCCCAATTCCAACTTTCGATGCATCCGTATGTAACTCAAATAGTAATTGAAAATCTGGCAACACTAGAATCAGTGCTGAGGTTAAAAGTTCCTTGATTTTCTCAAAAGCAGATCCTGCCTCTTCCGTCCATGAAAACTTCTTTCCTTTCATACAATCACTAACAGGAGCCATCACACTACTAAGGTGTGGTATAAATCTTCGATAAAATGAAGCTAACCCATGGAAACTTCTGACTTCTATTATAGTTTTGGGCTGTGGCCAATTTTTGGTCGCGGCTACTTTTACTCTGGTCCACTTGTATTCCTTCCTTAGACGCAACATAACCCAGATATAAAACACTTGGCGTCATGAACATGCATTTCTTCATCGCTGCATAGAACTAAGAATAGTTAACACCTTTCGCAAGTGTTGAATGTGCTCCTCTGTGCTAGCACTATATATCAAGATATCATCAAAGTAGACTACAACAAACTTCCCAATGTAAGGACTAAAAATTTGATTCATCACCCTCATAAATGTACTTGGTGCATTAGATAGACCAAACGATATTACCATCCATTCATATAATCCTTCCCGAGTCTTGAATGCTGTTTTCCATTCATCACCTGGTCTAATGCGAATCTGATGATAACCACTCTTAAGATCGATCTTCGAAAAGATTATAGACCCACTAAGTTGAGCCAATAGATCATCAAATCTTAGCATAGGAAATCTGTATCTGACAGTTATTTTGTTGAGTGCCCTGCTATCTGTACACATTCTCCATGAACCATCTTTCTTCGGTACCAACAAAGCTGGTACAGCACAAGGACTGAGACTCTCTCGAACACGCCCTTGCTCAAGCAACTCCTCAACCTATCTCCTCAACTCTTCATGCTCTTTCGGTCTCATACGATAATGTGGCCTATGCAGTAAAATAGCACCTGGCACTAGATCAATTTGATGTTGTATATCCCTCAATGGCGGTAATTCCTAGGGCAATTCCGCAGGAAAGACATCTTCAAATTCATTTAACACCGGTCTAACCTCCGCAGGAATTTCAATATCTTCACTTGTTTCATACCCAATCAACATAAACAATTCAACACTATCTTCCACTTCTTTAACAAATTCTCTCGTCGATAATAGACTAGTTGATTCCACTTTCTTCTCTGGCTTGCTTTCACTTTGTTTACGCTTCTTAGGAACTAAGGTAACTTGGGTCCCTTCGAACATGAAACTGTAGCTGTTGGTGCGACCATTATGTTGTACAGCTCTATCATATTGCCACGGTCTTCCCAATAGTAGATGACACACATCCATGTCGACAACATCACACCATATATCATCCTTGTACTTCTTCCCAATAGAAAATGTAACAAATGCTCGTCTTCCCACTGTCACTTCTCCACCTTTCTTTAGCCATGCCAGTTTATAAGGTCTAGTGTGTTTTTCAGTCTTCAACCCTAACTTCGTGACGGCTTCTTCAAAAATAATGTTATCGCAGCTTCCCGCATCGATAACAAATCGACAAACCTTTCCCAAGATAGTACATGTAGACTGAAAGATATTGCTTCTTAGCCAACTAGAATCATTCTCATGCTTTGGCACTAAACAAGACATCCTTATCATCAAGTTACACCCTTCGTCTCCTGACATAACTTCTTCATCTTCATCAAACTTCGATGGTTGAGAATAATCAACTTCAGCTTCCACATCCTCATACTCACATTCCTCTGCAACTAATGCTCTCTTCTTTGGCTTTGTACATTGATTACTTTTATGGCCAAACTCCTGACAATTATAGCACTTGATACTGTTATTGACCTTTGCTTTAGCGGCTTCATTGACAAGTGGTTTATTGACTACCTTGGAAACATTAGCATTGCTACTAGCACCCTTATTCTGGTTGTTAGAACCCGCAAACACACCACTTCCTCGTCTCCCTTGTTTCTCCCAAGCTAGAGCTTTCTGATGTGCTTCAGCAACATACATTGGATTAAACATATTCACCATGTCTTGAATTTGCATTCGTAACCCTCCAGTATATCTAGCCGTTAGCCGTTCCTCGGTCTCCATAATATCATTCCTTGCAATCAATTGAGAGAATTCATCCGCATAGTCATTCACTGTCTTCGTCCCTTGTCTCAAATTCTGCAAACGTTGATACGTAAGAGATTGATAATTGTACGGCAAGAAAGTTGCTTTCATCATCTTTCTCATCTTCTCCGAAGTGACAACTTTTGATTTTCCCATTCTCTTTCGAGCTAGTTTAGTTTGTTGCCACCAAGCCATAGCTCTTCCCCTTAGCCTTGTAGCAACTAATTGGACTCTGCGATTCTCAGGAACCTCCTTGAATTGCAAAATTTCTTCAGCATTCGGCAACCAATCAAGAAATTCTTCTGCTTGCATACCACCTTTGAATTCTGGAATTTCCATCCTCATACCTGATTCTCATTTACGATCATGTTCTGAATCCAGATATTGATTTCGCACTTCGCCATGATTTCGATAATGAATACTACCTCCATCACCATCCTCCTCAAAATCATATGTACTTCGATATCGATCCGACCATCTACATCTCTACGACCATGCATGTCCCTTCTACCCTGTCTTTCAGCATCACGATAAGGTTCATTGTCAAACCCAAGTTGAGTTCTTCCCTCTTCATGTCGATACCCATGGTGGTTTCTCATCATTGAAACTGATGATTCTCTTCTATCTCGATATGACTGGGGTGACATCCTCCTTTCTCCCGAAACCGATAGTGAAACCCTGTTTCCACTCTAGTTCGAAACTGGTGACGTTCTCCTTTGATTGTGATTCATGTCATTCATCAACTTCTCCAATTTTGCAATACCCTCATTGAGATTTTCAGTGATACGCTGTTCCATCTGCTCAGCTTCTTGTTTTCGATACAAATCTTCAACATTATGAAAGCGATTAGCACGTCTTGGAGGCATGATTATTAAACAATCTCGTTCCGTCTCTGATCTAACTTTGATACAAATTGATGCTTCGGTCTCTACTTTAACTTCGATACAAATGACGCATTTCAATCTCTGATCTAGCTCTGATACCAAAAAGTGACGCAGCTTATAGTAGGCTCGAACAGTTTAGATTCAAACTTTCACAACCTATCCAGGATCTTCCCACGAAATGATGATTTCATGTCAAAAAACCGATTGAACGATAAATATCCAATTCCGTTGATCATGATGATGCCAGAATCTAGCTATCTCCAACCCATTGATCTCGCGTGATACCGTGTTGAACGATCTACAATTCGATCGTTGATCACTCGCAAGTGATACCGAGAATTGGCTTCTACTTCGTTGATTCGCGCACGAATAATCCAAAGAAGGAAAGAAGAAGGCAATCACACTCAACTTCAACAATGGTGGCAAAAGCTCACATAATTTTTTTATTCAAAATCAACCCTCTTTACAATGACATCACGCCCCTATTTATAGGAAATGACAACACACACACATGCGACTCAACCAGCAACATCACACGACCTAATATCCCACGAGTTACAACACACACGACCTAACACATGCGACATAAGGAAATTACAACATACAACTTAACTCAACAACACGACACACGACATACGACATAACAACATAATACAAGTTACAACACCATGCGACATAATAGTACAACAATACAACATACGACTTACGATTCACGACATAAGAAGAAAGAACGGCTTCAGGAACGGCTTAGCGACTTAAGCTTCAAGCGGCATAGGTAAGCGACTTAAGATTCAGGCACGGCTTAAGCAATGCGGCATCCGTTAACTCATTAGGTCGTTGCTCGTTGAGTCGCTAGGCCGGTAGGTCGCTTGGGCCGTTAGATAGTTAAGTCGCTTTGTGCTTTAGACTGATAGGTCGCTCCCTGCTGTAGGCCGTTGGGTCGCTCCCTGCTATAGGTCGTTAAGGCAGGCGACTTAAGGTCAGTTGGCCTAACTCGCTAGGTCGTGTATTATGATGCATTAGCTCATTAGGTCGTTTATCATGATGCGACTTAAGGAAACACGACTCATAGCAGGCCGAGCGACTCATAGCAGGCGACTTATCATGGTGCGCTACATCATCCTCCCCTGGTTGAAAAGAATTCGTACCCGTATTCACACTTTCCTCTTCTTCGACATACTTATTCTCATGATATGGAATCAAGTGTTTGACGTTGAAAACGTCGGCAGTATGGATATGATCCGGCAATCTTAACTGATAAGCATTCTCATTGATCTTCTTTACGATTTCCAAAGGACCAATCTTTCTAGCAGCTAGCTTGTTGTAAGCACCAATAGGAAATCGATCTTTAGTCAATACTGCATATACAAAATCTCCTTCTTTGAATTCAACATTTCATCGTTTAATATCTACGGATTGCTTATATTTCTCATTTGCCTTAACCAATCGTTCCTGCATAACCTTGTGGCACTCTTGCAACTCATTCACAAAATCACTAGCTCGTTTGATCACTCCTTTCTGCTGTGTTACTATAGATAAATCCAATGGTCCTTTAGGAATTGTTGAGTAAACGATTTGAAATGGACTGAACCCAATGCTATGATTAATTGCATGGTTGTGTGCAAACTCAGCTTGACATTGCTTGGAATCCCAACTCTTCAAATTGTCATTCACGAGGCATCTCAATAGATTACCTAGGGATCTATTCACAACTTCTGTCTGTCCATCCGTCTGTGGATGATAAGCACTACTAAATTTTAGCTTTGTCCCGACCATTCTCCATAGACTCATCCAAAAGTGACTCAGAAAACGAGTGTCTCTATCCGATACAATAGATTCAGGCAACCCATGAAGTCGATAGATCTCTCTGAAGTATAACTGTGCGACATTAACTGCATCTGCCGTCTTCTTACATGCGATAAAATGTACCATTTCAACCTATTTCTTAATTTATTCTAAATAATTTAATTTACAGTTTTATATATTATAAACAATATACATGATGACAACATGATAAATCAAACAAAATAAACATCCAAAATGTCCAGCAATAGCATCTTTCAGCCAATCATCCAACATTCAATAAAATTCTCAACAATTTCATAATTATCAATTTTGAGTATTTCACGAGCAATTAAATTCTAATTCAATTTAACTGTCAATTTAAATTCTATCAAATTTTTTCAGATGTCAATTTAAATGTCAATTAAACTTATCAAACTACAACCAATAAATTTCAAATCATTTCATGATATAATTTAACTGAAATTATTTCAATCAATTGTAAGCATATTAATACTTACCTTCTATTTGAAACTGAAACTATTTTCAGCTTCAAATAAATTTCAGTTCCACTTAAAGTCGAAGACAACTTCAATATGATCCCGATGCAATTTTTCTCTCCCGAATCAGACTTCGTATGCATGAGATATGATTTTATTAATATAATGATTAAATAAAAACTTAATTAATTAGTTAAGAAAATCAATCAAAGCTTTACCAAATCCCCTTCCGATAGGCACGTAGTCGCAACCTCGTCTTCCTTCTTCATCCATTTGTTTTATTTTTACAATAAACCACAGTCGACTTACACTCTATGCCCACATCCAGCACCATGGCACGCCACTGCCAATCATCACCGTAGCCTCGCCAGCCTTCGTGCCACACTCCACTACATCCAAACGACGCCGCGTGCAAACCATGCCTAAGCACCATCTTTGATCTCACGCTCCTCAACCTTGACTCGCGATTCGCCTACGCACCTCCGCCTCGACCTGACACCACCGCCTGCTCTTGATTGAAGCCGAGCCCTTGAAAACGCGATCGATTCTTTTTTTATATTTGAACGATCAGCAGTTTTTTTATTTGCTCGATTTGAACCTGAAATGGGAGAAAGGAAAGGGTAGAGGGACACAGATATATGCAGCCACGTATTGAAGTTGTTGAGAGGAATAGAAATATCTATTATTTAATTAGTAAATATCTCGCGCACGCAACCGCGAAATCTCGAACTCCTAACGCAGTGTGCCGCTTGGCATTCCTAATGTAACATATCAAATTTTACCAGTTTAAATTAGTAATTTGTTTGAATTCTTGAAATCTAAATTGAAATTAATTTAAAAATATTCAAATCAAGTAAAATAAGTGTTAAATTATATGAATAATATTTCAATTTCTTTTGAGTTTAAAATTTGAAATAATAAATGTTTTTAAAATCATCTGAATTTAATTTATATATATATATGAATATATATATATATTTGTGTGTATATGAGTAGATTTGAATTTGACTTTGAATTTGAATTTAAAATTTAAAATAAATGCTTTAGTAAAATAATTTGGGTTTATATATATATGTATGTATGTAATTTATTTAATGTGTATTTAATTTCAAAATTCTCTTTTGAATAGCATTTATTAAAACAAAGCAAATGCCTTTAGAAAGTGGAAAGAGTAAATTTAAATACAATTTAAATAATGTAAAAATATTATTCTAATAAAAATTTACAAATGTTAAGTAAGTAATAAATTTAGAGACAGGTATTCAACATTTAGCAAATGAATTAACAAGTGTAATTCATGTAGGAAGAAATTAACAAGTGTCATTACATTTTTTTTTTAATTTCATGGAAAAAGGAAATAGAGTTATATAAGCCATTTTATCTCCTCCCTCTTATCTCTTTTATTCATTTCTAAGCCCTGTACAAATCTTTAATCCAGAGAAGAAAAATCATCAGAACAAGTGATTAAAACAACCAACAACTTCCTCAAGATTTAAATCAAGACCACAGTAAAAAAAATCTGTAACCACTTTCTCAAAATCTCAAGCCAAAAAAGAAATTCCAACAAAAACAACTTCAGCTCTCAAATAAGCAGTTCAACATCAAAGCAGGGTTCAACTTTAACAATTTAACAAATCTAGGATTATCACATAAACAATAGGAATTAGGATCAACTCAGGATAGCAAATTCCATTTTTTAAGTTGTAGACCAAAATTTTTCCCTGTTTTCATAAAAAAAAAATCAAATTGTAAGTAAATATTTTAAAGGATTTGAATTTGAGTTTGTTGTTGAGAAATTAAGAAAGTAAATCCATCAGATACTAAGCAATATTTATATCAATTAACTGCAGAAAAGAATTCAAGATCAAGTTAAAAACAGCTGCCAAATTTTCAAACTTTTAAAACCCCGTAAGCTTTCTGTTCAAATTTCAAGGTGAGTAAACCCTGTGTGATTTAAGCTAAAATCTGTTGTGATGCATAATATTTGAGTTTAATTGTAATATGAGGTTGCATGTATATATTTACACCTAGAAATAAGGTGTGCATGTCTGTGCACATAAACCTAGACTCTGTTCCAGGCTTGCAGGTCCAAAACCTGTTTTAAAATCCAAAAGCTTCATCTCGAACCATTTTTGAGCTTTGAAATCTAAATAGAACATGTTTGTATGTTCATACTTTAAGATTTAAAAATAAATGTAAGAAAACTTAACTTAAGTTTCTCTGGAAAATTTTAAAAATACAGCTAACCCAAATCATGTTGAAAATTCAACTATCATAATTCTTGATTTTGAGTATATGATTCGGAATGACTTTGAAATCAATGATTTTTAAAAGAAAAATCAAAATTTTTAATGTAGTAAATCATGAGAATTTGTAAGTGGAATGTAAATGGGTTTTTATCGAATTCACGGCGATTGGTCGATTGATGGATGTCGTGATCGTGATCGAGTGTGCCTGGAGGGTTGTTGAGCTAGGGAAAAATCATTGGAGATTTTTCCGACCAGTGTGGCGACGTTATGGTGGAAGTTTAGGGTTTAAACCCATGTTCTGTTCATCACTGGAAATTTTATTGCCGCGAGTTCATCAGAGAACCGGAATCGATTGCATGTGCCCCAATCAAAGCATTGTCATCGTTGAAGCTTCGAGAACGATCGCATGACCTCTTTTGGTCAGAGGTGGAAGCACGGAATGGTTTTGTGGGGATCGGTTTTGCTCCAGGAGGTGGCTAGTTAACTCGATCGCGAGTTCTCCATCGTTCGGGGGGTTTTGGGTGGTCGTGAGGCTCGAGGAGATCGATGCCGATGTGTGGAAGGTCAAAGCGTTGGCCGGAGGTGGCCGGAGCTCTGGTGCATGTGCATGGCAATATGTTTGTATTAGTGAATATGGGATTGGGAAGGAGAGTGGACTACTCGAAGTAAGCTTCGGGGAACTAGGGTGATGGCTTGAGGTTGGGTTCGTGCACTTTCAAGCTTGTGCCGGGAGAGTTTGACACTTAAACAAAATTTTAAGTTGGGAAAATTTTACTCAGGTTGATCTATGGGAAAACTCAAAGCGGTGAGGCATTTTGATCAGGTATGACTCGAAGGGGGTCTCGGGTCCAATATGTAAAAACAGTTTTACTTTAAAAAAAATAAAATTCAAACTTTTAAATAATTTTAAATCCATGTTTTTAAAAGATGATTTTGATTTAAGGTTAAACTAATTAAGGTTTTAAGTAAGATATTTTCGTAATTAAATTTAATTTAAATTTTGTGACATTATTTTATGAAATTATTTATATTAATTGAATAATGTAATTAAGAAGGGTAATTAAGATAAAATATTATTTAAAAGTAATCTTAATCCTTTAAGTTAAATTGTGTGATAAGGATGATTCATTAAACAAGGGTTATTAGAAAATCAAGGTGATTAACAAAGATAAAAATATTTATCTTTTAATTATTAAGTAATTAATGATTTGTGAATATAATTACTTAAAGAATAACTATTACATTAATTACTTAATATTAAAGATTAATTAAGTAAATAATTAAGGTTAATTTATTTGTAATTAATAATTATTTAATTAAGAAATAATTAATTAATAAAAGCAATTAAGATTTAATTAATTAACAATTATGGATTAATTAGTTAAGATAATTAACTAAGGAATAATTAATTAATAAAAGTAATCAAAATTCAATTAATTAACAATTAAGGATTAATTAATTAAGATAGTTAATTAAGGAATAATTAGTTAACGAAGGTGATTAAGATTTTGTTAACTTATAATTAAGGATAATTAATCATTGATTAAAGATAATTAATGAAAGTAATTATGTGGTTAATTAATTTAAATCACCCAATTAATTCATCTTAATTAAAGATGATTGATTATTATAGAATGCTGTGTATTGGATTGATATTTCTGATAGGTGATTGTGATGCTATGTAATGTGAATTGCTTTATGCCTAGCTGTAATATCTGTGATTTGTTTATGCGAATGTGAAAACCCATTGGTCGTAAAATGGCATTTAAATTTCGATGCGACAGGGAGTTGGATTCCAGTTGGTTATCCGAAACCTACATCGAACGTTGATGGTGAATCTTTGTGAATGATATATCCACGTGTTTTAAAATTAAGCGCTCACTATTCGGTTTAGCTGGGAAAGGACCTTTGTGTCATATGACCCACTCTGAAAAGTGATACGATGAAATGGATAACATTTGAAGACGGTGGTGAAGACCGGGTGTCCTCGAGAACGATAGGATAACCTATCGAATGACTCTGAAGTGAGTTGCTCCGGTATAGAGATCTCCATATGTGATGGGGAGTCCTATTGGGATTGTGAATACCAGGATTGTAAGGGCTTCTTCGGAAGTGCCTTCAGTTCTGTTCGAACCCAGAACAGACTTGCATGGTTGTATGTCTGACCTTACACTTTGAGATATAAAGCAGATTTATTTCAAATACATTTCTGTTGTTGGCAGCGAATTTATTCTCTTAGCTTAACACCCTTCTCTGAGACGTACGAGCTCAGAGGTTATGTAGTTGAAGGTTATCAGTGATATACTCCCAATTTGTAGTGTGGCATGTTGAGTGCTACTATGTGTTGCTGACCATTTGTTGATCAAAGCAAGGCTTTTGTGTAAAGCATAGCTTTGTGGATGAGACCTCATCGGACCCCACACCCCAGAAATGGTCGAAACAGGAAGATGCGGTAAAGTTATGAGTGTCGTGCACTTTAGGGTATGTATATTTCCTTCTGGAAAAAGGTGTTATCATGGTATGGAGCCCGGATACTTAACCTATGCGGTTGCTGCAAATTCACTAATGTGTGGTTGTTGCTTTGTGGTTGAGGGCCCTCAGATAAAGGTCGCAAACGACCAGGGGATAACATACTCGTGTAGTAGTTACCTAGTAATAGAGGTAACCCGGCCTTGTGTTGGCAGAGAGCTGATTAACTTCTCGGGACGTCCCTGCAGAGGCGTACCCATGTGGCATAGGAAGTTCCTTAGCCTGACCATTTGTTGGAAATCCAATCACCAATACGCGCCCAGTACGGTTTTAGTTGTAGAACCTGCCATTTAACATGGTAGCTATAGTAGGCATACTATAATGGTTCGTATGCTGGCTAAAATTAATATTATACTTTCGAAAATGTTTTCTACACTATGCACTAACAATAATATCAAAAGAGTTTTCTCGTATAAAACATATTTGACTATCATAAGGAGAAATCTCCCCCAAGTGTGCGATTGCATTGTGTGTGTACCGGGAGGCCTTATGGTAGTCTCATTTTCTAAAAGCATACTGGATTTTCTTTTATAATTTTTTTTTATTCAAAGCAACTATTTTTATTTACTCATACCAGTCCCATGACTGACCCAGAGTTTATTGTTCTCTTCCTAAACTCTAGGTGCCTATAATTTCCACACGGGTAGCCTAGAAGCAGGTTTCCCGTGTTTTGGAGCTAGCTTGGAATCCTTTGAAGTCTTTTTGGTTTGGAAGCTATCAAATTTTGGAAAGCTTTTGTTTGGATATCTTTTGAAGTGCTTGGAGTGTTTGAAGTCCTTATCAGAGTTAAAGTATGTTGGAACCTTTTGAAGACTCTATTATCGTTCCATTGTGAAGTTGTTAATATTCTGTTGTTATATCAAGTGTAGCAATCTGATAATAGTGATAATTGTTGTAATCAAATATTGTGATGTTGTATTTGCATGTCGATCTATGATATTCATTTTTGTTTCCGCTGTTTATATTCATCTAATATTGTTATAAGTTCCATCCGAACTGGAATTCGATGTTGGAATCTCCGGTATCGAATACAAGTGAGGTATTTGATGTCGATATTTGAACGTTAGATTTCGGATCGTGACAAGTGGTATCAGAGCTAAAGGTTGAGTAAGAACTTTAGCTACGGAGTATAACACATTAGGTGGATCATTAGAGATAGGGTGAAGTATACCCTAGAACGAGTATAAACCGAAAGACCAAAACCCTAAATTTTCTTGGTCTATTTCTTTTAACTGTTGATATTCCCTAAGATATCTCGTCCGTATACCTAAATCAAGTTTTCTTACTAATTACAGATAGTAAGAATGAGCGGGCGAAAAGAAAGAGCTAGGGGTCGGGGAAATGCCACTTCAACTGGTCAAGTCCCCCAAATAGCAGAAGCAGCTTTGTCTACTCAAACTCAGCCGAATCTGGCTGATCTATATAAAATCTTCTCGAGACTTGGTGGTAAACCGTTCACCGGCAAGGAGTCGATTATTGAGGCTCAAGCTTGGATCAGATCATGTGAAAGAATTTTTAAAGGGCTAAAGTTGGAAGGCGATCAAATGCGACTAATCGCTTCTTGGCAGCTCCAAGAAGAAGCCCTAGCATGGTGGGAGACAGTTACTGCAGATGAGCCAGAAGAAGAGTTTACTTGGGAACGATTCAAGGAAGTGTTTGAGAAACGCTATATGCCATCGGCTAGTATTTCCCGAATGTACCAGGAATTTATGGACTTGAAGCAGGGAAGTTTATCATTTGAAGAGTATTTGAAAAAATTCAGTGAATTGTCTCATTTCGATCCAGAGTTGGTAAATACACCTCTAAAGAAAAATGAAAGATTCATTTGTGGAATGAATAAGAAGTTCCATGAAAGATGACTAGCCACGTTAAAGAGTCTTTTTCAGATTTAATCGATATGGGGTACAGATATGCTACCCTGGATATGCAAGAAGCCTCGAAGGAGAAAGGAAATACAAGTAATCCCAATTATAAAAAAAGAAAGTTCGAAGGCAAGAAACCATGGCAGGGAAAGGAAAAGAAGAAGAACAATCAAGAGGATAAGAAGATGTTACTTGTTTTAATTGTTTAGAAAAGGGCCATTACTCGAGCAGACATACGAAGCCTAAGAAACAAGTAAATCAATCCGTACAAGAAAAACCTAGGAAATGCTATTATTGTCTGAAACCGAGACACGAAGTTAAGGACTGCCCAACAATGAAGCAAGATCAGACAGTAAAGGTGTACACAGTCAAAGATAAACCTGCAACGTCGAAGAAAATAAAGGGAAAGGAGTTCTGGAAGGTAACTTTACTATTTATGATAGAATTGTTAGAGTTTTGTTTGACATGGGAGCTACACATAGTTTTATCTCTCAACAAGCCATAAATGAATCAAATCTTGAACCTGATTTTGTCGACGAGCCCATTTGCGTAAAGAATCTAGTTGGTGGCCCCACGAACCTTTGTCTACGATGTAGAGACGTTCCTATCTCATATTTTTGTTACAACTTTCCTATCAGTCTCTTTGTCCTTGATTTTAATTAGTTTGAAATCTTATTCGGAATGGATTGGCTAACGAAATACGAAGCCAAATTAGATTGTAACAATCGATCGATTTCGATCAAAACCAAATTTGGAGATTTCATTAAGATTTCTTGTGAGGACCCGAGTCCTAAAAGAGATGAGTTGATTTATAACTTGGGTTATCCCGAACCTAGTCTGGAGTCCATACCCATTGTCTGGGAATTTCCAGACATGTTCAAAGAATTAAAATCCTTACCTCCATGTAGAGAAATTGAATTTAGAATTGACCTAGTACCCAATGATCGTCCTGTGATTCATGCAAGTCGCAGGATGGCTCCTAGGGAAAGGATTGAATTTGTCAAGCAAACCAGTGATTTGCTAGATAAAGGATTGATACATCCTAGTGTTTCTGAATGGGGTTCAACGGTGGTATTCGTAGCCAAATCGGATGGATCCTTGAGATTGTGCGTGGACTACCGCGATCTCAACAAACTAACTCTCAAGAACAAAGTTCCTTTACCTAGAATTGATGATCTGTTTGATCAACTGCATGGTGCTCGATTCTTTTCAAAGATGAATCTAGCCCAGGGATTCCGTCAGCTACGAATTGCCAAAGATTGTGTTCATTTGACTACCTTCAGGGGTCCTAACATGTTCTACGAATGGTTAGTCATGCCTTTCAGACTAACCAATGCTCCAGCATACTTCGTAGACTTAATGACCCGTGTATTTCGAGAGGTGTTAAATAAATTTGTTCTTGTGTTTATTGATGATATTCTGGTCTATTCCAAGACCAAGGAGGAGCATGCTGAGCATCTTAGAATTGTTTTGGAGATATTAAGGAAGAACATTCTATTCGCCAAAATTTTCAAATGCCATTTGGGTCAAAGAAGTTAAATTTCTTGGGCACATTTTTAATGAAGAAGGAATTTCCGTTGATCCTAGCAAAGTTTTCGCTATTCTTGACTGGAGGAAACCCACTACTTCAAAAGAAGTTCGAAGTTTTCTGGGTTTAGCAGGATATTACCGGAAGTTTGTTCAGGACTTTTCTAAGATAGCTAGTCCATTGACTAAACTAACGATGAAGAATGCTAAATTTGATTGGTCTCCGAAATGTGATGAAGCTTTCCAGGAGTTGAAAAGGAGATTAACTACCGCTCCCGTTCTCGCTATCATTAACAGGAACCAGGGTTTATCTGTCTATACTGACGCTTGTGGTGATGATGTGGGTGCGGTACTAATGCTGAATGGGAAGGTAATTGCATACGCGAGTAGACAATTATGTCCACATGAGAAAAATTACCCAACTCACGCTCTCGAGCTTATAGCTGTTATTTTCGCTTTGAAAGTCTGGCGACACTATCTTCTGGGTAAGAACCTCTTTCAGCTTTCCAAATGATTTAAGATTTTAACTTAACTTAATAAATATACTTAAGAACTCTCTTTGTTTTAGGTAAAAATTTTGAATTATTCACTGACCACAAATCTTTGAAATATCTTTTCACCCAGAAAGATTTAAATCTGAGGCAACAACGATGGTTGGAATTTCTAGCATCATATGACCTAGATATTCTGTATACGCCCGGAAAGGTCAATGTGGTTGTCGATGCTTTTAGTAGGAACGCGTTATTCTTGCTCACCTTGTCGTCACTCCTACTCTTCTTGAGAAAATCGCCAACAAGCAAAATGAAGACAAGTTTCTTCAGGAAATATATGGAAGGATTCGTCGAGGTGAGGATTCCAGCTTTGGAATCGATAATAATGAGATTATAAGATTAAAAGGCAGAATGTGTGTCCTGAGATCCCTTATTTGAAACGCGAAGTTTCAGATGAGTGTCATAAATCTAAACTTTGTATCCATCCAGGAGTTAATAAGATGTATCGAGATATCAAAAGAACTTTCTGGTGGAAGACAATGAAGAGGGACATATCTATCTATATCAGTAATTGTGCTACCTGTCAACAGATTACGAGTGATCAAAAAAGATGGCGGGTTTACTCCAGCCTTTGGAAGTACCAAAATGGAAGTGGGATAAGTATCGATGGATTTCATCGACGGGTTGCCCCGTACTCGGAAAGGCAATGAAGCAATTTGGGTTATCGTGGACCGTTTGACTAAGACAGCCCACTTTTTTCCAGTGAAATCTACCCGCACAACAACAAGTTTAGCTAAGTTATATGTGAAAGAAATTGTTCGTCTCCACGGTATACCCAGCAGTATAGTGAGTGATCGTGATCCGATCTTCACTAGTAGATTTTAGGAGGCATTTCAAGCCACATTGGGAACAAAACTAAACTTCAGCACTGCTTATCACCCACAGTCTGATGGGCAGACTGAAAGGATAAATCGAATATTAGAAGACCTTATGCGAGCTTGTATTCTCGACTTTGGTGGTTCTTGGGAGAACTATTTACATCTAGTCGAATTCTCATATAACAATAACTATCAAGCCAGTATCGAAATGGCTCCTTTTGAAGCTTTATATGGTCGTCCGTGTCAATCATCGGCATGCGGGATTGAGTTTGGTGATTGACTCGTTCTTGGACCAGATGTGATTAAAGAAGCCACTGAAAAAGTTGATTTTATTCGAAAGAAATTAGTAACTGCACAAATTCATCAGAGAAGTTATTACGACTACAGGAGAAGAGCTTTAGAATTTCAAGTTGGAGATTCCGTTTTCTTGAAAGTGTCTCCAATGTGGGGTATGTTAAGATTTGGGAAGACTGGTAAGCTAGCACCACAGTATATTGGTCCTTTTCCTATTCTGGAGAGGGTCGGTCCTTTAGTATATCGAGTGCAGCTTCTCAACTGGTTGTCCAGTGTGCATGATGTGTTTCATGTTTCTAATCTCCGGAAATATTTGCACGATCCAGACAGTATCATTAAAGCGGCCGCTCAACAGGATCTTGAAATCACTCCCAATTTAGCAGTTAAAACGGAACCGATAAAGATTATAGATTGTGGTGAAAAGCAATTAAGGAACAAAATTGTGAAACTGGTTAAAGTACAATGGAGCGGTGATCCAAAGGACTGTACTTGGGAAATAGAAGATAGCATGCAGAAATCATATTATAACAACCCTGTACTTTGTGATTATTTTAATTGTATATTTTGATTATTTTAATTGAATTTCCGATTTAAAAAATTTATTTTATTTATTAAAATGGATAAATTTTGCTATTTTAAATATAATTTTGATTTGTACGTGTATTATAATTCCAAACATTATTTAGTGCTCTTCTCTTTGTTGTTGGAAAATAACATCGGTGATAACTACAGCATCATCGACATTCATTTTCGAGTTTTGAAGTGAAGAGGCCGTTCTGTAGTCTTGCTACAGTTTTTTTTGGGGAATTTAATTGATTTGAATTTCTAAAATAAGACTGAATTTATAACACATGCTGATATATGATTTATATTTAAATGGATATACATATAGTATATGTGCATTTATTTATCTCTAAATAGTTTGGAATTTATCGGAAATTTAATTCCTAAATTTTATCTTGAAGGATAATTTCAAGTATAATTTCAAGATTTGAATAAATATTCAAGCTTGAAATGATTGAATTAGAAGGTTTTATTTGTATAATACACAATTTCATTCCAATATAACTTACCTAAATTATACAGATGTTGAATGTGTGATTGGATAATATACAATATAAAATGGATTTTATAAATAAAATTAGAGTGGTTATAATAAATGTTATATACTTAAATTTTAGTTATAAAAAGTTAACAGAGGTAAACAGAGAAAAATGGGTAATGGAATAATTTACAATATAAAATGATGTTAAGGGAGCTAAGAATAATCTAAAGAAGTTATAATAAGTGTAAATATATTTAACATAGGTGATAAATTATATTGAGAGGAACAAATTTAATTATAATTAGGAATAAAGAAGAATTAATTTTATTGAGCACATTATAAGTATATTAAATGATTTTTTTTCTTTTTCAAATCCATGATTTTAGAGATTGTTAATTTAGGATAATTGGATGATAAGAAAATGAAATTAGAGATGATTAAGATTTATTTAACTTATGTAAAGTTAATTTTCAATTTAAGTTGAAATTTTCATGGTTTCAAATTTATTATCTTATTTTGCTTTTCAAACTATCTTTTGGTTATCCTTATTTCCCTTATCTTGCTACAGAATGGGGGAGGCTATTGCTTATAACGGTCTGTTTAGAAATCTTTCTATAATCTTTAATAATCTTTGGTCTTATTTTGAATCTAAGCACTACTGGCCATCCACAGACCGTCGGTCAAGCAGAAAGGGTGAATCAGATTTTAGAAAATCTTTTTTCGTGCTTGTGTTCTTGATTCTGGAGGATCTTGGGAAGATCACTCCACCTTGTTAAACTTACCTATAACAACAGTTATCAGGTATAATTTCAATCTTCTTGTCATCTTGTCTTAATCCTATTTCATTCAATCTTTTTCTGTGTTTTTCCATACCTCATTCCTTTTCGAGGATGAAAAGTTTTGAGTGGGGGAGAGTGTACCAACCCTGTATTTTATGATTATTTTAGTTGTAAATTTTTATTATTTTAATTGAATTTCTGATTTAAAAACTTTATTTTATTTATTAAAATGGATAAATATTGTTATTTTAAATATAAATTTTGATTTGTATGTGAATTATAATTCCAAACATGAATAAATTGAATATTTTCTAGAAATGTGAATTTTGGTCAATATGGTCAAACTTTGACTTTTAATTTAAAATTTGAAAATTTGAAAATTATTTTCTTTTATGAAAGATAAATTTTTAAGTATACTGCTTTTCGTTTCGTTGAAATCCGATTAATATTGCGAAAGTTGTGCTTTTAAAACCATTATATGTAAATTGTTTGATTTAACATAATTGTTTGTTTTAATTTATATAAATAATATTTTTGTTTGTCGTGTCATATTCTAATTTATGTTTACGTGTGTAACATGACATGTTATGTATATATGTTTTATTTTAAAACATTTTAAAAGTGTAGTTGAAATTTTCCAATGTCAGTTGTATTTTGTTTACAATTTTTAATTTCTAGCTTCAATTAAATGAAGTACTTTCTTTATTTATTTTTATATTTTCCTAAGACATTATTTTATTTTCATTTTTCACTTTATTTTGTTCAGCTTTTATCTTATTTACTTGACTTTTAATTTTTTTAAAGTGAATTATTAAAATGGGAAATTCGAAGAGACTTTGTGCTTTTTAACTTGTGGCCTTTCCTTTGCTTGCCTCTTCCTTTTCCTGGTGACCTTCCACTTTCCCTTACCTATAGCCATGCATTTCTCAATTGTTTTTACATGAAAACTTCTCTTTCTCTTCATCACATCGGCCATTTCAATTCTGAGAAAAAAATGTAAGTAATGGCTTCCTCTTTCTCATTTTCTTCACTTTTTCTTTGATTTTTGCCTTGCTTTCTCTAGCTTTGCTCGGCCACAACCACCACCATCTTCTCCTACCACCACCACCATGTCCTTCTCCTCATTATACACAGCAAACCACCCCTCTCCTATGAGCAGATCTGGCTGTGACCTTCTAGATGAGCTTCCACCACAAAAACATTTCAAAACTCCAAAACAATTCCTAGCCAAGCCATTTCCACCATCACCTTCATGTTTAGCCTTGGCCACCACCTCTAACACCACCACCACTTGCTGCCATGACCTCTAACCATCAGCTCCACCTCTGACCTGACCTGAAATGAACATGGCCGAGCCATGTTTGCACCATAGGCCAAGCATAGGTGCACCAAAACCTTCCATTCCTTGACCCAAACCCTTCCACTTGCTTGCCTTCACCTTCCACTTGTTTTGCCTTTCCATCTTCCTCTATGGCCGAGCCTAGCATGCATGTAAACCATATTATCCATGAGTTTTAGGTAGCATCAAGCCCTTTGTCGAGCCTAGTTGTGGTGTGGTCAAGCCCACTTGACCATGGCCAAGCCCACTGATGTTTAAAGCAAGGTGGTGCCATTTTAATTATTATCTTTTTCATTGTTTTAAATTTCTATTATATAGTTTGTGTTGAATATATATATTGCTTTGTTTTAATTGTTGTATACAAGATCAATATCAAGACTCTCCATCCATTCAAATCTAATCGTGCTTGTCGTGCCTTTGGAATCGTTCTTGTGTGTTGTTTTGGTCTCTAGCTTGATAAAAGTGAGTCCTTCTCACTCTGACATTATTAGTTATGAAATGGTAAATGGATGACAACTGATTAGTAATTAAAATGTTATGCAAGTTAATGATGATTATACGATATGTTATTGCATGTTATTACCATGTTAACTTTGTTAACTATAACCTGACATATGATAAATGATAGTATATTGTGACATTGACATATTAGTATCTTTGTTTATATTGTTTATGCATATGTTCACACTGCAAGTTCCCTGTTAGAGTAGAATCACTATGGGTTGAAATGATACATACCCGAGCTGAAATGATAGGCTCAAGTGATTTTTATTGTATTTTATTTGACTTGGGATTACGGGTTTGAAATGATAGAACCCAGGTTTTCTTTTTTTAAATTGCGGATTGAAATGATACATATCTGTATCACTTGACTTAGGTTACAAATTTTATACAGACCCCATGGTATATTTTTAAATGATTTTTCTTATGATTTATAATTTTAAAGTATGAAATTTTGATTTAAAAATATATATTTTATGGTAGTGAGAAAGCTAAATATTAATTTTTGATTTTGTGAATTTAAGTATGTAAATTTGAAGTAAGTGTGGTTTTGACTTTAAATTATACTTATAAAAATGTAAGTAAATAATGGAAATTAAATTTACAGTTTTGAAATGATATTTGAAGTAAAATGTTAAGTTTTGTTAAATTTATAAGTTTAGAAAACAGTGAATTTTGACTTAACAAATGAATTGAGTTTTAAATTGGATATTTAATTATAAAATTTTGTTGTAATAAATCATATGTTAAAATTTTTTAAATGTGAAATTTTGAAGTCCAGAAACATGTTTTATAAGTTTAAAATACCAAAAATTTTGAGTGTTAATGTTTCTGAAGTTATAATAAAATCTAGAATTTTGTTTATAGCATTTCCAAAAATGTTGTGGTCTTATGACAATATTTTTAAGTGTTGTTGTTTTTGAATTTAATTATGTTTGAAATAACTAAATATCTATTACAGCAATTTATAAATGTCATTGTTCCTGAACTAAACTATTTTGGAAACTATAAGCTACGATAGCACTTTATAAATGTTGTCCTTGCTAAAATTTGAGAAGTTTTGCACTGTGCAGTTAAAGCGCTCAGTAGATTCAAAGCGGTGGAGGTGCAAAAAGTCATAGGGGGATATAGCGAGGATATAGCAAGATATAGCCGATGGCTCTAAAATAACATATAGAACTCATACTTAATGTGTTTACAAATATATAAATGGTAATTAAATGAGAAATTATCATCAATTGAATTATAATTAATAAATAAATAATTTAAAATAAAAACATGTGCGAATATACTTTAAATAAACATAAAACTGTTATATATAACATAATTGAATTTAGTAAAATAATAGAGTATTTTCATTTCTGAAAATATATTTAAAATTAAATCAAATAGATACTTTTCATAATTTTTATAATGTATAAATTTAATTTTTCAGTTCATTTTATTAAAGAAGATATAGCGGAATATAGCGGGAATAAGGGGATTTAGCGGAAATAGCGGGGCTCAAAGCGGAAAGGCTATATTTTGGGGCTATATAGAAAAATCATAGCAGTAGAAATCCGCTATGAGATATAGCGGGGTAATAGCGGGGCATTAACTATGCAGGTTTTGAAATATTATAGATTTTACCACAGTTTTGAGTTATAGTTTAAAGTGTTAAATGATTTGACTTTTGAAATTTAATTATTTGTGAGATTTAAGAAGTTTTGAATATAATTTAATATATAAATTCGAATTTCAAAGGAATTTAATTTGAATTTGAATTTAAATAGTGTTTACTTTGTTATGTGTTAAATGGAATGAAATGTAATGAGATAAATGAAATTTTGAATGGAGTTTTGAAATGTGTTTTGAAATGATATTTGAAATAATAATTGAATGACATATTTAAAATGATATTTAAATTGAATATTTAAATTGATAAAGGATTTGAAAGGAAATGATTTCGAAATGGTTTTGAATTACATGATCTTTATTTTGATAAAGAATGTGAATTTGGAATGATATTTGATTTTGATCTATTTGATAAATGAATATTTGAAGTTTATACTATTATGAAAAGGACATTTAGTTTACTTGTAATTCTATTTTATTTAAATGATATTGGATTCATGAAATGAATATTTCAAAACTAAGTAATAATGAAGTTAAATCAAAGTTACATGAAATTATAAAAATTAGTTTTGAAATGTGGGATATTAAAGCTTTGAAATATATTAAAAATTGAATAGTTTATTTTGTGGACCAAATATGTATTTGAAATTGATAAGATTTGAAATGGTTTGTTGGGAAACTTAATTGAATTGAAACTGATGGATTGAATTGAATTAACTTGGAAATTTGAAAATTTGGGTTTAATTGAATAAATTTGTAAAATGTAAAGAATTAAAGTAATGTTTCATGATTTCAAATGTATGATTTCAAATGTATGATTTCAAAAATGTTATGATTTTTTAATGTTTTCAAGTATTTTGGTTTCAAAAAAGTTATAACTTTGAAATCATTATGATTTTTGAAAGGTGAATATATGTTTGAAATGGAAATGATAAACTATTTTGATTCGAATATAGTTTTGAAATAAAAAATGGTTTTGGTTTCGAAGTATAAACTATTTTGATTTGAATATAGTTTTGAAATAAAAATGGTTTTGGTATAGAAGTATAAACTATTTTTAAAGGGATATAGTTTGGAACTGAAATGATTTGATTTTGAAGTACGAACTATTTTGAAATGACCACGGTGTTACAATAACGATTGGTTGTTAAAGGGACTGAGATTGAAAGTTGTCATACTCTCTGCCAACTCCGAAAATCACTTTAACAACCGCGTACGCGGTGGAGTTTCCAGAATGAAGTAGGATGGTGGCGAGGATCCAATTGAGGTATGAACGTGGATCCAACTCCCGTGAGTTGGCATAAGGTGGCTAAAACAGGAGCGATCTCGGGCCAAGTGAGGTCATTCCTCCTATCGGACACATTTCTTTGATACTACACTCTTGCTTGTGATTGATTTGATGGCCATCCTCCAATTTTGATTGGGAGTGTGTTCCGAGGTGGGCGTAGTGGCTGCTACGTTACCACCAGCCCATGTGCGTAATTCGTATATCTACCCTGGCATTGCCTTGTGTGCCATGTCAACTACCATAGCGAGTTTTACTACGAGTTTGATTTGTGTCGTATCTATGGAGTATCTTCTCGTAGTCTCCCGATCAGGTGATATGCAGGTACTGTATAACTGCTGGCACTATTACGTGTTAAGGGCTATATGGGTAACTCCTTAACGCTATTTTAAAGTAAGTTTATTTTACTATAGACATTATTATAATAGCGAATATTACTACATAGTAAATAGTTTAACGATCCTTAAAGGATGGGCGATCCCAAGCATCCTTTAAGTTACTGATGCGTTTTTGTTACTGTTCACTTGAGTTGATATACAGTTTATAATATGTATGTCCTGACTCGAGTGTTTTTTGTTTTTCTTTACGCTCGGGTCAGACTGAGTGATTCAGCATTCAAGTTCACCTTTGGAGTTGGAGCTTTGCTTGAAGATCCAGCCATCTATTTTGCTTTCAGTATCCAGTGATTCCAGTGATATATTCTGATTTGTACCTGATGTATCTTGTTACTCTTCTGTTGTATCTTGTTTAGCTCTGATGTAACTTGTTACTCTTCTGTTGTATCTTGTTTAGCTCTGATGTATCTTATATATATATATATATATATATATAGTAGCTTCATGGACTACTATATCTTTTACTTCTGCTGCATTATTATTTACTCTGTGTCTGTGATTATGTGATTATTTATTTACTGTATATGATGAGACTGCCAAATTTTATTTATAACACAGTACTTTGAGAAATTCAAGTCCGACATGTGCGGATGCGAATGGTTGAAAATATCGGGTGGTTACATGTGGTATCAGAGCTTTGGTTTTAGGAAAAACTTAATATATGTGGTAAATGTATTTACAAAATCATTTTCATTCGAGTTTGAATCTCTTCCTTTTTGACTCGATTCCTTTAAATTTTGGAATGTTCCTTTCGGTTCCAAAATCTATTCGTGTTCCTCACTATTCGTTTTCTTTTGATTCTGGAGTATCCCATAACACCACTTCGAATGATCTTTATAATAAATCGACGGTCCCGTCAATCTCAAGTTCATTTGTAAGAAGGGTGAAACTCCTTTACAATAACACCGATTCACCAAAGGTTTTACATCCTCGGTTTAGATGCTAGTATCTCTTATAATTCCGAACTCTATCTCTTGAGACCGAATGTAGATTTACCCCGAAAATCCACATCGATCTTATTCTTTAAGTCACAGTTGACGCGGTTAAGGTTGCCTGCGATTTATATAAGCTCATCCATCTTCCTATTATGTTATTTAATCATCTCAACTTTGTTTCCAACTTATCTTCAAGTCATTCTTGGATTGTATTAGTAAACTAATATTTAAAATGTTTTATATATTGTGTTGTTTGAGTTGTTAATGTTGATTTGGGTTTTCGATTGATTCATCTGATCAACGTTATCGATAAGATTTCCAAAACACTTGAATAAAGCAAACTGACATAATATGTTTTTCAAATTTGGTAATGAAATAAATTTTGTAACTATATTATAAATCTTTTTCTGGATTTTATTGAATTGGTTGTTAAGAAATAATATTTGATTTTATATATCATTATCTCTTGTTTCATATATAAATAATTGAACTTTAAAATATGGTTACAAATTTATTTGGAAATTTAGAATGAATTTAAACAAGAATTTGAGAATTTAATTTACGATGGATTTCAAACCTTGTATTTAAAGTTTTAAAGGATATATTATTTAAAGTATTTTAGAATAGAAATTTATTTCCAAAGAATTTTAAAGTTTAAAATTAGTGCTCTTCTCTTTGTCGTTAGAAAATAACTTCGGTGATGACTGCAGCATCACCGACATTCATTTTTGAGTTTTGAAGTTAAGAGACCGTTCTGTAGTCTTGCTGCAGTTTTGTTTTGGGGAATTTAATTGATTTGAATTTCTAAAATAAGAATGGATTTATAACATATGCTGATTGATTTAAATTTGAATATATATACAAACGGTATATGTGCATTTATTTATCTCTAAATAGTTTGGAATTTATTGGAAATTTAATTCCTAAATTTTGTCTTGAAAGATAATTTCAAGTATAATTTCATGATTTGAATAAATGTTCAAGCTTGAAATGATTTAATTAGAAGATTTTATTTGTGTAATAAACAATTTCATTCCAGTATAACTTTCCTATATTATACAGATGTTGAATATGTGATTGGATAATATACAATATAAAAAGGATTTTATAAATAAAATTTAAGTGGTTGTAATAAATGTTATACACTTAAATTTTAGTTATAAAAAGATTAACAGAGGTAAATAGAGAAAAAATGGTAATAGAATAATTTACAATATAAAATGATGTTAAGGGAACTAAGAATAAATTAAAGCAGTTACAATAAGTGTAAATATATTTAAAATAGGTGATAAATTATATTGAGAGGAATAAATTTAATTATAATTAGGAATAAAGAAGAATTAATTTTATTGAGTACATTATGAGTATGTTAAATGAATATTTTTCTTTTTCAAATCCATAATTTTAGAGATTGTTGATTTAAGATAATTGGATGATAAGATAATGAAATTAGAGATGATTAAGATTTATTTAACTTGTGTAAAATTAATTTTCAATTTAAGTTGAAATTTTCATGGTTTTAAATTTATTATCTTATTTTATTTTTCAAACTATCTTTTGGTTGTCCTTATTTCCCTTATCTTGCTACAGAATGGGGAGGATATTGCTTATACCAGTCTCTTTAGAAATCTTTCCATAATCTTTGGTACTCATTTTGAATCCGAGCACTGCTTGCCATCCACAGACCATCGGTCAAGCAGAAAGGGTGAATCATATTTTAGAAGATCTTTTTTCATGCTTGTGTTCTTGATTCTGGAGGATCTTGGGAAGATCATGTGACACCCCACCTCTATACCCACGCTAGCCAAGAACACTACGGAGTAGTGCTGTCAACTAGCACGGAGAATAAGGCTGTTGAGGAGCGACCAACCATGTAATTGCTTATCACACGGTGGCTATAATAATCTTCGGAAACAAACGTAGAATTAAGCATAACGCAAATCAGTCACAGACATCCATATCACAAAGGCGGAAGAAGATATGAATATATAACTAACACATGAAAGTGTACATCAGAGTAGTGGTGAAAAGATCCACAATAATACAAAAGAATAGCAACACGTGCTATACAAAAGAATACAACTATGAGTCTATATCTCAAGTGTATACAACAAAAACTGCTAATCTAAACAGTTAGCCAAAAGTCAGAGTGATGAATCCCTGGGAAGAAGTCAAGCAGAATCACCTGTAACATCTCGGTCTGACCCGAGTATTATTTAAGATAAATAATAAACGGGTCAGTCTAGCTATAAATATCAGATGACAAGATATAACATAAAAGATATGGCATAAACATAAAATATCCATAATGACATACCACTATAAGTATGTAAATAATGATCAACAGAAGATCAATCAATAAGAGATAATCAATATCACAAGAATCTTCTCAAAGATTCGGAAAGGGCATCATACCCCAAACTTGTACTCATAACAAGTTAATGACGTAAATTCTAGAAATCAATGCAAGAAGTCCAGAAATCATAGAAAAGAGAAAGAGGCCTATCACATGACGGTCCGAAGACCAAGGGGAGCTACCCCATATGTGTGAATGGAATCACACAGATTAAGGTCCAGACTAACCAAAAAGCAAAAAGGTATGTGTGAGTGGAATCACACAAGTGGTGTCTAGTCTAGCCTCGCAACAAGAGACATCGCACAATTGCTAGTCTAAAGCATCAGAATGATCGTCATGATCAACGAGAAGTGTCAATTACACTAAGCTAATAAATATAGAAGTTTAGCTTCATGTCCCATAACCACTTGCTTAACTTAAATATTTACGAACAAACTGTAAATCTTCACTAATAAAATTGTCACAAGAGGTTAATCGAACAAGTCCAAGAATTAACCGACGAAGTGAACGCAAGCGTTTCATACCACTTGTTTTACAAAGTCGTTTAATTAGATTTCTCATCCGAGTGAGGTAAAGGTTTGTATATACTAATAGATTGGAAAACGGTTTAAGAAAAGAGCTTTGTTATTAAAAATAGAGTTGAAATTGTTTGTTAAAAGAGTTTTGATATTTACTACTAGTATTGAAACCTTTATATTATAAAATGACAAAACATAGAAGCAATTGTAGAAACAATCAATCGCAAAGATCGCATACGGAGATGTGAATAAAATCCAAGGAAATCAGCTCAGTGTTTTTCAGATAAGATCCCCTATGGAGGTGGGGTCCGGGGGGGTGGCAACCCCCCAAGGTGGGGGTCTGCCCGGTCAGGTCGCGGGGTCCAGGGGGCAGCGCCCCGTCCAAAACGGTACGACCTAATGAAGACAAAATGAGGTCTAACGACCTAAGGGTCTAAGGGGTCAAGCGAACTATCGGGATAAGGTCCGACGACCTACGAGTTAAAGGTCCAACGACCTATAGGGTTATAAGGTCATACGACCTAACGTGCTATGGCCAAACGACCTAGTGTTGACTCGCGAGCGACCCAACTGAAGCGACCTAACCTATAGGGTTATAAGGTCATACGACCTAACGACTCAAGGGTCTAACGACCTAACGACTCAAGGGTCTAACGACCTAAAAGTATACAGGTCATGCGACCTATCGGTTTAAGAGGCGAGCAACCTAAGTGTTACAACCTAAGAGTCGAACGACTTAAGGGTTAGGCCAGGAGCGACCTAACATGGCCGACCTAACAGAGGTTGTGACCTAACATGGCCGACCTAACAGAGGTTGCGACCTAACATTATAAAGGCCAAACGACCTAAGGCTTAATTCGCGAACGTCCTACTGCCTAAGGCTTAACTCGCGAGCGACCTACGGCTTAACTCGTGAGCGACTTACGACTTAAGGATTAACTCGTGAGCGACCTACGACTTAAGGATTAACTCGTGAGCGACCTACGACTTAAGGATTAACTCGTGAGCAACCTAACTCCGAAGTGCCAATATTTCCAGAATGACCTAAAGCCCTGCGACCTACGACCCAGCGACCTTGCGACCTATCACCGAACGAGTCAAGTGGCCAGAACGAGCTAAGTGCAGGAAATTTCCAAAAATGCTAAAAATTGGAGTTTTTCGCCAATCCAATCCAAACCAAAGGCAAATGTGCATGCAAAAGTGATAGGGAATTATTCCCAACAGTCCAATATAGTTATAGACTAGATTTCTGAGATAAAAATCTCACCTTTGCACAAATTCAATGAAGAAGGAGCTTGAAACAATGGAGAAGCAACTACAAGCTAGAATCCAATGTCTTCACTTTGATTTTGGAGTTGAATGATGGATTTAAAGTTGAAACCTAAGCTTGGAGTTTTAATTTCCTCTTCCACTCACCATTAATGCAAAAGCTTGGTTGTTAGGAAATTTATGAAGAGTGAGAAGAAGGAATGGGGTTTGGGCTTGAGTTATAATGGCAATCTAACCCAAAGTCCAAAGCGGGAAAAGTTAGTGAAATTCCACTAACTCCAAACCTACCAATGTTTATACTTAAAAAAATTGTAAACGGCATTTCGAACTCAATGGAAGTCGTCTCGAGTCCTAATTTGACCATTTGCAAAAAGTAGCTTTTCAGACCAATATCCGATTAACGACAAAATATTTAAACAAAATATTTAAATATAAAATCGATAAATATGCGGGTTGTTACAGATCATCTCCACCTTGTTAAACTTACCTATAACAACAGTTATTAGGTATAATTTCAATCTTCTTGTCATCTTGTCTTAATCCTATTTCATTCTATCTTTTTCTGTGTTTTCCCATACCTCATTCCTTTTCGAGGACGAAAAGTTTTGAGTGAGGGAGAGTGTAACAACCCTGTATTTTGTGATTATTTTAATTGTATATTTTGATTATTTTAATTGCATTTATGATTTAAAAATTTATTTCATTTATTAAAATGGATAAATTTTGTATTTTAAATATAAATTTTGATTTGTATGTGAAATATAATTTCAAACATGAATAAATAGAATATTTTCCAGAAATGTGAATTTTGTTTAATATGGTCAAACTTTGACTTTTAATTTAAAATTTTGAAATTTGAAAATTTGAAAATTATTTTCTTTTATGAAAGTAAATAAAAATTTAAGTATACTGCTTTTTTTCCATTGAAATCCGATTAATATTGCGAAAGTTATGCTTTTAAAACCATTGTATGAAAATTATTTTATTTAGTAAAATTGTTTATTTTAATTTATATAAATAATATTTTTGTTTGTCGTGTCATGTTCTAATTTATGTTTAAATGTGAAACATGAGATGTTATGTATATATATTTTATTTGAAAACATTTTAAAAGTATAGTTGAAATTTTCCAATGTCAGTTGTATTTTGTTTACAATTTTTAATTTGTTGTTTCAATTAAATAAAGTATTTTCTTTATTTATTTTTCTATTTTCCTAAGACATTATTTTATTTTCATTTTTCACTTTATTTTGTTCAGCTTTTATTTTATTTACTTGACTTTTTATTTGTTTAAAATAAGTTATTAAAATTGGAAATTCGAAGAGACTTTGTGCTTTTTAACTCGTGGCCTTTCCTTTGCTTGCCTCTTCCTTTTCCTGGTGACCTTCCACTTTATCTCACCTATAGTCGTGCATTTCTCAATTTTTTTCACGTGAAAACTTCTCTTTCTCTTCATCACATCGGCCATTTCAATTCTGAGAAAAAAAATGTAAGTATTGGCTTCCTCTTTCCCATGTTTTTCTTCACTTTTTCTTTGATTTTTGCCGTGCTTTCTCTAGCTTTGCTCGGCCACAACCACCGCCATCTCCTCCTACCACCACCACCATCTCCTTCTCCTCATCATACATAGCAAACCACCCCTCTCCTCAGACCAGATCTAGCTGTGACCTTCTAGATGAGCTTCTGCCATAAAAACATTGCAATACTCCAAAACAATGCCTAGCCAAGCCATTTCCACCATCACCTTCATGTTTAGCCTTGGCCACCACCTCTAACACCACCACTACTTACTGCCATGACCTCCAACTGTAACAACCCGGAATTTTGGGTCGCTAAATTTGAACATTTAATTCTTTTTAAATGTTGAGTATTGATTATAATTTGAATTTTTAAATAAAAGACTTTGGTTAAGTTAATAAAATTAGATTCTAAAGTTTATTTTAAGTTTAATCAGATTTGAATTATAATATTCGACTGTTGGATGAAATTAGAAGTTAATAAATTAAATTTGGAATTTTATATTAATTTAATGATGGAATTTAATAATATAATAATGCAAATAATCGGATTTAGGTTTAAACTGAATCGGAATGATTTCTAATGTGAATATAAATTTCATACGAGTTATAATAGAGTTAGTAAAATTTTAAAGGTGAAATTTTAGATGATTTCGACGATTTTGGAAATCGTTCGATTTAATCGACGAGTTAAAATAGCCTTCCGGGGCACAGTCTCGGGATTTGACGAAACTAGTTCCATTGGATCCATAATAATTAGTTATTGTCGGATTTCAATTTTCGTAGCAATCGGAGTTGTCGTTTGACCCTGGTAGCTTAAAAAGCTTATAAAATACTTTAATCGATTTAATTTTAAATTGACCGTTTATTCCCGTAACTCGCGCATATGTTCGAATTAGCCTCCGAGACACATTCCATTGTGTTCGGAATAGGGTAAAACCTTAGGAACGCCTGTCGGCACGCATTATTTGGAGATCGTTAGAATAAGTTGCTTTAATATGAATTTAATAATATAATATAGGGCTATATATATATTCACGTTCACCCAAAGAAAACCCTAATCTTTCATCTTCGGCCGCCGTATATTTATTTCAATGGCCGAAAACCTACTACATTCTTCCTCTTTTATCTTTCCATCAACTCGATAAATTCTAAGAATTCCAAAACGAAAATCGTAGAGCTCGTTGAACTCTACGTTCTGAGCGGTGGTGATCGAAAATTGAGCTCCGCTTTGTCGGCAAATTAGAGATGAACGGCGCGCGTTTGTGCTTGGATTCAGCGGCCTAGGGAGGACCGAGTTACGCGTGGTTCTAGGCGTCGGTGGAGCTTGTGTTGGCGCAGGTAGTGGCGGTGCCTGATGGGTTCCACGTGGGTCGATGGAGGTGTGGCGGCGTGCCCTAGGTCGGCAATGTTGGGTTCTTGTTCGATTTCGATTTCCTGAAGCATGCGCGTGGTGAAGATGATGTGGTCGTGAGTGTTATTTGACGATAATATAAAAAAAAATAGAAGGGAAATTGTTTTAATTTGAAATAGAAATTTATAAAATTCATATCTATTTCATACGTTGTCAGATTCAGACGAAACTAGCGACGCCGGAATCATAGAGATGCGTACTACGCAATGGAGCAGTCCCGGAATCGTTCCGAGCAAGTAAGAATTTAGGTTAAATCGAACGTCATTCGATTTAATTTAAATTTAAATGCTCGCCCAAAACCCAAGGTGAGTTTAACTCACTCACATCTGGAATATTAGTTAATTTAATAGTCATTAATTGAATGATTGCTTGATTGGTTAAATATGGCAATTATTATCAAATTGAATCGATATATTATTGTGCTAATATCTGTGGATGCAGGGAAAACAGGTTAGAGGGATCCAACTGGACCCCTCAAAAATAGAAAATTAATTTATATTCTGTGATATACCTTATTTATTATTCAGTGATAATTTGTTTAGTTCTTGATATGTTGTGTTTTATTTATATACTGTGATGAATTAAATTGAAATTTAAATTGTGTTGTGCTGTGATTGGGTGAATACATCCTGAAAACTTTAAATGTAAATAGATGAATTGGGTTTAAAGGATATAAAAGAAATTCCCAAGTAAAGAATTTAAAAGGAATTAAATTTAAGGAATTTGTTGATAATATGCAGTGTTTAAATTTGTGGTTTGGAAAGGGAATTGAGAATTGTTAAAATAATACCGAGATTTATTTTAAAGAATGAGAAGTGTGCTTTCTCCTATAAATTTTGTTTTGTTTTAAGAAAGCTTTCAAATCTATAAATTTGCAGTTTAAATATGTCTAGAATATTCTTAGAAAGAAATATTATTTTAAAATATTTTTAAGAGAAATCAAATATTTGATTAAGTAATTATGTTATTTAATTATTTTGAAAGAAGTATGGTAGTATTCAGTTTTCAAAAGAAAATTTTTAATATGAATATTTGATTTAATAACCTTATTTTAAAAGTTAAATTTTATTTAAAGTACTTAGGAAACCCTATATATTTCCTTAAGTATATTTTCAATTAAATAATTTCTAGAGTTTATTTTAAATATTGAAACGTATGTTTGAAAGTGATTTCCAGGAGAAAAAAAAGCAACGTGTTTAAAATAAAAGGGAGCTATTTTTAAAGTATGGAAAGGATTTTACGGGAAGAACGTTAAATTGAATTGGGTAAATCGTGATTGGATTGATAAACAGAGTTCTTGGGTTATTCTAAAATGGAAGTATATTTCCCTGAGATGCCAAATACGTTTTTTTAAAAGCTGATTTTTGAAAAGTTAGGAGTTTTGAGTTTTATTTAAAGAATGGTTTCAAGAAAAGTTTTAAATGGTAAGAATTTTTAAAGTGAACATGTATTAAAGTAGTTATAGAAGTAACTATTTCTAAAGAGTAATTAGAATCATGTTTTAAAGAATATTATTATCATTTATACTTTATAAATGGTTCTATTTTAAAGAAAATCAATTAAAGCTTTATTTGAAATTGTATAATGATTCATAACTTTATGTTTAAAACTAGTATGACTTAACTTATTTTAAAGTTAATTGTTTATATTTTATAAAGCAGTTTTATTCGAAATATTTTTAAAAGTATATGTATATTTTAAATTAAGTATGTAAGTAGATTTGATATAAATGGTTTTAATGTATTTTGAGGGATAAAGTATTTAAATGATTTTAAACCTTAAATATGGGTATTTGGATGTTTTAAAGGGAATAAAGATTTGAGAATCTATTCCATGAGGAAATTGGATTCGAAAAGCGTTTCAAAAGAAATTTTGAAATTGGAATTATATCTCGTAAAAATATTTTGAGGAAATAAATAATTAGGAATTATTTATTGTGTGATGGATGTTTGTGAATATTAATTGATAGTTAAATCACCAACTATCAATATTGGACAAATGTGTTGATCGTTTCGAAGAGACCGGGATCGAGATTTATTTCTCGAAAACCACTTCGATCCGGTTTGTACGTTTCGTGCGAAAAATGTGTTCGGAGTCGAAGATGGAGCAATGAAGTGCAAGGGCTAGTCGCTACTAATCCTGAGGATATTTCCAAAATGGATGTAGTAGGAGTAGTGCCTTCGGTTCCGCTCGGACCCGAGATGGACTTGTATAGACGAATGCTTTCGGAACACCGTCAGGTGGGCGATGGGCATTCTAAGTGAAACGTTCTAAAAGGTAACGCTTAGCCTCAAGCCTCATCAAATGGGAATGACTGAAAATCAGGGGTTATGTAGCAAGGCTTCGTGGGTAGCCCCCACTTGAGAGTAAGGTCATCCCTGTCTAGATGTCCCTTTTTATTTCGGCTTAGTGGTGCGGTTGCTGATCCCAACTGCGGGGTGATCTTATTCGAAACTGTCCAGTAAGGGATGGTTCCGATCTTGTGTTACAGGGGAGCGGGCGTACTCCTAGGTACTGTGATCTAGACCACGTACTGTGATAGGTGGTACCCCAGTGCCTAGTCATTAGTTGGAATCCATTCTCCCTACGAGCCTTGTACGAGTTTTGTTTGTATTACCCACTCTGTGGCTAGTAGCTGGAATTTAATAGATGTAACAATTTCGGCTATTTTATAAGTATTTGTATATAGACCCTATTATAATATCAGAGGATTTCTATAAAAAGTGTTTTAGCTATCGTAAGGTAAAAACCCGACATGTTTATTTGTGGCATGGTCTTACGAGATGCTTTTGTTTTCAAAAGGATTTTTGAAACTTTAATAATCAATTTGGATGCATTATTATCAGCTGGTATTCCTGACTGACTCGGGTGTTATTTCATTATAATGCTCGGGTCAGACCGAGTATTAAATGTTAAGGATAGGATGCTATGGAGCAGGAGAGGAGCAGGAGTCCGAGACGTATTATACGTACTTGTATATATATCTGCTGTTGTGATTTGTGGATTTTTATGTCTGGTAATATTGTTGTATGAGATACTCTGATGATATGATGTATAAAACAGATATAGTTACATTTTGTGTAAAGATCTATTATTTATTATTATATTTTATTCCGCTGCAACTGTGAGATTCTGATATTGTTTAGTTTCTTCTTCTTCTTCTATCTATTCTTCTTTAATCCCTAATGGTTCGTTTTTCATTCCACTTGAGTTAATTGACGTAGAATAGTATTGACTCAAGAGGTACGGATTTGCGGGCTGTCACACTAACCATCTGCTCCACCTCTGACCTGACCTGAAATGAACATGGCCGAGCCATGTTAGCACCATAGGCCGAGCATAGGTGCACCAAAACCTTCCATTCCTTGACCCAAACCCTTCCACTTGCTTGCCTTCACCTTCCACTTGTTTTGCCTTGCCATCTTCCTTTATGGCCGAGCCTAACATTCATGTAAACCACCCTGGCCGTGAGTTTCAGGTAGCATCAATCCCTTGGTCGAGGCTAGGTGTGGTGTGGCCAAGCACACTTGACCATGGCCAAGCCCACTTGTTGTTTAAAGCAAGGTGGTGCCATTTCAATTCTTATCTTTTTCATTGTTTTAAATTTCTATTATATAGTTTGTGTTGAGTATATGTGTGTATATATATATATATATATTGCTTTGTTTTAATTATTGTATACAAGATCAATATCAAGGCTCTCCACCCATTCAAATCTAATTGTGCTTGTCGTGCCTTTGGAATCGTTCTTGTGTGTTGTTTTAATCTCTAGCTTTGATAAAAGTGAGTCCTTCTCACTCTGACATTATTACTTACGAAATGGTAAATGGATGATAAGTGATTAGTAATTAAAATGTTATGCAAGTTAATGATATGATATGTTATTCCATGTTACTACCATGTTAACTTTGTTAACTATCACCAGACATATGATAAATGATAGTATATTGTGACATTGACATGTTAGTATCTTTGTTTATATTGTTTACGCATATGTTCACACTGCAAGTTCCCTGTTAGAATAGAATCACTATGGGTTGAAATGATGCATACCCAAACGGGTATTAGAATAGGGAAAAATCATTATGAGCTGAAATTAAAGTTCAAGCGATTTTTATTGTATTTTATTTGACTTGGGATTGTGGGTTTGAAATGATAGAACCGGGTTTTCTTTTTTTAAATTGCAGATTGAAACGATACATATCCGTATCACTTGACTTAGGTTAGAAAATTTTATACAGACCCCGTGGTATATTTTTAAATGATTTTTCCTATGATATGTATTTTTAAAGTATGAAATTTTGATTTAAAAATATATATTTTATGGTTGTGGAAAAGCAAAATATTAATTTTTGAATTTGTGAATTTAAATATGTAAATTTCAAGTAAGTGTGATTTCGACTTTAAATTATACTTATAAAAATGTGTATAAATAATGGAAATCTAAATTTAAAGTTTTGAAATGATATTTGAAGTAAAATTTTAAGTTTTGTTAAATTTACAAGTTAAGAAAACGGTGAATTTTGACTTAACAAATGAATTGAGTTCTAAATTGGATATTTAATTATAAAATTTTGTTATGATAAATCATATGTTAAATTTTTTAAATGTGAAATTTTGAAGTCCAGAAACATGATTTATAAGTTTAAAATACCAAAAATTTTGAATGTTAATGTTTCTAAAGTTATAATAAAATCTGTAATTTTATTAATAGAATTTCCAAAAATGCTATGGTCTTATGATAGCATTTTCAAGTGTTGTTGTTTTTGAATTTAACTATGTTTGAAATAACTAAATATCTATTACGGCAATTCATAAATGTCGTTGTTCCTGAACTAAACTATTTTGGAAACTATAAGCTACTGTAACGACCCTGACTCGACCTTCGAAAATCGGCACCGAATACGACACTCGTATTCAAATGCCGCAGATCCAAACGTCGAACCTGGTTCGCCGGAGCTTATAACACATTAAGTAAATAACACAGCGGAAGAAAAATAATAATACATATGATATACAACATTTGATACAATAACTGGTACAACATGAATGGTACAATGAACATCAATATATATCAAAGTAATGATACAAGATAATAGCAGCGGAAAGAAAAGATAACACCACAGCGGAACAAAATCTCCAATATAGTCTTCAAGGAAGAACTCCTATATCGGTAATCTCCACCTCCAAAGCACCAGTCCAGCAATAGCTCGAACTCCAAATCACGATGCACAAAGATAAGCAAGTGCAGTTGAGATCCAAAGACTGAACTAGCTCCAGATAATCTACTAAACCTGACTATCTGAAAAACCCAACTCTAGACTGCCCGTGTGGGAAAATAATGGGCACCCAGAGTTTAGGAAAGGAACAATAAACTCCAGGTCAGTCATGGGACTGGTATGAGCAAACAAAAACATTTGGTCTTCTACAACAAGCAACAAGAGAATTTTAGGTAAATCCGCAATGCTTTTTTTGAAAATGAAACTACCATAAGGCCTCCCTCCACACACACAATGCAAACGCAGAATTGGGGAGATTTCTCCTTATGATAGTCAAAAATGCTTACTACGCAAAAAATCAAATCATTTTTGATATTATTATTAGTGCATAGTGTAGAAAACAATTTTGAAAGTAGAATATAAATCCTAGCCAGCATAGACATTCTGAACTATGCCTACTATAGCTACCATCCAAACAGTGGTGACCACCATAAGTGAATGGCAGGTAATACCACTAAAACCGTACAAGGCACGTATTGGATGAATGGATTTCCAATAAATGGTCAGGCTAAGGAACTTCCTACTGCCATATGGGATCACCTCTGGCGGGACGTCCCGAGAACTAACGTTACGGTTAGATCTCTGCCAACACAAGGCCGGGTTACCTCTGTAACTAGGTAACTACTATACGAATATGCCATCCCTCGGTCCTTTGCGACCTTTATCCGAGCGCTCGGACCAACAACCACAAAGTATCACAAAGTAATAGATCTTCAGTATCCACATGAGTAAGTATCTGGGCTCCATACCGTGATACCACCCTTTACCAGAAGGGAATGACACACCCTAAAGGGCGCGACCCTCATAACCTTGCCGCATCTTTCCTGTTTCGACCATTTCCGGGGAGTGAGGTCCTGATGCAGTCTCGTCCACAAAGCTACGCTTTGGTACAAAGCCATGCTTTGGGTCATCAGATGACCAAAGCAATGATCACAAAAATAAATGATCAAACAAATGATCATATCACAAATGATCAACCAATGATCATCACACAGCAGCACTCAGCATGCCACATTACCAAATTGGGAATATATCACTGATAAGTATCAACTACATAACCTCTGAGCTCGTACGTCTCAGAGAAGGGTGTTAAGCTAAGAGAATAAATTCTCCGCCACCAAGCAGAAATGTATTTGATAGAGATCAGTTTAATATCTCAAAGTGTAATGTCGGACATACAACCATACAAGTCTGTTCCGGGTTCGAACAGAACTGAAGGCACTTCCGAAGAAGCCCTTGCAAATCCGGGTATCCACAATCCCGATCGGACTTCCCATCACTTAGGGAGAACTCTATACCGTAGCAACTCAATGCAGAGTCAATCGATAGGTTATCCTATCGTTCTCACAAATACCCGGTCTTCACCACCGGTCTTCAATTGCAATCCATAACGTCGTATCACTATTCGGAAAGGGTTATATGACACAAGGTCCTCTCCCGGCTAAACCGAATAGTAAGCGCCATATTTAAAAACATATGGATATGGGATTTCGGTTAAGTCACAACTTAAAAATCCAAAGCTTTTATTTCAAATGGTTAAACAAATTACCATTTTTAAATCTTTAAACGAAAAGATTTATTTCACAAAGTTTCACCCGATATCACAAAGATCTATCCATAGATTTTAAAACAATTCCCATTCAATTTAGATTAACCCAATTAAATCTTGAAATTAAAGATTTATAGCTTTCAAAACACATTTCCAAAGATTTATCTAAAACTTGGAAAACTATTTTCATTTTTAGACTTGAAATCCTTTAGCACAAATTGGAAATTCATTCTTATGTGAAAGCTTCAATCGTTTGAAAACAAATAGTTTTCTTTTTGGAAAAATCCGATTTCATTTATACAAGTTAAGATCTTTGGGTTAAATTTAAATTCCAAAACATCACTTTTAAAATGATTTTAAAAACACATATAAACCCATTTATAAGTTGAATAACCTTTTAAACCATAGTTTCCAAATTATAGAATTCAATTTTAAAATATTGAATTCAAATTTAAATCAATTCATTTAAATTTCATGATTCAATCAAGTTATTCAAATAACTTTTATTTTTGAAATTCATTTTTCAAAAGCTTCAATTCTAATTCCAAAACTATTTTGGATTTAAAAATTAATTTTTAAAACAATTTCAAAATCTGTGACTTAACCAAATTTCCACGTGAAATCCATATTTGTGTGTGTATAGTGTGGTCCAGGGGTTTTACACAATAGTACACAACATCAATCATATCAATATCGATAAGCGGTATAACTCATAATGCTTATCTTCATCCACAGATTCGTAGATAAAGTAAATTTATCAATCACAGAAATTCACTATTATGATTCGATGTGGGTTTCGGATAACCAACTGGAATCTGACTCCCTGTCGCATCGAAATTCAAATGTCGTTCTATAGGTCAAGGGTTTTCATATCAATATGTACATCACAGATATAACAGCTCAGCACAAAGCATCACATAGCATCACATCACATATCAAATATATCAATCCATCACATAGCATTCAATAACAATCAAACATCTTTAATTAAGATGAATAAACCGTGTGGTTATAAGTTTATCACCCACATAATTACCTCTATTTGTAATCTTTAAATCAATGATTAATTATCATTAACTACAATTAATTAAGTCTTAACCACCTTCATCTATTAATCAATTATCTTAATTAATTAACCTTTAATTGTAATTAATTAAATCTTAATTACTTATTCCTAAATTAATTACTTTAAATTAATAAACTTTTAACTATTGATTAATTAAATCTTAATTACTGTTAATTATCCTAAATTGATTATTCTTAACTTAACCACTCTAATTAATTAACCTCAATTTATCATATTAATCATTAATTAATAAATCTTAACTATTAAGTAACTAATCCTTTAATCTACAAATTAATAAATTAATCACCTTGGTTATTTAAGTAATTGACTATTACTTACATAAATTAAACTTTAAATTAATCACATTCAATAATTGATTATACTTTATTCACCAATTTATGATACTTAATAAATCAAGACCTAAATTTAGTAACGATCAACCCTTTTTCTTTGATTAATTACTTAATTACATCTTCATTAATTACATATGGAACATTTAGCAATTGATTACAAAATCATTTAATATAAATTTCCCAAATCAAAAAAACAAATTAAATTTCAAATCATGTAACTTTATAGTTTGTATTGAAAACTTTTTTTTTTCTTTTTTTTCTTTTTTTTTTTAAGATAGATACACTTTTTTAATAAACCCAACCATCGCCTGAGGCCCAACTAAAATAAACTCAAACCTGACCCTTTCATTTACCACATGATAATCGGCCAAGGCCCAACTGGAAGGAAACAACACGGATGCATTCACTTCTTCTTCCGTACCAATCAATCCCCAGATCACCAAAACAATGGATTTCTGATGCCACGAAAAATCCAGGAAACTCAACTTCGGTCGACTCAACAAATATCAATGAACATCGATACAAACGAAGTGACGCAACCTGGAACAAAGACCATCCTTCTTCGCCTATCCCTAATTCATCCCTGCCGAGACATCCTGTGCACACGGTGCACGTGCACCACCTAACCAACCACCACCAACCACTGCCGCGATCACCCACGAGTCACCCACGATCCCTTCACCTTGCCTGAGCACCCAGATGATACTATAAGGCAACGAGTCAAAATCGAGCATATAATGGTTACAGGAAAACCCAAACCCAAACAACAAACTACCCCACCGCCGACGAACCCCACCACTTGAAATTTCACCACCGCACCCAGAGCATCGCCTCAGCCCCACGCATCTATCCCCCCATGACCGATCGCCTGAAGCACTTCAACGGCGGCGCGACGATATGCTTTCCCGACTCCACCCAAACACAGTGTTAAACCCTAGTCCACCCAATTCCCAACCCCACGATGATCGATCACCTCCTCCACGATTTTTCTCAGGTTCGCCGATCACCATACAAGCTCTAACCCAAGCCGTGACCACTCGAATCCACCCAATCTCCATATTTCGACCAAACTCCTTTTTTTTGATCAACCCAGTATGTCTTCACCATAACTCAACTAAAATTTGAAATTTTAATTTTAAAAATCAAGTTTTGGATAGAGGATTCAGATTATATAGATAAGTTTACAAATCAAAGCATTTGATTTTTACCATAAACTAATATTCCTCTGTACTTTAAATCCTTTCCAGATTTTTTTTTTAATTTTAAAACTTAAAAATAATTTCAAATCATAGCTTAATCCTAAACAATTATATTTTGTTTGGATATACTAACCTAACAAAGTTTACAACAAGAAGAATTTTTTTCTTTTTTGATATATTTTACTTTTCTAAACTAATTACTTAACATAATTTGTTTGAAGTCATTTTTAAAGTGGGGATTATAGTTTGACAACCAGTTTCCATTTAGATATTAGATCCCTAAATAAAAAATTGGATAAGTTTTGAAGTTAATTTCTTTTAACCTGTAAGCTAACAACAGGGACATGCAATAACACTTGCATATATATGAGCATATACAGACACATTTGCATTCATTCATCACCATCACAAAATCAAACAATCCTCATAACATCACAATGTACCAACAAAATCAGGCTTTAAAAGGGAAAGTTGCCCACCTGGAATGTTTCAGAAAGACGGAGGAGTGTTTGAGCCTGGAAAGGAAAATCTGAGCCTGGAATTAAGAATCTTTGCTCATTCACTCTTTTATTTGTTTATTCATTTCATTAATAACAAGAGTTTTTAAATTTTCTTACCTACAGTATGAATCTCTGCTATACACAGAGAAACCCCCTTTATTCTTATTATTATTTCTGCAGTTGAAACCAAAAAGCAGTTTTGCCTTGAACTTGATTTGTTTCCTGTTACTTTGATTAATACAATTGCTTAGATTCTTGCTTTGCTACTGATCAACAACATTGAGTTCAAATCTTAAAAAAAAAGTTACTTGCCTTTTAATTATTTCCAAAGATTGATTTTAAAACCATACTTGGTTTGTACTGCAGTTTGAATTGGTTGAAGCTTGATCTTCTTTTGATTTAAACTTTGCTTTGATTGCTTGAATTTGTCTGCCTGAGCTTGCATGTTCTTCCCAGGCTTTGAAACTGTTTTGAATTTCTGTTCTTTGACCTTGTATTTGTTTTTACTTGATCTTCTTTGTGAGGATGTGCTTTGTTTTTCGAATTGATTTCTCAGATTTTAAAAATTATGAACTGAGAATTAGTTTCCTTCTCTTACATATGTGTTGAGATTTGAGATACAAAATCTTTTGTTACTATTTGCTTCAGATTTGCTGAGATATCTATTGATTGCCTTGTGGGGAAATGAAAAGTTTCTAAAAAAATTTAATGTTATTATTTTATTCATTTTATTATGGTGAATGCCATTTGTAAGAAGAAATGATTATGAGATCTATGCATGTTGATTTGCTTTGCTTATCTCTATTATGTATGTTAACATTTATTTTAAATTCCAATTCAAATTGAATTATAACCACTTATGTACATTTATATATATTCATATCCATACATTTATTTAGAAAAAAGTTATATCTACACAATTTACATTCATACATATTTTTATTTATTTATTTATTCTAAAAATCTTGAAATACTTCACAATTTATTTTCCAAAATAAATTTAATTGCCAATTAAACTTGATAAATTTCAGGAATGTTACAGCTACGATAGCACTTATAAATGCGGTCGTTGCTAAAATTTGACAATGTTTTGAAATATTATAAATTTCAGCACTGTTTTGAGTTATAGTTTAAAGTGTTAAATGATTTAACTTTTGAAAATTAATTATTTGTGAGATTTAAGGAGTTTTGAACATTCGGATTTCAAAGGAATTTAATTTGAATTTGAATTTAAATACTACTTACTTTGTTATGTGTTAAATGGAATGAAATGTAATGAGATAAATGAAATTTTGAATGGAAATTTGAAATGTGTTTTGAAATGATATTTGAAATAATAAATGAATGACATATTTAATGTAACGACCCGTATTATACGTATCCACAAATCGTAAAATAGTTGCCATTAGGTCATTTTCTTTGTTTTAGTCGTGTAGAAGTTGAGTCGTGTGGAAGCTTAAGTCATGGCCGACTTAAGGGTCAACGACTTAAGAGGTTTAGGACTTAAGAAATTAATGGCTTATAGGGTTTGGCCGACTTAAGGAAGTGGCCGACTTATAGGAGTTATCGGCTTAAGGTGTTGCCGACTTAAGGATTGGGACGACTTAAGAGGGTTACGGCTTAAGGAGGGTAACGGCCTAGAAGCTAGCGACTTAGGAGTTAGCAGCCTAGAACTAGCGGCAGCGACTTAGGAGCTAATGGTATAAGGGATATCGACTTAGGAGGTTGAGTCATGGGTCGGTGAGTCGTGAGTCGTCTCCTACGTTAAGTCGCGTAGTGTTGTGAGTTGTTGAGTCGGTAGGCTGGGCTTAGGTCGTTAGGTCGGGGCACTGCATGTGTTGAGTCGTGCATAGGGTTAGGTCGTCCCCTATGTTCAGTGGCTTGAGTCGCGAGTCGTAGGTCGTGGCATTGTTAATTCGTAGACGACTTAAAGGCGGAGGGCATACGAGTTAAGGGATTTCCAGCCTATAAATAGAAGGGGTTCGCCTCACTTTTTGAGATCCGGAATTTTGAAGCGACGAAGTGCTGCTATTTTGAGAGCTCGACTACAACACTTCTTCACTTCTTTTCTCCACTCTAATCTAGTGCTTCCTTCCATCCAAGATAGAAGATCAAATCGAAGATCCAAGAGCCAAAGTTGGAGATCTTCATCCATCGAAGAGAGATTTCATCATTTGAAGGGAAACCTTGTCTGATCAAGCTAGATCCTTTGCTGTCCATATCTGGAGTTAGTTGCTTTTGAGGTGTTTAGGTGATTCGGTGAGTGGTGGTTATCTCTCACACGGACCCAAAGGAGTATATTGGATCGGTGGCTTGTTTGTGTGTTAAAGATAGTGATTTCATGCATTTTCCTTAAGTCTGCATGTAGATTCATCGTTCATCAAGTTTTGATATCCATTTTACTACATATTAATCTATGCTAGTTCACTCATCAAGATATTTCTTAGAATTCATGTTTGTTAGATTTGGGCTCTTTATTTACTAAATTGCCATTATTGTTATAACTGTTTATTTAGATCTTGTTTGAATGATTGATTACTTGGATTAATGTTTGATTTGATTGATTGTTAGAAGTTAGTTGATTGGTGATTTGATTTGGACAAGTTTGGTCGAAAATGATTCAAAAGCTAAGTGGAAAGGCTCTTGAATAAGGAAAGCTACCTGTGGCATATGAAGCGGACGAGAAAGCTCATATGGATAGGTTTGATAATGATGTTGAGATGGGACTTTGCTATGGTGCGATAAAGCAAAGCATGATGTGAGATAGCCTTGGTTTAATCCAGACGGGATCATCCCAAGCATGTTGATAACTCGGTGATATGGTTCGAGTTTGTTGATAATGGATGGCTCGAGAGGCGCTTGAGCTAGTATGTGAGTAGTCGTCGAGGAGGATTACTAGAAGGCTGAGATTTCATCGTTGTCGAAGGTTCTAGCATGCTCAAAGCAAGAGTACGTTGGGACGGGTCACGATGACGTCCCAGGCACGGGTCACGATGACGTGTAAGTACTCTGGGCAGATTCGATAGTCCTAGGCACGGGCTGCGACGACGTGAGGAGTTATGTCTAGAACCGGGGTTACCATTAGCCCTTGACGGACGAATGAAAGAATGAGCCGGTCATTCAATTAACGATGATATCGAGGCAATGATAACAGTGATAGCCAGAGTCATGGATGCTTGGATGCTTTGGTTGTATCGTCATTCGGTCTCAAGAGCGATGTTTTGTGGGTGCTTATCTGATCTTGGTATAGGCCTTGGGGGTTTGTACTTGGAAAACATCGACCTTGACTCGAGTGATAATTGCTTTACTTTAATTGTCTGCTTTGCTATGTTTGTTTTCTTCTTAGTGTGCCTGGGGGCTATCACTGTAGAAAGAGGTGGAGTGGGATGGTTGGGTTCCTATTCCTTTTTACCCTTTATGCTCTTTTGGTATGTTTGATAGTTGATTTACTGCTCACTAAGACTTTTGTCTGACTCAAGGTTTTATGTTTAACTCTTATTACCTTGGGCTGTTCATCTATGTTGGGATGGGCAGACTAGGTAGCAGGTGACAGGTGCTGTTCTTAGTGACTAACGCTGTTGATGACGAGGACGAGCTGGAGGCTTTTGCATATTGTTTTCTTACTATATGTACTGGATGTTCCGCTGTTTGTATGATTCTCTGAGTGTTATGTAGTGAGGCTTGCTGTATTGACTTTTCGGATTGTTGTACCAAACTATTATGAGCTTATATGATGGATTCTGTTCTATGGAGCTTCACTATGTATACTTTTCTATTTGTATTTTATCCATACGCTGTGAGTAATATGATAGACTATACTGTTTTACCTTTACCCTGACGATCGTCCATGGCTGCCTGGCACACTTTCTAGCGCACTATTTCCTTGTTTGGTGCAGGAGTCATGGGCGGTCGTCACATTTGGTATCAGAGCCTTGGTTAATCGATTTTAGCCAACGCACGCTGACGTAACTACGTATGAGAGACGTAATTGTAATTTTGATGGATGATTACTATATATAATATAGTAGCTTAGAAGGATTTGAACCATTTATGCAGTTGTTCTTAAGGTGTATTAATCATTTCTTATCGATATTAGGAATGAGTCGAAGAGGGAGACCAGCTGCTAGGGAAGGCCGTAATGTTGAGGGGGCTGCTGATTATGCTTCTATGTTCGAGGCCATGATGACTTCGATCATGAGAAGGATGCCAGCTCCAGGGCCATCAGTAGATGTTGGAGTTCAGGTTCAAGCTCCAAGACCAGTGGATTTTGCTAAGTTGTGTAAAGACTATACTGCTCTTGGAGGAAAGGTTTTCTTGGGGACAAAATCAACCATTAAAGTTCAGAGATGGATTGATGCTTGTAGAAGGATTTTTGGTGACATGGGAATTGAGGATGCAACTAAGAGGAAGCTTGCATCAAGACAGCTTCAAGGGAGAGCTTCTGATTGGTGGAACTCTATCACCATTGATACTCCAGAGGAAGAAATTACTTGGGAGCAATTCCAAGTCAGATTTGAGGCTAAGTTCATTTCTACAGCTCAGAAATCTATTTTGTTCAAGAAGTTTGTGGAACTCAAGCAAGGTGGAAGACCAGTTCTTGAGTATGTTTCTGAGTTTGAAGCTTTGTCCAAGTATGCTCGGTCATATATTGAGTCTTCATATCAGAAGAATGAGAAGTTTGTGACAGGCTTGGACAGTTATCTTGGGAGGCAGTTGGTGGATCATTTGGATGACCCATTTGAGAAGCTTGTAGAGAAAGCTCTCAGGCACGAGAATCTGTTTCCTAAGGAAGGATCTGTTGTTGCTGTGACCAAGGAGCAAAGTGGAAACAAGAAGAGGAAGCAGTAGCAGCAGCAGAAGGATAAGGATGGCCAGAAGAAGCCGAAGGGCGAAGTGACCTGCTACAACTGTCAGCAGAAGGGCCATCTCTCCAGAGATTGTAAGAAACCGAGAGTGCCGGCGAAGTGCCACAACTGTGACAAACCGGGGCATTTCAGGAAGAATTGTCCGGAACCGAGGAAGGACAAGAAGATTGTGCAAGCTTATGCTTTGGGGGCTGTGCCATCATCTTTGAACGCTCCTACTGCTGAAGAGGAGGGAAAGAGTGTGGTGGTTCAAGGTACTCTTTCCATTTGTGGTGTTCCAGTTAGAGTGTTATTTGATACTGGGGCGTCGCATTCGTTTGTTTGTAATGATCTTGTAGACCGGTTGGGTTTGGAACCGGATATTGTTGATAGACCATTGGTTGTGACTAATCCAGTTGGGGGTTCGTCTTGTTTGTGTATGGTGTGCCGTGGTCTAGTCGTATCGAGTCATGATTGCTCTTTTGTTTGTGATTGTTTTGTTCTGAACTTTGCGGGGTTCGGAATTATTTTGGGTATGGACTGGCTTAGGAAATATGCGGCAAGGGTTGATTGTAAGAGGCTGGAGGTGACAGTCGAGAATGTGGAAGGGCGAAAGGTTGTGATACGATGTAAGCATGAAGAAGGCGTCTTCATGAGCTTCATGTATTCGCTGGTTGTTCCACGGGATGGACTGTCATCGGTGCCTATTGTGAATGGATTTGAGGATGTCTTTGACGAGGTCAAAGGGTTACCGCCGCATAGGGAGATCGAGTTTCGTATCGATCTAGTTGAAGGAGCCAGACCTGTTGTGATGCCTCTTAGGCGGATGGCGCCTAGGGAACATCAAGAGTTGAAGGTGCAAGTTGATGACCTTTTTCAGAAAGAATTCATTCGGCGTAGTGTGTCCGAATGGGGTGCACCAGTTGTGTTTGCAACCAAAGAGGATGGATCGTTGGGTTTGTGTGTGGATTATCGTGAGCTGAATAAAGTGACTAAGAAGAACAAGTATCCATTGCCGAGAATAGATAACTTGTTTGATCAGCTTCACGAAGCTAAGGTGTTTTCTCAGATGGATTTGGCAACGGGATTTCACTAGTTAAGAGTGGCTAAGGATAGTGTTCCGAAGACTGCTTTTAGGACACCATCGGGTTTCTATGAGCGGCTGGTAATGCCGTTTGGATTAACCAATGCACCAGCATATTTTGTGGATCTTATGAATAGAGTGTTCAGAGATCAGTTGAACAGGTTCGTACTTGTGTTCGTGGATGATATTCTAATTTATTCCAGAACTGAAGAAGAGCACAAGACGCACTTGCGGATTGTTTTGGAAATCTTGCGAAAGCATCAGCTGAAAGCTAAGTTTTCGAAGTGTCACTTCTAGAAGAGTGAAGTGAGGTTCTTAGGCCATGTTATCTCTGGAAATGGAATAGCGGTTGATCCCGCCAAGGTGGCAGCGATCCAGGATTGGGTCAAACCTAAGAATGCATCTGATGTGAGAAGTTTTCATGGATTAGCAGGATATTATTGTCGGTTCATTAAAGACTTTTCCAAGAAAGCTGCACCGTTAACAGGATTGACGAAAAAGAATCAAGTATTCAGATGGGATGCTAAGTGTGAGCAAGCTTTCGGAACCCTGAAAGAGCATCTGACAAGTGCTCCTGTTTTGACTATTCCAAGTGGGAATGATGAGATGGTGGTTTACACCGATGCATGTGGTACTGGACTTGGGGCAGTGCTGATGCAAAAAGATAAAGTTGTTGCATATGCAAGTCGACAACTGAAGCCGCATGAAAGGAATTATCCGACTCATGATTTGGAGTTAGCGGCGATTGTATTTGCTCTGAAGATGTGGAGACATTACCTACTGGGAGTTCGATTCGAGTTGTTTACAGATCATAAGTCGTTGAAGTATCTGTTCTCCCAAAAGGATTTGAATCTTCGACAGCAACGATGGTTAGAGTTTTTAGCATCATATGATTTTGGTATAGCCTATACTCCGGGAAAAGGTAACGCAGTGGCAGATGCGTTAAGTCGAAGACATGCAGGATTGGGGGCCATGTTTTCAGAATGGAAGAGTCTCGAGTATTTAGCTGGATTTGACTTCAGGCCTAGATGTGAATTGGAACCTGAGATGTTGGCAAACTTATCGATAAGACCTACTCTCGTGGGAAGAATTGGCGAGAGCCAAAAGCGAGACGATAAGCTTGTCAAGATTATCCGTAATTTGGAATCTGGATTGGACCCAGAGAAGGATAAAGGATTCGAGGTCGATCGAGAGGGTTGGCTTCGAAAACAAGGACGACTAGTTGTTCCCGATATAGATGATTGAGGAATGAAGTTCTGAAGGAGAGTCATCACTCGAAGTTAAAAATTCATCCAGGTGGAAATAAGATGTACCTGGATGTGAAGAGAACCTATTACTGGGAAGGTATGAAGAAAGATGTTGGCAATTTTATTTCCAAATGCATGAATTTCCAGTTGGTAAAAGCCGAACAGAAGAAGCCAAGTGGATTGCTTCAGCCGTTAGAAGTTCCCACATGGAAGAGGGAGCAAATATCGATGGATTTTATCGATGGACTACCTAGAACAAGAGCGGGAAATGAAGGAATATGGGTAATAGTAGATCGTTTGACTAAGAGTGCAAGATTCATTCCTGTTCGATCATCTAGGACTGCATCGAAATTGGCTGAGCTGTATGTTAAGTGGATAGTTCGATTCCATGGTATTCCGAAGAGTATAGTAAGTGATCGAGACCCATTGTTCACTAGTGGATTTTGGAAGAGCTTCCAGGAAGTTTTGGGAACCGAGTTGTGTTTGAGTACAGCTTATCATCCCCAAACAGATGGTCAGACCAAGAGAGTCAACCGAGTTTTGAAAGATCACCTCAGAGCATGTGTTTTGGATTTCGGAGGATCATGGGAAGATTATCTTCATTTGGTGGAATTTTCATATAATAACAGTTATCAGTCAAGTATTGGTATGGCACCATATGAGGCATTATATGGAAGACCGTGTAACTCACCAACATGTTGGTTGGAAACTGGAGAAAAGTTGATACTTGGGCCAGAAATGATTCGACAAACTTCGGATTGTATAGAGATCATTCGGCGACAAATGAAGGCAGCCCAAGACCATCAGAAAAGCTATGCGATTTGGAATTCGACGTAGGAAATATGGTTTTTGTGAAGATCTCTCCACTAAAGAATGTTGTTCGATTCGGGAAGAAAGGAAAATTGACTCCGAGATTTGTTGGACCATTCCCGATCGTCGAGCGAATTGGAAAGCTCGCTTATAAGTTGGAATTACCAGAAAAGATGTCAGGTGTGCACAATGTTTTTCATGTATCGTATCTACGAAAGTATGTGCACAACCCAGGTACAGTGGTTTCTGCTAATAGCTGTGAAGATTTGGAAGTTGATCCAGTTGTTAGAAGACCTTGTAAGCCGCTTCGTGTTGTGGAAACTGACACGAAACAGCTTAGGAGGAGAGTAGTCAAGTTGCTCAAGGTACAATGGAGTGATGATGTTAACGACTGTACATGCGAGGAGGAAGAGAGGATGAAGGCAGCTCATCCTGAACTCTTCGACGTATGGCCCTAAGGTGTCGTGACATCTCATGAATTTGTAACTTGTTCTAGTCTTAGAATTCTGCATGCTAGGTTAGTAATTGGATGCATGGTTTGTTGATTGCTATGGATGGTAGGCATGCAGAATAGTTTTTGATTGCTCTTGTTTGTTTGGAGTTTCGGGGGCGAAATTCCTAAGGGGGAGAGAATGTAACGACCCGTATTTTACGTATCGACAAATCGTAAAATAGTTGCCATTAGGTCGTTTGCTTTGTTTAAGTCGTGTAGAAGTTGAGTCGTGTGGAAGCTTAAGTCGTGGCCGACTTAAGGGTCAACGACTTAAGAGGTTTAGGACTTAAGAAATTAACGGCTTAAAGGGTTTGGCTGACTTAAGGAAGTGGCCGACTTATAGGAGTTATCGGCTTAAGGTGTTGCCGACTTAAGGATTGGGACGACTTAAGAGGGTTACGGCTTAAGGAGGGTAACGACCTAGTAGCTAGCGACTTAGGAGTTAGCGGCCTAGAACTAGCGGCAACGACTTAGGAGCTAACGGTATAAGGGATAGCGACTTAGGAGGTTGAGTCGTGGGTCGGTGAGTCGTGAGTCGTCTCCTATGTTAAGTCGCGTAGTGTTGTGAGTCGTTGAGTCGGTAGGCTGCTAAGTCGTTTAGTCGTCCAAACGACTTAAGGGCTTAGGTCGTTAGGTCGGGGCACTGCATGTGTTGAGTCGTGCATAGGGTTAGGTCGTCCCCTATGTTCAGTGGCTTTAGTCATGAGTCGTAGGTCATGGCATTGTTAAGTCGTAGACGACTTAAAGGGGGAGGGCATACGAGTTAAGGGATTTCCAGCCTATAAATAAAAGGGTTTCGCCTCACTTTTTGGGATCAGGATTTTTGAAGCGACGAAGTGCTGCTATTTTAAGAGCTCGACTACAACACTTCTTCACTTATTTTCTCCACTCTAATCTAGTGCTTCCTTCCATCCAAGTTTGAAGATCAAATCGAAGATCCAAGAGCCAAAGTTGAAGATCTTCATCCATCGAAGAGAGATTTCATCATTTGAAGGGAAACCTTGTCGGATCAAGCTAGATCCTTTGCTGTCCATATCTGGAGTTAGTTGCTTTTGAGGTGTTTAGGTGATTCGGTGAGTGGTGGTTATCTCTCACACGGACCCAAAGGAGTATATTGGATCGGTGGCTTGTTTGTGTGTTAAAGATAGTGATTTCATGCATTTTCCTTAAGTCTGCATGTAGATTCATCGTTCATCAAGTTTTGATATCCATTTTACTACATATTAATCTATGCTAGTTCACTCATCAAGATATTTCTTAGAATTCATGTTTGTTAGATTTGGGCTCTTTATTTACTAAATTGCCATTATTGTTATAACTGTTTATTTAGATCTTGTTTGAATGATTGATTACTTGGATTAATGTTTGATTTGATTGACTGTTAGAAGTTAGTTGATTGATGATTTGATTTAGACAAGTTTGGTCGAAAATGATTCAAAAGCTAAGTGGAAAGGCTCTTGAATAAGGAAAGCTGCCCGTGGCATATGAAGCAGACGAGAAAGCTCATATGGATAGGTTTGATGATGATGTTGAGATGGGACTTTGCTATGATGCGATAAAGCAAAGCATGATGTGAGATAGCCTTGGTTTAATCCAGACGGGATCATCCCAAGCATGTTGATAACTCGGTGATATGGTTCGAGTTTGTTGATAATGGATGGCTCGAGAGGCGCTTGAGCTAGTATGTGAACAGTCGTCGAGGAGGATGACTAGAAGGCTGAGATTTCATCGTTGTTGAAGGTTCTAGCATGCTCAAAGCAAGAGTACGTTGGGACGGGTCACGACGACGTCCCAGGCACGGGTCACGATGACGTGTAAGTACTCTGGGCAGATTCGATAGTCCTAGGCACGGGCTGCGACGACGTGCGGAGTTATGTCTAGAACCAGGGTTACCATTAGCCCTTGACGGACGGATGAAAGAATGAGCCGGTCATTCAATTAACGATGATATGGAGGCAATGATAACAGTGATAGCCAGAGTCATGGATGCTTGGATGCTTTGGTTGTATCGTCATTCGGTCTCAAGAGCGATGTTTTGTGGGTGCTTATCTGATCTTGGTTTAGGCCTTGGGGGTTTGTACTTGGAAAACATCGACCTTGACTCGAGTGATAATTGCTTTACTTTAATTGTCTGCTTTGCTATGTTTGTTTTCTGCTTAGTGTGTCTGGGGGCTATCACTGTAGAAAGAGGTGGAGTGGGATGGTTGGGTTCCTATTCCTTTTTACCCTTTATGCTCTTTTGGTATGTTTGATAGTTGATTTACTGCTCACTAAGACTTTTGTCTGACTCAAGGTTTTATGTTTAACTCTTATTACCTTGGGTTGTTCATCTATGTTGGGATGGGCAGACTAGGTAGCAGGTGACAGGTGCTGTTCTTAGTGACTAACGCTGTTGATGACGAGGACGAGCTGGAGGCTTTTGCATATTGTTTTCTTACTATATGTACTGGATGTTCCGCTGTTTGTATGATTCTCTGAGTGTTATGTAGTGAGGCTTGCTGTATTGACTTTTCGGATTGTTGTACCAAACTATTATGAGCTTATATGATCGATTCTGTTCTATGGAGCTTCACTATGTATACTTTTCTATTTGTATTTTATCCATGCGCTGTGAGTAATACGATAGACTATACTGTTTTACCTTTACCCTGATGATCGTCCATGGCTGCCTGGCACACTTTCTAGCGCACTATTTCCTTGTTTGGTGCAGGAGTCATGGGCGGTCGTCACATTTAAAATGATATTTAGAATGAATTTTTAAATTGATAAAGGATTTGAAAGGAAATGTTTGGAAATGGTTTTGAATGACATGATCTTTATTTTGATAAAGAATGTGAATTTGGAATGATATTTGATTTTGATCTATTTGATAAACGAATATTTGAAGTTTATATTATTATGAAAAGGACATTTAGTTTACTTGTAATTCTAGTTTATTTAAATGATACATGATTTATGAAATGAATATTTCAAAACTAAGTAATAATGAAGTTAAATTAGAGTTATATGAAATTATAAAAATTAGTTATGAAATATGGGATATTAAAGCTTTGAAATATATTAAAAATCGAATACTTTATTTTGTGGACCAAATCTGTATTTGAAATTGATAAGATTTGAAATGGTTTGTTGGAAAACTGAATTGAATTGAAACTGATGGTTTGAATTGAATTAAATTGGAAATCTGAAAATTTGGGTTCAACTGAATAAATTTGTAAAATGTAATGAATTAAAGGAATGTTTCATGATTTCAAATGTATGATTTCGAAATGTTATGATTTTGTAATGATTTCAAGTATTTTGGTTTCGAAAAAGTTATAACTTTGAAAGTATTATGATTTTTGAAAGGTGCATATATGTTTGAAATGGAAATGATAAACTATTTTGATTTGAGTATAGTTTTGAAATAAAAAATGGTTTTGGTTTCGAAGTATAAACTATTTTGATTTGAATATAGTTTTGAAATAAAAATGGTTTTGGTATAGAAGTATAAACAATTTTTAAAGGAATATAGTTTAGAAATGAAATGTTTTTATTTTTAAGTATGAACTGTTTTGAAATGACCACGGCGTTATAATAACGATTGGTTCTTAAAGAGACCGGGATCGGAAGTTGTCATACTCTCTGCCAACTCCGAAAACCACTTTAACAACTGTGTATGCGGTGGAGTTTCTAGAATGAAGTAGGATGGTGGTGACGATCCTATTGAGGTATGAACGTGGACCCGACTCCCGTGAGTTGGTATAAGGTGGCTAAAACAGGGGCGATCTCGGGCCAAGTGAGGTCATTCCTCCTATCGGACACATTTCTTCGATAATATACTCATACTTATAATTGATTTGATGGCCATCCACCGATTTTGATTGGGAGTGTGTTTCGAGGTGGGCGTAGTGGCTGCTACATTACCACCAGTCTGTGTGCGTAATTGGTATATCTACCCTAGCATTGCCTTGTGTGCCGTGTCACCTACCATAACGAGCTTTACTACGAGTTTGATTTGTGTTGTACCAATGGAGTATCTTCTCGTAGTCTCCCGATCAGGAGATATGCATGTACTGTATAGACTACTGGCACTATTACGTGTTAAGGGCTATATAGGTAACCCCTTAACGCTATTTTTAAAGTAAGTTTATTTTATTGTAGACATTGTTATAATAGCGAATATTACTACATAGTAAATAGTTTAACGGATCCTTAAAGGATGGGCGATCCCAAGCATCCTTTAAGTTACTGATGCATTTTTGTTACTGTTCACTTGAGTTGATTTACAGTTCATAAGTATGTATGTCCTAACTCGAGTGTTTTGTGTTTTTCTTTATGCTCGGGTCAGACTGAGTGATTTAACATTCACGACTTACCTTCGGAGTTGGAGCTTTGCTTGAAGATCCAGCCATCTATTTTGCTTTCAGTATCCAGCGATTCCAGTGATGTATTCTGATTTGTACCTGATGCATCTTGTTACTCTTCTATTGTATCTTGTTTAGCTCTGATGTATCTTATATATATATATATATAGTATAGCTTCATGAACTACTATCTCTTTTACTTCTGCTGCATTATTATTTACTCTGTGTCCGTGATTATGTGATTATTTATTTACTGTATATGATGAGATTGCCAAATTTTATTTACAACGCGGTATTTTGAGCAATTCAAGTCCGACATGTGCGGATGCGAATGGTTGAAAATATCGGGTTTTTATACATATCCCAATTGCAGATTGAATATTCCAGCTTAAACTGGTAAGCACTTCTTTATCATTTTCTATTTTCTTATATCCTTTATTTTCTTTTCTCTCTCTTTCAAATTTCGAGGACGAAATTTTCTTAAAGGGGGAAATCTGTAACATACCAAATTTTATCAGTTTAAATTAGTAATTTGTTTGAATTCTTGAAATCTAAATTGAAATTAATTTGAAAATTTTCAAATAAAATAAAATAAGTGTTAAATTATATGAATAAGATTTCAATTTCTTTTGAGTTTAAAATTTGAAATAATAAATGTTTTTAAAATCATTTGAATTTAATTTATATATACATATGAATATATATATATTTGTGTGTATATTAGTAAATTTGAATTTGACTTTGAATTTAAAATTTTAAATAAATGCTTTAGTAAAATAATTTGGGTTTACAGTTATATATATATGTAATTTATTTAATGTGTATTTAATTTCAAAATTCACTTTTATATAGTATTTATTAAAACAAAGCAAATGCCTTTAGAAAATGGAAAGAGTAAATTTAAATACAATTTAAATAATGTAAAAATATTATTCTAATAAAAATTTACAAATATTAAGTAAGTAATAAATTTAGGGACAAGTGTTTAACATTTAGCAAATGAATTAACAAGTGTAATTCATGTAAGAAGAAATTAACAAGTGTCATTACATTATTTCATTTTTTTTTAATTTCATGGAAAAAAGGAAATAAAGTTATATAAGCCATTTTATCTCCTTCCTCTTATCTCTTTTATTCATTTCTAACCCCTGTACAAATCTTTAATCCAGAGAAGAAAAATCATCAGCAACAATAAAACAACCAATAACTTCCCCAACATTTAAATCAAGACCACAATAAAAATAATCGGTTTCCACTTTCTTAAAATCTCAAGCCAGAAAAGAAATTCCAACAAAAACAACTTCAGCTCTCAAGCAAGCAGTTCAACATCAAAGCAGGGTTCAACTTCAACAGTTAAACAAAGCTAGGATTATCATATAAACAACAGGAATCAAGATCAACTCAGGATAGCAAATTCCAGTTTTCAAGTTGCAGACCAAAATTTTTCTTTGTTTTCATAAAAAAATCAAACTGTAAGTAAATCTTTTATAGAATTTGAATTTGAGTTTGTTGTTGAGTAATTAAGCAATTAAATCCATCAGATACTAAGTAAAATTCATATCAATTAGCTGTAGAAAAAAATTCAAGATCAAGTTAGAAACAGCTGCCAGATTTTCAAACTTTAAAACCTAGGAAGCTTTCTGTTCAAATTTCAAGGTGAGTAAACCCTGTGTGATTTAAGCTAAAATCTATTATGATGCATAATATTTGAGTTTGAATTGTAATCTGAGGTTGCATGTATATATTTACACCTGGAAATAAGGTGTGCATGCTTGTGCACATAAACCTGGACTTTGTTCCAGGCTTACAGGTCCAAAACCTGTTTTAAAATCCAAAAGCTTCATCTCGAACCATTTTTAAGCTTTGAAATCTAAATAGAACATGTTTGCATGTTCATGCTTTAAGATTTAAAAATGAATGTATGAAAACTTAACTTAAGTTTCTCTGGAAAATTTCAAAAATACAGTTAACCCAAATCATGCTGAAAATTCAACTATCATAATTCTTGATTTCGAGTATACGATTCGAAACGACACTGAAATCAATGAATTTTAAAAGAAAAATCAAAATTTTTAATGCAGTAAATCTTGGGAATTTTTATGTGGAATGTAAATTGGGTTTTACCGAATTCACGGCGATCGGTCGATTGAAGGATGTCGTGATCGAGTGTGCCTTGGGGGTTGTCGAGCTAGGTAAAAATCATCGGAGATTTTTCCGACCAGTGTGGCATCGTCGTGGTGGAAGTTTAGGGTTTAAACCCATGTTTTGTTCAACACTGGAAATTTGATTGCAGCGAGTTCATCAGAGAATCGAAATTGATCGCATGTGCGCCAATCGAAGCATTAGTTATCGTTGAAGCTTCGAGCACGATCGCACGACCTCTGATGGTCGAAGGTGGAAGCATGGAGTGGTTTTGTGATGATCAGTTTCGCTCTAGGAGGTGGCCAGTTAACTCGATCGCGAGTTCGCCGTTGTTCGAGGGGTTTTGGGTGGTTGTGAGGCTTGAGGAGATCGACGCCGATATGTTGAAGGTCATAGCATTGGCCGGAGGTGGCTGGAGCTCTGGTGCATGTGCACGGAGATATGTTTGTATTAGTGAATATGGGATTGGGAAGGAGAGTGGATGACTCGAAGTAAGCTTCGGGGAACTAGGGTGATGGCTCGAGGTTGGGTTCGTGCACTTTCAAGCTTGTGCCGGGGAGTTCAACACTTAAACAAAATTTTAAGTTGGGATAATTTTACACGGGTTGATCTGTGGGAAAACTCGAAGCGGTGAGGCATTTTGATCGGGTATAACTCGAAGGGGGTCTCGGGTCCAATATGTAAAAACAGTTTTACTTTAAAAAAAATTCAAACTTTTGAACAATTTTAAATCCATGTTTCTAAAGGATTATTTTGATTTAAGTTTAAACTAATTAAGGTTTTAAGTAAGATATTTTTGTAATTAAATGTATTTAAATTCTGTTACATTATATTTTAAAATTATTTATATTAATTGAATAATGTAATTAAGAAGGGTAATTAAGATAAAATATTATTTAAAACTAATCTTAATCCTTTAAGTTAAATTGTGTGATAAGGATGATTCATTAAACAAGGGTTATAAGAAAATCAAAGTGATTAACAAAAAATAAAAAGATTTATCTTTTAATTATTAAGTAATTAATGATTTGCGAATATAATTACTTAAAGAATAACTATCAAATTGGTTACTTAATATTAAAGATTAATTAAGTAAATAATTAAGGTTAATTTATTTGTAATTAATAATTAATTAATTAAGGAATAATTAATTAATAAAAGCAATTAAGATTTAATTAATTAACAATTAAGGATTAATTAATTAAGATAATTAACTAAGGAATAATTAATTAATAAAAGTAATTAAAATTCAATTAATTAACAATTAAGGATTAATTAATTAAGATAATTAATTAAGGTATAATTAATTAATGAAGGTGATTAAGATTTAATTAATTTATAGTTATGGATAATTAATCATTGATTAAAGATAATTATTGAAAGTAATTTTGTGGTTAATTAATTTAAATCACACAATCATCTTAATTAAAGATGTTGATTATTATCGAATGCTGTGTATTGGATTATTATTTCTGATATGTGATTGTGATGCTATGTAATGTGAATTGCTTTGTGCTGAGCTGTGATATCTGCGATTTGTTTCTGTGAATGTGAAAACCCATTGGCCGTAAAACGGCATTTAAATTTCGATGCGACAGGGAGTCGGTTTCCGGTTGGTTATCCGAAACCCACATCAAACCTTGATAGTGAATCTTTATGAATGATATATCCACGTGTTTTAAATTAAGCGCTCACTATTCGGTTTAGCCGAGAAAGGACCTTTGTGTCATATAACCCATTCCGAATAGTGATATGATGAAATGGATAACATTTGAAGATGGTGGGGAAGACTGGCTGTCTTTGAGAACGATAGGATAACCTATCGAATGACTCTGCAATGAGTTGCTCTTGTATAGAGATCTCCATATGTGATAGGGAGTCCGATCGGGATTGTGGATACCCGGATTGTAAGTGCTTCTTTGGAAGTGCCTTCGGTTCTGTTCGAACCCGAAAGAGACTTGTATGGTTGTATGTCTGACATTACTCTTTGAGATATAAAGCAGATTTCTTTCAAATACATTTCTATTGGTGGTGGAGAATTTATTATCTTAGCTTAACACCCTTCTCTGAGACGTACAAGCTCAGAAGGTATGTTGTTGAAGGTTATAAGTGATATACTCCAAATTTGGTAGTGTGGCATGCTGAGTGCTGCTTTGTGTTGCTGATCATTTGTTGATCAAAGCAAGGCTTTTGTGTAAAGCGTAGCTTTGTGGACGAGACCTCATCGGACCTCACACCCTAGAAATGGTCAAAACAGGAAAGATGCAACAAGGTTATAAGGGTCGCGCCCTTTAGGGTATGTCTATTTCCTTCTGGAAAAAGGTGGTATCATGATATGGAGCCTAGATACTTAACCTTGTGGTTGCTGCAAATTCACTACTGTGTGGTTGTTGCTTTGTGGCTGAGGGCCCTCGAATAAAGGTCGCAAACGACCGGGGATAGCATACTCGTGTAGTAGTTACGTAGTTATAGAGGTAACCCAGCCTTGTGTTAGCAGAGAGCTGGTTAAGTTCTCGGGACGTCCCTCCAAAGGCGTACCCATGTGGCATAGAAAGTTCCTTAGCCTGACCATTTGCTGGAAATCCAATCACCAATACGCGCCCAGTATGATTTTAGTTGTAGAACCTGCCATTTAACATGGTAGCTATAGTATCCATACTATAATGGTACGTATGCTGGCTAAGATTAATATTATACTTTCGAAAATGTTTTCTACACTATGCACTAACAGTAATATTAAAGAGTTTTCTCGTATGTAGCATATTTGACTATCATAAGGAGAAATCTCCCCCAAGTGTGCGATTGCACTGTGTGTGCCGGGAGGCCTTATGGTAGCTTCATTTTCTAGAAGCATACTGGATTTTCTTTTATAAGTTTTTATTCAAAGCAACTGCTTTTGTTTACTCATACTAGTCCCATGAATGACCTGTAGTTTATTGTTCCCTTCCTAAACTCTGGGTGCCCATAATTTCCACACGGGCAGCCTAGAAGCAGGTTTTCCGTGTTTTGGAGCTGGCTTGGAATCTTTTGAAGTCTTTTTGGTTTGGAAGCTATCAAATTTTGGAAAGCTTTGGTTTGGATATCTTTTGAAGTGTTTGGAGTTTTTGAAGTCCTTATCAAAGTTAAAGTTTGTTGGAACCTTTTGAAGACTCTATTATTGTTCCATTGTGAAGTTGTTAATATTCTGTTGTTACATCAAGTGTAGCACTCTGATATTAGTGAAAATAGTTGTAATCAAATATTGTGATGTTGTATCTGCATGTTGATCTATGGTATTCTTTTTTTTCCGCTGTTTATATTCATCTAATGTTGTTATAAGCTCCATCTGAACTGGAATTCGACGTTGGAATCTCCGGCAGTCGAATGCAAGTGAGGTATTTGATGTCGATTTTCGAACGTTGTATTTCGGGTCATGACACCTAATGTAACATAATGAAACTAGTCTCGAGACCTAATTCGATTGTATGCAAAAGATAGCTTTTCAAATCAAATTATTTTAATTGAATTCTAAAATTAGTTTCTACGCATTTCAAGCTTGTACGGCCAAACAACAAGTCCGATCGCTATGAAACTTGAAATTCTATAATAATTCACTATTATGGATCCGATGAAACTAGTTTCATCGAAATCCGAGATAGTGGCCAAAATAGCATTTTTACTTATTAATTTAAAATATAAAATTTCATTTTTTAATTATTCACATTTAAATCCAATTTTAAATGTTAAACATCTTCATTCATATTTGAATAAAATTTAAATAAATTTTCGATATCATTTTCAATCATCTTAAATCTAGAATTAAATTATTCAAATAATTTCCAATATTAAATTTTAAACAATTTAATTATCCAATAAACCAATGTTAATAAATCATCAAATTTTATATCTACCCATATTTATCCAATAATTACACTAAATTTAATAATTTAAAATAGCTAAAATACAGGTTGTTACACTAAACGAAAAAGATCGAAAATAAAAAGTAATGTAGTTCTAGCGAGCTTAAACAATGAGCTTTTGAAGTGACAAAAATTGACTCTCCTGGGTATGATTTTAGGTTAGTAGCTAAATAGGACGAAAGATGATGACTCATCCGATATTGATGTAAAGGACGATGATGGTACTAATTCTATGTTCTCAACTGGAATGAAAGTAATAGAAATCAATGTTAACAAAACAAAACTTGCAAATGTTGTAGAGAGCACAACGGTCCCTATCCATGATTGAATCATGTCTAAAACTCATTTTCAAGAAATACAATGTTCGACACTTCATTCTTATATGAAAACTCAATGTGGTGGAGAGTTTACTAATTTATCAAATAGATGCAAAATATTTGTTCGAGGATGGTCTAGTCAAGCACAAAATTTGGATCATAATTTTATATATCTGACTTGTAGTATTCCAAACCATACTCAAACAACCGCCAATTGAATATTAATTTTAACTTATGTGTTTTCAATTTGATAAACCTTTGTATGTTTTACTCTTATCCATCGCTTTGTTATTTATGATTTCACAATGAATCAAGTGGCAAAGAATGAAATTCTTTGACGAATGATTTTGATGATTACATTAAAAATACAAACTATAGTATAGTGCAATTGGATAGCATCACTATAGGAAACATAATTTTTAACAACCCATAATTACAACATTTTAAGACAATATGCTGTATGTTTCCACCATAAAACTTAGAATTATATAAAACAGCTAGTTAAAGCACTACATACTTCTTTTCCCCACCAATTTTTCATTTCCTTCCGTTTGGCCGCCACACAACCTATTTCTCAAGAAAAACTACTCCTTTAACAACAAATTGCTCCCTCCCAAAATTGCTCCCACCATTCCAAATCGTCTTCGCTTGCTTCAACATTTTCAATTGCCTCATCAAGCCGCTGTCGTTCATCTCCTTCAACCACATCAAACAACTGCCACCCCATTCTCCTCCGATTCCATCTAGTAGCTACAACGACGACGAGAAGATAACAAACTCTTGCGGTATTTTCTACTCCTCTTGAGATTTCACTTTTCTACTTTATTTCACTTTTATATACTTGCGGTGTATTTTTTATTCATCTATTGAATTTCTTTGTATGTTTCCATGAAAATATTTTTTTTTATTAATTATCCACCATATACGTTAGTATCCAGATAAGTTTTTAGTACTTTGGTTAGATAAAGTATTGTTTACCGATTTTTCATAGTCAATCCTTTAACAAATTTTCAATTTTGATGATGTATGTCCTTTTTTAACGAATCTGTAAATTTAAAAGATTTCCTATATTTACCCTATTAGAAAGAAGGAGATGACATTCCATAAAAGCCAGTGAAATTATAACCATTGAAAATCATGAACTTTGGTGTACGATCTTCTTAGTGTGCATATCATTTTAAAATAATAGGTGATGTTCTTTACGTAATGCTAGGGAGCTGCTATTACACATGAATGTATAAGTTCTCTTAATGATGCTGCTATTTAGATTGATACTCATCATTATTGTCAGGTTAACGGATAAATAAAATTGATTTGTGTATTCTTTCTAATGTAATAGCTAAGTATGCATAAATTTGAAATTTCTTTTTCCATTAGTGTGTCCAATGGAGAGCTCATAATATATTTTTCATCCATCTAATGATCCTTTTGCACTATTATGTTATGTTTGAAATTTTATGAAGTGAATTCTAAGGGCATGTAACGAAAATTAGAGACCGTTATGTTCTATTCAATTGCCATCGTTAGCAATATTATTTTAAAAATTCGTTTTCTTAATTTTAAATTCAACTTTAAACCATTTTGGACGATGTGACTATCTACCAACAATCACGATCATCATTTTTTTTCTTCTAATGATATTAACTATTATTAGTAACCTAAATGTGATTTATTAATGTGCTATAGATATAAAATTAGCAAAAAAAAATAGTTGGAATGAATTTGAAGTTTTTGATATTTCATAAAATTTCATGAAATTCACATTTTAAATTAAAATTTCAATTTTGGGTTTTTAAACATTATTGTATCTGACATATAACTAATATTATATATTACAGTAAACTTGAATATACAACCAGTAAGCTTTTCTTTAGTAAAGCTAAAGTCGGATGTCTGGCTCTTGTGACGCCCCACCTCATACACACGCTAGCCAAGGACACTACGATGTAATGCCGTCAACTAGTACTGAGAATAAGGCTGTTGAGGAGCGACCATCTGTATAATTGCTTTGTGCGAGTACCGATAAGCCAGATAAAATGTAACTTGCATTCTTTTCAAGAGGACATCCGACATACCGACACAAACTCAAAGCTACTACACAGTGGCTATTATATCTTCGGAAACAAATATAGAAATAAACATAATACAAATCAGTCACAGATAATTCATATCACAAAGGTGGAAATAGATATGAATATATATAACACATAAAAGTGTTCATCAGAGTAGTAGTCAAGCACGGCCCACACTATCACAAAAGAATAGTTACAAGAACTACACAAAAGAATAAGTATACATCATAGAGTCTATATCTCAATTGTGTACACCAAAATAAACTACTAATCTAAGTAGTTAGCCAAAAGTCAGAGGAATCAATCCCAAGTGAGAAATCAAGCTGAAGCACCTGTAACATCTCGGTCTGACCCGAGTATTATTTAATAAGAAAATAATAAACGGATCAGTCTAGCTATAAATATCGGATGAAACGATATAGAATAAGAGGTATGACTAAACGCATAATAATCCCAATGCCAAGCTGTGATAAATAATTAATTGAAAATCAACAAGAGATTAATCAATATCACAAAAATCTTCTCAAGGATCAAAAGGAATGTCATACTCTTTATTTCATTCACCAAACCATAAATATTGACAATTATATCAATATCAATATCAATCACAAAAGTCAATGACGCACAAATTCACCATTGCACAAATATTGATAAAACTTATCAATGAAAATCACGAAAATTGGTGAAGCACAAATTCTAGAAATCATCTCAAGAAAACCAGAAATCACAAAAAGGGGGAAAGGCCTATCACAAACGGGAGCATAAAGCTCACCAACACGTGTATCACAAACGGAACGCTAATTCCACGGTTGCTAACCATCACAAATTGAGCCGAAGCTCCACAAACGGCCCGAAGACCATGGGTTGCTACCCCACCAATTTGAGTCGAAACTCCACAAAACGGGGTTTAGTCTCCCTCGCAGACAAAGAGACATCGCACATTGCTAGTCTAAATCACAAAGATGATCGTCATCGATCATCAAGAAGTGTCAATCACACTAAGTTAGTAAATATATGAGTTTAGCTTCATGTCCCATAACCACTTGCTTAACTTAAATATTTACGAACAAACTGTAGATCTCTACTAGAAAATTGTCACACGAGATTCAATTGAACAAGTCCAAGAATTAACCGACGAAGTAAACGCAAGCGTTCATACCACTTGTTTTACTAAGTCGTTTAATTAGATTTCTCATACGAGTGAGGTAAAGGTTTGTATATACTAATAGATTGGAAATCGGTTTGAGAAAACGAGCTTTGTTATAAAATAATGTTGAAATCATTTGAAGAAAGAGTTTTGATATTTACTACTAGTATAGAAAACCTTTATATTTTAAAGTGACAAATCTTAGAAGTGATTGTAGAAACAATCAATCATAAAAATTCACATTCGAAGACGTGAATAAAATCCAAAGAAACCGATAAAGAATCCATAGAAATAGATATTTAAAAATCCATAAAATCGACCGAGAAGCCCAAGATAGTTTGTCTCGAAGAATGGTTAACTCAGTATCTCAACAAAGAAAGTTCTGTTGAATGTTTTTCAGATAAGATCCCCTACGGAGGGTGGGTCCAGGGAGGTGGCAACCCCCCAAGGTGGGGGTGCGGGGCAACGCCCCCGCTACGGGGTTCGACCTGCCCGGTCAGGTCGCGGGGGTCCAGGGGGCAGCGCCACCGACGGTGTGCGGGGCAGCGCCCCGTCCAAAACGGTACGACCTAGTGAAGGCCTAAGGGAGGATAGGATCGAGCGACCTCGATAATAAATGATAACAACTAGTAGGATCATCACGAATCGATATAAATTGGAAATTCAAACAAAATAGGCAAATAGGCAAAAGGCTGCAGATTCAGACGTCTGAAATCAAGGATTCAAACGTCTGAATCTGGAAAACCAAAAGTTTTCCAGAGTATATTTCAGACACCTGAACCCTATATTTCAGACGTCTGAAATAGGCAATTTTTAGCCTATTTCCTTTCTGGTCCAAAACAAACTAATTCAGACGTCTGAAATATAGATTCAGACGTCTGAATCTGAGAATACAAATCTTCCCAGTATAATATTCAGACGTCTGAATCTAAAGTTTCAGACGTCTGAAACTGGGGTTCAGGGCATTCCCTTAACCTAGACCAAAAATGGCCAAACGAATACCGGAAGCGATTGATCGAGTGACAACGACTAAGGATTTACGCCAAGCGACAACCCAATCTTAACGGCTCTTCGATACGCCTCAAGTATCAATGTCCAAATATCCATAAAAGGATTTTCATAGATTTTGATTTCAAAACACCAAAAATTGGAATATACACCAAATTAATCCAAACCAAAATCAATTGCACAAGAATAAGTGTTAGGAATTCATACCTAACAATCGAAGATAATTATAGACAAAGATGTGAGATAAAAATCTCACCTTTTTACAAAATCAATGAAGAAGAAGCTATAGAGCAATGGCAAGAACAATCACTCTTCAATTCCAACCAAACAAGCTTGAATCTAAGCTCAAAAAGAAGAACATTCCCAAAGTTAGGTTTAGGAATTTCTGAAATTCAACGGAGAAGGGGTTGGACAAGATGAAAAGAAGGCTTACCAAAGGGTTCTTCTATTAGTTTGGAGCTAGAGCTTGATTTGCAAAAGAATACTAGGGCTTGAGTTTCAATTTCCCATTCCACTCTCCATTGTTATAAAAGCTTGAGTATTAGGAAAAAAAGAAAGGAAGCAAATGAAGAGGAGAGGGTTGGGACTGAATACATAAGTGGAGTTATTGGGCTCAGCCCAAACCAAAGCCCTAAGTAAAAAGTGGAAAAATTCCCCTAACTCCAAACATATCGAAGTTTATACTCAAAAAGATCGCAAACGGCGTTTTGAACTCAATGGAAGTGGACCCGAGTCCTAATTCGACCGTATGCAAAAAGTAGCTTTTCGGACTAAATTCCGAGTATCGATAAAATATTTAAATAAAATATTTAATTATAAAATCGACAAATATGCGGGTTGTTATAGCTCTTTATTCCTCAAATTGTTAATCGACTCACTACCAAAATGGGTAAGTACTTAAGTAGCCTTTATTATGCTAGAAACCTTCAAAAGTTTTACGTAATAATTGTGTTCATTAAGTGATCTAACGATTTCGTACAAAAATTATTAAAATGAGGATAACCAATATAGTGTGTGTGTATGTCTTTATATTGATCCTGTCATGGAGACTGGCTTTACATGGTTAACTTCTATATTATTTAGTTTTTGAAAGAGTTATGGAAGCTTGTCCCATGGTTAATGTCTATATAAACAATTTATAAACATAAAATTTAGTTTCAGATTGTAAATTATTTTAGTATATAGTTTATAGTTTCGCTTATATATGCGAACTATGTTATATATATATAGCTCGTTGATACTTATTCGAACATTTTAGCATAATTATAGTATCATTTTTTTTCGTTGTTAAATTTACTATATATAATCTCGTGGAATTTCAGCACTTTTCACGTCAGTTTATCTCTTTAGCATCTTGATTGGTTTTAAGTTGAATTTGTGATCTACTGCTCTCTGAATTTTGCATGTTGAAAAGCTTTTAACTTTAACTATATAAGAATTTGCTGTATGAATACAATTAGGCCATTTGTTTTGTTTGGTCGGTTGTCATATGTAAAGTGTTCAGGCTAATAAGTTTGAACCTAAAATTGTTATATTATTTTTCTTATTAAATAATTTTTCCGCTCTCTAATCACATAAAACGGTTGTTCGCGGTGTCTTTTACTTAATCGCATAAAACACTTAATCGCATAAAATGGTAGTCATATGAAAACTTTGGTATTGAGTTGTAATTGACAAGTTAATTTTTGGTGTTTGTCACATGAAAGAAGGGTTTAGATGGGCATTGCTTGTTTAGGTGGTGATGTACAAATGTATATGCATCTTATTCCATAGGCAAAAGAAAAATTGAAATTATATGTCAGTGCCATTGATTTGTATGGTTGTGCATCATACACAACTCAATTTGTCTATCGGTATTACTAGGTTACTTCAAATTTTAGAAATTTGCTTGCTAACGTATTAGTTGGTGATGGATAAAAGTTGGGTGCATCTATACAGGTAACTATATAATACTGAACATAAATGTAATATGTGAATCAAATCATATATTTTGATGTTAAAAGCTAATAGTTATTTTTTGTAAAGAGCTAGCAGTGAGTATGAGCAAGGAGCTCATAATTTTGTGCATACTGCCATGAAAAATTCTGGAAATGCAGAAAAAAAATTATGTCCTTGCTCAAATTTTCATCTGTTGGCTGTATCACAAAACTTGGTATGTTTCACTCTTAATATATATTGAAACCATGCATGTTTCACTCTTAATAGTATCACAAAACCAAGTACGTTTCATTCTTAATATATATTAAAAATAAAGAGGTATAAAAATAATAGGTCGTTTGTTGAGTGTAAATATTGGCAATGTAGGGAACTGTGTCCATTGAAATATTTTCAAATACTACCATGCAGCTATATGCAAATCGCCGTTGGATTTCTTTCTAAAGAATTAAAGAAAAATGGTAAACAAAAAAAGAACGCAAGTTTGTACCGTCAATTAAGGGTGTATTATCAATTATATTTTACATGATTAAAGTTTGGAATAGCAACCATGCAAATAAATAAGCCATACAAGAAGAGAGTACAAGAATCTTATACAAAACTTTGAAAAATAAAGATTACGATTCCACATGAAAGGGACTGCAAATTATGTTTTAATCCAACCTTTCATTATCAAGAGCAAATGATTTTAAAATGTAAGCTTATGGAAATTCAACATAATGATGATGAAATCAATAAGACAATTAAATTTTTCTACAAATAAGCAATTTCGACATTTTAACTACCCACAAGAAAACATCAATGCCTGCCAAGTTGAAATTTTTTAGAGAAAAATTGGTTCATCTGTACGAGTAAAAATAAGTATAAATCATTTAAAATAAGTGCACCTTTTACATTAGATCACTGCTATCTAGTAAATCATGTAAACTTATATATACATAACATACCAGTTTCTCTTCACACATTTGAATAACTCCCTCCATTATTCTGCTGATGATCAAACTCCGTTATCCCTTCTTTCCCAAAAAACAACTGCATCGTCTTCCTTGCTATAGGCAACCAGACTCTCCTTACCTCCTCCTTCCTATCTGAATACGAATTCAAATTCGAACTTTTTCCACCTTGAAAACTTCACATATCAGTAATTTCAGACATACACCTCTTCCCAAAAGACATCAATGACCTCAACTGCATAAAATTTTCACTATCCAATTCTCTCTTCTTCTCCACAAACCTCTTGCTAGACATCTAGCTCAACATATCACAATTAAGAGTTACAAAGTCAGACGACCTCAAAAGCGAATATATAACTTGTGTGTGTAACATCACAGTTGATGAACATTGCAGAAGGAAATTTCTGATCTGAGTTGACTTTCAGATATTCTTTTTCTATTAAAGAAGTTGTTTCGTTTCCGCTCTCTTTAGAAATGTCGACAATTTAAAAAACATACCATTTTGTGTAAGAGCCATGCTGATTGCTTTACCTAAAATATAAACGGAAATAATTTGTTAATACTTTTGTTATCAAATCATGATTCATAAGCAATCACTAAATAGTTTATTACCGTGCATAAATCAGTTGCTTATGTATATAGTATATGCACATAAACATAAGCGCATGTTACCATGAACCTAGTTTAAAATTCTTAATTTCCCTTCTACATAACCTATAATGAAACTTCAGTTTCTATGGAACAACAGTTAAGCAGTAGTTTATTATAGATGTTTACAAGTATATATTGATTAGATGATCTCAAATTGATGTTTATATGTATTCTCTGTCGTAAAGTCATAATTAGACCAAAATATTTATAAAAAAAGCGCATGCCTGAATTTTAGTAAAAATGGGATAATAATAATGATAAAGTATTTACGTACCTATTCCATTAGCACCTCCAGTGACAAGGGTAGACATTCCTGGCTTAAGCTCTATCTTGCTGAATAAGTAACAGATTAGCGTCGTCATAGAAGTGAATTTTGAAAGATTTGAAATGCTATTGAGGTACATTTGAAATGAACATATGACAGCGTTTTATTGAATGGTATTCATACATTTCGCAGCGTGTTGTTTATTACACGTTTAGCTTTCGCTGTTTTTCTTCTGTATAAAAAGTGTTGTTTATAATTGCACCATCTTCAAAATGCTGTCATTTTCTTATTAACAACATTTATGGTTTATCACAACGGTTTCTTTGATTCTTCTTTCATATATTTTGCAGGGTTTTATGAATATATATGGTACCATCTCACAGTGTTTTCTTTATTATCTTGTTTAACAGTGTTTTCTACATTATCATATTCAACAGTGTTTCAAATCTGCATGGCTTTTAATGTTTCTACTCCTCTTGAGGTTTCAATTTACAGTATCACATTGTAATATAATTTTGTTGTATTGTCCATTGAACAAATATTTATTAACACAGTTCAATAACAGTTCCTTTTTTAGCATGTTTATTTTCACCATTCTCATTCATGCTTTTCCCTAATGATAGAACACAACAATTAAATTATGTTTCAGTATTCGTAAACTCGGCAATGTTTACGTTTCAGGAACATCAAATTTAGAAACAACACTGCAACCAATTTCTATTTCAAGGTCATGGAGTTGAATTATTATCTTTATATATATGATTTGCTGGAGTATTGGTTAGGAAATGGAAACTTTGCATTGAATGCTTTGCTTGGCTGATTTTAAGAAATAACTCTTAGTTATTTTGACCTTAAGAAATTTGTTCTTGAGCACTTAATATGTGATTGTAACTCACCAATATTATCTCTGCTTTTGGTTATAGGAGATTCCAAGTTTCATGTTTTTGAGTGTAATTATGTATGTTTAAATTGATATAGATCTTAGATGCTTTTGTCAAGCATATAGTAAAATGAACCGATGCTTCAGTTATCAAACTATTTATTAAACAAATAAAGGTAATAAACCATATCTCAAGAAATTTCCTACCATCGTTAGTTTATGGGAGGAAGTAGCAACATCGTCGTAGATAAAACATGAGTATATAATTAATCAAGTTCTTCTTAATTTTTAGCTATGTTCTCTGCAATATTTTAAGCAAATGTCTTCTTGTGCACTGATGAACTCTACCTTTTCTGTTGTGTTTCTTGAATCCACATATGGGTAATTTGAATTGCAGACCTTATTGTCCACAACATCATGTGCAGAAAAGCATTTACATAGTCTTGAGCTAGTCAGGAATGGAGCATGTGAAAACATTAAGCACGTGCAGACAGGTCTTCGAATACTTCTTTATCTTTACTATTGATTTCTAAAGTGCATCTTACATGCTTCTTACATGCAGATAGGTTCTACTTTCAATTTTTTTCCATGTAGGATATTGGACTCTGTAGATTACAAGCTTGGACTGTCAATGATTGGCATTTTGATTTTCTTAGTAAGCTCCTTTTGTAAAAACACCGTGCTGGCATCTTTGCTTAAAACATTGATTACAAAATGTTTGGTATAACTATTTGTCTATTTGGTACATGGAATTAGTGTAATTTTGATTATGTTTAATATATTATGTGTTATATGTTTATTTATTTTGTTTAAATTTTGTGATTATTTTGAATGTTTTTTTTATTGCGAATGTATGTTTTAAAACGGTGAAGAATGGGAAAAATTGTCAAAACATTAAAAATCCTACAGATTTGAAAATTATAACGACCCGGTATTTCGTGCCATTCGCATCCAGACATGTCGGACTTGAATTGCTCAAAATATCATATTGTTAACTTATATTTGGAAAACTCAGCATATACAGTAAATAAATCAATCACAGACACAGAGTAATATACTATAAGCAATGGAATAGATAAATAGTAGTTCATGAAGCTATTATAAAAAACAACATAGTTGAAATAAAATACAATAGAATATCTCAATTATAATGCAGTCTCGAATACTAACAGATGACAAGTCTGAACCAACAACTGGATAGCTGTAAGCTGAATAGATATAGATGGATCTCCCGATGAAGCTCCAACTCCAAAGGTGAGCCTCAAATGTTGTGTCATTCAGTCTGACTCGAGCGTAAAGCAAAACACAAAACACTCGAGTCAGGATTAACATTCTTATATCAATAAAACCAACTCAAGTGAAATATGAACTGAAACACAAGTAACTCAAAGGATGTTTGGGATTTACATTCTCCAAGGATCCACGGAACTATCTACTATGTAGAGATATACACTATTATAATATATCTAAAGGAAAGTAAAAGTATTAAAATAGTGTTAAGGCGTTACCCATATCCCCCTTAACACATTTTTATATATTCCCATAATCTATATAGTACCGTAACTCCCACATAAACTGGAAGGCTTTCAGATGGCACTCCATAGGTATGGTATAAAACAAACTCGTAGAAGGTGCGATAGAGCATGCGATAAGGCACTCGAGGCAATGCCATTTTAGATATACTGTTTGCGTATCCGTACTGGTGGAAACGCATAGCAGCTTCTACCACCCACCTCATGTCACACTCCCAAATCAAAGAGTGCACCTAATCAAATCATAAAAGCAATAGAATGGTATCGAAGAAATGTGTCCGATAGGAGGAATGACCTCACTTGGCCCGGCATGGCTCCTGTTTTAGCCGCATCATGCCGACTCACGGGAGTCAGGGCTATGTAAATACCATACAGAATCATCACCAAACCATCCTACTTCATTTTGGAATACCTACCACGTACACATTTGTTAAAATGGTTTTCGGTATTGGCAGAGAGTATGATAATATTCGATCTCAGTCTCTTTAACAACCAATCGTTATTATAACACCCTGGTCATTTCAAAATAGTTATACTTCAAAACTAAAACATCATTTTCCATTTCAAAACCATATCAATATGTATCATTTCCATTTCAAATATATCCATTTCTAAATTCGTAACACTTTCAAAATTATAATACTTTCGAAAAATGTAACACTTTTGAAATTATAACACTTTGGAAATTATAACACTTTGAAAACATAATACAGTGGAAAACCATAACTTTGAAATCATAACTTCCACCACTTAAACAGTTTAGATATTAACAATAGTATATTATAAAATAGTTTATAAAATAAAATAGTTTATATTAAAATAATTAGTATATTAAATTAGTTTATATTAAAAATAGTTTTATAACAAAAATAGTATATACATTAAAATAATTTATAAAGTAAAATATTTATAATTTCCTCAAATTTCACAAATCGACTCAAATCAACTCGAATTCCAAATTCAAATTTAATTCAATCTCAATTCGTCAATTTCAATTCAATTCAGTTTCTCAGTAAACCATTTCAAATTATATCGATTTCAAATACAGATTTGAACCATAAAATAAACCATTCAATTTCAATATATTTCAAAGTCAATATATTTCAAAGCTTTAAATATTCAACGTTTCAAAACTAAATTCGATAATTTCATTTATGTATCAGTTTAACTTCAATATTATTTAGTTTTGAAATATTCACTTAATCATTTCAATAATATTTAAATACAACTTCAAACTACAATTTAAAAAAAATATCCCATTACAATTTATGTAGATTTGAGGATATTCTTTTAAATCACTTTTAGTTAAAATCAAGTTATAAAATCATATCTCCAAAACCTCAAATTTAATAAATTTTAAATCAAACTTATTGGAGTATATTTCTTTAATAAATACGACTTCAACCAATTTCTATTGTAAACTCTATAATTTAAATAAATACTTAAATACACTATCAAATTTATTTATATATTAAATTTATTTATATATTTTAAAAATAGAAAATTTTATAAATACATTCTCGAAATTTATAATTTCAAAATTAACTTATAACTCTACCGTTTTCAAAACATATAAATTTAGAAATCTAAATTTCAAAACTTTATAAAATATATATATATATATATATATATATATAATATCTTAAGTCAATATTTATTAACCATAAATTTCTTTTCCAAAATCATAGAAATCATCTTCAAAATATTTATATATAGACCAACGGTGTCTGTATATAATTTTCTATCTTATGGTCAAGTGATACGGATATTTATCATTTCAATTCGCAATTTAAATATATATACGGGTATATATCATTTCAGCCCGCAATTCCAAATTCAATTCAATGAAAATCGCTTGGGTTTAACATTTCAAACCATAATGATTTTCTCCTATTCTACGGATCGTTCGGATATGTATCATTTCAACCCATAGGGAATTCTATACTAACAAGGAACGTGCAGAGTGATAACATATATGATAATAATATAACAGGCACATATCATCAATATAAATAACAAATAATAGTGTCAGATGTCACAGGTGAATAGATACAGATAACAACATATATATGGCAATGTAAATAACTAACAGCAACATATTTAAATTGTCGTTTCAATTGAAATCAAATTTAATAAATATAAGAATGTTAATCGTGAGCGATTGCTCACCTTTCGAGACTAGATAGATTTTGAAAAAGAAATGAGCTACGCATTCCAAAGCAAAGCAAGATTTGCAAGAATCAATGAACAAAGCTGATAAATAGGAATTGATGAGATCGAATCAGAACTTGATTGATGAAGGTAAATGGTATCAGTGAACCTATATTTAGCTGTATAATAAGATCATATTCCAAATTCAAACATATATTAAATTAAATATGTTGGGCGCATTTCTAAACAATGCCGAACCATACCATCTCCAAGCATTGCCAGTCCAAGCTCCCTCTCCATCCACTACCGGTCCATATTGCTACCGAACCAGCTACCTCGCCTACCACCGAATCACCTACCACCGAACCACACAACACCGGACCAACCTACCTCGCCTACCACCGAATCACCTACCACCGAACCAAAGCCCCACCGGTCCATTCATCTCCTACCACCGAACCATCCTAACCGGACCACCTATCCAACCTACACCGAACCAACATTGCCAGGCCAGATCGTTTCAGCCCAGGCCCGTCAGCAGCTATATACATCCGGAGCCCCTGCCCCCAGCCTGACTCTATAAATAGAGGGGAAGGGGTACAACAATGGCAGACAAGTTTGAGAGCTCAAGCACGGAAGGAACTTTCAAACAACTTTCATATACTTGTATACAAAGCTTTGTACTTGTACTTGTAATCTGAAAGAAAAAGGAGAATAACATATAAAGTGGACGTAGGCACGTTCTGGCCGAACCACTATAAATCTGTGTGTCTTTTACAGTTTAGTCCATCTATTTTATATATTTGCGTAATCGCTAGAAACAACATAAAATCAACTAATCCATACGACTTGGAGGTGTTTGTCCATTTTTTGTGCAAACATTTTTGGTGCTTTCACTGAGAGAGGAGCTCGAAGCTTCAGCTTCTCCCACTCAACCCTTTTCCTATCAACATCGATCATTGCTTGGAAAACATGCCTCCCGGATGGAAGAAAGATGCTAACAAAGGAAAGAACATTGCAACTAGTAGTATCCCAGATCTAGTAATCAGAGATCAAGACAATCGACCGGTTCCAATAGCAAACGAAAATCAGGCAAATCCGACAGCCCCCGCTACGGAACAACTAATTACAAGGGCGGATCTGGACAAGGTTGTGGCTGAAGTAACTAATCGCTTCGCATCTCAACAAGAAGCCTTGGTGGAACAACTCATGTCACGCTTAAGGGATGCTGAAGAATCCAACCGCAACACTGAATCATGGGGTGAGTCCCGGTCTGGAGGATCTGGGAGGCGACAAAGGTCTTTCTTCTTCGAAGAGGCTAACAACAGAAACAACCATGGTAGGAGCCGAGCCCGGACTCAGCCTGAATTCCGACCCGAGGAAACACTTGGAACCGAACCCAACGGGGGAGGTGCCAGGCAGGGGGTCGGATATAGCTGAGCCTGTCATGCTACCTAACCATGAGAACACCAGTAGACGGTGCCAAGCTAGAGTCCGGCCCGAAGTTGGACCCGAGGAAGTGCTGAGAACAGAACCCAGCGGGGGAAGATCAAGGCAAGGGCCAACTGTGGCTGACCCCAGCATGCCCCCAGAAGACCAGAGGCAGCCATTGGAGAATGTCAGGAGTGATAAACGATACCATCCTTACAAGTCATCTGGATGGAATCAATCCCGTAGGGAAGAACCAAACTCATTTTTGTCCGCTCCAAGTTTTGATGAAAGGATGGCGCAATTGTTCAGAGAGTGCGTCCAATAGGAGCAAAGGGATCGGGGGATAGGTGCTAGGGTAACCAGCCCCTTCACCCGTAATATCGAAACTGCCGTCACCCCCCGGGAATGGAAAATGCCAACGATGGAACCTTACAAGGGAACCTCTGACCCCATCGTACACTTACAGAGGTACACCCAGCACATGCTCATGAGCGGAGCAACAGAGGGAGTGTTGTACAAATGCTTCCCACTATTCTTGGCAGATCTAGCTACCTCTTGGTTCTGCCACCTACCCCAAGGGTCCATCAGCTCATGGGAAATGTTGAAAGAAAAGTTCATCTGTCAGTTCCGCATTCATGTGGAACAACCCAAGGACGCTTATTCCTTATCTAATATCAAACAGAAACCCGGAGAGACAGTGCAACAATATCTAACCCGATTCAATGCCGCGGCGACCGCAGTCCAAGATGCCGACGAGAAACTTATCCTAATGGCCCTCTGCAGTGGTGTACATGCAGATACTAAATTTGCTAGAAGACTAACCAAGGAAAAACCAACTACTTTACCTGATTTCTTCCATGAAGCTGGAAAGTATATGAGACTTGAAGACGCTGCCACCGAGAGGCAGTCAGGGCAACAGGCTAAGACGGCTACAGACAGGGTCCCCGCTGCAGCAAAGGATGTTCGAAGAAATGACTCTAGAGACAATGCTGGGGGCAAGAAGGGAGAAAAGCGCTTATATCGACCAGGACCAAGATTTGACTCTTACACTCCTTTGAATGAAACAATAGAAAACATCTTCCTAGCCACTCAAGACGAAGTTAGATACAAGCGCCCCCCGCACAAGGAGTCAGATAACGCACTCAAGTCTGGAAAGTTCTGCTGCTTCCACGAATCCCATGGACATGACACCAATGAATGCCACCATCTCCGGGACTTGATTGAAGAACACATCAGAAGGAAGAGACTGGAACGCTATGTAAAAAGCCAGAACAGGACTTCAACTCCTGCCAATGAGAATCCTGGACTACCCCCCCAGAAGCAGGTAGAGGAAATCGCAACACCAGCGGCTCTAGTCAAGAGAAGATAGTGGTCCATACCATATCAGGAGGACCGCACATCGCCGACAGAAGCTGGACAGAGATAGAAAGATACGGTAAGTCACTTAGGAACGATGAAGGCTACGTTAATTCTGTCATGGAAGAACGCCATCCGAAACGGAAAGAGAATGACGACATCACATTCAGTAGGCGTGACCTAGAGGGAAGACAGTACCCACACATGGATCCTATGGTCATCTCTGCTTGGTTCGGTCCAGCAAAAGTTTTCCGAATTTTAATAGACACTGGAAGCTCAGTAAATATCCTATTCAAGCATGCTTTCGACAAAACGAAGCTGTCAATGAATGATGTGTCTCCCTGCAACAAACCACTACATGGTTTCACTGGAGATGCGAAGATGCCCCTCGGGCAACTAGACCTTTTTGTTGAAATAGGAAGTCATCCCCGCTCCGTTGTGCGAAAGCAAACATTTGTGCTAATAGAGTACCACTCGGCCTACAACGCCTTTTTGGGAAGACCAGCCTTGTCTGACTTCCAAATTGTCCTAGCCCCATGCTGCCTGAAGATGAAATTTCCAACAGATAACGGAATAGGAGAAATAGAGGGAGATCAAGACGCTGCTCGAGACTGCTATGTAACTGAACTTCGCAATAACCGCAGAAAAGATAAAGTGAAAAATGCAGAGACTACTCTCTGCATGAAAAACTTGGAAGCATAGCAACTAAAGAAAGCCCCTCCTCTTCGATATACCAGTGACACTTTCAATGAATTAGACCCCAGGGACAAAGATGAGGAGGCCACCGCCGAGCCTGCAGAGGCTATGGAATTCGTAGCTGTAGACAAACATGACTCAAGTAGACTATTGAAAATCGGATCTCAACTAAAAGAAGAGTTAAAGGATCAACTCATTGATTTTCTTCGCCACAACATGGATGTATTTGCATGGACGTACGCTGATATGAAAGGAATCTCCCCAGATGTAGCATGCCACGTCCTGAACATCGATCCCACGAAGGTGCCAGTAAAGCAGAAAAAGAGATGCATGGGGGCAGAACGATCAGCAGCCCTAGAGGAAGAAGTGAAGAACCTACTTGCCAATGACTTCATATGAGAAGCCATCTACCCAGAATGGATCGCCAACCCGGTACTGGTAAAGAAAGCTAACGGGAAGTGGCGAACATGCATCGATTTCTCCAACTTAAATGACGCTTGCCCGAAAGACTGCTTCCCACTCCCCCGATTCGACCAACTCGTGGACAGCACTGCCGGACACGAACTCTTATCCTTTATGGACGCATACTCAGGATATAATCAGATCCCTATGCACGCCCCCGATCAAGACCACACTAGTTTCATCACTGACCGGGGATTGTACTGCTACAAAGTAATGCCTTTTGGACTTATAAACACCGGAGCTACTTATCAGCGCCTTGTCAACAAGATGTTTGCGGAACTAATAGGACAAACTATGGAAGTTTATGTGGATGACATGCTGGTAAAATCGAGGAAAGCCAACGATCATATAAACCACTTGAATGAGATGTTTCAAGTACTTCGCCAATATGGAATGAAGCTAAACCCTCTAAAGTGCTCCTTCGGAGTATCGTCGGGAAAGTTCTTGGGATTCATTGTTCATGCCAGAGGGATTGAAGCAAACCCCGAACAAGTTCGAGCTTTGCAAGATATCAAGATACCATCCACTCGAAGAGAGATGCAAAGCCTAAACGGGAAAGTGGCCGCCCTAAGTAGGTTCATCTATAAAGCAACCGACAAATGCATCCATTTCTTTGAAGCTCTAAAGAAAGACAAAGAAAAGTTCGAATGGACTGACGAATACTCGACAGCCTTCCTTAACTTAATCGGACACCTCCAGAGACCACCAGTACTCTCAACCCCAAATGAAGGCGAGGAACTATACTTATACCTTGTTGTATCGTCCCATGCTTTAAGCGCCGCTTTGGTGAGAGAAGACAACCGCGCACAGCGGCCCGTATACTTTGTAAGCAAGAGATTTACAGGGGCAGAAGCCAGATACCCTAAACTTGATAAGCTAGCATACTGTCTGCTAATCACGTCACGGAAACTGCGACACTATTTCCAATCTCATTCCATCAAAGTTTTAATCGATCAACCACTTAGGCAAGTACTCCATCGCCCCGACACTTCTGGGCGATTACTTAAGTGGTGCATTGAACTGAGTCAATATGATATCACCTACCATCCTCGCACCACTATTAAGGGGCAAGCCATAGCTGATTTCATTGCCGAATTCACTACTAACGAAGGTAAGGAGCAATCTGAAATAGCAGAAGATATCAAGTGGAATCTCTTCGTAGATGGAGCATCAAATGAACAAGGCTCGGGGGCAGGTGTTGTGATAATCACCCCCAGGGGAAGGAAGCTGCACTATGCCCTAAGGTTGGAATTCGCTGCCACCAACAATGACGCAGAATACGAGGCAGTGATAGCCGGATTAGAACTTGCCCTGGAGATTGGAGTCGTTTCTTTATGTCTCCGTAGTGATTCTCAACTTATTGTAAATCAAATGCTGGGAGAATTCCAGGCTCGAGGAGAACGACTCACAGCATATCTAAAGAAGACCAAGCTGCTGCTCAATCAATTGGATCACTATTTAATCAAACACATTCCTCGAGAAGAGAATCAGGAGGCCGACGAACTGGCAAAGCAAGCTAGCATGAAGGACGGCACCGCTTCACGAACAATAACCATCTCACAGCAACTAGCCCCGAGTTACGAGACAATGAATATGATAGCTGCAATCGAAGAGTAAACTTGGATGACTCCTATCCGAAAATATTTACAAGATGGCACACTGCCCGACGAGCGTAACAAAACTAAGAAAATCTTAAGGAGAGCTTCCCGCTACACATTACAAGAAGGCATCCTCTATCGGCGCGACTTCTCTAATCCCTTATTAAGGTGTATCGCTGGAAGGGAAGCCAGGGAAGTCCTATCCAACATCCATCAAGGAAGTTGCGGAGATCACACTGGAGGGCAGACTCTGGCAAAGAAGATACTCCGATATGGATATTACTGGCCCAGTTTAAACAAAGATGCCTTGGACTTCGTCAAGAGATGCGACAGATGTCAGAAATTTGCTAAGATTCCTCGACTACCCACAAAGGAGATTACTCAAATGACCAGCCCTTGGCCCTTTGCAGTATGGGGAATTGACTTGATTGGCGAATTGCCAACGGGCCGAGGCGGAGCCAAATATGCTATAGTGGCAGTCGACTATTTCACCAAATAGGTGGAAGCGGAATCTCTAAATAAAATATCTTTGGCAAAAATTATCAACTTCTTGATCAAAAATATTCTATGCAGGTACGGAGTCCCACTGAAGATCATATCGGACAATGGACTTCAATTTGACAGCGAGGAATTCGCCAACTGGTGCCAAGAGCACGGAATTCACAAAAGCTTCTCATTTGTGGCTTATCCCCAGGCAAACGGACAAGTCGAAGCTGTCAACAAAATCCTCAAAACTTTAATCAAGAAGAAACTTGAAAAGTCAAAAGGCGCTTGGGTGGATGAACTTCCTACGGCACTTTGGGCCTACCGCACATCTTACAGAACATCAACAGGGCATACTCCTTTCTCTTTGGCATACGAATCGGAGGCCATGCTCCCAGTTGAAACTGTAGTGCCTTCCCACCGTAGGATCCACTACAACCCAGAAGAGAATGAAGAACTCCTACACATGTCTTTGGATCTAATTGAAGAAAGAAGAAATGATGCAGCACTTAAAGCGGCAGCTCACAAGCAAAACGTAGCAGCACAATACAACTCTAAAGTCAGACACCGCAGCTTACAAGAAGGAGATCTTGTCCTCAAACGGATCTTCCCACGCCCCGGAGCACTAGATCCAATCTGGGACGGGCCCTATGTAATTCATAAAGATCTCCACAACGGAGCTTATATTTTGTCAACAGTGAACGGAGAGGTGTTCCAGAGGGATGGAATATCCAACACCTCCGTCGATACTTTTCTTAACTTGTACTGCCCATATGAAGTGAATTAACAAAGAGAATCAGTGGACGTAGGCATTTTCATGCCGAACCACTTTATATATCTTGGCTGCTTGTTAAGCGTTATCCTTTTCTGTTGAACGAAATCATGTATAACAACATTTCCATACTGGAACTTCACGGCGCAACCTCACCTGGACAAGACCCAACAGGTACTATGTGATTCTATGCACTCGCCAATGAGACACTTTTGCTCCAGCATCCCTCTGCTGCGGGTTAACTCATTGCTTGCGACTGCCCTCAAAGCCAACTATAATGAGCCGATTATAAGCCATCAAGAAGGCCGACTATAGCCGATGGCAGCTCATTACGGCGTTTGGCTCGCCGGCAACTATGAACCTACTTTAAACCCCAATATAAGGTGTGGCCAGCCAGGGGTAGTTCACGGTTGACGATCGGCACCCATTCTAGCCGGCCACAGTAAATCGAATAATACCCACAATTACGGGCCATAATGGCTCGGGTAGTTACTGTGCGCGATCTCGGCTCTGATATGTCTTAAGTGCGGCTGTGGTAAAAAAGATAAACTCCCCACAGAGGCGTAAGATGGGTGACAAATGTCTTCAAGACCCACAGCTAGGGAAAGTGACTACAAAACCCGTTTGCCACAAACTTAAGCATATCGACGGCCTTCCGTGATTGGAAGTTTTACTGTTTCTCATATTTCCATTTCATTCAAAAACTTTTCTCCTATCCTATATAACAATCCTTAAAGTACAGGTCACAAAATAGAGGAACTCTCGCTTGTGGAAATATGAACTCACATCCGGATGACGGAACACCCAGCTACATTCCATACTCAGTCACGCAAGACATTCAAAGCAACCCACTACAACTAAAACACGAAGGGCGGTATTATCTTCTCTTGTATACAAATATGTAGCTTTAATTTATTCACACGTCATATTGGCATTACAAGACATGAAACAATATTTTGAGCAGAAACTTAGCATCAAATGTGATTAAATCACATGCATAAACACGCAGCTGTATTTCTTATGCAACATGTCAAAATAACAACCACATTCGAACATAACAGAATCAGCTATGTTATAAAATTACAGAAAGTCATTCTTTACAAATAATATAATTACAAGTTACATTAATATTTCAACTGACATAGACAGCAACCAAAATATGTACAAGTCAAGTCAAAGAATCGGAGCTTCGCCTCCATCCCGCTAGCCCTCCGGATCTACTTAACTGCAGGGTCAGAACTCCCCGCACGTACTCCAGAGGCCTCGCCTTCTCAATTCAGAAGAGAATCCATCAATAGTCGTAAAAGATAAGCAATCAAATCATGAAAAGATCTAAAGGAAAGACTTACCAGCGTCTGCTCTCTGATCATCATCATCTAGCTGCACGCCTACCTTATCCACAGCAAGCAGCCGCATGCCCTCCTTAACCGCCACCTTCTCTTCCTTAGTGAATTGGGCCATAACCACATCCATACTGAAAGCCGCACCACCTTTCTTATCCGCATCGGCCTTAGCTTCCTCCAAAGCCCGGAGATATATCCTAGCCATAACCCGGGGATAATCGTCCATCCAGGACAGGTTGCCCTGCCTCCAAGTGCGGAAATACATGTCCTGGAGCATCTCATCCATCATCCCCTCGTTCTCCTCAAACTCTTTCATCCGGGCCTCAGAAGCCGACAGCCGTGCGACAGCAGCATCTCTCTCCAATCGTTATCTCGAGTAGTCGGCCTGAAGGGACTTCCGCATCACTTCCATCTCCTCCTTCAACTTGGCCTGAGCAAGCTCTACGGCCTCAAGCCTCCCAGATAACTCCTCTACCTGCTCGAGATCCGCTCTCCGAACTTCATCCACCGTTGCAATGGCCATGTCAATTCGCTCTTTGCAAACAGCCTCCATTTTTTGCAACTCAGCCTTGCTAGCCTCTTCCATGGTTTTCTTCAGTCGTCTGGAGGCCGCCTCATGCTGGGATATCTAGATAGCCTGGTTGGCAAGCTGCTTGGCCTGGTCAGAAACCATTAACCGTAGTCGTATGTTGGCACTCCCAATCTCCTCTCCAGCCTTGACCAGACGGGCATGATGCCCCATCAACTTCCTGGTCTCCTCCGCGACCCGGTTGATATTAGCCTTGGCTTCGTCCCCCATGGTAACTATCCGAGTAGTAAGAAAATCGAGATGTAAGGACTTAGCCTCATCAAGCACCCGTACCATGGGGTTGCGGGGAAGAAGATGCTCACCCGTGGCCTCGTCAAAAGAGATGTCCTGAAAACTCGGGTCCAGATCCGGGTGGCCGGCGAATGGGTTGCGAACCAAACAAAGGTGGTCTATCGAGGTGACGGTTGGATTTTCGGATGGATGTGGGGAAGGCATAAGCTCGGTATCTTCCTCAGTAATATCATGGATAGGCTGGACTAGAGACTGAGGGCCAGGTGAAGGTTCAAACGAAGATCGCCCCCTCTTCCTCTTTCGCATATCTTCTTCAATAACTCCGAGAAGAGGGCGTTATCTAACCACATCTCCAGGACAGCTAGTTGATGGCTTTGGTTTGGCAGAAGCTTTGAGTAGCTTATACTGTTCAAGGCGGTGCCGAATATCTGATGTCTTGGCCACCTTACATGTTCCTGAAATAAAAACCAGGTGTTACAAGCATGCATGAAACTATGATCCAAGAAATATGTTAAGTAGGAAAACGCGCTTATTTTACAAACCCTGAGGGGGAGTGGGATACTGCAATAAGTCCTGAATCTCATTCCAGGACGAGAGCTGGCCATAAAATATTACTAAGTCCTTATCATAAGGGGAGTCTGCGAAAGTTAAGAATTCACCTTGAACCGCCGGAGTTGCCTTAGCCGAAGGACCCTTAGAAGATGGATCGGCACCAGTCCCTGCCTTATCAGCCTTCTTCACCTTCTCCACCGAGGCTGATCCTTCCTCCAACCCCTCAAAAGCCTGGCGAAACGCATCATCCGTCCACTCCTGGATCTCCTCTGCCTGCTCAGAAGACAAAGCCCCAGCACCACTACCACCCTGTCCTTCACCTTCTCCATCTCCTCCGCTCTCCTCCTCGCCTCTCTCCTCCTCTCCACCTTCCTCCTCCAGAATATCTGGGCATGTGCTAGGGGAGGGTCCGTCATACTTCTTAAGCTTCTTGCCCCCCCACCCCCCCGACGACTGGGGGTACCGAGAAAGGTCTCCTCTTGCTACTCTTCGCAGTGGCCCCATCTTTAGCTTTAGCAGCCCTCTCCTCGGCTGTATCTCTCTGCTTAACCACAGATTGACGTGGCAAAATCAAGTTGTGCTCTAGGAGAGTGGCATTCCGGATCAGGTAAGAAGCCTACCTATCCCTTCCTGAGATAGCCTCTACCTCCGCAGCCATCTGTACAAGGTGATCGTTCTCCACGACCGCAAAGCCACCTGTCGCTAGCAAGAAATAAAAGCACACAAGAAGAAGCATTGTAGTCGGGACAAAGAAATTACGAATGGAATTCAACTTACAGCCAGAAGTGAAAAGGCGAAAAGAAACGGAGTCGTCCTTGATAAAGAACCATTCCTTCTTAAACATGGTAAACTTCGAGTATAAGTCCAAGACCGGCTTGAAGGACACGACCGACTCTAAACTAATGTAAGGAGACCCCTTCTTGTAGCCCCTCAGATTATATAGATATCGGATTTCCCGGTTAGAAGGGGGGCGCCCATATTTCCTCTGAAAAATGATGAACAAACACACCAGGATAGCATAGGAGTTGGGCTGAAGCTGGAAAGGAGCCACTTTCAGTTAAGTAATGAAGCTGAATATCCACGCATTAATCGAAGGAATGGCCCCGCACATGCAATGGTATCGGCTATACGCGAAGTATCCTTCAGGGGGATTATATGGCATGACCCCCTTCCCTGGCAACAACATGCATGCTCTATCAATCCCAAAGGAGCGGGAGATAACGTCAAGTTGCTCCTCTCTGAGAGAGCTCGGAAAGCAATCGGGAGGAGAGTTCAGAAGCTCTTGGGGACCATACCCGTCTACCAGCGACCTCGGGATGGGTCCACGACGTTCCGGTCCTGGCTGGGCCGGGGGCACAACGGGGGACTCTCGTCTATCCGTAGATTTTCTCTTTTCTGATCGAGTTTCCACTTTGCGAGACATTTATCTGTAACACCGGAAAAACATATTGTTAGAGCAGAGGAAATAAACAAGCAAGTGTATGTAGTCTGAAATTTCACCCATAAGTCAAAATGCTCAAGCTCCTAGGGTCATTCGTAAAGAAATGTAAAATTTCATTCGGTATTCAAAGTCTCAGGGTTCATCCGGTGGTTCAAATACATGTTCATTCGGCATTTCCCCTTCTCATTCGGCAGTTCAAACCCACAAGGTTCATTCGGTACTCAGAATCCACGAGTCCATCCGGTGATTCAAGTATATAAGATCGTTCGGCAAAAGAATGTCTCACCTGGTTCAGCAATCAAGAATTGATTCGGCACTTCAAATAGTTCGGCAAACAAGACTGGTTCGGCAATTGGTTGACTCGACACTTGGTTGATCCAGTATTCGGCTGATTCGGCTATCTCAAAACAATAAAGGGATAACGAAGGCCTGACACCCCTATTTATAAACTAACACAGGATGACCGGACCGTATGGTTCGGCACACAAGACCGGATGAAAATCGCCTAAGCTAAAACAAAGCGCGACATATGATGGCATATGCCCCACTTTGGGGGGCAAGTGTTGGGCGCATTTCTAAACAATGCCGAACCATACCATCCCAAGCATTGCCGGTCCAAGCTCCCTCTCCATCCACTACCGGTCCAAATTGCTACGGAACCAGCTACCTCGCCTACCATCGAATCACCTACCACCGAACCACACAACACCGGACCAACCTACCTCGCCTACCACCGAATCACCTACCACCGAACCAAAGCCCCACTGGTCCATTCATCTCCTACCACCGAACCATCCTAACCGGACCACCTATCCAACCTGCACCGAACCAACATTGCCAGGCCAGATCGTTTCAGCCCAGGCCCGTCAGCAGCTATATACATCCGGAGCCCCTGCCCCCAGCCTGACTCTATAAATAGAGGGGCAGGGGTACAACAATGGCAGACAAGTTTGAGAGCTCAAGCACAGAAGGAACTTTCAAACAACTTTCATATACTTGTGTACAAAGTTTTGTACTTGTACTTGTAATCTGAAAGAAAAAGGAGAATAACATATAAAGTGGACGTAGGCACGTTCTGGCCGAACCACTATAAATCTGTGTGTCTTTTACAGTTTAGTCCATCTATTTTATATATTTGCGTAAATCACCCAAATCGCTAGAAACAACATAAAATCAACTAATCCATACGACTTGGAGGTGTTTGTCCATTTTTTGTGCAAACAATATATATATATGTATCTCCAAAATACATTGTTTCAAATTTAAATACATACATTAAAATCAACGTGCATACATAATATGTTTAAAATTAATACTTAAATAAATGAATAGCTATATAGACAAATATATAAATATATGTGTAACTTATATACAAGTTATATCTTTAGAAATTAATATTAAAATAAAGTCTATATAACTTGCTTTATATCAATGCTAACAATCTGCACTGACCAAAACTTATAAAAATATAACACTTAGATCTATGAAAAAAATAATTTCTGTAACTTATATATCTACACACGAACATACCATATAACAGACCGAGCTTTTATAATATAATATATATAATATATTTTTTCTTTCTAATTTCAAATATATATATATAACAGAACCCACTTCAGAACTTATTATATAAAATTCCCATGTAAACCGTTACATATATAATTTATAAGTAATATGTATGCAAATAGGCTGTGGAAAATATATAGACCATAGATTTTAAAAAAAATGTATATAGTTTTGATATGGACTACCCATTCTTGTTTTCTTATAAAAGTTAAACATACTTATTTAAACTAATATATATATATATATATATATATATATATATTCACGTATACCTATACCAACAATTATGTATACATATATTATATAACTGACAACAATAAAACTATAAACACATATATAAATACACTGAGGTAAACATATATGCTGCAAATATATGTATATTTTTCTCATAAACTCTACAGATTATATATTAACTATATATATATATATATATATATATATATATATCCTATATAATATATTCATAATTGTCGAAATCCATGTGTATGCAACTTGTAGATTGACAACAGAATAACATTATTAAATATATAACATAGACTAACTTTATACAAATATATATATAACAATAGACTAACTTTATACAAAAGATATACTATATATATATTTTTTAGATACTACATATTTATATGATAAAGTCAAAGTGTATATAGTACACGTTATAAATTTTCATCCTGTTTCAAAATATTGCAATAGATTTAACGTATTATATATATAACACTTAACTATATAAATACTAATATACATGTAAATCTATAAAATATACACAGGTCGAAACACTATCATACCAAAATCAAATATAATTGCATAAATAAAATCTAACCAATATACAATACAATACCGTTAAAAATAAAATATATGCATGCAAACCCATTTCATATATTGATATATTTATATAAATATTATAACTATAACACGTAAGATATATACCTTATACAAAATGTTATGACTTGAGATGGGCTGAGCTCGGCCGAGGAAGGGGTAGTGGAGCACGGGAAAGGTAGGCACTCGGGTTTGCTTTGTGGAGGAATGGAAAGAAACAGTAGAGAAGAAGAGAGAGGAAAACAAAGAAAAGAAGGAGGAGAGAAAATAAAAGAGAAAGGGAAAATGTACCGACAGAATTGAATGATAGTATACCAAAGGAAAAAATAGAAATGAATATATACTAGAAAAATAGAAATTGTAATAGCAACGGTCACCCACTGACTTAGCTGAAATTTAAAGCAATTAATGGCTTGATTGGACATCAAACTTCAATTTTGAAAAGGTAAGAAAGTGCAAAGTCATAGAACTTTGTACCGTTACAATGGAACATTATCATCGTTTCCGTCATGTATCAGACCTCAAAATACAGAAATAAATATACTATAGAGATCAGCACGACGAGACGATCAAAACGTTATACATATATCAGTGGTACGATCATCCTATCAAAACTCGATATTTGGTGCCTAAAATACTGCAAACTGTCAAAAATAAGATAAACGGAGCTAGAGGGTCCAAATTTGGTGAAACGAAATATGACATCTCACTCAGAAGATGATTTACAAATTTATTACATAAAAATAATCGGGTTTGGAAAACATTTTATTATCATCTAATATAACTGATTTAAATTGAAAATTACACAACAGAATTTACGTTCATATCTTTTAACAAAATTGTACCAGTTGCTATGCTAAAATAGACACATTCCAAATATCAAATTTAATTATTTAAAATTTTGCAAATATTCAGTTAATTACGTTAGTAAAACCATAAATTTTTATGGATCGTTGCACTCTCCTTCACTCAAAACTTTTCGTCCCCGAAAAGTAAGGAGATAGGAGAATAGAAACAACCAGAAAGAAAAATAGATTTGAAACATAAAATAAAACAATTGACTTAAAACCATATCAACTAACTTTATTTTGAAATTGGTTTATATTTAACTAGCTGATCCCAATTCATTTTATTCAATCAATCAAATTTATTGTGTCCACATTTTGATTGGTTTCATTTCCATAATTTTTTTATTCAATTGATTTGTTTCCCATTTATTAACATTTATTACAAAATTTTCACAACAAAATTTGTTTTATTTTACTCATCTATTAAATCTATTTGATCGACCATAGTTAATTCCACCTCAACATTCAACCTCAACTATTCAAACCATATATTTTTTAAATTTTAGATAAATTAATATTCAACAATTGGTTTAATCCATTTTATTCAACTAATAAATAGTCATTCAATTTAAAATTGATTTTCTTTCATTTTATCAACATTTCTTTCAAACAAATTCATTTTTAAATTAACTCATTTATTTTATCTATTTATCTTCAGCTAAATCGAATCCACTAAAATTCAAGATCACTATTCTTAAGTTCATATTTATTTGTTTAAATAGTCTCCTCTTTCATTTATTTAATTTACTTCACTTAACATATTTTGAAACATATACTAGGTGTATACATTTTATACCCATATATTATTCAACAAATAAATTTTCCTTTTTATTATCCAATTTATTATCAAATTTATTATCAGTAAATTCTCTTAACAAATTGTCATTTTTGATATCATATTACTTATATCATAGTGTATATTATCTAATTACATTCTAATTCCATCTAAACTTTCTAAGGAAGTTATATAAATGTTTATGAGCGCAATTAAATACTATAAAAAATTTACTTCTATCTACCACATTTTTATTAAGCCATATTTTAGTTTGAACAATTTATTACTTAAGTTTTCTTCTTGTACAACCCTATTATATTATAACATTTCAACTTTTCGAATATTTTATGTAAGTTTTATTATATTAGAATGCAAATAATTATTGTACAAATAAATTTTTCCTATTTCAAGGCTTTTAAATTCCAATTTAAATTTTTTAAACATTTTGAATATTTTAAATTTTTTGATTCATTTCAATAATTGAAAACTCTGACTTAACACAGAATTTAAGAATCAAATTTCCTGTTTCACTTCCGATCATTTTGAAATAATTGTATACATATATATTTTATAAATCAAATTGTACAAAAGAAATTTAAACCAAATAAATTTTCCCAAAACAAAATTGTAGCAAAGCTACTAAGGGGCCTCTCCACTTCGAGACTCGAAAATGAATGTCGATGATGCTGTAGTCATCACCGTAATTTATTTTCCTGTGACAATGGGGAGAGCACAACTTTTCTTTTAAAATTCTTTGAAACCATTTATATTCGAAAATACTTTCAAATAGTATATTCTAAAACTTTAAAAACCAAATTTATGAAAATATCGAAAATTTAAATTATCAAATTCTTAATTTAACTTCATTCAATTCCAAATCAAAGTTATAAACCATATTTTAAAATTTCATTTATCTATATCATGTTGCAGTAGTCAATGGTTTATAAAACAATAAATGAGAATCAAATATTATCATTCCTACCAACCAATACATTTAACTAATTAATTTCATAAAATTTACACTTTTATATATAATAGAATCATACAAAAATTATCTTATTTACAAATTTTTGAAAAAAATATTATATCGGTTTGTTCTGTTCAGGTGTTTTGGAATTCATATCGATAGCGTTAGCTAGAAGAATCGATTGAAACCCAAAATTCAAACATAACAACTCAAAAATGCTGTATAAAACATTTTATATTAATTACAAATACACTCCTCACTCAATAATTCAGAGTGGATTTCAGTACAATGATAGAGATTCAAATTAGAGAGACCCCAATCAAAAGAACTTCTAACTATAAGATATGTTTGAAACGAAGATAAGATGATTGAGTAACAAAAGATAAAAGATGGATAGACTTATAAAAATCACGGGTGACCTTAACCGGGTCAACTGAGACTTCCAAAATAAGATTGATGCAGAACTCAAAGGCAAAGCGAGATTCAATCGCACAAGATAGAGTTCAGTTATAGCAAGAGATAACAACATCTAAACCGAGGATATAGAAATCTCCAATGAATCAATGCTCATTGTACAGGAGTAACGACCCGTAAATTTCAATGGTTTTAATAATATACTTAATTGAAATTTTGTGAAATTTTGAACAATAGAAGTTGGAAATAAAAATTTTAATATTTGGAATACGTCTATTTAAACATAACAACTGGTAAATTTTCATCTGATAATATGAAAGTTTATTTTATTGTAATGACCCGTAAATTTCGATAATTATATTGGTTAATTTGATAAGATTTTTGTAATTAAATTTTGAAAGAAATAAAAACTCTACAATTTAAAATGAAGCGAATGTTAAGAATGAAGTGTAGCAATTGTTATTAAAACTAATTATAGACGATTGGAGTAAAATCCTGTGATGTCTCGAAAATTTAGGTAATATTTATTTAATAATTTCCATTAATAATTATTTTAAAATATGTAATATCGATTTAATAATCTAATTTAACAGGATTTATCTCTAATAATTGTTTAATTTGATAAATGTTATCTTTTTAAAATCTATTATGATAATAATTTTATTCTTTTCAAAGTTAAAAATATTTAAATGGTAAAATTTATCTTTCTAAGCTAATTAAAAAGATTTTCTATTTATAATGTATATATGTGTATACATTGTAAATAGGGAGTTTGATTTTAATTTAAAATAATAAGAAATGTTTTCAAATTTATATTTATATATATGTATGTATGTTGTAAATTGGAAAAATTGATTGTATTTAATATAGAAACTTTTCAATAGCATATTTAAAAAATATATCAATGAACTAAGCATAGTTTATAATTAATAAAAATAATTTGTATATGGAAACATTGAAGGCTATTTGAAATAAACATGAGAACATGTTAAAATAGATAAGGAGTTAATTTAATAATGAAATTCAACACTTGTAAATTATAATTAAAATTTTAATAAGGAGATAAACACAAATTTTCTTGTTTTTACATTTGTAAAACATTTAAACTATGCAAATAACACTTGGAGTCATTTTAGTAATCTAAGTAACAAGTGGCATTGTTTTAATTAAATTTTGAAAACATTTATTAAAAATAGATAAGAGAAAACTTGGCAATTCAATTTAATTCAAACCCCTTTTCCTCTTCTAAATATTTTTTTGATGAAAACCAGATTTTGGAGAAAAGTTCAAAGCTAAAATCAAAAGGTAAAATCTGTTCAAAGTCTACAGCAAACTCATCAACATATCTACAAGGATCTATGGATCTACAGCTAGCAAATTCAACTAATATAATCATTTGAAAGAGTTAGGAATCAAAAACTGGAACCAATCAACAAAACTTCAGATTCAAAATGAAAATTAAGATAGTTCCAGGAAACAATGTTCTCTATTCTCTGAAAGGTGAGAAAATTTCATCAGGAAATTTAACCTTCTTTATGTATTCAGATCTATATATATGAAAATCATGGAAGTAGTTATTGTGAAAATGTTTCAATAAATTAATATGTTATGCCTGACATTTATAAATATGTATATACATATCTGCATGTCTGTATATATGCATGAGTACCTCTGTTCTTAAGTTTTCAGACCTTAGGCACATTCAAACCCAATTCCTCCTTACATAAACCATTTCAGGTGTTGATGTATAAGGAATATATATTTGAGATGACTTGAACTTATTTTAAAAAAAAGAGTTTAAGGATTAACATCAGATAGTTTTACAAGAAGTGGAAGTTTCAGTAGAAATAAATTAAAAATCAGAAAAATAAATCATTCAAGTTTCAAATGGAGTGTTCTGTTCTTCATTTTCAAAATAAGTGACTAAGACTTTCTGGAAATTCGGGTTTTTACTTGTTGTTGGCAATCATGCTTGAAGAAAAATGATTTAAGTGTTAAATGTATACAAATGTGTATATTTATATTTCGATGTTGCTGTGAATGTCTGGAAAACAGACATTTGAATCTCTGTTCTAAACATTTCAGGTTTCAAACATTTAGAAAACAAAGTATCATCATATGATCATCTATAAACTTTAATATCCAAATGAAACAAGTTCAAATGGGCAAGATCATAATTTTAAAAATATTTTGAAGTATTAAAAATGCATGGGGTTACTGATAAGTTAAAAACAGAGTAAATTAAATTATTTCTTCAAAATTTGAGTTATTAAAGTTTGAGATTTGATTGCAAAATCTTGTTCGTTTTTATAAGCCGTGAATTTTAAGGTTTGAATCAGGACTTTTAGTTGTATAAATTATGGGAAATTTCGAGATGACCGGAATTTACAAATTGGTCAACTACTGTTGATCGATATAGGCTTGGACTTTGGGATTTTGTCAGGTGTGGGATCATAGGACAACGATCACGGGAAAATTAATTGCTGGTCCTATAGACCACTGTGGTGATGGCAAGGGCAAGATCTAGGGTTTCAGCCTAGTTTTGATTGACATGGTTCCAGGGAAAGATACGACGTCGATAGGGTATTGGTAATGACCGGAGCAAGTGGAATAGTAGCGTGGGTCAAGGAAGCTTCTCTGGTCAGAAATTCGGGGTCACTGGTGGTTTGTTTCGGCAGGGCATGGCGATTGTATGATGAGGGATAGGTATCAGGTTGAAGCCTGATGTGTTTGAGTTTGCTCGAATTTGATTTCGAGTTAGGTTGTTTGATCACGAGGTCAAAATTGTAAGAGTTGGTCATCGGCGACTCATCAGCGATATTAGTGATGATCGGAGCTCTGGCAAGGATGCGTGCATTTGCACGGGGCAAATTCGTTTCCACCATCATCTGTTAGAGTGGAGATGAGGCTATGCATCGGGTTACTCTCGGAATATTTGGGATGGTGCTTCGGGGAATAATAGTAGCGTGAGTATCTTATATGTTTTATCTCGAGCAGGTTTCAAATTTTTTAGTAGTAAGTGTTCCAGGTTTGAGTACAAGGATGGATCGGGATGATCGAAAGAATTGCTCGGGTTATGAACGTGATTTTGGGCTTTGGGCTCGAAGTGTTTAAAATGTTTTTTTTTATTTCAGTTAACAGGGCCTAAAATCTAATAATAATGAACTAACAAGTTTTAAAAAAAAGTGTGGGTTTAAGCTAATTGTTTTTGTCTAGGGTAATTATATAAGAAAATTTATTTAATTAATTTCCAAATTCAAATTATTAAAATTAAGTGGATGGTTGAGACAATATATTTTAAAACCTTAATTAATCAAGGTCTCTAGGAATTTTGTATAAATTAATTTCAATCTTTTAATTAAATAAGTTTTATATGATGTAGTTAAGTAATTAAGATAATGATTATCTTGGATTAATTAAGGACTTAAGTAACTAAGGGTAATTACTTAAGGGAAGTAATTAGGTATTAATTACTTAGAGTAATTAATTAAGCAGATTGATTAATTAAGGCTTAGTTAATTAATGAGTGTGAACTAATTTATCAATGTAAGTGATTGTCGAATAATTAATTCGGGAAGTTAATTTAGAAGGTAATTAAAGGTTAATCAATGGGATGGGTTTGAGAATAATTAAATGGTGTTATTAATTAAAGGCATAGTACTTAAGGTAATTAAAGAATGATTAATCAAGGATGGTTAATCAAGTTGTAATTAAGGAATGATTATTTAATTAGGCATAATGAATTAATGATGAGTAAGCAAGATTTATAAGTAATAAAGTTATTAATTTATTTCTTTAGTACTTAATTAAATTAATTAGAATTGGTACGACTAATTATCTTGTTTATGAATGATTGAAGGATATTTGAATACCTTTGACTATTTGTTATCTCTAGCATGTGATTGTGATACTTTGTGATATGATATGTTTTGAAATATGATATGTTGGGTTGAACAGAGATAATGTGGTTATCTACGATGAATTGCTATGAAAAAGTGACATCTAGTATTTAAATTTAATCACTTGAAAACTTGGGTTAAGATGGCATTGGATTCGAAGAGATCGGGGTCGGGTATTAGTAATATCCGAAACCACTTCGATTTGTAATATACATAATTCTATTTGGATTTGATGTGTAGGATAAATATATTGAAATGGAATAATATGGAACTTTGAACTAAGTAAGAATACTTAGAATTTGATTTGTTGAATATGTTTTGAGCATAACAGGTAATGAACTCGTAGTGAAGTACGAGTTACCCGGGTTTTCTTTTATGATTTGAATTTAGTATTTCAAATTATATGGGTTTACTCACGCTGGTTTCCAGCCTGACCCGGGTGTTACTTTGATGTAATGCTCGGGTTAGACCGAGTATTACAGATTTTCAGGTAAGGATGTTCTGGAGCTCAGGAGGCAAGCTGGAGGACAGGAACGTATGGAGTGTTTTCCGCTGTGATATGTTAATGTTTAACAAGGACATGTTGTTTTAAACTGTCCAGTGATTGGTAATGGTTGTAACTCTGATGTATTAAAATGTAATTGACAGATACCGTATTCTTTTGTAAATTATTATTATTTGATATTATATTTTGATCCGCTGCGAATGTGAGAATCTGTGTGGTGTTTTCTGTTTCTTCTTCTTTCTCTTTTCTTCTTTTTCTAACTATTTGGAATTTTCGGGATCGAAAATCCCGGGTCGTTACATTTGGTATCAGAGCGAGGTTAAGCGTGAACCTTGGCTCTGCTTGGATTACTCGTTAAGGAAAGCGTCAATGGTACCCTAAAATGAGTTGAGTGTATATATGAGAGAGCGTACTTGTTATTTTCTTATATAAGGATTTTAAATGATTTTATATAAGATTATATTTTGATATATAAAGGAATATTTCATTTAAAAAAATATATATTAAATAAATTGTTGTTAAAACATTGGAATTAAACAGAAACAATAGGGACTAAGTGGTAATAGAAATACAACCAAACTGAAATTAAATCTTGAATTTGGGAAAGGTTTCAGGATAAGGATAATCAATTAATTTATGTAATTAATTAAACTTTATTTAATGAGATTAATTAATGGATAATAAATGGAAATGATAAATAAAGAGGGAGTTACTTAATGAAGTAACGAGAGGTAAGTAATTTAAAGGACAATTACTTAACGAAGGTAATTAAGAAATAAGTTAATTACCGAATGTGATTAATTGGAATTAATTAATGACGTAATTAATTTAAAGGATAATTACTCAGTATAAGTAGTTAATGTGAAATTTTTAAATGGTTGGAAAATTCTTAAAGGATGTGTTTTGAAATTAAAACCAAGGGTGGTTTAAAATTTTAAAGCATGGCTGGGATGGCCAAGAAATAAATATGCATATATGTATGGATATACACAATATCAAAAATAGTTTGAATAAACTCTAAATGTTGAGTTTTAAAATTTGGAATGAGAAGTGATATCCAAGGTGATAAGTTTTTGAACTTATAAGATTATTAATGTGTAGTTTAAAATTGGAAGTGGGAATTCAAATTTGAGAAGGGTTGACTAAAGGAATGAATTGAATTTAACTTTGGAAAAGTTAAATAAGTTAACAAGCAACCCGTATTGGAAATTTCAATATGAAATTGAGATTTAACTTGGGAAGTTAAACGGTTAATTTGAATTGGGAGTTTGTGTGATCTCAAAATGGGTTTGAGATCTGAAAATTGGAAATGGATGGACGTTTTAAAATAAATTGGATGATACCATCCTGTTGTTATTAAAAATCTTTAAATTATGGATCGGATTTGTTTAACTGAATGAGAAATGATGTGTGGTAATATATCCATTATTAAGATAAAATGGAATCATTTTGGACTTAAATTTTGAATGTTTAGATAAAACTTCAAAGGTTTGGTTTCAAAATTGAAATTTGATGATAAATGGAATTTCAAAGATTTAGTTGTTTAAAAAGATTTGAATTATTATTTGAACTTTGAAATAATTTTGAAATGAAATTGTGATTCAGAATTAAATGGTTTAAAGATATAAGTTGATTTGATTTAAAGGATTAAATCAACATTTAAAAATTTTACTCGAATTTATATAATTCGGGATGGTTTAAGTTTGGAATTTGAATTGAATGAGTTCAAACTGAATTGATTTGAATTAATTGGAATTGTGATTGAAAATGGACAGGTTTAAAATTCAAATGGAAAAATTTGAATTGGATTAATTTGAGATGAAACTGAAATTGACTGAGTTTAAATTCAAATGGGAATTGGGATTAATTCAAACTGGAATTAATATGAATTGATATTGGTTCAATTTGAAATTTATTTGAATTAATTGAAATTGTGATTAAAGTTGAATGAGTAAATTCAAATGGAATTTGAATTGAATTTAGAAAAGGAATTGAGGATTAATTCAACTTGAAATTGGGGTTAAATCAATTTCAATGGAAATTGAAGTTATTTAAATTGGAACTGAGTCAATTTAAATGGGAGTGGAAATATTGATGGGAATGGAGATTGGAAATTAAACAGTTTGGCTCTGGTCTATTTTCAAATAAATTATTTTAATATAAACTGTTTTAAATCTATTTTCCTAACTATTTACTATACAACTTTTCTTTTTAAAACCTAAGACTATTTTATACCTATTTTACAATTATTTTTGAAGCTATTTAACTATTTTACAATCGTTTTATAAACTAATTACTATTTCTCAACTACTTTATAACTGATTACTATTTTACAAAGTATTTTTACTATTATTTAAAATTTCTATAACTATTTGACTATTTTCCAACTATTTTACATTACTTAACTATTTTACAATATTTTACAAACTAATAATCATTATTCAACTACTTATCTATTTTTAACTTTTCAAGCTATTTTCTAAAATTAAGCTGGACAGAGTTTAAACTGTTATTGATTAAATACCCAATTGAGATAAGGATTGAGGTGATAATCCAAATGGGATTGAAGCAGTTGTGAATAGGTGAATGAAAATTAAAGTGAATGTGAATAGAAAGAGAATTGATTTGGCTACTAACCAATAAAGATAAAAACGTAGGGTGCACGTATGTTATTCTATTTGCATAGTGATTTGATCCAGATTCGAGCAGAGAATTTCGAGATAGTATGTCGATCCGAGTTGGGATTTTTTTTCCGCTCGGTTTTTGACGGCAAACCTGGATATGGGTTGTTGATTGGTTCTGAATGTTCTCTATCATAGTTATGGCTATGCAAGGAGAATGACGGTTTCCGATCAAGAAACCAGATCTGAGTCCGTACTAGAAAGTCGGGTGGACGATACTAGTTCGGAAATGAAATTGTGCGATCGAGTTAGCGATCAGATGGGTATAGCGTACGGATGATATGTGTACATCGTACAGATTTGAATAAAATTGATACTGGGAATTTATGGAAAATGATAGTGAAATGGTTTTTGAAATGAAATGTATATTTTGTGAAATATATGATGAAGTAAAATGAAAATTGGATATTTCTATAATAGAAATTTACTTTATGGAAGTAAGTGATATAATATGTGGTTTTGTATAGAGTAATCAAATTTGAATATTTGATTTGGAAATAAATAAAGTTATATATCTTTGTTATATAAGATAAATCTCCCCTTGTTGAATCTTTGCCAGAAGGAAAAGATTTTTGAAAGTGTTTGAAGTATAAAAGGATTTTATACAAGTTTAAAATGATCCAAAGATTTTTATCAAGAATTTTATATATATATATCTCTATATATATAAAGGATCTTATGAGGATTTTGGAAAAAGGTTTTGGGAATCTTTGGATTTGGAAAGGCTTTTGATTTTTGGGTAAAATCAATATTGAATTTGGAAAGCCTAGTTTGAGAATTAATGATTTTGGGATAATCGATTTTGTGCAAAGGAGCTTTGTATGAGATCATACTAGGTGTATGATTTGAAGATACTATATGTGTATAGTATAAAGTGTTTTGATGATGGATCTGGGGAAAAAGGCGCTCCCTTAAAATGAACTTCTCAGGAGTGCCACCGGGTGGTGCTGTTTTGTGCCCCAAGGGGGGGTTCTAAAGTTGATCCTGTACTGAGGAGTCCAGACAAAACTAGTTCCTGAGGATTATGAGTAGTGTGTACCATAGCGAAAGTCGTGTGTGCCACTGAGAGCCAACAGTCTGCGTTTGATTTTATATCGGTAGACTGCGACCTATGGTAACATAGCGAAAGTCGTGTGTGCCGCTGAGAGCCAACAGTCTGCGTTTGATTTTATATCGGTGGATTGCGACCTATGGTAACATAGTAAAAGTCGTGTGTGCCGCTGAGAGCCAACAGTCCGCGTTTGATTTTATATCGGTAGACTGTGACCTATGTGGGAGTGGAGAAGTTTCATTTTGACAGCGAAAATCGTGTGTGCCGCTAAGAGCCAACAGTTACATGGACTTTTGCTGCGATGGCAACGTAACCCTGGAATGTAACTGCGATCTGTTGTGGGTTCCATGGCATAATCTAGGGGCGTGGAGTGCCTACAGTTACATGGACTTTTGCTGTGATGACAATGTAACCTAGGATGTAACTGGGACCATGGATGGGAGTGATGATTTCCAGAGCATTCTCACCAAAGATATTCCTCTATTTTCAAAAATAATTTTCTATATTTTCAATAAAATTATTTTTCAAAAGTATTTTCACTGGATGTTGAAGATGGGTTTACTAAGTACTTATAGATTTTAAGTCCTACGCCTGATCAACGTATGACCGAATTTCTGTAAGAACGAAGATGGACTTGTTGAAACATCGAGTTATAAAAGTATTTTTAAAAAACTATTTTGGCAAAATTATATCGATTTTCAAAGTGTTTTAAAAGTGGTCAAAGAATAATTTATCTGATTTTAAGCATTTTAATAATTCTGGCTTCGTCCCTTTTTAAGGACGAAAAGATTCAAAGGGGGGAGGAATGTGATGTCCCGAAAATTTAGGTAATATTTATTTAATAATTTTCATTAATAATTATTTTAAAATATGTAATATCGATTTAATAATCTAATTTAACATGATTTATCTCTAATAATTGTTTAATTTGATAAATGTTATCTTTTCAAAATCTATTATGATAATAATTTTGTTCTTTTCAAAGTTAAAAATATTTAAATGATAAAATTTATCTTTCTAAGCTAATTAATAAGATTTTCTATTTATAATGTGTATATATGTGTATACATTGTAAATAGGGAGTTTGATTTTAATTTAAATTACTAAGAAATGTTTTCAAATTTATATTTATATATATGTATGTATATTGTAAATTGGAAAACTTGATTGGATTTAATATGGAAACTTTTCAATAGCTTATTTCAAAAATATATCAATGAACTAAGCATAGTTTATAATTAATTAAAATAATTTGTATATGGAAACATTGAAGGCTATTTGAAATAAACATGAGAACATGTTAAAATAGATAAGGAGTTAATTTAATAATGAAATTCAACACTTGTAAATTATAATTATAATTTTAATAAGGAGATAAACACAAATTTTCTTGTTTTTACGTTTGTAAAATATTTAAACTATGCAAATAACACTTGGAGTCATTTTAATAATCTAAGTAACATGTGGCATTGTTTTAATTAAATTTTGAAAACATTTATTAAAAATAGATAAGAGAAAACTTGGCAATTCAATTTAGTTCAAACCCCTTTTCCTCTTCCAAATTTTTTTGATGAAAACCAGATTTTTGAGAAAAGTTCAAAGCTAAAATCAAAAAGTAAAATCTATTCAAAGTCTACAGCAAACTCATCAACATATCTACAAGGATATATGGATCTACAGCTAGCAAATTCAACAACTATAATCATTTGCAAGAATCAGGAATCAAAAACTGCAACCATTCAACAAAACTTCAGATTCAAAATGAAAATTAAGATAGTTCCAGGAAACAATGTTCTCTGTTCTCTGAAAGCTGAGAAAATTTCATCAGGAAATTTAACCTTCTTTATGTATTCAAATCTATATATATATGAAAATCATGGAAGTAGTTATTGTGAAAATGTTTCAGTAAATTAATATGTTATGCCTGACATTTATAAATATGTATATACATATCTGCATGTCTATATATATGCATGAGTACCTCTGTTCTTAAGTTTTCAGACCTTAGGCACATTCAAACCCAATTCCTCCTTACATAAACCATTTCAGGTGCTGATGTACAGGGAATATATGTTTGGGATGACTTAAACTTATTCTAAAATAAAGAGTTTAAGGATTAACATCAGATAGTTTTACAGGAAGTGGAAGTTTCAGTGGAAATAAATTAAAAATTAGAAAAATAAATCATTCACGTTTCAAATGGGGTGTTCTGTTCTTCATTTTCATAACAAGTGACTAAGCCTTTCTGGAAATTTGGATTTTTACTTGTTGTTGGCAATCATGCTTGAAGAAAAATGATTTAAGTGTTAAATGTATACAGATGTGTATATTTATATTCGGATGTTGCTGTGAATGTCTGGAAAACAGACATTTGAATCTCTGTTCTAATCATTTCAGGTTTCAAACCTGTAGAAAACAAAATATCATCATATGATCATCTATAGACTTTAATATCTAAATGAAACAAGTTCAAATGGGCAAGATCATAATTTTAAAAATATTTTGAAGTATTAAAAATGCATGGGGTTACTGGGAAGTTAAAAATATTGTAAATTAAATTCTTTCTTCAAAAATTGATTTATTAAAGTTTGAGATTTGATTGCAAAATCTTATTCGTTTTTATAAGCCGTGAATTTTAAGGTTTGAATCAGGATTTTTAGTTGTATAAATTATAGGAAATTTCGAGATGACCGGAATTTACAAATTGGTCAACTACCGGTGATCGGAATAGGCTTGGACTTCGGGGTTGTGTCAAGTGTGGGATCGTAGGACAGCGGTCAGGGGAAAATTAATTGCTGGTCCTATAGACCACTGTGGTGATGGCAAGGGGAAGATCTAGGGTTTAAGCCTAGTTTTGATTGACATGGTTCCAGGGAAAGAAACTACGTCAATAGGGTATCGGAAATGACCGGACCAAGTGGAAGAGTAGCATGGGTCAACGAAGCTTCTCTGGTCAGAAATTCGGGGTCACCGATGGTTTGTTTCGGCGGCGCATGGCGATTGTATGATGAGGGGTAGGTATCAGGTTGATGCCTGATGGGTTTGAGTTTGCTCGAATTTGATTTCGGGTTGGGTTGTTTGATCGCGAGGTCGAAATTGTAAGAGTTGGTCATCGAAGACTCATCAGCGATATTAGTGATGATCGGAGCTCTGGCAAGGATGCGTGCATGTGCACGGGGCAAATTCGCTTCCGTCATCATCAGTTATAGTGGAGATGAGGCTATGCATCGGGTTACTCTCGGAATATTTAGGATGGTGCTTCGGGGAAAATAGTAGCGTGAGTATCTTGTATGTTTTATCTCAAGCAGGTTTCAAATTTTTTAGTAGTAAGTGTTCCACGTTTGAGTAGAAGGATGGATCCGAATGATTGAGAGAATTGCTCGGGTTATGAACGTGATTTTGGGCTTTGGGCTCGAAGTGTTTAAAATGTTTTTTTTTACTTCAGTTAATAGGGCCTAAAATCTAATAATAATGAACTAACAAGTTTTAAAAAAAAGTGTGGGTTTAAGCTAAGTTGTTTTGGTTTAGGGTAATTATATAAGAAAATTTATTTAATTAATTTCCAAATTCAAATTATTAAAATCAAGTGGGTGGTTGAGACAACATATTTTAAAACCTTAATTAATCGAGGTCTCTAGGAATTTTGTATAAATTAATTTCAATCTTTTAATTAAATAAGTTTTATATGATGTAGTTAAGTAATTAAGATAATTACTTAGGGGAAGTAATTGGGTATTAATTACTTAAAGTAATTAATTAAACAGATTGATTAATTAAGGCTTAGTTAATTAATGGGTGTGAACTAATTTATCAATGTAAGTGATTGTCGAATAATTAATTCGGGAAGTTAATTTAGAAGGTAATTAAAGGTTAATCAACGAGATGGGTTTGAGAATAATTAAATGGTGTTATTAATTAAAGGCGAAGTACTTAAGGTAATTAAAGAATGATTAATCAAGGATGGTTAATCAAGTTGTAATTAAGGAATGATTATTTAATTGGGCATAATGAATTAATGATGAGTAAGCAAGATTTATAAGTAATAAAGTTATTAATTTATTTCTTTGGTAGTTAATTAAATTAATTAGAATTGGTACGACTAATTATCTTGTTTATGAATGGTTGAATGATATTTGAATACCTTTGACTGTTTGTTATCTCTAATATGTGATTGTGATACTTTGTGATATGATATGTTTTGAAATATGATATGTTGGGTTGAACAGAGATAATGTGGTTATCTACGATGAATTGCTATGAAAAAGTGACATCTAGTATTTAAATTTAATCACTTGAAAACTTGGATTAAGATGGCATTGGATTCGAAGATACCGGGGTCGGGTATTAGTAATATCCGAAACCACTTCGATTTGTAATCTACATAATTCTATTTGGATTTGATGTGTAGGATAAATATACTGAAATGGAATAATATGGAACTTTGAACTAAGTAAGAATACTTAGAATTTGATTTGTGGAATATGTTTTGAGCATAACAGGTAATGAACTCATAGTGAAGTACGAGTTACCCGGGTTTTCTTTTATGATTTGAATTTAGTATTTCAAATTATATGGGTTTACTCACGCTGGTTTACAGCCTGACCCGGGTGTTACTTTGATGTAATGCTCGGGTCAGACCGAGTATTACAAATTGTCAAGTAAGGACGCTATGGAGCTCAGGAGGCGAGCTGGAGGACAGGAACGTATGGAGTGTTTTCCGCTGTGATATGTTAATGTATAACTGGGACATGTTGTTTTAAACTGTCCAGTGATTGGTAATGGTTGTAACTCTGATGTATTAAAATGTAATTGACAGATACCGTATTCTTTTGTGTTATCCCATTTTTGGTCAAAACTGGAATATCAATGTTGTGTGCATTTCCACCACGACCAAACCAAGAAGAAGCAGCCAACAAGCGTAATAAGTCTGGGATTTCACTCATGATTCAAGTATAAAAATCCATCCGGCATTAAAGGTTCAAAGAATCATTCGGTAGTACATTACATATCTCATTCGGCATATCTCATTCGGCACTCCCAAATACAGAGGTTCATTCGGCATTCCCCTCTCCTCCACCTACCGGTCCAACTCCTGCCGAACCAAGCCTCACCTTCAACAACCACCAGACCGGCCCACACCGAACCAACACACACCGAACCACCATACTCCTACCACCGGACCAACGTCCCACCGGACCAACTCCACTTCCATGAACTACCGAACCAAGCCCTTGCCGAACCAAAGTTGCCAGTCCAGATTTCATCAGCCCAGGTCCACCAGCAGCTATATACATCCAGGACCTCTACCCCAGCCTCACTCTATAAATAGAGGGGCAGGGGTACAACAATGGCGGACAAGTTTGAGAGCTCAAGCACGGAAGGAACTTTCAAACAACTTTAATACTCTTGTAATCAAAGCTTTGTACTTGTAATCTGAAGAGAAAAAGGAGAATAACATATAAAGTGGACATAGGCACGTTCTGGCCGAACCACTATAAATCTGTGTGTCTTTTACAGTTTAGTCCCTTTTTTTTTTACATATTTGCATAAATCACCCAAATCGCTAAGAACAACATATAATCAACTAAATCATACGACTTGGAGGTGTTTGCCCATTTTTTGCGCAAACATTTTTGGTGCTTTCACTAAGAGTTGAACTCAAGGACCTACCGCTTGGAAGTTGAATTTGAGAGTTTAGAGATTCAGATTGGAAGAGTCATGGCGAAACAATCAAGTAAAAGGCCAAGGCCAGAGCAGAGTCAACAGGAAGGGAGTCAAGAGGCTTCCTCAGGAGCAAACCAAGCTTCAGCCTTCATCACCAGGGATGAGATGGAGGCTATGATAAGAAGACAAGAAGAGATGATCCAGAACTTGCTTCAGCAAATTGGGCAACTTGGAGCACAAAACCAAGGAGCAACTGGAGTTCAGAACGGAGCAGGACCATCTGGCATAGCACCAGAGCTAGGGGCACTCACGCAGAGCATGTTGATCCGTCCCCGGGAAGAGAGATGGGGGCATCCGAGCCACCTGGTAGCAATAGAGGAATGAACGTTCAGCCAGGGAGGCATACACATGAAAACTCCCGCGGACTCGGGGGGCAGGTCGAAGGCAGTGAACAAGGACTACAGCTTGGAGACAATGACAGATTAGCAGAGATAGTTAGAAGATCTATGAGAGGCGGTTTAGTAAACAGAGACTTGGAAGATGTAAACAGGAGTCCTTTTTCTTCTGCGATTAGGATGGCTAGGAACCCACCAAAATTCAAGCTACCATCAGTAGAGATGTACGATGGGAGGACAGACCCTGCGGTCCATCTTACTAAGTATATGAGGCACAAAGAAGTGCTGGGGGCATCACAGGAGATCATGGCCCGGTGCTTTCCGCTGTATTTGACGGACATTGCAGCGTTATGGTTTAGGCAACTGGAGAGCGGCTCCGTAGGAACGTGGGCAAATTTAACTGAGAGATTCATGAGGAAATTCAGGGTTCATATTGCGAGACCCAAGAATGTGATGACTTTGGCAACCTTGAAGCAGAAAACTGGAGAGACTTTGAGGAGCTTTCTAACACGATTTAATGCGGCGGCAGCATCAGTGGATCGACCAGATCCATCTATGGTCATGATGGCGGCTGTATCTGGAATAGCTTATAGTATAGAGTTCAAGAATTCATTAACCAAGGACCCGCCTATGAATCTGGGAGAGTTCTATCATGAGGCTGAAAAGTTTCTGCGTTTGGAAGATGCTAGTGTAGAAAGAGAGGAAGAAGATGACGTTTACGCAATCAAGAGCAGAAACCCACCTGGAAAGGGTGCGGAGACTAGCAAAGGAAAGAGAAAGGCTGAGGATAATGATGACAGGACAAAGCGGCAACGGAGGGAGCCGCGATTCACCACTCATACTGAGCTGAGTGAGAGTCTGGAACGAATTTATCAGGATACCAAGGAGCATGTTCCGTATCGTAGACCAATACGAAGGGATCCAACCTCTGACGAAAGAAAACCAGATAAGTTTTGTGTATTCCATGAATTAAACGGTCATTGTAACAACCCTAGATTTTAATTTAATTTAAATTGATAATTAAATGAAATTTTGAATAAAAATTTATAAAATTAATTATAAATGGAAGCGAGTTTCCCCGATTCAAATAGAAAATATGTAAAGTCATATGGATTTGAAAATTTGTATATATGAGAATATATATGTATATATTGGATTTTAAATAAATTCTTAAATAAATGATTTTGAAAAATAAATAATATACTTTAGACACAAGTATAGAAATAAATAAATAAATTGATTTAAAAATTTATAAATGAGGATAATTTGAGTTATATAAAATATATTTGTACATAGAGAGATGTAAAACAATAATTTTTAAAGTAAAATTTATGATAAATATTTAAACTAACAATAGAAAGACAAAAGAAGTAATAAAACATATACCAAATAAAGTCAAATAAGAAATAGAAATAAATGTATGCATACAAACAAATAAATATATAAGCTAATATAATAATAAAATAAAGAAATGACAACTTTTGTAATATGTACATAAAGTAAAATAAATATCTATCAAACATAAAACAAAGCAAACAAATGAAAAATGAAAATACATAAGCATATAAATCAAGGCAATATAAAAAGTCATAAGACAAGAAACAAACTACATTCAAATGTGTATAGTGTAAACAAAACAAATATCTACAAACTAAGTACAAAGCATATTGACTTGCTGTAAACAAAATGAGAAACACATATACAATAGGCAAGCAAGAAAATAATAAGTAATAGCCAAAAGAAGAAAATCATTCAAAAGCAAAATGCTATCAGCCGAGTTAAAGAAGGCAAGACATAAGAATAAACAAAGATCTTCCATACCTCTAGAAACATGTCAGCCCATAACACAAGCAACTCAACCATACCTTTTGTACAGAACAAAACAATGTTCATCACTTGTACTAAATATATCAGCCTGTAGACATGTTGCCCCTATATCATCATCAGTTTGTCCATTTCAAACCAAGTAATAACTGAAGTAAATACCACTTAAAACTCAAAACAAAAAGTTCAAAAGTCTTCAAGCAGGAAGCTTTAAACAAATCAAGCATGCAAGTATGTTGGCTAAGATTCTTCTTTGCTTCTCTGTTCAAAATCATCAAAAATGTGGTTCTCTGCTTCCAAATTCAGGTGAGCAGACATTAAACCTTTTGAAAATTGATTTTTCTTTATTCGCTTAAGTCTATGATGATGGATGAAGATGATGGTTTGAAATGTTCTGCTTTGTTTGGGGTATGCAAATTTCTTTATCACTGAATGCATGCATCTGCATACTTCTGGTTTACAGGCTCAGGTTTTCTTCAAAATAATTTTTATTCCCCCAAATCTTTTATATCAGTGAGCAAACTTTCCTCAAATTTGTTTATGTTTGATTGTGTGTGGTAAAATCTGAAGCTGTGATGTGAAGTATGTTTTAAATATCCTTGCATGTCTGATAATGGATATATATAGGTGTCTGTACAAACATAAACTCTGTTATATCAACAGAGTGAAGAGCCACATATTAAAAAAAAAATCTTATCTTTCTCTCTAATCAAAATTTAGCTTCACTTTCTAAACAGAAATTGTTTATAACATCATGACTTCACTGTTAAAAATAATTTCAGAAAGAAAAAAAAATGTGAATACTGTGAAAATAATTATTTACAGTAAAATTATCATTAACCAGAAAATTCGAGAATTTTAATTCTATAATCTGATCATACAATTTTGTTCGTATTATAAAATAGTGATTTTAGGTGAAGGAATTATGATTTTTAAGTTTATAAATGATGAGGAATCGCGAGTTGAACAGAATGGGCATTTTCGCAAAAATTCGATGATCAACGATGATTCAAAGGTCGTGATTCTTGGAGAAGGTAGTTCGAGCATCGGTGATGATCAGAAAAATAACCAGAAAAATTCTAATTCGTCATGGTGGCCATGCGAAGTAAATGTAGGGTTTAATAACCTAGTTGAGGCAATGAAGTTTGGGGAAGTGTTCGTCAATGTTGGGCACGAGACGGCGATCGCACCTAGGGGAAAATGTTCATAGGTCGTAGGGGAAACTTGGGTCGAAGTGGCGTGGTTAACGATGGACGTGATTATCGTCACGGTGAAGTTTTGCTGAGCCGTGGAGTTCCAGTTTTTGATCAAATACCTCGTTTTCTTTTTGTCGTCGAGTTCATCGATTCTTGGTGTCGTGCTAGTCGAAGGGGTTGCTGATGATTTGTTGGCGGCGGTGGAGTTGATGGAAGCTCTGGAAATCTCTGGTGCACGTGCACGTTTGGGCTGTTGGGTTTTGGCTGTGGGTTGCGTCATTGGGGAAGAAGATGCTGAACTCGAAGTGAAGCTCGGGATTTTCGTGAGTTGGCTCGAGACTCTGGTGTGGTGCGTGAGTGAGCTAATGTTTCAGCAGTTCGTTACTTTAAAGAAAAAAAAACGTAGAAATGGGTACAGGGAGACTCGGGGAGAGATGGGGAGTTCACGGGGTTGAACTCGAAGTTTTTTTAGGGTTGCTCGGGTAATTTTCACCAAACTGCAGAATTTTATTTTTTTTTAAAAGAAAAGAAAGAAAGTTAATGTTTAACGATGTTTTTAACTCTTAATAAATTATTTTAATTAACTAATGACTATAGTTAAGCATAAAGAAAATTAACAATTAAGGTTGCAGTTAGTAATATAATTAATTTTCAAAATTTAAATAGGAATTTAAAAAGGAAATTTGAAAACAATGTTTCTAGCATGTTGTAAAGAACATGTTAAATCAAGAATAAGTTTTAACTTAAGTAAATGAAGATTTAATGATTTCTAATCCATTAATTATAGAGCCAATTAGAATGAATAATTTAGAATTTGTGTTAAATTTTGTTAAATAATTTTGGGAAGCTTTAAACATTTAGAAGTGTAATGTTTTAAAATACACTCGAATGTTAATAAAGCCACTGATAAAGTAAACGAATTACCTTAGAAATAATTAAGATAATAAAAGAATTAAATTTATACGAGAATTAAAGAATGATTTATGAAGATGATTAATAATGAATTAATCTAAGATAATTTCTTAAGAAAGTGATTAAGAAATATTATTAGTTAATAAGAATAATTAACTAAGGATTATTAAGTAATTGATTTAAAGTGATTAATGTTAATGATTTATTGGATTAAATAATTTAGATAATCAATTATAAATGATTTAAATGTAATTACTTAATGAAAATAATCTAATCAGAATTGGATAATAAATTCATAAGTAATTAAATTAATTGGAGATAAATTGAATTACATAGGATTAAACGATAAATAAATCCTGTTTATAAATGATTATTGGATGCCTGAATTACTTATGAATGATCGTATTTTATGAGATGCCTTGAATTAATTGTCCTCTCTGATTTGTAATATCATGTTCTGTGAATTGAGCTATGTGAAATTTACTCATTTACTTATGTACATTTGTGTATTATCTGTGAATCTGTGAATGGAAGATAAGCGTTATAATTTATATCGCTTATCGAATATATTGTCGTATTTGATCTGTGATGATTGAATGGTTGTGCACTATTGTGTTAAACCCCTTGACCACACTTATACACACACAATTATGGATTTCACGAGGAAATCGATTAAGTCACAGGTTTTAAAATGGTTTTTAAATGATTTTTAAAGTTGAATATTTAAATTCAAATGTTTTGGAAATGGAATCGGAATAAATGTGAAAAGCTTTTGGAATGAAATTTCAAGTTAAAATTTATTTTAATTTACTTGATTAAGTTTTGAAATTTAAATAATTCAATTTAAATTTGAATTCGATATTTGGAATTGAATTCAATGATTGGAAATTATGGTTAAAGATATTATAAACAGGTTTGTATGAATTTAAACCATTTTAAAAGATATGGTTTTGGGAATTTGAATTTAACCCAAGGGTTTCAACTCGTATAAATGAATCAGATTTCCAAAATGAAAATTGTTGTTTTCAAATGATAAACACTCTTAAATAAGAATTGAGATTCCAGTTAATTAGGGGAATTTCAAGATTGAATGGAGAAATGATTTTCCTAAGTTATGAATGAATTCTTTTTGAAAGCTATGAATTAAATCTGTTTATTTTTAACAGATTTAAATTGATGATTTGTTTAAATCAAATTGAAATGAAATTGTTTTGAAGGCTATAAGTTAAATCTTTGATTTAGAGATTTAACGAGTTAATCGAATTGAAATGAAAATTGATTTGGAAAATCTGTGATTGAATCTTTTGTTTAAAAGATTAAAATGTGAAAATTGTTTAAACCGTTAAAGGTTGTGAAAAAGAATCTTTTTGTTTAAAAGATTTAAAATGGTAATTTGTTAAGCCATTTGAAGAAAAGTTTTGGGTAATAAGTTGTGACTTAATTGAAATCCCATATCCATATGTTTTGAAAATATTTTCGCTCACTATTCGGTTTAGCCGGGAAAGGACCTTTGTGTCGTATAACCCATTCCGAATATGTGATTTGACGCTATGGATAGCATTTGAAGATCGGTGTTGAAGACCCGGTATTTGCAAGAACGATAGTATGACCTATCGATTGTCTCTGCACTGAGTTGCAACGGTATAGAGACTCCCAAAGTGATGGGAAATTCGATCGGGATTGTGAATATCCGGATTGCAAGGACTTCTTTGTAAGTGCCTTCGGTTCTGTTCGAGCCCGGAACAGACTTGTATGGATAGTATGTCTGACATTACAAATTGAGATATAAAGCCGATTTCTTTCAAATATATTTCTGTTGGTGGCGGAGAATTTATTCTCTTAGCTTAACACCCTTCTCTGAGACGTACGAGCTCAGAGGTTATGTAGTTGAAGGTTATCAGCAATATATTCCCAATTTGGTAATGTGACATGCTGAGTGTTGCTGTGAAATGATCATTGTGTTGATTATTTGTGATAGGATCATTTATTTGATCGTCTATCCTGGTGATCATTTCTATGATCATTTGTTGACCCAAAGCATGGCTTTTGTATAAAGTATGTTTTTGTGGACGAGACTTCGTCGAGCCTCACACCCCGGAAATGGTCAAAACAGGAAAGATGCGGCAAGGTTATGAGGGGTAGCTCCCTTTAGGGTATGTGCATTTCCTTCTGGATAGAGGTGGTATCATGGTATGGAGCCCAGATATTTAACCTATGTGGTTACTGCGAATTTATTACTTTGTGGTTGTTGGTTATCGGGATCCTGTGAGAAAGGTCGTTTACGATCGGGGAATGGCGTGCTCGTGTCAGTAGTTACCCAGTTAGGGGTAACCCGGCCTTGTGTTGGCAGAGTTCCGGTTTGGTTCTCGGGGATGTCCATCCAGAGGCATTCTCATGTGGCAATGGGAAGTTCCTTGGCCTGACCATTTGTTGGAAATCCAAAGAAACAATACGATCTTGTACGGATTTAGTTGTAGAACCTATCATTCACTTATGGTGGCGCCCCACTGTTTGGATGGTAGCTATAGTAGGCATACGATAATGGTCGTATGTTGGCTAAGATTTATATTCTACTTTCGAAATGAATTTTTCCTACACTATGCACTAATAATAATATCAAATGTTTCTTTTTAATGCGTATCAAGCATCTTTGACTATCATAAGGAGAAATCTCCTCCGATTCTGCGTTTGCATTGTGTGTGTGTGCGGGAGGCCTTATGGTAGTCTCATTTTTCAAAAGCATTGCGCATTGACTTTAAAATTCTTTCTTTGATTGTTTTTATAAGATAAACTATTTTTCTTGCTCACACCAGTCCCACGACTGATCCGGAGTTTATTGTTTCTTTCCTAAACTCTGGGTGCTCAAAATTTTTCTACACGAGCAGTCTAGAGTTGGGTTTTTCAAATAGTCAGATGTAGTAGATTATCTGGAGTTAGTTCAGTCTTTGGATCGCACCAGTCTTGCTGAGCTTGGTGCATCGTTATAGGGGGTTCGAGCTATTGCTGGATTGATTTTTTGGAGATAGAGTTGCAGTTCTCGGAGTTCTCTTTTGAAGACTATCTTAGAGTTATATTGTTCTGCTGCTAGATGTCATCTATTTTCTTTTCCGCTGCTATTTTATTGTATCATACCTCTGATGTATATTGATATCTATTGGACCATCTGTTGTATCAGATATTGTATCAAAGCTTTATATCAATGTATTATTCTTTTATTCCGCTGTGTTGTTTACTTAATGTTGTTATAAGCTCCGGCGAATCGGATTTGAACGGTCGAATCTATGGCATTCGAATACGATTTGAAGTATGGATGTCGATTTTCGAGCGGGCAAAATCCGCGTCGTTACATTTGGTATCAGAGCTAAGGGTTGAACTTTAGCTCAGGAGTGTAACACATTAAGTAACTCATTAGAGATAGGGTGAAGTAAATCCTAGAATGAGTAATCCTTAAGATATCCATTTGAATGCCTCAGTAAATTCTCTTACTATCCACTGATAGTAAGTATGAGTGCAAGAAGAGAACGAGATAGGGGACAGGGAAATACGACTATAAATAGTCAATACCCTGTAACAGTTGAATAACTTTCTTATCAATTTCTTTAATTCGTTTCTAAATTCTTTTGATTGCTTCGTACCAGCTACAAGAAGAAGTTTCGGTGTGATGGTGGCCTTACGAATCGTTGCAGAAAATTATTACTTCGTACTTCATCGATTTCTTATCGGCTTTTCGATTTAAACTCTAATAAATGAATTAGAAATTGGAAATTTTAAATAAATTGGAAATTTTAATTGAATTAAATTGATTAATAGAATATAAAGAATGATTAGAATTGTATCGATAAAATGATTTTGTTTAAAACCAAAATTTGAAATTTTATTATAATTTCTTGTATCTATTGTTGATATTCTGATTTGGTGAGCCAAATGCAGAATTGATATCCAGCTTGATTTGAAAAAATATTTCTCTATCTAGCTATCTCTGTATTATTTTCGTGCCTGCGAATTTCGAGGACGAAATTCTTTTAAGGGGGGAAGTTTGTAACGACCCTAGATTTTAATTTAATTTAAATTGATAATTAAATGAAATTTTGAATAAAAATTTATAAAATTAATTATAAATGGAAGCGAGTTTCCCCGATTCAAATAGAAAATATGCAAAGTCGTATGGATTTGAAAATTTGTATATATGAGAATATATATGTATATATTGGATTTTAAATAAATTCTTAAATAAATGATTTTGAAAAATAAATAATATACTTTAGACACAAGTATAGAAATAAATAAATAAATTGATTTAAAAATTTATAAATGAGGATAATTTGAGTTATATAAAATATAATTGTACATAGAGATATGTAAAACAATAATTTTTAAAGTAAAATTTATGATAAATATTTAAACTAACAATAGAAAGACAAAAGAAGTAATAAAACATATACCAAATAAAGTCAAATAAGAAATAGAAATAAATGTATGCATACAAACAAATAAATATATAAGCTAATATAATAATAAAATAAAGAAATGACAACTTTTGTAATATGTACATAAAGTAAAATAAATATCTATCAAACATAAAACAAAGCAAACAAATGAAAAATGTAAATACATAAGCATATAAATCAAGGCAATATAAAAAGTCATAAGACAAGAAACAAACTACATTCAAATGTGTATAGTGTAAACAAAACAAATATCTACAAACTAAGTACAAAGCATATTGACTTGCTGTAAACAAAATGAGAAACACATATACAATAGGCAAGCAAGAAAATAATAAGTAATGGCCAAAAGAAGAAAATCATTCAAAAGCAAAATGCTATCAGCCGAGTTAAAGAAGGCAAGATATAAGAATAAACAAAGATCTTCCATACCTTTAGAATCATGTCAGCCCATAACACAAGCAACTCAACCATACCTTTTGTACAGAACAAAACAATGTTCATCACTTGTACTAAATATATCAGCCTGTAGACATGTTGCCCCTATATCATCATCAGTTTGTCCATTTCAAACCAAGTAATAACTGAAGTAAATACCACTTAAAACTCAAAACAAAAAATTCAAAAGTCTTCAAGCTGGAAGCTTTAAACAAATCAAGCATGCAAGTATGTTGGCTAAGATTCTTCTTTGCTTCTCTGTTCAAAATCATCAAAAATGTGGTTCTCTGCTTCCAAACTCAGGTGAGCAGACATTAAACCTTTTGAAAATTGATTTTTCTTTATTCGCTTAAGTCTATGATGATGGATGAAGATGATGGTTTGAAATGTTCTGCTTTGTTTGGGTATGCAAATTTCTTTATCACTGAATGCATGCATCTGCATACTTCTGGTTTACAGGTTCAGGTTTTCTTCAAAATAATTTTTATTCCCCCAAATCTTTTATATCAGTGAGCAAACTTTCCTCAAATTTGTTTATGTTTGATTGTGTGTGGTAAAATCTGAAGTTGTGATGTGAAGTATGTTTTAAATATCCTTGCATGTCTGAAAATGGATATATATAGGTGTCTGTACAAACATAAACTATGTTATATCAACAGAGTGAAGAGCCACATATTAAAAAAAAAAAAATCTTATCTTTCTCTCTAATCAAAATTTAGCTTCACTTTCTAAACAGAAATTATTTATAACATCTTGACTTCACTGTTAAAAATAATTTCAGAAAGAAAAAAAAAATGTGAAAACTGTGAAAATAATTATTTATAGTAAAATTATCATTAACCAGAAAATTCAAGAATTTTAATTCTATAATCTGATCATACAATTGTGTTCGTATTACAAAATAGTGATTTTAGGTGAAGGAATTATGATTTTTAAGTTTATAAATGATGAGGAATCGGGAGTTGAACAGAATGGGCATTTTCGCAAAAATCCGATGATCAACGATGATTCGAAGGTCGTGATTCTTGGAGAAGGTAGTTCGAGCATCGGTGATGATCAGAAAAATAACCAGAAAAATTCTAATTTGTCATGGTGGCCATGCGAAATAAATGTAGGGTTTAATAACCCAGTTGAGGCAATGAAGTTTGGGGAAGTGTTCGTCAACGTTGGGCACGAGACGACGATCGCACCTAGGGGAAAATGTTCATAGGTCGTAGGGGAAACTTGGGTCGAAGTGGCGTGGTCAACGATGGACGTGATTATCGTCACGGTGAACTTTTGCTGAGCCGTGGAGTTCCAGTTTTTGATCAAATACCTCGTTTTCTTTTTGTCGTCGAGTTCATCGATTCTTGGTGTCGTGCTAGTCGAAGGGGTTGCTGCTGATTTGTTGGCGGCGGTGGAGTTGATGGAAGCTCTGGAAATCTCTGGTGCACGTGCACGTGCACGTTTGGGCTGTTGGGTTTTGGCTGTGGGCTGCGTCATTGGGGAAGAAGATGCTGAACTCGAAGTGGAGCTCGGGATTTTCGTGAGTTGGCTCGAAACTCTGGTGTGGTGCGTGAGTGAGCTAATGTTTCAGCAGTTCGTTACTTTAAAGAAAAAAAAGTAGAAATGGGTACGGGGAGACTCGGGGAGAGATGGGGAGTTCACGGGGTTGAACTCGAAGTTTTTTTAGGGTTGCTCGGGTAATTTTCACCAAACTGCAGAATTTTATTTATTTTTTTAAAAGAAAAGAAAGAAAGTTAATGTTTAACGATGTTTTTAACTCTTAATAAATTATTTTAATTAACTAATGACTATAGTTAAGCATAAATAAAATTAACAATTAAGGTTGCAGTTAGTAATATAATTAATTTTCAAAATTTAAATAGGAATTTAAAAAGGAAATTTGAAAACAATGTTTCTAGCATGTTGTAAAGAACATGTTAAATCAAGAATAAGTTTTAACTTAAGTAAATGAAGATTTAATGATTTCTAATCCATTAATTATAGAGCCAATTAGAATGAATAATTTAGAATTTGTGTTAAATTTTGTTAAATAATTTTGGGAAGCTTTAAAAATTTAGAAGTGTAATGTTTTAAAATACACTCGAATGTTAATAAAGCCACTGATAAAGTAAACGAATTACCTTAGAAATAATTAAGATAATAAAAGAATTAAATTTATACGAGAATTAAAGAATGATTTATGAAGATGATTAATAATGAATTAATCTAAGATAATTTCTTAAGAAAGTGATTAAGAAATATTATTAGTTAATAAGAATAATTAACTAAGGATTATTAAGTAATTGATTTAAAGTGATTAATGTTAATGATTTATTGGATTAAATAATTTAGATAATCAATTATAAATGATTTAAATGTAATTACTTAATGAAAATAATCTAATCAGAATTGGATAATAAATTCATAAGTAATTAAATTAATTGGAGATAAATTGAATTACATAGGATTAAACGATAAATAAATCCTGTTTATAAATGATTATTGGATGCCTGAATTACTTATGAATGATCATATTTTATGAGATGCCTTGAATTGATTGTCCTCTCTGATTTGTAATATCATGTTCTGTGAATTGAGCTATGTGAAATTTACTCATTTACTTATGTACATTTGTGTATTATCTGTGAATCTGTGAATGGAAGATAAGCGTTATAATTTATATCGCTTATCGAATATATTGTCGTATTTGATCTGTGATGATTGAATGGTTGTGCACTATTGTGTTAAACCCCTTGACCACACTTATACACACACAATTATGGATTTCACGAGGAAATCGATTAAGTCACAGGTTTTAAAATGGTTTTTAAATGATTTTTAAAGTTGAATATTTAAATTCAAATGTTTTGGAAATGGAATCGGAATAAATGTGAAAAGCTTTTGGAATGAAATTTCAAGTTAAAATTTATTTTAATTTACTTGATTAAGTTTTGAAATTTAAATAATTCAATTTAAATTTGAATTCGATATTTGGAATTGAATTCAATGATTGGAAATTATGGTTAAAGATATTATAAACAGGTTTGTATGAATTTAAACCATTTTAAAAGATATGGTTTTGGGAATTTGAATTTAACCCAAGGGTTTCAACTCGTATAAATGAATCAGATTTCCAAAATGAAAACGGTTGTTTTCAAATGATAAACACTCTTAAATAAGAATTGAGATTCCAGTTAATTAGGGGAATTTCAAGATTGAATGGAGAAATGATTTTCCTAAGTTATGAATGAATTCTTTTTGAAAGCTATGAATTAAATCTGTTTATTTTTAACAGATTTAAATTGATGATTTGTTTAAATCAAATTGAAATGAAATTGTTTTGAAGGCTATAAGTTAAATCTTTGATTTAGAGATTTAACGAGTTAATCGAATTGAAATGAAAATTGATTTGGAAAATCTGTGAATGAATCTTTTGTTTAAAAGATTAAAATGTGAAAATTGTTTAAACCGTTAAAGGTTGTGAAAAAGAATCTTTTTGTTTAAAAGATTTAAAATGGTAATTTGTTAAGCCATTTGAAGAAAAGTTTTGGGTAATAAGTTGTGACTTAATTGAAATCCCATATCCATATGTTTTGAAAATATTTTCGCTCACTATTCGGTTTAGCCGGGAAAGGACCTTTGTGTCGTATAACCCATTCCGAATATGTGGTTTGACGCTATGGATAGCATTTGAAGATCGGTGTTGAAGACCCGGTATTTGCAAGAACGATAGTATGACCTATCGATTGTCTCTGCACTGAGTTGCAACGGTATAGAGACTCCCTAAGTGATGGGAAATTCGATCGGGATTGTGAATATCCGGATTGCAAGGACTTCTTTGTAAGTGCCTTCGGTTCTGTTTTAGCCCGGAACAGACTTGTATGGATAGTATGTCTGACATTACAAATTGAGATATAAAGCCGATTTCTTTCAAATATATTTCTGTTGGTGGCGGAGAATTTATTCTCTTAGCTTAACACCCTTCTCTGAGACGTACGAGCTCAGAGGTTATGTAGTTGAAGGTTATCAGCGATATATTCCCAATTTGGTAATGTGACATGCTGAGTGTTGCTGTGAAATGATCATTGTGTTGATTATTTGTGATAGGATCATTTATTTGATCGTCTATCCTGGTGATCATTTCTATGATCATTTGTTGACCCAAAGCATGGCTTTTGTATAAAGTATGTTTTTGTGGACGAGACTTCGTCGAGCCTCACACCCCGGAAATGGTCAAAACAGGAAAGATGCGGCAAGGTTATGAGGGGTAGCTCCCTTTAGGGTATGTGCATTTCCTTCTGGATAGAGGTGGTATCATGGTATGGAGCCCAGATATTTAACCTATGTGGTTACTGCGAATTTATTACTTTGTGGTTGTTGGTTATCGGGATCCCGTGAGAAAGTTCGTTTACGATCGGGGAATGGCGTGCTCGTGTCAGTAGTTACCCAGTTAGGGGTAACCCGGCCTTGTGTTGACAGAGTTCCGGTTTGGTTCTCGGGGATGTCCATCCAGAGGCATTCTCATGTGGCAATGGGAAGTTCCTTGGCCTGACCATTTGTTGGAAATCCAAAGAAACAATACGATCTTGTACGGATTTAGTTGTAGAACCTATCATTCACTTATGGTGGCGCCCCACTGTTTGGATGGTAGCTATAGTAGGCATACGATAATGGTCGTATGTTGGCTAAGATTTATATTCTACTTTCGAAATGAATTTTTCCTACACTATGCACTAATAATAATATCAAATGTTTCTTTTTAATGCGTATCAAGCATCTTTGACTATCATAAGGAGAAATCTCCTCCGATTCTGCGTTTGCATTGTGTGTGTGTGCGGGAGGCCTTATGGTAGTCTCATTTTTCAAAAGCATTGCGCATTGACTTTAAAATTCTTTCTTTGATTATTTTTATAAGATAAACTGTTTTTCTTGCTCACACCAGTGCCACGACTGATCCGGAGTTTATTGTTTCTTTCCTAAAATCTGGGTGCTCAAAATTTTTCTACACGAGCAGTCTAGAGTTGGGTTTTTCAGATAGTCAGATGTAGTAGATTATCTGGAGTTAGTTCAGTCTTTGGATCGCACCAGTCTTGCTGAGCTTGGTGCATTGTTATAGGGGGTTCGAGCTATTGCTGGATTGATTTTTTTGAGATAGAGTTGCAGTTCTCGGAGTTCTCTTTTGAAGACTATCTTAGAGTTATATTGTTCTGCTGCTAGATGTCATCTATTTTCTTTTCCGCTGCTATTTTATTGTATCATACCTCTGATGTATATTGATATCTATTGGACCATCTGTTGTATCAGATATTGTATCAAAGCTGTATATCAATGTATTATTCTTTTATTCCGCTGTGTTGTTTACTTAATGTTGTTATAAGCTCCGGCGAATCGGATTTGAACGGTCGAATCTATGGCATTCGAATACGATTTGAAGTATGGATGTCGATTTTCGAGCGGGCAAAATCCGCGTCATTACAGTCATAACACTAATGATTGTAGGCATTTGAAGGACGAGGTGGAAGGGCATATCAGGAACGGTATGCTCCTTAAGTATGTGAGGAGGCGAACTCCAACCGGGGAGCCAGAGCGACCACCATCTACATCGGCTAGAGGTGACCCTGGATTGGGGCACCGTTTGATTATCCATTGATTGCTTGATTAAAATAACGATGAACAAGTTGTAAACCTCTCGCTAACACGGTTAAATCATTTACACATGTGTGCGATCGCGCACGATCCATAGGCATGCTCTGAATGACTACCAGCCGCGTTATAGTAAGAGTTTACGCTTTGACATCTTCATTATGCTCTTTGCTTTGATTTTGATTTGAACATTTAAATTCTTCCTGTTTGGACATGTCTGCTGTAAGGATCATATGATTATTGCTTTAACATTTACAATTCTATGGAAAAATTACTTGTATGCCCGTGGATCGCGAACGGTCCACGAGCACCTCTTGCATGGCAGCGAACTGCCGAAGTCTTTGATTCAGAGACTCCCCCAAACAATAACTCCAACACTGATAATATTAAGTCCCCCCCGGGCACACACAACTCGCCTCGAACGGCACCCGACTACGAACAGTCACAACTCGCCTCGAACGGCACCCGACTTCGAACAGTCACAACTCGCCTCGAACGGCACCCGACTTCGAACAGTCACAACTCGCCTCGAATGGCACCCGACTACGAACAGTCACAACTCGCCTCGAATGGCACCCGACTTCGAACAGTCACAATTCGCCTCGAATGGCATCCGACTTCGAACAGTCACAAACTTGCCTCGAACGCCACAACTCATCTCGCCGCAAATGGCTCGATCGCGAAAGGTCGCCATTTGAGGTCCACCCCCTGACCGCCAACAGTCGCACCTTACCACGAATGGCTCGATCTCGAATGATCGTCATCCGAAGTAAGGTGCTTGACCGCGAACGGTCCCATTTCATCTTTTGCCGCGAACGGTCACATTTCATCCCAAGTGGCTTGGTCGCGAACGGTCGCCATTTGAGGTCCACCCTCTGACCGGGCTCGGTCGCACTTTACCTCGAATGGCTCGATCCCAAACGGTCGTCATCTGAAGTAAAGCGCTTGACCGTGAACGATCACATTCCACCGCAAATGACTCGATCTCGAACGATCGTCGCATGGATTTAGACGCTTGACCGCGAACGGTCGCACTTCACCTCAAATGACTCGATCGCGAACGGTCGCCATTTGAAGTTAGGCGCTCGTCCATGAACGGCCGCGCTTCATCCCAAATAGCTCGATCTCGAACGGTCGTCATTTGGGGCCATATAAATTATCAAGCTCTTTATAGGTTGTCAACAGGATATGAACATCTTGCTCATAGCATTACAAAACACGCCTTCCTACCACAAGGACATCGACATGATATGAACATCCAGCTCATGGCATTACAAAACACGCCTTCCTACCGCAAGGCATGTTTTGGGGGGCAAAGTGTTATCCCATTTTTGGTCAAAACTGGAATATCAATGTTGTGTGCGTTTCAACCACGACCAAACCAAGAAGAAGCAGCCAGCAAGCGTATATAAGTCTGGGATTTCACTCATGATTCAAGTATAAAAATCCATCCGGCATTAAAGGTTCAAAGAATCATTCGGTAGTACATTACATATCTCATACGGCATATCTCATTCGGCACTCCCAAATGCAGAGGTTCATTCGGCATTCCCCTCTCCTCCACCTACCGGTCCAACTCCTGCCGAACCAAGCCTCACCTTCAACAACCACCGGACCGGCCCACACCGAACCAACACACACCGAACCACCATACTCCTACCACCGGACCAACGTCCCACCGGACCAACTCCACTTCCATGAACTACCGAACCAAGCCCTTGCCGAACCAAAGTTGCCAGTCCAGATTGCATCAGCCCAGGTCCACCAGCAGCTATATACATCCAGGACCTCTACCCCCAGCCTCACTCTATAAATAGAGGGGTAGAGGTACAACAATGTCGGACAAGTTTGAAAGCTCAAGCACGGAAGGAACTTTCAAACAACTTTAATACTCTTGTAATCAAAGCTTTGTACTTGTAATCTGAAGAGAAAAAGGAGAATAACATATAAAGTGGACGTAGGCACGTTCTGGCCGAACCACTATAAATCTGTGTGTCTTTTACAGTTTAGTCCCTGTTTTTTTACATATTTGCATAAATCACCCAAATCGCTAAGAACAACATATAATCAACTAAATCATACGACTTGGAGGTGTTTGCCCATTTTTTGCGCAAACATTTTGTAAATTATTATTATTTGATATTATATTTTGATCCGCTGCGAATGTGAGAATCTGTGTGGTGTTTTCTGTTTCTTCTTCTTTCTTTTTTCTTCTTTTTCTAACTATATGGAATTTTCGGGATCGAAAATCCCGAGTCGTTACAAATTCCAGTAATGAAAGAGTGGAAATTGTTGCACTTGGTTATAAAATGGAAAATAGGTAAATAAAAATAAGTATTGAATTAACCAATGAATTAATATATTGATTAATAGTAATTGGATGTAAATTAAGTTAATAATGTTAATACAAGTGGATAAATAACTAAATTAGTGCAATCCCAATTTATTGAAAACAAATGCAATAAAATGAAATCAAATATTACGTTAGTGTGAATTAAGGTAATATTTAGTAATAGTGTATTGTTAATGGTTTATGAATGAAGCAATAATAAAAATTAAAGGTAGTGATGGTAATATAAGTTGACTATAAACAAGCTGAATGAAATTCCAACAAAGAAAGTAATCCAAATGTTATATTTGGCAAAATTTCAATATAAGTGGAAAATATAGTTAATGCACAATGAAGAAGGAAAGTTGAGTATATTGAAGTAATGTAATGTAAAACCAACATTTACTATGTTATTTGAAATTAGTTGACGGATATAAAGATTGAAATCAAATAAAACAATTTATTGGAATTTAAATTTTAAAATTTGGATTAATTAAAATTAAATGAAATTTAATATTTGAATATTACGTAAATGTGAATTAAGATGAAATTGGGATGAGTGTAATAGACATAAACCCATGTTGACATCACCTTTAAGATGGTAAGTTAATAATTGATTCATAATAGGATTAAAAATCAAATAAATGGATTTATGGGAATTGCAATTGATAATTAATGAATTTATTAAATTGAAAGTTAAACACTGTAGTTGTGAATTGATTAACTTTGAAGTGATACGGAAATTGGTTATAAAGGATTTTAAATTACTAAGGTAATCCAAGATGATAATGTTTATGAATTATGGAATTTGAATTTTATGGTGATTTAATTTATTTAATATTAATATATTTAATTAACTGGAAAATAGCCATTTTGGCCGCTGACTCGAATTTCGACGAAACTAGTTTCATCGGATCCGTAACGGTGAATTATTGTAGGATTTCAAGTTTCGTAGCGATCGGACTTCTCGTTTGATCGTACGAATGCGAAACGCCTAGAAATCAATTTAATGGAAATCAATTTGAAATAACTTGATTTTGGCATAACTTCTTCATATTGTGGAATTTGGACCTGAAACCTATTCCATTGATTTTTAAACAATTTAAAACATATATTTTGATGTATGGGTTGACCCAATTTCGTTCCGGAGTCGAAATGGGCTTTACGGGCCATCATCATTCAATCAAATCTGGTCCACCTATTCTATTTTTCAGCCCTGCCTATATGTACCTCGTTATAAACCCTTGCCTATTTCTTAGTCCTCATTTCCGTAAGTACAATTCTATTTGCTTCTTCTCTTTCAATGGAAGACAGAACCCGAAAATCCAATTGCAATCTCAAAATAAATTTCAACTTCAAAATTTCAAACACCACAAACTATATCGAATTATATATGGATTTGAAGCTCTCGACGAGCGCAAGTCAAATATATGATTCGTTTTTCAATTTGAGTTTCGATGTGGCCGGAAATCAATGAAACATTCACGACCATTCATTGCGCGTCGATGAACATTGTCGGATCGTCGAATCATTTATGTGTTTGATCGTCGAATCATTCTGAGGGGTTCGCTTGGAATTTCAGTGGTTTGATCGTCGTGAAAAATTGCTTTAGGGTTCATGAAAATCGATGGCGGTTGGGGGTGTTTGGGCTCGTTTGTTGACGCGTGGGGCTGCAGGTCGTAGGGGAGAGGTCGCTGGGCCTCTGGCGATGGTTGCGGTTAGTCGACGTGCATGCGTGGTCGCGCGATTTGATATGGCGGCGCTAGGGTTCTGCAGTTGTATTTTCGGTTCGAACATATTGTTGAGGGAGATGATTGAAATGACCCTCACAATTTCCACCTTAATTTCTCAAGGATTTTTTTTACATACACATACACATTTAATTTTTATGCCATATATATATATATATATATATATATTCATTCTCATCTATAAGTTTAATTTAAACTTCCTTTGAAACTCTCGGAGTCATTTTCTTTTCAAACAATTCACCCAAAATTCAAAATTTTCTACCAATATAAATATATCGGTTTATTCCTAAAAGATATACACATACATATGAGGATGTATATGTTCCTCTTGTTTAAAGTCAGAGTATGTTTTTAATTCCATTTGTTAAACAAGAGCATGCTGTTTGATTTTGGATATAAATGAATCTGTCCACAGTTAAAATACCCTATTCTTTTGAACATTTGTAATATATTAGTAAATCCTGTGCATATTTAATTTTAATTCATATGGATTTGGTCATTCTAATCTATAAATTTGCTGTCAATTTATCTTAGCAGATAAATCTCAAAGTATTTGGGATTCTTATTTTTTTTTTCAAGTAGTTCAAATATATTAATATTTGACTAAGACCAGAAAATGATATATTCACTTATCATTTCTTTTTCACTTATGTATTTTCTAGAAACCTTCTTATTTTGGTTCAATCTATACGGCTTGTTCATTTTAATCTTAGCCTATATTGACACATTGTGAGTTGTGTATTCGCATAAGATTTGCTGTGACAAGAATTTGAACTTTAAAAATGTTTAAAAGAATAATGTGTGTCTTCAGGTTTGATAGTGCAAACCTGTCCAGATTGCATATCTATTATGGCTTTTAAAAGTTGGTTGTGTTGAAACAATTGCTAAATAAACTAAAGCTTTTGAAATGCATTTTACATTCAGAATACCATCAAATATAATCAACCAAAACTTCACTCATTTGAAGCCGGTTAACCCTTGTATCTTGTCTCTAGCAGACACTTGTTCAAGTAATTTGCATTATATCCGAAGCCTTGCAAAAATTTTACTTTACTCAAAACAATTCAAAAAGTGGAATTAAACTTATTTACAAAGAATTACAGTAGAAAGAATTTAAATCCTTATAAGTTTACCTCTAGTTAAATCCAGATTTTTATTCTAAAAACACGGTGATATTGCTATGTCTCAAGAATTGACCAATACATAATACAAGTATACAAAACAATTGCTCACATACATATATGTGTATTTCTTTTCCAGGCTTTCATATCTAATACTTAATCATATTTTTCTTGTTTTCAACCCAGATATTTCTTTTAGTTTGAAAACCTGAATGCATAGCAATATTCAACAGATAAACAACCAGTTCAATCAATCATAGCAAATTCATTACATAACTTTAAGTTCAAACCCAACTATCCTTGGAATACATACAGATAAAATCTTTCTAGGGTCTTATTAAAATTAGCAAGCATGCACATCCATTTTCTCATTAGCCAATACCCCTTTCCATCTTATTTAAGCTTGATATTCCCTGCAAGAACATTAGTGGCTGCCCCATTTTAAAATGAGACACCGCCATATGCCATGAGCAAATAAGGGTCAGATCTATGATCTGGTGTGAGCAACATCAATATAATCATGATATTAAACAACTGAGAATATAAGTGTAGTGATTTGTTATTGAACAAATTTATGCAATCACTTATTTTATCATTGTGTAAATAAAATGACTCAGGTATGATAACTTCATCTATCATTCCCATACATGCATACATAATCTTGCAATCATAAATATAAATCTGCAACATGTGCATTCACTGGAACAATCATGGTTCCACACCAACCCACCTAAGAAATATTCATATTCCTATCTCTTCATGCACATGTTGTATAATTCAATTTAAATTCCTGCCTCATCTGCTATCAAGGAATCACATGGACATATTGTAATGAACTAATTCACATCATTACACAAAGATCTCAGGGCTAAAACAAGCCATATGTCAACTTGCATACATCAAATATAATAAGCATTCCAGCAGCCTTCTTGGCCTTTCCTTCCCTAGTTTATTTACTAGTGCATTGATTTAAATCCTATTACCAATTAGCTAAATGAACTTGTCACTGCAAACATGGAAACACCCATAACTTTTTTTTAGCATAATTTTCTTAGAAATTAAGTAGGAAGTTATTTCCAAAAATGTGGACATTTTGTCTTGATCTCAGTAAAATATAAGAATATTGTCAACTGTAAAAGAGGCATGGCATGGCATGTCATATTATATTGATCTGCAAGCCTCTATGATTGAATCAGATTCATGATCTGGCTCAATCATAATTTTAGCTTGTGAGTTTTTTTTTATTTGATTAAGGGCTCAGCACCTAGAAAATTTATATTGCACCCTTAATTTCTTTTTCTTTTTTCCAATCCTCAGCACTTACACAAAGTATAATGCAGCTCATAACATTTTCCTTGATAAGATTTCCCATGCCATAAAACTATAACAGTTGAGAATATCCTCTCCATACATTTAAAATTCTGGGCCTTAACATTTCTGAGCGAAATGAAACAATAAGTTGCACATCCAAAGGCAAACATCTCAACAAGTCAAAGGTCACCCAAAACAACCATAATAAAATCATATCAGATCCAAAAAGAAACATCCAAAGAGCATTGATAAAATCATATACATCAAAACCAGCAATATGTATATGGCAATATAAAAAATGGCTGCCTCATCTCAGGTCTTAATGCCATGAATCTAGTGAGGTTACTCGCTTAAGTTCTTCCTTCTCTTGATCCAGAAAATCCTTATGTATGTGTGTTTCTCTTTCCTTTTTAAATATCTTCTTTCTTATTTTTTTATTTTTTTTGGGTAACTCGGGATAAAATGGTTTCCTGGCCAAAGCTGATTATTTATATGCTTTTTCCACTAGGGTTTTGGCAAGACATAATTCCATTTCTGACTTGACCATCTTCATGCATTTTGTATTTATATTTTAACATTTTCCCCCTTAATACCCCAGCCACCTTAGTCCATTATGGTTAGTACCTTCTCTCTTTTTTTCTTCATTTACTTTTCCAGAAAATGGCTATCTTTGATTACTTACCCAAGTCATGCTAGATTTGTGAATCAGTTTTTATTTATGCTTTTATCCTTTTCTGGAAATCTCCTTTTTCTATTTTTACCTACACAAGCATACTAACTTGTATTTACATTTTATGTCATTTTGATGTCTCCCTATTTTTTTTTGCTTTAACACTTTCTGCTCATGGAAAATATACATGTACATAGGTGCATATATTTTATTTCTTGCTTTACAGAAAATGTATGTAGGCATATCTTCTATATTTAACCTGGCTAGGCCTAAGTTAAATTCTAATGTTTTAAATAAGAATTTTACTTTCTTGTTTCAAATAAATATTTTCTGTCTCTTTATTTTTTTTAAAAATAATACATGTAGTCCGAGGACAGAATAATTCACATTTCAAAATTATATTTGAAATCTTTTCTTTTCCCTATATATATTATTTTTCACAAATTCTTGGATTTTCCCCTGTGCCATTTCCAGTGTGCATGTGCACACATATCCTTAATCTAACTAATCCCAAGAATTTCACCATATTTGAATCTAAATATTTCAAAATTAAATCATTTAACAAAATGGTTTTTTTTTCACAAAATTTTGGGGTATTACATTCACCCTTCCTTTTAGGAATTGTGTCCTCACAATTTTATAATACTTATAACAAGCATCATCTGATTTTCTGATAATCTATCAAACATATGCATAAGCAAGCAAATTCAACCACTACAACCATACATATCAAAAATTTTAGAAATTAAAAATTACCTTTAATTTGCAAAAATCTTAGGATAATCCCTCCTTATCTTATCTTCTAATTCCCATGTACAATCATTAGGATCAAGACTCCATTGGACCTTCAACAGTTTTAAATTTTTATTTCTCAATTTCTTTTCTTCTTTAGTTAATATCCCCACTAGTTCTTTCTCATAAACCAAATTGGGATTTATCTTAATTTGAGTAGGCTTGACCAGAGTTTCCTCCTTATCATGTACCCATCTTGTAAGTTGTGACACATGAAAAACATTGTGCATTGCTTTCATATCCTCCGGCAGTTCCAATTTGTGTGCTAATGAACCTATTCTTTCCAAAATCTTATAGGGTCCAACATACCTTGGTGTGAGTTTTCCTTGCCTGCCAAATCTCAAGACCTTTTTCATAGGTGAAACTTTGATAAAAACAAAGTCACCCACTTCATATTCCACTTGCTTTCTCCTCTTGTCTGCAAACTTCTTTTGCCTGTCTTGAGCTGCTGCAGTTCTTTTCTTTACCAATTTAATTTTCTCTGTAGTTTCTTGTATGTACTCAGGTCCTAAAATAGTTCTTTCTCCTGTTTCTACCCAACACACAGGTGATAAACATGTTTTACCATATAAGTCTTCAAATGGTGCCATCCCTATGGTGCTTTGATAACTGTTATTGTATGTGAACTCAGCTAAATGGAGATGGTCTTCCCAGTTGCCTCCAAAGTCCATTACACATGCTCTCAACAAGTCCTCTAAAATTTTATTCACCACCTCAGTTTGTCCATCTGATTGGGGATGGTAGGAAGTGCTCAAACATAATTCACTTCCTATGGCTTCTTGAAAACTCTTCCAAAATCTTGAGGTGAAGATGGTATCCCTATCACTCATAATAGTTTTGAGAATTCCAAGTAATCTTACCACCTCTTTCATGAATACTTGAGCCAATTTTGGGGCATTTCTTTCTGATTTTACTGGGTTGAAATGTGCTACTTTAGTTAGCCTATCCACTATTACCCATATACTAGTGTTTCCTCTCTTAGATCTAGGCAGACCATCTATGAAATCCATAGATATATCCTCCCACTTCCACTGTGGTATGCTAAGAGGATGCAACATTCCTGATGGCCTTTGTGTCTCTGCCTTGACTTGTTGGCAAGTCGTACATTTTGCAACATGTTTGGCCACATCAAACTTCATTCCCTTCCACCAAAGATTTCTCTTCAAATTTTAATACATCTTTGTACTGCCTGGGTGTATGGAGTACTTACTCCTATGGTATTCATTCAATATTTTCTCCTTCAACTCTAGGTTTTCTGGGACACATATTTTGTTCTTGTTCCTTAAATAACCATTTTTATCAATTTGATAATTTAGTACTTCCTCTCCTTTTAATAAGAGTATTTTCTTTTCCAATAGGTTCAGGTCTTTTTCCTGCATTTTTCAACCTTCAGAAGTAAATCTGATTGCAAAGATACCATACTCAATTTTCCTTTACTTTCATCTTTTTCAATTGGTACCATTTGTACCTCATTGTTTGCTTTAATTTCTAAATCAGTAAGTATAGACAAATCCTTGAACTCTTCCATCATTAACATGGCTACTTTAGCATGTTGTCTACTCAAGGCATCTGCAACTTTATTTGCCTTACCTGGTGTATAGAGTATATCTAGATCATAGGCAGCTAGGAACTCCACCCATCTATGTTGCCTCATGTTCAAATCTTTTTGTGAGAATAAATATTTTAGTGCCTTATGATCAGTGTACAAAATAAATTTGGCACCTAACAGATAATGTCTCCAGAGTTTCAAGGCATACACTACTGCTGCTAGTTCAAGATCATGGGTTGCATATCTTGTTTCATGTGGCTTTAATTGCCTAGATGCATAGGCTATCACCTGGTCTTGCTGCATCAACACAGCCCCTAGCCCAGAGCCACTTGCATCAGTATACACAATTAAGTTCTCATTCCCTTCTGGCACTCTCAATACTGGTGCATTAATTAAAGCTTCTTTTATTTTGATAAAAGCTTGTTCACATTTTTTTGTCCATACAAAGGCTTGGTTCTTTCTAGTTAAATTGGTAAGGGGTGATGATATTTTTGAAAAATCTTTTATAAATCTCCTATAATATCCTGTCATCCCCATAAATGATCTAACCTCACTTACTATACCTGGTCTTTTCCATGTTTGAATAGCTACTACCTTATTGGGGTTTACTGAGATTCCTTTGGCAGAGATAACATGTCCAAGAAAATGTACTTCTTCCTTCCAAAATGCACATTTTGAAAATTTTGCCTTTAAATCATTTTTCCTTAATCTTCACAAAACCAAATGCAAATGATTTTTATGCTCTTCCACTGTTTTGGAATAAACCAAAATATCATCAATAAAAATCAGTACAAACTTGTCTAAATAATCTCTAAATAATCTATTCATTAAATCTACAAAATATGAAGGAGCATTTGTCAATCCAAATGGCATAAACATAAATTCATATAAGCCATATCTAGTGTTAAATGCAGTATACTTAACACTTGAGTCTTCAACCTTCATCTGATGAAATCCTAATGCTAAGTCTAATCTAGAAAATATTTTAGCTTCACTGAGTTGATCAAAAAGATCATCTATTCTAGGCAATGGGTATTTGTTCTTGATGGTTACTTTATTTAGTTCTCTGTAATCTATGCACATTCTCAAAGTACCATCATGTTTTCTTACAAACACTACTGGAGCACCCCAGCATGAATTACTTGGCCTTATAAATCCTTTGCCTTCTAGTTCTTCCAACTGATTTTTCAATTCCTTCAATTCACTTGGCCCCATTCTGGTGGGTTTCTTGATTATTGGACTTGCTCCTGCAATGAGATTAATTTGAAACTCAACTGGTCTATGGTGTGGAACACCCTTAACTTCCCCAAACACATCCAAATACTCATTGACTATGGGAGTTTCTTCAATGGTTAGTTCACTGAAATCTTTTTCTGAGTCAACTAAATGATATAATTTTATTTCCTTAGCTACTTCACATAAAACTGTGATCCTCTGGCCTATAGAATTTTCCAATGATATGGTGGATGAGTCTAAATTAATTATGGCTTTAAATTGCCTTAACAAGTCTACCCCCAATATAACACATATATTTGGGTAATTCAAAACATATAAATTGGAAATAAAAATATTTCCTCCTATGTTTAACTCCACATCCACACAATTCATGTTCAAAACACTAGAACTCCCCAGTGGACTGTGTATGAGCAGTGGGGTTTCAACCAATATGCAATTTAATTTTAGCATTTTAACTAATTCATAGGAAATCAAAGAGTGAGTTGCCCCAGTGTCATATACTACTGTTATAGGTAATGTACAAATAAATAATGTACCTTCCACTTGTCCATGATTTTCAGCTCCACTCTCCACTGTGGATTTGCCTTTGGCTTCCAAATTTGCTATTTTCCCTTGCTGTTTGTTCTCAGGACAGTTCCTCTTCATATGCCCCTCTTTCCCACATAGGTAGCATTTGAAGGCTCCTCCTTTCAACTCTGGGCACCTTGGTTTGATGTGTCCTTCCTTTCCACATTGATGGCAGACCAATTTCTTCTTAGTATCATTAGCCTTGGCATCATTGGCCTTTTTGTTGTCTGTCTCTTCCTTCTTTTTATCATAAGGGTGATATCTTCCCTTGTTATTCTTGTTGTAGCTGCTCTTAAAATTCCTATACTTCTCCCTTTCCTCATCATGTTGCTCAAGTTTCAAAGCCAAGTCTATTACTTGATCAAAAGTTTTGTCAGCATATGGTAACATGGCCCTGCTAAGTCCTGGATTCAAACCTTTAATATACCTATCATTCTTGGATGCTTCATTTGCCACCAACATTGCTCCATATTTAGACAACCCCTTAAACTTTTGAGTGTACTCAGTGACATTCAAAGTTCCTTGCCTAAGTCTAATAAATTCTTCAAGTAAAGTGGTCTTGGCTGATGCTGGTACAAATCTTTCCTCCAACATCTCCTTGAATTGATTCCATGTAATTTCATTTTCAATTCTTCCAGCTATGATCACCTCCCACCAGCTTAAAGCCACTCCTTTCAGCTGTCTTGAAGCCACTTGCCTCTTCCTTTGATCATCCAGTTGCATGTCATTAAAAATCCTTTCTATTGTTCTCAACCATGCTTCAATTTTCATCACATTCTCAGTCCCTTCAAAACTTTTGCCTCCCAAATTTGTATAAGCCTTTAATAGTTTTGAAAGTTCCTCATGTGGATTCTCAGGCCTATGCCCAATTCCATCCCTTAAAATTCTCACAAACTCTTTCATATCAAGCATCTATGATGCACTTGTCCCTGCTTGATGTAATCCCCTTCCTACCATGATTTGCTAACTAAGTTCTGGGAAAATGGTATTAGTATATTATGAGGATTTCTATAATTAATATTTTCTTATCCAATTTATTTCATCCAAAATAAACAGAAATAACACATTTCCATAGCACTCAACCATCAATGCAACCATATAATTATGCTAACATTTGCTTTGATACCGAAATGAAATGACCCTCATAATTTCCACCTTATTTTCTCAAGGATTTTTTTTTACATACACATACACATTTAATTTGTATGCCATATATATATATATATATATATATATATATATATATTCATTCTCATCTATAAGTTTAATTTAAACTTCCTTTGAAACTCTCGGAGTCATTTTCTTTTCAAACAATTAACCCAAGATTCAAAATTTTCTACCAATATAAATATATCAGTTTATTCCTAAAAGATATACACATACATATGAGGATGTATATGTTCCTCTTGTTTAAAGTCAGAGTATGTTTTTACTTCCATTTGTTAAACAAGAGCATGCTGTTTGATTTTGGATATAAATGAATCTGTCCACAGTTAAAATACCCTATTCTTTTGAACATTTGTAATATATTAGTAAATCCTGTGCATATTTAATTTTAATTCATATGGATTTGGTCATTCTAATTTATAAATTTGCTGTCAATTTATCTTAGCAGATAAATCTCAAAGTATTTGGGATTCTTAGTTTTTTTTTTCAAGTAGTTCAAATATATTAATATTTGACTAAGACCAGAAAATGATATATTCACTTATCATTTCTTTTTCACTTATGTATTTTCTAGAAGCCTTCTTATTTTGGTTCAATCTATATGGCTTTTTCATTTTAATCTTAGCCTATATTGACACATTGTGAGTTGTGTATTCACATAAGATTTGTTGTGACAAGAATTTGAACTTTAAAAATGTTTAAAAGAATAATGCGTGTCTTCAGGTTTGATAGTGCAAACCTGTCCAGATTGCATATTTGTTATGGCTTTTAAAAGTTGGTTGTGTTGAAACAATTGCTAAATAACTAAAGCTTTTGAAATGCATTTTACATTCAGAATAACATCAAATATAATCAACCAAAATTTCACTCATTTAAAGCTGGTTAACCCTTGTGTCTTGTGTCTAGCAGACACTTGTTCAAGACATTTGCATTATATCTGAAGCCTTGCAAAAAATTTACTTTACTCAAAACAATTCAGAAAGTGGACTTAAACTTATTTACAAAGAATTATAGTAGAAAGAATTTAAATCCTTATAAGTTTACCTCTAGTTAAATCCAGATTTTTATTCTAAAAACCCGGTGCTATTGCTATGTCTCAAGAATTGACCAATACATAATACAAGTATACAAAACAATTGCTCACATACATATATGTGTATTTCTTTTCCACGCTTTCATATCTAATACTTAAACATATTTTTCTTGTTTTCAACCCAGATATTTCTTCTAATTTTAAAACCTAAATGCATAGCAATATTGAACAGATAAACAACCAGTTCAATCAATCATAGCAAATTCATTACATAACTTTAAGTTCAAACTCAACTATCCTTGGAATACATACAGATAAAATCTTTCTAGGCTCTTATTAAAATTAGCAAGCATGCACATCCATTTTCTCATTAGCCAATACCCCTTTCAATCTTATTTAAGCTTGATATTCCCCGCAAGAACATTAGTGGCTGCCCCATTTTAAAATGAGACACCCCCATATGCCATGAGCAAATAAGGGTCAGATCTATGATCTGGTGTGAGCAACATCAATATAATCATGATATTAAACAACTGAGAATATAAGTGTAGTGACTTGTTAATTGAATAAATTTCTACAATCACTTATATTATCATTGTGTAAATAAAATCACTCACGTATGATAACTTCATCTATCATTCCCACACATGCGTACATAATCTTGCAATCATAAGTATAAATCTACAACATGTGCATTCACTGGAACAATCATGGTTCCACACCAACCCACCTAAGAAATATTCATATTCCTATCTCTTCATGTACAGGTTGTATAATTCAATTTAAATTCCTGCCTCATCTGCTATCAAGGAATCACAGGGACATATTGTAATGAACTAATTCACATCATTACACAAAGATCTCAGGGCTTAAACAAGCCATATGTCAACTTGCATACATCAAATATAACAAGCATTCCAGCAACCTTCTTGGCCTTTCCTTCCCTAGTTTATTTACTAGTGCATTGATTTAAATCCTATTACCAATTAGCTAAGTGAACTTGTCACTGCAAACATGGAAACACCCATAACTTTTTTTTGCCATAATTTTCTTAGAACTTAAGTAGACAGTTATTTCCAAAAATGTGGACATTATGTCTCGATCTCAGTAAAATATAAGAATATTTTCAATTGTAAAAGAGGCATGGCATGACATGTCATATTATATTGATCTGCAAGCCTCTATGATTGAATCAGATTCATGATCTGGCTCAATCATAATTTTAGCTTGTGAGTTCTTTTTTTTAATTTGATTAAGGGCTCAACACCTAGAAAATTTCTATTGCACCCTTAATTTCTTTTTTTTTCAAGCCTCAGCACTTACACAAAGTATAATGCAGCTCATAACATTTTCCTTGGTAAGATTTCCCATGCCATAAATCTATAACAGTTGAGAATATCCTCTCCATACATTTAAAATTCTTGGCCTTAACATTTCTGAGTGAAATGAAACAATAAGTTGCACATCCAAAGGCAAACATCTCAACATGTCAAAGATCACCCAAAACATCCATAATAAAATCATATCAGATCCAAAAAGAAACATCCAAAGAGCATTGATAAAATCATATACATCAAAACCAGCAATATGTAAATGGCAATATAAAAAATTGCTGCCTCATCTCAGGTCTTAATGCCATGAATCTAGTGAGGTTACTCACTTAAGTTCTTCCTTCTCTTGATCCAGAAAATCCTTATGTATGTGTGTTTCTCTTTCCTTTTTAAATATCTTATTTCTTTTCTTTTTTTTGAGTAACTTGGGGTAAAATGGTTTCCTGGCCAAAGCTGATTATTTATATGCTTTTTCCACTAGGGTTTTGGCAAGACAGAATTCCATTTCTGACCTGACCATCTTCATGTATGTTGTATTTATATTTTAACATTTTCCTCCTTAATACCCCGGCCACCTTAGTCCATTATGGTTAGTACCTTCTCTTTTTTTTTCTTTATTTACGTTTCCAGAAAATTGCTATCTTTGATTACTTACCCAAGTCATACTAAATGTGTGACTCAGTTTTTATTTATGCTTTTATCCTTTTCTGGAAATCTCCTTTTTCTATTTTTACCTACACAAGCATACTGACTTGTATTTACATTTTATGTCGTTTTGATGTCTCCCTTTTTCTTTTTTCTTTTTTTTTGCTTTAACACTTTCTGCTCACAGAAAATATACATGTACATAGGTGCATATATTTTATTTCTTGCTTTACAGAAAATGTATATAGGCATATCTTCTATATTTAACCTGGCTAGGCCTAAGTTAAATTCTAATTTTTTAAATAAGAATTTTACTTTCTTATTTCAAATAAAAAATTTGTCTCTTTATTTATTTATATTTTTTTTTTAAATAATACATGTGGTCTGAGGATAGAATAATTTACATTTCAAAATTATATTTGAAATGTTTTCTTTTCCCTATATATATATAATATATATATATATATATATATATATATATATATTTTTCACAAATTCTTGAATTTTCCCCTGTGCCATTTCCAGTGTGCATGTGCACACATATCCTTGCACACTATTTAATCCCAAGAATTTCACCATATTTGAATCTAAATATTTCAAAATTAAATCGTTTATCAAAATGGTTTTTTTCACAAAATTTTAGGGTATTACAATGATTCATGTGCAATTGGATGACGTGGCATTGTTAGGTGGGGGTGAGTTATTTACTTTTGTTTTAATTTAAATTTTGTTTTCAAATGTTCTAATTTCACTAACTTTTGCATACGAGGTCCAATTTACGCGTGGTTTTCTCCGCTGCAATCCTATCGAAATTTCGGACATTTTGGCATTGGTTTGGACCAATTCTAAGACTGTTCAAATTTTGGATTTAAATTCAATTGAAATTAAAAAGGTGAGTGTTTTAACCCACTCACAACTTCTAAAATTTCTTATGTGTGTCAAATTAATTTCTAATGTGATTAGAAATTTATTTATTGTTGTTTGGTATATTTTTATCAACATTCCAGTTATACTGAATTTATTGAATTAAATTGTTATTCAATTTATTATTGCATATAACTGCCAGTTAAATTAATTTATTATTGAATATAAACTACCAGTAATTACCTGATATTTATTCTCTGTTCTATATTAATGTTATTGTTTGAATTGGATGATGATTATAATAAATGTTGATGATTGATACTCGGTGAATGGATGTTGTATTTCACATTTTTATAGACTGCAAGTTGTTCTGCATTTTTACTTCATTTGGGATTGCGGTTTGAAATGATAAATAATCGTATATTTATTTTAAATTATGGATTGAAGTGATAAATATCTATATCACTTGACCATATGGTAGGAAATTATATACAAACACCGTGGTCTATATATAAAATATTTTGAAAATGATTCTATGGTTTTGGAAGAAATATACGGTTTAATAAATATTGATTTTTTTGATATTATATAAATATTATTTTATATATAGTTAAAATTTTGAATTTAAGCTATATATAAATTTGTTTAATAAAAATAAATTTAATACTGGAGTTTGATTTTATTAAAATAAAATAGGGTAAAGAATTTAAATCATACTTTAATATAGAGGTTATTATGATTTAAATAAATTAAGGTTGGAAGGTAAATTGGAAATTTATTTGAAATTGAGCTTATTTAAGAATTAAACTCAATAATTCGATGTAAAGTTTATTAAATTTGAAAATTTAAAAGGTATAATTATTATAACTTGATTTTGTGGTCAAGGTGAATTAAACGATTATTTCAAGTATAAATGAATTGAAGGAAATACTTGGTTAATTGTAATTTGAGTTTTATTTAAAAGATAAGGGATTTATTATGTAAAATATTTCAAAACTATAATAGAAAATTTAATTGTTGAATCGAAATTTTCAAATTTAGTTTTGAAATTGTGGAATATTTAAAGCCTTGAAATATATCAAAATTTGAAATGTTTTATCGAAATTGAAAGGTCTCGAAGTTATGAATTTCAAAGTATTATGTTGTAAAAGTTTTAAAATTTCAAATGTTTGGTTTCGAAGTGTATAATTTGGAAGTGCTATGATTTTGGAAAAAGGGTTATATTTGACATAAAATGATATTATATTGATTTGAAATTAAAATGATATCATATTAATTTGGTTTAAAATGGAATATATCGGATTTATATGGTTTTGAAATGGATAATATATTCTGGTTTGAAATGTAAACTATTTTGAAAGGACCGCATTGTTATAATAATGTTTGGTTGTTAAAGAGACCGGGATCGGAAGTTGTCATACTCTCTACCAACTCCGAAAACCACGTTAACAACCGTGTACGCGGAGGAAATTCCAGAATGAAGTAGGATGGTGGCGACGTTCTTTGAGGTATGTACGTGGACCCGACTCCCGTGAGTTGGCATAAGGTGGCTAAAACAGGAGCGATTGACGGGCTACTGAGGTAGCATCTTTGATCGGACACATCCCTTCGATATTATACTCTAACTTTCGGATTGATTCAGTGGCCACTTTTAATTTTTTTGATTTGAGGGTGTGGCTCAAGGTGGGCGGTAGCTGCGCGCTACGTGTTACCACCAACCCGGAAGCGTAATTGGTTTATCTACCTTGGCATTGCCTAGTTGTACCGTGTCACCTACCCTAGCGTGCCTTGTACGAGTTTATTTTTTTCCCGTAGCCCGTGGAGTATTTAGGGTAGTTTCCCGATCCGGAGATGCGCTGATACTGGATGGACTACTAGGACTATTACGCGTTAAGGGCTATATGGCTAACCCCTTAATGCTATTAAAAGTAATTTATTTTATTATAGACATTATTATAACAGTGAAATATTACTACATAGTAAATAGTTTAGCGGATCCTTAGGAGATGTGAATCCCGAGCATCTCTTAAGTTACTGCACTCACGTTAGACACTGGATAGAAGATGTTAAATCCCGTAAATATCTCTGACGCCATTCCACTCATATTATTTGTCGTTGATTTAACTTACATAAGATCTTTTAGTTCTGACTCGAGTATTTTCAATTCGCTCGGGTTAGTCAGAGCATTTGAGGATTTGAAGACTTTATCTTTGGAGGACGAACATGAAGATTTGTATTACTATTATTTATTATATTCCACTGCGTCAGATTATTCCGTTGCATTGTTATTGATTATTCTCTGGTATGTGTAACTCTGATATGTATTGTATAAGTATAATCAAATGTTTTTGTAAAATAGCTTCATGAACTGTTTATTTGATTATTATATTTTATCGTTCCGCTGCAAGATTCTATTTTGTTTTTTTCTTTCTCTTATTTACCCCATAACAATCCGCCCTTCTGTATGGTTTAAGTCTGACATGTGTGGTTCGTCGTCGATTTAAAGCGTACAAAAAGGCGGGATGTTACATATGGTATCAGAGCCAGGTTTAGTGATAAACATTAGCTTTGTGGGGTTTGACTCTTTACTAATAGGGTAGTAATACCCTATGATGAGTCGCTGAGAGTGTGAGCGTATATATATGAGAGCGTACTTGTTAGTGTTATAAAAAGGTTTTAATATTTAGTTAATCTGTTCCGTTTTGTATTTATAAATTACGGTTGGTGCATAGGACGCTATGACATCAATAGGGATTTCTAAACACTTAATAGGACAGACCGACACAATATTGTTTTGAATATAGGTGAACAAAATAATTTTTCCTATTATATTTTCTATATATAAAATAAATTTTTATAAAGGTTATATTTGGTTGTAATATATTGGTTGTTTGGTAGTGAAATTTATAAACATTGATTTGGAAATTTTAGAACTTAAGTTCCGGGATTTTAAAACTTCCTTTCAAATAATTTTGGAACATAATAATAATATTATTAGAAATATTTTCTGATATAAATATTTCAATAAAATTTGAAAGAATTGTTTTAAAGAAATTTTGAAAGGAAATAAGTTCTGTACTCCCTTCTCTGTCGCTGGAAAATAATTTCGGTGATGAGTGCACGCATCATCGACACTTATTTTCGAGTTTCGAAGTGGGAAGGCCACGTAGTAGTTTCACTACAGATTTATTTTGATAAACGAATATAAATTTTAATTTTTTTTAAATATAACAGGATGTATATAAACTGTAAGTATATACATTTATCTATTATTTTAGAATAATTTGAAATTAAACCTGGTATTTAGTTCTTAAGTTTCTCATAATCAATAGTTTCATTTATTGTAGTGAAATGGGTTGTAACTAATTAATAATTGGAATCTTTAATGGAAATAAGAGATTTATTGCTAAGCTGTAAGTGGAATTAAAAGAAACTTGAAATTTGTAACCTATAAAACAAAGGATATTATTATTGAACATTAAATATAACTTACCAACTATAAAAAGTTAAAATGTTGAAAGAAAATGTAATGGGAAATTTTACAAGTAAAATTTGAAATAATAAAAGTATTCAATGAAATTCTTTAACAAATAAGAATTGGATGTTGTAGCTATCATAAACTTAAGTATAATTGAAAGGCTACTAATCTAAATAAATTTTGATAGAAAGTAAGTATTATAAGAAAGTAATTAAAACTTAAGTAGATGAATTGATATGCTAAGAAGTTGAATTGAACATAAATACTATAAACAAATGAATGTAAATAAATGAAGTTGTGCAATAATGAATGGATGAATAATTATAATGCAATAAAAAGAAACTGGCATGACCTGAATAAACGAAAATGAATAATTACAAGTAATAAATGAAAATAAATGAAATAAACGCTAAATGAATTAATGGAAATAAGGTTTGTAAGAAATAAATGTAAATTAAAGGATGAATCATTATATGAATGAAAAGGAAATCAAACAACAAATGTTATGAAATGAAATTGATAAAGATGAACTTGATCTATTATTTGAAATTGTTATTTGTCTGGTTTATGGTTGTTTGGGCAAGAATACTTTAAAATTGTTTGGATGTATGAATAATCTATTTAGTTTCATCAACTGTTGAGTAAATGGTGCACTTAGTAGTTTATTTTTCATTCCGTACGATTTAAAGTTTTTGAACCCGAACAACTATTTTTTTGTTTGATATGAATGGATAATTGATTGGTGTTGATTTGTATTTGATGTGTATGCTGTTGGTTGCAATTGATTGTTGTTATATTGATTTGTTTGCTATTGATTGAAACAACTTTAAATATTTCATTTTATATAACTGTTAACTCTTTTGGATTATATAAGTGAAATACAGGTTATGGAAGCAATTGCTACTGCTTTTGGTTTCATAATTAAGCGTTTGTTTGCCCAACAAATAGGTATGTTCTCGGACGCGGTTTTATAGCGTTATTATATTGTTTTTTCCATCGTTGGGATATATTATTTTGAGATATTTTGTTATATATTGTTATATTCGATATTATATTTTCTCCTGAGCCTCCCCGTACAAAGGAGACTCTGCCGAAATTTTCCGTAAATTTCGAACTTAGAAATTTTTGAAAATGTTTTCCAAACTTTATTAATTTAAGTATAAAAAGATATAATGGTTATAAATTGGTATATTTTATTTAAATTAATTATTTTGTAAATTTATTTGTTTATAAATTTAATATTTTAAGTAAGATATATTGATTTCTTAATTCTTCTTTTCCCTTCTTTTTCCTTTTCATGGACGAAAAATTTTGAGTGTGGGAGAGTGTAACGACCCGTAAATTTCAATAATTAAATTGGTTAATTTGATAAGATTTTTGTAATTAAATTTTGAAAGAAATCAAAACTCTACAATTTAAAATGAAGCGAATGTTAAGAATGAAGTGTAGGGACTGTTATTAAAACTAATTATAGACAATTGGAGTAAAATCCCAGTAATGAAAGAGTGAAAATTGTTGCACTTGGTTATAAAATGGAAAATAGGTAAATAAAAGTAAGTATTGAATTAACCAATGGAATAATATATTGATTAGTAGTAATTGGACGTAAATTATCGTAATAATGTTAATACAAGTGGATAAATAACTAATTTAGTGCAATCCCAATTTATTGAAACCAATTGCAACAAAATGAAATCAAATATTACATTAGTGTGAATTAAGGTAATATTTAGTAATAACGTATTGTTAATGGTTTATGAATGAAGCAATAATAAAAATTAAAGGTGGTGATGGTAATATAAGTTGACTATAAACAAGTTGAATGAAATCCCAATAAAGGAAGCAATCCAAATGTTATATCTGGAAAAATTTCAATATAAGTGGAAAATATAGTTAATGCACAATAAAAACGAAAAGTTGAGTATATTGAAGTAATGTAATGTAACATCCCAAAATTTATTAGTTTAAATTTGGTAACTTATTTGAACTTTTGGAGTTTAATTTGAAACGTTTCAAAACAAATAAAATATGTGTTAATTTATATAAAACTTCAATTTCTTTTGATTGAAATAATGAATGTTATAAAACTCATTTGAATTTAAATCTTATATATATATATATATATATATATGAATATATATGTATATGTTAAAATTATCTAGTAATATGGATACATCAGATAATTCCAGAAATAAGAAAATATAAAGTAAATATGAAATAAAGGGTTTGATAGTTAAGCTTAAGAATAAAAAATAAAACTAAGCATTTATGTTAGAAATAAGTGAATTTGTATGTAAACAAGAAGATAATAAAATATAAATGTATGTAAGAAGATAAAACAAAATATCTACATACAAAAAAAATCAAATAGGATAAGATGTAAACAAAATGGGAAGCATATGCATTTAATACCATCATCTCAGCACTAAAAAAATCATTTCAGCTGAAACAAATCTTGCTTAGTCAAAGCAAGAAGATAAAAAAATTTGACCAAAAGAAACTAACTAAACCAGTTAAAGCCTACTTTGTTCAAACTTGTTTCCTTTATACATACATCCATATTTGTTCTATTTCAATCAAACAAAACATAGAAAAGCCAGAAAGAAAAGGAAGAAAAAGAAGTAAAACATCACTATTCTTATAAACTCAAAATTATTCAACTAAAAAAAACAGGGTTCAAAAGAAAATCAAACTGCAGTTTTTAAAACATAGAATTGCTCTCTGTTCAATCTTGTTTCTAGGTAAGTAAACGTACTATATTTAAAATTTAAAACTGGGTATTTGATTCATGAAAACTTTGTGCTTTGCTGTATAGTTTAAATAAGTAGTTTTGTATGCTTTCTATTGCACTGGAAATTTTACTATGCCCTGTTCTTCTGTACTTCTGGTTTCGAAGCAAAGCAAATTAGAAAGGAAAAAAACTAATAAATCTGCATACAAACATTTTAAACTTAAGATTTTAAACAAAATAAGTTTGTTTAAACTTAAATCATGGCCTAGAAATTGTTAAGCTTGGTAATGAAGAACTTGACTCTGTAAACTCAGTTTTACAGTAAAATAAGAAATCATATGATTTATTTGAGTATTTTAAATTATCAATTTGATTATATAACTTGAATAAACGTTCAAAGATAGGATTTTTGAAATTAATATGATGATTTTTAGTTAAGTACTCCAAGTGCAGTTCATATTTGAACAAAATATGCATTTTGCTCATTTTTTGGTGATCGAACCAACATTGAACGTTAAGATTTTGCTTGAAGCAGGTTTGAACATTGTTGATTTCGGGAAAATTGTCAAAAAAAATTTCTACTGCATGAATTGATTAGACGAGTTCAATTTAGGGTTTAAGCTTGAGTTTTACAGTGGTCTAGAAACGTGGAAATTTCGTCACCACTGGTTGATCGAGTTGCTCAAAACCGAGCGGGAGAGTAGAATAGGGGATTGACGAGGTGAGGCCGGAGTTGTGGATTTTCTGATGGTCAGAGTTCGCTTGGACGAGGCGACCGATGGTTGGGTACTGTTTGACTAGAAGCTCGAGTGTGTCGTTCTTCGTTCTCGCGATTGTTCTGGGTATCTAGCTGTTGCGTTCATAAGAGGGAGTGAGAGTCGACTTGTTGGTGGTCGTCTCTGGTGCCGAAACATTATCGGCAGTAAGTGCAAGTGCAAGTTTGGTCGTGAGCACGTTAGGGGTTGAGCAGGTGTTGGGTTCTCGTGAGTATGCTCGGGGAAGGAAGTGATTTTCTAGACCAAATTATTTGTTTGCTCGCATGAGTTCTGTAGCATATCAGTTTATAAAGTTTAAACTTAAACTTTAACTAATTTTTTTATATACGTGAGGAAGAAAGGACTCGGGGAAATGGGTGAAAAACCCGGGTTGTAACTCAAGTAAGCTGAGATTTTGCTCGGGTTTTGTTTCATAAAGGGTTAAGCCTAATAAATTTAAAGTTAATAATGTTAAACAAAATTTAGTACTAATGAAGTAATTAATGTTTGACAAATTAAGCTAAGAAACTATTATAAGTTTTAAATTATTTAAGTAAATATTTAACAACGTTTTTTAATCTTAATTAATACTTTAATTGAATAGTTAACTTAAAGATAAGTGTTAAAGTTAATTAACATTAAAGCTTTTTATAATTGTAATAAATTGATTTCAAAGTAATTAAGGAAGATTTTAAAATATTAATTAAGATAGATAATTATTATTAAAAAATTGTTAAAGGGTAATTAAGAATAGTTAATTAATTTGTAATTGTAATTAACTTAGTGATTAGGGATTAATCAATTTGTGATTAAAAATTGGTTAATTAATAATTAAGTGTCTAATTTATTTGTAATTAAGAATTGTTAATTTGATAATTAAAGTTAACTAATTTATAATTAGTAGTTACTTAAGTTAATTGATTAAGGAATGATTATTTAATAAAGTTGATTAAGATTTAATTAATTTATTTACTATTAAGAATAATTAATCATTGATCTAAAAATAGTTATGTGGTTAATTCATTTAAATCACATTCACCTTGATTGGAAAATAATTAACTATTGTTGTGTAATGGATTGATATTTCTGTTGTTGTTGTGATACTATGTGATATGAGTTGCTCTGTGCTGAACTGTGATTTGTGATTTAATTTTGTATTGATGTGAAAACCATTCTGCCCGTAAAACGACATTTAAACTTCGATGCAACAGGGAGTCGGATTTCAGTTAGTTATCCGAAACCCACATCGCATCCTGAATATGAACCTTTGTAATTAACACATCCAAGTGTTTTAAAATTAAGCGCTCACTATTCGGTTTAGTTGGGAGAGGACCTTTGTGTCATATAACCCATTCCGAATAGTGATACGACGAAATGAATAGCTTTTGAAGATGGTGGTGAAGACCGGGTTTGTTCGAAAACGATAGGATAACCTATCGAATGTCTCTGCACTGAGTTGCTCCGGTATATAGATCTCCACATGTGATGGGGAGTCCAATCGGAATTGTGGATACCCGGATTTGCAAGGGCTTTTTTCTTTATTGGACGAAGTGCCTTTGGTTCTGTTCGAACCCGAAACAGACTTGTATGGTTGTGTTTATGACACCACACTTTGAGATATAAAGCAGATTTCTTGCAAATACATATCTATTGGTGGCGGAGAATTTATTCTCTTAGCTTAACACCCTTATCTGAGACGTACGAGCTCAGAGGTTATGTAGTTGAAGGTTATCAGCGATATACTCCCAATTTGGTAGTGTGGCATGCTAAGTGCTGCTGTGTATTGATGATCATTTGTGATCAAAGCATGGCTTTCGTGTAAAGCTTATCTTTGTGGACAAGACCTCATCGGACCTCACACCCCGAAAATGGTCGAAACAGGAAAGATGTGGCAAGGTTATGAGGGTCGCACCCTTTAGGGTATGTGATTTGCCTCTGGTAAAAGGTGGAATCATGGTATGGAGCCCACATACTTTACCTATGTGGTTGCTGCAATCTCATTTACTGTGTGGTTGTTACTTTGTGGTAGAGGGCCCTCGGATAAAGGTCGCAAATGACCGAGGGGTGGCATACTCGAGTAGTAGCTACCTAGTTACAAAGGTAACCCGACCTTGTGTTAGCAGAGAGCCGGGTAGATTCTCGGGACGTCCCTCCAGAGGCGTACCCATGTGGCAGTAAGAAGTTCCTTAGCCTGACTATTTGTTGGAAACCCAAACAAAACAATATGAACCTAATACGGTTTTAGTTGTAGAACCTGCCATTTAACATGGCAGCTATAGTAGGCATAATATAATGGTACCTATGCTGGCTAAGATTAATATTATACTTTCAAAATGTTTTCACACTATGCACTAGTAATAATATCAAAGAATTTTTCTCGTATCAAGCATATTTGACTATCATAAGGGGAAATATCCTCCAAGTGTGCGATTGCATTGTGTGTGTGCCGGGAGGCCTTATCGTAGTTTCATTTTCCAAAAGCATGAACGATTTTCTTTTAAAATCTGTTTCATTTAAAAGCAACTGTTTTTTTTACTCATAACAGTCCCATGATTGACCCGGAGTTTATTGTTTTCTTCTAAACTCTGGGTGCCCATAATTTCCACACGGGCAGCCTAGTAGCAGGTTTTCTTTGGTTTGGTGTTAGCTCTATTTTAGAGGCTATCAATTTTTGGAGGCCTTTACCTTGGAGATATTTTGGAAGCTTTTGGATCTCAAGGTGCTTAGTTTTGGAAGTTCACTATCGCTTCATTCTTTTGAAGACTTTTTGACACATGATCACTTGTGGTTATATTATGATGTTCTATTTGGAGTTGTGATATATGTATTATGATACTCTGATGTAGTAATGGATATTATGATAATGTTGCATCTGTGATGTAATGCATGTTATTCATTTTGTTTCTGCTGTTTTATATTCATCTGATGTTGTTATAAGCTTCGTCCGACTGGAGTTCGATGTTTGAATTTTCGGCAGTTAAATACAAGTGATGTATTTGGTGTCAATTTTCGAACATTGGATTTCAGATCGTGACATGTGGTATCAGAGCTGAAGGTTGAGTAACAACTTTAGCTACGGAGTATAACACATTAGATGGCTCATTAGAGATAGGGTGAAGTATATCCTAGAATGAGTATAACCGAGACCGAAACTCCAAATTTTCTTAGTCTATTCCCTTTAACTGCTGATATTCCTTAAGATATCTCGTTCGAATATCTAAATCAAATTTTCTTACTAATTACAGATAGTAAGAATGAGCGGATGAAGAGGAAGAGCTGGGTGGTGAGAAAATGCCACAGCACCTAGCCAAGTTCCCCCAACAGCAGAAGCAGTTTTATCTATTCAGCATCAACCGAATCTGGCTGATTTATATAAGAATTTCTCAAGGCTTGGTGGTAAGCCGTTCACCGACAAGGAGTCGATTGTTGAGGCCCAAGAATGGATCAGATCATGTGAAAGAATCTTTAGAGGGATAAAGTTGCAAGACGATCAGATGCGACTCATGGCTTGTTGGCAAATTCAAGAAGAAGCCTTAGCATGGTGGGAGACAGTTACTGTAGATAAGCCAGAAGACGAGTTTACTTGGGAGAGATTTAAAGAAGTATTTGAGAAGCGCTATATACCATCGGCTGGAATTTCTCGGATGTACCAGGAATTCATGGACTTAAAGCTGGGAAGTTGGTCATTCGAGGAGTATCTAAACAAATTCAATGAATTGTCTCATTTCGGTCCAGAATTGGTGAACACACCTTTAAAGAAGAATGAAATGTTCATTCATGGGATGAATAAGAAGTTCCATGAAAGGATGACTGGCCATGTCAAAGAATCCTTTTCAGATTTGTTGATATGGGATACAGATGTGCTACACTTGACATGCAAGGAGCCCCGGTGGAGAAAAGAAATTCGAGCAATAATGTAACAGCCCAAATTTTTAACAAGTATTTTTCACTTGTATTTTTAAAACTTTGGGGTTTATTATATAAAAATCTAAATTTTAAAGTGATTATAAAAAAAAACAATTGACCAAATTTTTAATTAAATAATAAGATCTCTGAAATTTTGACGTGGTTAAGAATTAACTTTAATTGGAAATTTGGGTTTTTTGTCAAAGATGGTAAATAACTTAATTTCTAGAAAAATCAAGTTTTGATTAAGAAATAATATTTGAAAAAAAATTAGTGTATAAATAAAGTATTTAATTACGCATTTAAAATGCGTGTTATTGATGGAATATTTTTAACGTATATTTACTACATAAGAGAACGCGCAAATTTAAAAAGCGTCACTTTTATTATGAAACTGGGCGCGTGTTTTGCATCGGTTTTTCACGCGTCTAAATTTATTACCTTGGATATAAATAATCAAATAAATCAGTATACATGCATTTTAAGTGGGAAAGGAATAAATTTTCTTTCTGTTGACTCCACTTATTTAATAAATAAAACCCATTGATTTTTCAATAACGTTCAAATCAAATATCCTTTTCCGTTTCTTTACTCTAAGAATCAACACTTTTCTTTGGTCAATTTTATAAACGTTCGCCAATTATCTATTTTTCTGGACTGTTAAAACAACACAATAATTTTTACCTTAGCTATAAAATGGATTATCTACCTTTTAAAGTTAAGTAATATTTTGAATAATACATTTCTTTGTCAATGGTAAATAGATCAGAAGAAAAAAATGCAATCAAATTTTATTCCATTTAAGTTGTAAATTTTTAAAATTTTATAATGTATAAATGAACTGGGTAATTACGCGTTTAAAGGGCGCATAAATTGAGGGAATAAATACCGTATATATATATATATATATATATATATAAGAAAACGTATAGAATTTTAATCTGTTATTTCAGTATATTTTGGGCATAAAATATTATGGCTATGGTACACATTCTTAAAAATATGACCTTTGTTGTAAATGAGTAAATTTATCAGTGGCATGTGTTTTAGAGGGAAGGAATTGTCTAGCGTTCAAATCAAGTATGTTGCCTCTAATTCAATGCATTGCTTTAAAAAGTTGATTTCCATAGATTTTTGCCATTCAACAAAATTTATTTCTTGCATTTTTTCAAAACACAATTTTCTCCTAAATCTCAGTCATGCGCAGTATCCATTCTCCTATCTTCTTGCCTATTTCATATGCGTTTTTCTCTTTACCCATATTTCTTACGTTATTTTTCTCTTTCCAGTAAAATTTAATTCCCAATTTATATATATTTTAATTTGATCAAATCATTTCCAAAATGCTACAGAATAAATGAAAGTTTCACTTTGTTTAAGGATAACTCTAATTGGAATTTAAATAAAAAATTGGATTATATACTTGCTTTAAAAATTTGTAATATTTGGTCTATTTGGATAATAAATCGCCTTTTAATGGTAATAAGAATCAGAGAGAGAGAGATGTAACCAAAGTTTTATCTTTTTAATTTAGTAATAAATGTTAAGAATTTATAGCATATTAATAAACTGATAATTTCGCATTTAAGAGGGTATGATATTTAATGGTATAAATAACGTATATAGGAAAACGTATTGATAATAAAAACCAACGCATTCAATTTTCTTTAAATTTGGTATAAATCTTTGTCTAGTAAAACTTTGCCGTTTCTTTATAAATCAATGTTGATTATAAAAATTTCAAATCCATGTACAACTTCATTTGGTTAATAGGTATATAATCTGTGATTTCCTTTTACCATTCTCAGCAATAAATTCTTGCTGTTTCTCCACCCTAGTCACATTTACTTCTTATTTAAAGCAAGAGAAAATATTTCCTAGATATTTGTTTTTCCTCTTCCTAAATTCGTGCACGTAAGAATGCATTTACAAAATAAAATGCTTGCCACTGGAAACGTTTGCAATCAATGAAAGAAATTTATTTCCTCACCTGTAGAACGAGATTTCTGAAAAATCAAAGGAAAATCATGCAGCTTCCTTCTTTTACACGTTCAAATCAAAATTTTATCTTTGCCAAAAATTTATCAACGCATTCAATATCTGTTTAAATTTGTCATAAAATCTTTGCCAAAACTTTACCGTTTCTTCTTTTAAATAAACGTAATTATTTCCAAAATTTTTAAAGGAGAAAAGAAACGTGTACAAATGTTGCCTAATATTCCTGTCTATTTCTTTGTGTAAATCCAAGCCACCGTGCAGTTAATTTAAAATTTTATTTCCTTCCTATTTTTGTTCACCTTAAATCACGCAAATATCCTCTGAGAAGAAATAAAAAAGAATGTGCATTTTAGCTTCGAAATTTATCCTACCTTACCATTTATCTACACTTAATTCACGGAAAAAAAAATCTCCTCTGGAAAAATCAATAACCTCTGCATATATTTGTTCCCTGATCTCATTCACCATTTCCTTGCATACAAAGCAACCCAATATTCTCCTATAAATTCAAGCCTCACATAATTTTTCATTTCATCTAAGCTTCTTCTCGCATGCAGCATCAGGTATGGCCTATGTTTATATTTTTCCTTCTTCCTCCTTTGCTTTCTTCTTCTTTATTTCCATTTTTTTCTCTTTTTTTGTTCACGCAAAGGCTTAAAACTCCACCACCTTAGGCTATGACTCCTCCTTCACCACTATATCCCTGCCCTCCTCCTTTACCACTGATGTCAGCCTCTCCTCCAAATAAAATTGCATGAAATTTTTTCATAAACTGATAACTAAGGTTTTATGTCATCTAGCCATCCTTCAATATTTTCAGTAGTGAATTTGACCAATTTATTTTAGAAATAAAATTTAAACTTTACCCAAAATATGATAGAGTAGAATAAAAAAAATATGAATGGAGGAGAAAGTATGCGTGTGGGTCATAAGTGTCCAAACTAGGTTGCAACAGTAGTTAGAGAAGGAAAATAATTAATAATAATAATTGAATAAGCAAATATAAGAATCGGGTGTAGGAGGGTTTTTGTACTAGTGAAGAAGTGTTCATATAATTAGTATTGTGAGTGTATATGTATTATCAACGTTATGCGCATAAAATTCTTTTATGATGCCGAGAAATAGATTTAAATTATTAGTGTTTCTGCCACTTGTAGAAATAAAAAGGGGTGAAAGTAAGTAACGAGCAAATTTTTGAACCGACCTTTGAGAACGTAGTCTAACCGTGTGGTGGAGTAGTCGAGCCTATGAGGCGAATTTATTTCCATTCGTTCCCTTTTTTTTTTGAGAATTTCGGGTTAAAAATTTTCTTATTTTTGATTCGTTCCCTTTTCAAAATATAAATCTGGTCGCAGCCTCTGCATCAGTTTGATCGTGCTTCTGTGCGTTTTGTTTTTTCCATGTGTTACCATCGTTGGAAATCAAACTTTCTGCAACATTCAGGTGAGTATTTCTCACTAGACAAACATACCTATATATCTGTGAATTTATAACAAGTGTAATTGTAAACTTTTATTTGAATTTTATCTGCCTGTGATATAAGCGTATGATGTTAAACCCCATTATTAATTGACACATCATCAGTTGTTTATTTATTTTATATTATTTCAGTTATACTATTTAATGCTTATTTACTGTTAAATCATCGCTGCAAGTTCCCTGTAAATTTGAGATCGTTATAGGCTGAAATGATAAGCCTGTACGATAATTATTTATTCATTTATTTATTTAATTGCTTAATTTTAAATATTTAACTTGGGATTGCGGGTTTGAAATGATAGAACCCGGGGTTTTTGTAAATTGCGGATTGAAATGATATATATCTGTATCACTTGACCTAGGCTAGAAAACTATATACAGACCCGTGGTTTATATAATATTTTTATGAAATGTTTTAGAAAAAATATTTTTAGATAGAAAGTTTATAATTCTCTGGTTTCAATGTATTTAAAGGATTTTTTTTATTTATTTATAATGATTTTTGAATGAGTCAAATGTAAAATAAATGAATGTTTATGTAAAATTTTGGAGTATAACTTATTTTGGAAAATTCTGAATTTTTGTTAAAAGTGAGATTTTAGTTAAGTAAAATAATTGATATTAAGTTTTATTTTGGGAATTTAAAACTTAATGGTTAAGTTAATAAATTACAGCACTTAAATGTTGTCTTTTGTAAATAGACTGTTTTAACCTATAACTTTAGGTAGCATTTTATAAGTGCTACGGAAACTGAATTTTGATTTTTTTAATAAAATTTATGGAAATAATCTTTGGAGAAAAAGGCTAAAATTTTGGAATATAATATGAATAAATAAGAATAAGGAATTGACTTTAAATGGTTTTAAATGGAAGAATTTAACTTTTAAATGTGAGTTGAAAGGCAATTAATTCCTAAATAAATTGAATAGATTTAAATGGTATTTTATATTAAATGAAATGACTGATGTTTAAATAAATGATGTTTGAAAGGATATTATGATATTGAAATGTATTTGAAATTTATTTTGATTTTTAAAGTATAAATACCATTTTTTTTTAAAAGTTGTAACCACGGGTTATAATAACGTTTGGTTGTTAAAGAGACCAGGGTCGGATATCTGGCATACTCTCTGTCGATACCGAAAACCACTTTGACAACCGTGTACGCGGTGGAGATTCCAGAATGAAGTAGGATGGTGGTGACGTTTTCTTGAGGTAAATACGTGGACCCGACTCCCGTGAGTTGGCATAAGGTGGCTAAAACAGGAGCGATTGACGGATTAATGAGGTAGCACCTCTGATCGGACGCACTTCTTCGTATGCCATTCTATTGCTTTTGTGATTGTTTGGTGCGCACCTTTGATTTGGGAGTGTTGTTCGAGGTGGGCGGTAGCTGCGGCTACGCGTTTCTATCGGTCCGGAAGCGTAATTGGTATATCTACCCTGCCATTGCCTAGTTGTGCCGTGTCACCTACCCTAGCGCGCCTTATACGATTTTGGTTTTGTACCATACCTATGGAGTGCCCTCTGACGACGCCCAGTACGGGGGAGATTACGGTACTGTATAGACTATGGGAATATATTACGTGTTAAGGTGGAAAATGTAAAGCCTTAACGCTATTTAAAAGTAAGTTTATTTTACTAATAGACATTATTATAATAGCGAATATGACTACATAGTAAATAGTTTAACGGATCCTTAGAGGATGGGCGGTCCCAAGCATCCTTTAAGTTACTTGCTCTATATTACAGTACACTTGAATTTGCTTACACTATATAAGTATGTATGTCCTGACTCGAGTGTTTATGTTTTATTTTATGCTCGGGTCAGCCTGAGTTGCAGTTCAGTTTTCATCCCGGAGCTAGGATTTCTGTAGATCACTTTCAAGCTGCTGGAAAATTCCCTTCCAGTTCTTTATCTAAATTTATGAAATCAAGACTAGTGGACATTAGGATTGTTCTGCTGATGATTTAAAACTATATTTGGATTAAAGACTATGTAATTTTTATTTGATTGAGACTATTTATTGTGGCTTCATGAACCACTAAGTATTTTTAAATTCCATTGCGAGTATTCTGATTCTGTGTGTGATTCTGTGATTAATTATTTACTGTATAATTTTGAGATTTGCCAAATTTTATTTACAACGCGGTATTTTGAACAATTCAAGTCCTACATGTGCGGATGCGAATGGTTGAAAATATCGGGTCGTTACATTTGGTATCAGAGCTTTGGCTCTAGGCAAAACTTAGAATGTATGGTAAATTTGATTTACAAAATCACTTTCATTCGAGCTTGAATCTCTTCCTTTTGATTCGATTTCCTTTGAATTTTGGAACGTTCCCTGCGGTTCCAAAGTTCATTCGTGTCCCTCACTATTCATCTTCTTTCGATTTCTGGAGTATCCCATAACTCCATTTCGGATGATCTTTATAGTGAATTGGAGGTCTCGCCAATATTCTAATAAAGGGGTGAAACTCCTTTACAATTAGCGATTCACCAGAGATTTATATTTAACCTCGGTTTAGATGCTAGTATCTTTGGTTATTCCGAACTCTATCTCTTCGGATCGAATGGTAAATCTACATTCGATCTGACTCTTTAAGTCACGGTTGACCAGGTTAAGGTTGCCCGCGATTTATATAAACTTATCTAGTTCCTTATTCTTTTATTTAATCATCGGATCTTCTGATTCCAATTTATCTTTAAATCAAAATTCTCTTTGATTTGAATCCATCAAATTTGAATCTCTATCCTTGTTTGAAAATTTTATTCCTATATTTGGGAAAAATCTAATATTATATATAAGTATAATTTTCAGAATTTTATAATTAATTTAACTAGTTGTCAAGAGATGATAGTTTTGATTTTATTTATGGTTTTATAGACCATGTGTTTTGTCTAATATAAATAATTGAATATAAACAAATGGTTATAAATTAATTTAGAAACAGAAATGAATTTAAAACCAGAACTTGAGAATTCAATTTTTGATGGTTTCAAACCTTGTGTTTTAAATTTTAAAGGGAGATATTATTTAAATTATTTTCGAATAAAAATTTGTTTCCAAAGAATTTTAAAGGTTTAAAAATTAGTTCTCTTCTCCTTGTCCCTAGGAAATAATTTCGGTGATGACAGCAACATCATCGACATTCTTTTTCGAGTTTCGAAGTAAAAAGACCATTCTGTAGTCTGGCTACAGTGTTACCTTGAGAATTTAATTGATTTGAATCTCTAAAATATGAATTGATTTATAATATATAGATATATGATTTAAATTTGATTTGACATATTATGTACATATATTTATTTGGGTTGAAGGGAATTAGAAATTTAATTCTTAAATTTTATCTTGAGGAATAAATGAATAAATGATTCCAACTTGAGATAATTGAATTTGAAAGTTTTATTTGTATAATACTCAATTTCATTTCAATATAACCTACCTTGATTTTCAGAAGTTAACAATGTAATTGGATAATATACAATATAAAAAGATTTATAAATAAAATTTGAGTGGTTATAATAAATGTTATACACTTAAATTCTAGTTATAAAAAGATTAACAGAGGTAAATAAAACAAAAGGGTAATGGAATAATTTTCAATATAAAATGATGTTAAGGAACTAAGAATAAATTTAAACAGTTGTAATAAGTGTAAACATATTTTACATAGATGAGAAAAATATATTGAGAGAAATAAATTTAGTTATAGTTTGGAATAAAGAAGAAACTAAATGGGGAATTTAGTTTATTTCTGGAAATGGTAAATTTACTTTAACAATTAAGTTAAATTACCATTTCAAACTTGGATTAAAATTAAACATTTTAAATTAGAATGTTATAATACCTTGTGTAAAATTTGGATAAAAAAATGATTTTTCTAAGTGTAGGGATATTATACAAGTAAATATGTAAATAAATGTTAGAATTTTAAGTATAAATAGATGAAATCAATGATTAATTTAAAATTGAATTTTTATTGTTTAGATTAATGATTCTAGTTTAAGTTTCAATTTAGTTTTCTTTCAGGTTGTTTCTATTCCCCTACCTTCTTCCTTTTCGAGGATGAAAAGTTCTGAGTAAGGGAGAGTGTAACAGCCCAAATTTTTAACAAGTATTTTTCACTTGTATTTTTAAAACTTTGGGATTTATTATATAAAAATCTAAATTTTAAAGTGATTATAAAAAAAAACAATTGACCAAATTTTTAATTAAATAATAAGATCTCTGAAATTTTGACGTGGTTAAGAATTAACTTTAATTGGAAATTTGGGTTTTTTGTCAAAGATGGTTAACTTAATTTCTAGCAAAATCAAGTTTTGATTAAGAAATAAGATTTGAAAAAAATTTAGTGTATAAATAAACTATTTAATTACGCATTTAAAATGCGTATTATTGATGGAATATTTTTAACGTATATTTGCTACATAAGAGAACGCGTAAATTTAAAAAGCGTCACTTTTATTATGAAACTGGGCGCGTGTTTTGCATCGGTTTTTCACGCGTCTAAATTTATTACCTTGGATATAAATAATCAAATAAATTAGTATACATGCATTTTAAGTGGGAAAGGAATAAATTTTCTTTCCGTTGACTCCACTTATTTAATAAATAAAACCCATTGATTTTTCAATAACGTTCAAATCAAATATCCTTTTCCGTTTCTTTACTCTAAGAATCAACACTTTTCTTTGTTCAATTTTATAAACGTTCGTCAATTTTCTATTTTTCTGGACTGTTAAAACAACACAATAATTTTTACCTTAGCTATAAAATGGATTATCTACCTTTTAAAGTTAAGTAATATTTTGAATAATACATTTCTTTGTCAACGGTAAATAGATCAGAAGAAAAAAATGTAAACAAATTTTATTCCGTTTAAGTAGTAAATTTTTAAAATTTTATAGTGTATAAATGAACTGGGTAATTACGCGTTTAAAGGGCGCGTAAATTGAGGGAATAAATACCGTATATATATATATATATATATATATATAAGAAAACGTATAGAATTTTAATCTGTTATTTCAGTATATTTTGGGCATAAAATATTATGGCTATGGTACACATTCTTAAAAATATGACCTTAGTTATAAATGAGTAAATTTATCAGTGGCATGTGTTTTAGAGGGAAGGAATTGTCTAGCGTTCAAATCAAGTATGTTGCCTCTAATTCAATGCATTGCTTTAAAAAGTTGATTTCCATAGATTTTTGCCATTCAACAAAATTTATTTCTTGCATTTTTTCAAAACACAATTTTCTCCTAAATCTCAGTCATGCGCAGTATCCATTCTCTTATCTTCTTGCCTATTTCATATGCGTTTTTCTCTTTACCCATATTTCTTACATTATTTTTCTCTTTCCAGTAAAATTTAATTCCCAATTTATATATATTTTAATTTGATCAAATCATTTCCAAAATGCTAAAGAATAAATGAAAGTTTCACTTTGTTTAAGGATGACTCTAATTGGAATTTAAATAAAAAATTGGATTATATACTTGCTTTAAAAATTTGTAATATTTGGTCCATTTGGATAATAAATCGCCTTTTAATGGTAATAAGAATCAGAGAGAGAGATGTAACCAAAGTTTTATCTTTTTAATTTAGTAATAAATGTTAAGAATTTATAGCATATTAATAAACTGATAATTTCGCATTTAAGAGGGTACGATATTTAATGGTATAAATAACGTATATAGGAAAACGTATTGATAATAAAAACCAATGCATTCAATTTGCTTTAAATTTGGTATAAATCTTTGTCTAGTAAAACTTTGCCATTTCTTTATAAATCAATGCTGATTATAAAAATTTCAAATCCATGTACAACTTCATTTGGTTAATAGGTATATAATCTGTGATTTCCTTTTACCATTCTCAGCAATAAATTCTTACTGTTTCTCCACCCCAGTCACATTTACTTCTTATTTAAAGCAAGAGCAAATATTTCCTAGATATTTGTTTTTCCTCTTCCTAAATTCGTGCACGTAAGAATGCATTTAAAAAATAAAACGCTTGCCACTGGAAACGTTTGCAATCAATGAAAGAAATTTATTTCCTCACCTGTAGAACGAGATTTCTGAAAAATCAAAGGAAAATTATGCAGCTTCCTTCTTTTACACGTTCAAATCAAAATTTTATCTTTGCCAAAAATTTATCAACGCATTCAATATCTGTTTAAATTTGTCATAAAATCTTTGCCAAAACTTTACCGTTTCTTCTTTTTAATAAACGTAATTATTTCCAAAATTTTTAAAGGAGAAAAGAAACGTGTACAAATGTTGCCTAATATTCCTGTCGGTTTCTTTGTGTAAATCCAAGCCACCGTGCAGTTAATTTAAAAATTTATTTCCTTCCTATTTTTGTTCACCTTAAATCACGCAAATATCCTCTGAGAAGAAATCAAAAAGAATGTGCATTTTAGCTTCGAAATTTATCCTACCTTACCATTTATCTACACTTAATTCACGGAAAAAAAAATCTCCTCTGGAAAAATCAATAACCTCTGCATATATTTGTTCCCTGATCTCATTCACCATTTCCTTGCATACAAAGAAACCCAATATTCTCCTATAAATTCAAGCCTCACATAATTTTTCATTTCATCTCAGCTTCTTCTCGCATGCAGCATCAGGTATGGCCTATGTTTATATTTTTCCTTCTTCCTCCTTTGCTTTCTTCTTCTTTATTTCCATTTTTTTTCTCTTTTTTTGTTCACGCAAAGGCTTAAAACTTCACCACCTTAGGCTATGACTCCTCCTTCACCACTATATCCCTGCCCTCCTCCTTTACCATTGATGTCAGCCTCTCCTCCAAATAAAATTGCATGAAAATTTTTCATAAACTGATAACTAAGGTTTTATGTCATCTAGCCATCCTTCAAGATTTTCAGTAGTGAATTTGACCAATTTATTTTAGAAATAAAATTTAAACTTTACACAAAATATAATAGAGTAGAATAAAAAAAATATGAATGGAGGAGAAAGTATGCGTGTGGGTCATAAGTGTCCAAACTAGGTTGCAACAGTAGTTAGAGAAGGAAAATAATTAATAATAATAATTGAATAAGAAAATATAGGAATCGGCTGTAGGAGGGTTTTTGTACTAGTGAAGGAGTGTTCATATAATTAGTATTGTGAGTGTATATGTATTATCAACGTTATGTGCATAAAATTCTTTTATGATGCCGAGAATTAGATTTAAATTATTAGTGTTTCCGCCACTTGTAGAAATAAAAAGGGGTGAAAGTAAGTAACGGGAAAATTTTTGAACCGAGCTTTGAGAACGTAGTCTAACCGTGTGGTGGAGTAGTCGAGCCTATGGGGCGAATTTATTTCCATTCGTTCCCTTTTGTTTTGAGAATTTCGGGTTAAAAATTTTCTTAGTTTTGATTCGTTCCCTTTTCAAAATATAAATCTGGTCGCAGCCTCTGCATCAGTTTGATCGTGCTTCTGTGCGTTTTCTTTTTTCCATGTGTTACCATCGTTGGAAATCAAACTTTCTGCAGCATTCAGGTGAGTATTTCTCACTAGACAAACATACCTATATATCTGTGAATTTATCACAAGTGTAATTGTAAACTTTTATTTAAATTTTATCTGCCTGTGATATAAGCGTATGATGTTAAACCCCATTATTAATTGACACATCATCAGTTGTTTATTTATTTTATATTATTGCAGTTATACTATTTAATGCTTATTTACTGTTAAATCATCACTGCAAGTTCCCTGTAAATTTGAGATCGTTATAGGCTGAAATGATAGGCCTGTACGATAATTATTTATTCATTTATTTATTTAATTGCTTAATTTTAAATATTTAACTTGGGATTGCGGGTTTGAAATGATAGAACCCGGGGTTTTTGTAAATTGCGGATTGAAATGATATATATCCGTATCACTTGACTTAGGCTAGAAAACTATATACAGACCCGTGGTTTATATAATATTTTTATGAAATGTTTTTAAAAAAATATTTTTAGATAGAAAGTTTATAATTTTCTGGTTTAAATCTATTTAAAGGAATTTTTTTTATTTATTTATAATGATTTTTGAATGAGTCAAATGTTAAATAAATGAATGTTTATGTAAAATTTTGGAGTATAATTTATTTTGAAAAATTCTGTATTTTTGTTAAAAGTGAGATTTTAGTTAAGTAAAATAATTGATATTAAGTTTTATTTTGGGAATTTAAAACTTAATGGTTAAGTTAATAAATTACAGCACTTAAATGCTGTCTTTTGTAAATAGACTGTTTTAACCTATAACTTTAGGTAGCATTTTATAAGTGCTACGGAAACTGAATTTTGATTTTTTTAATAAAATTTATGGAAATAATCTTTGGAAAAAAAGGCTAAAATTTTGGAATATAATATGAATAAATAAGAATAAGGAATTGACTTTAAATGGTTTTAAATGGAAGAATTTAACTTTTAAATGTGAGTTGAAGGCAATTAATTCCTAAATAAATTGAATAGATTTAAATGGTATTTTATATTAAATGAAATGACTGATGTTTAAATAAATGATGTTTGAAAGTATATTATGATATTGAAATGTATTTGAAATTTATTTTGATTTTTAAAGTATAAATACCATTTTTTTTTAAAAGTTGTAACCACGGGTTATAATAACGTTTGGTTGTTAAGAGACCGGGATCGGATATCTGGCATACTCTTTGTCGATACCGAAAACCACTTTGACAACCGTGTACACGGTGGAGATTCCAGAATGAAGTAGGATGGTGGTGACGTTTTCTTGAGGTAAATACGTGGACCCGACTCCCGTGAGTTGGCATAACGTGGCTAAAACAGGAGCGGTTGACGGATTAATGAGGTAGCACCTCTGATCGGACGCACTTCTTCGTATGCCATTCTATTGCTTTTGTGATTGTTTGGTGCGCACCTTTGATTTGGGAGTGTTGTTCGAGGTGGGTGGTAGCTGCGGCTACGCGTTTCCATCGGTCCGGAAGTGTAATTGGTATATCTACCCTGGCATTGCCTAGTTGTGTCGTGTCACCTACCCTAGCGCGCCTTATACGATTTTGGTTTTGTACCATACCTATGGAGTGCCCTCTGACGACGCCCAGTACGGGGGAGATTACGGTACTGTATAGACTATGGGAATATATTACGTGTTAAGGTGGAAAATGTAAAGCCTTAATGCTATTTAAAAGTAAGTTTATTTTACTAATAGACATTATTATAATAGCGAATATTACTACATAGTAAATAGTTTAACGGATCCTTAGAGGATGGGCGGTCCCAAGCATCCTTTAAGTTACTTGCTCTATATTACAGTACAATTGAATTAGCTTACACTATATAAGTATGTATGTCCTGACTCGAGTGTTTATGTTTTATTTTACGCTCGGGTCAGCCTGAGTTGCAGTTCGGTTTTCATCCCGGAGCTAGGATTTCTGTAGATCACTTTCAAGCTGCTGGCAAACTTCCCTTCCAGTTCTTTATCTAAATTTATGAAATCAAGACTAGTGGACATTTGTATTGTTCTACTGATGATTTAAAACTATATTTGGATTAAAGACTATGTATTTTTTATTTGATTGAGACTATTTATAGTGGCTTCATGAACCACTAAGTATTTTTAAATTCCGCTGCGAGTATTCTGATTATGTGTCTGTGATTCTGTGATTAATTATTTACTGTATAATTTTGAGATTTGCCAAATTTTATTTACAATGCGGTATTTTGAACAATTCAAGTCCGACATGTGCGGATGCGAATGGTTGAAAATATCGGATCGTTACAAATATAAATTGGAAGAAGAGGAAATTTGGAGGCAAAAACCATGGCAGGGTAAGGAGAAAAAGAAGAGAAATCAGTGAAGCATAGCAAAGAAAGTTACTTGCTTCAATTGTCTAGAAAAAGGCCACTACTCAAACAGCTGCAAGAAGCCAAAGAGGGATCAATCCGTTCAAGCAAAGCCCAGGAAATGTTATTATTGTCAGAAATTGGGACACAAAGTTAAAGACTGCCTAGCCATGAAGCAAGCTCAGACAGCCAAGGTGTACACAGTCAAAGACCAACCTGCATCTTCCAAAGCAGAAAAGGGGAAAGGAGTTCTGGAAGGTAATCTCACTATTTATGATAGCATTGTTAAGTTCTATTTGACACAGCCGCTACACATAGTTTTATCTCTCAGCAAGCTATTAATGAATTAAATCTTGAACCTGATTTTGTTGATGAGCCTATATGCGTAAAGAATCTAGTTGGAGGTCCCGCGAACCTTTGTCTTCGATGTAGAGACGTTCCTATCTCATATTCTTGTTACCAATTCCCTGTCGGTCTCTTCGTCCTTGATTTTAACGAGTTTGAAGTCTTACTCGGAATGGATTGGCTAGCAAAATATGAAGCCAAATTGGATTGCAATAATTGATTGACTTCGATTAAAACCAAATTTGGAGATTCTATTGAGATTTCTTGTGAGGAACCTAGTCCTAAAAGAGATGGGTTGATGTATAAGTTGGGTTATCCCGAACCCAGTCTGGAGTCCATACCCATTGTTAGAGATTTCCCAGACGTGTTCGAAGAAGTGAAATCCTTACCTCCACTTCTAGAAATAAAATTCAGAATCGACCTAGTACCCAATGCTCATCTTGTCGTTCACGCAAGTCGCAGGATGGCACCCAGGGAAAGGGTTGAATTGGTTCAGCAAAGCAATGCTTTACTAGCAAAATTTCCACTTTTCTTGATCGGAGGAAACCCACTATCCCAAAAGAAGTTCGAAGCTTTTTGGGTTTAGCAGGTTATTATCGGAAGTTTGTTCAGGACTTTTCTAAGATAGCTAGTCCGTTGACTAAGCTAACGATGAAGAATGCAAAATTCAATTGGACTCCGAAATGTGACGAAGCTTTTCAGGAGTTGAAGAAGAGATTAACCACCGCTCATGTTCTCGCTATTATCAACGGGAATATGGGATTATCTGTTTATACAGACGCTTGTGGTGATGGTTTGGGTGCGGTATTAATGCAGAATGGGAAGGTAATTGCCTACGCGAGCAGACAATTACGTCGTCATGAAAGAAATTATCCAAACCATGATTTGGAACTCTTAGCTATTATCTTTGCTTTGAAAATATGGCGACATTATCTTCTACGTAATTTTTTTCAGCTTTCCTAACAATTTATGAATTTAACTTAACTTAACAATATACTTATTGAACTCTCCTTATTCTAGGTGAAAAATTCGAATTATTCACCGACCATAAATCTTTGAAATATCTCTTCACCCAGAAAGATCTAAATCTACGACAACAACGTTGGTTGGAATTTCTGGCATCTTATGACCTAGATATTCAATATACGTCCGGAAAAGCCAATGTAGTTGTCGATGCTTTAAGTAGGAGTCATGCTGTTCTTGCCTATCTTGTTGTCACTCCTACTCTCCTTGAAAAGATCGCTAGCAAGCAAATTGAAGACAAGTTTCTTCGGAAAATTCGTAGAAGAATATGTCGAGGTGAAGATTCTAGTTTTATAATTGATGATAATGGAGTTATAAGGATAAAAGGTAGGATTTGTGTCTCGGACATTCCTAATCTGAAACATGAAGTTTTAGATGAATGTCACAAATCTAAGCTTTGCATCCATCTAGGAGTTAACAAGATGTATCGTGATATCAAAAGAACTTTCTGGTGGAAGACAATGAAAAGGGACATATCTATATATATGAGTCGCTGTGCCACTTGCTAACAAATCAAAAGTGATTAAAAGAAAATGGCGGGTTTACTTCATCCTTTAGAGATACCCAAGTAGAAATGAGATCAAGTATCGATGGATTTCATCGACGGGTTGCCTCGTACTCGAAAAGGCAATGAAGCAATTTGGGTTATTGTGGACCATTCGACTAAGATAACCCACTTCTTGCCAGTGAAATCTACCCGCACAGCAGCAAGTTTAGCCGAGTTATATGTGAAAGAAATTGTCCGTCTCCATGGTATTCCTAGCAATATAGTGAGTGATCGTGACTCGATCTTCACTAGTAGATTTTGGGAGGCATTTCAAGACGCATTGGGAACAAAACTGAATTTCAGCACTGCTTATCACCCACAATCTGATGGGCAGACTGAGAGGATTAATCGAATCTTAGAAGACCTATTGCGTGCTTGTATACTTGATTTTGGTAGTTCTTGGAAGGACCATTTTCATCTGGTTGAATTCTCATATAACAATAGCTATCAGGTCAGTATAGAGATGCCTCCTTTTGAAGTTTTATATGGTCGTCCGTGTCGATCACCCGCATGCTGGATCGAGGCTGGTGATAGACCCGTCCTTGGACCAGATATGATTAGAGAAGCCACAGAGAAAGTTGATTTTATACGGAAGAAATTGAAAACAGCTCAAAGTCGTCAAAAGAGTTATTATGATAGCAGAAGAAGGGATTTGGAATTCCATATTGGAGACTCTGTCTTTCTCAAAGTATCTCCAATGCAAGGAGTATTGAGGTTCGGGAAGACCGGTAAGCTGGCACCACGATATATTGGCCCTTTTCCTATTCTAGAGAGGATCGGTTCTTTAGCCTATCGAGTGCAGTTGCCTAGCTGGTTATCTGGCATGCATGATGTGTTCCACATTCCTAAACTTCGAAAGTATGTGCACGATCCAGATAGTATTATTGAAGAAGCTGCTCAACAGGATCTCGAAATCACTCCCAATTTAACAGTTAAAAGAGAACCAATAAAGATTTGTAGATCGTGATGAAAAGCAATTGAGAAACAAAGTTGTGAAACTAGTTAAAGTTCAGTGGAGTGGCGCTCCAAAGGATTGCACTTGAGAAACCGAAGATAATATGCAGAAATCATATCCCAATTGTAGAGTGGATATCTCGGCTTAAGCTGGTAAGCTATTTCTCCATTCTTTTCTGAATTCGTATATTCTTTGTTTGCTTTCCTCTCTCTTTCAAATTTCGAGGACGAAATTTTCTTAAGGGGGGATATCTATAACATCCCAAAATTTATTAATTTAAATTTGGTAACTTATTTGAACTTTTGGAGTTTAATTTGAAAATTTTCAAAACAAATAAAATATGTACTAATTTATATAAAACTTCAATTTATTTTGATTGAAATAATGAATGTTTTAAAACTCATTTGAATTTAAATCTTTTATATATATATATATATCAATATATATGTATATGTTAAAATTATCTGGTAATATGGATACATTAGATAATTCCAGAAATAAGAAAAATATAAAGAAAATATTTTTAAGGGGTAATGTATTTGTAATAAAGTAAATATGACATAAAAGGTTTGATAGTTAAGCTTAAGAATAAAAACTAAAATTAAGCATTTATGTTAGAAATAAATAAGTTTGTATGTAAACAAGAATATAATAAAACAAAAATGTATGCAAGAAGATAAAACAAAATATCTACATACATAAAAAAATCAAATAGGATAAGATGTAAACAAAATGGGAAGCATATGCATTTAATACCATCATCTCAGCACAAACAAAAAAACTCATTTCAGCTGAAACAGATCTTGCTTAGTCAAAGCAAGAAGATAAAAAAAATCTGACCAAAAGAAACTAACTAAACCAGTTAAAGCCTACTATGTTCAAACCTGTTTCCTTTATATATACATCCATATTAGTTCTAGTTCATTCAAACAAAATATAGCAAAGCCAGAAAGAAAAGGAAGAAAAAGAAGTAAAACATCACTATTCTTATAAACTCAAAGTCATTCAACCAAACAAAACAGGATTCAAAAGAAAATCAAACTGCAGTTTTTAAAACACAGAATTCCTCTCTGTTCAATCTTGTTTCCAGGTGAGTAAACTACTATATTTAAAATTTAAAACTGGGTAATTGATTCATGAAAACTTTGTGCTTTGCTGTATAGTTTAAATAAGTAGTTTTGTATGCTTTCTGTTGCACTGGAAATTTTACTATGCCCTGTTCTTCTATACTTCTGGTTTTAGAGCAAAGCAAATTAGAAAGAAATAAAACTAATAAATCTACATACAAACATTTTAAACTTAAGATTTTAAACAAAATAAGTTTGTTTAAACTTAAATCATGGCCTAGAATTGTTAAGCTTGATAATGAAGAACTTGATTCTATAAACTCAGTTTTACAGTAAAATAAGAAATTATATGATTTATTCGAGTATTTTAAATTATCGATTTGATTATATAACTTGGTTCAAAGATAGGATTTTTGAAATTAATATGATGATTTTTAGTTAAGTATTCCAAGTGCAGTTCATATTTGAACAAAATATGCACTTTGATCATTTTCTGATGACCGAACCAACATTGAATGTTAAGATTTTGCTTGAAGCAGGTTTGAACATCGTTGATTTCGGGAAAATTGTCAAAAAAAATGTCTATTGCACGAATTGATTATTTAGGGTTTAAGCTTGATTTTTACAGTGGTCTTGAAACATGGTGATTTCGTCACCATGGTTGATCGAGTTGCTCGAAATTGAGGGGGAGAGTAGAATAGGGGATTGACGAGGTGAGGCCGGAGTTGTGGATTTTCTGATGGTCAGAGTTCGCTTGAACGAGGCGGTCGATGGTCGGGTACGGTTTGACTGGAAGCTCAAGTGTGTCGTTCTTCATTCTCGCGATTGTTCTGGGTATCTACCTATTACGTTCGTAAGAGGGAGTGAGAGTCGACTTGTTGGTGGTCGTCTCAGGTGCCGGAACATTATCTGTGGTAAGTGCACGTGCACGTGCACGTGCACGTTTGGTCGTGAGCACTTTAGGGGTTGAGTAGGTGTTGGGTTCTCGAGAGTATGCTCGGGGAAGAAGTGATTTTCTAGAGCAAATTATTTGTTCGCTCGCATGAGTTCTGTAGCATTCCAGTTTATAAAGTTTAAACTTTAACTTTAACTAAAAAAAATTATATACGTGAGGAAGAAAGGACTCGGGGAAATAGGTGAAAAACTCGGGTTGTAACTCGAGTAACCTGAGATTTTGCTCGGGTTTTGTTCCATAAAGGGTTATGCCTAATAAATTTAAAGTTAATAATGTTAAACAAAATTTAGTACTAATGAAGTAATTAATGTTTGACAAATTAAGCTAAGAAACTATTATAAGTTTTAAATTATTTAAGTAAATGCTTAACAATGTTTTTTAATCTTAATTAATACTTTAATTGAATAGTTAACTTAAAGATAAGTGTTAAAGTTAATTAACATTAAAGCTTTTTGTAATTGTAATAAATTGATTTCAAAGTAATTAAGGAAGATTTTAAAATATTAATTAAGATAGATAATTATTATTAAATAATTGTTAAAGGGTAATTAAGAATAGTTATTAATTTATAATTGAAATTAACTAAGTGATTAGGGATTAATCAATTTGTGATTAAAAATTGGTTAATTAATAATTAAGTATCTAATTTATTTGTTTGATAATTAATGTTAATTAATTTATAATTAGTAGTTACTTAAGTTAACTGATTAAGGAATAATTAATTAATAAAGTTGATTAAGATTTAATTAATTAATTTATCATTAATAATAATAATTAATCATTGATCTAAAAATAGTTATGTGGTTAATTCATTTAAATCACACTCACCTTGATTGAAAAATAATTAACTATTATTGTGCACTGGATTGATATTTCTATTGTGGTTGTGATACTATGTGATGTGAGTTGCTCTGTGCTGAATTGTGATTCGTGATTTAATTCTGTATTGATGTGAAAACCCTTTTGGCCATAAAAGGGCATTTAAACTTCGATGCGAAAGAGAGTCGGATTTCAGTTAGTTATCCGAAATGCACATCGAACCTTGAATATGAATCTTTGTAATTAATACATCCACGTATTTTAAAATTAAGCGCTCACTATTCGATATAGCCGGGAGAGGACCTTTGTGTCATATAACCCATTCTGAATAGTGATACGACGAAATGAATAGCTTTTGAAGACAGTGGTGAAGACCGGGTGTCTTCGAAAACGATAGGATAACCTATCGAATGTCTCTGCACTGAGTTGCTCTGGTATAGAAATCTCCACATTTGATGGGGAGTCCAATCGGGATTGTGGATACCCAGATTTGCAAGGGCCGTTTCCTTTATTGGACGAAGTGCCTTCGGTTTTGTTCGAACCCAGAACAGACTTGTATGGTTGTGTGTCTGACACCACACTTTGGGATATAAAGCAGATTCCTTTCAAATACATATCTGTCGATGGCGGAAAATTTATTCTCTTAGCTTAACACCCTTCTTTGAGACGTACGAGGTCAGAGGTTATGTAGTTGAAGGTTATCAGCGATATACTCCCAATTTGGTAGTGTGGCATGCTAAGTGCTGTTGTGTATTGATGATCATTTGTTGATCATTTGTGATAAAAGCATGGCTTTCGTGTAAAGCGAAGCTTTGTGGACGAGACCTCATCGGACCTCACACCATGAAAATGGTCGAAACAGGAAAGATGCGGTAAGGTTATGCGGGTCGCACCCTTTAGGGCATGTAATTTCGTTCTGGAAAAAGGCGGTATCATGGTATGGAGCCCAGATACTTTACCTAAGTGGTTGTTGCATTCTCATTTACTGTGTGGTTGTTGCTTTGTGGTAGAGGGCCCTCGGATAAAGGTCGCAAATGACCGAGGGGTGGCATACTCGAGTAGTAGCTACCTAGTTACAGAGGTAACCCGACCTTGTGTTCGCAGAGAGCCGGGTAGTTTCTCGGGACGTCCCTCCAGAGGCGTACCCATGTGGCAGTAGGAGGTTCCTTAGCCTGACCATTTGTTGGAAACCCAAACAAAACAATACGAACCCAGTACGGTTTTAGTTGTAGAACCTTCCATTTAACATGGCAGCTATAGTAGGCATAGTATAATGGTACCTATGCTGGCTAAGATTAATATTATACTTTCGAAATGTTTTCACACTATGCACTAATAATAATATCAAAGAATTTTTCTCGTATTAAGCATATTTGACTATCATAAGGGGAAATCTCCCCTAAGTGTGCGATTGCATTGTGTGTGTGCCGGGAGGCCTTATGGTAGTTTCATTTTCCAAAAGCATGAACGGTTTTCTTTTAAAATCTGTGTTATTTAAAAGCAACTATTTTGTTTACTCATACCAGTCCCATGACTGACCCGGAGTTTATTGTTTTCTTCTAAACTCTGGGTGCCCATAATTTCCACATGGGCAGCCTAGTAGCAGGTTTTCCGTGGTTTGGTGTTAGCTGTATTTTGGAGGCTATCGGTTTTTGGAGGCCTTTACCTTGGGGATATTTTGCAAGCTTTTGGATCTCAAGGTGCTTAGTTTTGGAAGTTCACTATCTCTTCATTCTTTTGAAGACTTTTTGGCATATGATCACTTGTGGTTCTATTATGATGTCCTATTTGGAGTTGTGATATATGTATTATGATACTCTGATGTAGTAATGGATATTATGACGATGTTGTATCTGTGATATAATGCATGTTATTCATTTTATTTCCGCTGTTTCATATTCATCTGATGTTGTTATAAGCTCCATCCGACTGGAGCTCGATGTTTGAATTTTCGGCAGTCAAATACAAGTGAGGTATTTGGTGTCAATTTTCGAACATTGGATTTCGGATCGTGACATGTAATGTAAAACCAACATTAACTATATTATTTAAAATTAGTGGATGGATTTAAAGATTGAAATCAAATTAAAACAATTTATTGGAATTTAAATTTTAAACATTGGATTAATTAAAATTAAATGAAATTTAATATTTATATATTACGTAAATGTGAATTAAGATGAAATTGGGAATATGAGTGTAATAGATATAAACCCATGTTGACATCACCTTTAAGATGGTAAGTTAATAATTGATTCGTAATAGGATTAAAAATCAAATAAATGGATTTATGGGAATTGCAATCGATAATCAATGAATTTATTAAATTGAATGTTAAACACTGTAGTTGTGAATTGATTAACTTTAAATTGATATGGAAATTGGTTATATAGGATTTCAATTTACTAAGGTAATCCAAGATGATAAAATTTATGAGTTATGGAATTTGAATATTACAGTGATTTGATTTATTTAATAATAATTTATTTAATTAACTGGAAAATAGCCGTTTTGGCCACTGACTCAGATTTCGACGAAACCGGTTTCTTGGATCCATAACGGTGAATTATTGTAGGATTTCAAGTTTCGTAGCGATCAGACTTCTTGTTTGATCGTACGGACGCGAAACGTCTAGAAATCAATTTAATGGAAATCAATTGAAATCAATTTGAAATAACTTGATCTTGGCATAAATTCTTCACACTATGGAATTTGGACCTGAAACCTGTTCCATTGATTTTTAAATATTTTAAAACATCTATTTTGATATATGGGTTGATCCAATTTCGTTCCGGAGTCGAAACGGGCTTTTCGGGCCATCATCATTCAATCAAATCTGGTCCATCTATTTTATTTTTCAGCCTTGTCTATATATACCTCGTTATAAACCCTAACGTATTTCTTATTCCTCATTTCTGTAAGTACAATTCTATTTGCTTCTTCTCTTTCAATGACAAACAGAACCCTAAAATTCAATTGCAATCTCAAAATAAATTTCAACTTCAAAATTTCAAACTCCACAAACTATATTGAATTATATATGAATTTGAAGCTCTCGACGAGCGCAATTCAAATACATGATTCGTTTTTCAATTTTAGTTTCGATGTGGCCGGAAATCAATGAAACATTCACGGCCGCTCATCGTGCGTCGATGAACGTTGTCGGATCGTCGAATCGTTTACGGGTTTTGTAGAGATCGCTGAGGGGAACGCCTCTGAGGGGTTCGCTTGGAATTTCAGTGGTTAGATCGTCGTGAAAAATTGCTCTAGGGTTCATGAAAATTGGCGGCTGTTGGGGGTGTTTAGGCTCATTCAGTGACGCGTGGAGGCTGCAGGTCGTAGGGGAGAGGTCGCGAGGCCTCTGGCGATGGTCGTGGCTGGTCGACATGCGTGCGTGGTCGCACGATTTGATTTGGCAGCACTAGGGTTCTGTAATTGTATTTTTGGTTCGAACGTATTATTGAGGGATATGATTCACGTGCAATTGGGTGACGTGGCATTGTTTGGTGGTTGTGAGTTATTTACTTTTGTTTAATTTAAATTTTGTTTTCAAATGTTCTGATTTCAATAACTTTTGCGTACGAGGTCCAATTCATGCACGGTTTTCGCCTCTGCAATCCTATCGAAATTTCGGACATTTTGGCACTGGTTTAGACCAATTCTGAGACTTTTCAAATTTTGAGTTTAAATTGGATTTAAATTCAATTTAAATTCAAAAGGTGAGTGTTTTAACACACTCACAACTTCTAAATTTTCTTATGTGTGTTAAATTAATTTCTGATGTGATTAGATATTTATTTATTGTTGTTTGGTATATTTTATCATCATTCCAGTTAAATTGAATTTGTTGAATTAAATTGTTATTCAATTTATTATGCATATAAAATGCCAGTTAAGTCAATTTATTATTGAATACAAACTGCCAGTAATTACATGTTATTTTTATCTGTTCTATATTGATGTTATTATTTGAATTGGATGATGATTGTGATAAATGGTTGATGATTGATATTGGATGAATGGATGCTGTATTTTATATTTTTATATACTGCAAGTTGTTCTACATTTTTAGTTCATTCGGGATTGCGGCTTGAAATGATATATAACCGTATTTTTATTTTAAATTACGGGTTGAAATGATAAATATCCGTACCACTTGACCATAGGGTAGAAAATTATATGCAGACACCGTGGTCTATATATAAAATATTTTGAAAATGATTTCTATGGTTTTGGAAAGAAATATACGGTTTAATAAATATTGATTTTTTTGATATTATATAAATATTATTTTATATATAGTTAAATTTTTGAATTTAAGCTATGGATAAATTTGTTTAATAAAAATAAGTTTAATAATGGAGTTTGATTGTACTAAAATAAAATAGGGCTAAGAATTTAAATCATACTTTAATATAGAGGTTATAATGATTTAAATAAATTAAGGTTGTAGGGTAAATTGGAAATTTATTTGAAATTGAGCTTATTTAAGAATTAAACTCAATAAGTCGATGTAAAATTTATTAAATTCGAAATTTCAAAAGGTATAATTATTATAACTTGATTTTGTGGTGAATTAAACGATTATTTCAAGTATAAATGAATTGAAGGAAATATTTGGCTAATTGTAATTTGAGTTTTATTTAAATGATAAGGGATTTATTATGTAAATATTTCATAAAATTGTAATTTGAGTTTTATTTGGTTAATTGATTATTTTAAAAGGCATCATTCGGCCAAAACATTGTCTGGCGTAGGTATCGTTCGGTCAAAAAATTGTTCGGCCTAGATCACGTTCGGCCAAGACATTGTTTGGCCTAGGTCACGTTCGGCCTAAATTTTGGACTGCCAAACTATCGTTCGGCCTAACCATCGTTCAGCCAAAGTATCGTTTGACCTAATTCTATTCGGCCGAAGTAACGTTCGGCATAAGTACTGCTCGGCCAAAGTAACGTTCGGCCATCTATCTAATTCATACTTCCTCCCTAACTTTCCATCCCACTGCTCGGCATGTGGCGAGTCATGCCGAACCATACTGTTCGGCATTATAACCAATCCTACTCCTCTTCTATTTTTTCCCTCCAAACTCGTGCAGCACAAGGGAACCATGCCGAACCACAATACATCTCCCATCAACTCCCTCGCGTGCTCATCTCTGGCCAATTCTCCTTTCCACCACATCATCTAGCCCTTCATCCTAATCACAGTTCAATCCTTTCTTCCACGAAATAACCATTGGCCACGGACCTAAGTTACGAGTTTAAGCCTCGTATCAAAAATCAGGGGAAATAGTTAAACAAAAGGGATCGATGCCTAGCAAATAGGTTGAAGGTCGGGATAATTCTGGAATTAAAGGTACGACTTTGATTAGTTCCGAGTGACTTTTGAAAATGGCGATGTAGGGCATGATGTTCGAGGAAAGAAGGGTAGTAAGATTCTTAGGGTTTGACGAGATTAGCGAATACAGGATAGCGGAGGTAAAAAGTGAAAAGAGAAGAAGGAGGAGGATACTGAATTTTATAGGAGAAGAAGGAAAGTCGAAGAGGCTATGGCCGATGGAACCGGTCAAAGCGTCATCGTTCGGCTTCGGCATTCAGAGCCGTTGGGCATACATGGAGCGTTCGGCTTCAGCTGTTCTGTTCGGCACTCGCAAACCATTCGGCACACACCATCACACCATCGAGAGAAATAAATCAAGGATTGAAGAGGAGCACAGAGGACACATAATTCAAAGTGCATCACGTTCGGTCACGTGATACACTTTGGGGGGCAAGTGTTTCCTGGAGATTTGACCAGGCAACTAGGTACTCGGCAATAGCACACTGTTCGGCTATTTATGGATCGTTCGGCATCTACATATCGTTCGACATTCTGAACACTCGGCGCAAATGGTTCGTTTGGCATTCACGTTTGAATAACATTCGTGAGTACTCGGCATTGGGAAGTGTTCGGCGGTCAGGGTCGTTCGGCATTTAGGAGCACTCGGCATCCAGGAGCGCTCGGCATTTAGGAGCGTTCGGCAATCCAGGGACGTTCGACATTTAGGAGCGCTCGGCATCCAGGAGCGTTCGGCAATCCAGGAACGCTCGGCATCTAGAGAGCGTTCGGCATCAAATGACGCTCGGCAGGCAAGAGCGTTCGACATCAAGTGACGTTCGGCATCTCTGGACGTTCGGCACGGCAGACCCCACTCAGCATTCCATGCTACTTGGCATCCAGAGGTGTTCGGCATCCAGAAACCATTCGGCATGAAGAGGTGTTCGGCATTCAACCCATCTCCATCATCTTCGAATATTGCTCGGCATACGCTCGCCACTCGGCACCCCACTTCGATCGGCATAAGGATATCGTTCGGCCTACTCTTTCCACTCAATACCTCACAACGTTCGGCATGAAGATTGCAGTTTGGCATTTGGCCGTTTTGCGTATATGGGTCGGCATACAGAGCTCACTCCATTTGGGCCGAGGTATTCAGCTACCAGGCCCACTAGGGAAGTCCAACCCGTCTTCGTTTATAAATAGAGATGCAGGGTCACAGTGAAATGGACCTTTTCCGGGAACACTGGGGAGACTCTGTCATTTTTTATACTCTCCTCTTTTTAATCCAAACTTGTATTTAAGTGATTGATTTACGGATTGTATCTGTATTCGAGTGATTGAGAAAGCAATAAAGGTTAAACTCAAAGTGGACGTAGGCAATTACGCCAAACCACTATAAATTTGGTGTCCTTGTTCCTTGCATTTAAATCTACATATTAGCCTCTGTTTTAATTTAGTTTCTTCATTAATCTCTCTACACAGTCTCTCTTAAGGGTGTTAGTGACCAATATTGGTGCTAACAATAGGGGATTAACAATCAATTAAATTCCAATATAAAATTAAATATCAATTCAGATTCAATATTAATTCAAATGTCAACTTAAATCAACAAACATCAATAAAAAAATTATATATCATATCATATATTTTATTTAACTTGCAATGGAATTTTTAGAATTGCGTGAGTGGGTTTAATCATTCACCTTTGATTTATAGCCAATTGAAAATCCAATAAAAGCCTAAAATTTCAATGGTCTCTAAATTCAACCAAACTAGTTTCATGTTGTCTGGAATTTTGATATGAACCCAAAGGAAGAAACCACGCATTAATCGAAGTTCATATGCGGAAGATATTAAAGTTATAAGAATATTATGGAAATGAAATAGAAAACCACGAACAAGCATTTTAATAATAAAATAAATCAAGTTAGTTACATTAAGAATTTCGAAGCCTGCTCATGTTTCTAAATTCTGGGGAATCAGCGGAAAGAAAATGACACGATGGCACACACATGGAGGAAGGAGGATTTAGAAAATGGGTTTGTAAACAAATGAAAAAGATTGGCTTCATGAAAATAAGTTGCTCACATTTGTTTTTTAGAAGAGAAAGAGAACTTTAGAAAAAAGAAATAATGGAAGCACGTTTTGGAAGTGGAAAGTTAGAGGAAGAGATTTACAAAATAGAAAATGAATAAGGGTAACGCACGTTTGGAATATAGAATATGAAAGGAAAGCATACAAGTTAAAGTGTGCTATGGATCGTGTAATATGGATATATGATAATAAAAAGTATAGTGATGATAGCTATATAGCAAATAATGCAGAGTATAAAAGCAGTAGAATAAAAATAAGACCAGAGATTTTTATACTGGTTCGAAGCTCCGTCCTACGTCCAGTCCTAGACTCCTTCTAGAATTTCACTAAAATAATAACCCTCACTAAACCCAAAGGAACAGGTCTATATAACCCTTGAGCAGCCGAATAAGGACCTGAGCAGCGTAACAGGACTTTAACAAATACAAATGATTGTTTGACCTTTTTGTGTTCTGATAACACGGATAAGTTTGTTTATAGTACACCCTTTCGATAATCTTTTCCTCAAGTATGATGTGTATAGTTGTGTGTATATGAAGATTAGGAAGTTTCAAATTTCTTGAAGAATATGGAAATGAATACGTAAGCACTGAATGTATGAATTCAAGAGAAGAGTTAATTCAGAAAATACGATTCAAGTATAAGCGAGTAAGTAAAGTAATTTGATCTTGAAACTCATGCATATATATAGTAGTTAAGGAGTCGCAACTACTGGTGAAGAGATCTCTGCGAATTGCAATAGTTGCAACCCTTGGGGAGGAAGATAACTATTCAGAAAAGTGGTGTCTATTCATAAAAATGACAATTGCAGGATTTAGTCGACTGACTTTGATCATTCAGTCGACCGAATTCAAAAACATTCCCATATATGTTAAAATGCACAGATTCGCTTGACTAAATGATCTTGTTCAGTTGACTGAAATCTGTTGATAAACAAAAAACACCATAGCTCATTTTCTTAGTGCACTTGCCTTCTAAACTAGTGACCCGGGTTTGAGCCTCGCTTTATGCATTTTTAAAAACTTGATTTTGATTAAAATATGCAAGTTTATGTGGATGATGATTCTTGAGGAAATATTTTAACAAAGCACTAAACTAGAATCTATATATACGTTTGATGACTCTAGTTAAAATATATAACTATACGAATCATACTTGAGTCGTTGAGTCTGGACGTTGGCTTAGTCGTAGATTCATGAATATCATTTGCCTCTTGTCAGCATTCAAAACCTTATAATCCAACATTCTCTCCCTTTTTGATGATGACGACTCCTTTTGCTACGGACGAATCTTCGACAAGCTTTGTTGACTTATCTCTCCCCCTGAATATATTCCTATAATTGTGCTATAGATTTCTCCTCCTGAATCTATGCTTGCATCATTTATTCCTGCAAATAGTGTTAGAGCAATATCTTTCTCCCTCTTTTTCATCGACAAAAAGAAGAGTTTATATGATGACATAAATCATATTCCACATAAGTGTTAACATAGAACAATATAGAATAAAATAACTATTACCAAATATAAGGTATCAAAAAAAAATAACATTAAAAGCATGCGATACCAAAGGTTCTTATAATTTTCTAATTTTTCGAAAACCATACCCATTTGGGTGTGGTTGAACCTTTACAAGTTTAATTTTCATTATTAACTGTCATATCAAAATAATCATCAATGTATTTTTCTCTATTTTTCCAATTAACAGAAACCCAAATACTTAGATAATTTTTATCCATATCTAGAGAAATTATAAACATTATTGGTCATAATAGTATTTGAATTTCTATAAAAATTGGATTTAGACTATACTCGAAATTTAGTACTAGCACTAACATTTTTACTATACATGTAAAAGTATCTAATGCTATTTCTACGATTAGTTTTATTATATCCTAAACCACTTTTGTAAAGGTCTAGAACTTGATAAAATCATGTTTAAATCATTTTGACCTTTATTAAATTTTGTGACTTTAGTATTATCAAATTTAGCTTTAAAGTCACAATTATTATTTTCAAAAGAAATATTACTATTATTCAAAATATCAATTTTCTCCTTTAATTTAGAATTCTCATTTTTTAACGTACAGCTCTTATTTCTAAGAAGGAAATTTTGAGATTCTGAATTATCTAAAGAGGATTGTAATAAATCATTTTGTCTTTTCAAATAAGAAATTTCTTTCGAAAATTTTTCTCTCTCTTTTTCAAATATGGTGTTTTGTTCATTTAGAAATTCTTTAACAATTATAAAATTATTCTTTAAAACACCAAGTTGGTTTTCTAAATTTAACATCTCGTTTTTCAATTTCTCATTTTCAAGTTCAAAAGATTTTTATCTTTTCTAAAATAATAAAACTAAGCTTTGAAATCTTATTTCTTATACTAACTAATTCACTATTATCTTTTACTGAATCAGAAAGTAACTTTTTGCAGCCTTCACTAGTGGCTTTGAGAGGGATTTTGCCTGTCGTATTTCGACTGTATCGTTTTCTGGTCATTATTCTATAATGTTGTGACGATCTATAGAACTCCAGGCTCTTATACCAAATGAAAGTGTGCTATGGATCGTGTAATATGGATATACGATAATACAGAGTATAGTGATGATAGATATATAGTAAATAATGTAGAATATAAAAGCAGTATAATAAAAATAATAGCAGAGATTTTTATACTAGTTCGGAGCTCCGTCCTACGTTCAGACCCAGACTCCTTCTGGAATTTCACTAAAACAATAACCCTCACTTAACCCAGAGGAGCGGGTCTATATAATCCTTGAGCAGCCGAACAAGGACCTGAGCAGCGGAATGAGACTTCAACAAATACAAATGATTGTTTGACTTTTTGTGTTTTGATAACACGGATAAGTCTGTTTATAGTACACCCTTCCTATAATCTTTTCCTTGAGTATGATGTGTGTAGTTGTGTGTATATGAAGATTAGGAAGTTTCAAATTTCTTGAAGAATATGGAATGAATACATAAGCAATGAATGTATGAATTCAAGAGAGTACTTAAGTTGGAAAATATGGTGCAAGTATAAGCAAGTAAGTGAAGTAATTTGATCTTGAAACTCATGCATATATATAGTAGTTAAGGAGTTGCAACTGCTAGTGAAGAGATCTCTGCGAGTAGCAATGGTTGCAACGCTTGGGGAGGAAGACAATTATTCAAAAAAGTGGTGTCTTTTCATAAAAAACGAAAGTTGCAGGATTCAGTCGACTGACGTTGATCATTCAGTCAACTAAATTTAAAAACATGCACATATATGTTAGAATGCACAGATTCATTCGACTGAATGATCTTGTCCAGTCGACTGAATTCTGTTGATAAAAAAAACACCACAGCTCATTTGGTTAGTGCACTTGCCTTCTAAACCGATGACCCGGTTTCGAGCCTCGCTCCATGCATTTTTTAGAAACTTGATTTTGATTAAAATATGCAAGTTTATGTGAATGATGATTCTTGAGGAAAGATTTTAACAAAGCACTAAACTAGACTCTATATATACATTTGATGACTCTAGTTAAAATATATAACTATACGAACCATACTTGAGTCGTTGAGTCTGGTTGTTGGCATAGTCGTAGATTCGTGAATATCATTTGCCTCTTGTCAGCATTCAAAACCTTATGATCCAACAACAAGAAGATGTAAATTTGCAAAATAAAAGGAGCCTAACACTCAGGTAATCAATAAAAGATGTGTAACGACCCGTAATTTAGTGGTTTTATTTATTTATTTAACTGAATTTTTGTGAAATTTTAAATAATAAAAATTTGAAATAAAAATTTAATATTTGGAATACGTCTTCTTAAACATAGCAACTAGTAAATTTTCATCTGATAATATTGAAGTTTATTTTATTGTGTAATTTTATTTAAATTCAAATTAGTTAACATTGATGATAATAAAATATTTTCTAAATCTGAATATTTTTCCATAGAAAATTTGTAAATCATCTTCTAAGTGAGAGTCAAATTTCGTTTCTCCAAATTTTGACTTCTATTGCTCCGTTCATCTTATTTCTGACATTTTAGAAGCATTTCCGGTACCGAATATCGACTTTTGATTGGATTATCGTACCACTGGTATCTGTATACTGTTTTGATCGTTCGTCGTGCTGATCTCCGCGGTATATTCGATTATCGATTTCGGAGTCCAGTACGCGGTGAAATCCACGAGGACGGTAATTGTATCGGTACCCGTTCTTGCCCTTTTGTATTCTTGAGTCTATTTATATATTCACCTGGTAAAATTTGAATGGCCACCTGTTCATATTCCTAGAAATTTATTTCCTAACTTGTTATATTACCTAGTTAAACATTTACCTTTTCGGTTTTCCCTGATTTAAATTTTGTTTGTGGTTCACCATTTTTTTTTCAGAAAATTCATTTCTTCTTTCTCTGCTCTTTCATGTTTCTTCTCCTCTCCTCATTCATGACCATATGCACGCAACTTACCTCACAGCCCATAACCAAGTAGTGTTTTCCTCCAAAACGCATACCCGCCACCATTCTCCCTTGCCTCCGCCCACGTCACCAGGCCTCTCCACGTCTTCCTCCTTTTCCCTCATCTTCCTACCCGTCAACCACTCAAGCTCCTCCACCCCTCTTCACTATCTCCCTCCCATAAATCGTGACTTGTGCCGACTTGTGCCGACTTCTGCTTCACCCTATACTCACATGCAGTTCTTTGCCGAGCCTCAATAGTAAGTTATATTTTAAGTGGATGAAATATAACAGTTTGTTTATATTAAGAATATATATATGTATCTAAAACAGTTTTATTTATAACCTATTTTTTTAATATAAGATGTTTATGTATATATATTTTACAGTCCCTTGCCAAGTGGTTTCTAGTTATAGATATTATATATATAGTCTGGTTATTGTATAAGTTATATATGTACAGGTTTTGACTTTGAAATATACATATATACATAGTTTATCTTTAAATAGAGATGAGTGCATATATGTTGAATATATATGTGTTTGTGTGTGTGTGTGTATATATATATATATACGCTGTGTCTTTCGTATTTGTTAAATATAAAATATTTATATATATTTTCGTTTGTAGGTTATGCATAAATTCTATTTGCCTTCATTGCTAACTTTTCAGTGCTGTATGGGCTTGAGGCTCTGTCTATTAGTTTACCTAAATTCTAAAATATGTTTAGTACATGAGTTTATATATAGTAATATATTGATTTTATACATATATTAGTTTAAAAATGTAATCTGCACATAATTGTTGGTTGTAGTTTATATGCGTTTTTTTGAAATGATCTGTTGGGCTATCTATGATGTATGTCTACATGTATATAATGGCTATGCACATATTATAATGGGTTTGCATATATGTATATATTTACATGCATGTATTGCACATGTAGGCGTTCGCATATTCAAATAGCTTATGTATATAATTGTATATATTTGTTTAAAAAAATAAGGGATGAATAATAATAATAATATATATTGTTTATTTGTTTATATAATATATGTCAATAACTGTATGTCTATAAGTTGGTAGTTGTCTGCACTATATATATATATGTGTGTGTGTGTGTGTGTGTGTGTGTGTGTGTGTGTGTGTGTGGATATGTCAGTCTGCATTGTTGTATATGTATCAGTCTGCATGTATACAAATTTATTTTAAGATTTTAAACACAAATATACTTAGTTCATATAAGTAATATATATACATATAGATGTTATTTTATTTAAAATTTAAAATTTTGATTTGAAAATGAATATGTATGTTCTATTTTTTTATGTGTTTAAATTTAGAATGTGGTTTTATTAATATAGTTATATATAGTTATATACGAGTTCACTTATACCGATTTTTTCATCGATTCCGATTCTGATTTATTTCATCGATTCTATCTACCAGCTTTGATCGTCAAACTCGTGCCCATCTTACCTTGCTTTGGATTCGTAAATCATCGTAATTTGTTCATCTCTAGCCTTGAAAGGTGAGCAATCACTCCCGATTAACATTCTTATATTTATTAAATTTGATTTCAATTGAAACGACAATTGAAATATGCTTCTGATTAGTTATTTACATTGCTATATATATGCTGTTATCTGTATCTGTTCACCTGTGACATCTGACACACTATCTGTTATTTATACTGATGATATATGCCTGTTGTATTATTATCATATCTGTTATCACTCTACAAGTTCCCTGTTAGTATAGAATTCACTATGGGTTGAAGTGATACATACCCGAACGATCCGTAGAATATGGGAAAATCGTTATGGGTTGAAATGATAAGCCCAAGCGATTTTCATTTGAATTGAATTTGGGACTATGGGTTAAAATGTATATATCCATATATTTAAATTACGGATTGAAATGATAAATATCCGTATCACTTCAGCATAGGATAGAAAATTATATACAGACACCGTTGGTCTATATATATAAATATTTTGAAATGATTTCTATGGTTTTGGGAAGGAAATATATGGTTTAATAAATATTGATTTCAAGATATTACAAATAAATGTATTTTTTTAAAGTTTAAACTCTTGAATTTAAATTTATACGTTTTGAAAATCTTAAAATTATAGGTTGGTTTTGAAATTATAAATTTTAAGAATTTTATTTAATTAAATCAATTTGAAACTTATTGAATTTGATATTTTTAAAGGATATGGCTTATAACTTGATTTTGGTTAAAGTGATTCATAAATTAAAGGAAATATTTAGTTATTTGTAAACTGGGTTTTGTTTAATGATATTAGATTTTTATTAAGTGGATATTAAAAAGTTAAATAATAGTAAAGTGAATTTGAGATATAAATGATATTATCAAATTTAGTTTTGAAGTTATGGAATATTTAAAGCCTTGAAATATATTGAAATTGAAATGATTTATTTGAGGTTCAAATCTGTTTTGAAATCGATATAGTTGGAATAGTTTATTTAGAAACTGGACTGAATGGAAATGGATGATTTGGGATTTGATTAAATTTGAATTTTGGAATTCAAGTTGATTTGGAATTGATTTGTGGAATTTTAAGGAAACTATTTTATTATATAAAGTGTTTTTAAATGAATTGGTTAACAAAATGATAATATTTGATTTTTACTTATTGTTATGTAAACCAATGACTATTACCACATGATTAAATAAATGGAATTATAAAAACATGGTTTATAAATTGATCTAGAATTTGAAATGAATTTAAATTTAGAATTTGAGAATTTAATTTTCGTGATTTCAAACTTTGGTTTTAAAAATTTGAAGGGCATATTATTTAAATATTTTCGAATAGAAATAGTTTCCAAAGAATGTTTAAAAGTTTTAAATCGGTGCTTTTTTCTTTGTCGTTGGAAAATAATTTCGGTAATGACGGCCGCATCATCGACATTCATTTTCGAGCTTCAAAGTGAAGAGACCATTCTGTAGTTTGCTACACTTTTACGTTGGAAATTAAATTTATTTGAATTGCTGAAGTATGACTCGGTTTATAATATAGGTATATATTTATAGATTTGATTTGACTTATGTATGTATGTATGTATGTATGTATGTATGTATGTATGTATGTATGTATGTATGTATGTATGTATGTATGTATGTATGTATGTTTATCTCCAATGGTTTGAAGTGAAATCAGAAATTTAATTCTTAAATTTAAGTTAAAGGATGTTTTCAATTATAAAAGGAAGTCAAAAGGATTTTGAATAAATATTCAAACTTGAAATAATTGAATTGGGAAAAATTTACTTGTATAATACTCAATTACGTCCCAACATAACTTACCTAAACCATTCAGAAGTTGAACATGTAATTTAATAATTTACAATGTAAAATGATGATTAATGATTTTATAAATAAAATTTGAGTGATTATGACAAATGTTATACACTTAGATTTTAGTTACAAAATTTTAATAGAGATAAATAGAATTATAAGTCGACTAAATAGTAAATAAGACAAATTAAAGAAAATTCTGCTTTGAAAGAAACCTTTTGGTATCAAATAGTAATAAATTGCAATAATATCAACATAATGAAATATCTTGAATTAATTGAAAATTAATTAATTTAAATTGAATTTTTGTTTTGAAAGAAACCTTTTTGTATCCAACATTAATAAATGTGAAATTAAATCGATTTAATGGAAACCTTGAATTTAAAAACCAATTGTTGAATATAAATTTATTTAAATTGAAATTTTATGGTTTGAACTAATTATTTTATTTTGTTTCCAACCTATTTTCTTTCTGGTTGTTTCTATTCTCCTACCTCCTTCCTTTTCGGGGATGAAAAGTTTTGACTGGGGGAGAATGTAACGACCCGTAAATTTTATTAGCTTTATTTATTTATTTAACTGAATTTTTGTGAAATTTTAAATAATAAAATTTTGAAATAAAAATTTAATATTTGGAGTACGTCTTCTTAAACATAGCAACTAGTAAATTTTCATTTGATAATATTGAAGTTTATTTTATTGTGTAATTTTATTTGAATTCAAATCAATTAACATTGATGATAATAAAATATTTTCCAAACCTGAATATTTTTCTATAGAAAATTTTTAAATCATCTTTTGAGTGAGACGTCATATTTCATTTTTCCAAATTTTGACTTCTATTGCTCCGTTCATCTTATTTCGGACATTTTGGCAGCATTTCCAGTACCGAATATCGACTACTGATCGGATGATCGTACCACTGATATTTGTAAACCATTTTGATTGTTTCATCATACTGATCTTCGTGGTATATTCCATTGTCGATTTCGGAGTCCCGTACGTGGTGAAATCCATGAGGACGGTAACTGTATCGGTACCCCTTCGTGCCCTTTTGTGTTCTTGAGTCTATTCGTATATTCACCTGGTAAAATTTGAATGGCCACCTGTTTATATTCCAAGAAATTTATTTCCTAACTTTTTATATTCCCTAGTTAAACATTTACCTTTTCGATTTCCCTTGATTTAGATTTTGTTTGTGGTTCACCATTTTTTCAGAAAATTCATTTCATCATTCTCTACTCTTTCACGTTTCATCTCTTGTCCTCATTCATGACCTTGCCTCCGCCCACATCACCAGGCCTCTCCATGTCTTCCTCCTTTTCCCTCATCTTCCTACCCGTCAGCCATTCAAGCTTCTCCGCCCCTCTTCACTCTCTCACTCCCATAAATCGCCATTTGTGCGGATTTCTGCTTCACCTTGTACTCGCGTGTAGTTCTTTGCCGAGCCTCAGTAGTAAGTTATATTTTAAGTGGATGAAATATAACAGTTTGTTTATATTGAGAATATATATGTATCTAAAACAGTTTTATTTATAACCTATGTATATATTTATAAGATGTTTATGTATATATATTTTTCAGTCCCTTGCCAAGTGGTTTCTAGTAATAGATCTTATGTATATAGTCTGGTTATTGTATAAGTTTTATATATATACAAGTTTTGACTTTGAAATATACATATATACATAGGTTATCTTTAAACAGAGATGTGTGCATATATGTTGAATATATCTGTGTTTGTGTGTGTGTATATACGTTGTGTCTTTCGTATTTGTCAAATATAAACTATTTATATATATTTTCGTTTGTAGGCTGTGCATAAATTCTATTTGCCTTCATTGCTAACTTTGCAGTGCTGTATGGGCTTGAAGCTCTGTCTATTAGTTTACATGAATTCTAAAATATATTTAGTACATGAGTTTATATATAGTAATATATACATTGATTTTATACATATATTAGTTTAAAAATGTAATCTGCACATAATTGTTGGTTGTAGTTTACATGCATTTTTTTTTTGAAATGATTTGTTGGGATATATATGATGCATATCTGCCTGTATATAATGGCTCTGCACATATTATAATGGGTCTGCACACACACACACATGCATGTATTACACATGCAAGCGTTTGCATATTGAAATAGCTTATGTATATAATTGTATATATATTATTAAAAAAATAAGGGATTAATAATAATAATATATATTGTTTATTTGTTTATATAATATATGTCAATAACTGTATTTCTATAAGTTGGTAATTGTCTGCACTATGTGTGTGTGTGTGTGTGTGGATATGTCAGTCTGCATTGTTGTATATGTATCAGTCTGCATGTGTACAAATTTATTTTAAAATTTTAAACACAAATATACTTTGTTCATATTGGTAATATATATACATATAGATGTTATTTTATATTAAATTTAAAATTTTGATTTGAAAATAAATATGTATGTTTTAATTTAGTATGTGTTTAAATTTAGAATATGGCTTTATTAATATAGTTATATATTGTAATATACAAGTTCACTTATACTGATTTTCTTCATCGATTCCGATTCTAATTTATTTCGTTGATTCTATCTACTAGCTTTGATCGTCAAATTCATGCCCATCTCACCTTGCTTTGGATTCGTAACTCATCGTATTTTTTTCATTTCTAGCCTCGAAAGGTGAGCAATCACTCACGAATAACGTTCTTATATTTATTAAATTTGATTTCAATTGAAACGACAATTGAAATATGCTGCTGATTAGTTATTTACATTGCTATTATATATGTTGTTATCTTTATCTTTTCACCTGTGACATCTGACACCATTATCTGTTATTTATACTGATAATATATGCCTATTATATTATTATCATATATGTTATCACTCTGCAAGTTCCCTGTTAGTATAGAATTCACTATGGATTGAAATGATACACACTCGAACGATCTGTAGAATAGGGGAAAATCGTTATGGGTTGAAATGATAAACCCAAGCGATTTTCATTTGAATTGAATTTAGGATTTCAGGTTGAAATGATATATACCCGAATATATTTAAATTACGGATTGAAATGATAAATATTCGTATCACTTGACCATAAGGTAGAAAATTATATACAGACATCGTTGGTCTATATATATAAATATTTTGAAATGATTTCTTTGGTTTTGGGAAGGAAATATATGGTTTAATAAATATTGATTTCAAGATATTACAAATAAATGTATTTTTTTAAAGTTTAAATTCTTGAATTTTAAATTTATATGTTTTGAAAATCCTAAAATTATCGGTTGGTTTTGAAATTATAAATTTTAAGAATTTTATTTAATTAAATCGATTTGAAACTTATTGAATTTGATATTGTTAAAGGATATGGTTTTATAACTTGATTTTGGTTTAAAGTGATTCATAAATTAAAGGAAATATTTAGTTATTTGTAAATTAGGTTTTGTTTAATGATATTGGATTTTTATTAAGTGGATATTTCAAAGTTAAATAATAGTAAAGTCAATTTGAGATATAAATGATGTTATCAAATTTAGTTTTGAAATTATGGAATATTTTAAAGCCTTGAAATATATTGAAATTGAAATGGTTTATTTGAGGTTCAAATCTGTTTTGAAATCGATATAGTAGAAATAGTTTATTTAGAAACCGGATTGAATGGAAATGGATGATTTGGGATTTGATTAAATTTGAATTTAGGAATTCGAGTTGATTTGGAATTGATTTGTGGAATTTTGAGGAAACTATTTTATTATATAAAGTATTTTTAAATTTTATTTAAAACTATTTATATATTTTACTTTATAAATTAATTTCATATAAATTATTTTTGATATAAACTATTTTATATATACTATTTTAATTTATAACTATTTTATATAAACTATTTTATTTTTATACTATTATTAATATCTAAACTGTTTAAAAGGAAGTGTTGTGGTTTTACAAAGTAACTATGATTTTCAAAGTGTTATAATTTCAAGTGTTTTGGTTTCGAAGTGTTATAACTTTGAAGTGATATGATTTTGGAAAAGATATATTTGAAATGGAAATTATATCGTATTTGGTTTTGAAATGGAAATGACATCGTATTGATATGGTTTTGAAATGGAAATGATATTTGGTTTTGAAGTATAAACTATTTTGAAATGACTGCGGTGTTATAATAACGTTTGGTTGTTAAAGAGACCGAGATCGGAAGTTGTCATACTCTCTGCCAACTCCGAAAACCACTTTAACAGCTGTGTACACGGTGGAGATTCCAAAATAAAGTAGGATGGCGGTGACGTTCTATTGAGGTATATATATGGACCCGACTCCCTGAGTGAGCATAAGGTGGCTATAACAGGAGCGATCGACAGGCTAATGAGGTAGCTCCTCTGATCGAACACACTCCTTCGATACCATTCTATTACTTTGTGATTGATTGGGTGCACCTTTTGATTTTTTTGGAGTGTGGCTCGAGGTGGGTGGTAGCATTGGCTATGCGTTACCACTGGTCCGGAAGTGGAATTCGTATATCTACCCTGGCATTGCCTAGTTGTGCCGTGTCACCTACCCTAGCGTGCCTTATACGATTTTATTTTGTAACATACCTATGGAGTGTCCTTTGATGATGCCCAGTACGGAGGAGATTACGGTACTGTATAGACTATGGGAATGCATAAAATGCGTTAAGGGGGATATGGGTAACGCTTTAACACTATTTTTAAAATACATTATACTTTACGTTACTACATAGTAGATAGTTTAACGGATCTTTAGAGGACGTTTACCCCAAATATCCTTTGAGTTACTTGTATTTCAGTTGTTATTTCACTTGAGTTGGATTTATTGATATAAGAATGTTAATCCCGACTCGAGTGTTTTGTGTTTTGTTTTACGCTCAAGTCAGACTGAGTGATACGGCTTTTGAGACTCAACTTTGGAGTTGGAGCTTCGCTTGGAGATCCAACTGTCTGTCTAGCTTTCAGATATTCAGTTGATTCTAGTGTATTCGAGACTTCTGTTGTATCTTATTTAACTTTGATATATATATATATAGTAGCTTCATGAACTACTATTCTCTTGTTTCCACTGCATTATTGTTATATTACTCTGTGTCTTACTATATATGTTGGGTTGTGCCAAATATAAATTAACAACTTGATATTTTGAGCAATTCAATTCCAGCATGTTTGGATGCAAATGCTTGAAAATATTAGGATGTTACAAGATGAAAGATACACGTTGGAATTTGATAAGAAATGTTTACATGGAAAGCAAATCTTTTGGCATAAAATTTCAAAACATGTGCTACCTCAATTAACTTCATCAACACACATGAAACATTTCAAGGCAAGGCTCGCGTGTAAATAAATAAAACTTACTGGAAAACCAAAAGAGGCATGTATTTAATAAAAGAAAGTAATAATAATATAAAATTAATGAAAGCGACAATCTAAATTTGAGAAAGTAGACCGTACATAGAAGTCACAAATCTAATATACTAAAAAAACAATTCATTTTAACATATTTTATTAACCCTAATACGCTCAAATTTACATACATATATGTATTTTTATTTAGTACACTGTAAATAAAATTAAACACTACAATTAACATAATGAGGACCGCCACCCCACACATTAAAAGATGAACTAAGACTCCAAAGTCAAATTTGAAACGGAATAAATTTCCTATGTAAATATGCTAGCTATTCCAAATCTAAAATTTAACCAAACCTTCAAGTTATTTTCTTACCATTTTATTATTGTTATTTTTTTGTGAATTAAATCCAAATCAAGTTTGAATATTTAAATAAATCAAATATTCCAACTAAAAACATACAACAAAATTCAATTCTTTGTTTTAATGAAATTAAATTTACATTCACGAATGAAATATTCACTTTATTTGATAAAAATATTCTTTTCAAGAAACTAATCCTTTTCTTTTATTTTTATTGAAACATATATCTTTTTATTACACATTAATTTACAATTAACACCTCCCCCTTTAAAACTAACTTATATTTAAAGATTATCCCATTAAAGAGTCACTGAAATAATACTTCGTACAACCACGTCGTTTCTTTATCAATTGATTTCCAATTATCGTTATATTTGTAACAAATTTAAGTGCTCACAATTTGAACGTAATATTTCTCATTGAAATCCTTATTATAGTTTTATCACAAAACGTAATGGCACATATCATTAGTTAATTACCATTTACTTCTATTTCTTATTAATGGCAAGATATAATTACTATTAATTACAATAATTAAATCTCAAAACATATCCTAATACAGGGAAGATAATTAATCCAATTGTTTCCTTTGAAATCCAATTTTTCATGTTAAACCCAATATCTATATACTAAATTAATTCTAAAATTTAGTTACAACTGTAATAAAACCCGTTTATCATATATTTAAATTCCAAATAAATCCTTTTATTTTGATTTACATTCTTATTAGCAAATCAACTATTCCCTTATGAAATTGATTAACATAAGTTTTCATTTTATTGCACTCATCACTAAATAGTTAACGTTTCATCTTATACCAATTGTAATATTTCAATTACATTAATTCTCCATTAATTACAAAATAAATTTCTAATGAATTTAATAATAAGATAATAAATAAAACAAGGGTTATACATTAATAATCCATATCTATTAACTTATTGTTTACAAACAAAGGTTAATTAATTTACGTACAAAATAATTGATTTCATACTCCATATAAAAACCAATTGCAACTAATAACATATGGTTACATCAATTTACACATCATTTATTATATTTCTTATTAACCTTTATTATTTAAATTGATTGGAATTACGTTAACATAGTATAGTAGTCAATTACATTCAATCAACAATAGTAAATTATATGTTAATACGTGTTACCATCTTTTATCTCATTAAAATTAGTTGTTTTAAGATTTAGATTAAGGTCAAAATTTCTAATCTAATAAGATTCAATTTAATAAATCATAAATTTTAATTTCTGATAATATTAAAGTCAAAAATCTTATTAAGTTTAATATTTTTAATTATCAAAAATACCGGTTGTTACAATAACTCAATTCCGATAAATTCATTTATTTTTGCCACTTCAACTTTGAATTCCAATTTAATTCCTTTGAACAAATCTTTAAATCAACTCCAATTTCAGCCTTTACGTTTGCATTATCGAAAAAAATTCAATTTAAATAAATCAATTTCTATTTCAAAATACCAGTTCACTGAATTTAAAATTTAAAGATTTCAAAAATCATTTAATTTAACCAATCTATTGTCCGTATGTAATTTTCTACCATGCGGTCAAGTGATACGGATATTTATCATTTCAATCCGCAATTTAAAATGTTACGGTTATATATCATTTCAAACCGCAATCCAGAATTAAATAAAATCCATAAAATCGCTCGAGTTTATCATTTCAACCCATAACGATTTTTTCCTATTCTATAGATCGTTCAGGTATGTATCATTTCAAGTCATAGGGAACTTGCAATATTATAACAATATAAAGTATAACATCCAGTCATCTAATATCAACAATCAAACATCTATCACAATCATCACCCAAATCAATTAATAAATATCAATAGATAACTAATAATCAACACTGGTATTAAATTGACAATTTAAACTCAATATTAAATTAAACGATGATTAAGTGCAAAAAAAGTCAAATTTAACTAGAATGACAATTTTAAATATACCAAACATTTGTCAATAAATTTCTAGTCACATCAAAATTTTAATTTAACTAACACAAGAAATTATAGAAGTTGTGAGTGGATTAAAACGCTCACCTTTAAATTTCAATCGATTTAAAATCCAAAATAGGGCTCAAAATTTAACAGTCACAGAATTCATCCAAACAGGTGCCAAAATTTCCGAAATTTCAATACAATTCCAATGCAAGAAACCATGTCCAAATCCGAGTTCGTATGCAAAAGTTATGACAATTAGAATATTCAAAAATTCTGGTCCTGAGTCGACTTCGGGTTCAACTTCGGTCCGCCGCCTCAAATCTCCGGTACTTTCTCTGGGTTTTTGCCAAAATGACCCGAGGCCTGAGTAATTTTCTTCCTGACACGAAGTTGCTACAGGGATTTTGCCTGTGGAACCCGAAGCGCGACTCGAAGTTGCTGTAGATCTACAAAAAAAAATTGAAATTGAAATTAGGTTTTGGAATTTGGGAATTAGGTCTGATGTTCTGTCATTTGAGAAGGAGGAAGGAGATGTACGTACATAAATAATAAAGTGAGAAACAACTAGGGTTTATAACAGCCTATATATAGGCAGCGTTGGATGGAAACGATAACAATGACCCGTAAAGCCTATTTCGTTCTGAAAAGAAAATAGGTCATCCAATATATCGAAATATAGGTTTTCGATATTTTTAAACTCAATGGAACTAGTTTCAAATCCTAATTCCATTGATAAAGAATTTAGGTTTAAATATCAGATTATATTTATTTAAATTCTTTTAATTGGTTTCTACACATTTCGAGCCCGCACGATCAAACGACAAGTCCAATCGCTACGAAACTTGAAACCTTATAATAATTCACCGTTATGAATTCGATGAAACTGGTTTCGTCGAAATCCGAGACAGTGGCCAAAATGGATATTTTCACGTTAATTAAATAAATTAATATTAAATTAATTATCACTTTCTAATTCAATATTTATGAACTAACAAATTTCATCATTTTTTATTACTAAGACATTTATAATAACTTAAAACAAATTTACCTAAAATTCCTGTGTTTATTATTTTCCAAAATACAGTGTTCAGTTTCAACTACAATTAATCCACTTAATTAAAATTTAATTCCAATAAGTTGATTAAATTTGATTTCTATCTTTCTATTCAATCAATCATTTCTCTACATACATAGTTAACACTGTTATATATTTTATTACATTAATATTTTACAGTTTTCATCTTACTTTCCGTTAAAGTAACCTTTAGTTACATTTAATTGTAATAAATCCATTCATTATAATTTAAATTCCAATAAATTGAGTAAACTTGATTACAGTTCTTTTTATTCGCTCAATTGTCATATTATGCATAAAATTTTCGTTGGTTACATCTTATCGAATCAACATTCTATAATTTTCAATTTAACCTACATTAATTGTACTAATTAAGTGGATTAATCGCAATTGATTTCCAATTTTTAATTTAACAAGCTAAATAAATAGGTAACACATAATAATTGTCACCATTAACTTTTAGTCACATTTGTATGTTTGTTATCTACACACGAATGTTATAGTTATTCACACAACATTCTTTTTTTCCAATTTACAATTTATTACATACTATTTAATCAATACAACACTTAAATAATCAATTGTTCTTTTAATTCAGTTATCAATTAATACGTTCATTATTACAATAAATTTACAATTTATAACCTTTAAATCATTTCAATTAATTGGCATTTCATTCAACTGTTAATAATTAACTTAAATTAACATTATTACATTTCATTTTAGTTATTATTTCATTAGTATATCACAATTTTTTTATTTCTTCCAATAGTAAATTACAAAACTTTATTAAATTAACAATTTTTAAGTATCGAAATTTTACGGGTCGTTACATAGGCCGCCTACTCGAAGAGAATAGGTTGCTTGCTTATTAATCACATAAAGATAAGATATGAGGATTTTCTATATCCTGGACATAGTCTCAGGTTGGAATATAAATAGTATATGTATATCTATCACACACACCGGAACCAGATGGAAGATTAACAGCACGTCTGCCTACTCCATGAGCCTCATATGTATATGTCTAACACTGCTCCTACAGTCATCGATTACCTTCTCCTCGGTATCATGATATTATCCATCGCATGTCACTTACACACTGCAGGCTACTCTCTATATCAATCATGCCCCGACACATTGTCCCTATAAGTAACTGACTGCTGGCCTAGGTGACAAGGTGCAAATACATACAGCTAAGGCACACAACAATATATGCAGACACAGGGTAAGGTGTTGACGCATGGCCAAATATATACGATCGTGTCACAGATCCGGGGTGTGAACACCGCGATCAGGCCACCAAGGTAGATAGTCGCTAATCGGTTCACTTTCGAAATAGAAAGGAAGTTAGACAAGGTAGATAAACACATAGTATCTACACTCAATAGCTAACACATAGCTACTCAGAAATGCTAAAATATGGCTCTGTATGTTACTGCCACATAGCTTGATAATATTGCCGACACACAGCTATAAATATTTGTGATTACCAACACACGGCAATACACATAACTCACCACAACGAGTCTCCATAAATCCTAATCATGTGAGTGTTATCTACGTGTAATGAATAATCGAATAAATATCACAACCGTGTCCCATACCACTACGTGATACTCAAAAGTTTATTCATCGCTCATAAACTCCACTTAGTCACCATAATATTCTATATAACGAGTCTAAAGAATAACCAGAGAAATATCATCAAATACCCCATCCCAAATAGTATTGTAACTTCGTTTACTCATATTTCTAGCTACACGGAATTAAAATAAATATAAAATATCACAATTCCATACGAAAAAATGTTATAACCGTATCATATCAACCCATTAAAAAAATCAGATCAATGGTGAATCATTCATATAACCCAATTCAACATAAAAAGGAAGTAGGAATCAGAAGTAAGATAACACAGGCTAATCATATATATATATATATATATATATATATATATATATAAACAAACAAATCAATTGCAATATTCGATAATAAATTGATTGCTAAGTATAACTTTGATATAATAAAATTCAAAACTTAAGAAATAAATTATAATTACATCCTAAATTAAGTACATTTTCAGAACTTGAATTATACTAAAATATCATACAATATACTCAGAAAACTATAAAACAACCATTCACGACCATTTCATATCTTTCTATTTAAATTATAAAATTAAATTCACTGTGTTATATTTACATTCATATACAATATATAAGTATATGTGTATATTGATATTTAAGTGTATTTAATATGTATATCTACTTTATATTTTAATATATATTAATGTGTATGCATATATATATTTCTAATTAATGTATTAGTAGCTTATACTTGCACATATAAACACACAGTATTACGCACCAACAGACATGGAATTACACAAACTCACGCACAACACACATAGAGAGTAAAAATTTCACAAACACATGCAATGCACCTACACAAACACATACACATAGGAATATTCAAACACACACAGCACATGCAACACATGGATAACCCATACAGACAGATGAATACACAAACACACATAGCACATACAACAAATGCATAACACATACACACAGATGGATACACAAACACACTAACACATTGTGTTTCATTTGGAACTGCTGCATGAATAGTTCCACTTCATTGTATTCTAACACACACACACACACATATATATATATATTGGTTTAAGTGCTTCAGCTTTATATCACAAGTTCCTTACGTGTTTTAGCATCTGGCATTTACACGTCTGCCATTTGTTATATGGAAAAATAGAGTGATCAAGCTAAAAAAAACTGATTGATCTCATTTGAAAAGCAAAGGTCTCAACTTCAACAAGAAGTAAAGTAAAACCTATTTAATTTTCACAATCTCTATGAATGGGCTGAGAAATTTCCTATATATTTAAATCCCCAATCATTTTGGTTTTGGTCTCACTCTTTTCTTGCATGCACAAACACAAAACACCACATATAGCTACACACACATACACAAAACACTCACACACATCTGCACGCACACGTAGGAAAACACATACACATCTGTACACCCACAATCATGCACAAACACAGCCACACCAGAGCACACTCACACATACAAACACAGCCACACATAATCTCAGCCACAGACCAACATACACACTCATGCACAACATTCTACACACACCACTACTAGAACTACAGTATATGGCCACGACAAGTTTCCAACGGCCGCCAACGAGAATTTCCAACGGCACCAACGGCTCGTTATTTTTTAACATGCCATTGGTAGCCGTTGATAACCATTGGAAAAAATGCCGTTTGCGGACGTTGGAAGCCGTTGGAAATATTCGTGTAAACCTGCAGCGCGGCCGAGACCCAAATCATTATCTTCTTCCTCCCCAAAAACACCAAAACCCTCCTCCACTCCTCCTCCTTTCTTGCTCCCAGCTTCCCCATGCAACCGGCAGCCACTCCGACACCATCAATCAGCACCGTCGGCCTCACTCCATCCAAATACATCTCAAAATCAGGTTTTGCCTAAAACCCTAAAAATTTAACTTTTTATAGTTTTCTGTTAATTTGTTGCTATAGTTGTATCTAATGACCTATTGATTGTTTATAATACCAAACTAAGTGCTAATTACAATTATTACCATCCAAATGTCCAAATTGTTTGTGTATATATATTATGCACATATATACATATGTTGATAATTTAGTGTAAATGCGCATTTGAGTTAGCGTTAGATTAGTTAGGATTGATTTAAATTATTTTGTATATGTTTTGTAAAATATTAGGCAAAAATGAATTAGTCAAATATTTTACGAACATGAATTATATCTTTTACAAAATATATTAGCATTAGATAAGTATATAATTTAGTATATATATACACATGAATTATATATTTTGTGAAATAGTAAAAATCATATAATTTACTATATATTTAATAAAATAGTAGAATATAAACAAAATGATGCATAATATGCTTTATTTTATATATTTAATAAAACGGTAACATATAAACAAAATTTAAATCCCTTAGTGAATTTTTGGCCCCATCTGACAAGTGTTGTATATGATCGTTGTATGAATATTAGTTTTTATTGCAAAACGAATATTCATGTTCATCTGATACAATATCTGTTGGATTTGTCCCTATATTCGACAAGTTACAAGCACTATAAAGTAATTACGTTTCGTAAATCATATCGCTATAAACGGTTCACAAAATTTCGACGGCATTTCCTTTTCGCTCCTCATGTACATACATATGTGTACGATACAAAGAACATGGGGGAAGTGCTGCCGAAATTTTGAAAAATCGTTTATAATGATATGATTTAAGAAATGTAATTATTGTGTTTGTAATGGGAAGTAGGATGACCGACCATCACAAAAGGTACAAAAATGTGAACAAAATATCAAGAAATATAACTTTGTATATAAACGAACATGGATTATAGAAAACAGTAAAAATCTAAATGTGTTTATCGAATTTGATTAATAATTTTTTTACCATTGATCATAGGTTTTACAGTAGGAAACATGGTCAATTATTTTATTGATCGGAGCTGGATGTATCAAAGAAGAGAAATGGAAGGCTCGATAAGTAAACATTTTCTTAATAGGGTAAATGTGTTTGTCGAATTTGCTCTAAGTAATATTGGAAACGACGTAGAAATTCGTTGTCCATGTAGTAGGTGCAAATTGTTGAAGCATTTAGTACCGAATATGGTTAGGATTCATTTGCGCCAATATGGTTTCGTAACCAATTATTTGGTGTGGGATAGTCATGGAGAAAGTATAACACGTAACGAAGAACAGTCAATAGAGGTCATTAGTGATGAAGTTAGTACGACGAATCTCATAGAACATATGGTTGAAGATGCTGCACGATCAATGTACCCTACCGTTGAAATTAATAACGACGATGTTAACATCGAAGAGGAACCAAACGTTGGAGCGAAAAAATGACTTTATTACATGTACCACATATCATCATCATTTTATCTATGTCTATAATTAAAAATGAAACTTTCAACAGGTATTATGTCAGGCTCCAGATGTCGTAGCTCTTCTCGCTCGGCCGGCGAGAGTAGTGGTGAGCCTCCGGTTCGACCACTTATATATTTGCAGCCGAAGGCTGATGGAGCGTAAGAATCAAAATTAAAATGATAACAATATAAATTTGTTCATACATATATACTTGTCTAAAGCTTTGTTTTATATTTAACACAGGGGATTTGATTTGGAGCCCTCAGGAGTTGTGCTTGGCATTTCCAAGCAATCATATATGAGCAGGATGACAGATTGCTGGCCTAAGTGGAGTAAGATCTCTGACAAAGTCAGGGAGGCCATCTGGCAGGATTTTCTGGTGAGTTTATACCACTTTACTATACGAATAAGTATAAATGAACAATTAGTAATATTTTCTCTTTGTACAGGGGAAAGTGGACTTGGCGGAGCTCGATGTCGCTATGGTTCACCGCCACTGTAATTTAAATGTCGCCAAAAAGTACAGGGAGGTAATGTCAGCTCTTAAAAAAATCGGGGAAGAAACGGAACTGGATGGGCGCTTATGTATGGGATTCTTGGATGAGTTGGTAGAAGACCGATGAGTTTAAGTAAATCTATCAAATATATAGTTAATTATTTCGCAATTAGTAAATATAATATTCAATTTAAATTGCAGGTAGAGTCGGAGAGGAACTCCGCCAATAGAAGTAGGAATCCTGTAACGCATCATAGTGGATCCAAGTCTTTTCAGCATCACCGTAAGGGCTTGGTAAATTTATCAATTACGAATCTAAACCATTATTACATTTTGTATATTAATTAGTTCAGTAATTAGCTATGAAAAATTAAAATATATAAATTATTTATTGCAGGAAAGATCGCTTGGACGTCCCGTGTCTATGATGGAGGTATTTACCCGTGCACACGCATCAAGACAAGCAGACAGTGCTGGAAATATTACATATCAGTGGGATGATGATGATAAGGTGACGGCTGCATATGTATGCATATTTTAAACCTTATTTTATTAATATCGATAAGTTTAAATCATATTCTACTAATTTTAACCTGTAGTTGTTTTTTATTTTAGGCAAAGTTTCAGGAGGCACGGGCAGAGCTGCTTTTAGAATCGGATTGCGATGAATTGACGATAGAGGAGCAAGATAATATATTCGACGTTATTATGGATCCGACGCAGCGGAATAGGCGCTATGGCTATGGAAACCAAGCGGTAATCTTAAAACATTGCAATATTATATTTAATAAATTAACCTATAAATACACTATAGATATGATGATTTCTACCTGAGTTAAATCTAACATATATGTGATTTACCATCCTACACCATTATCATTTAATAAAATATGCATTTCCTTGTGGTATATGCATTGCTTAAGATCATGCCATTTACGTTTCTATATTTTAAAATATGCATTGCTTAAGAAAATGATTATAATACAAATTTGAACATCTCACATTCTACTTGCAGGTTTGGGCAGCTCAAAAGGTGTGTGACCAAGCTAAAATAAAAGAGCTTAGAGCCATGGTTCAGCAGCCGCAAGAGTAGGACCGTCTTCGCGCTATACAAATGGAGCGGCTCAATCAACATTTAGCGGAGTATGCGCATAGGCATGGTTCCTTCCCTTCATCGTCTGGTGCTTCTAGAGATGAGGATGATGCTTGAGAGGTATGATGATTATTGTCTTTGTGGTTGGTTATTGTATATATCGACTTTGAGGTGGCGAGGATTGTGTTTGATGATTATTGTGTATATATTGACTTTGAGGTGGTGAGGTTTAAATGTTTTCATTGTATATTTTGACTTGAATATGGATTAGAGTTGGTGTTGGTGGGGGTTTTGTTGTTTATGTACATATTGACTTGGAGTTTGGTTTAAAAATGTAATGTTTGATGTTGATTTTTGGTTGTTTATATTGTTTGTGGTATAATGTGTTGGATATGTGATATATATGTGCAATGGAGTGGAAATGGAATGAAAATGGATATATATTGATTGTGTGTGGCTGGAAGGTGAATGGCTTACTGTTATAAAAAAAAATTCACCCAAATTAGCAACGGTTACAAACGGCTATTTGGTCATTTTATTGCAACGGCCTCTATCGGCTAAATGTCGTTTGACGCCGTTAGAATAGCCCCGTAGCATCCGTTGGAAGTCGTTGGAAAGCGTGAATGCTATTCCAACGGCTTTTCCAATGGCCCCAACGGCTGGGAGCCGTTGGAATAGCTGGTCTCTCTTGTAGTGCACACATAGCACTTTGCACATGCACTCGACGGAACCTAACCTATACCCAACTCTAATTCTCCACTTACCATTGAATAAACAAGCTAAAACATAGTGGTGAATGTGAGAAAACTCACCTTGGTTGAAGAGTTACACTTACAAAGCTATCCCCTCTCTCCTTCTTCTCTTCTTTTCCTTTTCCTTCACTGTAATTCGCTTCCACCTTAATAGATGATCGACTACTTGATTTCTTGATTGCTAAGTGCTGTAGAGTGATCGAGAAACCTTGTTTTGAGTTGTTGAAATTTTTAGAATTGACCTTGAATTTAATTTGAATTTGTAGAAAGGCGGGGCTTTGGGGCTATGATCTATTTTCTAAAGTTGAAAACGTAAAAGTTGACGTTGTATTAATAACGGGAAAGAGAAGTCTGGAAATTTGATATCTCTAGAAATAGAATTACCAGGATGCTTGATTTATTTAGTGTTTAGGTTGTTGGGTTTGAGTTTTTGGGCCAAGGCTCGTTTATTCTCTCTTTTTTCCTTTTCTTTCTTCTTTCTTTCCTTCTCCTGAAACAAATCATATCCAAGCCTAATTACTAATGCAATTGTATTATGCTAAATTATCTTATAATACTTCATTCCTTTATTAATTATTCCAAAATTATTTTCTATAATTAGTTATTTTATTTAAATCGTTCACTAATTAATTTTTAATTCTATATTGAAAAAATCTTTTCTCTTGTCAAATTAAACTACGTGCATACAAAATGATATTTCAAACAAATAGTTACATATTTTCATATTTCAAAATAATTAAACAAATATCGAGTCATTATTAAATCATTATTCCACTTTATATTTAAATCTTATCATTTACAAAAATATTTCTTATCTAGTTTCTAAAACATCACTAATCATCTCATTATTAAATTTCAGTATTCTAAATTAAATTCATATTATTCATTTTCAATTCCAAAAGTCCATTATTTAATTATTAAAATGTTATTATTAATTACCCCTAAAAACTGCGTTGTTACAGACTTCCCAGCTTAACAAAATTGCATCATCATAATTCCCTTAGGAATAATCTATAACAAAGCTATTAATTTATATATCGTTATATATTCATAATAGTTTATCTTTGCAATCATGAATTTGCACAAATAATGATCTGTGTTACTTCATTATAAATCAAATAAAGTAACACAAAATCAATGACTAGAACCTTCATTAGTAGCTTGACACAAAACTAAAACATCTCAATTATTCACAAAACATCAAAATGACAAACAATAAATTTTACTCTTTAAATCTACTCATACTATAAAAATATTACTTTGTATTCAAAAAGTATCAAATATCAGATCCATTTCATTACTTGATAAATACGTACATTTATTTATATATATATATATATATATATACGTATACATACAGACACACACATACACACACATATATTCAACAAGTCAAATATACATAGGAAATATGCCTTCGGTGGAAAATTATTCGTCGGTTCCTGCTGCACACTTTGATCAATAACAAATCAAAATATGACAATTCAAACCTAAGCCACCCAAAGTCAATATTTTTATATCTTCATATGTTAAATATAAAAATCCAAATATATATATATATATATATATATATATAATAACAAATACATCCCTAGATAATCACCCCAACAATCATCATATACTGTTACTATCCTTAATTATATGGTAACTATTAAACACACCAAGGGAATACGGACTCTAAGTCTCGTCTAAGCTTTCAACTCATATCTCTTATACAACGTATTATTTTGAACCTTTCTTCGATAACATTTGTAACATCCCTACCATTATGCCTATACTATCCAAGCATATTACAAAGTAATAGTATCAGGTAATACAGAGAATGAGGCAATATGGGGTACAAGCGTGAATATTTCCTTAGGCTAACACTAGTACGTATTTAAGCATCAAATTACTCACCTATACGTACACAGTCTTGGCACAAAGCAACAAACATGTTTGCTACCAAGAAAGAATAATACATAATATACAGTAAATATTAGAGATCGCATAGTCAATCGCAGCGATAATTTATAATATACAATGTTTATTCCAAATACATCTAAAGAATAAACATTGATGAAAAACATATATAATATCATGCATATAAACAATATAACTAGCCTCCACTATACCCAGTAAACAGGAAGGTCTCATCGTCCCTGTACTTGAAATGTCGATGTAACCCGAATATCACATAATAACACACTGGTCAGACTATATCTAAATCAAGAGTAAATGGATATAGATGACAAAATATTATACTAGAGATGATAACATGATAATACTGGCATAGTACTCAAGTCAACAATCACAATGTCAATTTATAGTATATAATTATAATATTATATGCAAACATCGAAACATCACACATAACACAGATATCCCATGAAGTCATGTATATTTATGTCATCACCCATAAGAAAAAAATATATAATTAGAAATTACAAAATCAAAATCAATCAGGTAAATCATCCATATCTAGAAATTATCATCAAAATCCTAAAATTCTATAAAAATGGTTTGTGATAGCACATGGAAATGCCCAAATAAAATCAATAATGAGGAGGCCGCCTACGTGAAGCTTAATCACATAAAGATAAGATATGGAGATTTACTATATCTTGGACATGGACTCGGGTTGGAATATAAACAGTATATGTCTACCTACCATACACGCTAGAGCCAGACGGAAGACTGACAACATGTCTGCCTGCTCTCGGAGCCTCACATGTGTCTGTCAGACAATGCTCCTACAGTCATCGGTTAGCTTCCCCTCGATATCATGACATTATCCACCGCCTGTCATAAACACATTGTTGGACTATGCTCAGTGTCGATCATAACTGAACACATTTCCCCTAAAGGTAACTGATTATTGGCCTAGGTGACATAAGGGAAAATCGCACAATTGAGGCACATAGAAATATATGCTGACACACAGCAAGGGGCCGACACATAGCCTAATATATACAATTGCGTTACAGATCCGGAACACGACCACTGCGATTGGGCAACCGGGGTGGATACTAGCTATCTAGTTCACTTCTGAAATAAAAAGGAAGTAGGACAAATGTAACGCCTCACCTCGAGACCCACATTAACAAAGAGCATTACTGGGTAATACTGTCTGCTAATGCAGAGAATAGGGCTGGATAGGAGCGACCATCTATAGCCTTGTCTTAAATATCTATTGAATACGTCGACAATGCCTTAATATTTTTTCCTGATTCAAGTGGATCGACATATCCAATAAATACTTAATACAAAGCCATAGGTGGCTATAGGATCTATCAGAAAAAAATACAACAACTCAAATGTAAAATACATCACGGAACAGAAGATAATCCCGTAGATACAAACATACACAGATACATCACAAAGTATATAAAATGATACATCACATATGTGGTATGACGACCACAATACAAACAGAGTCAAAAGAATATACATATCAGAGTAGCAAACCAAAAAGGACTATATAAAAAGCGATAACAAAAAGAGCTAGAAGAATAGTCCATGCAGAAGCATAATAGGCTAAGTCCAAAAGTACCTAACCTGAAACACCTCGGTCTGACCCGAGTATAAAATACACGGGTCATTCTAGCTAAACGAATCGGTAAAAGGTGATAGTAGAATAATAGAGCATAAGAGCATAGTGATATTCTTCTTAAACAAGAAGAAACCATAAGAATGCTAACCATAGTAATATGGAGGATACAGAATGTGTGTGGCATATACGGTTACACTAGGTGATAGAACACTATTGCTTCAATAAGCATAAAACACAAAATCTCATGAATCGCTAAAATGTAGCATGCCTCATATCACCGACAATCATAAATCATTAAGAATGGTTTAGGGAATAGTAAAATGTAAACTCCTAAAAGAGTAATTCCCAAACCCGCCATATCGGCAACTCCAAGGAAAACATAAGCAAAAGCCATCTCGACGTAAGCCATAAGGCAAATGTCGACAAAGAGATAAAAATCTCATACAACGCCAAAAGGCAAATGTCATAAATAGCGCCAATAGGCAATCTCAATATATATATATACGCCAAAAGGCAAACCTCAACACGCCAGTCTAGGCAATGAAAATCTCAAAAGAACACCCAAGAGTCCAAAAATCCCAAAATAATCGCCACCGAATGGTTCAAATGACCGATTCCAAAATGACGACACACAAGGGTAAAAATTCTCTCAAAAAGGTTTTGCACGTGCTATTTTTGCCGAGTACTGTTTCACATAATAGGTACCTCGCCCAAAGGCAAATGCCAAAAGACAAATACGCCGCAATGGCAAATACGCCGCAGTGGCAAATACGCCGCATGGCAAACATCCGAAAAAAATACGCCGCAATGGAAAACGTCCGAAGACAAATACGCCGCAATGGCAAATGACCCGAAGGTCCAGTATTGGCATGCCAACAGGTAAATGTGTCACAAACTCTCGGAAAGGAACCCGAAAAGTGTTAACGTGCGTCCCATACCACCCGTTCGCACTAAATGATTTACTAATCGCTAGTAAATTTCACACTCAAAGCAGTAAAAGGTTCACTTCATATCATCGGTAAACTAGACCCGTAGGCCAAAAGATCAAACGGACAAGTTAGGAATTAACCGAAAGGATAAACGCACATATCTCATACTACACGTTTTACCCAAATGTTTAACTCTCCTTCTCATTCGCTCGACAATGCAAAAACGTGTAATTTTTATAGAAAATAATTTACCTTGAAAATAAGCTTTTAAAACTGATTTCGAAAACCATTTGGAAACCATATTTGAAAATTTCCCTTATTATAAAGAATAAATAGGTTTTATATTTGAAAATACTTTAAAATATTATATAATAATTATTTTTAAATCCCTTAAATTTTAAAAATTATTTCAAAAAGAATTGGAGAAAACCGTGCTCGAAAACGACCAAAAACAAGTAAAATTCCACTCAAACCGAAATTAAAATTTAAATTCAAATTAAATTTAAATAATTCAAAATTTGAATTCAAATTCATTTAAACTGGGCTAACCTATTGATAGGCGCCATAGCCCTCAAAATACTTCAGAAATATCACAAAAACTAAAGTAAAAGTCAAAAATCGTACGGAAAATGAACATAAAACCACTTAGGCAAAATAATACCCAGGCCTGAAATCTTCTCTGGGTTCAACTTTCGGACATAAAACAGGTGGCCGAACGATCTTTTATTCAACTGAAAATTAGTGTGCATAAAGTAGAAAAGTTCATCTTTTAAACAAAAAAAGAATCAATGAATTACAAAAGAAAATGGAAAAGTTATGCTGTCACAAACATGGACTCAGACTATGTTTGTAACAGTTCAACAAGGATGTGCCCAAGCTTAAAAATCCAATCTGGGTTCAACTTCCACGCATGAAACAGAGAATCAAATAACATCAGATTGAGCTCAAAATTGGTTTGAACGTAGTAGAAAAAACTTCATCTTTCAAACAAAAAAAGAATCATGCAATTTGGATAAAATAGGAGAAAGTTTGATGTCTCAAAGATGAACCCAGACAGTGTTTTTCACTGTAAATTTCTGGGCAAAAACATGGTCCAGGTCAATGTGTAGCAGCATATTTCTATAAGCTATCTTAGTCTACACGACCTGAAATTTGGTGCATACAGTAGAAAACTCAATCTTTCAAACAAAAAAGAATCACGAAATTTCAGTAAGAAATGAAAGAGATGACATCGCAAACATGGACTCAGGCCATGTTTGCAGCAACAACACGGTTTCTACAGGCAGAAAAACTGTGTTTTATTGATTTTGTAACAATGGTTTGAACACTCAAATGAAAATATTTTTCAACCAAACTTTGCAGAAATTAAAATTAACATGCAAGCTACCAAATGAAAAAAATTCGGTAGCATTTCGTTGCCGGAATCAAAAGTTACAAGGGTTCAAAGTAGCAACAGAAACTAGATTATGAACAAGCAAAATCAACTATAGAAAATTTTATACAGCAGCAGATTCCATATTTTTGAGCGATTTGAGCTTTTCTCAGCTAGCATTTGTGAGTTTTAGGAACTCACCTTGTTTAAGAAGTGCAAAAATCTGATTTTGAGCTAAAAGTAACGAGCTTTGAGTTAATTTGGCCTTGTAGAACCTATAAAAAGAGGAAACATATGTATGCAAAGAAGAAATTCATTGTTAACAAACAATCTCCTCAAAAATTATGATTTTGATGAAATAGAAATGGTTTTCATAATGATTACATGAGAAAAATAGTTTCAATTTGATTGAAAACAACAATAATTGGATTAATTAGGAGAATTTTTGGGCTAGGGTTGATGGAGAAATCGGTTTCTTAGTTTTCTCAACTTTCAGGAAGAAGGTTTTTACAGTACGTACAGTTTTTGTTTCTCACTTCTTTCTCATTTCTGACTTTAGTGCACTAATGGGCTTTTGGACCCAAATTGGAGTTAGAGAAAATAAATTAGGCTAAATGAATTAATTCACACTTAACAACACATGAACTTATGTACATATACAACATATAAAATGCATTTTCTCCATATTTACACATAAGAATAATATGAAAATTTGTATACATACAAAATAAAACATTTTATATCATATAAAAAGATTAATTTTTATTGTTAAAATATTTACTATTATTAAATTCCTTTATTTAACAAAATGCACTATTTACTCAAATAAAGGAATAAAACAATGTTTTTAACTCCTAAAATTCCACAAAATTTATTTTAACACTTGTAAAAATATTTCAAACCATTTGAAAACACTATTTATAGCCAAAACTTATTTTTAACCTAATTTCCATCTTTTATTTCAATAAACAACCTTTAAAAATCGAATACTTCCTTTAAAAATTATTAAAAGAAGTAATTGCAATAATTAATAAAATTATTGCAGTTTCTCTAAATAAAAATTATTTTCCACTCATTATTAACCCAAAAAACAAAATAAAGTTTTTAAACTTTATTTTCACATTTTATTTCCCAAAAATTCATTGTTTATTCCGAATAAGCAAATTTCAATATCTCCAAATCTTGTTTTAATTCACAATATTAAATCCTAACTACTGTTATAATTTGATATTTACAGGTAATCTCCAAAACCAGAGTTGTTACAACAAAGAAGATAACATACTATCTACACTCAATAGCTAACACATAACTACTTTGAAATGCCAACACATGGCTATGTATGTTGCTGCCATATAGCTTGATAATATTGTCCAACACACAACAACAAATATTTTCAATTGCCAATATATGACAATACACACGACTCACCACAATGAGTCCCCGCAAATCCTTGTCATGTTAGTGTCATCTACTTACAAATGAATAACCGAATAAATATCCCAACAGCATGCCATACCACTGTGTGACACTCAAATGTTTATTCACCACTCATAAACTCCACTCAATCACCACAATATTCTATATAACAATGCCCAAAGAATAACCGAAGAAATATTACCGAATGCCTCATCCTAAATGGTATTATAACTCCGTTTATTCAGATTTCTCGCAACGTAGAATTAAAATAAATATAAAATACATCATTGTATCATATCAAACCACTAAACAAATAATATCATTGGTGAATCATCCATGTAATTCAATTCAATATAAAAAGTAAGTAGGAATTAGAAGTAAGATAATATAGGTTAATCAAAAAAAATAAACAACCAAATCAATATTCGATAATAAATCAATCCCAAGCTATAACATTGATATAATAAAATTCTAAACTTTAGAAATAAATTATAGTTACATCCTAAAATTAAATACATTTTCAAAACTTGAATTATATATTAAAATATCATAAAATACGCTTAGTAAGCTATAAAATCATAATTCATGACCATTTCATATCTTTCCATTTAATAATACACTTAAATTCAACTTTATTAATTTATTAAACTTACATTTACATTCATACATAACATTTAAGTATATATTTATACTAATGTTTCAGTGTATTTACTATGTATATTTATTTTATATTTTAATATACATACATACATACATATATATATTTCAAATTTAGTGTACTAGTAACTTATATTTGCACATATATACACAACATTGTGCACCAACACACATGGAATTACACAAACGCACGCACAACACACATGACAGTACATATTCACAAACACAAGCGATGCACCAACACAAACACATACACATAGGACTACTCAAACACACATAGCACATGCAATACACGCATAACACATACACGTAGATGAATACACAAAGATACACAACACATGCAACACACGAACAACACAAACAGATTAGCATGTGTTTCATTTGGAACTGGCGCATGAATAGGTCACTTCATTGTATTTTAACATATATAAATAAAATATATTTTGGTTTAAGTGCTTCAATTTTATGTCACAAGTTCCTCATGTGTGTAACGACCAGCAAATCCATACCCCTTGAGTCAACCCTATTCTACATCAATCAACTCAAGATGAACGAAAATACGAACCATTTGGGGTAAAGAAGAAGAGGTAGAAGAAGAAAGTAGAAAAACTACATCAGAATCTAACCATCGCAGCGGAATAAAATATAATAGATAATAACAGATCTTTACACCAAAAACAAATACTATATTTGTTTATACATACATCGTTAGAGTATACATAACACACAACTGGACAGTAATCATAATCTGTCCTCACAACCTGAATACACAGCGGAATATGTAGCACAAATACGGAAGTACGTATCGCCATCCAGCTCGTCTCCTGAGCTCCACAGCATCCTTTCCTGTATCCTATAATACTCGGTCTGACCCGAGCATTACAGATAAATAACACCCGAGTCAGTTTGGAATACCAGCGTGAGAAAACCACACTAAAATTGATTATTAAAGTTTCAAAATTCTTTGAAAACAAAAGCATCTCGTAAGATCACGCCACAGATAAACATGTCGGGTTTTTACCTTACGATAGCTAAAACACTTTTTATTAAAATTCTCTGATATTATAATAGGGTATATAGAAAGTAAAATAGAATCTAGCTGAAATGCTTGCATCTCACATTTCAGCAATAGTTGGGCACAATCAAAACCGTACGGGCGCGTAGAGAAAATGGATTTCCAACTAATGACTAGGCACTGGGGTACCACCTGTCACGGTACCTGGTTTAGATCAGCATACCGAGGATCACTTCCGACCCCCCGCAACACAAGGCCGGACAACCCCTTACTGGATAATCCCGAGTAAGATCACCCCACGGTTGGGACCAGCAACCGTACCACTAAGCCGAAATAAAAGGAACATCTAGACAGGGATGACCTCACCCGGAAATGGTTGCTACCCACCAAGCCTTGCTGCATAAACCCTGATTTTCAGTCATTCCCGGTTGATGGGGATTGAGGCTAAGCGTTACTTTTTTAGAACGTTTCACTTAGAATGCCCATCGTCCACCTGACGATGTTCCGAAAGCATTCATCCATACAAGTCCATCCCGGGTTCGAACGGAACCGAAGGCACTATTCCTACTACATCCATTTTGAAAATATCCTCAGGATTAGTAGCGACTAGCCCTTGCACTTAACTACTCCATCTTCGATTCTAAACTCGTTTACACGAAAAGTACAAACCGGATCGAAGTGGTTTTCGAGAAATTAATCCTGAACCCGATCTCTTCGAAACGATCAGCGCATTGGCCAATATTGATAGTCGGTTATTTAACTATCAAATAACATTCACAAACATCCATCAACATAAATAATTTCTCCAAATTATTTATCATTCTCAAAATATCTTCGCAAGATATATTTCCATTTTCAACCCTTTGAATACAGTTTCAAATCATCTTCTTTTCTCATAAGATAAATTTCCAAATATTATTTCCACTGAAAACAACCAAGCAGAAGACTTTAGATTTTAAAATAACTTTAAAACACTTTATTATAAAATATATTCTAACATTTAGATTGAAAACTATTTCAATACTTTATTAAAAATATATATTAGGAATATTTAAAATGAGGCTACTTTATAAAATATAAAACTAGATGTTCTCTTTAAAAACACAAATACCAAGTCACTTTCAAATAATTACTACTATAATCGATTTGAAAATATACTTACTTCAGAATTTAAACATTTAGAAATAATAAATTTTCTAAAACATGCTTTTTAAAACGACATTAAAACTTTTAGCTGATATTTTAAAATTTACTTTGAAACGTACTTGGCTATCCAGGGAAATATGCTTCTCTTCAAATCCTTTAAAAATAAATCACTATTTATTTTGGAACAAAATTTCTCATTTCTTAAATAACTTTCCATCGTGAATTTATTCCCTCAAATATCCATTGATATGTTACTTTACTTTTATAAACCCAGTTTATAAATTACAAAGTCCCACTTCTTCTTTAAAATTCCAACTTCAACCACTTAAATCAATTTTTAAATTTATTTTCAATTTACTCCGTTTTGAAATAAATTTCTTTACTTACTCAATTCATTTCAAAATCCATTAATTATAGACTTTATTATATATTTTTTCGTATTGATTTTAAATCTTTTAACTAAAACATACCAATTTCAGATTTTTCCCAAATTCCTTCTTTGTTTTTCTCAATTTAAATCTTAAATTTAAAGTAAATGCTTTATTATTTTAAATAATAATACTTAAATTAAAATTCATTTCTTCCTGTTTATTCAAAATCCCCCTTTTTAAACACGGAATTTATTTATTAGAATTTTAAAACACTATTATTCTTATCCAGTTCATTCTTATATTTATTGAAATTCTCTATAATTATTTCACTTACAAATTCTCTTCTTTTTATTTTCTTTTCAAAAATCCAATTCTATATATTTTGATAACTCGGTGTACCGAAATATATTCAAGTAAACCATAGCATTCAATATTCGAATTATCAATAATATTCATCATAGAATATCGAATATTCATAACAGAGAATATTAAAAAATATAAATAATTTTGAGGAATCCAGTAGGATCCCTCAAACCTGTTTCCCTATATGCACAGATGTTAGCACAATATAAAATGCCAATTCCACTTCGAGGTGGAATATCGCGGTATATGGGTTTTTAATATAATATCATCCGCTATTATGCGGCGCATAGGGTCTCATCCGCTATATAATGTGGGAAATCAATCATTCCAAGATGTATTATATACTATAGTATAGCACATCCAAAACAATTCAATCATTCAACCAGATATTTAAATTTAACTATTTAAATTTAAATTTAAAAAAAAAACAGATGAGTGAGATTAACTCACCTTTGCTTTCTGTTTTGCAGCCCAATCCAAACCAGCTATTTCCTTTACAGATTTTGACCTAGTATAAACAATTCACGATTTATTAACATTTTGAGCTAATGGAAGAATTAATTTTCATTTAATATATTAAAGTAATTATTTAATTTTTAGACTAATTTTCCTAATTTCCTAACAAATTATCATACCGCTTTTCCCAGTAACAATTCAAATTAATTTATTAAAATAAATTAACTCTCTAATTATTGAGAATTAAATATCACATTTGAGTTAAGGATTTTATTGATATTTGAACTAGATGAACGATTAATTTCCCATTTTAAATAGTTCGAACTAACTTATTATTAAATTTCCTTTTAATAATTATTTCTTTTAGCAACTAAAACAGTTAAATAAATTTTTATTAAACAAGCTATCTTCATCATATATTATTAAAATAAACTAGTGAACGAAATTAGGCATATATGTATATTTTTATTCATTTATCATTTTCTTCACCTACTGGATACACACGTATACATATCAAACTCAGTAATTAATTTATATATTTTATATAAATTCGAAAAGAAGTCGTACCAAAATCGAGACAGTAGTCGCCGCATCAGTGCCCTAGCCGCCAAAGCCAGTCCCCCAGTCCCACGCGCACACGAACTACACTCCATCGCCATGCCGCACCTTCATCCAACCCAAGTTCGATCGGCGCATCGACACCAAATTGCACGCATGCACGCGACATGTGCTGCCGCGAATCCTTATCGAGCTCGACCGCCTTGCGAAACTCCCATCCCCAACCCTATCTCGACTTCGAGCACATGCCAGTGCCGCCCCATCCCACTGGAATCGAGTTCGAGCACCGTGCCTTTATCGCGATGTTGATGCCACACGAGTAGCTTGCGATCGAAGTAGGATTTGGCTATAAGAATCAAAGTCGATTTCAAGTATGACGCACTAAAAGACTTTGATTTCGAATTGGAACGTAAAGGAATGAGCAGCCATTATCTCTTTTTTTTATTTTTTATTTTCTCACCTAAAAGAAGATAAGGATGGAACGAATTTAGATTGAGGGAAGTGGCGTATAAGAAAAGGTTTGACTATTTAAATTAAATTCAATTAGATTATCCTAGGCATTTACAGATCTTACGACCAAACGGTAACTCCAAACACTGCGAAAATGGAAATCCGATAATAATATAATATTATGGATCCAATAGAACTAGTTTCATTGAAATCCAAGACTGTGCCTCGGAAGGCTATTTTTAAATTCAATTTAAACGATATAATTTCAAAACTTAACAAATCGCTGTCAAATTCAATTTTAACACCTTTACTATCTTCAGTATTATCAATATAAATTTTACAAGCCTTCAAATTATTTTTAACAAGCTTAAAACTGGAGATTCAATATTTTACCCAACCTCGGTTTATTAAATCCAATAACTTAATTGCTCAATAATAGTAATATCTGAATTCAAGTTGGAAATTAACTTTTAAATATTTAAAATCAATTAAATTTTCTGATTTCAAATGCTCAAAAATTTTGGGTCGTCGCAATGTTTTTCAACATCTGGCATCTACACGTCTGCCATTTGTTATATGGCAAAACAAAGTGATCGAGCTAAAAAGACCGATTGATCTTGGTCTGTACAGTAAAGGTCTCAACTTCAACAATAAGTAAAGTAATAACGTATTCAATATTCACAATATCTATGAACGGGCCTAAGAACTTTCCTATGTATTTAATTAACCAATCATTTTGGTTTTGGTCTCACCCTTTTCTTGTGCGCGCACACACAAAACACTCACACATAGCTGCACACGTAAACAAAACACTCGCACAAAGCCGCATACATGAAGAGACACGCATACATCTACGCACCCACAAACACAGTCACACCTAAACACACTCACACACACAAACACAGCCACGCAAATTCCCAGTCGCAAACTAGCATACACATTCATGCACAACATTCTTCACACGCACGCATAGCACTCTATACTTATACACGACAAAAACTGAACCTATACCCAACTCAAATTATCAACTTACCATTGAATAACCAAGCTAAAACATAGAGGTGAATGTAAGAACGCACACTTGATTGAAGAGTGTAACAACCTGCATATCTAACGATTGTATATTTAAATGTTTTACTTAAATATAACGTCGTTAGTCGGATTTTTGGGTCCGAAAAGATACTTTCTGCAAATGGCCGAATTGGAACTCGAAACCACCTCCATTGGTTCCAAAATGGCGCTTGCGATCTTTTTGAGTATAATCTTTGATATGTTTGGAGTTTGTGAATTTTGACCCTTTTTCTATTGGGTTTTGGGTTTGGGTTCAGCCCACTAGCTTAACTAATACCCTAACCCAACCCCTTCTCTTCTTTCATCTTCATTTCATTTTCATTTCTTAAGCTAAAACTGATAATGGGGGAAAGGAAGAGGAAATAAAAATTTGCAAGCCTTAATTCCATTTGCAGACTCCAAATTCTTGCTCCAAAATCAAAGAGAAGCCATTGGTAAGCTCTTCTTCATCTTCTCCAACTCTTCTCCTCTTCAATTTCAGAAAATTTCCTAAACTTAAATTGGGAAATATGTGTTTTATTCTTAGATTGAAGCTTGTTGAGTTGAAGTAGTGTTTGGTTGGTCTTCTCCTTGTTATTGAGCTCTTTCTTCTTTGTTTTGGGTTAAAGGTGAGTTTTGAACTCACATCTACTTCTCTTGATTTCGTTGATGTTGGGTATGAATTCCTAACACCTTGTTCATATGCACTTGCTTTTGCTTTGGATTGAATTGGTGAATATCCAAATTTTTAGTGTTTGGGTTCAATTCTTTAAAGATCCTAACTTTGATATTTGAACATGTTTTTGGTGGCGAATCGGAGAGCTAATGGAGCTGGGGTATCTATTGGCTAAGGCTCCTTAACTCCATTGCTCGAACGGTCGCGTTTTGGAAGAATTTGCATTTCATTGAAAAAGGGTAGGAACTGCAAATCATCAGGTTCGGCCGACCGAGCCCTGTACCCGGTCGACCGACCTGCAACCCCGAGCCATGTTTTATTTTCTGCATCTGGCCAGCTGACCGAGCCTTGCAACCGGTCGATCGACCTGCTCCTATTTTGCTGTTTTGCCTATTTTTGCATATTTTGATTGGTTTTCCAAATTTTATCGATTCAAATTGCTTTTTAGTAGTTGTTATTGCATCTTTGAATTTGATAACTTATTCTTGACTTCATCCACGGGTTTTTATAAAATAATCTTTCGAATCACATTTAAAAGCTCGTTTCTCCAAATTATAAATTCTATTTAAACCACACACAATTTCGCACTTCGAGCGAAGTGGAAGGGTGATTAAATGTTTGGGCAAAACACGGAACATGAATCTGTGCGTTTATCCTTCCGATTAGTCCCCGACCTATTCAATTGATCGTTTTGACCTTCGGGTTTGGTTTATCGATAATATGAGGTAAACTTTGTACTACTTTGAGTGTGAAAGTGGCTGACAGATAGTAAACCGTTTAGTGCGAACGAGTGGTTATAGGACATACGTTAACACTTTTCGGATTCCTTTTCGAGAGTTGTGACACATTCCGCCAGTTAGTGGTGTCCAGTACTGGGTCTCTGACCTTCACCACTACGGTTTTTTGCCTTCGGGTATGTGCCTTCGGGTTTGTGCCTTTGGGTTTGTTGCCCTTTAGTATCGCTTCCGATGTTGGTCGTTATGAGCCGCATGGGTGATATTGGGTTGCCCTTTAGTATCGCTTCCGATGTTGGTCGTTATGAGCCACATGGGTGATATTGGGTATGGAGTCTTCGGGCTCATGGATCCTTGTTTGTACAATACTGAGCTCGAGCAAATCTTCTGATGTTTTATTCATATGTATATTCCCTAGGTATCGCCCTTCGGTGTTGGTCTTTTTGAGCCGCATGATGCGTAGCGTTTTCCTTGTGGAACTTGTATACCTTATTGGTATTTGTTATTTTCCTTATGGCTTGCTTTGGGATATTCTTATCCTTTGTTTCTATATGTTGCCGATGATTTTAGGCTTGTTATCATATGATTCATCTTTTGTTAGATGATTGTGTTATCTCCTTTAGAGATATTTGTTATGCTTTGAAACCTTACAGGTTTATTGTTGTTCAGTCTATCTAACTGATTTGTTTAGCTAGACTGACCCATGTCGGGTCAGACCGAGATGTTTCAGGTTAGGTGCTTTTGGACTTAGCCTATTTGCTTCCGCATGGACTACTCCGCTAGCTTCTTTTTGTCATAGCTTTTTGTGTAGTCCCATTTTGTAGTAACTCTGATATGTATTCTATTGACTCGTCTGTATATTGTGGTCTGCTATACCACTTGACATGCATTATTTTGTATACTCTGTTATGTATCAGTATATGTGTATATGATGATTTACTGTTCTGTGATGTATATTACATTTGAGTTGTTATATTCTGTTCTGATAGATCCAACCACCTATGGTTTTGTTTTAAGCATTCATTGGGCATGTCGACCTGCTTGGTATGTCTATTGTCGATGTATAAAATAGATAATTAGAGTAAGGCTATAGATGGTCGCTCCCAACCAGCCTTATTCTCCGTGTTAGTTGACAGCATTACCTTGTAGTGTCCTTGGCTAGCATGGGTATAGAGGTGGGGCATCACAGCGTGGTATCAGAGCCAGGTTCAGAACAAAGTATAATAAACACAGAATAGATGCACATATTATGGTACATCAAAGTGTACAAGTGATACAAATCTTTGAATCATCATGTCTCTTTATTCCATCAAGGTTAGATAGATATTGGGAATACGTCTAGGAATGCATTTTATTCCGTAGTATTCCGTAATGAAGTATCTACCTTGAGAATAATCTTGTTCTTATCTTACTTTCAGCGTATGGCTGGAAGAGGCAGGGGACGACGTTCGGATGCTGGACAATCCAGTGGCTCACATCCGGATGGCGTTTATATGTCTACTGATCAGTTCTTGGAGTTGTTTAGGAGCACTCAGCCTCTAGTTCCTCCTCGAGTGTCTCCACCTCGCAAATCTGCCTTTGCACGTCAGTGCAGTGATTTTGCTCATCTTGGAGGAAAGCCGTTTAAAGGCTCTGAATCCGTTCTTGAAGTCCAAGCTTGGTTTCGCACGTGCGAGCGTATCTTCTCTCGTATGGATCTTTCTGACCATGATAGAGTTCTTGTAACTTCTAGTTTATTACAAGAGCGTGCACTTGATTGGTATGAGCTTCTTGTAGCCGAGATTGATGAGTCTACTCTTTCTTGGACTCAGTTTCGGGAGCGATTTGAACTCAAGTTCGTTCCTGAATCTGAAAAAGTTTTATTGACCCATCGCTTCCTTGAGTTGAAGCAAGGGAAATCTTCTGTTTCTGAGTATGTTGCATCATTCGAGGCTTTATCTAAGTATGGTCTTGAATTTATTAGGACTTCTTATAAGAAGAATTTGAAGTTTGTCTCTGGCCTTAAGAAATATCTTAAGAAGTCCTTGTTGCTCCAGCTTAAACTTTCTTTTGAGGAGTTGGTTGATTCTGCGCTTCATCTCGAGACCGTCGAGAAGGAGTGTGATAGTGATGTTGATGTTGAGGTTTCCAAGAACCCCAACAAGAGGCCGACTCCGATTCAAAAGTCCAGTCCTTTTCCTTCTAAGAAGAAGAAGACTGGTGGTCCTAGTTCTCAGCCTCGGTCTTCCGGAACACCTTTCGTTCGAAAGTGTTTCAATTGTGGTTCTCCGGATCATATTATTCGAACTTGTCCTAAACCTCTCTTCTGTCGCTATTGCAAGAAGGAAGGTCATCATGTTTAAGCTTGCCCTACTGTTCCGGCTGGTGCTAAGTCTAGCAATCTTTATGCTACCAAGGCTTCTAAAGGTCCCTCTCAGCCCAAAGGTATATTTCCATCTATTTTGGAAGGTTCTATTTTATTTCGTGATCTTAGTATTCGAGTTCTTTTCGATACGGGTGCTTCACATTCTTTCGTATCGAGAAGCTCGTTGATGATTTATCCTTGGATGTTTCTTGCATGGTTACTTCTTTGAGGATTGCGAATCCTATTGGGGGATCCGCGACCCTTAGTATGCTTTGTGATGATATTGAGATTGTTTTATGTGGCTTTTCTTTTCGTGCGAATCTGCACGTTATTTCTTGTCTGGGATTTGATATGATTTTGGGTATGGACTGGCTAGTGAGATATGATGCCAGGATTATTTGTTCGGAGAGAATTTTGTATCTTCGACATCCGCATCACCTACTCAGCTATCTCTTATTCTTCGGGATGTGGATAATTCCGAAATGACTTTATATTCTCTTAATTCGCGAGATGATGATGATATATCTCGTATTCCTATTGCTTGTGACTTTTTTGATGTTTTTGAGCCTGTATCGGGTTTGCCACCCAAGCGGGCAATTGAGTTCCGCATTGATCTCATTCCAGGCGCGCAGCCAGTTAGTCGTCCTCCCACGAGGATGTCTACAAAGGAAAATGAGGAACTCAAGAAGCAGCTTTTAGAGCTTGAGTTCAAGCAGTTGATTCCGTCTAGTTTTTCTCCGTGGGGATCCGCGGTTGCCTTTGTGAAAAAATCCGATGGAACTCTTAGGCTTTGCATTGACTATCGCAAGCTTAACGAGTTAACCATCAAAAATAGGTATCCATTGCCTAGGATCGATGATATGTTCGATCTATTGAGTGGTGCTAAGGTCTTTTCTCAGCTTGACCTTGCCACGGGTTTTCATCAATTACGAGTCGCGGAGGATAGCATACCTCTTACAGCTTTCCGCACTCGATATGGTTCTTTCGAGTGGCTCGTTATACCGTTCGGTTTGACGAACGCTCCTGCTTTCTTTGTTGATCTCATGAATCGGATATTCCGGAAATATCTCGATAAGTTCGTCCTTGTTTTCATTGATGATATCCTTGTTTATTCTAAGTATGAAGCCGAGCATGCTAATCACTTGAGAATTGTCTTGAGTACTCTCCGTCATCATCAGCTTCGAGCCAAATTCTCCAAGTGCCACTTTTGGGAGAATAAGGTTAAGTTCTTAGGCCATGTTGTATCTTCCGATGGCATTTCTATCGATCCCTCAAAGATCGAAGCCATCCAGAATTGGAAGAGGCCTGAGAATGTGAATGAGATCCGTAGTTTCCTTGGATTGGTGGGTTATTACCGTCGGTTCATTAAGGACTTTTCCCGTGTTGTGCTTCCTCTCACTTGCCTTACTCGGAAAGGCATTCGTTTTATTTGGTCCGACAAGTGTGAAGCTTCCTTTCTGACATTGAAGGAACTTCTTACTAATGCTCCTATTCTTGTGGTTCCCGAAGGGAATCATGATCTTGTTGTCTACACCGATGCTTGTGGTAGTGGTCTCGGTGCTGTTCTTATGCAGAAATGGTGGTTGCTTATGCTTCTAGGCAACTGCGTCCGAATGAAGTTCGCAATGCCACTCATGATCTTGAGTTTGCCGCCATTGTCTTTGCCTTGAAGATTTGGCGACACTATTTACGGGTGAGCGCTTCATTCTTTATACCGATCATAAATCTTTGAAGTATTTATTCACTTAGAAGGAACTCAATATGAGACAACAGCGTTGGCTCGAGTTTCTTGCTTCCTATGACTTTGATATCCAGTATACCCCTGGTAAGGGTAATCATGTTGCAGATGCGCTTAGTCGCAAACATTCGGCGGTTGTTTCTATGATGCTTGCCGAATGGAATGTTATTGAGACCCTATCTTTTTGTGAAATTCGGGATCGAGGTTCATCTTCTGATTCTCCTATTCTATTATTTAGTTTGGGAGATCGACCTATTTTATTGGATCGTATTGCCGATGCCCAACGGCATGATTCTGATTTGTTGCATCTTATTCAGCTTTGTGAGTCTGGATCCTGTGATGAGACGTTGCAAGATTTTAGCATTGATTCTCATGGGTGTCTTCGTATGAAGAACCGTCTTTTTGTGCCTTCTGATTTTGCACTTAGGCATGACATTCTTGATGACTGTCACCGTTCTAAGTATACCATTCATCCTGGTAGTAGCAAGATGTATGCCGATATGCGTCGTCTTTATTATTGGGAAGGCATGAAGCGCGATGTGGCGAGTTATGTGAGCAATTGCATAACTTGTCAGCGTTTTAAGGCCAAACATCATCATCCTTCTGGTCTTCTTCAGCCTCTAGAGATTCCATTGTGGAAATGAGATCAGATTTCTATGGATTTCATTGACGGCCTACCTCGCTCGAGATCAGGCCATTCTAGCATTTGGGTTATTGTTGATCGCCTCACTAAGTCTGCTCATTTTGTCCCTATTGAGTCTAATAGGACTGCTTCACATTTGGCTAAGTTATATGTCAAGGAAATCATGAGACTTCACGGTGTTCCTAGTTCTATTGTGAGTGATCGTGATTCTTTATTCATGAGTCATTTTTGGAAGAGTCTTCAGCAAGCTTTGGGAACAAAGCTTAATTTTAGCATAGCTTATCATCCGCAGTCTGGCGGACAGACTGAATGGGTGAATCGTATCTTGGAAGATCTTCTCTGTATTTGTATTTTTGATTTTGGTGGAAGTTGGGAGGATCACCTACCTCTTGTAGAATTCTCCTACAACAATAGTTTTCAATCTAGTATCGGTATGGCTCCTTTCGAAGCCTTATATGGAAGGCCATGTCGATCACCTTCTTGTTGATTGGAATCTGAAGAGAAGCTTATTCTTGGTCCAGATTTTGTTTGTGATTCTTCCGAGAAGATTGATCTTATCCGGTTGAGAATGAAAGAGGCACAGAGTCGCCAGAAATCCTACGCGGACAACCGTAGGAAGCCTCTCGAATTCTCGATTGGCGATCTTGTTTTTATTCGTGTTTCTCCTTTGAAGGGGGTTATGCGCTTCAGTACGACTGGGAAATTAGCTCCTCGTTATATAGGACCATTTTCTATTACTGAATGTATTGGTCCTGTGGCATATAGAGTTTCACTTCCAGCTCATTTATCTGGTATTCATGACGTGTTTCACGTCTCGCAACTTCGGAAGTGTCTTCGGGAGTCGGATTCTGTTATTGCTTCTCCTAATTTGTTAGAGCTTGAGGTCTCACCGGACTTATCTATTGTACAATAGCCTATTCGCGTACTTGACACGGAGGTGCGACACCTTCGAAACAAGGACGTGCCGCTCGTAAGGTTCAATGGTCCGCTAATCCTAATGACTGTACTTGGAAAACCAGAGAGTTTATTGAGCGATCTTATCCGGGTTTTCTATCTTAGCTTATGAACGGTGAGTTTATCTTTTCGTCTCAAGCTTATTTCCTTTTTCTTTTGAATGTTGTATGTATGTAGTTGTTACAAATATCGTCTCTAGGAATTGCGGGGATGCAATTTTGTAAGGAGGGGAGATCTGTAACAACCCGCATATTTAACGATCATATATTTAAATGTTTTATTTAAATATAACGTCGTTAGTCGGATTTTTGGGTCCGAAAAGCTACTTTCTGCAAATGGCCGAATTGAACTCGAAACCACCTCCATTGGTTCCAAAATGGCGCTTGCGATCTTTTTGAGTATAATCTTTGATATGTTTGGAGTTTGTGAATTTTGACCCTTTTTCTATTGGGTTTTGGGTTTGGCTTCAGCCTACTAGCTTAACTAATACCCTAACCCAACCCCTTCTCTTCATTCATCTTCATTTCATTTTCATTTCTTAAGCTAAAAATGATAATGGGGGAAAGGAAGAGGAAATAGAAATTTGCAAGCCCTAATTCCATTTGCAAACTCCAAATTCTTGCTCCAAAATCAAAGAGAAGCCATTGGTAAGCTCTTCTTCATCTTCTCCAACTCTTCTCCTCTTCAATTTCAGAAAATTTCCTAAACCTAAATTGGGAAATATGTGTTTTATTCTTAGATTGAAGCTTGTTGAGTTGAAGTAGTGTTTGGTTGGTTTTCTCCTTGTTATTGAGTTCTTTCTTCTTTGTTTTGGGTTAAAGGTGAGTTTTGAACTCACATCTACTTCTCTTGATTTCATTGATGTTGGGTATGAATTCCTAACACCTTGTTCATATGCACTTGCTTTTGGTTTGGATTGAATTGGTGAATATCCAAATTTTTAGTGTTTGGGTTCAATTCTTTAAAGATCCTAACTTTGATATTTGAACATGTTTTTGGTGGTGAATCAGAGAGCTAATGGAGCTGGGGTATCTATTGGCTAAGGCTCCTTAACTCCATTGCTCGAACGATCGCATTTTGGAAGAACTTGCATTTCATTGAAAAAGGGTAGGAACTGCAAATCATCAGGTTCGGCCGACCGAGCCCTGTACCCGGTCGACCGACCTGCTACCCCGAGCCATGTTTTATTTTCTGCATCTGGCCAGCCGACCGAGCCCTAAAACCGGTCGACCGACCTGCTCCTATTTTGCCGTTTTGCCTATTTTTGCATATTTTGATTGGTTTTCCAAATTTTATCGATTCAAGTTGCTTTTTAGTAGTTGTTATCGCATCTTTGACTTTGATAACTTATTCTTGACTTCATCCATGGGTTTTTATAAAGTAATCTTTCGAATCACATTTAAAAGCTCGTTTCTCCAAATTATAAATTCTATTTAAACCACACACAATTTCGCACTTCGAGCGAAGTGGAAGGGTGATTAAATGGTTGGGCAAAACACGGACCATGAATCTGTGCGTTTATCCTTCTGATTAGTCCCCGACCTATTCAATTGATCGTTTTGACCTTCAGGTTTGGTTTATCGATGATATGAGGTAAACTTTGTACTGCTTTGAGTGTGAAAGTGGCTGACGGATAGTAAACCGTTTAGTGCGAACGAGTGGTTATGGGACATACATTAACACTTTTCGGATTCCTTTTCGAGAGTTGTGACACATTCCGCCAGTTAGTGGTGTCCGGTACTGGGTCTCTGACCTTCACCACTATGGTTTGTTGCCTTCGGGTATGTACCTTCAGGTTTGTGCCTTCGGGTTTATTGCCCTTTAGTATCGCTTCCGATGTTGGTCGTTATGAGCCGCATGGGTGATATTGGGTTGCCCTTTAGTATCGCTTCCGATGTTGGTCGTTATGAGCCGCATGGGTGATATTGGGTTTGGAGTCTTCGGGCTCATGGATCCTTGTTTGTACAGTACTGAGCTTGAGCAAATCTTCTGATGTTTTATTCATATGTATATTCCCTAGGTATCGCCCTTCGGTGTTGGTCTTTTTGAGCCGCATGATGCGTAGCGTTTACCTTGTGAAACTTTTATACCTTATTGGTATTTGTTATTTGCCTTATGACTTGCTTTGGGATATTCTTATCCTTTGTTTCTATATGTTGCCGATGATATGAGGCTTGTTATCATATGATTCATATTTTGTTAGATGATTGTGTTATCTCCTTTAGAGATATTTGTTATGCTTTGAAACCTTACAGGTTTATTGTTTTTAAGTTTATCTAACTGATTTGTTTAGCTAGGCTGACCCGTGTATTTTATACTCGGGTCAGACCGAGATGTTTCAGGTTAGGTGCTTTTGGACTTAGCCTATTTGCTTCCGCATGGACTACTCCGCTATCTTCTTTTTGTCATAGCTTTTTGTGTAGTCCCATTTTGTAGTAACTCTGATATGTATTCTATTGACTCGTCTGTATATTGTGGTCTGCTATACCACTTGACATGTATTATTTTGTATACTTTGTTATGTATCAGTATATGTGTATATGATGATTTATTGTTCTGTGATGTATATTACATTTGAGTTGTTATATTCTGTTCTGATAGATCCAACCACCTATGGTTTTGTTTTAAGTATTCATTGGGTATGTCGACCTGCTTGGTATGTCTATTGTCGATGTATTCAATAGATAATTAGAGCAAGGCTATAGATGGTTGCTCCCAACCAGCCTTATTCTCCGTATTAGTTGACGACATTACCTTGTAGTGTCCTTGGCTAGCATGGGTATAGAGGTGGGGCGTCACAAAGAGTTTCACTTAAGTTAGATCCTCTCTCCTTTCCCTCTTCTTCTCCTGTAACGAACCAGGCTTTTCGACCCTTGAAAATTGATACTGATACGTCCATTGTATCCCATGCCAAGCAATCAAATGCCGAAAAACCCGATTGTTAGGGAAAAGAAAGAAGGAAGAAGATAAGAAGAAAACTAAACAACACAGAATCTCTCAGTGAAACGAATAATCTATAATATACATCAATTCTTTACAAAAAAGTCAAACTGTAATGTATGTATATTCAAAACATCAATCAGAGTACATAACCTATTTCAGCATGGACAGTTATATTAACCTGTCCTTACAATTGCTGATAAACACAACATTGAATACGGCGGAAGATAACCAACTACGTGAATACGTTTCTGGGCCTCCAACTCGTCTTTTGAAGCTCCAAAGTATCCTAACCAATCTGTAATATGCTCGGTTTAACCCGAACATTATAATAAAATAACACCTGCGTCGGTCTGGAAAAACAGCGTTAGAAAATACACCCAACTGGATTTTAAAGTTATATAAAAATCTTTGAAATCACAGGTATCTCGTGAGACCACGCCACATAAACAAAGATGGGTTTTACCTTACGATAACCAAAATTGTTTCTATAGAAAATCATTTATACCATAATAATGTATAAAGGTGAAAATAATGATAATCAAGTAGCTGTGATGCTCGTGAGTGTACATCACAACAATACTAGGTATATAATCGAAATCGATAAGGCGCGTTCGCTAATTGTGTAAGATTTCCATGGAGGCGCTGTAATGACCCGCCGTTCAAACCACATAATAATGCATCATTATTAAGAAAGAAAGGGACAAAAAGAGAAAAATAGAGAAGAAAGAACTAAACAACATTAGAATCTCACAGCACAACGAATAAATTATATTACATCACATAAGATATTACATAGTATAGCATACATCAGAGTTATACAGCTTATACAACACAAACTAGACAGTTATAAAGACCTGTTTAGTTATTACAAATCTAGCACAATACAGACCTCATCAGAAATACAACACAACGGAACCTCTATATATCTACAAACGCTAAAGCTCTGCTCCATATCTCCTCCAGAATTCGTCAAAGCTAACCTGAATCCCTTGGCTACTCATAAAAATTTGAGTACCCAAAAGTTTAATAAAACAGAAAATAAACTCCGGGTTAGACATGGGTCTGGGTTGAGTAAATAGATTAAAGTTGTTTAACTTTGAAAAACCTTTGAAACAAAAGGTATCTCGTAAGACTTCCCGCATATAAACACGGAAAAAAATTTACCTTACGATAACCAAAACATTTGATAGGAAATCCAGTTATATTATAATAGGGTCTAGGATTTTCAAGTAAAATATAGAAATGGCTGGAATGCTTAAATCTCACGTTCCAACATAGTTGGGCACAATCCAAACGTACGGTACTTATTGAAGATTGGATTCTATACAATGGCAGGGCTGCTGGGGTACCGTCCGTCACAGTACCTGGTCTGGATCAGAGTACCGAGGATCCACCCTAAATCCCCTGCAACACAAGGCCAGAACCATCCCTTACTGGATAGTCCCGAATAAGATAACCCCGTAGTTGTGCCCAACAACTGCCCACTAAGCCGAAATAAAAAGGGACCTCTAGACAGGGGTAAATCTCATCGTACTTGGGTGCTACCCACTCAACCTTGCTGCATCTCCCCTGTATTAGCCATTCCTAGTTGATGAGGCTTGAGGCTATGATTACCTTTATAGAACACATATATCTTAGAATGCTCATCATCCTCCGTTGACGATGTTCTGAAAGCATTCAATCCATATAAGTTCGTTCCGGGTTCGAACAAAACCGAAGACACTATCTCGCTACACTCATTTTGGAATCACCCTCAAAGCTAACGACAATAGCCCTTGCACTCTGAATCTCCATCTCGAACCTGAAAGCACTATCTCCATCAAACTCATCTTGGAATCACCCTCACAGTTTTAACGACACATAGCCCTTACACTTCGAGTCTTCATCTTGAACTTCATTAGATATTTCACGACCTATCGCTTAATTTGGATCGATGTGGTTTTCAGATATTCCAATTTGGAAATCCGATTCCAGTCTCACCGAAATCCAAAACGTCGTTTTAAATGTCCAAGTTGTTTAAGTTTAAAACAATTTAATTTATTATCTATAATCACACAGATAGATTGTAACGACCCGAAAATTTCGATCCAAAAAATTCCGGATAGGTAGGAAAAAGAAGAAAAGAGAAAGAAGAAGAAACAGAAACAAGTCACAGAAACCTCACATTCGCAGCGGTTCAAAATATAATATCAAATAATATTCTTTACACAAAGAAAGCTGTATCGGTCAATTACATTTTAATTACATCAGAGTTACAACATATATACAAATAGTGGACATATACAATCAACATGTCCCAAATATGCAACAATATATCACAGCGGAAACACTCCAAACGTTCCTGCCATCCAGCTCGTCTCCTGAGCTCCAGAACGTCCTTACCTGGAAATCTGTAATACTTGTTCTGACCCAAGCATTACATCAAAGTAACACCCAGGTTAGGCTGGAAACCAGCGTGAGTAAACCAATCTAACATGAAACACTAAAGCATACAACTTATATAAACCCAGGGTAACTTGTATAAATTTACAACTTCACAAGTTGTTATAGACATCACTTATTTCACACATCAATTTCTAAGTACCAAAACTTAGATTAAATGGTCCAATTCATTTTAAATCATTCCATTTCAGTCTATTAATTCCACATATCAATTTATAAAGAATCGAAGTGGTTTCAGATATTAACTAATATCCGACTCCAGTCTCTTCGAATCCAATGTCATCATAACCTAAGTTATTCAAGTGCATACCATTTATTTTTAAACACTGGTGGTCACTTTACATAGCATTTCACCATAGATAACCAAATTATCACTGTTCAACCTAACATACCATAATACAGAAGCATTTCATATCACATAGCATCACGATCACATACCAGGGATGACAATTAATCCAAGGCATTCACATATCATTCAATCATCCATAAGCAAGATAAATTAGCCATACCATTTCTAATTAATTTAATTATCTACCAATGAATTAAATTAATTACTTAATACTTATAAATCTTGCTTGTTTAACATTAATTAATTATATTCAATTAATTAATCATCCCTTAATTATTCATCTTGATTAATCATTTTTGATTAATCATTCTTTAATTACATTAAGTAATTTGCCCTTCATTAATTACACAAATTAATTATTCTCGGACCCATCACCTCAATTAACCTTTAATTACCATCTTACTTAATTACCCAAATTTGATAATCCGACAATCACATTGATTAATTATCCTTTAATTAATTCACACTCATTAATTTAATCAATCTTTTAACTCATTATACTAAGTAATTAACCCTTAATTTTTCCCATTAAGTAATTACCATTAAATAAAACACCTTTAGTAATTACCCCTTAATTACCTATCTTAATTAATGGCATTAAGTAATTACCTTCATTATTATCATTGATTAATTAAGTGATTATCCTTTAATTACTAACTAAATCAATAAATCTTTTAATTACTTTATGTAACAAATTACCTTAGTAATAAATCATTAATTATCCACCTTACTTAACGACATTAAGCAATTATCTCTAAGCTACAGTAATTATCATTAATTAATTACATTAAGTGATCAATCTTTAAAATTTGATTTCACAAATTCATTAACCTTAAATTAATTAATCAATTATCTATCCGAATACATTAAATAATTTGTACAAATTATTTAATTACAACTTTAGTTCACCTTAAAAAAACAAATTTGAATAACATTTTTAAACTTTGGAAATTTGTTTAAAACTTTGCTAATACCTCATTTTAAAAACCTGGTTTATATTTACTTTTGAAACATACCTACCTTTTGATAAGCTTTAGAATTCACTACAACAAAAATACCTTTTCGCAACTGTCAAAAACAGTTGTAATAGGTCTATTACAACGGGTGGCCGCCAGTCTTAATATCAGGAGTTGTAATAGAGTTGGAGATTTTTACATCTGTCACCGACAGTTGCAAGAGCGGTTGTAAAAAAACTTTTTATAACTGCTTTCGACAGTTGTGGTAAAGTCTATCGTAACTGTTGCAGTGACAGTTGTTATAGGTCTCTTTTGCAACTGCTATAGTAGTTGCAATAATACCTTTTGCAACTACTTTTGGTAGTTGTAATAGATTCATTTACCTTTTGCAACTGCTTTTGGCAGTTGTAATAGATTCATTTACAACTGTTATTGACAGTTGCAATAAATCTTTTTACAACTGCTACCAACAATTGCAATTCATCTTCCGACAACTGCCATCAACCATAAATTTCACAACATTATAATTAAAACCTATATTTCACTAATAATAACTACAATCATTGACATCACTTGAAACAGCACGAGCCATTCACGTTTAATAAAAGCTAAAACAATTCAATTTTCACCATTTTTGAGTTCATAATTCTATTACAAAACATAACTAAATCAATAACATACGTCAATATAAATACATATACATACTAATTAAAAGAGATAAATTCCCTATGTCAAGCAATAATCCTCCCAGCCGCTTATATAAACGTATGAAGTAGGCCTATATGGAATAGCTTAAGAATCCACCACCAAATCAACCCAAGCCTTCCAAGCAACATACATACAATCAACTTTGAAGGAGGAACGACAAAGTGACTGGATCAGCCATAGTGAATGCTGCAAACTCTATTGTGTAAGGATATATATTATGATCAAATCTTGAATTGAAACATGTACAAAACAATTTGTTTGATAAGAACCATCAAGCATGGAATCTGTTTTAGATACGACATTGTATAGTGCTTAATAGTCATGGGAAGTGGATGAAGATTTTGATCAGTTTTTTCTGCAAATATCTGCAAAAATATGCATTTTTTCCTCTGCCTTTGGTCTATTATTGCAATTTTTTTATTAATTTGAAATATATGTGAAGACAAACGAATTGATGAAAATAATGATATTACAGGTTGTTTTTTTCATGTTTTTTTAGCCTTATAACTAAATCAACAGTCATTGGTTTTAGATAAAACATTGCTACGATATTATACAAAATTGTAAATGCAAACGTACTGACCCTTTTGAACTGTCTGTTTCATAGTCTTCAGGAATTAAACTGCGAGTAATATGTCCGCATGATCCAAAATTCTTTTTGGGAGATTTCTAGAGTCTGCAACAAGGGGAAAAGATTAAATATATGTGCCAGCAAAATAATTAGCTACCATAATGGAGAAAAGAAACGTTATCGAATGCTCATCTTAGGAACTATTAAAGCCTTTAACAAAAAGTGTTCTAACCCTGACTTTGTCCTTCCTTTTGATTAGAGTAATCCACAATGGATTTATGTTAAAATCACACATTTTGACAACAAAGTGTGAAGAGGAACGTGAACAACTTGAAATAATAAACTACAAAAAACTTCATTTTCTATCTAGTTACTTTGTAATCGGGAGCAAACAACAATTGGGTATGTTGTAACATCGCAGCTATATGTAGTTTAACAAATGTGGTAGAAAATGCTAGGGTAATGCAACAACTTTAGATCTCATTTACATAGTCTGCTGATTTACTGCAGAAAAATTGTATACAGTGTATTGCACATCTATTATGTAAACATTAATTTATAGGATAAAAATTTTCCTATTCGTACCTATTGATTCAGGATAAAGAAGATTTTGTCAATGTGAGAAGCTTCAATGTCTTTATCTTTTATCAACTGAATTAAGTTTACAGTCTTCATTTGTATCAACTCCAATAATCCTGCAAAGAATACTTTTAATACAGTGGGTAGGTTAGTCTCAATATCTTCACTAGCAGAATCAGCTTTAATGTCTGCGGTTACATGTTTGTCGATTATTGTGCTTCCTGACTCAGCATGATTAGTTAGAGCAGAATATTGTTTAGCTTTACAAAATGTAAAGAGGAATGTGAAAATTTTGACATCATAAAAATCACACATTTTAAAATATCCGAATATATAATAAAGGTCAATAGAAATAGTTTTTAGATTAGTTTCTTTCATCAATCACTTTTTGGTAGGAAAAAAAAATAATTTTTTAGTGAAATGTTAAAAATACTATTTAAAAAAGGGAACCTAAATTTCCACTGAATAAGACTTAGGAGTCAACGAGGGCAGGTCAATGAGGTCCAATCTCAAAATTTGGCCTATCTTTGACTGATACCAGCATCTCCATCTTTATCTTTAAAAGACTATGATTAAAGAGCAAATAGCAAATGGATTCCAGGAAGATTATATTCATAAATTCTGACATATGACCCTTCTCTGATTTCCATCCAACTATTCTGCTCCAACGAGTTAATCCAAATCTATATTATCTAATTTCTATCTAACTCGCATTGTTTATTTTAAAAAGTGATAGCACGATTAGTCAGAGCAGAATATTTTAAAAAGTGATGGCTCTACACCATTCAAGCTAGTCTTGCCTGCAACTGAGGGGCATGTCATCAGAAGGACTTATGTTAAATTTAAATAGGTGTGCAATAGCCATTTGAACAACTTGCACATGTCAAAACCATCTTGTATAGCTGACATGGCTTCAAAATTGATCGCACAACACACCCATATTACTTCAGAAAGAAAGATCACCTTCCCTGCCTCAGCTTCACTGGAGAATTCAACATAATCAAAACCTCTGAAATTGCCTTATTGATTTGAAACCATTAGAACAACAACAACTTCCCCGGCCTTATTAAAAAAACTCAGATTTGATAACATGAAAAAAAAGTTAACAAGAAAGTGGAGTAAAATAAATAGACAACCATTGCGTTATAGGTTTGGAGACCACATACACATCGTCCCTTCAACCATTAAAAGATGAATTTCCAACAAAGAGAGTGTCTGATTTAGGGTATCTGCTTAGAAAGGAGTAACAGGCTGCTTTCGCAAAAAAAAAATGGAGCTCAGCATATCATATTAGTGCAATTATTTTACAAAAACAGAACATGAGTGTATATATAACAGTTGTTTCAAACTAAACCCATTGTTGAAATAAGTTTTTCTTTTGAAGCCTAATTTACAATTTGGAATATAAAGAGCTAGTGCTCATAAATTCTGAGAGAATTTGCTAGCTCCAAATTCATAGGAAACTCAAAACAAAAGGAATTCTCCATTTTTGGTAGAAAAGGAGTTTTTCATGGGCAGAAGAGAGGGATACAATGACATGGAAATATGCGTTCCTCTACTTTGAATGAAAAACTTTCAGAGGCAAAGGGGATGGGTATGAAAAGCATCCGAAGTCAAATATTGGTCAAAAGCAATATACTTCCAAAAAGGGATACATTACAAAATGTCAATGCCTATAACGAAACATAAGTTACTACTATCTAGACTAGATTATCTAACACTAAAGTATACTCAACCTATACATAATCAGATATAATCCTTTAGTTGTCCCTAAGTGTAGATATAGCATCTAAACTATTTTGTACCTTAGAAGAAACTATAGTACATCAGAACTACGAGCTTTTTAAGGAATATAAGAATATAAGCATATCATGTAATAAATTTATAAATGAACAGAAAACAATCAAGCACCTGATTACTGAACGTTTAACCATCTTAACATATCATGAGCGGGATTGAGAGTGTCTTGTATCATGACTTATCCTTCCTTATACACCCACTGCTGAATCTCCATTACCAACCACCAGTCTCCTAAAACTTGAGAACTCGTATTATAAGTTGGTCCTCTACAAATGGATATTAAAGCTGATTCTTCCAAAGCCTTTAATGTAGCTTGATTTTTTCCTTCCAAATTACCAGTTTTCCACAATGGATTCTTCTATTCCAACTTCGAAAACTACATATGCTAATTTATTTAACTGAAAAAATAGGAAGTAATCATCTGAATTTAGATTGGCAGGAGTGGTCAAACATACAACTCGTTTCGTTTTTCTCAAACAACGAAACCATATATAATTGAGACTGAAACTTCACTGTACAAGAGATGCATAGATGGAAAATATAATGTTCATAAACCATTGTTATCTTCTTATCAACTTTATACACATACAGACATCGTATGTTGCTCTGTGCTGTAAATATAAATGGTTGAGTTTTTAACATTTGCTTCAATTGCAATATGTTAAATAAAATCCTTAACTTCTATAAATACACTAGTCTTGCCCATTCAATCCTCGTATAATCTACTCTTCTTCAGCTATTTTCCCTTATTTTAGTAATTTCATGCAATGGAAAGCTCTGAAAGAGTTCAAATGGTGAGTACATTAACAAGTTACAGGTTTCTATCTTTCTACCAATGCATCAGATATTGAGCACTGGAAGTGTAATTTAAAATATACATACATATATACATTATGCATGCAATATTTTAAGCTAAGTACAAAGTATGAAATGATGAAAACAATGTAGAAGGAGATGACCTTAACAAAAAGAGGAAGTGTAGAAAAATCAAGCTATGATGGTGAGTGTTGTACAATGGATGGCTCTATGGATCTCAAAGGCAAACCAGAATCCAAAAAAAACTGGTGGATGGTTAACTGCTTTCTTATTCTTGGTATTTAATTCATCTACTCTTATTTATATATTTTCTTATTCTTTATTATATATGTATATGTATATGTATATGTATGTATGTATACATATGTATATATAATCATCATGATATAAGTACATATATCTTCAAGAATATGTATCAGATAAGATGATCTGATTACCAGTTGTTTCAATAAAACAGAAAACTAGTTTTATTTTTATTTTTAATCAAGATATTATGTATATCTTGGATTAATGAAGTGTAGCACAAATAAATATACATACAGTTAATCAAGATATTATGTACATACAGAAGTAGAGCATTTGAGATTTATTCAAGCAACATCTTTATAGTTGATTAGTATATATTTTTTTGGTCAACTCAAACTAAACCCCTAATGGTACATATTTATAATTCTTAAAAAGATAGAATATAAACAACAAAGGATAAATGAATTGTTAAGAGAATGTAACTTCTTTCTCTCAACATCAAGCAAACGCAGAAAGGTTCAACAAACGTGAATCACACATGTAATTGAATTACAAGCCAACAATTATGTTGTGTCAACGAACATGAAGCAATTTAACTGAATGGCAACAAAAACTAGCATTCACCTACTCGTTAATCAAAGGCACTATTGTTCATTGGATTTTTGCTAGCATGTTGTTGCTAATAGTAGTAGTAGTAGTAGTAGTTGTAGTAGTAGTAGTAGTAGTAGTAGTAGTAGTAGTAGTAGTAGTAGTAGTAGTAGTAAACCTGTAGGAGGAAACGTGTCTTTGACGAAAATGAAAATGGCCTTTTCAGCACCAAGTTTAATTCTCTTACGAACTAACCTACAGTTATGTCAGCAGAAATTAAATACCTGCAAGGCACGGAGAACACAGAAAAATGAATGAATTTATGCCAGCTACATATGCAGAGTCATGCATCCATTGATAATAAACAAATTAAATGATATAAATATGTGATGGAAATACATATTTCTCCTTCTCATATTTTGTAGCAACAAAATCTACGGTGCTTAAATGTAATATCAGCTGTCACTGCAATTAGCTCAAACATCCAAGTATGTCATGTACATATTCTTACAATCTTCATTTGATTTCAATTAGGAACAGGTACCGGATGCAATGTATTATTACAGTTACCATGATGTCATAAGACATTATATGCAATATGATTTTAGAGCTATATTAAATCTATGTAAAACATTAGATGAATATTATTTCAGTTTCCAGTTTCCAATACATTAATATGCAGTGAGCTTTTATAGTTTGTTATACATAAAAGTCCATTTCAGATGCAAATAAATATGAGTGAAGACGATGATGGTTTTTTCTTGCAGGATGTTTCCAACCACATGAACTATCTTCAAAGTGGACATCAATAAAGCTTATTTGGTCAAAATGTTGAGAAATCATACAATACAGCATTGAATCGATTTCAAGTGTCATCAAATACTTTTTAATTAGCATATTATACTTATTACAAATATAGCATTGAATCCATTTCAAGTTCAATAAAACAATTATTACAAGCACAACAATTAAAAAATGCAGTAATCAAATCAAAGGAAATTCGGTAACAAAATTTCTTTGAAGCGAGTACAATAGCGATGAGTAAAAATACCTGCAACTTCGTCGACGGCAAAGCAACGGAGACGAGCGAAAAAAGAGGCGAGCAACAACGAGAACGGGGGCGACGTAGGAAGAACCAGAGGCGCGCGCAAAGGAGACGAGCAGCTTTGGGTTAGGGTTTGCAAGATTTGATAGAAGAGGGAAATGGCAGAGAGAAATCAAGATTGGGTTAGGGCTTGGATAAGAATACTTTGCGGGCTATTTTTCTTATACTGGAACGTTTAGCGGGCAAATGAAATATAGGAGGGAAGCGTCAATTTTGGCACTTGTAGAAACCTAATTTAAAAAGAACTGTCCAAAAGAGTTGTTATAGATAAATAATTACAAATGGCATAAGCAAACAGTTGTTACAAACTATATATTACAACTGCTGTAAAAAGAAATTGTTGAAAGTGCATTTTTTACAACTGCTAAAAATAAACAGTTGTTATAAAATACCTATTACAACTGTCCATTTCTGCAAGTTGTAAAGGAATAGTTGTAAAATTGTTGTAGTTCGAACTTATTCAAAAAAAAAGAACAGAGTAAAATAGGTCAGATCACTCACCTGCTTTGAACAGAGAAGTCAGGTTTCGATTTAAAACTGGAACTCGGTTGATCTTTTGTTTTGAAAAATTTAAAGATTGTATGTTGTCATTTATTTGAGTTGAATCTTCTTCGTTTTGCTTCTGCTTGATTTTGAAACTGAGTTGCATTAATCTTGAAATAGTTGAAACACTGAAATGTTTGGGTTGATCCTTGTCTTGCTTCCTGACTTGAATTTGAATTTAAGCTTAAATGTTTGTTCTTGTTTCGGATTTTGGAATCCAGGTTGAGGATTTTGTTTCTGATTTCCATTTTCTAGGTTTTTGTTTTATAAGATGAAGATAAAGGAGGAAATTGAGAAGTGAAAAGAAAATTCATCCTGATTTCTTTCTTCTCTTTTTTTTCATTAGAAATTAATGCACTTGCCACTTGTTAAATTTTCTTTATTATTAACTCACAGTTGTATTCTCATGCATGCCAAATTTGTTACAAATGTTTAATGTCTTTTAAATATTTTCAAATGTTTAAATAAATAATTACTAATACTTTCTTATTTTAATATATTTATGTATTGTATTTACTTAGCTTACACTTGTTTTTATGTGCATTTATATGATATTCTAAATTTGACTGTCATAAATGTCTTATATTTTAAATGTTTAAATTTTATCTTAAATTAATCTTACTTAATTATATTTATTCTTTCCTCTTATATTTGTCTACTAAATTTATAAAATCCCACTACACACTTATAATACTTATACAAATATACTAATTATACAAATTTCTATTTTAAAATATTTTCCATAAAACTCTTATATTAAATTTCTATTTAGTAACCACTTTTCTTCATTTACATATGATCTTTGAATGAAAATAACAACTATATACTAATAAAATCATATATATATATATATATATATATATATATATATATATATACGTATGTATGTATTTTAATTTTCAATTTACTTTAAGATATTTATCTTTTGAATTTCAATTTCAAATTCAAATTAAAATCAACTCATGTAAATATATATATATATATATAAACAAATGTAAATTCAATTCTATTTAAAATAACACATTATTATTGTCTTGAAAATAATCAATTTTATCAATTTAAATAATTAAAAAGGAGATTATCTCATTTATTTGTTCAATTTATAAATCAGTATTTTCAGAAGTTAAATCAGATAACTATCCAGTTATCTGATGCCTGAAAAATCCGGCTTATCACATTCCTCCCCCCTTAGAATCTTTTTGTCCTCGAAAAGAAATGAAGCTAGAATTATTAAAATGCTTAAAATAAGATAAATTTTCTTTGAACATTTAAAATAATTCTTAAAAAACTATATAATATTATCAAAATAGTTTTTATAAAAATACTTGTATAACTCGATGTTTCCACAAGTCCATCTTCGTTTTCACAGAAATTCGGTTATACATTGATCAGGCGTAAGACTGAAAATCTATAAGTACTTGGTAAACCCGTTTACAACACCTAGTGAAATATTTGGAAAATAATTTTATTGAAAATATCGAAAACATTTTTGAAAATAGAGGAAATATCTTTGGTGAGAATGCTCTGGAAATCATCACCCCCATCCATGGTCGCAGTTTACCCGATGGTTATGTTGTCGTCCCGGCAAAATCCATAGATAACTGTAGGCACTCCGCACCCCTTGATTACTCCATGAAACCCGCTACAGATCGCAGTTACATCCAGGGTACGTTTCCATCGCAGCAAAAGTCCATGTAACTATAGGCCTCAACGCCCTCGAATTTCGCTACCAAAAGAATGAAACTTCTCCACTCCCACATAGGTCGCAGCCTACCGATGTAACATCAAACGTAGACTGTTGGCTCTCAGCGGCACACACGGCTTTTGCTATATCACCATAGGTCGCAGTCTACCGATATAAAATCAAACGTAGACTGTTGGCTCTCAGCAGCACACACGAATTTCGCTATGGTCTGCAGTAGATCACAGTGATATCGAGTTAAACTGTCGTCACAACGTAACTCAAATGCCTTTATAGGCATCAGCGCCCTCGACTTTCGCTACACAACACAAAATCTTCAGGAACTAGTTTCGTCCGGACTCCTCACAGGATCAACTTTAGAACCTCTCCTTTGAGGCTCAAGGCAGTACCAACGTATGGTACTCCTGAGAAGTTCATTTCAAGGGAGCGCCTTTTTCTCCAGGGCCATTTTCAGAACACTTTATACTATACACATATAGTATCATCCAAATCATACACCTAGTATGAATTCCATATAAATCTCCTTTTCTCAAAATCGATTATTCCAAAATCGATAATTCTCAAACTAGGCTTTCCAACTTCCAATATTGATTTTACCCAAAAATCAAAAGCCTTTCCAAAATCCACAGGTTCCAAAAACATTTCCTCCAAAATCATTCTCAAAAGATCCTTTATATATATATATATATATAACATTGAAAAATCTTTGGATCATTTCAAACATGTATAAAACCCCTTTTATACTTCAAATATTTTCAAAAACCCTTTTCTTCTAACAAAAGATTCAACAAGGGGAGTTTTATCATATATATATATATATATATATATATATATATATATAACAAAGATACATAACTTTGTTAATTTCAAATCAATATTCAAATTTGATTACCCTAAAAAATCACTTACCATATTACTTACTTCCATAAAGAAAATTTCTACTATAGAAATATCCAATTTACACTTTATTCATCATATATTTCATAAAATATACCTTTCTTTTCAAAAATCATTTCACGTTTATTATCCACAAATTCCCAATATCAAATTCCATTCAAGCCCGTACAATGTACACATATCATCCATATGCTATACCAATCTGATCGCTCATTCGATCACACAATTTCACTTCCGAACTAGCATCGTCCACCCGACTCCCTAGTGCAGACTCGGATCTGATTTGTTGATCAGAAACCGTCATTCTCCTTACATAGCCACAACTATGATAGAGAATATCTAGAACCAATCAACAATCCATACCCAGGTTCGCCGTCGAAAATCGAGTGAAAAATCCTAACTCAGATCGACATACTATCTCGAAATTCTATGCTCGAATCTGGATCAAATCAATATGCGAATAGAATAACATACATACACCCTACGTATTTATCTTTGTTGGATTATTAGCCAAATCAATTCTCTTTCTATTCATATTTTCTTCAATCCCATTTGGATTGTCACCTCAATCCTTATCTCAAATGGATATTTAATCATAAACAGTTCGAACTCTGTCCAGTTTAAATTTAGAAAATAGCTTGAAAAATATTAAAATAGATAAGTAGTTGAAAAATGATTATTAGTTTATAAAATAGCTATAAAACAATTAAGTAATTGCAAAATAGTGGGAAAATAATCAAATAGTTATAAATAGTAATTAGTTATAAAATAGTCGAAAGATAGTAATTAGTTTATGAAACAGTTGTAAAATAGTCAAATAGTTCCAAATATAATTGTAAAATAAGTATAAGATAGTTTTAGGCTTTTAAATGAAAAATTGTATATAGTAAATAGCTTGGAAAAATAGATTTATATTAAAACAATTTATTTTGAAAATAGTCCAGAGCCAAACTGTTCAACTTTCCAATCTCCGTTTCCCATCAATTCCATTTGAATTTCCACTTCCTATTGAATTGACTCAATTTCAATTCAATTTAAATTTCCATTTCTATTTAAATTGATTCGATTCCAATTTGAATTGTTCGCAATTCCAATCAATTACCAGTTTTCAATTAACTTCCAATTTCAATTTAAATTAAGTTAACTTCCATTCTCATCCCAATTTCAAATCAACTTCCTATTTGAATTTGAACTCATTCAACTTCAATTTCATTTCAAATTATCCAATTCAAATTTCCATTTGAATTTTTAAACTTATCCATCTTCAACCACAATTCCAATTAATTCATATCATATTCAATTTGAACTAATTCAATTTAAATTTCAAATTTAAACCATCCCGAATTATATAAATTCGAGTTAAATTTTTAAATGTTGATTTAATCTTTTAAATCAAATCAACTTATATCTTTAAACTATTTAATTCTGAATCCAAATTCCACTTTTAACCTATTTCAAAGTTCAAATAATAATTTAAATCCTTTGTAAACAACTAAATCTTTGGAATTCAATTTATCACCAAATTTCAATTTTGAAACCAAACCTTTGAAGTTTTATCTTAAACGTTCAAATCATAAGTCCAAAATGATTCCATTTTGTCTTAATAATGGATATATTCCCACACCCCATTTTTTCATTTATTTAACAAATCTAATTTCAGCTAAAGATTATTAATAACAACAGAATGGCATCATTCAAATTATTTTAAAACATCCATCCATTTCCAATTTCTAGATCTCAAACCCATTTTGAGATCACACAAACTCCCAATTCAAACTAAATTTTTAACTTCCCAAGTTAAATTTCAATTTCATTCTTAAAATTTCCAATTCAGGTTGCTTATTCAAACTTATTTAACTTCTTCCAAGTTAAATTCAATTTACTTAATCCAGTCAAATTTACAAATTTGAATTCCCATTCAAATTTTAAACTTAAGATTAATAACCTTCCCACTCATGTTTAAAACTTACTTCCCTTCGGGTTTCACATCACATTCCAAGGAAAATTCAAAACTCAACCTTAGAGTTTATTTCATATTTATTTCCTTTACACACTAGGTTACTTTTAAATTTTAAACCACCTTTGGTTTTAAATTCAAACAATTCCTTTAAAATTTTCAAACCACTCCCGTTTGAATCATGCTTTTTCATTCAAATAATATTATTTATTATTTCTTTATCACTTTGAAACAATTTTCAAATTCTGGACTTGGATATAAAACTTCAAAATTCATATCATCTATAGTTCCAATTTATAAGTCATATTTACCTAAATGTTTTATTTCCTTAAAACATTTCGTTTTGCTTACACATTAACACACATTTATTATCAAACATAACAATCATTTATGATAATAACCAAGTTTATCATATCTGAAAACCAATTCATTATTATCTTATTATGAAACTCTTTCCCAAATTCAAGATTTTAATTTCAGTTTGAATCCATTTGAAATTTGTCTTTATTTAGTTTTAATTTGGTTGCATTTCTATTACCACCTAATTTAGTTCCAATAATTTTAACAACCAATTACCTTAATATTTATTAGAAAGAAATATTGCTTTATATATCAAAATATATTTTTATATAAAATCATTTAAAATCTTTATATAAGAAAATACAAGTACGCTCTCATATATATACACTCAACTCAATCTAGGGTACCATTGACCCTAACCTTAATGAGTAATCCCACCAGAGCCAAGGTTCTCGCTTAACCTTCCGCTCTGATAACAAATGTAACGACCCAGAAATTTCGATCCAGAAAATTCCAGATAGTTAGGGAAAAGAAGAAAAGATAAATAAGAACAAACAGAAACAAGTCACAGAAACCTCACATTCGCAGCGGATCAAAATATAATATCAAATAATATTCTTTACACAAAGGAAACTGTATCAGTCAATTACATTTTAAATACATCAGAGTTGCAACATATATACAAACTGTGGACATATACAATCAACATGTCCCAGATATGTAATAATATATCACAGCGGAAACACTCCAAACGTTCCTGCCATCCAGCTCGTCTCCTGAGCTCTAGAACGTCCTTACCTGGAAATCTGTAATACTCGGTCTGACCTGAGCATTACATCAAAGCAACACCCGGGTCAGGCTGGAAACCAGTGTGAGTAAACCTATCTAACATGAAACACTAAAGCATACAACTTATATAAACCCAGGGTAACTTGTATAAATTTACAACTTCACAAGTTGTTATAGACATCACTTATTTCACACATCAATTTCTAAGTACCAAAACTTAGATTAAATGTTCCAATTCATTTTAAATTATTCCATTTCAACCTATTGATTCCACATATCAATTTATAAAGAATCGAAGTTGTTTCGGATATTAACTAATATCCGACTCCGGTCTCTTCGAATCCAATGTCGTCTTAACCTAGGTTATTCAAGTGCATACGATTTACTTTTAAACACTGGATGTATACCAATTCCACTTCGAGGTGGAATATCGCGGTATATGGGATTTATAAAATATCATCCGCTATTATGCGGTGTATAGGGCCTCATCCGCTATATAATGCGGGAAATCAATCACTCCAAATACATATATATAATACCGATTCCACTTCGAGGTGGAAATCGCGGTATATGGGTTTTATATAATATCATCCGCTATTATGCGGCGTACATGGTCTATTTCAATACAACTGATAATAAATTATCATCCAAGAACACAATCGACAATTTAAATTAACTATCATAATTCAACAATCAATTAATAACTAAAATTTTGAATTATTATAATTTGAGTGAGAAGATCTCACCTTTGCTCCTTTATTTTGCAATCCATTTCCATTTCGGCTCGATTTCTCCACAATTTTGACCTTGTATAAACAATTCACTTTTATTATTATTATTTGAACAAATCAAACAATTAATTCCCATTTACCTATTTAATTTTACTTATAATTTGATTTAAAAATTTTAAACTAATAATTCTATTTAACGAATTATTTTTGACAACCCAAAATTTAGATAAGTTAATTAAAACAGTTTAATCATCTAACCTATTCCCTTTTTTTTCCAACTAGTAAAAATATTTATTTTATTTACGAACTACATAAAAATAATCTATATAAGTTTTAAAAACTGATTTTATATAAACTCTTATATTTTCCGAAAACTTATATACTTACTGTTAAAAAGCGAACATGAGTTACACTTATTTTCGAGTTGTATATATTTACATTTATACTTAAATTTTAAATTTGCAAAAGGTATACCTAATCGCCCAGATCCCTGACCTCTCGGCTTCGGCCCCCTCGTACGCCACCATCCACGCTTATTCATGACGTCGCCTTGCCACATGCATGAACTTCCATCACCTTCACTGAAATCACCTGCGCCTCCACTTTTGCCTCGAACACCACTTGCAGCCTCAAATGGAACCCGAGCCCTAAATATCACGGCGAGCCCAAAACCACCGTGGCCATTTGAACTCGAAGGGGAAAGCCGCCCCCTTTTCTCGAATTCGAAGTAGTGAATACGGTGATAACGTCTTCGTGCTTTCCCCCTTTTTCTTTTCGAACTTGATTTTCCTTTTTCACGAACTGATGGAAGAAGGGAGAGGGAAGGCGCGATTTAGAACGAGCTCTGATTTTTTTTAAAGAATTCGGCCATTGCTATTTCTCGTTTAATCTTGCTTTGATGCGTGTGTTTTAAAAAGAAACTGGTGGAGACAAGATGAGATGTTAGCGTGTTTGAACAGCAGCTACAGTGTTTTGGAAAGGACGGGGAAAAGTTTCGATTTGAGATAATTTCAGCAGGAGTAGACCAGAATTTTCAAATATATTTTTCAAATTTAAATTCAAATTCCCTCGATAACCGCAACTCAAACTCTTGACCTCCTATCAAGGTGTGCCGCTAGGCATTTATAATGTTATACCCCTATTCTGAACACAATGGAAAAAGTTTCGAGTCCTAATTCGATCGTATGGAAAAGATAGCTTTTTGAACCAGTTATTAAATTAAATTTTGATATAATTTTTAGCGCATTTTCTTATCGTACAGCCAAAAAATCGCTCCAAACACTACGAAAATTAAAATCCGATAATAATACAATATTGCGGATCCAATGGAACTGGTTTCGTCGAATTCCGAGACTGTGCCTTGGAAAGCTATTTTTAATTATCGATTTAAATCATATAATTTCAAAACTGAACATAGCATTTCCAAACTCAATTCTGAAGCTTCCATTACCTTTAGTATTATCAATATAAATTTTCTAAGCCTTGAAAATATTTTTAATTAGCTTAAAATTTCAGATTCAAATTTTTACCCAAGCTTCAATAAATAAAATTCAAAAATTAAATTGCCAAATTCATAGTTAATTTTGAAATTCAAGTTAAACTAACTTCCAAATATTTAAAATCAATTAAATATTTTGATTTCAAATGTTCAAAATTCTGGGTCGTCACATAAGGCCAGAATCTTCCATCGTTCCACCTCGATTATCTCCTCATCCGCTCAAAATTAGGCCTCGACGTCTAAAGGGAAAACGCCGGCAACGATGAGATCTACGTGATCACGGTGATGATCGAGTTTAATGGAGTAAAACGACGGCAATTTTGATTTGAATGTTGCGAGTTCGAATGTGATTTCCAAGGCCAGGAAGCGACCCAGTTGCATGAGATCGTCGGTGGTGGTAGAGCTCGCGTAGGCGTGTCGTTCGGTGGCTTCTGATCGTTGTCAGGTGGCTTGAGGGGTGGTGCGGCGTTCAAAATTCGAACAAGCTAATGGATTACTCGTATTCAAAATGAAGAAGATGATGCACACGGTCCTGATTTCATGAAGCAAAAATAATGGCCCAGATTCTTTTAAGGTTTAAAAAATTAATAAAAGAAATTGAAATTGATTTATATTAATTTCGTACAATCTTTAAAATGTTGTAACTTCTTCATACGAGGTCCCATTTTGACAAAACAAGTTGCATTGGATCTGTATTGATGAGCACTACATTTAAAAGCTAGTTTGGAGTTAATTGAAGCTAGTATAAATTTTGGGTACTCGTTTAATTTTATTCGGAATAAAACGCCGCAACGACTATTGGAAGCAAAGTGAGTACAACTCACTCTTTCTGACTCGCTTATATTTTTATATAAGTGAGAATAAATTTATTCTGTGTTGACTGATGATTGTTTGGATGATATATGATATATTATATATATGGATTGGTATTTGGATATATTCCTGCCTATTGGAGCAGGTAAGACCCCATACACTTCCACGTATGAGCAGTAGACCCTATGTACGCACGTCTGCCTCGAAGGGGGCATTGTACACATATTCTCATATGTATATTTGTTGCAAGTGACAGGTTGAGGGATCCAACTGGATTCCTCACCCGTGTTGGTTTTATTTACAGATATTGATATATATGCTGTTATCATGTGATATATGATGATTTGGATGTTGGGTTGATGTATTTTGTGCTGTTGCAGCATTGGGCCTATTTTTCTAATTTAAAAATTTTAAAGTGATGATTTCAAATTAAAAAGGATTTTCATGTGATTTTGAACATATATATATACACATTTTGTGTAGTTTTGAATTCTTTAAAGGATTGAATTTACTTTAAATAAATAAGAAGTTATAATTTTTACGTTATAAAAATTATGATTTTTGTGAATTATAATCAATATGTGATTGTTGAAATATGGAATTAATTATTTGGTGAAATAGATTAAATTGAGATTTTTAATTATTATAAATGGTTTATATGTATAGATTTATAAAATTGATATTTTAAAAATTAAAATAATGGGATTGTAAAGGAGTTTTGTAAGTGTTAAAATAAAGTGATGATTTAATCTTATAAGTGATGATTTAATCTTTAGCTAAAAAGGAAGCGGATTTGTCAAATGAACTGCTTGAGGCATTAGAATTTGAAGCTATGATGAAAAAGGAACAACTTCATGAAACTATTGATAAACATGGTGATAGGAATACAAGATTTTATCATAACTCTATCAAAATTAAACAATGTAAAGAAAGAATTACGAGTATATTTGATAAGAATGGAGATCTTAAAGAGAATGATGATTCTATTAATGGTGCTTTTATTGAATACTTCTCATCTATACTTGCTAACCCTTTGCCAATGACTCCTAACCTTTCACCTCTATTTTCTGTGAAGTTACCTTTTTTGAATTCTGGGCAAGCAAATGAATTAATTCGAGAAGTTCTGCCTGAAGAGATTAAGATGGCAGTCTTTTCTTTAAAGCCTGACAGTAGTGGAGGTCCAGATGGATTTAGTTCTTTCTTCTATCAACATTCTTGGAATATTATAAAGGAAGATGTCAACAGAGCAATTCTATATTTCTTTTCTCATAATAAATTACCTATGGGAATTAATGCAACAAATATTGCCCTTGTTCCAAAATGTACTAATGCTAGAAATGTTTCTGACTTTAGACCAATCTCTTGTTGCAATGTGCTGTATAAAATTATCTCCAAGATCATTGCAAATAGAATTCAGAATATTCTATCTTCTATTATATCCAACAATCAAGTTGCTTATCTTCCAAACAGAAATATAAGTGATAATATTCTTCTTACTCAAGAACTTACAAGAGGTTATGGTATTGAAAGTATCTCTCCTAGATGTTTGATCAAACTTGATATACAGAAACCTTTTGACTCTGTTTCATGGTGCTCTATTATAGCAATTCTTTCTTGAATGAACTTTCCAAAGCCAATGCTTGCATGGATTTATACTTGTATTTCTACCCCTCATTACTCAATAGTTAGGAATGGATGTTCTAAAGGTTTTTTCAAAGGTACGCAAGGTATTAGGCAAGGTGATCCTATCTCTGCATATTTGTTTATTACTGTAATGGAGGTATTAAATGCTTTGATTATTGAGCAAGTTAATAATGGGAAGTTTGAGCTGCATCCAAAATGTAAAGAGCCTCTAATTACACATCTCTTATTTGCTGATGATCTAATCATTTTTACAAAGCCAACTATGTCTAATATTTCCACTATAATTGAGGTTCTGGAAAAATTCTACACTATCACTGGGTTGAAAATTAATATTAAGAAATCTCATATTCTGATTGCGGGTACAAATGATGAGATTAAGGGAGAAATTATTACATTCTCTGGACTTAGTGAAATGCAACAAAATGAAAAATATCTTGGTCTTCCTATCATCAAAGCAAGAATAACTACTACAGATTGTATGCCACTTTATGAGAGAATAATTGAAAAATTGCTAGTCTGGCCTAACACAAAGCTATCACAAGCTGGGAGATTAATAATTGTTCAAAGTATTGCAACTGCCATGGTCAATTATTGGATGAGACATTATATCCTTCCATGTAAACTTGTATCAATGATAAATAGTGCTTTGAATAGATTTTTTTGGCATGGAGATCCTTTTTCTAAAAAATTAATCCCAATTTCATTCAAGAAAATTCAACTTCCAAAGAATAAAGGTGGACTAGGAATAACAAATATTAGATTATGGAATGTAGCTGCTATGTCCATTTACTATGACAAGATATTATCTAATAATCAAGATCTTTGGACTCAGTGGGTAATGAAAAACTTATTAAAGGGTAAAGATTTCTGGTCTATCAATATACCCCAATTGTGCAGCTGGAGTTGGAGGAATCTCTTGAAGTTAAGATCAAAGTTTTTACCAATTATACAATGTAATCCTATGGTTGATAATGAGTTAAATTTCTGGACTTCTCCATGGGCCAAGACAGGATTGAGAATTCAGGAAATTATTTCTTATCCTCTGCAGTTGCTCACTGGTATTCCACTGAATGCAAAAGTCAAAACTTATATTAGTGATGGTTTTATTAATCTTCCTTATTGCAGTTCTAAACAGGTTAGAGATTTATGGCAGTATTTAGAATCCTTTCCACTGAATAATAAAAATGAGAAAGTTCTTTGGACTGTAAAAGGAAAAAAGCATGCAATATGTACTGTATACAAGGCTTTGTTGAATAATGAAAATGTGGATTCTTTTCCTTGGGCAGCTCGAGTATGGTCAAGTAAGTCATCAGCAAAGGAAAATCTTTTACTCTGGAAAATAATGGCTAATGCAATTAATTCTAAACAGAAGCTATTGAAACTTGGTTTGCTTAATAATGATGATTGTGTTTTCTGTCAATCCTCCTCTGAATCAAATACACACTTATTTTTTGAGTGTAATTTTACATTTAAAGTGTGGAATAGATTGCTTGCCAATGGAAATTTTTATAGACCAATGAGAAATTCAAGAATAGAATGGTATAATATCTTTAAGGCAACAAGATGGAAGTGTGCTAAATCTGAAATTCTGTTGATAGTTCTAAAGATCTTTGTTTACGAAATTTGGAGAGAAAGAAATAGTAGAATTTTTTATCAGAAATTTGAGAATGAAGATGTGTTATTCAGTAAGATGCATAAGAGGATTCGAAGAAGGGTTGCAAAGCTGAGATGATTTTAAGTTGTATATTGAAATTGTTTTGCTGTTGTGTTAAATTTTTGTTTTGTTTTGTAGTTGTATTAGCATAGGATCATGTATTCTCTATGTTCTTTTTGGTGATTGTTAATAAAAGGGCAGGGCTCCCTTAGCCCATTGCTTTTCAAAATATAAATTTATAAACATTGTTTTATAAATCCGAAAATAATTGAATTTGATAAGTTAAATATGAGAGTTTATTTAAGGGATTTCATCCATGATTTTGGACAATGGATAATCCATTAAAATAAATGTGTAGAAGTAATGAATTTGGTTAGTGTATTATATTCACGATTTTGGACAGTGAATAATATTTAAATAAAATGGATATGATTTGGAAAGTGATCTTTTACATTTAAAGACAGGTTTTGAAAAGTTATATATTTAAATGAAGTTAAATGATTTAAAGATGTTTTAAAATGTGTTAAGTATCGCACACATAGATTTCAACATTCATTGTTGAAATAGACGTTTTCGAGAAATAAGGAAATGATGGACTATAACACTGTTGTTATAGTAAATGATTTTCGAAAGGAGATGTTTTGTACAGTATATGAGATTTATATATCTATCTAATTTTTGAATCCTTATACTGATGATTTTAGGTTGTCCTAACGATGGTTTGCGCAACATTTGACTTAACCCAAATAAAATGTTTAAGAGAAAGTTTTCCTTAAAGAATAAAAATATATACTTAATCCTGATTTATGTATATGTAATATTTTCCAAGTGTTGAAGAAAAATTGAATTATGAATTACTTATTATTAGATAAGTAAATGGAAATGTTTTCCACTATTGAAATGGTTTGAGAATATAACTTTTTAAAGATAATTTGAAGTGAATATTTGGTCGGTGATTTAATTAATAAAAGATTAATTAAAAGGGTCTAGTGATTGCTTATGGAGCTAAATATTTTTGTTATTTACTTTGATAGCTAAATAACCGACTATCAAACTTAGCCATTTTAGTTCCTCGATTTGATGTGGGAACTATTTAGTCGTACACTTAGTACGTAGCCATCTGTATATGCTTGATTATCGTTTGTGTTGAGGATGTTGATTCGTGCAGTGCGGAGTATTACTCCAATCTATCGAGCTTCCTTCTTGGCCGATGGATAGCAAGTTGAAAGTTGGAAAAGTGATAAGTCTTTGAGACTTAGTTTCTGTGTGAGGTTGAGAAACGCTTTGGCATTGTTGTGCAAAGAGACCGAAATCGGTTTATCCAAAAACCACTTCACACCAACATTTATGCGACGATTGTGCAAGTCGGTTGTGATGATATTGTGATTTAGGATTTTCATAGTAGGACTCCATGTTGATTGTTTGGGGTTAAAATCCTAATATACATCCAGTAGCAGTAGTCTCTTCGTTCTGAAATATCCAATGCAAGGACTATTCGCTACTAATCCTAGGGATTTCCCGATAGAATGTGGTAGGAAAGTACCTTAAATTTGTCTTATTCCTGGACAACTTGTATGGATGTTTGTCTGATATTGCATTTCTAAAGATTATGTACATTGGGTTTTACAAACGTACATTGGTGGTGGTAGAGAAGGCAACTTCTCTTATCTTAAAACCCAACTTGAGACGTATGAGCTCAAGTGTTGTATTTTTGTGGAAGGCAATTAGTAGTCAACGGAAATGGCAATGTGGCATTCAAAGTGATGTGGTATGTGACATGTGAAAGATAATCGTTACCTCAGGCCTCATCAACCGAAAATGATTGAAACAGGGTAAGATGCGGCAATGCTAAGTGGCTCATTCCCAATAAGGATATGATCATCTTTTTCTAGATATATTTCCTCCCGTATGACGTCCGGGTTGTAAATTATTTTGGTTTTTTTGCTATGATGGCCCTCGGGAAAGGTCCGTAACGATCGAAGGATGATATATTAGGTACTATCTAATTACAGAGATAGGCCAGTCTTGTGTTGGTAGAGGTTCCTTTGCGATGTTCCTCGGTACATTCCTCTAGAGATGTACTGCCGGAAGGTAGTCCCTTCACCTAGTCATTTGTATGGAAATCCAAACTCTGCTATGTGCCTGCCATTTTGATTGTATTACCCATTTTGGGCTATATGCTGGAATTTAATCGATGCAAAAATTTCAGCTATGACAAATATTATTTGTATACTGGACACTACTATAATATAACATGATTTGATATGAAATGTTTTGGTTATCGTAAGGTAAAAAATGTCCGTGTTTATATGTGGGTGTGTCTTACGAGATACTTTTCTTTTTGGTAATTTAATAAATTCGGTTGAGTGTGTTTTCCCATGCTGGTTTACCAGACTGATCCGGGAGTTCTGCCCTTTCAATTCTCGGGTCAGACCAAGTATATTTACAGGTTTAGAGTTAGTGCTTTTGGAGCTTCAGCAGGAGAGCTGGAGATCTTCATTTTCGTATATAGGTATCAGTTTATTATCTGCTTCTTTGTTGTTGTATATTATCGGTATTTGTAAGGGCATGTTATTATAACTGTCCAGGCTGTTGATTAGTGATTGATTTTTGAACTTTGATTGATGTATGTGTATATAGTTTCTATTTTTAAAGATCATTGATACGATATTATATGTTTTCCGCTGCAATATCGGATTCTGTATTGTTCTGTTTTGGTTCTCCTTTCTCTTTTTCTTCTCTTCTCTACTTCTCTCTTCTCTTTTTTCTCATGACTTTCTATTAGTCTGTGCTTTTTGGATCACATATGTGTGGTTTATAGTCGATTCAAAGGGTACGGATTGTGGGTCTTCACGCATGGTATTAGAGCTTAGATTTAGTATATTCCTAGGCTTTGATGTGTACTCGGTATAGATAGGGACAATAGCACCCTAGATTGAGTTTGAATGTATTATATATATGAGCGCATATTTATTAGTGATATAAAATGTTTTATATTGTGTTTGCTTACCAGTTGAGTTGTTAGGAATTCTGGTCGGTATGTGGGACGTCATGTTATCGATAGGAATTTATAAATACTCAAACGAGGAAAAGTCGACATAGTATCATTTTATATTGGGTAAATAAAATAATTTTACCTCGATTATATTTCATATATAAAGGAAACAATTTCCAAGAATCTATACTATACTATTATTATTGAGTTAGATTTCAAGAGCACACAGGCGTCCTTCATATTTTGGGAAATGAGTAGTCACATTTTTAATTTCTTTCTATTTCAAACTTTAAAATGTGATAACTTTTTCTACATTAATTGGATTTAAGAATCGTTTTCACTGTAAAATCTCAAATTTAGTATGCTTTCCAATGATATCCATTATTGATAGCTAAAAATAAATTTTCGAAAATCGTAATTTTATATAGCAGTTTTAACTGCATTTATATAATCCAATTATTTTGTATCACCGTTGTGTACCGCATTTCTGTAACAGCATTAATATGATGATCATAAACATTACATAGTATTTTTACCTAGACTATTATAATGTATTTATTATCTTTTAACATATTTGAAAGGAATATTTTTTTTGAATTATACAATTATGGTTGCCTTTGAATATTGTAATTGCATTATGTAATATAGTAATAATTTTGATTGTGTTTGATAGTTTATTCAAACTTAGTGCAGTTACAATTTAACCCCATCAAAAAATGGAATAATAATTTATAGGCATTTTTTGAATTAATTTAACTACATTAGCATTTTTTTATTGCATTTACTATTGATGATTTTGACTATATTTGATAATTTTATTCAATTTTAAAACAGTTATAAATTAATGAAATTATGAAAATGCAATTATAATTTACCAGTAACTTTTGGGTAAATTTAACTATATTTGAAGACTTTTAACCATATTTATGTGATGTAATAATAAATTTGGCTACATTTCAGGAATTTATTCAATCTTGATACAATTAAAATTTAACTACATTAATAAAATGCAGTTATAATTAATGACAATTTTGAATTATGCATGGTGGAAATTGAATATGTCAACTATATTTATGTGATGTAGTAATAATTTTGGTTGTACACGATGATTTATTCGAGCTTACTGTAGTAAAATTTAAATGCATTAAGCAAAAACGGTTATTATTTTGCAGTATTTTCGGAATTAAGCAGTTATTGTTGCATCTGATAATTTTAACTACATTTGTGTGATGCAATACTAATTTAGCTGTAGTAATGATTTTGTTTGATGTTCATGATAATAATTTAACCGCATTATGAAAATATAATTGGAAAATGAATTATGCTTTTTGATAGCTTGAGATGATTAAATAGTGACTTCACATAATTAATGCTTGATTCAACCATGCAGCTCGACATTTAATACATTGCTTCCAGGTTTGATGACATAATTTGGCTAAGTTTACTCAATTTCGTTTACAATTACGATGATCAATAATACGATAAGCATATAAGTTGTTGTATTCAGGCTTAAAGTAGATGCACAGTTTAATTGTTGGGTCAAAACATGTGATGTAGTGAGAATAATGTTGATAATCACCTAAATGAGTTTATTTTTATTTTTTGCAGTAAATTATAAAATCACTTTCACCACCACTGTCGGAAAACTTCTAGAAAACAGTTGATGAATGTATCTTTGCATAGATGATCATGTAGTCATAGTTTGATTATTAGATATAGTCAACTAGGTCAGACAAGCAGTGAGAGAATTTAGTAATAATACTGCATCAATGACACTTTTGCCTTTTTTGGCTCCAGGTACAAATAACTTTAGTGATTAAAATAATTGATTGATGTAATGCATCTATTAGGGCCAAGAAAGCATCACCTATTTGCGCTCAAGCCCAATATCATACATGTGTCGCTAGTAGTTATTTCCGAGGCTGAAAAATGAATAGACTTCTCACAATTGTTCTCTTCTGTATGTTTTGGATATTTCGAAATATTGGTTACTACGACCAGTTGTATGCCGTGTTTTGTATTCTGCATCGACATAGATCAGATTCAATGAACAATAGTAATTTATATTGGAACCCTTGTTATTATCTTATTGCATCATCATTTCTATTTCAATTGAATCTTCTGTTTTACTACTTTTCCCTTATACTACATCTGTTGCTTTTTCCTTTTTTCCCTCCCTTTTTTCAGCCGTTGACAAATACTTTTCCTGACTGTTTACAAATTTCATCCTATTACTATATTTCTTCCCACTGAAAAAAGCTTTTGTTACTCTTATTTAATTGAATCGAACTACATTATGACTTTGTGTCTACAGTTCACAGCGAATACTTCAACTATATCTATGCACATTGAAGCAGCTATGTAATTGCAAAAGCAACAACATTGGCGTTATATGCCACAGCGAATATGTCTATGCATTGGCGGATAAATTTTTAACACATTATCCTGTAAGTAGTCTGTGAACTTTAACATATTCACTGTAATTGTTTTGTTCGATTTTAATTGTGATTATCATAACCAAATATATCTATGTATTCTTTACCCTACCAACTTGTTATTCATGATGTAACACCATCGTTCAACAATGTTTTTTCATTACCACCATAATAAATTTCTTATACATTTGGATATGACGTATGCAACAACAATATTTTTTCAACATCCGTGTGCGAAGCACGGGTTCACACTAGTTATTATAGCTTATATGAATTGATTGTTTGGTTGTTGAAAATGTAATTATATATAAGTTAATAAAAGTTGTTTGAATAATCTAAATAAAAACAACATTTGTAAAAGAATAAATTATATAAGAAAATAAATTATAAAGATGGAATTATAATTAATATGATATATAATTGTGAAATAATCTTATATATAAGAAGTGAAACCACATAAGTATATTATAAATATGAGTTATAAATAAAAATGGATTTAGACTAAGAATTTGAGAATTTGAATCCCGTTGATTTTGAAAGTTATTTTTCAAAGTTGATGAAGTTATATTATTATAAATCTAAATAATATAAATAAATTTGAAATGAATCTTATATAAGTGAACTAAAATAGTAAAATTATATAAATAAAGAATTTATAAATGTGATTTATAAATATAAAAAAGATTTTTACAAAAGAATATAAAGCACTGAATTCACTACTGTTGTTGAGAAATAATAAGGGTGATTACTGCAGCATCATCAGTATCATTTTCGAGTTTCTATGTGATGGATTTGCTACCAATAGTAAATTAAAATTTTAAGTTTTGATGTGATGAACAAATTTGAATTTAAAATTCAAGTTGAAATTGATGAATATAAGTAAAATGAGTTTTGGACTTATAATATGAAATAAAAATTTAATTTTAGTAAAGATAAATTGAATCGAGATAGCATAATAAAATATATGATTTGAAATTTAACTAAAGGAAGGATAAATAAATTGAATTGGATTTGGACTGGATTAGATAAGTTATTGAAATGGAAAATTAAACTTAAGTGGTAAGTGATTGTATAATACGAATTTGGAAGTTTAAATAATAAGTTGTACAAGTTATAAAATGGGAAAAGATAAGTAAAACCAATTATTAAAATGATTAAAAGAATTTGTTAAGCAAAACGAAATCTTAATTTGAATAGTGATATGGAATTTGACTTAAGTAAAAGTTAAATAAAATGTTTTAGAGATGAATTTTAAGTTAAGTGAGACAAAATGGTGTTTAAAAAGGAATAATGGATGAAAGTTTTAATTCACTAAAAGATAATGAAATTGGGAATTGAATAATTGAATGAAAGTCAATTGAATATTAAACCAATTGAGATTAAATGTGTTAAACCAAATTGAACATAAACGAAGTAAATATGAATGTTTGAGTGCAAATTAAATAAATTTGTTTATGATGAATATACATTGGTTGTTAGATGGATGTTAGTTGATTTAATAGAAATTCATATGGAATTGAATTAATAAAATTTAAAGCTAAGTAATTGAATTCAAAATGGTAGAAAGTGAATCTAAATAGAATTGAATTTGATTTGAACTGAAAGTTAACGAACTTGAATAGAAATTAGTGAATGTAAACTAATTGAATATGAATAAATGAATGTTAGTAAAATCCAATGTTAATAAATCAAATGTAATTAAATTGAAAACAAATTCAATGGATACTAATAAGAAATGAATATATATTGATTTGGTTATGGATTGATTGGATAGATATTGGTTTGTTGGATGTTAGTTGGATGATAGTTGTTTAATGGTTGAATTTGTTGCATTTGCGATATTGGAATATATAGTTATTGTATTGGTATATGTTGTATATTGATACTACTTTTTATATATACATGTTTCTCATTTTTTGCTGAGCAATTAATAGGTGCGGATGGCATATGCTTCGCATTTGGAGCTCGCTTTCACGCTTTATTAGCGGTATATGCTCGCTAATAATGTATAAGATACAGATCTATGATTACATGTCGTAATTTTATATTTTTTCCCTGCGGGATGCCTCATCCTCAAAGATGAGATGTATATTTGTGATATAGGTATTGTCATTTTCTTTGGATCAAACCACGCAAAGGAGGCTTTGGCGAATTTTTTTGAAAATTTAAGGCGTTAAAATTTTTTTGAGAATTTTTCAAAATTTATGATAACTATAAATTTAGTATTTGAGTTTAAAGTTAAACGATAATAGTTGGTTTTGAAAAGATAACTATGAATGGATTTGAAAACTTAGAAAAGTTTTTACAAGAAGTTTAATGAACGGATTTTCGAAGTGTTAAAATGTTTAAATAATGTTGATATTTAGTTTAAACGAATTGTTTTTGAAAAGTTAATGGATTTTGTGATTTTTTTTCTTACTTGATAATTTCGAGGATGAAATTCTTTTAAGTAGGGGAGAAGGTAACGACGCAGAATTTTAGTCATTTGAAATTCGATTATTTAATTGATTTTAAATATTCACAAGTTAATTTTTATAACTTGAATAACTTATATTTCAAATATAATAATTTAATTGGGTAATTAAATTATTATATTTAATATTTGAAATTTTGGAAATAATTGGAATTTGAATTTAATATGAATGAAAATGATTTATAAAGTTGAAATAAATTCTATTTGAATTAGAATGATGTTGGAGAACTTTTAAAATTGAATCAAAAATTAATTTACAGAAATTGAATATTTTAATATTTAATTAACGTATTAAAATAGTCATTTTCGACACAATCTTGGATTTCAACGAAACTAGTTTCATTAGATCCATAATGTTATATTATTGTAAGATTTCAAATTTCGTTTCAACGGGATTTGCGGTTTAGTCGTAGCAAGCTGAGACACGTAGAAATTCATTTATGTAAATTTTAAATTTAAATAAGTCGATTCGAAAACCTATCTTTCAAATATGATTGAATTGGCTAACGAAATCTATTCCAATATGTTCGGAATAAGGGTAAAACATTATAAACGCCAAGTGGCACGCTTTGATTGGAGTTCGAAAAAATTTCAAATGAATAGTGCGTAAAATTTTCTATATAAGGCCACCATATTTTATAATTTTTCACTCAAAACCCTAATCTCTCAAGCCCTATGCGCCATTAGTATTCAACGGCTAGAAACTTCCATCGTTCCACCTCGATTATCTCCTCATCCATTCAAAATCAGGCCTCGACATCTAAAGGAAAAACGTCGACAACGATAAGATCTACATGATCAATGGTGATGATCGAGTTTATAGAGTAAAACATCGACGATTTGGATTTGAACGCCGCATGTTCGAACGTCAGGAGGTGACCGAGTTGCACGAGATCGTCGGTGGTGGTAGAGCTCGCATAGCGCGTTGTTCGGTGGCTTCTGATCGTCGTCAGGTGGCTCGAGGGGTGGTGCGGCGTTCAAAATTCGAACGAGCTGATGGGTTACTTGCATTCGAAAAGAAGATGATGCATACAGTCTTGATTTCGTGAAGCAAAAAGAACGACCCAAATTCATTTAAGGTTTAAAAAATTAAAAAAAGAAATTGAAATTGATTTATATTAATTCGTACAATCTTTAAAATGTTGTAACTTCTTCATACGAGGTTCTTTTTTGACGAAACAAGTTACGTTGGGTCCGTATTGACAAGCATTATATTTTAAAGATAGTTTGGAGTTAATTGGAGGTAGTGTAAATTTTGGGTAAAATTAAAAGCTTGTTTAGTTTTATTCGGAATAAAACACTGCAACGACTATTGGAAGCAAAGTGAGTACAACTCACTCTTTCTGACTCGCTTATATTTTTATATAATTGAGAATAAATTTATTTTATGTTGATTGATGATTGTTTGGACGATATATGATATATTATATATATTTATGGATTGATATTTGGATATATTCCTGCCTATTGGAGCAGATGAGACCCTATATGTTCCCGTGTATGAGCGGATGACTCTTTGCATGTGTGTCTGCCTCGAAGTTGACATTAAACACATATTCTCATATGTATATTTTTTACAGATGACAGGTTCGAGGGATCCAACTGCATTCCTCACTCGTGTTTGTTTTATTTACAAATATTGATATATATATATATATATGCTGTAACATATGATGATTTGGATGTTGTAATTGATGTATTTAGCGTTGTTGCAGCATTGGGCCTATTTTTTGGAATTTATAAATGTTAAAGTGACGATTTCAAATTTAAAAGGATTTTCAAACGATTTGGAGAATATATATATATATTATATATTTTTGAATTCTTTAAAGGATTGAAATATTGAATGATTGAATAATTGAATGAAAGTCAATTGAATATTAAATCAATTGAAATTAAATGTGTTACACTAAATTGAATGTAAACGAAGTAAATATGAATGTTTGAGTGCAAATTAAATAAATTTGGTTATGATGAATATATATTGGTTGTTAGATGGATGTTAGTTGATTGAATAGAAATTCATATGGAATTGAATTAATAAAATTGAAAGCTAAGTAATTAAATTCAAAATGGTAGTAAGTGAATCTAAATAGAATTGAATTAGATTTGAATTGAAAGTGGACCAACTTGAATAGAAATCAATGAATGTAAACTAATTGAATATGAATAATTGAATGTTAGTAAAATCCAATGTTAATGAATCAAATGTGATTAATTTGAAAACCAATTCAATGAATATTAATAAGAAATGAATATATATTGATTTGATTATGGATTGATTGGATAGATATTGGTTTATTGGATGTTAGTTGGATGATAGTTGTTTAATGGCTGAATTTGTTGCATTTGTTATATTGGCATATATAGTTGTTGTATTGGTATATGTTGTATATTGATACTACTTTTCATACATACATATATATATATATATATATATATATATATGTTTCTCATTGTTTATTGAGTATTTAGTAGGTGGGGATGGCGTATGCTTCGCATTTGGAGCTCATTTTCGTGGTATATCAGCCGTATATGTTTGTTAATAATGTATAAGGTACATATCTCGGATTACATATCGTACTTTTATAATTTTTTTCCCTACGGCATGCCTCATCCTCGAAGATGAGATGCATATTTGTGATATATGTATTGTCATTTTTTTTGGATTGACACGTGCAAAGGAGGCTTTGGTGAATTTTTTTTGAAAATTAAAGGCGTTAGAAATTTTTTGAAAATTTTGCAAAAAATTTGATATTTATAAATTTGGTATTTGAGTTAAAAGCTAAACGATAATAGTTGGTTTTGAAAAGATAACTATGAATGGATTTGAAAACTTATAATTTTTTTACAAGAAGTTTAATGAATTGATTTTCAAAGTGTTAAAATGTTTAAATAATGTTGATATTTAGTTTGAACGAATTATTTTTAAATAGTTAACGGATTTTGTGATTTTTTTTCTTGATTGATAATTTCGAGGTCGAAATTATTTTAAGTAGGGGAGAATGTAAAGATCCAGAATTTTAGTCATTTGAAATTCGTATATGTGACGACCTGGGTTTCGACGCTCGAAATCGGCATCCAATACATCTCCCGTATTCGAGTGCTAGAGATTCAAACGTTAGAGTCTGATTCGCCGGAGCTTATAACACATTAGGTGATAACAAAATAGCGGAAACAAAGAAGAATGATATTATTGACACACAAATGGATACAACATGAATTTTAAAAAGCTGATGACAATGCCAACAATATCAGATCCAAAATAGATACAACAGCAGAAAGAAAATTATAGAGATCAACACCACAACGGAAAGATAACATGACAGCAGAAAGATGATAGCAATAATGTAACAACCCGCATATTTATCGATTTTATATTTAAATATTTTGTCGTTAATCGGATATTGGTCCGAAAAGCTACTTTTTGCAAACGGTCAAATTAGGACTCGAGACCACTTCCATTGAGTTCGAAATGCCGTTTACAATTTTTTAAGTATAAACATTGATATGATTGGAGATAGTAGAATTTCACTACTTTTTCACTTGAGACTTTGGGTTGGGCTTTTAGCCTATTAGACCCAACCTTCACCCCTCCTCTTCATAACTTCATTTCTATTTTCCTAAGTCTTCAAGCTTCTTCAAAAATGGTGGAGGGAATGGGAAATTAAAATTCCAAAACTCAAATTCAATTGCAATCCATCTTTCTACTCCAAATTCAAGAAGAAAACATTGGATTCAAGCTTCTTGTGCTTAGATAGAAGAGGGATTGATTCTTGCTTGCTTAAAGCTTCATTTTTTTCATTGGATTTGTGCAAAGGTGAGATTTTTATCTCACAATTCTAGCCTATAACTAAATTGGACTGTTAGGAATGATTCCCTATCATTTTTGCATGCATGTTAGCATTTGGTTTGGATTGGATTGGCGAAAAACTCCAATTTTTAGCGTTTTGGTGAATTTTCTTGTAACAACCCGGTTTTTTTGCATCGGTTTATAATCGACATTTTTGACGATTTCTTCTCCAAACCCATTGCCAATTGAAGATTTTAAATTTGAATTTTTTAAAATTCTTTTACAAATTTTTAGTAAAATTAAAGGGCTTTAAAAATATAAAAGTAGCCCTTGTTTTTTTTAATTGGGCCGTGATAAATTGCAAAAGCAATAAACAATCCCCTTTCCCCCTTTTTATTCCATTTTTTTCATTCCTTCGGCCCGTCCCCTTTTCTTTTGCTTGTGAAAAATGGCGGCCTCTCGTTGTCGAATTAGGGCTTCGGCTTCTTTCTGGGATTAGGGTTTCGATTCCGATGGTTGCTCGTCTCTTTCTCGTGGCTGCTGCGGTGTGCTCGGCCTCAATTCGTCGACAAGGTGAGTGTTTCACTCACATCTAATTCCTATCTCGAGTTCATTAGTGCTCGAATTCGATGATTTTCGTTCGTATTTGATTGTTGAATTCGCCCCATGATTTGTCGGCCATTCGACTATGTATTTTCTTTGAGTATTGACTTCGGTCATTGCTTGAACTATTTTGATTTCGGCAGTGATTTTTGTGTTGTTTTTCTTTGGGTTCGACACTGTTTAATTTTGGTGTAAAGTAAAACTTGGGGAATTTTGATTTGTTGAGGTTTTTGGTGTAAGCAGAGCAATTTCTGATCCCTCAACAAAATTTGCCATCAACAATAAATGGTTGTCAGACAATCCTACTTGTTGAACCTGCTTTCGACACAATTATTTCTTTCCTTTTTTTCAGGAAAATATAAGGCCTTGTTTGGTTTGCGGTTTTCAGTTTTGGATTTCGTAACAACCGCAGTGCATTCAGTTAATTATTTCTGAAAGTTTTGAAGCTTGTTTGGTTTTGACCTTTATGGGCTTGGTGCATTGGTTAATTGCTAAGTTCGAACTTGTTTTGGTTGACTTATCTGTATATATATGCATACATACATTCGTATGTGTGTATGCATATATTGTTGACCATGGTTCGGGTTTTGTGTTGTATTTGCACTTGTATATATATATGCAGATACTTGAGCATAATTTATTGTTTCACTGCCATGCTATACTTCTGGTTCATATCTTCCAGTGTTGCCACTGTGTTCCATTTGCATAGCTGAACTTGTGTTGTCTTTGATGTTCTTCTCATTGCATATGAACTTGGTCTACTTGATGCTGTAGCTTTCAAGTATTTTTGCATGTGCATTACTTGTCTTCATATGTGTTCATACATAACTTTGTATGTGTGTATGCATGTGTTGTTAAATTGCACTGCAGTTATTTTTGGGACTTGGTTTGCATACTTGATTCAGTAGTATGCTTCATTTTGCATCACTGTATGTAATTCTCTGAGGTGCCTGCATTGTCATGATGTATACTCTCTGTATACATACTTGAGACTTGTTCCATGCATTACTGTATATTCATACTGTTGGCATTCATATGTTTACAAGTACATTTCATATACTTGTAGCCATTCATGCAAAATTTTGTTGCCTTCTTCTGGTTCATTTCATTTTGGAACCATTGCTTTGGGACTCTTTTTCAACTAGTGTCCCCTGTTGCATTTCTGTGCATCCTCTCTGTTGCACCATTTTGCTCTGTGCCTCCTACTGCATATGTACACTTGTTGATGTTGCCACTTCATTTCAGTGTGCATTAGACCTGAACTTGTTAGTCGAGTTTGCAGTCTGCATATTATGTTGACTTTGTTCTCGAGTATGATACTTGCATTTGTATCATACTGTCTCTTGTGCCATTTACTTGGTGCCGTTCCATGTTGCACCCCAGTTTCATTTTATTCATGTGCAACTAGTAGTGTACGTACATTGTGTACATTTGGGTTCGCATTTACGTCGTCCAAACTTGACCTCTGCAGTTTTTGATTGCTGTCGGTATTCAATGGGTACATCATCACTGTAGTGGCACGGCATTGCACGCAAGCGTGAACTGCAGCCACACGGTATTCAATGGGTACATCATCACTATAGTGGCAAGGCAGTGCACGCAAGCGTGAACTGCAGCCACACGGTATGGTCTTGTGATATTCTATTTTGTTTTGACTTATGAACATTTTTGCGTATTCCATATTCCGTAGTGGCGAGGCAGTGCACGCGTGCGTGTACTGCAGCCCTACTTGAATTAATATTTTAATTGATATTTCAATGGTTTGAACTGTTTGTTCATTTCAATTCAATATTCTGAATTGCATTCTGATTTGTTTTAATTACTGTCGTCTATTCAGTATTTAATTATTATTGCTTCTGTGCACTAATAACTGAGTTTGAATTAGACTGACCCGAGTATTATTTTCTTTTGAATCTAATACTCGGGTCAGACCGAGTATTTACAGGTTGTAGATATTTAGCTTTGGGTCGCTGCTAGAGCTATGAAGACTTTTCATATCTTTTAGAGTTGTCGAGTCATAGTATAGGTTGATATGTATTCATGTATATTAGTCGTTAATGTAGTTGTATCACATGTACCGTGTCAAATGTATTGTAACTGACATCAGTTATATATATATATATATGAGATTTTCTGTTTTATCTGTGTTCCGCATTTATATTTATCTGTGTTATTAGTTTATATTTGTCCTAGACTATTATAGCCACCGTGTGGTAGCTTTGAGTTTGCATCGGCATGTCGGATTTCCTCCTGAAATTAAAAGCATGTTTTTACTATCTGACATATCGGTGTTCGCACAAAGCAATTACACGGATGGTCGCTCCTCAACAGCCTTATTCTCGTGCTAGTTGACAGCACTACACCGTAGTGTTCTTGGCTAGCGTGGGTATAGAGGTGGGGCGTCACAGCTTGGTATCAGAGCCTGGGGTTTAGAACAAATATAAAACATAACTTAGATAGTACATGTGTTACAACTATTTGTCGATGTTTTATTTCACATCTTTGTCTTAAGATCATCTTTGATTGTTAGGAATGAATTCCTAACGCTTATTCGTGAGCGTTGCTGCTATTCTCTGTCGCACTTGCTCACTTGAGTTTACACTTCTAAGTATCAGTGTATATATGCTCTACCAAGTTGCATATTGCTGCAACTAGTACCCACCTCGATTTGAACTCGCATTGTTTATTCGAATTGCTATATATATGCATTCTTATCTCTGATTCGTGTACTTAATGCAGTTTCCATACAATTGGGTTTTGGGTATCAATCTTTGAGACAAATTGCATTCCAATTGTCGACTCTGTCTGTTTATCCATGGTTTGTTGGTTTTCATGTGCCTCTCTCTGATAGTTTTAAAATTTCTTTGGTATAAAAGAAATTGTCTTGGACTTTGCCTTGTCGATATCGACGTTGACTTGACTTTTACTTTTGTTAAAGTCATTCAAGCATTTATGCTCGTTCTGCTTTGTTTTTCCAATTGTTGATCGATTCTTCCTTTCCGGTTAGTTGTTATCACCTTTGTTGACTTTGATAACTTCTATTTCAGGAATTTTGGGTATTCCTACTTTGATGGATTTGGAATCGAATTCTTTGTATTTTATTCAAGTCTTCGAATGTGAATCTTAGTGAATTGATTTGGTTTTCGAATTTAATCGATTCTTGATTATTTCCCGATTTGTTGCTAACATTTATTAGCAACATGGATGACCTTTTCTTTGGGATTTTTGTGAACATACCTTCGATGAATTCGATATCGATTTCTTTGGATTCTATTCACGTCTTCGTGTGTGAATTCTTGTGATTGATTGTTTCTACAATCATTTTTGTGATTTGTCACTTTAAAAATATAAAGTTTTCAATACTAGTAGTAAATATCAAAACTCTTTTATCAAAATGTTTTCAACTCTATTTTCAATACCAAACTCGTTTTTGAAACCGTTTTCCAATCTATTAGTATATACAAATCTTTATTTCATTCGTATGAGAAATCTAATTAAACGGCTTAGTAAAACAAGTGGTATGAAACACTTGCGTTTACTTCGTCGGTTAATTGTTGGACTTGTTCGATTTAACCTCTAGTGACAATTTTATTAGTGAAGATTTACAGTTTGTTCGTAAATATTTAAGTTAAGCAAGTGGTTATGGGACATGATGCTAAACTTTTACATTTACTGACTTAGTGTAATTGACACTTCTCGTTGATCATGACGATCATTTTTACGGTTAGACTAGGCCTCATCGGTGTGATTTCGTCTCACACTTATCTCTTGGGCTTTGAGGATTGTCTAGACACCACTTGTGTGATTTCATTCACACACACTTTTCTTTTGATTGTGAGGTTAGACTAGACACCACTTGTGTGATTCCACTCACACATACCTCTTTGATTTTTTTTTGGTTAGTCTGGACCTCAATCTGTGTGATTTCGACTCACACATGTGGGGTAGCGCCCCACGGTCTTCGGGCCATTCGTGTGTCAAAATTAATGGCTTGCAACCATGAGATAGCGTCTCGTTATGCGTTGCACGTGTTGATGATTTTTCATGCTCGCGGGTAGGTGAGATTCCGTGCTCCCGTTCTCGCTTTGCGTTGCACATGTTGATGATTTTTCATGCTCGCATGTAGGTGAGATTCCGTGCTCCCGTTCTCGCTTTGCGTTGCCCGTGTTGGTGATTTTCATGCTCACGTGTAGGTGAGATTCCGTGCTCCCGTTCTCGCTTTGCGTTGCACGTGTTGATGATTTTTCATGCTCGCGGTTAGGTGAGATTCCGTGCTCCCGTTCTCGCTTTGCGTTGCACGTGTTGATGATTTTTCAAGCTCGCGTGTAGGTGAGATTCCGTGCTCCCGTTCTCGCTTTGCGTTGCCCGTGTTGGTGATTTTCATGCTCACGTGTAGGTGAGATTCTGTGCTCCCGTTCTCGCTTTGCATTGCACGTGTTGGTGAGTTTTCATGCTCGCATGTAGGTGAGTTTTCGTGCTCCCGTTCTCGTTATGCGTTACATGTGTTGATGAATTTTCATGCTCGCGTGTTGGTGAGTTTCCATACTCTCCGTTTGAGTTTTCATACTCTGTTCGAGTTTTCATACTCCGTTTGAGTTTTCATACTCCGTTTGAGTTTCCATACTCTCCTTTGAGTTTTTATACTCCGTTCGAGTTTTCATACTCGCGTTCGAGTTTTCATACTCCGGTTCAAGTTTTCATACTCCGGTTCGAGTTTTCATACTCGCGTTCGAGTTTTCATACTCCGTTCGAGTTTTCATACTCGCGTTCGAGTTCTCATACTCTTAGCTTGTGTTTTCTGGATTTCTTGTGAGGATTTCTAGAATTTGTGCTTCACCAATTTTCGTGATTTCTATTGATAAGTTTTATCAATTCTTGTGCATTGGTGAATTCGTGTGTTATTGACTTGTTATGAATACAAATTTAGGGTATGATACCCCTTTCTATCTTTGAGAAGATTCTTGTGACTCTTTGGATGAATGAAAATCCACTTATCGAAGTTGCTTCTGATGTCGTTGTTTTAATCACGTATAAAAAAAAATTGTTTCAAAATATAAATCAAAATTATTTTCAAAATTTTTACACTTTACGCTTTCAAAAGAATGAGGAAGCGATGTAAACGTTTCAGAAAAAATCGAGGACTATGACCCCTTTCTTTTACTGATTCGCTTAATTCTGGACTTGTCCGTTTGAGAAAGTAAAATGTTATTTATTTAAAATACACAATTTAGCACTTTCAAGGAAACGATGAAGTGAATTAAACGATTTAGTAAAACTCGTGGTTATGGGTCATGTGCGTTTGCTATTTCGGTTAATTTCGGACTCGTTAATTGAAAAATTTGTAATTTGAAATTTGATTACCGTTGTGGTAATTTCTGATTATCATTTTGATAATTGGATGTTTATGATTTCTGATTTATCGTTTTTGAAAATCAGATATTTATTGTTTCTAAATATCGCTTGTGATAATTAGATGTTTGAGATTTAATTATCGTTTGTGATAATTAAATATTTGTAATTTAAGATTGATTTTCGATTTTGATAATCGAATACTTGTTGATTTGATTATCGTTTTTGATAATCGAATATTTGTGATTTGAGATCTCTGAATTATCTATTGATAATTAGATTTTGTTGATAATTTGTGAATTTCCTCTATGAAATTAAAAGATTTCTTTGGCGTTTATATTGTACTACGCCAGTGTACCGGCTCAATTTTCTACTATTCATGACGTTTTCTACGTCTTCCAATTACGGAAATGCCTTAGGAATTTCCGATTTCTATTTTTGAGCCCGGTATTATTGAAGAAATTGAAGCTTCACCAGATTTGACGTTGAGCAACATTCTATTCACATCAATGTTTCGGGGGTTCGGCACCTTCGAAATAAAGATGTTTTCTCGTGAAAGTTTATTGGTTCTCAAATCCTATGAATTTCACTTTGGAATCCAGAGAATTCATCGAGCAAACACGTCCAAGTTTATTCTTTCATGCTCTTGTGGTTGTTACCTTTTGTCCATTTATTCCTTATGATTGCGAGGACGCAATTTCTTTAAGGAGAGGAGTCTGTAACAACCCGGTTTTTTTGCATCGGTTTATAATCGACATTTTTGATGATTTCTTCTCCAAACCCATTGCCAATTGAAGATTTTAAATTTGAATTTTTTAAAATTCTTTTACAAATTTTTAGTAAAATTAAAGGGCTTTAAAAATATAAAAGTAGCCCTTGTTTTTTTTAATTGGGCCGTGATAAATTGCAAAAGCAATAAACAATCCCCTTTCCCCCTTTTTATTCCATTTTTTTCATTCCTTCGGCCCGTCCCCTTTTCTTTTGCTTGTGAAAAATGGCGGCCTCTCGTTGTCGAATTAGGGCTTCGGCTTCTTTCTGGGATTAGGGTTTCGATTCCGATGGTTGCTCGTCTCTTTCTCGTGGCTGCTGCGGTGTGCTCGGCCTCAATTCGTCGACAAGGTGAGTGTTTCACTCACATCTAATTCCTATCTCGAGTTCATTAGTGCTCGAATTCGATGATTTTCGTTCGTATTTGATTGTTGAATTCGCCCCATGATTTGTCGGCCATTCGACTATGTATTTTCTTTGAGTATTGACTTCGGTCATTGCTTGAACTATTTTGATTTCGGCAGTGATTTTTGTGTTGTTTTTCTTTGGGTTCGACACTGTTTAATTTTGGTGTAAAGTAAAACTTGGGGAATTTTGATTTGTTGAGGTTTTTGGTGTAAGCAGAGCAATTTCTGATCCCTCAACAAAATTTGCCATCAACAATAAATGGTTGTCAGACAATCCTACTTGTTGAACCTGCTTTCGACACAATTATTTCTTTCCTTTTTTTCAGGAAAATATAAGGCCTTGTTTGGTTTGCGGTTTTCAGTTTTGGATTTCGTAACAACCGCAGTGCATTCAGTTAATTATTTCTGAAAGTTTTGAAGCTTGTTTGGTTTTGACCTTTATGGGCTTGGTGCATTGGTTAATTGCTAAGTTCGAACTTGTTTTGGTTGACTTATCTGTATATATATGCATACATACATTCGTATGTGTGTATGCATATATTGTTGACCATGGTTCGGGTTTTGTGTTGTATTTGCACTTGTATATATATATGCAGATACTTGAGCATAATTTATTGTTTCACTGCCATGCTATACTTCTGGTTCATATCTTCCAGTGTTGCCACTGTGTTCCATTTGCATAGCTGAACTTGTGTTGTCTTTGATGTTCTTCTCATTGCATATGAACTTGGTCTACTTGATGCTGTAGCTTTCAAGTATTTTTGCATGTGCATTACTTGTCTTCATATGTGTTCATACATAACTTTGTATGTGTGTATGCATGTGTTGTTAAATTGCACTGCAGTTATTTTTGGGACTTGGTTTGCATACTTGATTCAGTAGTATGCTTCATTTTGCATCACTGTATGTAATTCTCTGAGGTGCCTGCATTGTCATGATGTATACTCTCTGTATACATACTTGAGACTTGTTCCATGCATTACTGTATATTCATACTGTTGGCATTCATATGTTTACAAGTACATTTCATATACTTGTAGCCATTCATGCAAAATTCTGTTGCCTTCTTCTGGTTCATTTCATTTTGGAACCATTGCTTTGGGACTCTTTTTCAACTAGTGTCCCCTGTTGCATTTCTGTGCATCCTCTCTGTTGCACCATTTTGCTCTGTGCCTCCTACTGCATATGTACACTTGTTGATGTTGCCACTTCATTTCAGTGTGCATTAGACCTGAACTTGTTAGTCGAGTTTGCAGTCTGCATATTATGTTGACTTTGTTCTCGAGTATGATACTTGCATTTGTATCATACTGTCTCTTGTGCCATTTACTTGGTGCCGTTCCATGTTGCACCCCAGTTTCATTTTATTCATGTGCAACTAGTAGTGTACGTACATTGTGTACATTTGGGTTCGCATTTATGTCGTCCAAACTTGACCTCTGCAGTTTTTGATTGCTGTCGGTATTCAATGGGTACATCATCACTGTAGTGGCACGGCAGTGCACGCAAGCGTGAACTGCAGCCACACGGTATTCAATGGGTACATCATCACTATAGTGGCAAGGCAGTGCACGCAAGCGTGAACTGCAGCCACACGGTATGGTCTTGTGATATTCTATTTTGTTTTGACTTATGAACATTTTTGCGTATTCCATATTCCGTAGTGGCGAGGCAGTGCACGCGTGCGTGTACTGCAGCCCTACTTGAATTAATATTTTAATTGATATTTCAATGGTTTGAACTGTTTGTTCATTTCAATTCAATATTCTGAATTGCATTCTGATTTGTTTTAATTACTGTCGTCTATTCAGTATTTAATTATTATTGCTTCTGTGCACTAATAACTGAGTTTGAATTAGACTGACCCGAGTATTATTTTCTTTTGAATCTAATACTCGGGTCAGACCGAGTATTTACAGGTTGTAGATATTTAGCTTTGGGTCGCTGCTAGAGCTATGAAGACTTTTCATATCTTTTGGAGTTGTCGAGTCATAGTATAGGTTGATATGTATTCATGTATATTAGTCGTTAATGTAGTTGTATCACATGTACCGTGTCAAATGTATTGTAACTGACATCAGTTATATATATATATGAGATTTTCTGTTTTATCTGTGTTCCGCATTTATATTTATCTGTGTTATTAGTTTATATTTGTCCTAGACTATTATAGCCACCGTGTGGTAGCTTTGAGTTTGCATCGGCATGTCGGATTTCCTCCTGAAATTAAAAGCATGTTTTTACTATCTGACATATCGGTGTTCGCACAAAGCAATTACACGGATGGTCGCTCCTCAACAGCCTTATTCTCCGTGCTAGTTGACAGCACTACACCGTAGTGTTCTTGGCTAGCGTGGGTATAGAGGTGGGGCGTCACATTTCTGCACTTAGGTCGTTCTTGCCATTTTTAGCTCGTTCGGAGTTAAGTCGTTCGTCCATAGGTCGTGAGTCGTTCACGAGTTAACCCTAGGTCGTTCTGGCCATTTTTAGCTCATTCGGAGTTAAGTCGTTCGTCCATAGGTCGTGAGTCGTTCACGAGTTAACCCTAGGTCGTTCTGGCCATTTTTAGCTCGTTCGGAGTTAAGTCGTTCATCCATAGGTCGTGAGTCGTTTACGAGTTAACCCTAGGTCGTTCTGGCCATTTTTAGCTCGTTCGGAGTTAAGTCGTTCATCCATAGGTCGTGAGTCGTTTACGAGTTAACCCTAGGTCGTTCTGGCCATTTTTAGCTCGTTCGGAGTTAAGTCGTTCATCCATAGGTCGTGAGTCGTTTACGAGTTAACCCTTAAGTCGTGCAGCCCTTCAGTCACGCAACTCTTAAGTCGGTTACGAGTTATCCCGATAGGTCGTTGGACCCTTAACTCGTAGGTCGTTGGACCTTATCTCGTTAGGCCGCTCCTGGCGTAACCCTTAAGTCGTGCAACCCTTAAGTCGTGCAACCCTTAAGTCGTGGAACCCTTCAGTCACGCAACTCTTAAGTCGGTCACGAGTTATCCTGTTAGGTCGCGACCTCTGTTAAGTCGGCCATGTTGGGTCGTGAGTCATCGTTAGGTCTCGAACACCTCTAGGTCGCAACTACTAAGTCGCTTGACCCCTTAGACCCCTAGGTCGCAACCGTTAGGTCGCTCGACCCTATCCCTCTTAGGTCGTTAGACCCCGTAAGCGGTGGCGTTGCCCCCGCACCCCCACCTTGGGGGGTTGCCACCCCCCCTGGACCCCCCCTCCATAGGGGATCTTATCTGAAAAACATTGAGCTGATTTCCTTGGATTTTATTCACATCTCCGTATGCGATTTTTGTGACTGATTGTTTCTACAATTGCTTCTGTGTTTTGTCACTTTATAATATAAAGGTTTCAATACTAGTAGTAAATATCAAAACCCTTTTAACAAACAATTTCAACTCTATTTTTAATAACAAAGCTCTTTTCTTAAACCGTTTTTCAATCTATTAGTATATACAAACCTTTACCTCACTCGGATGAGAAACCTAATTAAACGACTTAGTAAAACAAGTGGTATGAAACGCTTGCGTTCACTTCGTCGGTTAATTCTTGGACTTGTTCGATGGAACCTCTTGTGACAATTTTATTAGTGAAGAATTACAATTTGTTCGTAAATATTTAAGTTAAGCAAGTGGTTATGGGACATGAAGCTAAACTTCTATATTTACTAGCTTAGTGTAATTGACACTTCTCGTTGATCATGACGATCATTCTGATGATTTAGACTAGAAACTGTGCGATGTCTCTTGTTGCGAGGTTAGACTAGACACCACTTGTGTGATTCCACTCACACATACCTTTTTGCTTTTTGGTTAGTTTGGACCTTAATCTGTGTGATTCCATTCACACATGTGGGGTATCTCCCCTTGGTCTTCGGACCGTCATGTGATAGGCCTCTTTCTCTTTTCTATGATTTCTGGACTTCTTGCATTGATTTCTAGAATTTATGTCATTGACTTGTTATGAGTACAAGTTTGGGGTATGATGCCCTTTCTGAATCTTTGAGAAGATTCTTGTGATATTGATTATCTCTTATTGATTGATCTTCTGTTGATCATTATTTACATACTTATAGTGGTATGTCATTATGGATGTTTATGTTTATGCCATATCTTTTATGTTATATCATGTCATCTGATATTTATAGCTAGACTGACCCGTTTATTATTTTCTTAAATAATACTCGGGTTAGACCGAGATATTACAGGTGCTTCTGCTTAACTTCTTCCCAAGGATTCATCACTCTGACTTTTGGCTAACTGTTTAGATTAGCATTTTTTGTTGTATACACTTGAGATATAGACTCATAGTTGTATTCTTTTGTATAGCACATGTTGCTATTCTTTTGTATTATCGTGGATCTTACTGACCACTACTCTGATGTATACTTTCATGTGTTAGTTATATATTCATATCTTCTTCCGCCTTTGTGATATGGATATCTGTGACTGATTTGTGTTATGATTATTTCTATGTTTGTTTCCGAAGATTATTTATAGCCACCGTGTGATAAGCAATTACATGGATGGTCGCTCCTCAACAGCCTTATTCTCCGTGCTAGTTGACAGCACTACTCCGGAGTGTTCTTAGCTAGCGTGGGTATAGAGGTGGGGCGTCACAAATAATGGAACGGCAACAGGAGCTTCCAAGAGAGAGAGAGAGAGAGAATCCAATAGATGGCATCTTCATTGTCAAAGCTCCAAAGCACAACCAAAAAGCTCAAAACCCAAAAGCTATCATGCTGCAATGAAGCAAATGCAATCCCAAATCCACGGACTTCAAAGACTTCCAAAAATGTGACAGAGTAGGCTTTCAAACCAAAGGCTTCCAAATCCAAATCTATATTTACTCTGCTCCAGAACCTACTAATAATCTGACTCTATGCTTCCCTTGTGAAAAATTATGGGCACCCAGAGTTTAGATAAGAGAACAATAAACTCCGAGTCAGTCATGGGACTGGTGTGAGAAAACATAAAACAGTTGTTTTCACAAAAATAAATAAAAAGAAATCCGTTATGCTTTTTGGAAAATGAAACTACCATAAGGTCTCCTGGCACACACACAATGCAATCGCACACTTGGGGAAGGTTTCTCCTTATAGCAGTCAAACATGCTTGATACGCGAAAATCCTTTTGATATTATTATTAACGCATTGTGTGGAAAATATTTCAAAAATATAATATTAATCTTAGCCAGCATACGTACCATTATAGTATGCCTACTATGGCTACCGTGTTAAACGGCATGTTCTACAACTAAAACTGTACAGGGCTCGTATTGGGTGATTGGATTTCCAACAAATGCTCAAGGCTAAGGAACTTCCTTTTCGAATGGATACGCCTCTGGAGGGACGCCACGTGAACCTAACCGGATCTCTGCCAACACAAGGCCGGGTTACCTCTGTTACTAGGTAACTAACTGTCATGAGTATGCCATCCCCCAGTCATAACCGACCTTTATCGAGGCGCCAACAACAAATTCCAACAACCACATAAGTTAAATATCTGGGCTCCATACCATGATACCACTTTTTATCTAGAAGGAAATGCACATACCCTAAGAGGCACGACCCCTTTAACCTTGCTGCATCCTTCCTGTTTTGACCATTTTTGGGGTGTGAGGTTCGATGAAGTCTCGTCCCACAAAGCTACGCTTTTCGCAAAAGCCATGCTTCGATCAACCAATGATCAGCACTTAGCATGCCACATTACCAAATTGGGAATGTATCACTAGTAACCATCAACTACATAACCTCTGGGCTCGTACGTTTCAGAGAAGGGTGTTAAGCTAAGAGAATAAATTCTCCACCACCAAACAGAAATGTATTTGATAGAAACCAACTATACATCTCAAAGTATAATGTCAGATATACATCCATACAAGTCCATCCTGGGCCTGAATGGAACCGAAGGCACTTCGTCCAATTAAGGAAAGAAGTCCTTGCAAATCCGGATATTCCCTAATCATGCCGTACCCCATTACATAGGGTACCGAGCCACTCGGTGTAGAGAAATTCGACAGGTAATCCTATCGTTTTCGAAAATACTCGGTCTTCAACCACCGTCTTCAAATGCCATTCCATTTCGTCGTATCATTATTAGGTATGGGTTTTATGACTTAATGTCCTCTCCCGGCTTAACCGAATAATGAGCGCTTATTTTAAAACAAGTGGATACACTCACAACAAATTTCCATTTTTAATCTTTTAAACAAAAGATCACCTTTAAGATTTGATGTGGTTTTCGGATAACCATTTGGAATCCGACCCCCGGTCACAACGAAATTCAAATACCGTATTAAAGGCCAAGTTGTTTAAGTAAACAATTTCAATTCAATTCAGAAGTTCACATTCACACAGCAATCCATCACAGATAATAATCACAGCTCAATCCAAAGCAATTCATATCACAGAACATCACATATTAGAGATATCAAATAATTCAAGGCATTCAACATAATCCAATCATCCATAAGCAAGATTAATTAATCACTTGATTATAGTTAATTTAATTAACTAAAAATAAATTAATTACTTATGAATTAATCACCTAACCCTGCTTAATAACATCAATTAATTACAAAAGCCATTTGTATTTTTTCAATTAATTAATGAAAATTAATTAATCATCCTTAATTACCCATCTGAATTAATTATCCTCAATTAATTATCCCTTAATTAATCACATAAATTAATTAACCTTAAGTTAATTACATTAATTAATTACATTAATTGATTAATCCTTAATTGTTAATTAATTAACCTTTAATTGCTGATTATCTTTTAATTACTTATATTAAGTAATTAACCATTAATAATTAATTAACCTTTTAATTAATCTTATTAATTAATTAACCCTTAATTAATTAACAAATTAATCCCTTTAATTACTTACATTAAGTAACTATCCTTTAATCACTTGATTAATTAACTTTTAATCATTAATCAATTATCCTTTGATCATAAATTAATTAAACTTTAATCGTAAATTAATTAACCTTTAATTAATCATCCTTTTATTAATTTCATTAAGTAATTATTTCTTAATTACTTACATAAACTAATTATCCTTTAATTAATTACATTAATTAATTGACCTTTAAGTAATTAACTACACTTTATTATATTATTAAATTCCATTTCAAAACAATTAGGAATCACATAAATTTATCACCTAATATATAATTATTTAAAACCAAAATAATTGATCTTAAAAACACTTAACTTTAAACCTTTAATCTTTAAAAAAAATTATTATTAACCCATAAATTAACTTAGACCTTTAAGTTAATTAACAACTATAAACATCTTTATATTTTTAATTAACTTCTTGATTAAGCTACTTAATTTTATTTAAAAATAAACTTAAGAAATAACTTAATTAATTTTATGTTGAAATAAATTATTCAACCTTTACCTATCCAAACCTTTAAATCGACATCAATTATTTAAAAGAAATTTATTTAAGAAGATAATTCAAAACTTGGTTGATTTAAAATTTAAAAACTTGATTTATTTTAAAATTTAAAACCTATTGCTACACATACTCGAGACAACTTTAGCCAAACCTGAGCTAATTTCATATTTCCTCGAGCAAACCCCCGAGTCACCTCCCTTTTTTTTTTCTTTGTTATGTTTAAAAAATTTAAACTGTTAAAACATATAACACTCGCGTGAACAAACCAGAGAACATACACAAGCCATTACCAAACTTTTCCGAGATCATCTTCGAGCCAATTTCTTCTCCTCCCAAAAGCAACCCGATACACACTGACACCTCGTGCACCTACACAAGCGATCGCGGCGGCTTCGACCATCCATGCCATCGCCGGCATGTCGACGATCACCTCCCTTAATAGTCCGGCCACCCAGTTTCAGGAATCGAACACGAAATCGAATTTGAGCAACCTTAGCCTCCACCTGGAACAAAATCAATCACCCAAAACCACCTCGTACTGCTACCTCTGACCACCAGAGTCCACACCGCTCCGCCTACAGACTCGCCAAACCATTCTCTTCCTAATCCCCCTGCTTTGGTTCAACTCAATGCGATGACAAACTCGCATTCGCCATACAAACATCCTCGACCAAATCAAGCGCTAAAACCCTAATATGGATTCGCCGTGCCACTACGGCGATCAGAAAATTCACCCACCGTTTTTCCCAAGTTCATCAACCTCCTTGCTACCTCCAGCCACGATCCCGAGGCTCCACCCTTTGCCGATCGCCAGAAAATTTCCAAAATAGGATTTCCATTCAACCCCAAAATTCACAATCAATACTTACATAAAAATCATGATTCTTCGTTTAAAATTCATGGCTTTTAAATATGAATCTGATGATGTATATGAAACCAGAAATCATGACATTCGAATTTTTCATGTTTTGGGTTTTTTACAGTATTTTTCAAATTTTTAGAAAATACTTAAACTAATTATACTTACAAATATTTTTAAAAATGATATTATTCCCATACAAACATTTTTCCTTTAATGATTATAGCCTGAAAGGGATCAAAGAAAAAGGATTTGATTTTTTTTAATTGGGTTGGTCTATTAACATCAAACAGAGATAATTACAGTCATATACTTAAACATGCACAAATATACATACATATTTATATACATGCAACACATTCTCAAGCTATTATTCTCATCAATCATCCCAGGCATAAGTAAATAAAGAGGGTTTAGTTTTTAACAGTGAAGTTTACTCACCTTTTGATGTTGGAAAGAGAACAAGCTTTTCCTTTTTGATCTGGAATTGATTTAAATTTTTGATCTACTACTTAGAAACTGACATTTGGTTTTGATTTTGATTGGTTCCTAGTTGTTGTATTTTTGATTTAAATTTTGAACTTAAAAACTAAAATATGGAACTTGATTTGATTTTGAAACCAGAAATCTACTTTGATCAGGTTGAAGTTTGTTTGACTTGCTTGATTGATCTGATTTGCTTCAGGTTTGTATGTTTGATTTTTTGATTCTTTTCTAGTTTTGGATTTTCTTTCTCAAGTTTTAAGTTTCCAGGTTTGTTTTGTACAAAAATTTTTAATGAAAGAAAATATCAAAAGAGGAGTATAGATGTATATATATAACTTGTATTCCATATTTTTTATAACAATAAAAGATAATCAAAAGGTTTAACACTTGTATTTATGCATGTTAACTCTATTTACACTTGTTAAATTTTCATATTTAAAATAATTACACTTGTTATTACATGGCATACATGTGTTACAAATGTCAAATTCATATATTAATATTTTTAGTTGTATATATATGTATATGTGTGTGTGTGTGTGTTTTTATTATAATTTCAATTTAGTTTTACATACATTTCTTTTTATATTTATATTATAACTTTTAAAGAAAATGATTTTAAAATCTAATTATACCTTAATAAATAAACACACACACACACTCATACATATATATATATATTATATACATAATTTTTTTAAATATATAATTTTAACTTTAAATATCTTTTTAAAAATTATTATATTAATTTCAAAATATAATTTCCAAATTACAATATATATATATATTATAATTTGAAAACAAATTTTATTAGTTTTAAAGTGTAGAGTTTTTTAAATCCAATTTATTTTTTAGATATTTATTTTTTAATTTCAAATTCAAAATTCTATTTACAATATATATATATATATGTATGTATATGTATATGTATATGTATATGTATATGTATATAAATAAACACTTATCTCATTTGTTTTGGAAAATTCAAATTAATTCGCAAATTAATCCAAAAATTTATATTAATTGCTAAATTAAATTTGACTTAATAATGGTGTCGTTACAGTATATTTAATTGATTTTAAATATTCATAAGTTAATTTTGTAAGTTGAATAATTATATTTGGAATATAATAATTTATTTGGGTAACTAAATTAATTATTTAATATTTGAAATTTTGGAAATAATTAGAATTTGAATTTAGTATGAATGAAAATGATTTATAAAGTTGAAATAAATTCTATTTGAATTAGAATGATGTTGGAGAACTTTTAAAATTGAATTAAAAGTTAATTTACAGAAATCAAATATTTTAATATTTAATTAACATATAAAAATAGCCATTTTGACACAGTCTTGGATTTTAATGAAACTAGTTTCATTGGATCCATAATGTTATATTATTATATGATTTCAAATTCCGTGTCAATCGGATTTGTGGTTTAGTCGTGGCAAGCTGAAACGCGTAGAAATTCGTTTAAGTAAATTTTAAATTTAAATAAGTTGATTCGAAAACCTATCTTTCAAATACGATCGAAGTGGCTCTCGATATATATTTCGTTATGTTCAAAATAGTTGTAAAACATTATAAACGCCAAGCGGCACGCTTTGTTAGAGTTCGAAAAAATTTCGGATGAATAGTGCGTGAAATTTTCTATATAAGGCCATCATATTTAATAATTTTTCACTCAAAACCCTAATCTCCCAAGCCCTAGCCGCCATCAGCATTCAACGACTAGAAACTTCCATTATACCAACTCGATTATCTCCTCATCCACTCAAAATCGGGCCTCGACATCTAAAGGGAAAACGTCGGCAACGATGAGATCTACGTGGTCAACGGTGATGATTGAGTTTAATTGAGTAAAATGACGGCAATTTAGATTTTAATGTCACACGTTCGAACATGATTTCCAAGGCCAGGAAGCGACCGAGTTTCTCGAGATCGTCGGTGGTGGTAGAGCTTGCGTAGGCGCGTCGTTCGGAGGCTTTTGATCATCGTCAGGTGGCTCGAGGGGTGGTGCGGCATTCAAAATTCGAACAAATTAATGGGTTGCTTGCGTTCAAAACGAAGAAGATGATGCACACGCTCCTAATTTCGTGAAGCAAAAAGAACGACCCAGATTCGTTTAAGGTTTAAAAAATTAAAAAAAGAAATTGAAATTGATTTATATTAAGCCGTACAATCTTTAAAATGCTGTAATTTCTTCATACGAGGTCCGTTTTTGACGAAACAAGTTGCGTTAGGTCCATATGTGAACATTACATTTTAAAGATAGTTTGGAGTTCATTAGAGCTAGTGTAAATTTTGGGTAAAACTAAATGCTCATTTAATTTTATTCGAAATAAAACGCCGCTACGACTATTGGAAGTAAAGTGAGTACAATTCACTCTTTTTGACTCGCTTATATTTTTACATAAATGAGAATAAATTTATTCTGTGTTGATTGATGATTGGTTGGACGATATATGATATATTACATATATATGGATTGGTATTTGGATATATTCTTTCCTATTGGAGCAAATGAGACCCTATATGTTCCCGTGTATGAGCGGATGACGTTTGTACGCCTGTCTGCCTCGAAGCGGACATTGCACATATATTCTCATATGTATATTTGTAGCAGGTGATAGGTTGGAGGGATCCAACTGGATTCCTCACCCGTGTTGGTTTTATTTACAGATATTGATATAAATATATATATATATATATATATATATATGCTATTATCATGTGATATATGATGAATTAGATGTTGTGATTAATATATTTAGTGTTATTGCAGCATTAGGCCTATTTCTGGAATTTAAAAATGTTAAAGTAATGATTTCAAATTAAAAAGGATTTTCAAGTGATTATGAAAAAATATATATCATTTATTTCTGAATTCTTTAAAGGATTGAATTTATTTTAAATAAATAAGAAGTTATAATTTTATGTTATAAAAATTATGAATTTTGTGAATTATAAACAAAATGTGATTTTTGAAATATGGAATTAATTATTTGGCAAAATAGTTTAAATTGAGATTTTAAATTATTATAAACAGTTTATATGTATAGATTTATAAAATAATATTTTACAAATAAAAATAATGGGATTGTAAACGAGTGTTATAAGTGTTAAAATGAAGTGATGATTTAATCTTATAAGTAAATAAGATTTATAAATTTTGTGAAGTTATAAGAGGAATGAATTTGTAAATACGAGAATTATAAGTGAATTAACTTATAATTTGGATTTTCGGCATATAAATGATATATATATATATATATATATATATATATGGAAATGGTTAATAAAGGAATTTTATAAATCGAAATTGAGATAGACCCGACTTTCTTACCATAGAAAATTGCATCATCTTTAAGAAAGAAAGGGATAGAAAAGAGAATAGAAAGAAGAGAAGAAAGAAACAACATCAGAATCTACACAGCGGAACGAATAAATAATATTAATAACATAAATATTACATAGTTTACAACCATATCAGAGTTACACAGACATTCAACACATACTAGACAGTTATAAACACCTGTCTAGTTATACAACACAATACAAAACAAGAAACAACTAAGAGAACACACACAGCGGAATACTAGATATATATCTACACGCGGAAGCCTCCTGCTCCATTGCTCCTCCACAATTCGTCAAAGCTAACCTGAATTCCCTTGGCTACTCGTAAAAATTTGAGTACCCAAGAGTTTATGAAAAACAAAAATAACTCCGGATCAGACATGGGTCTGGTGTGAGTAACAGGTTAAAGTTGCTTAACTTTCAAAAACCTTTTGAAAAGAAAGGTATCACGTAAGACTTCCCACACATAATCCTGGAAAAGGTTTTACCTTACGCTAACCAAAACATTTGATAGGAAATCTGATGATATTATAGTAGTGTCTAGGGTTTTCAAATAAATATGAAATAGCCGAAATTGTTACATGATTAAATTCCAGCTACTAGCCACAAAAGTGGGTAATACAATCAAAACCGTTGGCACTTATTGGATTTTGGATTCCATACAATGGCAGGGCTAATGGGGTACCGCCCGTCACAGTACGTGGCCTAGATCAATGTACCGAGGATCACTCCCGACCCCCTGCAACACAAAGCCGGACCCATTCCTTACTGAATAGTTCCAAACAAGACAACCCCGTGGTTGTAGCTAGCAACCACCCACATAGCCGAATATAAAGGGACTTCTAGACAGGGGTAAATCTTGCTCTCCAGTGGGTGAGACCCACGAAGCCTTGCTGCACCTCCCCTGTTTTAGCCATTCCCGGTTGATGAGGCTTGAGGCTACGATTACCTTTATAGGACATATCACTTAGAATGCTCATCGTCCACCTGACGATGTTCTGAAAGCATTCAATCCATACAAGTTCGTTCCGGGTTCGAACGAAACCGAAGGCATTATCTCGTTACACTCATTTTGGAATCACCCTCAGAGTCAAGGACAATAACCCTTGCACTCTAAACCACCATCTCGAATCTATAAGTACTGTTCCATCAAACTCATTACGGAATCACCCACAGAGTTATACTGACTCATAGTTCTTACACCTCGAGTCTTCACAAAGCTCCACTTTGAATTCACGACCTAACGTTATTTGGAATCAATGTGGTTTTCGGATATCCAAATATGGAAACCCGATCCCGATCTCATCGAAATCCAAAGCGTGTCTTTTAGGTTCAAGTTGTTTTAAAGGTTTAAAACAAAACAATACAGTATCTATATATACACAGATAGATAACTCATACATCATAACTGATAATCAACATTATCACATAACAGGTAATCCACATTATCAATATCAAATAGATATACCATATATCACCATCACAATAGATAATCTAAGTTATCATCACAATACAGTCAAACATCCATACCACACAATATCATTTATCTCTTTACTGAGATCTCAAAGCATCCAAGATAATCAATGTCATCCATTCATCCGTAAGCAAATGATTTATTCATTACAATATAATTAATTTAAAATGAATTAAATTAACTATCTCTATCACTAATTAATTTAAAATGAATTAAATTAATTACCCCATCTTTAATTAATTTAAAATAAATTAAATTAATTACTTCATCAATATAAACCTTGCCTATTCAATCATTTAATTGATTACAATCAATTAATTCATTCATTATTAATCACCTTAATTAATCACCCATGACTAATTACCCTTAATTACATTTATGTAATTATCCTCAATTAATTTCACAAAATTAATTATTCTCAACTACACAGTAATTAACCTTTAATTACTTTAATTAATTAACTATAATTTATTGCCTTAATCTTTAATTAGTTACATTAATTAAAAACCTTTAATTACCTATTATTGATTAATTAATCATAATTAATCAATTTTAATTACATCATTAATTAAAATAATTAATGATCCCCTTTTATTAATTACCTTAAGTAATTAACTTATAATTATTAATCATCCAAGATTAATTACATTTAGTAATTATCTAGCTTAATTACTATATTAAACAAATTAATTATCCTTTAATTTATTACTTAATTAATCCCTTGATTAATTATTAAATAATTAAACCAATTTACCTCATTTTTAAACATCTCCACTTAATTACGATCATGTAATTATTAATTAATTACTTAACTAAGTAATTTCCAAAACTTTAATTACATAAAGTAATTATTTATAAAACTCAAGTGTTTATAATTAATTAAACTTAATTAATTAAAATAAACAATCATATTAACTAAATTAATTACATTAAGTAATTAATTCCTTAATTACTTTATCAAGTAATTATACTTAACCAATCATAATTTATTATTATTAAATTAATTAATCTAATTAATTATAAAAATTAACCATATTAATCAATTGTTAAATAATCCTGGTTAATAACCTTCATTAACCATTCTCTAATTAATTATAAATTAATTAACTTAAATTAATTACCAATTAAGTTATCTTTAATCATTCATTAATTAAAGTTAATTATTAAATTAATTAACCTTAATTTAAAACTTAATTACATAATTATTAATATTCATTCATCATTAATTAATAATCTAATTAATAATCATAATTATAAATTGATTAATCAATAATCAATTATTAATTCCAAATTCAATTAATTAATTAAATTAATTAATTAATCTTAATTACCTTGTTAATTAAGTTAATCCTGAAATCTTAATCTTAATTTAAATTTTCAAGATAAAACATAACTTAATTATGTTTTAAAACAATTTAATTCAAAACTAAGTACTTTTGAAATTACCATTAAATTCCAATTTAAATTCAAGTTTAAAATAGAATAATTTTAAAACTTATCAAAGTTTTAAATAATTTAAAACTTTTTAAAATTACAAGTCAAAACAAAAGTTTGACTTAAAAATGAAATCATAAGAATTTAAAATTTTATAAATTCAAATCATTCTTAGTTTCAACTTTCAAATTTAAATCTTTTCTTTTTTTTATTTGAAAATGAAGTTCATTTTAGACTCAGATTTCCAGTTTTAAAATTTATCTTTAAATCTTACTTCACATTTTAAGAACTTCATTATCAAAATTTTAAACTATTTACCCAAATTGAAATAGTTAATTAAGTTAAATTTTTAAACTTTTATTTTTATTTAAAAACCTGGAATTTGAATTCAAATCAGTAATGCAAACTTGAATTGCATTTGAACTTAAACTTTGCTTTAAACATAAATTACAGATTTAAATTTTTAAAAACCCAGATTTAAAAAAAAATAGGTTTTCTGAAACCTGAACACTGCAGTGACCCGAGAACCAGATTTTAACTTCGAGTCTTATGCTTCACTACTCCGAGTCATCCTCCCATCCACTTCGAGTAAACCCTAACCTTTCCCCTGTAACTCCAACCAACATACTTCACCAGAATTTTCATCATCGTGCATATGCACGGCGACTCCAGCCAATGTTGATCACCAAGCCCGATCGCTACTCACCAGAATCCCATCCTACAACCCATTACGAACATCCAAATTAAGTTACATCCACGAAGTCGGATTCAACCCCAATTCAAAACCTGTAAAACAGAAAACAAGTTTTTGTCAAAACCTGTCAACGGCCAAAACCCACCGCTCCGACCTCTTGACGATCGACCCCTCCGGCCATGAACTACTCTACACACCAACTACCCACACACCAAAAACCAAATCACTCGATCCATCCAACACTTCACACTGACCCAATCTTAACCCCTGTTCAAAACTAGGGTTCATACAAAAATTTCCCAACTGCCACCAATCTAGTAATTATTATACACTTCTCTGATTTTTCTAAGGTTCTAGGATCCTTACTCAATAACTCAGAAGAAATTTGAGTTTCCCTAAATCACAAATTGCAAGAATTTTGCTCATATTCAGTTTTGGTTTAAGAACAAACTGCTACTAACTCATACACCTAAAAAAATACTAATACTTTATTTAAAAATCAAGTTTCAATTAATACATAGTTTAATGATACTGAAATACAAAATTAACTCATTAAATTTTGTTTTGAATTAACATGCAGAGGCCACACTACTTATATCTTTAACTTGCTAAAGTTTAATTATCTTCAGGCAGTAAATCAATTCACCTAAAAATATTTGATTCTAATCTAAATAAGCAAACAAATTTCGGTTATTTTAAGAACAGATACTAACACAAATTTAAACAATATTTGGTGGATTCCTTTAAATAAGAAGATGAATTCAAAATCACGGCAGAGCATAGACAATCATGCATTCACAAACATATTTACCAAGCTTTTATAAACACAAACATTACTAAATTATATCTAATATTATCATACAACCTATTTAAATTTAAAATTTTAAGTTATTCACCTTTTTTATGAATGTAGACCCCCTGTTTTGACTTTATGAATTTTTGCAGAAACAAGAATGTGCAGGCTTGACCCTCTGTTTAATATCTGAGTTGCAATCCTGATGAAATGCTCATGCTTATAATCTCAGCCTAAAATACATGCATGCAAATGTATTTGACAAGCTTCAAACTGAGGTTGCTTTGTTTGATTTAAAAACTGCTGCTTACTATAGAAATTCTACTTTTGAACAGGCCTTACTTTGAAAAGGTGCAGGCTTTATAAAAATGCAGGTGCATGCAGACATCATTGCATATTAATGATTGAGGTAAAGGTAAGTTTGATTTTGAAGAAGAGTTGTAACGCCCCACCCCGAGACCCACCTTAGTAAAGAGAATTAATGAGTAATTCTGTCTACTAAAGCGGAGAATAGGGCTGGTTAAGGGCGACCATCTATAATTTTGTCTTAAACATCCATTGAATACGTCGATAAATGCATTATAATTTTTCAACTCAAGTGGATCGACATACCCAGTAAATGCTTAATCCAAAACTATAGGTGGCAAACGGATCTATCAGAACAAAATACAATAACTGAATGTAAATCACATCACAGAACAGTAACCAACATCATATATATATATATATACATATACACTGATACACGTTCAGTACAATACAATATGAATACAATAAAGGTGGTGTACGACCACACCATATACATCGAATCAAATGTAAAAACATCAGAGTATGCAGAAGAAATAAACTACTCAAGAGAAAGAAGAGCTGATATCCAACATCAACTTCAAGCTAAGCCCAATAGATTATACCTGAAACAACTCGGTCTGACCCGAGTGAAAACACACGGGTCAGGCAACTGAATCTTATCGTTAGAGAGGAAATACGATAAGGTATAAGGGGAAACATACATCAAGGGACCAATAATTGATAAGAATGACTAAGGTTGATATCAAGAATTGTCTATCTCTAAGATGGTATAATTCTACACTTACTTGGGTTAATACTAGGGGATTCATGCATATAAAGAAAACATCCAAATATGATACATGAATAAATAAACTTCTCAAAGTAGTAAATGAAACCCAAGTATAAAACCATAAAATTGAAATCACCAAAGTCCTCAAAAACTCATATTTTGCCTTGTTCATCTCTATAAGGCTAAGTAAACACATCAAAATATGGTGAAATCAAAATTTTCTTAACTCATAAAATAAATCTCAGATTGGCCAATAATTACATGCTAAAGCATGTTGCATGTGCAAAAGTTCTCAGACTAGTGCTAGTAATATAGTTAGGTACCCACATGAATCTCTAAGGCGACCGAAGTCACACTTTCCCAGATTCTTAATTTCCCAGATTCTCAGATTCCCAGATTCTCAGATGACCTAAAGGTCATAGCACTAGTAATTCCCAGAATGTGTCAGAAACTCTCGGATAGTAACCCGAAAAGTGGTTACGTACGTCCCATACCGTACGTCCTCACTCAGCGGTTTTCTAGCCGCTAGTCGATGCCACACTAACAAATGCATCAAAATCTCAAAGAATTGCCTCATGTCATTGGCGTAAGGCATAAAATATCTAACCTGTCTCATCTCATTGACAAGTGGAAAATTCCATAAAATTATAAATCTCAGAAAATCTCATATAAAACAATTGCCTCATATCATCGGCAATAGTGTTTTTCCCAAGATAGTCCCATGTCGTATATGCTTCCGAATACGAAATATTAGACTAAAGTTATTAGTCTAAAAGACTAATATAACACTTTATCCCAGACCACAAAGTGGTAAATCCCAAGGAGGAAATCAAAAAGATTTCTCAATGTCGTTTCGATAGTACAAGTCCGAATTTAACCGAACAAGTAAATACTCAAGTCCCATACCTCACGGATTTACTAAATCTTTTAATTTGTTTCCTTATATGTACGAAAAAGCATAAAAGTAATTTAAGTAAATAAAATTAATTATAATATATTTTACTAGAGAAAACGGGATTTTAAACCAATTTATAGAAATTTATCTAAAGGATTATGAGTGAAAACCCATCATTTAAAGAATTTTAATGATTTTTGAAAGCCTAGAAAATAAAGAATAATTGTTTAAAAACCTTTAAAAATGTATAAAAACATTTATTGCTCAACCCATGATTTTAGAAGATTTTATGCAATTTATTCGGATTTTTAAAACTCAGAAAAACATCAATTTGCAATTTAATCGGTAAAAACCGATATTCAAAATTTAAATCGCATTTAAAACCAATTTGAATTCAAGTCACATTCTAAATTTACTAGTCCATTGCTGGAAAAAAGAATCAAATGTTAGCATCAAATTTCGTAGTAAAATTCTTGCAAAAGCTTGCAAATGAAATCATCAAAGTCGAACAAGTACATCAATGTTGGGGCAGTTCATAACAGACCAACATTGAAAACATCAATTTTCCACCATGCAAACTTTGAAATTCTACAAAACACAAAATACAAAAATTGTAGCCAACAGCCTCAGGTTTCCAAAACTTCATAAATTTTGATATTCCGATGAGTAACGAAGAAGTTATGATCAAAATACTACTAAGAAAGAAATTATTTGCGCTGCCTGTCAACACAGGCCAGCGATGAAAATGCCAATTTTCCACTATGTAGACTTCAAACTCAGTCAAAACCGAAAACATGAAAGTTGTGGGATATTTCACAAGGATTTCAGAACATCCAAGAAATCAAAATTCCGATAACAAACACAAAAGTTACGGTGAAAACACTAACCAGCCACTAGAATATTCTGGGCTTAGTCCCTCTTGGATTTTCATTTTTGACAGCGACTAAGAAGGTCCAAACGGACTCAGAACCCAATGAAATTTAAAATAAACAAACCCTAAGCAGTCCTCTACAATCTGAAAAAAGATTGGCGTCTGACTTCTAATCAGGCGATTGTGGGTTTGATTCCCACCGGGGGTGGTATTGTAGCTGTAACGCCCCACCCCGAGACCCACCTTAGTAAAGAGAATTAATGAGTAATTCTGTCTACTAAAGCGGAGAATAGGGCTGGTTAAGGGCGACCATCTATAATTTTGTCTTAAACATCCATTGAATACGTCGATAAATGCATTATAATTTTTCAACTCAAGTGGATCGACATACCCAGTAAATGCTTAATCCAAAACTATAGGTGGCAAACGGATCTATCAGAACAAAATACAATAACTGAATGTAAATCACATCACAGAACAGTAACCAACATCATATATATATATATATATACATATACACTGATACACGTTCAGTACAATACAATATGAATACAATAAAGGTGGTGTACGACCACACCATATACATCGAATCAAATGTAAAAACATCAGAGTATGCAGAAGAAATAAACTACTCAAGAGAAAGAAGAGCTGATATCCAACATCAACTTCAAGCTAAGCCCAATAGATTATACCTGAAACAACTCGGTCTGACCCGAGTGAAAACACACGGGTCAGGCAACTGAATCTTATCGTTAGAGAGGAAATACGATAAGGTATAAGGGGAAACATACATCAAGGGACCAATAATTGATAAGAATGACTAAGGTTGATATCAAGAATTGTCTATCTCTAAGATGGTATAATTCTACACTTACTTGGGTTAATACTAGGGGATTCATGCATATAAAGAAAACATCCAAATATGATACATGAATAAATAAACTTCTCAAAGTAGTAAATGAAACCCAAGTATAAAACCATAAAATTGAAATCACCAAAGTCCTCAAAAACTCATATTTTGCCTTGTTCATCTCTATAAGGCTAAGTAAACACATCAAAATATGGTGAAATCAAAATTTTCTTAACTCATAAAATAAATCTCAGATTGACCAATAATTACATGCTAAAGCATGTTGCACGTGCAAAAGTTCTCAGACTAGTGCTAGTAATATAGTTAGGTACCCACATGAATCTCTAAGGCGACCGAAGTCACACTTTCCCAGATTCTTAATTTCCCAGATTCTCAGATTCCCAGATTCTCAGATGACCTAAAGGTCATAGCACTAGTAATTCCCAGAATGTGTCAGAAACTCTCGGATAGTAACCCGAAAAGTGGTTACGTACGTCCCATACCGTACGTCCTCACTCAGCGGTTTTCTAGCCGCTAGTCGATGCCACACTAACAAATGCATCAAAATCTCAAAGAATTGCCTCATGTCATTGGCGTAAGGCATAAAATATCTAACCTGTCTCATCTCATTGACAAGTGGAAAATTCCATAAAATTATAAATCTCAGAAAATCTCATATAAAACAATTGCCTCATATCATCGGCAATAGTGTTTTTCCCAAGATAGTCCCATGTCGTATATGCTTCCGAATACGAAATATTAGACTAAAGTTATTAGTCTAAAAGACTAATATAACACTTTATCCCAGACCACAAAGTGGTAAATCCCAAGGAGGAAATCAAAAAGATTTCTCAATGTCGTTTCGATAGTACAAGTCCGAATTTAACCGAACAAGTAAATACTCAAGTCCCATACCTCACGGATTTACTAAATCTTTTAATTTGTTTCCTTATATGTACGAAAAAGCATAAAAGTAATTTAAGTAAATAAAATTAATTATAATATATTTTACTAGAGAAAACGGGATTTTAAACCAATTTATAGAAATTTATCTAAAGGATTATGAGTGAAAACCCATCATTTAAAGAATTTTAATGATTTTTGAAAGCCTAGAAAATAAAGAATAATTGTTTAAAAACCTTTAAAAATGTATAAAAACATTTATTGCTCAACCCATGATTTTAGAAGATTTTATGCAATTTATTCGGATTTTTAAAACTCAGAAAAACATCAATTTGCAATTTAATCGGTAAAAACCGATATTCAAAATTTAAATCGCATTTAAAACCAATTTGAATTCAAGTCACATTCTAAATTTACTAGTCCATTGCTGGAAAAAAGAATCAAATGTTAGCATCAAATTTCGTAGTAAAATTCTTGCAAAAGCTTGCAAATGAAATCATCAAAGTCGAACAAGTACATCAATGTTGGGGCAGTTCATAACAGACCAACATTGAAAACATCAATTTTCCACCATGCAAACTTTGAAATTCTACAAAACACAAAATACAAAAATTGTAGCCAACAGCCTCAGGTTTCCAAAACTTCATAAATTTTGATATTCCGATGAGTAACGAAGAAGTTATGATCAAAATACTACTAAGAAAGAAATTATTTGCGCTGCCTGTCAACACAGGCCAGCGATGAAAATGCCAATTTTCCACTATGTAGACTTCAAACTCAGTCAAAACCGAAAACATGAAAGTTGTGGGATATTTCACAAGGATTTCAGAACATCCAAGAAATCAAAATTCCGATAACAAACACAAAAGTTACGGTGAAAACACTAACCAGCCACTAGAATATTCTGGGCTTAGTCCCTCTTGGATTTTCATTTTTGACAGCGACTAAGAAGGTCCAAACGGACTCAGAACCCAATGAAATTTAAAATAAACAAACCCTAAGCAGTCCTCTACAATCTGAAAAAAGATTGGCGTCAATCCGATACCGGACGAGCCAGATATGAGTAAAACAAGACAGGGCATTTTCAGCACCAATCAATATAGAACAGAGGTAAAATTCAACATATTTAACCAAATATTTCAAGCAAAAGATTATTTGCTGCTGAAATTTATTCGTTTACAGTTGCTATAAGCCTTAGCTTACCTATTAGCAGTAAAAAGATGATGATTTAGGCTTGAAGATGGAAGCTTTCAACTCGAATTTGCCTTTGCCGGACCTATGATTGTTGAAAATAGGCATGCAAGAGAAGATAAATTACAAAACAAGAATTACAATAAACAAATATGGATTTCTCCTCAAATTCAAGATAGAGAAGGATGGAGATTACCTTCTTGTTGAATTAGATCCAAATTTCTATTGATTTAGCAAAGAATTTTATTAATTATGGCTAGGGTTTGAGATGGCGGCCATTGTTTCTAATTTTTGAGCTTCTAGGGTTTCTTTTCTCAAATGAGCTGAAGGAGGAAGAAGTGTATGTACTTCTTTCCTGGCTCTAGAAGTTTCTCTAGTGGATATTGGGTTTGGGCTTAACCCAATGACCCATATTAATTTTACTTAGGCAAAAATTTGTTTAAGTTTATTTACACTTATACAATGCTTAAATCTTCATAACTTCTACATTTTTAATCCGTTTTTAATGATTTTGGATGCGTTGGATTCGTTATGTCATCTAGTTTTTAATAAAATTATCAAAACATAAGTTTTAACAAATTTTTTCTTAAATTTCCATTTATTACTCAATTTATCCAATTTTCCCATAATTGCAAAATAAATTGCAAATTTAATGCAATTGGTTAAATAAAAAGATATTATGTACCCAAAACAAAACAAATACAGGTTTAGACATTATTAAATTATTTCTCACATTTTTAATCATAGTTATCATGATTAATTATTTTATTAACTCATTCTTATATTTATATTTAATTAATAAAATGACAATATTGGCAAACAAGCATAATATTGTACAAATTATCAATTTAATCAAATGTAGTCAATTAACTACATTCAAATTCATGAAATAAAGTAGAAACTTTATTTTACTCATGTCCATCATTTTTTCATACTCAAAGAAGATTATTTTTTTTTTCTTCTTATTCCCCACATTTTATTTTACAATAAAATGTATTATTGGTTTTAAAATTACCAATATGATTTCCCCAACCCAAACCAAATTCCATTAATTATTCCAAACCACTCCAACCATCGAAATGGAGTGATTAATTTATTTTGTTACAATTCATTAGCCCAAAAATTCAAATTCATTATGCATATGATGATTAAACAATTATTTAACAATTTTCTTTGTATTTAACAAAGAAAAGATGCAATTTGACAATAAATTACATTATCGCCAAATCGTACATGTTAATTGAATATAGTTGCATCTCTATATTCAAAATTCATGAAATAAAGGAACAAGTTTATCTCACACATATGTTTATTACTATTAATACAATGAAATCTTTCTACTTTTATTTTCCCTTTTATTTTACAATAAAAGGAGAATATTGGAATAAATTGCCAATATTCCTTTAATGCTCCTACTAAATTCCATCAATGATAATTTCCAACTCAAAGATCACAATTAAGTTGTTTACTTCATCTTTCCTTCATCTTAAATTTGCTTCAATCATTTAATTTGAAATAAACCTTATTTTATATTGTTCTCCCAAAATTTATTCATATTATATTGTTTATTCCAAATAAACAATATAATTCATCATTTTCTTCCAATAAATTCAATTAATTCCAATATTAAATTATAATCTTCATTATAATTTAATATTTACGGTACTCTCCAACCAGGGTTGTTACAAGAGTGGAATATGCAGGTTTTGGATTTGAAGATGTTGGATTTGAAGAAATGCAGATTTTCATTGGATTTGAACATGTATTTGAAGGGCTTTGATATGAGGAGTTTGTGATTTTGAATATGGAGGTTTGTTGGTGAATAAATGCAGATTTGTTTTTAATTTTAATGAATTTGTGAATGCAGATTTTATGAACAGAATGTATGTATGAAGTAAGTGAGTTTTTGATCTTTGTTTGATTAAAAAAATAAAAAAGAATATGTAAGCTTATACTAGATGTATTTTCAAATTTAATGTAATAAAAGAAAAATAAAAACTAAAATTTACGCTTGTCAATTTTTACAACACTTGTCAATTTGTATATTAGTTTTTAAACACATGTCTCCTTAAAATAATTAGTACTAATTACAAATTAATGTGTATGTTAGCTTAGTTTAAGTTGTTAGTTTATATTAAAATATGTGTATGAATTTATAAATGAAAACAAACCATGTTTAAAAAACTACACAAATAAAAATTAAAACAATTAAACAATTTAAAATTTAAAATTTAAATTCAAACTAAATTCAAAAATCAATTATTTTCAAATCAAGTTAAAAATATAAATTCAATTTGAAATAAAAACTACAAATCTTATTCAAAACTTATTTAAAAAGTCATTAAAATATCAATATTATTTTTATAACTCTCTTATTATTAAATAAAAATCATTTTACAAGAGATTATATTTTTATTAAATAAATAATCCATTTTATTAAGTCATGAAATCATTTGTTGAATATATTCTAAATTTAAAACTCAATCTAATTTAATTTAAAACATTCCAATATTTTTCCATTCAATTTTAAAATCATATATTTATTTATGAAATAGTTATTAAAACTCAATACTAATTTAAAACAAAATTTTCCCAAATTAAAATGTCTATATTAGAATTTTAAAACATGATTCATTTATTAAATTTGAACCAAAATCATTTATTTAACTTTGAAAAGCTTAAATATCAAATATAACAAATTTTCCAATTTACTTCAAATATTAAAACTAGAAAATATGGTTTACTAATTAAAATTAAAACAAAGCTAATCTATTTAAAATATAAACCAAATATTTATATTGGAAATAGAAATCAATTTATTATTTTTAAAAGATAAAATGACCAATTTAAATATTTATTGAAGATGAGTATTAAATTTATTTGAATAATTATTAACAGAATATCAATATCAATTTAATTTTAACTACAGATTATTAAATTGATATTGTTAAAAATTCCGGGATATTACAATCCTTCCCCCTTAAAAGAATTTCGTCCTCGAAATTTAAAACAAAGGTAATTTAATAATCTCATTAAATTTTAATTTAAAAACACAAGCATATATCAAACATATGCTAACAACCAAAAACAACCAATCAAACAAACCTAATTATCCAGACAAATTCTGGATAGAATTTTATCGAGTTTCCCCAGGTGTGTGTGTGTGTCTATATATATATATATATATATATATATATATATATATATATATATATATATATATATATATATATATATATATATATATATATATATATCGGGATACTCGCCCCAGAGAATCCAAACAAACAATACTATGAAGCTACAAAGCTCCTACACAACTATATCTATAACACTAGGCAAGATATCAGACTACAAACGAGTCTGACTCAACAACCAAAACTCCAGAACTGCTAGTTCCACAACCAGAGATAGATCATACACGTATTCCCTCAGAGATACGTGAAACTCATCGAATTCCAGTTATCCAAACTGGCAATTCAATCTTGTAGATCAATCTCTTATTCTCCAAGAATACAGAAAAGATCCAAAACACTTCAGAGCTAGCTTCTCAGACTTACCCAATCTTATCGCTCACTTATGATCGGAGAAAACTTATCCAAAATTAAATCTCCGACTTCAGAGTCCAAATCCCTTCGTCTCTTATCCACAAAATCTCTTCAAACAATCCTGGGCTGTCTACGATCTTACTGATCAGCTCATCCTTGCTGATGCTTCTAGAAACAAACTAGACCAATCAACTCAACCAAAATGATCTCCTCAAGATCAACCAAAACCAAGAACCCAAACTCTACTCCTCAACATCAGAATCAACCCACTTCTCCTGTCCGGGAAAAGAAAAGCAGATACACTTCCAAACTGCTTCCGCTGCTCAACTCTAATCCAAAGTAGAAGAGAATGCTGAAGAAGAACACTAGCACAAACATGACAACACACCCTAGAGATATGGTTCAACAAATCCATAAGAAAATTCAGAAGTTTCTCCAAAACTCTGAGCTGCTACACCAACTCAAACTCTTGGAACCATTCTTTTATAAAGCTGAACCACCGATACCACTCCTGGAATTCCAGCCGATAAGGAAACTCAATCTCCAGATGCGAACCAAACTCTAACTTCTCTGAAGACATTCAGAAAAACTCAGATAACCCAAGAGAACACTCAAACAATCGCAAGTCACTTTTGCAAACCACCCAAACCAAATCCAAGGAATACTGTTCTTCTTTAACCAAACAGAACAGCTTAACTTAACTAGCCAACCCATCGAAGAAATGGGTTCACTAAACTGCTTCTGAACTCAACTTCAGAAAAACTGCTAAGCCAGAAGATCTCTTGCCAACACCGAGAACACTCCAAACTGCACCGCTGCCACAGATGCCAAAGAATTCCAAAACAAAGCTCTTCGAGAAACTCGGAGCTCAAAGCAAAAAGAAACTCAAGCTGACCACAACCACAACACTGAAGCAGACTCACTTCCATAATTTGTTCCAAAGAAAACATCTTCGGGAACATCCATAGTCACTGCATCTCATCACGCAGCTACTACTTCCTGAGGTATTTAAAATACCATTACTCACTTCTGGTCAACCAACAAATCCAAACTCTACTCATCAAATCTCAGAAATAAACTCCGAACCTTAACAGGTTTCCTTCAGAGATTAATGAAGTCCTTCATCACTATAGAACTCACTCGAGACGGTATTAGGTCTACATTCTCAACAAATACACTTCCAACCTCAAACATTCAAACTCCATCCAATGGTAGTCGTGTACACACACTACTACCCCATCTACCTTTATAACTTATATTGGAAAACCTGAACAGGTAACCCAACAGATAGGTAGAAATAAATATATATATATATATATATATATATATATATATATATATATCTATGTATATATATATATATATATATTAAAAATTACAAATACGCTCTCTCAAGTAAGACACCACTACAGAGCCTAGGTATTCACTCAACCTAACGCTTTGATACCAAGTGAGATAGACCCGACTTTCTTACCATAGAAAATTGCATCATCTTTAAGAAAGAAAGGGATAGAAAAGAGAATAGAAAGAAGAGAAGAAAGAAACAACATCAGAATCTACACAGCGGAACGAATAAATTATATTAATAACATAAATATTACATAGTTTACAACCATATCAGAGTTACACAGACATTCAACACATACTAGACAGTTATAAACACCTATCTAGTTATACAACTCAATACAAAACAAGAAACAACTAAGAGAACACACACAGCGGAATACTAGATATATATCTACACGCGGAAGCCTCCTGCTCCATTGCTCCTCCACAATTCGTCAAAGCTAACCTGAATTCCCTTGGCTACTCGTAAAAATTTGAGTACCCAAGAGTTTATGAAAAACAAAAATAACTCCGGGTCAGACATGGGTGGTGTGAGTAACAGGTTAAAGTTGCTTAACTTTCAAAAACCTTTTGAAAAGAAAGGTATCACGTAAGACTTCCCACACATAAATATGGAAAAGTTTTTACCTTACGCTAACCAAAACATTTGATAGGAAATCTGATGATATTATAATAGTGTCTAGGGTTTTCAAATAAATATGAAATAGCCGAAATTGTTACATGATTAAATTCCAGCTACTAGCCACAAAAGTGGGTAATACAATCAAAACCGTTGGCACTTATTGGATTTTGGATTTCATACAATGGCAGGGCTACTGGGGTACCGCCCGTCACAGTACGTGACCTAGATCAACGTACGGAGGATCACTCCCGACCCCCTGCAACACAAAGCCGGACCCATTCCTTACTGAATAGTTCCGAACAAGACAACCCCGTGGTTGTAGCTAGCAACCACCCACACAGCCGTATATAAAGGGACTTCTAGACAGGGGTAAATCTTGCTTTCCAGTGGGTGCGACCCACGAAGCCTTGCTGCACCTCCCCTGTTTTTGCCATTCCCGGTTGATGGGGCTTGAGGCTACGATTACCTTTATTGGACATATCACTTAGAATGCTCATCGTCCACCTGACGATGTTCTGAAAGCATTCAATCCATACAAGTTCGTTCCGGGTTCGAACGAAACCGAAGGCATTATCTCGTTACACTCATTTTGGAATCACCCTCAGAGTCAACGACAATAACCCTTGCACTCTAAACCACCATCTCGAACCTATAAACTATTCCGTCAAACTCATTATGGAATCACCCACAGAGTTATACTGACTCATAGTTCTTACACCTCGAGTCTTCACAAAGCTCCACTTTGAATTCACGACCTAACGTTATTTGGAATCAATGTGGTTTTCGGATATCCAAATATGGAAACCCGATCCCGGTCTCATCGAAATCCAAAGCGTGTCTTTTAGGTTCAAGTTGTTTTAAAGGTTTAAAACAAAACAATACAGTATCTATATACACACAGATAGATAACTCATACATCATAACTGATAATCAACATAATCACATAACAGGTAATCCACATTATCAATATCAAATAGATATACCATATATCACCATCACAATAGATAATCTAAGTTATCATCATAATACAGTCAAACATCCATACCACACAATATCATTTATCTCTTTACTGAGATCTCAAAGCATCCAAGACAATCAATGTCATCCATTCATCCATAAGCAAATGATTTATTCATTACAATATAATTAATTTAAAATGAATTAAATTAACTATCTCTATCACTAATTAATTTAAAATGAATTAAATTAATTACCCCATCTTTAATTAATTTAAAATAAATTAAATTAATTACTTCATCAATATAAACCTTGCTTATTCAACCATTTAATTGATTACAATCAATTAATTCATTCATTATTAATCACCTTAATTAATCACCCATGATTAATTACCCTTAATTACATTCATGTAATTATCCTCAATTAATTTCACAAAATTAATTATTCTCAACTAAACAGTAATTAACCTTTAATTGCTTTAATTAATTAACTATAATTAATTTCCTTAATCCTTAATTAATTACATTAATTAAAAACCTTTAATTACCTATTATTGATTAATTAATCATAATTAATCAATTTTAATTACATCATTAATTAAAATAATTAATGATCCCCTTTTATTAATTACCTTAAGTAATTAACTTATAATTATTAATCATCCAAGATTAATTACATTTAGTAATTATCTAGCTTAATTACTATATTAAACAAATTAATTATCCTTTAATTTATTACTTAATTAATCCCTTGATTAATTATTAAATAATTAAACCAATTTACCTCATTTTTAAACATCTCCACTTAATTACAATCATGTAATTATTAATTAATTACTTAACTGAGTAATTTCCAAAACTTTAATTACATAAAGTAATTATTTATAAAACTCAAGTGTTTATAATTAGTTAAACTTAATTAATTAAAATAAACAATCATATTAACTAAATTAATTACATTAAGTAATTAATTCCTTAATTACTTTATCAAGTAATTATACTCAACCAATCATAATTGATTATTATTAAATTAATTAATCTAATTAATTATAAAAATTAACCATATTAATTAATTGTTAAATAATCCTGGTTAATAACCTTCATTAACCATTCTCTAATTAATTATAAAGTAATTAACTTAAATTAATTAGCAATTAAGTTATCTTTAATCATTCATTAATTAAAGTTAATTATTAAATTAATTAACCTTAATTTAAAACTTAATTACATAATTATTAATATTCATTCATCATTAATTAATAATCTAATTAATGATCATAATTATAAATTGATTAATCAATAATCAATTATTAATTCCAAATTCAATTAATTAATTAATTAATCTTAATTACCTTGTTAATTAAGTTAATCCTGAAATCTTAATCTTAATTTAAATTTTCAAGATAAAACATAACTTAATTATGTTTTAAAACAATTTAATTCAAAACTAAGTACTTTTGAAATTACCTTTAAATTCCAATTTAAATTCAAGTTTAAAATAGAATAATTTTAAAACTTATCAAAGTTTTAAATAATTTAAAACTTTTTAAAATTACAAGTCAAAACAAAAGTTTGACTTAAAAATGAAATCATAAGAATTTAAAATTTTAGAAATTCAATTCATTCTTAGTTTCAACTTTCAAATTTAAATCTTTTCTTTTTTTTAATTTGAAAATGAAGTTCATTTTAGACTAAGATTTCCAGTTTTAAAATTTATCTTTAAATCTTACTTCACATTTTAAAAACTTCATTATCAAAATTTTAAACTATTTACCCAAATTGAAATAGTTAATTAAGTTAAATTTTTAAACTTTTATTTTTATTTAAAAACCTGGAATTTGAATTCAAATCAGTAATGCAAACTTGAATTACATTTGAAATTAAACTTTGCTTTAAACATAAATTGCAAATTTAAATTTTTAAAAACCCAGATTTAAAAAAAAGAAAAGAAACAGGTTTTCTGAAACCTGAACAGTGCAGTGACCCGAGAACCAGATTTTAACTTCGAGTCTTATGCTTCACTACTCCGAGTCATCCTTCCATCCACTTCGAGTAAACCCTAAACTTTCCCCTGTAACTCCAACCAACATACTTCACCAGAATTTTCATCGCCGCGCATATGCACGGCGACTCCAGCCAACGTTGATCGCCAAGGCCGATCGCTACTCACCAGAATCCCATCCTACAACCCATTACGAACATCTGAATTAAGCTACATCCACGAAGTCAGATTCAACCCCAATTCAAAACCTGTAAAACAGAAAACAGGTTTTTGTCAAAACCTGTCAACGGCCAAAACTCACCGCTCCGACCTCTTGACGATCGACCCCTCCGGCCATGAACTACTCTACACACCAACTACCCACACACCAAAAACCAAATCACTCGATCCATCCAACACTTCACACTGACCCAATCTTAACCCCTGTTCAAAACTAGGCTTCATACAAAAATTTCCCAACTGCCACCAATCTAGTAATTATTATACACTTCTCTGATTTTTCTAAGGTTCTAGGATCCTTACTCAATAACTCAGAAGAAATTTGAGTTTACCTAAATCACAAATTGCAAGAATTTTGCTCATATTCAATTTTGGTTTAAGAACAAACTGCTACCAACTCATACACCTAAAAAAATATACTAATACTTGATTTAAAAATCTAGTTTCAATTAATACGTAGTTTAATGATACAGAAATACAAAATTAACTCATTAAATTTTGTTTTGAATTAACATGCAGAGGCCACACTACTTATATCTTTAACTTGCTAAAGTTTAATTATCTTCAGGCAGTAAATCAATTCACCTAAAAATATTTGATTCTAATCTAAATAAGCAAACAAATTTCAGTTATTTTAAGAACAGATACTAACACAAATTTAAACAATATTTGGTGGATTCCTTTAAATAAGAAGATGAATTCAAAATCACGACAGAGCATAGACAATCATGCATTCCCAAACATATTTACCAAGCTTTTATAAACACAAACATTACTAAATTATATCTAATATTATCATACAACCTATTTAAATTCAAAAATTTAAGTTACTCACTTTTTTGATGAATGCAGACCCCCTGTTTTGACTTTATGAATTTTTGCAGAAACAAGAATGTGCGGGCTTGACCCTCTGTTTAATATCTGAGTTGCAATCCTGATGAAATGCTCGTGCTTATAATCTCAGCCTAAAATACTTGCATGCAAATGTATTTGACAAGCTTCAAACTGAGGTTGCTTTGTTTGATTTAAAAACTGCTGCTTCCTATTGAAATTCTACTTTTGAACAAGCCTTACTTTGAAAAGGTGCAGGCTTTATAAAAATGCAGGTGCATGCAGACATCATTGCATATTAATGATTGAGGTAAAGGTAAGTTTGATTTTGAAGAAGAGTGGAATATGCAGGTTTTGGATTTGAAGATGTTGGATTTGAAGAAATGCATATTTTCATTGGATTTGAACATGTATTTGAAGGGCTTTGATATGAGGAGTTTGTGATTTTGAATATGGAGGTTTGTTGGTGAATAAATGCAGATTTGTTTTTAATTTTAATGAATTTGTGAATGCAGATTTTATGAACAGAATGTATGTATGAAGTAAGTGAGTTTTTGATCTTTGTTTCATTAAAGAAATGAAAAAGAATATGTAAGCTTATACTAGATGTATTTTCAAATTTAATGTAATAAAAGAAAAATAAAAACTAAAATTTACACTTGTCAATTTTTACAACACTTGTCAATTTGTATATTAGTTTTTAAACACATGTCTCCTTAAAATAATTAGTACTAATTACAAATTAATGTGTATGTTAGCTTAGTTTAAGTTGTTAGTTTATATTAAAATATGTGTATGAATTTATAAATGAAAACAAACCATGTTTACAAAACTACACAAACAAAAATTAAAACAATTAAACAATTTAAAATTTAAAATTTAAAATTTAACTTCAAACTAAATTCAAAAATCAATTATTTTCAAATCAAGTTAAAAATATAAATTCAATTTGAAATAAAAACTACAAATCTTATTCAAAACTTATTTAAAAAGTCATTAAAATATCAATATTATTTTTATAACTCTCTTATTATTAAATAAAAATCATTTTAGAAGAGATTATATTTTTATTAAATAAATAATCCATTTTATTAAGTCATGAAATCATTTGTTGAATATATTCTAAATTTAAAACTCAATCTAATTTAATTTAAAACATTCCAATATTTTTCCATTCAATTTTAAAATCATATATTTATTTATGAAATAGTTATTAAAACTCAATACTAATTTAAAACAAAATTTTCCCAAATTAAAATGTCTATATTAGAATTTTAAAACATGATTCATTTATTAAATTTAAACCAAAATCATTTATTTAACTTTGAAAAGCTTAAATATTAAATATAACAAATTTTTCCAATTTACTTCAAATATTAAAACTAGAAAATATGGTTTACTAATTAAAATTAAAACAAAGCTAATCTATTTAAAATATAAACCAAATATTTATATTGGAAATAGAAATCAATTTATTATTTTTAAAAGATAAAATGACCAATTTAAATATTTATTGAAGATGATTATTAAATTTATTTGAATAATTATTAACAGAATATCAATATCAATTTAATTTTAACTACAGATTATTAAATTGATATTGTTAAAAATTCCGGGATATTACAATCCTTCCCCCTTAAAAGAATTTCGTCCTCGAAATTTAAAACAAAGGTAATTTAATAATCTCATTAAATTTTAATTTAAAAACACAAGCATATATCAAACATATGCTAACAACCAAAAACAACCGATCAAACAAACCTAATTATCCGGACAAATTTTGGATAGAATTTTATCGAGTTTCCCCGGGTATATATATATATATATATATATATATATATATATATATATATATATATATATATATATATATATATATATATATATATATATATCGGGATACTCGCCCCAGAGAATCCAAACAAACAATACTATGAAGCTACAAAGCTCCTACACAACTATATCTATAACACTAGGCAAGATATCAGACTACAAACGAGTCTGACTCAACAACCAAAACTCCAGAACTGCTAGTTCCACAACCAGAGATAGATCATACACGTATTCCCTCAGAGATACGTGAAACTCATCGAATTCCAGTTATCCAAACTGGCAATTCAATCTTGTAGATCAATCTCTTATTCTCCAAGAATACAGAAAAGATCCAAAACACTTCAGAGCTAGCTTCTCAGACTTACCCAATCTTATAGCTCACTTATGATCGGAGAAAACTTATCCAAAATTAAATCTCCGACTTCAGAGTCCAAATCCCTTCGTCTCTTATCCACAAAATCTCTTCAGACAATCCTGGGCTGTCTACGAACTTACTGATCAGCTCATCCTTGCTGATGCTTCTAGAAACAAACTAGACCAATCAACTCAACCAAAATGATCTCCTCAAGATCAACCAAAACCAAGAACCCAAACTCTACTCCTCAACATCAGAATCAACCCACTTCTCCTGTCCGGGAAAAGAAAAGAAGATACACTTCCAAACTGCTTCCGCTGCTCAACTCTAATCCAAAGTAGAAGAGAATGCTGAAGAAGAACACTAGCACAAACAGGACAACACACCCCAGAGATATGATTCAACAAATCCATAAGAAAATTCAGAAGTTTCTCTAAAACTCTGAGCTGCTACACCAACTCAAACTCTTGGAACCATTCTTTTATAAAGCTGAACCACCGATACCACTCCTGGAATTCCAGCCGATAAGGAAACTCAATCTCCAGATGCGAACCAAACTCTAACTTCTCTGAAGACATTCATAAAAACTCAGATAACCCAAGAGAACACTCAAACAATCGCAAGTCACTTTTGCGAACCACCCAAACCAAATCCAAGGAATATTGTTCTTCTTTAACCAAACAGAACAGCTTAACTTAACTAGCCAACCCATCGAAGAAATGGGTACACTAAACTGCTTCTGAACTCCACTTCAGAAAAACTGCTAAGCCAGAAGATCTCTTGCCAACACCGAGAACACTCCAAACTGCACCGCTGCCACAGATGCCAAAGAATTCCAAAATAAAGCTCTTCGAGAAACTCGGACCTCAAAGCAAAAAGAAACTCAAGCTGACCACAGCCACAACACTGAAGCAGACTCACTTCCATAATTTGTTCCAAAGAAAACATCTTCGGGAACATCCATAGTCACTGCACCTCATCACGCAGCTACTACTTCCTGAGGTATTTAAAATACCATTACTCACTTCTGGTCAACCAACAAATCCAAACTCTACTCATCAAATCTCAGAAATAAACTCCGAACCTTAACAGGTTTCCTTCAGAGATTAATGAAGTCCTTCATCACTATAGAACTCACTCGAGACGGTATTAGGTCTACAGTCTCAACAAATACACTTCCAACCTCAAACATTCAAACTCCATCCAATGGTAGTCGTGTTACACACACTACTACCCCATCCACCTTTATAACTTATATTGGAAAACCTGAACAGGTAACCCAACAGATAGGTAGAAATATATATATATATATATATATATATATATATATATATATATTAAAAATTACAAATACGCTCTCTCAAGAAAGACACCACTACAGAGCCTAGGTATTCATCAACCTAACGCACTGATACCAAGTGAGATAGACCCGACTTTCTTACCACAGAAAATCGCATCATCTTTAAGAAAGAAAGGGATAGAAAAGAGACTAGAAAGAAGAGAAGAAAGAAACAACATCAGAATCTACACAGGGGAACGAATAAATTATATTAATAACATAAATATTACATAGTTTACAACCATATCAGAGTTACACAGACATACAACACATACTAGACAGTTATAAACACCTGTCTTGTTATACAACTCAATACAAAACAAGAAACAACTTAGAGAACACACACGGCGGAATACTAGATATATATCTACACGCGGAAGCCTCCTGCTCCATTGCTCCTCCATAATTCGTCAAAGCTAACCTGAATTCCCTTGGCTACTCGTAAAAATTTGAGTACCCAAGAGTTTATGAAAAACAAAAATAACTCCGGGTCAGACATGGGTGGTGTGAGTAACAGGTTAAAGTTGCTTAACTTTCAAAAACCTTTTGAAAAGAAAGGTATCACGTAAGACTTCCCACACATAAACATGGAAAAGTTTTTACCTTACGCTAACCAAAACATTTGATAGGAAATCTGATGATATTATAATAGTGTCTAGGGTTTTCAAACAAAAATGAAATAGCCGAAATTGTTACATGATTAAATTCCAGCTACTAGCCACAAAAGTGGGTAATACAATCAAAACCGTTGGCACTTATTGGATTTTGGATTTCATACAATGGCAGGGCTACTGGGGTACCGCCCATCACAGAACGTGGCCTAGATCAACGTACCGAGGATCACTCACGACCTCCTGTAACACAAAGCCGGACCCATTCCTTACTGAATAGTTTCGAACAAGACAACCCCGTGGTTGTAGCTAGCAACCACCCACACAGCCATATATAAAGGGACTTCTAGACAGGGGTAAATCTTGCTTTCCAGTGGGTGCGACCCACGAAGCCTTGCTGCACCTCCCCTGTTTTTGCCATTCCCGGTTGATGGGGCTTGAGGCTACGATTACCTTTATTGGACATATCACTTAGAATGCTCATCGTCCACCTGACGATGTTCTGAAAGCATTCAATCCATACAAGTTCGTTCCGGGTTCGAACGAAACCGAAGGCATTATCTCGTTACACTCATTTTGGAATCACCCTCAGAGTCAACGACAATAACCCTTGCACTCTAAACCACCATCTCGAACCTATAAACTATTCCGTCAAACTCATTATGGAATCACCCACAGAGTTATACTGACTCATAGTTCTTACACCTCGAGTCTTCACAAAGCTCCACTTTGAATTCACGACCTAACGTTATTTGGAATCAATGTGGTTTTCGGATACCCAAATATGGAAACCCGATCCCGGTCTCATCGAAATCCAAAGCGTGTCTTTTAGGTTCAAGTTGTTTTAAAGGTTTAAAACAAAACAATACAGTATCTATATACACACAGATAGATAACTCATACATCATAACTGATAATCAACATTATCACATAACAGGTAATCCACATTATCAATATCAAATAGATATACCATATATCACCATCACAATAGATAATCTAAGTTATCATCACAATACAGTCAAACATCCATACCACACAATATCATTTATCCCTTTACTGAGATCTCAAAGCATCCAAGACAATCAATGTCATCCATTCATCCATAAGCAAATGATTTATTCATTACAATATAATTAATTTAAAATGAATTAAATTAACTATCTCTATCACTAATTAATTTAAAATGAATTAAATTAATTACCCCATCTTTAATTAATTTAAAATAAATTAAATTAATTACTTCATCAATATAAACCTTGCTTATTCAATCATTTAATTGATTACAATCAATTCATTCATTATTAATCACCTTAATTAATCACCCATGATTAATTACCCTTAATTACATTCATGTAATTATCCTCAATTAATTTCACAAAATTAATTATTCTCAACTAAACAGTAATTAACCTTTAATTACTTTAATTAATTAACTATAATTAATTGCCTTAATCCTTAATTAATTACATTAATTAAAAACCTTTAATTACCTATTATTGATTAATTAATCATAATTAATCAATTTTAATTACATCATTAATTAAAATAATTAATGATCCCCTTTTATTAATTACCTTAAGTAATTAACTTATAATTATTAATCATCCAAGATTAATTACATTTAGTAATTATCTAGCTTAATTACTATATTAAACAAATTAATTATCCTTTAATTTATTACTTAATTAATCCCTTGATTAATTATTAAATAATTAAACCAATTTACCTCATTTTTAAACATCTCCACTTAATTACAATCATGTAATTATTAATTAATTACTTAACTAAGTAATTTCCAAAACTTTAATTACATAAATTAATTATTTATAAAACTCAAGTGTTTATAATTAATTAAACTTAATTAATTAAAATAAACAATCATATTAACTAAATTAATTACATTAAGTAATTAATTCCTTAATTACTTTATCAAGTAATTATACTTAACCAATCATAATTGATTATTATTAAATTAATTAATCTAATTAATTATAAAAATTAACCATATTAATTAATTGTTAAATAATCCTGGTTAATAACCTTCATTAACCATTCTCTAATTAATTATAAATTAATTAACTTAAATTAATTACCAATTAAGTTATCTTTAATCATTCATTAATTAAAGTTAATTATTAAATTAATTAACCTTAATTTAAAACTTAATTACATAATTATTAATATTCATTCATCATTAATTAATAATCTAATTAATGATCATAATTATAAATTGATTAATCAATAATCAATTATTAATTCCAAATTCAATTAATTAATTAATTAATCTTAATTACCTTGTTAATTAAGTTAATCCTAAAATCTTAATCTTAATTTAAATTTTCAAGATAAAACATAACTTAGTTATGTTTTAAAACAATTTAATTCAAAACTAAGTACTTTTGAAATTACCTTTAAATTCCAATTTAAATTCAAGTTTAAAATAGAATAATTTTAAAACTTATCAAAGTTTTAAATAATTTAAAACTTTTTAAAATTACAAGTCAAAACAAAAGTTTGACTTAAAAATGAAATCATAAGAATTTAAAATTTTAGAAATTCAATTCATTCTTAGTTTCAACTTTCAAATTTAAATCTTTTCTTTTTTTTTATTTGAAAATGAAGTTCATTTTAGACTAAGGTTTCCAGTTTTAAAATTTATCTTTAAATCTTACTTCACATTTTAAAAACTTCATTATTAAAATTTTAAACTATTTACCCAAATTGAAATAGTTAATTAAGTTAAATTTTTAAACTTTTATTTTTATTTAAAAACCTGGAATTTGAATTCAAATCAGTAATGCAAACTTAAATTGCATTTGAACTTAAACTTTGCTTTAAACATAAATTACAAATTTAAATTTTTAAAAACCCAGATTTAAAAAAAAAAGAAACAGGTTTTCTGAAACCTGAAACTGCAGTGACCCGAGAACCAGATTTTAACTTCGAGTCTTATGCTTCACTACTCCGAGTCATCCTCCCATCCACTTCGAGTAAACCCTAACCTTTCCCCTGTAACTCCAACCAACATACTTCACCAGAATTTTCATCGCCGTGCATATGCACGGCGACTCCAGCCAACGTTGATCGCCAAGGCCGATCGCTACTCACCAGAATCCCATCCTACAACCCATTACGAACATCCAAATTAAGCTACATCCACGAAGTCAGATTCAACCCCAATTCAAAACCTGTAAAACAGAAAACAGGTTTTTGTCAAAACCTGTCAACGGCCAAAACCCACCGCTCCGACCTCTTGACGATCGACCCCTCCGGCCATGAACTACTCTACACACCAACTACCCACACACCAAAAACTAAATCACTCGATCCATCCAACACTTCACACTGACCCAATCTTAACCCCTGTTCAAAACTAGGGTTCATACAAAAATTTCCCAACTGCCACCAATCTAGTAATTATTATACACTTCTCTGATTTTTCTAAGGTTCTAGGATCCTTACTCAATAACTCAGAAGAAATTTGAGTTTACCTAAATCACAAATTGCAAGAATTTTGCTCATATTCAATTTTGGTTTAAGAACAAACTGCTACTAACTCATACACCTAAAAAAATATACTAATACTTGATTTAAAAATCTAGTTTCAATTAATACATAGTTTAATGATACTGAAATACAAAATTAACTCATTAAATTTTGTTTTGAATTAACATGCAGAGGCCACACTACTTATATCTTTAACTTGCTAAAGTTTAATTATCTTCAGGCAGTAAATCAATTCACCTAAAAATATTTGATTCTAATCTAAATAAGCAAACAAATTTCAGTTATTTTAAGAACAGATACTAACACAAATTTAAACAATATTTGGTGGATTCCTTTAAATAAGAAGATGAATTCAAAATCACAGCAGAGCATAGACAATCATGCATTCCCAAACATATTTACCAAGCTTTTATAAACACAAACATTACTAAATTATATCTAATATTATCATACAACCTATTTAAATTTAAAAATTTAAGTTACTCACCTTTTTGATGAATGCAGACCCCCTGTTTTGACTTTATGAATTTTTGCAGAAACAAGAATGTGCAGGCTTGACCCTCTGTTTAATATCTGAGTTCTAATCCTGATGAAATGCTCATGCTTATAATCTCAGCCTAAAATACTTGCATGCAAATGAAAATTAAAAACTAAAATTTACACTTGTCAATTTTTACAACACTTGTCAATTTGTATATTAGTTTTTAAACACATGTCTCCTTAAAATAATTAGTACTAATTTTACAAATTAATGTGTATGTTAGCTTAGTTTAAGTTGTTAGTTTATATTAAAATATGTGTATGATTTATAAATGAAAACAAACCATGATTACAAAACTACACAAATAAAAATTAAAATATGTTGTCTCTGCCTGCAAGCACTCTTCTGTCGCTGCTGCTGCGCCTAAGATCCCTCTTCCTAAGCCTCCGCTTAGGCAATGGATTCCCAAAGTTGCTTCTGTCCCTGATGAGCGGCCTGTGTCTCCTATTCCTGCTGCAGTTCCTTCTGTTCTGTCCGCTGAGCCTATCCTCTCTCCGCCTCTAATAATCTGGGCCGAGACTGAGCATTGTTGGGTTGACAGTCATTCTGCTATGAGATTCAACCCCGTGGACGTTTCCTACTTTAGATATGTTTCTAATGATCCGTTGGACCTTCGATGCCTTTACTACAAAATTTCTGGAGACTCTATGGTCCTTGATTTGGATGGTTCGTACTCTGAGATTAATACTGTTTTACTTACTGATACTGCATGGGATCGATCTTTTATTCACTCTGTTGATGTTGACTGTTTTGTTCCCTCCCTTGCACTTCGTTTCCGCCCCTTTTTTGGACATCAAGGGTGTAGTTCTCTGGATGCTTCAGTGGTTGATGAGCGTGTTGGTGATTCTTCCTCTTCGGAGGAGAACTAGTCTAGTTATTTATATTTGTAGTTGTGACGTGTCTGTCACACTCCAGTTCTGTATTATTTTTCATTCTATCATAGTAGCAAAGGTGTCTCTACCTTTCTCCTGTACTTCAACTTTATTACGTTCGTAATAAAAGTGGTCGGTCCACTATAAAACCGTCGGCCTTGCCAAAAAAAATTAAAACAATTTTAAATTTTAAATTTTAAATTTAAATTCAAACTAAATTCAAAAATCAATTATTTTCAAATCAAGTTAAAAATATAAATTCAATTTGAAATAAAAACTACAAATCTTATTCAAAACTTATTTAAAAAGTCATTAAAATATCAATATTATTTTTATAACTCTCTTATTATTAAATAAAAATCATTTTACAAGAGATTATATTTTTATTAAATAAATAATCCATTTTATTAAGTCATGAAATCATTTGTTGAATATATTCTAAATTTAAAACTCAATCTAATTTAATTTAAAACATTCCAATATTTTTCCATTCAATTTTAAAATCATATATTTATTTATGAAATAGTTATTAAAACTCAATACCAATTTAAAAAAAAATTCCCAAATTAAAATGTCTATATTAGAATTTTAAAACATGATTCATTTATTAAATTTAAACCAAAATCATTTATTTAACTTTGAAAAGCTTAAATATTAAATAAAACAAATTTTCCAAATTACTTCAAATATTAAAACTAGAAAATATGGTTTACTAATTAAAATTAAAACAAAGCTAATCTATTTAAAATATAAACCAAATATTTATATTGGAAATAGAAATCAATTTATTATTTTTAAAAGATAAAATGACCAATTTAAATATTTATTGAAGATGATTATTAAATTTATTTGAATAATTATTAACAAAATATCAATATCAATTTAATTTTAACTACAGATTATTAAATTGATATTGTTAAAAATTCCGGGATATTACAGAAGTTTTTACAAAATAGAAATGTGAATTTATAAACATTGTTTTATAAATCTGAAATCAATTGAATTTGATAAGTTAAATATGAAAGTTTATTTGAGGGATTTCATCCACGATTGTGGACAGTGGATAATCCTTTAAAATAAATGTGTAGTAGCAATGTATTTGGTTATAGGATTATATTCACGATTTTGGGCAGTGAATAATATATTAAATAAAATGGATATGTTTTGGAAAGTGGTCTTTTAAATTTAAAGACAGGTTTTGAAAAGTGATATTTTAAATGAAGTTAAATTTGAAGATGTTTTAAAATATGTTGAGTATCGAACACATAGATTTCAACATTCATTATTGAAATAGACATTTTCGAGAAATAAGAAAATGATGGACTAACACTATTGTTATAGTAAATAATTTTCAAAAGGAGATGTTTTGTATTGTATATGTGATTTATATATCTATCTAATTTTTGAATCCCTATGCTGATGATTTTGGGTTGTCGTAACGATGTTTTACGCAACATTCATTTTGACCCAAATAAACATGTTTAAGAGAATGTTTTCCTTAAAGAATATAAAATATACTAATTATTAAATATGTAATATGTAATATTTTCCAAGTGTTGAAAATAAATATGGATAATCCTAATTTAAGTATATTTAATATTTTCCAAGTGTTGAAAATAAATTGAGTTATGAATTACTTATTATTAAATAAGTATATGGAAATGTTTTCCAATATCGAAATGGTTTGAGAATATATCTTTTTAAAGATAATTTGAAGTGAATATATGGAAAGTGATTTAATTAATAAAAGATTAATTAAAAGGGCCTAGTGATTGCTTATGGTGCTAAATATTTTTGTTGTTTGCCTTGATATTTAAATAACCGACTATCAAATTTAGCCATTTTAGTTCCTTGACTTGATGTGGGATCTATTTACTCGTACACTTAGTATGTAGTCTTCTACGTAGGCTTGATTATCGTTTGTGTTGAGGATGTTGATTCGTGTAGTGTGGAGTATTACTCTAATCTATCGAGCTTCCTTCTTAGCTGAAGGCTAGCAAGTTGAAAGTTGGAGACGTGATAAGTCTATGAGACTTAGTTTCTGTGAGGTTGAGAAATGCTTTTGCGTTGTTAGTGCGAAGAGACGGAGATTGGTTTATCCGAAAACCACTTTGGACCAATATTTATGCGACGATTGTGCAGGTTGGTTGTGATGATATTGTGATTTAGGATTTTCATAGTGGAGGACTGCTTGTTGATCATTTGGGGTTAAAATCCCAGTATACATCCAGTAGCAGTAGTCTCTTCGTTATGAAATATCTAATGCAAGGACTATTCGCTACTAATCCTAGGAATTCCCCGACAGGATGTTGTAGGAAAGTACCTTCGGTTTTTCTATTCCTGGACAACTTGCATGGATGTTTGTCTAACATTGTATTTCTAAAGATTACGTACATTGGTTTTTACAAACGTACATCAGTGGTGGCGGAGAAGACAACTTTTCTTAGCTTAACACCCTCCTTGAGACGTATGAGCTCAAGGGCTGTATTTTTATGGAAGGCAATTAGTAGTAAACGGAAATTGCCGTGTGACATTCAAAGTGATGTGATATGTGACATGTGAAAGGTAATCGTCACCTCAGGCCTCGTCAACAGAAAATGATCGAAACACGGTTAGAAGAGGCAAGGCTAAGTGGGTCATTCCTAATTAGGATATGATCATCCTCTTCTAGATATATTTCTTCCCGCTATGACGTTCAAGATGTAAGTTATTGCGGTTTGTATGCTATGAGGGCCCTCAAAGGTCGGTAACGACCGAAGGATGATATATTTGGTACTATCTAGTTACAGGGACAGGCCGGTCTTATGTTGGTAGAGGTTCCTTTATGATGTTCCTCGACACATTCCTCTAGAGATGTACTGCCGGAAGGTAGTCCCTTCACCTGGTCATTTGTATGGAAATTCAAACTCCGCTACGTGCCTACCATTTTGATTATATTACCCATATTTCCCTATATGCTGAAATTTAACCAATGTAACAATTTCGGCTATGATTAATATTATTTGTATACTAGACGCTAGTATAATATAACATGATTTGATATGAAATGTTTTGGTTACCGTAAGGTAAAAACATGCCCGTGTTTATGTGTGGAAGTGTCCTACGTGATACTTTTGTTTTGAAAAGGAAATTTTGGTAATTTAATAAATTCAATTGAGTGCGTTTTCTCACGCTGGTTTACCAGACTGATCTGGGCGTTCTTCCCTTTCAATGCTTGGGTCAAACCTAGTATATTTACAGGTTTAGAGTCGGTGCTTTTGGAGCTTCAACAGGAGAGTTGCAAATCTTCATTTTCATATACACATATCATTCTATTATCCGCTGCTTTGTTGTATATTATCGATATTTGTAGGGACAGGTTATTATAACTATCCAAGTTGATGATTAGTGATTGATTGTTGTACTCTGATTGATGTATTTATATACAGTTTCTATTTTGTAAAGATCATTGATATGATATTATATGTTTTCCGCTGCGTTGTGAGATTCTGTATTGTTTTATTTTGGTTCTCCCTTCTCTCTTTCTTCTCTTCTCTTCTTCTCTCTTCTTTTCTTTCTCATGACTTTCCATCAGTCTATGCCTTTTGGGTCTGATATGTGTGGTTTATTGTCGATTCAAAGGGCATGGATTTATGGGTCGTTATAGACGTGGTGTTGAGTTTGGATGAAATGTGCTTATTTGAGGTCGAAAGTGGAAGATCGAATTTATCAATCGCTCAAGGAATTCTAAAATATGGACTATTACCGATCATTTCTAATGAAATTGATGTGGTAAAGTTGTTCGCATATGGGAATGAAACGAAGTTCGACAGATCGTTACGATAGGTTGGCATTTGAAAAAATAAAGAGAATTTGGACCGATCATTTTCTGGTAGAGTTCCGGCCGATCATTTTTTTGATCGATGGTTGGAGACTTGAGATTCAAATTAAAGTGAAGTATGGAATTAGATCCGAAGGTTGGATTGGTCATAATTATCAATACGGATAATGATCGGTTGGAGTTACTAGAATGATCGGTTGTGAAATGATCATGCAGAAATGATCGGTTATGCGCAATAGGATAGATTGGTCTTAACATCATTTTGGATCGGTTGTTGTTTACCTTTGATGAACATACTTAAAATCCTCAAATCTTATTATAATTTTTTGATGAGCTTCTGCCTTGAACGCATGAATGGACATACATGATTTGCATATGAAATATACTTCATATTCAAACGTACATGACAATCAAACTTTGGAACAAACTTAACTAATCTTCTGCATATTTATATTTATTTCCTATGCCTTGGAAATTTTTTTGAAGCTCATTCACTTCTTAACACACAAGTCGAACTTTAACACGTCAACAATTGATCTCCAAGTTTTGACTGAATCTTTACCCAGTGACATGGAGAATTAGTTGAGACGATTAACAATGATGGTCACTTTGGTCGAATCCCAAAGTCTCGTCATAGCTGTTGTCTTTAATTTTGAACTATTTTAATTGCATTGCGCGATACTGCACCACTTTGCACTAGCACACACTTTGCATGAGGGGAAATGTGTTATTTTTTCTAATGATGATTATCTACTAAGTTTAGTAGTTATGGTTTCCAAATGCTCGGAGCGTTTAGCTGCCATGCCTTCGGGACAGCTTTCACATCACAAAAAATTACAAATGCTGAGTCGTCCTCCGCAACTAATTTCGATAAACTCTCCCTCTGACATCAAACTAAACAACCAAAAAGTTCCTATACATTACTTGACCTTTTTTCTGGTGTTCCCATCCTTCAAGCCGAAGTGATAGACCCTGCTCCCGACACTCTAGAAGATGTTATATTTTTGGAAGATCGGATGGATTCCATGGCTTCAAAAATTAACGAATCCTCTCTTCGTAGAATTTGTGCCAGACACGGGTTCCATTTGATGACGTGCGAGTCTCGAATCGGGAGCTTATATACCCCCTGAGGGGTTTACTACATGCAACTAGTTCATGTGTTGGGCAGGGTGCATCCCACCCTTCGATTCATTTATCCGAGAGACGCTATATCATATGAGTTAGTGCCGACACAACTACATCCAAACGGCTATGCCTTGCTTAACTGTGCCTACATGGCATGCATGGAGTTTTTATTTTGTCCTTTGACTCTTGAAGACATTCGATTTATTTTCACCTTCAAGCAACAAAAGGGAAGCCATTCGTTCACGTTTCTCGAGTCGACCAAGAAGTGCCAGATCTTGATTAGTACTTGTCATAAATTGAGGACTTTTAAAAGCGAGTGGTTCTATATTCGTTGCCCACCCGACTTTGCCAAACAACAGTCAAAATGATGTAAGTATTGCTTCTTGTTTAATTTCTTGAGTGCCTGTATCCAAGTCATATCCTAAACTAAGAATATATTTTTGGTTTGTGTACGAGCTTATCCATGACTCGATGGAAATAATAAACAGCTGCAGTCTTGGCGCTCAAAAGGGTTCCATCAGAAGATAAAGACATTGAGAATCTCCTTACCAAGGAGTGCCTTATACCTTATGCCTAGTAGAAGAAGGTCGTAGCATAGGGCTACACCGGTTACTGCTGGAGTTATAGTAATAGAGCTACGAGTCGCGGATGAGGATGAAAGCCATCAAGCTGATCTTGTTGTGCCCATAGTTGAGGGGGCTTAGGAAGCTACCGATAAAGATGCAACAGGAGATAAGGGTGATGACCTCGGTGGCGATGACGTATGTTCTAGTTTTGGGGATATGATCGGATCCTCTCAAACCGCAAGGCCCCCCGCTTCAAAAAAGGAGAAAAAGATGAAGCTTGTTTGTAGGTACCCTAAGAGCCGCCTTTTCAAACAGCCCTAACTATCCATTACCCTTTAGGTTATTCCAGATCAGTTCACGTCTCAACCTTCAGAGCACTTGGACTAAACATTTGTGTTATTTTATGATCTTTTGATACCGGATGACGTTGATGCCTTTCATTTTACTGACATGAGCATCAACGGATCAGAATCTCCTTCCAGAGTTGGGGTAGGAATCCCTCGTACCACTAGTGATTAGATTACTCCTACCAGGAAATCTTCGATAACTGGTCCGTTGGGGGGACAAAAGAACACACACATTCGCACGCATTTTACAATATTGCATTGCACTTATCTCATGTCCTTCGATACTTAAAGCTAATTCATTCTTTAAAAAAACGATGAGTAAGAAGAACATGTTTAAGTATCTACAGGAAATATATCATGTCAAAATCCTTGTTCTCGTTTGGGCCTATACCACCAAGGTAATGATAGTGAATACGACCCTAGCGATCGCTCCATTCGGGATCAGGATTACCAGAGTAGAGGTGACAGAGATAGGTCTTGCTATGATAAGCATCGATCTAAGTCTAGATCACCTCCTCCTAAAGATTCTGAAAGGTAACAAAATCACCGTGATGACGTTCCTCCTATTGATACCTATCGTAGTCTGCCTTCCACTTCAGTTTCTTCACAGTCCATTATCCTATCTCATCCTCACCGATCCAGTGATCGTCGGTGTCATAGTGATCATGATGTTCATAGGCAAAGGTCGAGTAAAGAAAGCACTGACATCCAAGTTGTTACTGAAGCTCATCAAGTCGATGTCGCCGCTCGTATGACCCAGCTTAAGTCAGATTTTCCAAATGTATGTATCAATGGATTTTTCTTTGTACCTAATCTTACAAAGTTCCTAAAAATATCCAGCAAATGACTATGGATTGTGTGATTGATATCCATAAGCAGTATAATGAGTGGATGAGGGCAGTGGAGAGGATTTTAAAAGTATCATGGGAAAGAGCGGTAGAGATTAAGAAATTGAAACGCCAATAGGCCCAGGACAAGTGGATCATCGAAACTCTAACCAATGAGTTAGAACCTTTTAAGGAGCTCATAGGCAAATGCCGAGAGAAAAGTAGAAATGACCATCAAGTCACTTGAGGATGAGAAAGCCAAGCAGTTGGTCGAGGATGAAGTGCTTCATCATCGAAAACATAAACTGGTGTTAGAAAGCGATGTGGCCCAAAGAAGCGGAGCTGAATACAAAACTAAGTTTAAGCACAAATCCAAGATAAAGAGGAAGTGTTCAAAATCGACCAGGATGCCTATGATGAATTGGTTACCATTAGGCTTGAAAGAAACGCGGTTGTCAAAAAGGCAAAAGACATTGATTCCCTCGTTAAACAAGAAGTGGAGGCAATAAAAGAAAAAGCTAGGGAGGAGGTTATGGAAGAACTAGATCAATTGCTTATTCTTTACAACGCCAATGTCTTGAAGCATGGAAACTTAGAGCGGCTCCGGGATGACTATCCTTACCATCTTGTACATGCTTGGGAGCATCTTGTTCAGGAGGAGAAGGAGGCTCTTGATACTAAAGAAATCGATTTGATGAGGCAAGAAGGTGAAATTCTATTGGCTGATGGACCCAAAGTTCTACATGAAACCCAACTTATACTCCAAAAAGAGCACACCATAAACCCTCAACATGAAGCTGGTGAAGGTTTCGGATCCAACCAGAATCCAGCGACCCAAGATATTCCTAGCACCACTATGCATTCTTCTATCGAGCCTTGTTACAATCTCGAAAAAATGCATGCTGCTACGTCTTTTGGGCTCTGCCCTATTATGGAGGGAGGCTCTGATGGCACTCCAGCTCATGTGGGGAATCAATCTAGAGAATGTATTTCATTAAACTCAACTGTCCTTTAGGAAGCTGGAGTGTTCCCAGTTGATATATCTAATCCCTTCAGTTATGTATCCTCAGCTTTGGATCAGTCAGCCGCAATTCCACCTTTTCCTCAAGAATCATAACCAAGACCTCAGGTGCCTACGACAGAGTCTACTATTGTCATGGCTTCGGAAAAAACCCGAGATGTCCCAAAAGAAGAAGCTTTTACGATCGATGAGCACTTGGCGGACGCTTTATTAAAGGAAAAAAGCGATCCACGTCAATAGATTCTAGCTGATGACAATGTTGTGATTATTGGAGCTTCCTAATCCTTGTCAGGCCCCTCTATGCAAGAAATGGCATAGAAACTTAGGGCAAACATTGTACTTAAGACGAAACTCAAGCAGGAGAAATTGAAGATTGTTCCCCTCCCATCTCCATCGTTTTCCTAGATAAACTATGGATGCTTCCGCTCCTCAGCCAGAACCTGCTCAAGGTGCACCTATTAGGTCAACCCAGACTACTTTAGTAAAAGGCCAAGGAAGCAGGAATAGAGGAGAGAAGAGGAGTGGGGAAAGTTTGAGTGAAATCTCCCCTGATTCTAAGAAGAAGAAGAGGAAGCCAAGGATGAAGTGATTCTTTGTATGCACTCATGCTCCCAAGATTTTGGGTTTTGTTGGCCGAATTTGTACGGGATTAGACCCCTTTTTTGATTCTTTTGCTGTGAATACTTGTATTTGACTTTCCAAGCTTACGTAAATAAAGTTCTTCTACTTTTTTCAAACTCTTATGTGAATTTTCTTAAGTAGTTTAGCTATAATATTTTCCATTCAATGTACTTGTAATTCATTGCTAATTGATTCAGATGAAAATCCATTAATTTTATCCTAAGGCCTTCAAACGGTCATGGCCTCAAGTCGTACTAGACACTGGACTCAAGCCCAAATATTTCGCTGTTGTATTCAACGGTTTAAGTGATCATACTGCTACCCCCAGTTCTCGACTTAAAGGAGCTAGATATTAGATGGTTGAATTCTATCTTTAGCGAATTTATACTCCTCCTGTCTATTTCAGGTCGAAGTTTATGGAATAGTAAGTGGTCGAATCACACTCATCTATTTGTTATACTCATATCCGCACTCTGGGAATATGAATTGGTTGGCGGGTGGTCGAATCACACCCAATTTGTGTTTACACTTCAGTCCATACTTTGGTGACTTAGAGTTATTTTGGAAAATAGTCGAACCGTATTTCCCTTGATTAATTGACTTTCCCCCAAGCCTAGGGTTTAACTTGGAGAGCGATCAGTCGTGTTAAGATCGTTTTTTGATTCACGTCTATCCCGTTGCTTGGTGGAATTAATTTTATTATCAGATTGTCAAGTCATATCCATTTCTCATTAAGCACTCCGCTCATCGGGCTATGAGCAAGAATCATCGAAAGAACTGTCGGGCCATGTTCATTTTGTTTAGTCCAGTCATAAACTTGTACAATCGGTTGGCTCCAAAATCTAGGAACCTGCTTGAACATGTCAGTACTTGTTGTTCGAGTATCCTAACTAATATGTAATGCTACAACAATCATAGATATGAAGGAAAATTCAAATTTTATTTGCCAAATGGAAAGAAATGACATAATTTGTCTTATTGCATATCTAGAAAATCAAATGCCAAAGAAAATTTGGAAATTAAACACAACTGAATAAAAGAGAATAAACTAAGTGAAATAACATGGTAGATGCTCGCTATTCCATGCCCTTGAGAGTGTGACGCCATCAATAGTCGCTAGCTTGAATTTTCCTTCTCCAAGCCTTTGTTTAATGACGTATAGTCCCTGTAAAGTAGGATTCATGTGTGATGGGATAGGAAAAAATATTTCAAAATGAGATCGTTGATTTTGAAAATCCTAGGTTAGACTTTAGTGTTGTAGTATCAGGCGACCGATATAGATGTGTAGCTGCCCTCAAATCATCCTCTTCTTACTTCTCATCCACCAATTCTAGAGATTCTAAGAGGCGATCACTATTCGCTCTAGGGTCATATTAGGTCACTTGATGAGAAGGGACTTCGATTTCAACAGGAATGATGGTTTAGGAGCCGTAAGCAAGGGCGAATGGAGTATGGCTAGTCGTGAACTTATGGGTGGTTCTGTAAGCCCATAACGCTAATGAGTTCATCCACCCACTTGCCTCTAGCTTATTCCAAACATTTCTTCAGAATGGGCTTTATATTTTGTTCATAGGTTCAACTTGTCCATTTTCTTGAGGGAGAGAAACTGCCGCAAATATCTTTTTAGTATGATGCCCGCGACAGAAGTCTTTAAATTCAATGTTGTCATATTGGGTTCAATTGTCGGTTACAATGGTTCATAGAAGGCTAAAGCGACAGATGATGTTACAGACAATGAAGTTGATTAGTTTCTTAGTCACGATCGTGGCTAAACATTCTGCTTCAACCCATTTGGTGAAGTGATCAACTACTATGATGACATACTTTGCACCACCTTTAGAGATCAGTTAGGAACGGATAATATCTAAGCTCCATGTAGCAAACAGCCATGGATTGATTATTTGGTTTTTCAAGGTCGGTGGAGCTCCCTGAAGTTTCGCATATATCTAGCACTTGTTACATCACTTAGCGTAATCAACAGTATCATGGTTGATGGTTGGCCATTAATACCTTTAATAGAGTATTTTCTTTGCTAGGATTTGCCCCTTAGTGTGATCGCCACATTCTCGTTCATGAATTTCCCTTAGGACTCATTATATTTCATCATGAGCGATACACCAAAGTAGAGGAACATAAAAACCTTTTCTATGCATGGCTCCTTCCTGGATGATATATCATGAAGCTCTGCGGAGGATTTGTTGTCTTTCATTCCTCCATTTGGGAAGGACACCCTGTATCAAATAATCTTTAATAGAAGTCATCCACGACTCCTTCTCAGGCTTAATCCCTAGTACCTAATCAGTTTCCATCTACTTCATGCTCGAAGCATCTAGTACTTTGACTAGAACCAAGCCCATTTGTTGTGCATCCCCGGTGCTAGTAAATTTTGCCAATGAGCCAGCCCCTTTTCTTTGATCCCTTAGGATGTGCATGATGTCATAATACTCAAAGTCAGTCAATAGCTCTTGGACTTAGATAAGGTATGGAGCGGGTCATTTTCCTTTAGCCTGATAATCTCCCTTGACTTAGTATACCACCAATTGGGAATCACAAAAGATTACAAGATATTTAATTCCCAGTAATCAAATAAGTTTGAGTCCAACAATTAGAGCTTTATACTTAGCTTCATTGTTCGTTACAGGGAAGTCAAGATTTAAAGCATGGCAAATTGATTAATCCTCTGGAGTTACTAACATAACTCTGGCGCCAGAACAATGATCATTGAATGCTCCATCCGTATACATTTTCCACCGAAGGTAGGGGCTGCACTGTTCTGTAGGAGATCATCTTGTGTAGTGAACTCAACTGTAAAGTATGCCAATGCCTAGCCTTGGATATTTCTCCAAGGACATATTGAATGTCAAATTGGCTCAGATCGATGTTCCACTTGAGTAACCTTCCAGATGCCTCAGGTCATTGTAAGACCTGTTGTCATGGCTGATTGGTGTAAACGTTGATAGGATGAGCCTGAAAATAAGGGTGGAGCTTTCATGAAGTAGTTAACAAGCAAAAAACCAATTTCTCAATCTTCGGATAGTTCCTTTTAGGTCCTACTAATCGCTTGCCAACATAATATACTGGTCTTTGGGTTCGATTCTCCTTGCGATGCAGTATTGCACTTATTGCATGTACCGACATAGCCAAGTAGATATACATGTCTTCGTGATCCGCCGGCTTTGACAAGATGGGAGGTATCTTTAGGTGGTTCACCAAAGCTTGGAATGCATCTTCACAATCCCATGTCCTTTCAAAGTTCCTTTTCTCTCTTCTAATCAAGTTAAAGAAAGGAATGCATTTATCGGTAGCTCTAGAAACGTACCGGCTTTGCATGGCAACCTTGCCATTTAGGCTCTGTACCTTTTTTGATAGTTTTTAGCACCAGAATGTTGCAAATTGCTCGAATCTTCTCGAAATTTGCCTCGATTCCATATGCATTGACAATGAAACCCAAGAATTTTCCTGATGCGATGCAAATAGAATATTTTACATGATTGATCTTCATTTTATAATAACGAAGGACATCGAACATCTCTGCTAAGTCTTTAATGTATTTTCTTGGTCGTCGTGACTTCACGAGAATATCATCCACATATAACTCCATCGTCTTTCCAATCTGATCTTCAAACATTCGGTTGCCCACGCCCTGATAAGTTGCTCCAGCATTCTTCCGACCAAATGGAATTACCACATTGCAATACAATCCCATATTGATAATAAAGCTGGTGTGCTCCCAGTCTGGGATGTGCATTGATATTTGATTATATCTGAAGTAGGCATCCATAAAAGATAGCAACCCGTGTCCTGCGGTTGAGTCCACCAGCCGGTCGATCCTTGGAAGGGGGAAACTGTCTTTCGGACACGACTTGTTTAGCTCCGAACAGTCAACGCATATTTGCCACTTTCCATTCGCCTTTATCACAAGTATAGCGTTGGATACCCATTTAGAGTAGAGGGCATCGCGGATAAATGGTGAATGTATTTTTCTGCATTTTAAACCGTTTGTTTCATATATTTTTATTTTAATAAAGCGGTATCATACGGGTTATTTTTTGTGATTTTGCAGATTATAGATTCCGAAGTGCAACGTTGAAATTAATCGGTTGTGCCGTCTAATGGTTCAAATGACACGCAAAAAAGAGTGCCACATTTTGAGCATAATTCGAAGAGAAAGTACATATCGTTCATGAAGAAATTCATCTCACGTCACCAACATGTGTACTATTCATGCAAGAAATCAATTGCAAATATTGAAAATACACTTTCAAAGTTTAGCCTAAAAAGCTCTCAAAGAAAAACCACTTGTTAATCAAATAACAAAGCAAAGACCAATTCAAAGTGATGTGGCCTTATTATTCTCTAAATATGAAGCACATGGACCTAAATAGTAGGATTATTTTTGGAGGCTGAAGTCTTTAAATAGAGAGAGCAATGCAGATGGAAAATGATCTCTTACACCATCACTCTTCTTCAAGTTTAATTTTAAATTCAGCATTGTTTTTATTTTCGAACAGAATACGTAGGATTGTTGATTAGATTTAGCAATTTATTTATTCTTTTTCTTAGTTTTTTTTTGCACTCTTTTTAGTTAGTTAATAAATATTTCAGTTGTTTGCTCTATTATTTTCTTTTCCGCAATTTCAATTTCTGTTCTGATTTTTACAATTTTATATTTTGATTGTAATTTCGATCAGTTTTGGAATCTATTCGGTTTATTTTTTGTTCAAATTCACCGTCGAATTCGTTTAACACGCCTAAGATTTAACTATGGATTTCAATTGTTTTAAAATACAATTCTCTGTGTTCGACCTGCATACTACACGCCTGTGTGCTTGCAGAATTAACTAAAATTTGTGCTTTTCTAATCAATAGAAAAGACACAACAATAAACACATTGCTTTTGAGTCTATCCACCTCATATTCAAGGGCGGGAGATCTTTTCTGGTCCATGCCACACCTTTTCTATTTCACCAGGACATGCCTTAGGTAAATATTTAATGCATGGTTCGCAATGACAGGTGAGATCCTACACATGCAATAGTGAGTCCAAGCAAACACATCAAGATTCGTTCGGAGAAAACCGGTAAGTTTGTTCATCGTTGGGGTGCTGAGTTGTGATCCGATCTTTAGGACTCATGACGGGTCGTCGTAGCTAATGGAGATGTTATTCGTTAGCTAAGCCAGTGCAGACTTAGCTTCTTTGGGCTCCTCCTCATCATTTCTCAAATCTATAACTTTGTAGAACCGACTAAGGTGCCCGAGCCAAGGATTAAGCGCTAGTTGTCAATCTTTGGTGGCTTGGATGTGGAGAGACTTGTCCACACCCTTACCTTTCTCCTTTCCTCGAGCATTCCTCATCTTAACCATATAGTAGGCACGTCCAGTTACCTTATCCACATGCACAACTCCCACGCCATTGTTAGTTGGGAATTTTAAGCTAAGATGCCAAGGGGAAATGGCTGCCGAAAATTCAACAAGGGCCAGTAGACCCAGAAGAACATTATATAGAGAGTCCACATCCAACACAATGAATGGCAACATCCATACTCTCCTACAACCGCCTTCTCCCAACTCCACTGGCAATTCAACGTGACCGGCAACTTTGGCCGTAGCACCATTAAAGCCATAGATGCGAGCTTTAGACGGTTTCAAGTCCTTTGCTTCCATCCTCATATAGTCGTAAGCCTTTTTAAAAATAATATTCATGGAACTCCCATAGTCAATCAAGATCTTCCTTATTAAAGCGGTGCTGGTCATGGCCGAAATGGCCATTGGGTCGATCATCGGCACCTCCACCTTATCCGCATATCCGTTTCTGAATACAATGTTGTCTGTCATTGTACGCTACTTTTTGGACAGAGCCTTATGTTCCATATTTGAACACACAAAATTCATATGCTTGATTATGTTAGCGTAGCACTCCATCTCATGCCAGCTCTTATCAGTTGGATGTGGTCCTCCAACTATTTTATTGATAACTAATCTTCCACCAGTCCGCATAGGCTCCTCAACCCTATGCGGAGCTTGTCCTCGGTTGGGTCGGATGTCCCCTGCCCGCCATCATGTAGGGCTTTAACAAACTACTGTAGTTTTCTTTCTTGAATCAACTTCTTGATAACATTCTGGAGATGCCTACACTCATTATGTTATGACCATAGCATTCATGGAATCGAAAATATTTTCCAGTCTGCTTTTGTTTCTCCATCGATTTCTTCGAAGGTGGCTTCCTATACTACATGGTGTTGCATGTTGACAAATAGACATTTTATACTGATGTATTCAACAGTGTGTAGGTATCATACATCAAAATCCCAGACTTTCCTCTTCTAGAGTCCATATTTCATTCACGGTTCCTAACACCGCCTTTCTTTTGTTGATTTGTTTTATTATGGACATTTACATGAACTTTTTCGAAACTCTCCCCGAACTGTTTCACAGCAATGTTACTCTAACTCTTCCTTTCCACTCGGTCTGACAACATTCTTCTTCCTAGAGCATCTAGCTTCCTCTTTCCTCAAATGCCAAACTATTCTTGCATAGAAATGCTCCAACGTCATAGGTGGTGTGCCATCTGGCCGATCGCCAAAGTCAGATTCTAGATCAATCCCTCTTATTGCTGCCATCATTATTGAATGGTCAATCGAATTAGTGACATTTGTGACGGCTATATGAAATCTCTCCAAATAGTCTTTCAATGATTCCCTTGGAGCCTGGATCATGCTTGATAAGGACATTATATCTTTAGGGTGAGTTGCATGCATACAGAACTGCTCCATAAATTTTGTTGCTAAATCATCAAATCTAAAGATTGATCATGGGGGTAATCTCGTAAACCACATCATCACTATGCCAGAGGGAGTAATAGGAAAACATCTGCATTTTACGGCATCATCAACTTATGAGGAATCCATTAACCATTCTATATCATGAGGTGCTGTCTGTTGTCGGTTTTTCACTTGTAGGCAGGCATTGACGACATGCTAAATCTCCTTAGGTATTCCACATGTAAGATATTATCTGTGAACGGATATGGCTTCTTGAGATCCCCCAATCATCATTGGTCAAGGCTTGGCTCTCTCCTACCAACTGCTTGACCGTAGCTGTCAGGTCTAGCGTTTGGATAGTTGGGGCCGAGCAGTGGTTATGCTCCACTTCACATGAATGGTCTGATTGATGTCTACAGGCTATTCCATGCCTTCTTGTCACAACATCCCCTTCGAGTTCCATCAAAAAAGGTAAGTTTCCTCCTTGGAGGATGGATAAGCCCTGATCTTTATAGATAGATCGAATCTGATGATCCTAGCAGCCCAGGATTGGTTGTGTGTTGATGTCCTCATGCTTCTGTATGATATCCATCGATTCTGCGATATATACGTTTGTGACGGTCATCTGATAAAGTTGAGATCTCTAATGCAGAATAGAGAGTTGGCTTCCTCCTAATTTTCCTGCTTATTAATCCCTAATTTGATTCACTAGATCGATATTGGCTTGAATCTGTTGGCTCAACTATCAGTAGCTATCCATAAGCTCTCTCGTCAGATTCTAAAAATTATCTCTTGTGATGCAATTAGCTGGATTTTGGACATCAATTGGATTGGTAGCATTAATTTCTACAGGCAGTCGCTTTAGCCTCCTTGCTAGATGCAGCCATTCTCGTTTCTCTCTGCGTTTTGAGCAGTAGATCTAGTGTTCCTAACCATTGTTGAAAGTTTTCCTTATGGATTTCTTCTTCAAATCTGAGTTAAAATGAAAGCTTCTAGGTAGAAAGCTGGATCTATCTCATGAATATGGAAATCCATAAGTAGATGTTGAGATCCAATCGAGCCAAGAATTCGTTTTCTTAATGAAAGTACTAAAATTTTTGTATCAAAATTTGGTACAAACACCCAATAGAAATTTTATAGAGAAATAAATAAAGAAAATACAATGAAAACAGAGGAAACAAGAAATTAAATAACATAAAATAAGAAATAATAAGAACATGACAATTTATAGTGATTCGACATTGAAATCTTACATCCACTTTGGAGAAAGAACTTTATTAATCACTTGAATTACCGAGTACAAAGTAATGGATCAGGTATGATCCATACTTACAATGGAGTACCAAGGAAACAACAGCGTAAAGATCCTAAAAATAAAAGATTAAGCCTATATTTATAGGGGAATACAGCAAAATATCCGCCTGAAATTTCGGTAGTAGAGTCTCCAAATGAGGTCACCCTATCAATCATGGGCTCTACTTCCACCAAAATAAAGATCGGTGCCGATCATTTTTCTTGCTCCGTTTGGTGTGCAATTGATATGGTGAGCTTCACTCTTCAATATATAGATGTTCCCAAACTTTCATGTGTCGCTAACTTGTAGATTTTGAGATATCGATCGTTATTCACTGAGTTGAACTATAATATCGATACGGTGCGATCCACAATTAGTGAATATGGATCGTACCCGATAAATTTTCAATAAATGCTATATTTTTATCATCCTATTGATTCCGTCTTCTGCTTTTTCCTAACCACTGCTTCATATTATCATCTGTGCCTGATCTCAAGGCTTCATAACTATTATTCTTACTTGTCGATTCTAATGGCTATCGAGTCTAACTTGTCTAGTCAGTTCGAATATAGCTGGGCCAAAAGGCTGTATAACACTCTTTGATATAATTATATTTATTACAGGTGACCAAAACCAATGATTCGTGCCCTAATGGACTTGGGTTTCAATTTAGTCAAAGTTCGGGCCCGTGAAGGTGCAGGTTTCTACATAGGTATCAGAGCCAGGTTAGTCGATCATAGGAATTAGGATACGCTGAGAGAACGTATTTGTATTTTTTACTTAATATATATTATTTGTCAACTCTATGAAATCCGACTATAGAAGTTGTTACGACCATATAGGGTGTTTTAACATGTTTAAACTAAGATTCAAATTATTTTCAAATCATCATTCATTCATCTTCATTTTGGAAAAAAATGATCATTTTTATGTGTGAATTAATTTGAGAATATTTATTTGTGCATTTTATTTTAATCTGTAGGAATTTGAATGGAAATATGAAGAGGTCTACATGAAATATGCATGCACAAGAAAAGACAAGCAAATGAAGATAGAAATAATTCATTTCATGAATCATATAGGACCCCACCTACCCACTTACCATGATGTACAATTAGGAGCAAATGCACATGCTAAATGACCATTAAAGTTACATGCACACTTAATGGAGGATTATCTCATGCTAATGGCAACTTGGTAGCCACATTTCTTTAAGGGCAATTTGGGTAGTTCCCAAAAATATGATTAGGGTTTCCAAACATGTATAAATACCCTATATGTTCATTAAATTAATCTCTTAGCCTCCTTTGAGCCTCCTCTTTGGTTAGTTTAGTTTTAGGCTCAAAAATAAACAAAAGCTCTCTTTTTTCATGGCTACTTTGCTAGTTTCTTCTTATGTAATTTTCCTATATGCAATTTTAATTCATGTTATTTTGTTTCATATTATTTTCTTTTATGTTAGTAGTGTGGTTTGTTTTTTATGTAAGTAGATTTGCTTAGTTTTTATTTCAATTAGCTCTCTTTTTGCTTAGCTTGCATTTTTCTCTTATTTTAATTTCATGTTGAATGCTACATTGTTGAAATGATAATAAATATGAGAGGCTAAACCCCTTCAATTTAGTGGTAATGAAGCTCTCTTAATCATGTGGATTCAACATTTTGCTAATTTTTGATCTCTTTTTGTGCTTAATGACAATGTTTGAATGGGTAAAATATTTGTTGTCTTAGCTTTGAATTTGATAGTCTATGTTGTTGACACCAAATAGGTTACGTTCAAACAAACACAAATTACCTCTTCATCTACATATGATTATGGTAATGAAGAGAATATTAAAATCAAAATTTGATGGTCTATATTTCTAACCAATAGTTAATAGATTATGCTTCGAATATAATTTATTTTCAAGTTCATAAACATTTTCATGAGAATACCTAGTGGTTTAGTGGGTATGATAAAGTTTGATGGTTTATATTGGGCTAATTAATAACACAAATATTCCATACTTATGACAAACATATTAACTAAACTCACTAATGACCAAAAGAGAGACCATAATTTCATTTTGTTGATTTATGTGATCATGAGAAGGATTTGCCTATAAATTTCCTTCAAACTCGCATATTTTTATCCACTTTTACTTGTAGTTAGTTTTTACATTTTCTCTGACTTAAACAATTTTCAATTCTTGCTTTAATTTGATTGAATATAAATTTTAAAATCTAAGCAATTGCCTATGAATTGACCCGTACTCGCCACATACTAGAATTGTACACAGTGTGCTTGCGGTTAATATTTAATTTAAATTTGATCGGCTATTTTCTAATCCGATGGAAGATTAGCCGGTTAAGCAAGATTTTGGTGTCGTTGCCTGGGAATTGATTTGATTTTAATTTCTATTCTTCGAATTATTTTGTTTGATTTTTGTATTAATTTGCATTTAAAAAAGTTATTGTTTTGTGTGTTGTGTGAATTTTTGTTTTCAATTTGTTTTGTGATGCTTGTTGTTGTTCTAGTTTTAATTGCATTTGCACTCTTCATATATATATATATATATATATATATATATATATATATATATATATATATATATATAACGTCACAATTTCATTTAAAAAAAATTTGTCATTGCAATTTGTTTACATTTTATTCACTATTTACTCAACATTTTCACTTAAGACATACACAACCGTCAGCCCATCCTTACCTTTCTCTGTCCACTCTTACACTAACCACCCACCTGACCATCTCACAAACAACAGTCCAGCAAACCCAGCAATACAAACACCACTGTGAAACTGCACAAACAAACAAGACCATATCACTGCTTGTGCACAACTATTCTCTGTTTCACTATTTTACAACCATTTCAAACTCTTCTTTGCATCTCAACAAACATCCACTCACTGGACAACTGAACTACCACCGCCACCATCTTCCCAAATCCCACCAGTAAAACATCGTAAACCAAGCAGCACCATTCATCTACCTAGGTCTGTCAAATGGGTTGGGTTGGGTCAAAATGGGTTGGGTCGAGTTTGACCCAACCCATTTACGACCCATTCTTTTTTACCCACTTATGACCCAACCCGTTTAATAAACAGGTTACCCATTTAACCCATTTAAAGATTTAAATTTGATTTGATTAATAAAAAATATATACAAAATAATTCTAATTCTAGTTTTTATAATTTTAATTTTAATTCTAATTGTTACCAAAATTCAAATATTGGAATGTGGTAGCCGGTTATTTTCTAAGTACAGTTGTCAGCCCCTACAGTGCACGTTCACAAGATGTACTATCCGAGTGTTACATACTGTCCATAATTTAGGTGGGAGCTCATCGGTCGAAGTCTCGTCTGATTCCGAGTTAGTATGAAGAAGTTATTGCAGTATGAACAAAAAAAAATAACAGCTTCTGCACTAGACGGAGTTCATATATGAGGATGCAATAGCCTGTTATTTTCGAAGTACGACTGTCAGACCCCTTGAAGAACTAAAGTGTGCGTTCACACAATGAAGTATCCGAGTGTTGCATATTATCCGTAATTTAGGTAGGAGTTCATCGGTCGAAGTCTCGCCTAATTCCGAGTCAATATGAAGAAGTTATTGCAGTCTGAACAAAAAAATAGCGGCTTCTTCGCTAGACGGAGTTCATATATGAGAATTTAATTGTCTGTTATTTTCTAAGTACAACTGTCAATCCCCATGGAAAAATACAGTATGAGTTCACACGATGAAGCATCTGAGTGTTACATACTATCCGTAATTTAGGTGGAAGTTAATCGGTCGAAGTCTCACCTGATTTCGAGTTAATACGAAGAAGTTATTGCAGTCTGAAAAAAAAAAATAGCAGCTTCTGCACTAGGTGGAGTTCATATATGAAGATGTAGTAGCCTGTTACTTTCTAAGTACAACTGGCAATCCACTTGGAGAACTACAGTGTGCGTTCACACAATGAAATATTCGAGTGTTACATACTGTCCGTAATTTAGGTGGAAGTTAATTGGTCGAAGTCTCGTCCGATTCCGAGTTAGTATGAAAAAGTTATTGCAGCCTAAAAAAAAAATAGCGGCTTCTGAACTAGGCGGAGTACATATATGAGAATGTAGTAGCCTGTTATTTTTTAAGTGCAACTGTCCGTTCCCTTGGAGAACTATAGTATGCATTCATACGATGAAGTATCCGAGTTTTACTTACTGTCCGCAATTTAGGTGGGAGTTAATCGGTCGAAGTCTTACCTGATTCCGAGTCAATATGAAGAAGTTATTGCAGTCTGAACAAAAAAATAGCAGCTTCTGCACTATGTGAAGTTCATATATAAGGATGCGGTGGCCTGTTATTTTCTAAGTACAACTGTCAGTCTTCATGAAAAACTACATTGTATGTTCAAAATTCTTATTTTTCAAATTCATTAAAATTTAATGTTTTTATTAAATGGGTATATGAGTTACCCACTTGCAACCCTTTTAAAAAGGGATCAACCCAACTCATAACCTATTTAATAAAAATCATAAATAGATTGATCAAACCTATTTAAAAGTAGGGTAAATGGGTCGGATTAATAGGTTGGGTCATATTTTGACAGGTCCACCTCTACCTACTGCTAAGCCACATTACATACCACTTCTTGCCAACTACCGTGCCTTCCACATCATTTGCAAATCATACTGCTACGTCAAATCTAACAGCATTATCCTTCTACCACTCAACCACTACCTATACCACTACTGCATCATCGCACAACTCATTCGCTTCAACAAGCAAGCCAACATACACAGTGCCGCCGCCATAACTCATCAATCTCACTGCTGCATATAGTACCTGCCTAACCTCACATACAACATACAATTGCACATGCATCCCCCTGATCTTCTACAGACATTGACCACATCAACAATCCACCATCCTGCACACTACAAGTACACACATACTATTACCTTGCTGCTGTGCATATCATACATCCTGAACCCTTGCTGCATATAATCTACCCAGCATAGCCACTGTGAACCACTGCAACACAACCTGTTACTGGCCCAAATCAAATAACCCTACCTCTTTTATTTCAACCTGCATATTAGTATCCCTTATGCAACTACAACTCCATTCAACATCATATTGCCTAAACATCAAACTCCATTCAACATCATACCCCTCTTCACATACACCTCTCCACATAAATAACTGCACAGCCAACAACACCATAACAATCAAACTATCTACCTCCTCTAAACAACTAACATATCACCAAACTCATCCACTGCCCCTGACCTTCAAGTTCATATCACCAAAACACCGTTACCTTCCTCCAATTCAACAGCAGCAAGCAAACATTACACGCAACCCACCATTCAAGTTGTAGTTCATCTCTACAACACACAACCATTTCTGCCATTACTGTCACCCATTGTTTATCAGTGACTTACCATTATCCCTTCTGCCACACTGCTGCTTGTCATATAACCACAACCAAAACCACTTCCCTGCCTCCACTGTGCAACCTTCAATACCACACTGTACTTCACATATCATCAAATACAACATATACAAACTACATTCCACTACCAAACTTCCTGCCACCATACCACTCTACAAACCTCAATCAACAGCACACACTTCAACAGCAACCACTCAGTTATACTTCTGCGCTGCAACCACTCAAACCTGAAACCTCCATCAGCAACATATACAATCACCAGAATCGCACACCAGAGTCACACCATCCTCCAACACATTGCCATGATCTCCACTTCAAGCCCAAACTCCACCACGAATCCAATCACCTGATACCTTCTCCATTCACTGTCAGCTGCCTTCCCATCGCCAACCGCGCCTCCAAACCAAGTCCAGCTGCAATCTCTAATTCGACCCTAATTCACAACCGCAAAACCCAAATCACATACTACCATAACCATTGGCTCGAACCAAAATCAACCATCACCGACCACGCAGCCTGACAATTGAATGAGATTTGAACAAGATTGGAATTGAAATTGAATGAATTTGAACGAAATTTGAACGCGATCGTTTGCATTTGTGAATTCGAGAGATGAAGAATTTTTGGGTCGTTTTTTTTTTTTGGTGGGTTTATTTTGTTCGGTGAAGTTAGCTTTTTTTTTTAATTGTGAATTTGTTTTGTTTTAAATACTATTTAGTTCCATCCTTAAATAAAAAAAAAGAGAAAATATTTTGTTTAGATTGTTTTTCACCAATTGTTCCCCTTTTTATTAAAAAAAGAAAAAAAAAAGAAAAAAAAGCAACAAGTGTTTGAAATTGTTTTAGTTTTATTTGTTTTGTTTTTCATTTGTTTTAGTTGCTTCTCCCGATATGTGTGTGTATAAAATATATATATATATATATATATATATATATGTATATATATATATATATATAGATATATATATATCTTGTTTTTAATTTTCACTTGAAGGAAATAAAAAGAAGTTGTTCTGATAAACTGCTTTACTCAAATTGCTTGCTTTGAACAAAATCGCCGCTTAAAATAAATTGCTAATAATTCTACATGCTCTGGTATCGTGTCATTATCTCTTGTTTTTATTTGTTTTGCATCGTTGGTTGCTTGCATTTAAAAAAAAAACAAAAAAAAAATTCATTCGTAGTTGCATTGTTAATACACGTTTAATTTCAGTTTTGCATTATATCTTCGAATTTGTTAATAATCAGTTGGACATCTTCAAGGTGTCACGAGCTCACCTAGGACTTAATTGTATATTGATAAGTTGTCTTCTTTGAACAATTTATCTTCTTGGTGTCTAGGCAATGGTAGAGCAATAACCATTTATAAATATTACGGTGATTCGTAAATATTATACTGGTTATTTCTCTGAAGGTACTTAAACCTTAAGCCGCATTGCTACGGTGATTCGTAGTGCACCGATAAATTATATCCATACCTGGCTAAGAACTATCTTGTTGGATTAAGACAAAGTGTGATTATACAATTTTGGGTTAGGAGCTACTTAGGATAGAATTTTTTAAATTAAATCCTTGCATTCATTTAGCTGCATTAGTTCAAGCATATCAAAAAAAATCCAAAACTAAAAAATTGTAAATATTCCTTAACTTACTATTTTTTTAAATCTTTTCATTTGAAATTTTCAAATCAAAATTAAAAATCCAAAAAAAAAAAGTTCATAGAAAAACAAAAATCTAAAAAAAAATTAATTAAAAATCTTTTCAAAAACAACAAAAAATTTGAAAAAATCCAAAAAACATCAAACAAATTTCCCTTTTGAAAAATAAATTTCTTTGGTAAACAGTTTTCCTATAAAAAAATAAAAAAAACCCAAAATAAAAAAACATTCTTGAAAATGTCTGAGTTTCCCTATTCGCCAGAATTTTACAATAGTTGTGAAAATCAATATAATCCATATAGTTTCACATCAAACTCATATGGATATTTTAATCACAACTTTGGTACAAACAATTTGAATTTTGAACAAAATTTTCAAAATGATGACCAATCCTCAAATCATGAAAAAAACATTAAAACGATTTCGTCTTTGCTTGAACTCTCTGCACAAAATGATCAAAGGATAAATGATTTGCGTACTTCATATTTGTCTAATAACTCTAGTCAAAGTTTTTAAGATTATCAAGATTTGAATACTCTTCAAAATCCAAATGATTTCGACTATAACTCATGCCAACACAATCTCGAACTCCAAAATGAATTTCAAATCAAAACGAAGGTGGAAACAATTGTTTAAATGATTTTGGCAATGTGAGTTATTTCAATGATGGTGAAATTTTTTGTTCTCAACGAGTTTAAATCGAAAATTCTCAAGTTAATAATTATAAATTGGATTTTGTTGATAAAATTGAAGAGATTCACAAAGAACACACGAATTTGTTGTTTGAAACATATATGAAACAATGTGAGAAACAAAATCAAATCCCAACGTGTGACGAGTCAAATAATAATCCACAATTTACCAACACTGACGATTTTCAAATAACAACTTTTGAAATAGAAAATAACAATCTTAATATAGTTGTTGAAAATGCAGAAATTGAGTTGGATTTCAATTCTTTTGAGAGTGTGGAATCAAATTTAAAGCTCGATCTACCTTTTTTCGATTTTGAAAATTTGAATAAAACATTGGATTTTGAACTTGATACATGCAATAAAGTTGTGAATAATTCAATAAAGAAGACGAGTTCAATGAACATAATTTTTTTGGACTTTTTGAAGACGAGCTGTTGAATTCTGAGGAGATAGATTTAAATCATGAATTTGAATTCGAAATCAATAATTCTGAAGAAGTTTTCAATGATAAACTTAAATTTCAATTTGGTGAAAATAAACTTGGACTTCAACCAATCTTCTATCTACGCCAAAAATCATCGAAAATAAAACAAATCATACGATTTTTAATAAAACGACATTCGTTTTTCCATATCAACATTCAACTTTGAAATCTTTTATGGTTTGTTTTTTTACCCTTAAGCCGTGTCTTGCATACTTGACGAGACAAATGAATTGGTCTTTGGAAGACCATTTCATTTCCTCTTTGACGATATACTTTCTGATGTCATGTAAATAATAATCTTTTCATTCTCATGTAAATATAGGTCATATTTTATTTTTATTTTTCTCCTTTCACTTGGGTTAACTATGGGGACATGAGTCTCATTTTCACTTTTTTTGTTTTTCATTGTATATTTTTTGCATTTTCTTTCCAATACCCAAATGTTTAAAAAAATCCAAAAAAAAATTCCAAAACAAATTTTCTTTCTTTTAGCAGTTTGATTTGCTTTTGAAAAAACACAATAGGATAAATATATGGTTTTAGTTATTAAATTGAAATTTTGAAATTTTATTTGTCTTAACAAAAATAAAAATAAAGTTTGATTACAAGTAACTATGGTTTAACTAGTATATAGGAAGATTCATGGGTGATAATTATGAGGTATATCCTAACTGTAATCGTTGTTTTAAAAGTGGTTAATTTAAAAGTAAAGGCTATAAACATTTTTTATCTTCTAAGTTAAATGGTGCTAAGATGATTTTGCAAAACTCTCTCTTCAAATATATATATATATATATATATATAACAAAAAACAAACAAATATATATATATATATATATATTAACATCTAGAGTCATGTATTCACACGCAAGTGTCTACACTCACCATGCGCTGCATCCTTCTCACGTAAGCCCGAAAGACAGTGCATGGTCGGTATATCTGGCCTCGATTTATCTGAGTTAGTTGTATGTATATAAAAATTCTTTTATTAATAATACCTACAGTCGATAGGTGTTCACAACTGTGTGTTCACTTGTTATGCTCTATATTCCCCTCACATAAGCTCGAAAGTCAGTGCATGGGTGATATATCTGGCCTCAATTTATTTGAGTTAGGCATATGTAAATATTGTTAATATCAACAAAATTTTCAAATAAAGACAGATTAAGAAATTGACATTCAAGCATTATTTTCACTTATGTGATTTGACTTGTTATTCAAAAGAAATGAAAAAACCACTTTAAAAAACTTCGATATTGAACTAAGGATCTATTTCATAGTTGCATTATGTTATTAACGAAACAACTAGCCAAACTGGGGTCTAACTGTAATTATTACTTTATTTTTGTTTGAAGTTTGTCGAGTAAAAGGACTTAAATTCTTGATAAAGACCAGAATTTATATTTAACTTACTTGTGTCGATTTGCAAGTAAATTCATCATTTGTAAATATTTCATAAACTTGCATCGATATCATTGTAAATAGATCTTGCATTTAGCAAATTTCCACGTTGCAATTGGATTTTGTGGGTATTATCCACTAAAAACCCTCACGAGACAATACTCGTCCTACTAGGGACACCTTAAGGTTTAACGACTTATTGCATAAGCTCAATGCAATCGTGCTCTTTACGAAAATATATTTATCTTAGTTTTTAGTTTATTCGAGGATGAATAAAAAGATAAGTATGGCGGTATTTGGTAACAAGGTTTTTCATTTTTGAAATGAATGGAAAATAGAGCGTAGGTTTGGCTCGATGATTTTTCCTATTTTGGTAAGTTTGAAGATTTTTAAAATTCTTTCTCTAAGGGGTGGATAAATGAAAATGACACTTGAGTAAAATGAGGTAAAGAGAATAGAAGCGTAAGAACACCTAATAATGATGATCAGGAGGAATATTCCTATATAAAGAAAATATAGAGAATAATAGTAGAAATAAATTGTATCTCTTTTCATACTATTAAAGAAAAGCCCAACGAATAAAGCAATAGACGAATGCACTATAATGAGTCAATATTAAGAAATTTAAATAGAAATAACATTAGGAATTTATATATAACAATAGGATCAGTAATCTCGTTAGAAATAATGTAGAAGAAAAGCAATAGGAATAGGATATGAAGAATGGATAAATTCCGTAGATATGTAGTAGTTGCATAAATACTTTAAATAGGCATTTAGGTAGATGTTGCAATTGTATGTATCTTTAATAAGTCCCCCTTATATGCTATTAAAATCTCCACCATACGTTGAACCAGAAATAACACGAGTAGTACGAAAATAATTGGATGTAAATTATCCTCATCTACTCCATTTTTCATTTTTTAAGTTACAGAAGATGTTTTTGAAAAATTATTTGATATGATAATTAAATATTTGTATATTTTGAGTTTGATAATTCTGCTTTTAAAAGAAGTAAATTTCCATTGTAAAAATTCTTCAAAAAAGGGAAAGTTGGTTAGAACAAGAAATTTTGCATGGCTCCTTTCTAGAAACTAAGCAATTTTTGAATTTGATGAAAAGGTTTCTCAGTTTATATTATCAAATGAAAAGGTGTTGGATTAAATGCTTCATGATTGTTATGTTTTATTTTTATAAAGAGTGGTGAAACCAAACCAATTCTGGATATGAGTAGATAGGGATGACTGCCTAGGTAAGATGGGGTAAAAGTTAAGGCTATGAATAAAATAATTATGGATGCTCATAGGGTAGACAAGGAATCCTCGTTGATTATAAGAAATATAAGAATGAACGTTGGGATATTTTGTTAGAGATGTGTGGAAGCTATAAGAAGAACCCTCAAAAGAACGAGGAATGACATCAAAGTACAATTTTATGAGTCCAAGGATATACTTGCATGAAAAGGAAAGAAGGTAAATATCAAAGTTTGAGAATATTATTAAAAGATTTTGATTGAGAGAAGATAGTAGTACAGTTGGAGAAGAGAGTAATGAAGTGGCAAACACACATAAAGGATATTGGTTGCCTCAAGGTTGAAGAAGACAAGATATGTGGTAAGAAATTTATCCCACCAAGCCAATTTTTTGAAGAGTTATTCTAAATGAGCATAATTTCTATTTCATACCCACTGTAGAGTGGGAACGCATAATTTATCCCACAATTAGATGTAATAATTAAAGTAATGGATGGACTTTATTTATTAGAAGCCAAGGAAGTAAGTGAAGACATGCGAGTGATAGTAGAATGATATATTAGAAATGTCCATCTTAATTGAGTAAGGAGTGATATGACCCCAACATCATTAACATCTGTTAATTACGAAGGGTGGCTTCCAGTAATTATTTCTTTTAGATTATTTAGGTTGTAATCGCTAGTGGTCTCCATTTGAAGAATGGAAAAGCATACGATATGATATGATATGATATGATATGAGATATGTACTTATTTCATTACCATATTGATGATTCGAATGAGCTTTGATCGCCATGTACGCACACACACATACATATATACATATATATCAGCGTAAATAAGAAGATCTCATAAGGACACTTAACTACAATAAATATTATTAAAGCTGGAAGTTAATTAGGAATTAGGTTAGCAACTAAAAATAAGAATGCTTAGGTCCCAAAACTTTAGGATTTTGGAAAAAAAATATAACAAATGAAGGTCAAGGAAGGGTTGTTGTGAAATCATGGGTAACTATTCCTATTCCCTAAAAGTTAAATTTATAAGTAGGCTTGTGCATCGTTGTTTAAGAGAAAAAGGAAAGCATCCTCAAATTTCTGATTAACCGCATAATGTTAGGGTCAATCATATGCATTAACTCATTGATTGAGTCCCGATTATTGTAGAATGTGGCTTGATTTGTTTTGAGGATGAAGCGACAAATGTTTTGAAAATTGTGTTTAAATACCTTTTAGAAGTTGGGTTCAAAAGTTTTTGGAAAGTTTTGTTCATATGCTTTTGAAAAAGAAGACGATATTTTAATCAATGTTTTAAACTATTTTGCAAGTATGTTTGAAGGGGAGAAAAGTTTCTTTTGAAAGAGAAAATTTTCGATTTTCAAGTGTCACGTGCTTAACATAAGGAGTGTCGTTATGTTAAAAAGTTTGATTTTTACTATCTGACAAGGGTGACAATATACAACATAGATAACAACAATGGGAAAGGTAGTTTTAGCTTTGGAATTTCTATTTCCATACCTTGTTGATAGTGAAACAGAACTTACATTTAGGATAATTATGTTTTAACATCCAAAAATAAATCTCATTATGCGTGCTGTACTTGGAAAAATTGGATAAGACTTGGGGGGCAAGAGAGAAGGTTCCAAGGTACAACATAATAGGTATCCAAATAGAAGGGTGGAAATGAAAATTTTTCCATCTAAATTCCTTTTTTGGCATAGGAGTATAGATTTACAAATCCAACTTTTCAAAAAATTTAGATGTTACAAATTGTGTGTTAGTCTTTGGATGTTAGGGATTGGATGCAAAATTAGTTGAAACATACCCGTGCTTGTCGGAGTGTAAAAATTAATGTGTAAAAAGGTTTTTTTTTTAAACCATGCATACACATACAGCTGCCAGTATATCTAGGTTGTTTGGAACATATTTTCAAGATATTTTTAAAAGAACGCATCCATATAGAAGGTGTCAATTTAGAATCATTATGCATGCATGTTTTATATGTGATGATGCACCATACACTTGTACACGTGTAACATCCTCCATTTCGAGGTCCAAAACTAGCCGCTACAGATGCAGCAGTCATCTATAGTATTAATTGCAACGACAAATGCGAAAATGCTAATGGTATCCATAATATTAGAAGCACAAGAATGTGAAATATTTCAAACAAAATTTCAAAACAAATTTTCTCATTACATTTCAAATCAGCAATTCATATTCAATATGTAGTCTCCTAATGTCGTCCAGGTTTAGATAAATATAATTATTACAAAATATACAAAGAGTGGCATATGAAGATGACCCCTTGGATGTTTAGAGTTACTATATAGACAGTTATAACATCTGCAATTACATACAATATGCAATCACAGCGGAATAGATAAATTGATAATCTCCTACATAATTAGATCTTCCTCCTGCACTTCTTCGAATGCTTTATTCGCCAAAACCTACTTAACATGAAAGCCATAACTCCCAACCTACTCAAATTAAATTTTGAGTACTCGAGAGTTTAAAGGGAAAACATAAACTTCGATTCAGACATAAAGCCTAGTGTGGATAGTAATACGACATCTCGATTTATCGATATTAAGTGAGACCATGCCACCTAGCAGAATGGGTTTTCCCTTCACTAATATCATTTAAAAGCATATCTTTGGCAATCAAAATCATGCAACCAAATTAGTTATAATAAACAATATACAATAACATGCATACATACAAAATTGGTAATCGGTGGACTATCTATCCTAAAATCATAGTTTTATCAGGCTAAATATAAACCTATGGCTAACTCGGGTCGGCCAAACATAATATATGTTCTAATTTGTTATTAGAGAAAAACTATACGGTGTATCTGAAACTTACTACTTCTTGGTTCAGTTGATCCTAATGATTTTGCAGGCTCACCAATAACGTATCTCTACTCCCTTTCTGTGTGTAACCTTCTTTTAGTCGTACCCCGTGTCAAAGCCATAGACATTAGAATTTTGGACTTATATTTGCTAGGGGCTATTAGCTAAACTATAGGGCATGAACCCACACCAGTCGCATCTGGTTTTCTAATCTTTGAGTCATTCTTTTAATAATTTCTAGGTTAACTACCCTATCCATATTTCCTTAAAAACAAAATCTCTGTAAATGATTTAATCCTTGATATCATACTTAAACAAGGAAATCATTGGTCCTTTATTTTACTCAAACATATCATTAAATTTCATATTTAAATTCTAAAAAATCACCAATAAGCATTTAGTCATTCAAACTACTAAAATGTGGCATACTCCTTGCAAAAGAAACGGGTTTACACTTAAATCCGAAACAAATCAAAAAATTAGATGTATGTTCATTATTCACCTTGATTTGGATGAGAAAGATGAGATTAGGCGTAGACCTGATTTCTTTTAGCTTTGATTCCTTAATCTTTTAGTATCCTTCTTGTTTTCCCTTTGCTATGGCCGGCCTCTCTCTTTGTTTAGCTTGTATATGTGTAAGATAAATGAAGGAAATGAAGACAGAAGGGTTTAAGGGGGGTAGGAATGAAGGTTTTTCTGATTTTGCCCTTATCATTTTCCTTCTTCTTATCCTAACATTTTTTTTCTCTAATTGGTTTATTAAATAAGGTATGGCTTAAACTTAATTGCCAAATCTCAATATTCCTTATCCATTTACATTATTTTATTTAATTCACCTAATTAAATGTTATAAATAATGGTTGTCAAAATTAGGGTCATTACAGACTCCCCTCCTTAAAGAATTTCATCCTCAAAATTACTATAAGGTATAAATATCAATCAAGCATGAAGGTGAAACATACCATCAAACAAGTCAGGATAAGTGTCTCTAATCCTTCTCTCCATTTCTCAAGTCTAGTCTCTCTCATCCTCACTCTATTAGACTTTTACTAATCTAACTATATTGTTTCTTAGCTTCTTCTCATCCCTAGCCACTATGCGAACTGGCTGTCCAACTATGGTCATGTCCGGTTCTACTACTAAGTCTTTTAACACAATGGGAGTAATAGTAGTCTTTGGATCTCAAACACACCTCCTTAGATGAGAAATATTGAAAACATCACAGACTCCTACTAAACTATTCGGTAGCTCTATCATATAAGTGAGTTTCCCGATCCTTTCTATAATAGGAAATGGTCCAACAGACCTCTGTGTCAATTTTCCTAAATTCCCAAATCTCACTACACTTTTCATCGGTGATACTTTGATGAAAACCGATCTGCAACTGAGAATTTGAAATATTTCCGTCTCTTATCTGCATAAATTTTCTGCCTAGATTGAGGCTCCTTCATTCTACCCTGAATTAACTCAATCTTTTCTGTAGTTTTTGGTACTAAATCTGGACCAACAAATAATCTATCTTCAGTCTCTAACCAACATATGGGATATTTGCTTGGCCTTCCATACAAAGCTTCAAGCGGTGCCATCCCTAAACTAGTCTAATAACTATTGTTATATGAAAACTCGACTAAGTGTAGATGGTCTTCCCATGATCCTCCAAAATCTAAGACACAAGCTCTTAACAAATCCTCTAAGACTTTGTTAACTCTCTTCATTTGTCCATCGGTCTGTGGATGGTAAGCAGTACTCATCTTCAGCTTGGTACCTAAAAATTATATAGATTTTTCCAGAACTCACTAATGAACAAGGAATCTCTATCATTTACTGTAGTACAAGGAATCCCACTTTCAAACTGGAATATCTAAAAGTTGAAGTAACCCACTCGACTTCTGATGCTCGACTTTTACTTGTTGACGGTTTAAGCACTACTTTAACCATAAGCCTACATCCCTCTTCATACCTTCCTAGAAGAAAATTCTTTTCATATCCCAAGGCATCTTAATTCCTCCCAGATGAATAGTGAACTTTGATCGATGCAACTGCTTAAGAACTTCCTTCTTAAGTCTTTGATATTTGAAACACATAACATTTCTTTCTTCCTCAGCCACCCATTTTGGTAAAGACTGAAATCCTTTAAATTGTTGATCCTAGTTCCACTCTTTAAACTTTTGATCCGTTCATCTAGTAATAAATCATCTCCTCGTTTAGAAACAATTCTTTAGATCATTGCTGGTCGAACTTCTAAATGTGACAACATAGTAGTTTCTTGACTCGAATTTGCCATAGATCTTTACTGTACACCACATGTAGTCAAAGCTTCCAAATCTTTCCACTTAGCTATCATTGCTAACGCTGCATTTTGATATCTACTACTGAGTGTGTCGACCAATTTGTTTTCTTTTCCCAATGTGTACTCGATTCCAAACTCATAGGAAAATGTAAACTCTAACCATTTCTGTTGCCTCATATTCAACTCCTTTTGAGAGAGTAAGTATCTTAACTATTTATGATCCGTAATTAACTCGAATCTCTCTCCCAAAAGGTAATGTCTCCACCTTTAATGCAAAAACTACTACAGCTAACTCTAATTCATGCGTCGAATATCTAACTTCTGGTGGTCTAAGCTGTCGATAAGCGTAAGCAATTACTTTATCCTTCTGCATTCCTAATCTAGTTCTACACGCATCTGTATAAACTACAAAATATTGATTTCCATCTAGAAGAACTAACATCGACGCGTTGGTCAATAAATGTTTCAGCTTCTAGAATGCCTCCTCACATGTATCAGTCCAAACATACATTATTCTTTCCTTGTCAGCTTTGTCATCGGTGCTGGAATCCTCGAGAAATTCTTAATAAATCTCCGATAATACCTAGCTAATCCAATAAAAATATTTATCTCGGTCACTGTCTCGAATCTCTTTCAATTGTTGACTGCTTCTATCTTAGCTGGATTTACTAATTTTTTTTTTTCTGAGCATACATGACCAAGAAACTTATCCTCCTTCTTCCAAAACTTACATTTTGAAAACTTTGCTTTTAGCTGATGCCGTCTCAGTGTATCAAGCACCATCGTAAGATGAACTTCATGGTCTCTTTCCTCTTTGGAATATATTAAGTTATCATCTATGAACACCAACACAAATCTATCCAAATACTCTTGAAAGATTCGATTCATTATGTCTACGAAGAAGGCTGGCGCATTAATTAGTCCGAACGACATTACTAACCATTTGTACGATCCATACCGTGTCGTAAACACTATCAAGGGAACACTATTCTCTGCTACTCTTAGCTGATGGAACGCTATTGCTAAAATTAACTAAGAAAATACTTTGGCTCCACTTAACTGGTCGAACAGATCATCAATTCTTGGTAAAGGATATTGATTCTTTATTGTCTTCTCATTTAACTTACGACAATCGATACACAAGTTTAACAATCCATCTGGTTTCTTAACAAACACTACGACTGATCCCTAAGGCGATCTGCTTGGTCTAATAAAAATCTTCCCTTTTAAATCCACCAGTTGCACCTTTAGCTCCTTCATCTCGGTAGGTGTCATCTTACTTGGTGGACTACTAATAGGTTCAGCTTTTGGTACAAATTCTATCCAACACTCAATAGCTCATTTTGGTGGTAGTCCTGTCATCAGTTCAAAGTCGTCCTCAAATTCTCTGTCAATGAAAACTCGATTCAACTCGTCTTCCACTTCCGTTATACCTAACAAAGAACAAACATCAAAACTGGCATTTTCTATAGAATATATAATTCAATCTCTACTACTAAGGTGTCTTAGTGACATTTTTCTATCATGACAAAATATCCTAGCTTCATACTTAACTAGTCCATACCCAAAATAATTCAGAAGCCTACGAAATCAAATACATGCAAACTGCAAGAAAATATATGACCTAATAATTCAAACTCTAACTTGTCACATCTCATCCCAAGAGTTGCATACCATCTTATCAGATCCGCAACCTTTAAGGATGCAACTAGGTATGAGGGTTCTAGGTTAAGCTTGTCTACTAAACAATGAGATATGAAAGAATGTTATGCACCCGTATCAAATAGAACTATTATAGGTATACCATGAATCAAAAGCATACCTCCCATCACAACCTTTCCTTTCTCCTCAGTTGTTGGTCTCGAGGTAGTTGGTTCCAATGCAAATACCTTTCCCTTTTTAGCTCTAGCTGTTTCCTTGCATCGGTTCTAGACCGATCTGATCACAGTTGAAGCACTTGATGTTTTTTCTCCCAGTCACCTTTTTTCCATCTCCAAAATGACATTCATTTGTGAAATGCCCTTTCTTATCACACTTATAGCAAATAGTCTTAGATTTTCCTTTCTTAGCAGCTCCACTCTTCTGAGCTCCTTCTTCTGGAAAAACTTCCTCTTCTAGTTCTGCCCACCTTTGGGCCTCCACTGCTTTATTATTACCAAAGAAAGCAAACATCTTTTCATTCCTTAAAGTCATATCAATAACTACATCACATGGATCCTTGAGATGCTGAAAATTTGCCCTAGCAAGCTCAGGTTTTAGTCCCCGAATGAACTTCTCCTTCCTCTTAATTACTGTATCCACTGTAGCATACCCATACCGGGACAATTCCTCAAACCTCATAGCATACTCCAGCACAGTCATATCTCCTTGCACTAACTCAGCAAACTTCCTCAACAGGGTGGACTTAGCGATTTTCGAGATGAACCTTTCCTCGAACCTTCTCCTAAATTCATTCTATGTCAAAGTCTCCTCCGCTACTCCAATAGTTACACATTTCTTCCCATACAACGCAGCTCCTTGCAATTCCTGAATGCTAATCGCCTCTTTTGTTCTACATTTAGTCCAAGATCAATTACAATCCTCTCACAATGAAGCAACCAATTCTCTACTTCAATTACATCTTTAGTTCCAACAAATAGTTTTTCTCCACGCCTTGCATAGTCTCTGCACAGTTCAACATAGTTGTTAACAACTAAACCTTCCTGATTCACTCGTCCATATTTCCATCTACTAATCCGGCAGCAGCTTCTGCTTGCAATATGTTGACAAAGAACTGATACATAGCTCTCATATCTGCCTGTGGTGCTACAACACTTACATTTACAACTATTTGACGACCCTGGCTTCTCCTAGTATTGGGCTTAGTATTTCCATTAATTATGGTGCTTCCTCCACTGAGATTCACTCTTTCATTTCCCATCTCCATATCTTACTTTCCTTTAGTCTGCATTCGAACCTTAGTAGGACATGGAAGAATGGTCTAAGAGACATGGGAAAATAGAACAAAGCGTATACTTTTAAATAACATACAAGTATGTTACTATAGCATTATCCTATGCCCTAATCTTATTCCTTGATTCATTTGGATTATGTTTTAAATATCTTTATAAGTTTAAAATTCTTTATGTTTTACATAAATTTGTGCTCTGATACCAAGTTGTAAATCCCCCATTTTGAGGCCTGAAACTGATCGCTACAGATGCCGCAGTCATCTATAGTATTACTTTTCGATGACGAAATTTGGTAATGTTAATGATATCCATAATATCAGAAGCATAAGAATATGAAATATTTTATACGTAATTTCAAAAACAAATTTTCTTATTACATTTCAAATCCGCATTTCATATTCAGTACATAATCCCATAACATTGTCCAGGTTCAGATAAATATAATTATCACAAAATATGCCAAGAGCGACATATGAAGATGAACCTTGGATGATCAGAGTTACTAAATAGATAGTTATAACATCTACCATTACATACAACATTCACTCATAATGGAATAGATAAACAGATAATCTCCTATATAGCTAGATCTCCCTCTAACATGTCCTCGGATGCTTTATTTTCCAAAGCCTACTAAACCTGAAAACCTTAAACCTTAACCTACTCAATCAAATTTTGAGCACCTGAGAGTTTAAGAGGAAAACATAAAATTAGAGCTAGACATAATGCCTGGTTTGAATAATAATATGAAATCTCGATTTATCGATATCAAGTGAGACCATATCACTTAGCAGAACATGCTTTATCTTCACTAATATCCTTTTAAAAAAATATTTTGCAATCAAAATTCTACAACCAAACTGGTTGTAGTGAATAATACACAATAACATGTATGCATACAAAATAGGTAATTGGTGGACTATCTATCCCAACATCATAGGTTAATCAGGCCGACTCGGGCCAACCAAACATAATAGAATTTCTAACTTGATGTTAGAGAAAAATTGGTCAGTCTATTTGAAACTTACTACTTCAAGGGTCAACTGATTCTAATGGTCTCGCAGGCTCTACCATATTCCCTTCCCTATCATTTTTATTTTCTGATCAAAGCAGCAAAGCTCTGCCATTTTCCCTTCTCTAACATTTCTATTACTTATAAAATATTATATGATATAATTGGAGAAGGGTAGAAAATAAAAGAAAAAAAGAGAATAAGCGAATCAATACTGTGGAAAAAGGTAAATTTCATCATTATAAAATTATATTTCCCTTTACACCAAATATCTTCTTCGATTTGTAATTCTAATATTATGTATATGCCTTGCTATACATATTCTTTTGGATTAGAAAGGGAAGGGAGTTAAGTAAATGAATGGATTTGGATTTGGAAGATTTGGAAAGCTTGAAAAGTGAGTGGGAAATTATATAATTTATTCATAAAATTGAAATTATATCATTGGGTTTTATTTAAATATTATGCCTATGCAAGACCTATGGAGTTATAGGCTTAGGAAGATGAAATATCACCTACATATATAATAAAATATGTTATTGGAATAGGAATGTTATTTACACTATAATCTGAAATTTAGGAAATCAATCCCTAAATTTGTTAAAGTTGAATGTTAAAAAAATGTAAAGTTTATTCCAAATTATTAGTTGGGTTATAAAATGTTAGTATTAGTCCCAATTTGACTTAGAATGTGAATTTTTATGTTTTAATTTATGGGGAGTAGGGTATAATTTAGTTATATATATTTTTGTGTAATTTTCATAAATTATCCAATTCCAAAAATATGTATAAAATGTGATTCGTTTGAGAATGAAAGAGATGTGTAAAATATGAATATTCTTCTCTGTAGTTTGCACTGTCTATTTCATTAAAAGAAAAGTGATAATTCCTTATAATTTCAAATGGAGAATATATCTCATTTTTGGGTAATTTACGGAAAGTTATAATGGAAATCCTTTTAGGAGGGATGCTCTGATAAATTAAAATATGAAAACCGTCCTCAATAAAAATAAAAATAAAAATGTAGCATAATTTATGATGATATTTGTATTAGATATTAATAGCTTATTAAATTATAGGATTAGGAGGTGTAGATGTGAAAAGATATAGTAACTCCAAAATTAATAGGGCAATATATTTGCAGTTAATATGGAGTTATAGAAATTAAATGGGGACATATATATGCTAATTGACTAGTCGAAGAATTTATTAAAACATTTATGGAGAAATGAATAGGCATAATAGGTTGAATCAGAATGAATAAATAAATGTAGTAGAAATTTTCCAATTATAATAATAATGGTCATTTATTACAGATAATTGATTTTTATGAAATATGATAAATAAGCATGTAAGGGAAGAATTAAATGCTAGAAGGCAGTATAATTTTCATAGCTGGAAATTATACAGCCTTAATTATATGATAAGAAAAAGCGTGAATTAATGGGCTTAGCCCAACATTTTAGCTTAGGATGGTTGGTTCGATTTAATGGGTTGGGATATGAGGTCAACAGAGTTACACAAAAAAAGTCCGCATATCATTTAAAGGCTATCATCAGTTGTGTATAATTACTACTAATGCGAGACAACTCCAATAATTAGACCCATAGGGAAGGGATATGCATTGCAGATAGGTGGGGTAAAATATACCAAGAGTTTTTCATGGATTAAAAGTATTAAATAGCAAAGTACATTTAAGAAAATGGGGTCCGCTTCATTTCTAATAAGAGGTATTGAGTAACTGAAAGAGGCATTTTCCTTGACTTACACAAGGTTAATCAAAATGGGATGTCAACTGAGAAGGTCGGCATGTTATGCTAGTATTTTTGTTGGATCGATATTTTACAGTATGGATGGCATATAGGCTATGATCCTTAGCGGTCCCACGCGGTCAATAGCAAATGCACAAGTTATGTCATGATGGATTTTGTTCTTGCTAGTGTAGGATTTATATGAGATGTGCACAAACCTCAAAGTTAGTTCGTTTGTTGTTATTTTGTCGAAAGGTGGACTAGTTAATCCTTAGACGAGTCTTTTGAGATGTGACAGCAGTACAACAATTAAATTATATACTATAGAACCATATATAGGTATAATTGGTCTCAATTGTTTGGACAGATTGACTAGCTTTTACGTTGCTTGGGACCTGCTTCAGGGATTGAGGTATTAAATGATCGTTCGGTCTGCCTCCTCCCTATTTAAGATGTATTAAGTGGCCAAATTATTTGGGTTGTATATGTTTACATATATATGTATGTATGCATGTACGTATGTATGTATATGGCCCATATATAGTTATATCTTGGAGGAGGTTAGGCATATCGTACATGCACTTTGGATTAAAGGATTAGCCATAAATAATAAACATAATACTCAAATGGAAATCAATCGGCATAAAAAAAATTATAGGTAAACATGTAATTTTTAGTCATCAGAACATTGTTCTGACTCCCTTCTCATTATAACTCACATTATAGATTTAGATCAATTCAAGACCTCTCTCTGGTTCCTAAACTATATTTTTTGATTCAACCTTTAAAAATCATGAATTTTGAAGGTGATTTCGATCATATAAATGAATTAACAAATTGTGATGCTTGAAATCAACATGTTTTAAGGCTTTCACTGTTTATTTCACATTTTCCAGATAAACTCAAACCTATTATACTTAAAATAATTTTTAAATCTCAGTTTATGATTAAACAATCATAATTTATTTGAATACCACAATCTATCAGAACTTAAATGAAAAGATTTGAATTTTAACTTTGTTTTAAACCCTGTAAAATAAGAACAGGGTATATATATTGATATATTACCGACATGCACAGGCATCTTTTAAATTCATACCCATGTATTTGTATTTATAACTAAAATATTATCACACACATCCATTATCACAGGCAAACCAAAATTCATATATATAGGTCCAAAATTCTGCTCACCTGGACATGCTGACAGAGAGGTAGCAAAAGCCTGGAACTTGAAAATTGAATTTGCATTTTGATCTGAAGCTCCCTGATTCTGTTTTGATTGTTTAAATCAGGTTGAGACTAAAGCTTTTTGATGTTGAACTGATCTTGATTGTGTTGAGTTGTATTCAAATTTGAAATAGCAATTCATTTTCAAATCTGAAACCTAGAACGCTTTATCTTCGAAGGTTGAAGATTTGTTTCAGGCTTTGATTTAAACTTGCTTTAGTTTTGAGTTGATATTGATCTGAAATGATCTTCTTCTTTCTTGTTGAATTGCCTGAAATGATTTTGCTTCTTTGATGTTCACTTGTTTTTCAGGTTTTTGATCCAGGTTGAAAACTTGTGATGATTTGTTTGTTTTGAGTTTTGTTCTAGGTTTTAGTTTCTTAGGTTTTGAAATATATGAAAGAAAATGAGCATAGAAGAAAAGAGATATAAATATAGCTTTGTTTCCTCTTTATTAATAAATTTTCAAAAATAAAAAGAAAATAAACTAACATGACACTTGTATAATGCATGGCCTTATTAATTTACACTTGTTCAATCTTCTTGTATTAATAATTTAAAAATGTCATAATTTGTATTTTTATATTTAAATCCTTAATTAGTTTATATTTATATAGTTCTTATATTTTTAAATGTTTTTAAACCCTTAAGTTTTTATATTTTATATCTTAACATATGTTTTTATTTAATTGTTTTACACTTTAAATTTATAAATATACAAATAATATTTATTCATTTTAAAAGAAAATGTGTTTTAAATCTTTTTATCAAATTTATATTTAACTTAGCTATTATATTTATATTTTACAAATGTTTATCTTATTAGTTTCCAAAAGATATATATATATATATAGACACACACACACACACACACACACACACACATATATTCATTCTTATCTTCACATTTGTATTCATATATTTTACTTATAATATTTTTAAAGAAAATGATTTAAACTAAATCATACACTAATAAATAATCACATATATTTCCTTGCTGCATTCTTCCTGTTTCGACCATTTTCAGATTGTAAGGTTCGATGAAGTCTCGTCCACAAAGCTACGCTTTTCACAAAAGCCATGCTTCGATCAACAAATGATCAGCAGCACTTTGCATGCCAAATTATCAAATTGGGAATGTAGCACTAGTAACCATCAACTACATAACCTCTGAGCTCATACGTCTCAAAGAAGGGTGTTAAGCTAAGAGAATAAATTCTCCGCCACCAAACAGAAATGTATTAGGTAGAAACTAGTTTTACGTCTCAAAGTGTAATGACAAACATACATCCATACAAGTCTGTTCCGGGTTCGAACAGAACCGAAGGCACTTCAGAGAAGCCCTTGCAATCCGGGTATTCACAATCCCGATCGAACTCCCCATCACATATGGAGATCTCTATACCGGCGCGACTCAGTGTAGAGACATTCGACGGGTAATCCTTTAGTTCTCGAAAATATCCGGCCCTCACCACCGGTCTTCAATTGCTATCCAATTCGTCATGACGTTATTCGGAATAGGTTATATGTTACAAAGTCCTCTCCCGGCTAAACCGAATAATGAGCACTTAATTTTAAAAAGCATATGGATATAGTGGGATCTTAGTTAAGTCACACTTTTAAATCCCCAAACCTTTCCTTTTAAATGGTTTAACCAAATTTCCACTTTATTCTTTTAAACAAAAGATTCAACCTTTGAAATTCACTTTAATTTGAAACCAAGGTTCACCAATCTTTCATAAAGATTCATTCATAGCTTTCAAAACTATTTCCATTTCAAATCTTTATACAAAAGATACACCTTTAAGATCCTCTTAAATTTGAAAAAAAAAAGTTCACCAATCTTTATCAAAGTTTCATTTATAGCTTTCAAAACAATTCCATTTCAAATTTGAAACCCTTTCAATAAAAACTCGAAATCCTTTCTTTATTTGAAAACTATTATCCTTTGAAAACAAATACTTTTAATTTCGGAAAAATCTGATCAAATATACACAAGTTATAGCCTTTAAAAGTATAAACCAGAAAATCAGTGAACTGTCGTATCATCGGAAAGTTCTATTTGAATTAAATACAAATTCCCTCAAAACAATTTATTGAATACACTTCAAAATGGTTTAAAATCTGTATATACATTATATAACTTGTATAACCATTTTAAACCATAATTGCCAAATAAACATACATATATATGTATACAACTTCAAAATCTTGAATTCAAATTCAAATCAAACTATTTAAATTCCAAAACTTTATCAAGTTATTCAAAATAATTTTTATCTTTAAAAACTCCTTTTCAAAGCTTTTCATATTTAGCCCAATTCCAATTCCAAACCATTTTTGGATCCAAAATTAAACTTTTAACACCATTTTGAATAATTTTATATTCAAATATCTATGACTTAATCGATTCCCTCGTGCAATCCATATTTGTGTGTGTGGTGTAGTCCAGGGGTTTTACATAATAGTGCAATATCATCAATCATCACAATCAAAACACAACAATATTGATAAGCGGTATAATCCTATAATGCTTATCTATATTCACAGATTCACAGGTAAATAATATAAATTCATCGCAGATAAATAAATCATAATTCACAGCTCAATCATATCACAGCACATCACACATCGGGGATATCAAAACAATTCAAAGCATTCAATACAGTCCAAACATCCATATGTAAGATCAATTAATCATGTGATTATTTTTAATCAGATTAATTACTTATGAATAAATTACTAATTCTGGTTAATTTACATTAATTAATTACAAGCCATTTTAATTAATTATCCTTTAATCATTTATTAATTAACCTTTAATTATTAATTAATCAACCTTCATTTATAAATCAATCAACCCTTAATAATTAAATAATTAATCCTTAATTATTTAATTATTCTTTAATTAATTACAATAACTGATAATCCCTAATCACTTATGTTAATAAATCAAATTAATTACATTGAGTAATTTTCTTTTAATCAATTAATTAATTAATCAATTTTTTCTTAATTACTTCCACTTACCTTGAAGTACTTAATTACCCTTTATTGCTTACATTAATTAACCTTTAATTGATTATATTAATTAATTAGCTCTTAATCAATTAATTATCCTTTAATTAACTGCATTAATCAATTACCTTAAGATTAATAAATGATCTTTTAATTAATCAAAACTCTAATTAATTAAAGATGACACATGAAATAAATTCATTTATTTACCTATAGATTAACTTAAGGCTTTTAATTAATTTTTTTTAAAAGATAAACCATTTATCTTTATTAATCATTTAATCACATTATTAAGAATTATTTAAATAAACTTATAAACTTATTAAAGGATACATGACCAAATACTTTAAACTTAAGTTAATTATAAGATAATTTAATTAAAAAAACTTTTAACCAACCCATAATTTGAATAAAACATTTATTAATTAAAAGAAATGTGTTAAGAAAAAAAATTATTCAAATTAAAGTTGATTTGTTAAAATTTTAAAACTTTGAAAAACATCATTTTATCGACCCGAGATGACTTCGAGTTCCAACCCGAGACCCAACCCCTTTTCCTCAAGCAACAATCGGAGCAACAACCCGAGCTTCTTTTTTTATTTTGACTTAAATCTTTTTAAATCCTGAATAACCAAAACGAGCCCAGACTAAAACCCCTTGATCAAATACCCGAGCCACAGCCTTGCTTTCCCAAACATGACTTCGAGTCAAAATCTTCATCTTCTTCCTTAACTTCCTGACACACACCAATGCCTGTTTACGTGCATAGAAGATCATCAGAGCTCCGCCCATCATCGAGACCTCCGATATGTCGTCGGCCATCTCCCACAACTGTCTGATCACCCAGAATTCTCAACCACTACCTGAATTGAAATCAAACCAAGTTAACACCTACAGGAACAAAACTGATCACCTAAAAACAACTTGCGACGTCGATCCCGGCCATTTTCCACACTGCCATTTCAACCATAACTGCATCATCGTCCCAGGAGACTTTTCCCTCTAGTCCGATCCCACCCGATGCGACGATATTGACGAACCAGTCTCGAATCCAACAGCTACCTAAACCAGACCTTAAACCCTAAATCGACGATCCCACGCTGCATCGATCATCTGAAAAATCCCTAACTATTTTTCCATCGTTCAATGACACCCAAGCCACCTTCCACCATAATCACAACACATATAAACTTACCGATCGATGGCAATCGACCATAATACCAATTTTGATCAATTCAAGATTTCTCTCTGGTTCCTAAACTTAATTTTTTGATTTAACCTTTAAAAATCATGATTTTCAAAGGTGATTTCGATCATATAAATGAATCAGCAAATTATGATGCTTAAAATCAACATGTTTTAAGGCTTTCACTGTTTATTTCCCATTTTCTAGATAAACTCAAACCTTTTATACTTAAAAATAATTTTTAAATTTTAGTTTATGATTAAGCAATCATAATTAATTTGAATACCATAACCTACCAGAATTTAAATGAAAAGATTTGAATTTTAACTTTGTTTTAAACCCTGTAAATAAGAACAAGGTATATATATTGATATATTACCGACATGCACAGGCATCTTTTATTTTTATACCCATGTGTTTGTATTTACAACTAAAATATTATCATATACATCCATTATCACAGGCAAACTATAATTCAAATATACAGGTTCAAAAGTCTGGTCATTTAGACATGTTGACAGAGAGGAAGCAAAAGCCTGGAACTTGAAAATTGAATTTGCACTTTGATCTGAAGCTCCTCGATTCTGTTTTAATTGTTTGAATTAGGTTGAGACTAAAGCTTTTTGATGTTGAAATGATCTTGATTGTGTTGAGTTGTATTCGAATCTGAAATAGCAATTCATTTTCAGTCTGAAACCTGGAATGCTTTATCTTCTTAGGTTGAAGATTTGTTTCAGCCTTTGATTTAAACTTGCTTTAGTTTTGAGTTCATATTGATCTGAAATGATGTTCTTCTTTCTTGTTGAATTGCCTGAAATGATTTTGCTTCTTTGATGTTCACTTGTTTTTCAGGTTTTTGATCCAGGTTGAAAATTTCTGATGATTTGTTTATTGAGTTTTGTTACAGATTTTACTTTCTTAGGTTTTGAAACATATGAAAGAAAATGAGCATAGGAGAAAAGAGATATAAATATAACTTTGTTTCCTCTTTATTAATAAAGTTTCAAAAATAAAAAGAAAATAAACTAACATGACACTTGTGTAGTGCATGGCCTTATTATTTTACACTTGTTCAATCTTCTTGTATTAATATTTTACAAATGTCATAATTTGTATTTTTATGTTTAAATCCATAATTAGGTTTATATTTATATAGTTATTATATTTTTAAATGTTTTTAAACCCTTAAGTATTTATATTTTATATCTTAACATATGTTTTTATTTAAATGTTTTACATTTTAAATTTATAAATATACAAACTATATTTATTCATTTTAAAAGAAAATGTGTTTTAAATCTTTTTATCAAATTTATATTCAACTTAGCTATACACACACACACACACACATATTAATTTTTGTCTTTACATATGTATTCATATATTTTACTTATAATATTTTTAAAGAAAATGATTTAAACTAAATTATACACTAATAAATAATCACATATATTTTATATATATGAATTTTACTTAAAATAGCCTTGTGAAAATTATTACATAAATCTCAAACCATAACTTCCAAATATTAATATATACATACATATTAATATTAGGAAACAAACTTTTATTATCTTTAAAATATAAAGTTTTCAAATCCAATTTATTTTCAAGATATTTTTATTTTGATCTTCAAATCAAATTTCAAATTTCAAATTACAATCTATTCATATATTATATATATATATATAAAATCAAGCACTTATCTTATTTGTTTTAAAAAATCCAAATTAATTCACAATTTAATCAAAAATTTATATTAATTACCAAATAAAATTTGACTAAAAAACCGGGACCATTACAACAAAGGCCTTATGCCATCAATTAAGGAATTGAGTTTATCCTTCTTATTGTGACTAAAGCCTTCTTTTGCATTTATATTCTTACAAATGGTTTCATTTGTTAATTGTGTACACTACACATTCCTTAGATAACCATTTTTACCTTTTATTTAAATGATACTCTATCATTTACTAGCTTCTCTAAGTTTACTTCCTTTTAGAAATAAGTTAATAAAATTTTAACTTATATAATATTTCATTTATTTCATCCCTATGAAATAGTTCAATAACACTTAGAAATTGTCTTCTGAAGTGCCGCCCAAAGTATGTGTTATTTTTCTTTGAAAAATATAGCTTGTTAAACTGTTACAGTTGCACTTCCCTTGTTGTATATTGTCTATCACATACCCATTGTGTTTAATTACAAATGTTATTAACGGTTGCATGCAAATCCTAAGCTAGTATGTACCTCCGTCGTGTTTAATTTCTACCTAGTTATCGCGTTCAATTTAAACCGAAGCCATCATGGGTTGTTCGTATAGTAGCCTTCGCATGCTACCAATTGAAGCCATCACATATCATCATTTTGTGCCTTTGCGTTTAATTTTTCCCAAACTTCCATATATAATTTAATGTTTAGAATAATGGAACTAATGCTTAGAAAAATGGATCTACGACTTTTGTGCAATACATGCAGCCTTTTCATGTATAATATGTTCTTATTTTACATATGTTCCATCGGATCTATTTCTTTACTTCCTTATGAATCGTATGCTTACGGCAATAGCGACAAAATTTTCTCATGTCTAATCGACTGGGTGTATTATGTTAATTCCTTTGAGTAATGAAACAATAATAGATAAGGAAATCCCTTATGAGTCCTAAAGTATTTCTTTAATTTAAGGCGGGAATTAGACTACTCAATGATTTCATATTTAATTGTATTTTGTCGTAAATAATAAATTCAAAAAGTTCAAAGTGAAAAAATGAATTATTAAACCTTTAGTGTTTACTAGATCAAGAACTTGAGTAAAGAGTAATTTTCCAGGCCAAAATCTTCTGTCGCCCATTTACCTGTCCCTATGTGCCACGCATCTCAGCCATTGATTTTTCATCAACAACAATTTGTATGATATTGCGTATCCTATTTTTTCATTATTTTGTCATAGTAAATGACTATGATTTCTTATAGCACATGAGGACATGTAAGAAGAAGATAGAAGAATTAAACTTGTGCTTTTCCCATTATCTTCACGTGCGTGGCTTAAGTGGTAGGCTTCTCAGGCAGTTAGGTGTAAATGTTGTTGTCTTTGGCTTTGTAATACGAATGCCATCATCGTGTACATTATATGTCATATTACTAATAGTGCATGCACAATCTATTTATGCTCTACCATACTCCGTGAGTAACAACATTAAATTAACATGCCCATCTATAATATATTCCATGTGTTGTCCCTGTTAATTATTATGGAACCGGCTACCATGTGCAACTTCAATATGTTGTGTGCCCATATCTCATTTTTTTTCCATGTTCGATTTATTAAATGTGACGATCCTGACTCGACCTTTGAAAATCGACACTTGTACTTCACTTATACTCGAATGCCGCAGATTCAAACGCCGAATCTGCCTCGTCGGAGCTTATAACACATTAAGTATAACAACACAGCGGAAGAAAGAACGAATATATCATATAACTTCAAAGATACAATATCCAATGGTATACAAAAATGATCACAAATACACATCAGAGATCTACAACAACACATCGGAGACACAAAGGAACCAACAGCGGAAATAACTTGAACTCCAAATGGAACTCCAATATCTGCAACTCCATCACAAATCTCTAATCCAAAGATAGCTCGAACACCCAATCAAGTTGGACTTAAGCAAGTCCGGTCCAAGTGAATAATTGCTATCGCCAAATCCAAAAGGCTAGATGCTATCGAAACTACTCCTACTATTTGGTTATCTGAAAAACCCAACTCTAGACTTCCCGTGTGGAAAATTATGGGCACCCAGAGTTTAGGAAGGGAACAATAAACTCCAGGTCGGTCATGGGACTGGTATGAGCAAACAAAAATAGTTTTCTTTAAAACAAACAACAAAAGAAGTAAAATAAATCCGCAATGCTTTTTGGAAAATGAAACTACCATAAGGCCTCCCACCGCACACACAATGCAAACGTAGAAATGGAAGAGATTTCTCCTTATGATAGTCAAACATGCTTGATACGCAAAATCCTTTTGATATTATTATTAGTGCATAGTGCAGAAAACCTTTCGAAAGTATAATATTAATCTTAGCCAACATACAACCATTATTGTATGCCTACTATAGCTACCATGTTCAATAATAGGTTACCGCCACATTCCACGGTAGGTTATACAACTAAAACCGTACAAGGCTCGTATTGTTTTCTTTGGATTTCCAACAAATGGTCAGGCTAAGGAAATTCCTATTGCCGCATGTGTACACCTCTGGAGGGACGCCCCCAAGAACCTACCCGGCTCTCTGCCAACACAAGGCCGGGTTACCTCTTTAACTAGGTAACTACTACTCGATCTTGCCATCCCCTGGTCGTTTGCGACCTTTATCCGAGGTACCTCTACACCAATAACCACAAAGCAATCGCAAAGTAATAGATTTGCAGTGACCACACGAGTTAAGTATCTGGGCCCCATACCATGATACCATCTTTTTCCAGAAGGGAACGACACACACTAAAGGACGCGACCCTCATAACCTTGCCGCATCTTTCCTGTTTCGACCATTTCCGGGGTGTGAGGTCCTGATGCAGTCTTGTCCACAAAGCTGCACTTTTTCACAAATTCATGCTTCAATCAACAAATGATCGGCAACACTTCGTATGCCACATTACCAAATTGGGAATGTATCACTAGTAACTATCAACTACATAATCTCTGAGCTCGTACGTCTTAGAGAAGGGTGTTAAGCTAAGAGAATAAATTCTCCACCACTAAACAGAAATGTATTTGATAGAAACCATTTTTACATCTCAAAGTGTAACGTTATACATACATCCATATAAGTCTATTCTGGGTTCGAACAGAACCGAAGGCACTTCCAAAGAAGCCCTTGCAATCCGGGTATTCACAATCCCGATCGGACTCCCCATCACATATAGATATCTCTATACCGGCACAACTCAGTGCAGAGACATTCGACGGGTTATCCTTTCGTTGTTGAAAATACCCGGTCTTCACCACCGGTCTTAAAATGCTATCCACAACGTCGTATCATTATTCAAAATGGGTTATATGACACGAGGCCCTCTCCAGGCTAAACCAAATAATGAGCACGATGTTTAAAAGCCATATGTATAATGGAATCTCAGTTAAGTCACAACTTGTTATCCAAAACAAATGGTTTAAACAAATTACCATTTTAAATCTTTTTAAACAAAAAGATTCACTTCACAAAGTTCATCCATCTTTCACAAAGATTAATTCATAGCTTTCAAAACAATTCCCTTTTCAAATTGGATTAATTCATCCAATCTTTAAATAAAAGATTCAATTCATAGCTTTCAAAACCATTTTTGTTTTATATCTTTTATACAAAAGATATATCTTTTAGATCCTCTTCAATTTCAAAACAAAGTTCAACAATCTCTCACAAAGATTCATTTATAACTCTCAAAACAATTTCATTTCAAAACTTGAAATCTTTTCAATACAACTTAGAAAACCTTCCTTTGTATGAAAGCTATTACTATTTGAAAACAAATAGTTTTCATTTCAGAAAAAAATCTGATTACGTCTACACGAGTTAAAGCCCTTAAATCTTGGCCTAAATTTAGATTGCCGAAAACAATACTTTTGAAATGGTTTAAAACTCATATAAATATATTTATAACTTATATACCCTTTTTAAACCATAATTTCTAATTATAGAATTCAATTTCAAATATTGAATTTGAATTCAAATCAAATTATTTAAATTCCAAACTTTATCAAGTTATTTCAAATAACTTTTATCTTCAAAACTCCTTTTCAAAAACTTTTTCATATTTAACCCAAATCCATTTCCAAAACCATTTGGATTCAAATTTCAATTTCTAAACCATTTCATAAATCAGTGATTTAACCAATTTCCTCATGCAGTCCATATTTGTGTGTGTATAGTGTAGTCCAAGGGTTTTACACAATAGTGCAACATCATCAATCATCACAGATTCAAGTATATCAATATCGATAAGCTTTATAATCCTATAACCCTTATCTACATACACAGAATCATAGATAAATAATACACATTCATCATAGATAAAATAAATTACATTATCACAGCTTGAATTAAAACAATTCATATCACAAAGCATCACACAGTAGAGATGACAAAAAATTCACAGCATTCAATATAATACAGTCATCCATAAGTAAGGTTACTAATTCATCTGATTAATTGAAACCAGATTAATCACTAATCCAGGTTAATTAACATTAATTAATTACAAATTATTTTGATTAAATATTCTTTAATCACTTATAAATTAACCATTAATAATAAATAAATTAACCTTTAATTAATTAATTATCCTTAATTAATCTCATCAATTAATTCCTTAATCACCTTCACTAATTAATTGACCTTTAAACATAAATTAATCAACCTTTAACCATTAAATAATTAACCTATAATTATTTAATTATCCTTTAAATTAATTTCTCTTAATTAATTAATAAATAAATTAACCCTCAATTAATTATTCTTTATTTAATTACCTTAATTAATTAACCTTTAATCATTAAGATTTAGTAATTATTCTTAATTACTTTAGTTAATCACCCTAATAATTATATTAAGTAATTAACCCCTTAATCACTTTTATTAATTAATTATCTTCAATTACTTACATTAAATAAGTTATACTTTGTTAATTATACTAGGTGAATTTGCTTAATTGGATTTCATTTGAAAAAACACATAAGGGTTTACTTAATTATCTTAATAAAAACTATTACAAACCACATCAATTAAATTAAAGACATCTAATCTTTAAAAGTAAATCTTGAAACTTGTCAATAAATTTACCCTAAAACTTGGTAATCGTCTACTTGAAAACTTTGTTACAAAATTACTTTCTTACTTGAAAGACACTTAGGGATTAATTCGCTAACATAATTATTTCAAAACAATTTAGATTTGAACAGATTAGATTTTAATTTCATATATGAAATTTGTTTTGAAAACTTATAGAATACCTTAGCTTGAAAATCTTATTTCACATCTTCTTTACTTTAAATTGGGGAAATAATGTATTCTTGGTTTTATAAAAATCTAATCAAAATTTATTTCCAATTTTAAAAAAATATCTTGCTAAACAAAACCAGCCGGAGATAAAAACCAAAAATCCCGAGGAATCACTCGAGCAACACGCGTTCTTTTCATCCCCGAGTTATTTCGCGAATCTATCGAGCCAGATTCAATTTTTTTCGAGACAAAACCCGAGAGCTACTTCATCTTCTCCAACCTTCAACTATTCCTGACGTCAAGGATACCATGTGCACGTGCATGGATCAACGATGATGTTCTAGTCAACTTTGCCAATGCCAACAGATCGTCGATCATCTCCTGAGTTGCCACAAACAACCAAATCACCAAACATCACTGTCAATCGAATTCGAACAATTTAAAGCGCCTGGAACCAAAACTTGATCGAAGAAAACCACCACGCGCCGTCTTCTCAGACCATCAGAAACCCAGAATCCCTGTCTATTGACTCAACATCGTTCAACGCTTCTATCCCACTCATCCTGACTAAGTTCGATAGACCATAGTCAGAGAAATTGACTCGACATTGACCGCTACCTAAAACAAGGCTTAAACCCTAGTTCAATGCCGCACCTACCTCACGGCGGTTTAAAAAGTTTGTTATCATTTTCCATTGATTCCCCAAACTCCAGCTTCCTTCGGTCATGAACACGAGATCGATTAATTTGTCGACCACCAGAATTAGTCAAAAAACTACTTTTCCAATCAATACGAATTTCTCACTCAGCACTAATCTAAAATTCTTAATTTTATTTTTAAAAATCATCGTTTTCATAAACAATTTAGATTATATGATCGAAGACTAAAATTTAAACAACCAAATTTTAGAATGAATTTGATTTTTATCCGACCATTTCATCCTCCAGTGAATTTTTCTAGCCGCCTATATTTTCATAATATTTTTAAAAGTTGAATTGTATAAAAAACAAATTTCTTTTAAAATCATGACATGAAACAATATAAAAATTGAGGTTTTGATTTTTTTTGAAAGAATATTTAACCCTGTATGTTTAGAACGTAGGCAACATACATACATGTGTAGAGGCTACATACGCATACAATATGCAGGCATTTTTACACAAGCATACAAGCATATTCACATCATGACTTCAAGTAATAATCCAAACACCAATAAAAAGAAGGGTTCAAAGGTCTGCTCACCTGAGAGATTTGAACAGAGCACAGTGTTTTGCTTTTAAAATCTAGAACTTGTGTTTTAATTTGATCTAGACCTGATATCTTTTGATCCTTTGAATGCTTGCTTATCTGATGTTCATTTGTTTTTCAGGTTTGATTATGTGCTTGCTTTTAATTTCCAGGTTTCAGATCTTGAAATACTTTTGATTTTTTGAGGTGGCAATTTATCTGGTAACTTTGATCCAGTTATTTATTTGCTTCTGGATTTCCATTTCTGGTTTGCTTTGAGTTTACTTTGCTTCAAGATTAAAAATTTGAAAGCTGTTGTTTTAAACAGAAGACTTGAATTTATTTTGAGCTGGAATGTTTTGTTTTTGCATCAAGTTGAAGGCTTTCTTCAATTTGGATTTCTTAAGCATATGGTTGCAGATTAAAACTGCTCTTTGGTTTAACTGAGTTAATTCTTGAACTTGATTTAAACTTTGATCTTTGCTTTAATTTGTAATTTTATTTCAGGTTGGGAAATATATGAAAGAAGTTGAACTAAGAACAATTTTTTCCTTCTTTCTTTTAATACATATTTATAAATTCAAATCAAAAGAAAAGTTTATTTTGCCACTTGTTTATTTTGTATCAACACTTGTAATTGTATAATCTATTCTCTTTACATTTGTTAAAAATGTGTATTTTTATGTTTAAATCCTTGTCTTAAATAAATTTTAAAACGTTGTTTTAAACCCTCTCTTTATTTTAATTTACAAAAACATGTTTTCACCCTTTATAAATTCTTTTATTTAACTTCATATTTACACAAGTTTATGTTTTCATCTTCTTATATTTTTAAACATTTACAAACTATAAATTTTAAAAGAAAATTTTCTAATCTTTACATCCAGTACTATTTTAAACTTAATTTATTATAAATTTAAATGTATAGATATATATATACACATACAAATTACATTTAGTTATGGATAAATTTAAAATTTAACTTAAGTTACTATACTCAAATTTAAATAAATAATACTAGTGTTGAAAATGTTCAAATTTAATATTTTAGAAAATTATTATATTAATTTCAAAACATAACTTTTTAAAGAAAATGTCTAAATCTTATTTTAAACTTATTTTATTATACTTTTAAATGTTTATATGTATATTTTCAGTTTAGTTTTACAAACCATTTTTATCAAATCTTATTTAAATTAAAACTATTATACTTTTAAATAAACATTTATCTATATACATAAAAGAAATAAACATGTATGCATATATATATATATATATATATATATTAGAATTTATTCTTTTTAAATAGCTTTTGTAAATCAATTTCAAAATAAAATTTTCAAATCATTATATTAGAAATAGAAAACAAATTTTCTTATTAGTATTAAATTTTTAAAATTTCCAAATCCAATATATTTATAAATATTTACATTTTTGAATTCTCCAAAATCAAAATTTTATTTACAATTTAACTTTTAAATCTATATATATTCAAAAATATATTTGGTCAAAAAAATTTCAAATTAATCCATAATCAAATTTATAATTAATATACATTATTCAAAATATTTTTTTTCTAAATTTCTAATTATAAATTCTATTTGAAAATCATATTTATATACATTTATATTAATAAAAAAACAAATATCTATTTAGTTTTGGAAAATACCAAATTGATTCACAATTTAATTTCAAAATTTTATATTAACTATCAATTTAATTTTTTTTCAAAACCGGGATCGTTACAGATTCCCCCCTTAAGAAAATTTCGTTCTCGAAATTTGCCAGGGAGACAACAAAGGTAGATGAAAGATAGAGAAATATCTTTCCAGATTGAATTGAATATCTATTCTGCACTTGGCTTACCAGATCAGAATATCACCAATCATTATGAGAACAAACTCATTCAATACCACACAAGATACTCGGGTCACCAGATCTACGAATATATAGGGGTATTGATTAGTTCGAAGGGATAACTAATCATTCATAGAATATATATGGACCCAAAAGAACAGATAAATAGATTCAATTTTCCACAATTTTCAAACATTAGGTATGAATTCCAAACTCAGGTCGGAAATACCCCAAAGTATACATCAACTTGTCCCTCTTCGGACTTTGATCCATACAAGAAATTACAATAGAATTTCAAATTTGGTTTTAATCAAAATTGTTTTATCGATACAATCTTCATATTTTCTTAACCAATAAATTTTGAAGTTTATTTGATTTAAAAACGAAATGATGATAAGAAACTGGTGAAGAGAACACCAATTAGGAACTTATCGACAACGATTCGCAAGGCCACCACCACACCGAAGCTTCTCCTTGTAGCAACCACGAGGCCATCATAGAATTGGAATCAGATCAAAGGAGATTGATAAAGAAAGTTGTTTCCGTTGTCGTTTCAGGATATTGACCATTTGTAGTGGTACTCCCCTGTCCCCATCTCGTCCTCTTCTTGCACTCGTACTCACTATCAGTGGGTAGCAAGAGAATTTACTAAGGCACACAGACGGATATCTTAAGATATACTCATTCTAGGGTGTACTTCACTCTATCTCTAATGAGTTACCTAACGTGTTATATTCCTGAGCTAAAGTTTCAACCTTCAGCTCTGATACCAAATGTGACGATCCTGACTCGACCTTCGAAAATCGGCACCCGTACTTCACTTGTACTCGAATGCCGTAGATTCAAACGCTGAATCTGGCTCGCCGGAGCTTATAACACATTAAGTATAACAACACAGCGGAAGAAAGAACGAATATATCATATAACTTCAATGATACAATATCCAATGATATATAACAATGATCACAAATACACATCAGAGATCTACAACAACACAGCAGAGACACAAAGGAACCAGTAGCAGAAATAACTTGAACTCCAAATGAAACTCCAATATCTGCAACTCCATCACAAATCTCTAATCCAAAGATAGCTCGAACTCCCAATCAAGTTGGGCTTAAGCAAGTCCGGTCCAAGTGAATAATTTATATCTCCAAATCCAAAAGGCTAGATGCTATTGAATCTACTCCTACTATTTGGTTATCTGAAAAATCCAACTCTAGACTGTCCGTGTGGAAAATTGTAGGCACCCATAGTTTAGGAAGGGAACAATAACTCCAGTTCAGTCATGAGACCGGTATGAGCAAACAAAAACAGTTTTCTTTAAAATAAACAACAAAAGAAGTAAAAGAAATCCGCAATGCTTTTTGGAAAATGAAACTACCATAAGGCCTCCCACCGCATACACAATGCAAACGCAGAATTGGAGGTGATTTCTCCTTATGATAGTCAAAAATACTTGATACGCAAAATCCTTTTGATATTATTATTAGTGCATAGTGCAGAAATCCTTTTAAAAGTATAATATTAATATTAGCCAGCATACAACCATTATTGTATGCCTACTCTAGCTACCATGTTCAATAGCAGGTTACCACCACATTCCATGGCAGGTTATACAACTAAAACCGTACATGGCTCGTATTGTTTTGTTTGGATTTCCAACAAATGGTCAGGCTAAGGAACTTCCAACTACCATATGGGTACGCCTCTTATAACGACGCAGAATTTCTACCATTTGAAATTCGTATATTTAATTGATTTTAAATATTAACAAGTAAAATTTGTAAGTCGAATAAATTATATTTCGAACATCTAGATTTAATTGGATAATTAAATCGATAATTTAATATTTGAAATTACAGAAATAATTGAAAATTGGGTTTAATGTGATTAAAATTGATTTGTAAAGTTGTATTAAATCATATTGGAGTTAGAATGATGTTATAGAACTTTTAAAATTGAATTAAAAGTTAATTTGTGGAAATTGAATATTTTAATATTTAATTGACGAGTAAAAATAGTCATTTTTCAAACAGTCTCGGATTTCGACGAAAGCAATTTCATTGGATCCGTAACGTTAAATTATTGTAAGATTTCAAATTTTGTGTCAATCAGATTTGCGGTTTGTCCGGGGCAAGCTAAAACGCACTGAAATCGGTTTAAGTGAATTTAAATTTAAATAGTCGATTTGAAAACCTATCTTTCAAATACGATCGAATTGGCTCCCGATATATATTCCATTGCATTTAGAATGGGGGTAAAACATTATAAACGCTTGGCGGCATGCTTCGTTTCGAGTTCGGAAAAAAATCGGATGAATAGTGCACGAATATTTTCTATAAAGGGACATCCAATTTTCACATTTGCAAACCATTAGGGCTTCAAACCCTAGCCGCCACCCTATCAATTAATGGCCAGAAAATCGCCTCCTTCCTCCCTCATTTTCTTCAAATCCATCAACCAATTCGTAAAACTTTCTTCTGCAAAATTGTAGAGAGCAACGAGATCTACAAGTTCAACGGTCATGATCGATGATGGTGGCTTGGATTTACTGGAATTAGCACGTGAAGGTGCCGCGTTCGAATGAGTTTCGCGAAGCTACGACGACACATGTTAGGGCCGCACTTGGGGTGGTGGAACACGGTGCTTCGGCGCTTCAAATGGCGGTCTCCGATGGGGCTCCAACAATCGCTAGTGGTTGCAGCAAATAGTTGTAGACGGCGGCCGTTTTGGGTTACGGTTCAAACATGATAACCTAAGGGAAGAAGAAGATCGATTTCACGGCATGGATCTAAGCAGAGTAAATAAAAAGGACTAGATGTGTAAAAGGTTAAAAATATAAAAGAAATTAAAATTAATTTATGTTATAAATTTGTATAGACTTTAAAAAGCTATAACTTGTTCATACGAGGTCGAAAATAGACGAAATGAATTATGTTGGGTTCGTATTGACGAATATTACGCGATGGAGCTAGATTGGGATTGATTAGAGCTAGTGTGAATTTTAGGTAAAATTAAACGCGCGTTTAATTTTATTCGGAATAAAACGCTGAAACCGCTATTGGAAGCAAGGTGCGAACTTCTCACTCAATCGAATTTGTTTCGATTTAAATTTTAAATAGTTAAATTTAAAATTGCTTGATTGTATGATTGATTGATAAATTGCTATCTGTTGTATTGAAATAGACCCTATACGCCGCATATTAAGCAGAGATTATTTTATTAAACACATATACCGCGATATTCCATCTTGAAGTGGAATTGGTATTATATATGTACTTGGAGTTGATTTCCTGCATTATATAGCAGATGAGACCCTATTGCGCCACATAATAGCTGATAATATTTCATATAAACCCATGTACCGCGATATCCCATCTTGAAATGGGATTGGTATTGTGCTAACATCTGTGGATGCAGGGAAACAGGTTGGAGGGATCCAACTGGATTCCTCAAATAATCGAATTTGTTTCAATGTTGTGTGTTGATTATTTATAATCTCTGTGTGATTTTCTTTGTGATTGAAATCGTTGAATGCTAAAATTTAGCCGAATATAATTTTGGTATGTTGGATACCGAAAATAAAAATTTGATTTTTGAAAATTTAGGTTGAAAGTTATATTAATTTTTTTTTTTGAGAATTGGATAAATTTAAAAGAAGGAATTCTAAAATAATAAAGTTTTATTTTTAGTCTTATTGGATAAAATTTCAAAATACGGGGAACACTTTAATAAATGAATTTTGGGTAATATTATTCAAAGGTTGAAGAATTTATTCGAAATATGGATTTTAAAGAGTTTAAAAAATAAAATAATTTTTTTTTCTTTAAAAGGAATTTATTTTTAAAAGGAAATAAAATTTGAAATCCATTTGGAAATTGATTTTTGGTGATTGAATTTAAATCTTTTGAAAATCCATTTGGAAATTTATTTGGTGTTTTGAAATGAATTTGGAATCAATTTGAAAATTGATTTGGGGTTTAGTAGAAATTGATTTCAATTTGAGATTTTAATGAAATTCACTTGGTGTTTAATTTCTTGGAAAATCAATATGGAATTTGATTTGGTTGTTTTTGAAATCAATTGAAAAATTGCATTGTTGTTGAAAGTGAATATTTGAAATCGATTTGAAAATCGTATATCAGTGGATATTTGGAAATTTAAATTCACCATGGAATTTATAAAGGAAAGGGAAATTTGTCTAAAAATAAACATTGATTTATTTTTGAAGTGTGGAAATAAATTTACGGATTTGGAACGTAAATTTAAAATAAATCGGTAAGGATTTATTTAATTGGTTTAAATGAACCAATTGGAAATGAAAGCGTATTCTCCCTGGAAAGCCGAATAAAATTTCTGAATAACTTTGAAAAATATATACATATATATGTATATAATTCTAGAATTGGTCTTGAAAAGATTACTTTGGAGAAATTAACTTCTTAAATTGTTTTAAATCCTTTAAGTAAAGATTTATTAAGTTGATATAGAAATGATTATTTCTAAGATTTAATCAATAATTTTTTAAGAAAATAGTTATTTAAATAGTTATACTCTATTTACTAATTTTATTTTGAAAATTAGTTTGGACTTAAGTTATATGTAATATTGGTATAATATTTTATAACTAATATTTTAAGTAAAGTGTTTAAAGAAAAATAGTTTTATTTCAAAGTGTTTTCCCATTATATTTTGGATAAGTGTTATAAATTATTTTAAAGTATTTGAACTCGGCAGATTTCCAGTGAAAATGAATAAATATTTGGAAGTGCTTCTGCGTAAGGAAAATGATTCGAAATTTGTTTTCAAAAGTTGTAAAGGTGAAAAGTGATTTTAAATTTGTTTTCAAATGGTTGAAGTGTGGAAAAATATATCTTGTAGAGATATTTTTTTTGGAAAATAAATAATTTGAGAAATTATTTGGAATCTGGTGATGTTGTGCATATCTATTGATAGTTAAATAACTGACTATAAATATTTACCTTTAAGTGGGCATTTGTTGTGATTTGCTTGAATTTGAATGCTACACTTATTTTAAAATAAGCGCTCGTTATTCGGTTTAGCTAGGAGAGGACCTTTGGGTCATAAATCCTATTTTGAATAGTGATATGTCGTAATGGATAACATTTGAAGACCGGTGTTGAAAACTTGATATATTCGAAAACAGAAGGATTACCGTCGAAAGTCTCTCCATCGGCTGATCCCCGATATAGAGATTTTATCACCCTTTGTGATGGGAAGTCCGGACGTGATTAGTGAATATCCGGATTGCAAGGGCTTCTTTGGAAGTGCCTTCGGTTCTGTTTGATCCCGAAACGGACTTGTATGGATGTGTGTCTGACATTACAATTTGAGATGTAAAGCTGGTTTCTATCAAATACATTTCTGTTGGTGGTGGAGAATTTATTCTCTTAGCTTAACACCCTTCTCTGAGACGTAGAAGCTCAGAGGTTATGTTGTTGATGGTTACTAGTGATACATTCCCAATTTGATAATGTGGCATACAAAGTGCTGCTGATCATTTATTGATCGAAGCATGGCTTTTGTGAAAAGCGTAGCTTTGTGGACGAGACTTCGTCGGACCTCACACCCCGAAATGGTCGAAACAGGAAGAATGCAGCAAGGTTTTAGGGGGTAGCGCCCTTAGGGTATGTTCATTTCCTTCTGGATAGAGGTGGTATCATGGTATGGAGCCCAGATACTTAACCTATGTTGTTGCTGCAAATTTATTACTTTGTGGTTATTGGTGCTGAGGATCCTCGGATAAAGGTTGTTTACAACCGGGGATGGCATACTCGTGTCAGTAGTTACCTATTTTTGCAGAGGTAACCTGGCCTTGTGTTGGCAAGGATCTGGTTAGGTTCTCGGGGTGTCCCGCCAGAGGCGTTCCCATGTGGCACTAGGAAGTTCCTTAGCCTGACCATTTGTTGGAAATCCAAAGAAACAATACGCGCCTTGTACGGTTTTAGTTGTAGAACCTGCCATTTAATACGGTAGCTATAGTAGGCATACTATAATGGTACGTATGCTGGCCAAGATTAATATTATATTTTCGAAATGTTTTCCACTATGCACTAATAATAATATCAAAGTAGTTTTTCGCGTATCAAGCATATTTGACTATCATACGGAGAAATCTCTTTCAATTCTGCGTTTGCATTGTGTGTGTGGCGGGAGGCCTTATGGTAGTTACATTTTCTAAAAGTATTGCGGATCAATTTTAAAATATTTCTCTGTTCGTTTTTTTTAAGATAAACTGTTTTAAGTTCTCACACCAGTCCCATGACTGACCTGGAGTTTATTGTTCCCTTCCTAAACTCTGGGTGCCCATCATTTTCCACACGGGCAGCCTAGAGTCAGGTTATCAGGATATTCTGAAATTCAGGAGGTGCTGTGGAGCTCAAGAGGCGAGTTGGATGGCGAAACGTATCACTTGTATATGATATTTTTTTCTTCCGCTGTTTATTGTTGTAACACTCTGATGATGTAATGTATAAATGTACAGTTCTTTAGATTTAAAGATTATTCATGTATCCATTATATGTTGTTCCGCTACGATTTTGAGATTCTGATATTGTTTCTGTTGCTTCTTATTTCTTTCTTCTTCTACCTCTTCTTCTTTAACCCTAACAATTCGGTTTTCCGGCCTTCGACTGCTCGGCAGTTGATACAGTGGACGTATTAATGTCGATTTTCAGAAGTCGAAAATCTCGAAGACGTTACACCTCTGGAGGGACGCCCCTGAGAACCTACCCGGATCTCTACCAACACAAGGCCGGGTTACCTCTGTAACTAGGTAACTACTACTCGAGCATGCCATCCCTCGGTCGTTTGCGACCTTTATCCAATGTACCTATATACCAACAACCAGAAAGCAATCACAAAGTAATAGATTTGCAGTGACCACATGAGTTAAGTATCTAGGCTTCATACCATGAAACCACCCTTTTCCAGAAGGGAATGACACACCCTAAAGGGCTCGACCCTCATAACCTTGCCGCATCTTTCTTGTTTCGACCATTTTCGGAGTGTGAGGTCCTGATGCAGTCTCGTCCACAAAGCTACACTTTTTCACAAAGTCATGCTTCGATCAAAAAATGATCAGTAGCACTTCGTATGCCACATTACCAAATTGGGAAGGTATTACTAGTAACTATCAACTATATAACCTCTAAGCTCGTACGTCTCAGAGAAGGGTGTTAAGCTAAGAGAATAAATTCTTGTAGTGGTACTCCCATGTCCCCTATCTCCCCTGTCCCAGTCCTTCGCAAAGAATATATGTGCTGTCGCCAAGCAAGTGCCATCGCTACTACTAACTCTTCGTGTAATGAGTCGCCGCTTCCTATTACTTGCTGAGTCATCTCATTCCACAGTACAATCTTTCACATATTATATTTGTATATATATTTTCTCCATGTATTATGTTTGCATTCATGTTTCCTACATAGTTACGCAAAGACGTGCAGGCTTTCATATATTTGCATGTAGGTTTCATTATTCATGCACTTGCATGCTTATACATGTTTCCCTCGTTTTTAATGCCCTATGGAGAGTAGTTTTGCAACCATCACAAGTAGTTTTGGAGACTTCGCTATAATATATTATCGCTGTTAATTTATATGTCGCTAGTAGATTCTAAGCCTTCGCTGGCAATTTCTTTCTTGTTTTAAAATTAAAATACTAGGTCTTCATGTAGTGCCCATTCTTTTATTCTATTTTTTGTGCATAGATTCTCTTGGCTCAATGCAAAGTTTAGATTTGTGGGGTTAAGTTTTACTTAGTCAAAAATAGATCAATGACGGTTTTGAAATTAGATTGAAAACTGATTTACTACCCCCTTATGTAATCGCCTTTCACTTATTCAATTTTGTTAACGATTTCTTATTGGATTATTTTCTTATCTTTGTAGTTTTATTTTAGTAAAAGATAAACGCTCAAATTAACTAATTAATTTCCCTTAATTAATTAGTGTTTTTTCACTAAATAATTCATCAAATTGAAAACTGATTAGAATAATCTAAAAAATTAACCAAAAATCCCTTTAATCATATTTCACCTTCTATAAAAACTTCAGGCCAAAATGATTAATTTTATTATTTTTAATTATTAATTACCAAAATTAACCGTTTCCCCAATTTTGGAAATTTATAAAATATTCGCATTAATTTCAAAAATTATGAAATTAAAAAATTATTTCCATTTCATTATTAAGCATATCATATCAAAATTTCATGGAATTTGGATGTAATAAGACCATTTTTCTCCCTAAAACACGAGCAAATTCACTTTAATAAAATTATAACCCATAATTAAACTAATCAGGGAATTAGGCTGAAGGAAAAACCTGAGAACCCTTTTAGTCTGAAGGATAGAAGTTTTAAAATTTAGTCTGAAGGACAAAAAATGATATATTCATATAGCATTGCACATCCATAATGCTATATTCATATAGCATTACACAGCTGCTTGTTTGTGTATGCAGAAACTTATAAAATTGTGTTCTATATAGCATTATAGATGTGTAATGCTATATGAATATAGCATTATGGATGTGTAATGCTATATGAATATATCATTTTTTGTCCTTCAGACTAAATTTTAAAACTTCCGTCCTTCAGACTAAAAGTGTTCTCAGGTTTTTCCTTCAGCCTAATTCCCTCTAAACTAATACTTAAATATCCAAACAGGTTTAGCATCATCAAAACATTCATATGAAAGTCAAATCCAAAATCAATAGGTTAGGATTGGTTTTACAGAAGGATTTTACTCACCCAACTTAAGATAAACCTAGTTTAATCTCTATTTGTTTCTTGAATTTGAAAGCTCTAATCTTCTAGCTTGAAATCTATTCCTTCCTCTTTGGAAAATATTGGCCTTGCTTAGAGTTTTTGGGAATTTTATTTTCCTTTTGTTTTGTGTAAATGAAATGGAATGAAGATGGAATGAGAGGTTGGTACAAAAGTATATCGGTTAGTGGGTTTAGGCCATACTAACTTATTCCCCTTACTTAAATCATTTCCATTACAATTTAAATTGTTTTCATTCATTAATCAAGACCAACAAAAGATTTCTCTAATTACCCTTGGTCCACAACTTAACTTTTTAAAGTGTCCCACAACTAATTAATTAAATTTCCCTTAAGAAAATCTTCCAATTAAATCATTTTATTAATTTAATTAATATTATTAATTCAATTGAATTTGAAATAATTTCCCACATTATGTACTCCCTAATATATAGGGTGTTACAGTCACCCTTTCTTATAAAGATTTTATCCTCGAAATTTTGATAAGGAAAACAAAATTTACACTATCTCCCCAAAAGTGTATAATCATCATCATATAAGTACACACAAGTACAAAAGATTACACTAGTACTACTAATGTAAAACATCAATTATAAATGGTGGTGCAACTACCAACACACAATCATATTGCACATGAATATACTAGTGCCCTACTAGTCCATATAATAGACAAACAAAGCACACTGCTGTAACACCCTATAAAATCAACTATAAATAAATTGAGTGACTTAAAGTAAATAGGATAGTGTTTAAAATGGAAATTTTTATTTTACTATGAATGTTATTCCACTGTATTTATGGAAAAATTCTGATCTATTTCCATATATAATATGCTGAAAACGGAGCTCAAACGAAGAAGTTATGAGCTTTTAAAGTTTTAAGATTTAAATTAATTTAGTTTGAATTCAAATTCAAATGAATATTTAAATTAGGGTTTGAATATCAAATGTTAACTGTTGGTTTGGTTGGGGGTTAAGATAAATAATTAACATACGTTAAAAGTTAATCAAGGAATAAAATATACGAGCAATGGAAACAAATCAACGCTCTCGAAATAAGAGGAGCGGTTGACCTATAAGATCCAACCGGTCGACCTCTAGCAGTCGACCGGTCGGTCGTTGCCTTATGGTAGTGGCTAGGGTTTTATGACGTTAAACAGTCTAGATTTTATCTAATTTCATCTTACGGTTTTGGTACGTTTCAACTCCTATAAATAGGACCCTACCCTCCCCACTTTTTATTCACAAACATTCAGGAACTCCGCGAACCTCTATCATTTTCTCTCTCCGGTTAGATTCAGAAATTCTATTAGGGATGTAGGTAATGATTCTTATCCTTTTCTAATTATTCTTTTAATCTATTTTCTTCTCCTCCAATCTATCTGAATCTAACAAAATTATATACATATATACATATATACATACATACATACCTATATATATATCCTTCGTTGTATGTATATATAAAAAGAAAAATCTGAAAAAGAGTTGCTTTGGCATTCCAAAATCCATATAAGAAAAGCTAAGGATAATCTCGGAGTGAAAACCTTAATATTTTTATTCATTAATTGATTAATGCATATCTATGGATCTAAATATGCCATAGGGATTATGGGATTGCGAAAACAAAAAAGATAAAATCCCCCAAATTTCCTTTTTATTTTGAAATGTCAATTCTAGATCGAGATTCTCAATTATTTATGTTAATTTGGTGGAATTTATATTGTTTTTGCAATCTTTGATAATTTCATCGTCTATTCCACTTCTCCTCCTTCTCTAATTCAAATTATGAGTTTTCTATAATGAAATAAGGGTGTAGATCATGAATCCTATTCGTAGTTTACAGCATTTATTCCACATATTTTTTTTATTTTTGTGTAAAATAGGAGTTGAATAGAATATCAAGTGAGGATTGCAATTCCTATTGTTTAGTATATTCTGTTGGATCATAGATTTTGATTGCAGATGTGACGACCCACCTTTCGGAAGGTTTAAATTGCCAATAACCCACACATGTCCAACTTAAACAATCCAAATGTAGATAATCAATAGGGTTAAATAAGAAAAAAAAGAAAAGAACAAGAAAAACAAACACAGAATATCATAACGGAAACGATAAAATATAATAATTAAATAAACAGTTTATGAAACTATTTACTATTCAATTGATTTTAATCTATACACATTTATCAGAGTTATATATATATATACATCAGGAGTAAATGATCAATACAGCAGAATAGCATGATGCAGGGGATAATAATAATAGTAATATACCAAAACTCCGTCTTCATACTCTAGAGAATAGTTTTCAATATGTTGAAAAAACTTAGGACTGACCCGAGCGTAATGAAAAGACAAAACACTAGCGTTAGGACTAAAATACACTTATGTAAGTCAAATCAATATCACAGAATACGGGTGCAATAATTTAAGAGACGTTACGAGATTTTCCATCTCCTACGGATCCGTTTAACTATTTATATATAATAGTATACGCTATAATAGATAATGTCTATCAGTAAAATAAATATCAGAAGAGCGTTAAGGCTTTACATTGATCCACTTAACATATTTTACAGTTTCGTATCAAAGTCATAATTGGCTTGTATAGGGATAAATATGACAAGGCACATGAGGCAATGCCTAAGGTATGATTCTATAAACTCTACCAAATGGATGTTAAAAGTGCTCTATATTAAAAAAACGTTTATGTTGAACAACCTCCTTTATTCATTCATGATAAATATCCAAGTCATGTGTATAAACTTAAGAAAGCTTTAGGTGGTTTAAAACAAGCACCACGTGCTTGGTATGAACAACTAAAAAGCTATATAATTAATTCTGGATTCGAAATAGGAAAAGGAGATCAAACTTTATTTATAAAACATTTTAAAAATGATATATTAATAGTTCAAATATATGTTGATGACATTATATTTGGCTCAACTAACAATGAATTATGTAATGAATTTTCTGAAATAATGACTAGAGAATTTGAAATGTCCCATATGGAAGAATTATCATATTTTCTAGGACTTCAAATAAAACAAGTTTCAAATGGAATTTTTATAATAAAAAAAATACTGTAATATATCAAACATTTTGGAATGGAAAACACTTCTGCCAAACCAACACCTATGAGCACAAGAGCACATCTTGATAAAGATGAAAATAGCAAACGTGTAGACCAAAAACAATATCGTAGTATGATAGGATCACTAGTTTATCTAATAGCTAGTAGACCAGATATTATGATGAGTGTGTGCTTATGTGCACGATTTCAATCTAACCAGAAAGAATCACATTTACGTGCCGTAAAACGTATACTACGCTACCTTAGTAAAACTGCAAATTTCAGACTTTCTAAAAGAGTGCTCGTTCGAATTAGTATCATACAGCGATGCTGATTTCGGAGGATCACGAGCATATAGAAAAAGTACAAGCGGTATGTGTCACTTCATTGGTAAATCTTTAGTATCATAGTTTAGTAAAAAACAAAACTGTGTCTCTCTACCAACTTGTGAAGCAGAATATATTTCTACGGCACTAGCTTGCACACAAGTTATTTATATGCAATAGACACTTAAAGATTTCGGAATCAATCTATCAAAATCAACAATTTACTACAATAATTCTAGTGCTATAAATCTATCTAAAAATCCAGTTAACCACTCAATAACTAAACATATAGATATTAGACATCATTTTTTACGTCATAATATAGAAAAAGAAGTGATAAATCTGAACTACGTACCATCAGAAAATCAATTAGCTGATATCTTTACTAAACCACGGTTAGAAAATACGTTTATAAAATTGCATCGTGAGCTTGGTATACTTTCAAGTAAAGATATTTAAATAAAATAAAATTTGAACTAAAAACTCAAAATAACATTTTTTAAATTTCAAAATTCTGACCATGCTGAGACTCGAACCCGTGACCTGCTTGAATAGACCAAATGTCTTTACCACTTGAGCTATTGATTTTTTCCTATTGAAGTCTAGTATGGACAGTTTATTATATGGTGACATTAATATATACTACAATACATGTCACATTTAACTTTATATATATATATATATATATATTTATATAAACATTAAAACTACACAAAATACATCAGCCAACAGAAAATGTATTACCTTACTTCTTGGTTGAATTTAATATAATCCACAAAACTTTATACTATTTTTTCCTAAACTTAGCCTAAAATAGATGTATATCATCTTCTATGCAATCAAACTGAAGTAAGGCCTTCATTCGTTTTCCTCTCAAACTGACGAAAAGCTTTTATAAACAATTTCTTTAAGAATGTCAACCTTCTCTTCCATGGATTCGATTGAAATTATTGCATCATCAACTCTCTAAAAACTCCAGATCATAAAGTTTCACATCGTTGTTCTATCACACCAGATATACTTCGAACAAGAAGAAGGGAAAGAAGACTATTGATATTTCTCCGAATACGGAGCAAAAGATCGATGATCTCTACCATTATCAGTAAGAATCTCTAATGCTACAACGAGATATGTATTACGAACAAAATATAAACTCGATGCGGATAGGAATCGTTGAGCACATCGCTATGAAGCTCTACGGGGCATCGTCACATCCGATAGACGAACATGTTGTTTCGCTTATCAGACAACCATCGACTTCGTCTCCACCATGACCACCATACTCACCAAATTCGTGGGATCGCAACGAAGAATCGAATGCTCGTCGTAAGCAACTGAAAGAATTCAAGACGCCTAGCCCCTCGAAATAATCATAGTTGTCATTATCTTTTGTTGTATTTTCGAATAAATTTCTCTACATATGTATGTTTCTTTTTGGAATAAATTGATTTCTGGTTCATTAATCAATATTTCACATATAGAAAATATTAACATTTCACAGCAAAATAAATTTATTTATGTATCATTCATCAAAATAAAAACTATTTATTTTAATAGAATTAACAACATATATAATATATTAACATTTAACATCAAAATCAAATACACTACAGAGTCGACTGGACCAGAAGGTAGAAAAAATTCGACCTTCAACTTCAGTCGACTGAAGCCCTGAGCCAGACGACTGATGTGGCAACAATTTTTTTATATCAATGGCCAGTCGACTGTCTCAGAGCCTCAGTCGACTGGATCAGAAGATAGAAAAATTTCGATCTTCAGCTTCAGTTGACTGAAGCCCTGAGCCAGTTGACTGATCCGTATATCTGAGTTACTTTTTTAACTTTTACCTACCCATTTCACTCCTTTTATCTTCCACTTTACCTCCTCTCGTCTCTATCATTTCAGATTTCCAAATTTTCAAAAACCCTAGGCTCTCCAAAACTCCATTCTTTTTCAAAGTTAAAATTAAATGGCTCCTAAACGAAAGGGACAAGCTTCCTCATCATCTCAACCTCCGTCGAACAAACAAATTCAAAGATGGCTATTTGGTGACACCGCGATTAGGAGGTGGAGACGAATGCAAGACTCAAGGATTTTCGAAGGTTCGTTTGTCAAATTCCCTTATTTTTCTCCATATCACATCCAAGTGTTAGCTCGAAGGAGCAATTTGGAGTCCTTATTTAGCATTGATGATAACAAACACAAAATCAACCAAATAATAGTAAATTGTTCTATGCAAACCTAAATTTGGGTCACCAAGATGCTCCAAATCAACAAGACTGTGTATGGAGTCTCGTATGTGGGAAACTCGTCTTTTCTCTTTAGACCGCATATCTCATATTTTGCAAACAAAAAATGATGGTGTGGAATTGGCTACTATTGATTGCGACTTGGTTGTTCAAGACAATGTAAGCCATTTGTTTCTAGAGACGACATGTGTCAACTAAAATCGATGTCTCTACGACCAAAGGCACGAATTATTCATCGTGCTCTAATGAAAACCATAACTCCTAGAACCGGGAGTTATGAACTCTTCTATGAAAATAACTTTAAATCTTTATACGCTATCTTTGGAAACATTAAAGTCAACTGGCTTCGTTTAATTCTTGACTAATTTTTAAGCTTCAACAATGGTAGAATGAATATAATCTACTATGGCGAATATATTATGCGTCTTCTAAAGCTTGTGAAATTCTGGAACCGGATTCACCAATTTTTACCGTTGGATGTTTGAATACTCGGACTTTAGCCTTAATGAAACTACTGGTTGCCCGACCCCCTCATATCATACCTTTTAAAGAATGAACCCAAAGGCAAATAGCTCAAGACCAACCACAACAACATGGCGAGCCATCTCAAGGACCATCTCGTCAAAGATCGGCTCGTCATCAACAAGAAGAAATTATGATTCCAAATTCAGGTCTTCAACTGTGAATCCATCAATATAATTTGCCGTAATCAATAAATTCTACAATCCAACATCATCAAAGTTGATAAGAAGCTTGATAAGGTCAAAGGATTTTTTACCAAATTATGGCAAGTTATCTCATGCTCTTTCGGGACATCTACGGCTACTGTAGGCGATCCGGGTAAGCAACCCGTCTTTACATGGTCTTCTTCTGACGACTATCAAGCAAGTAGTAGTGATGATGATGGAGATGAAGGTGACAGTGGTAGGGGTAAGCAACCATTGGCGTAAGATGTTATTTTTCTTTTTATCCAAAACATTTGTTTTCAATTCGTATGGCTTTTACTAAATGGCCATTCTAATTTATTTATTTTGAACACTCTTGACTATGGAAGTTAGATGTATGGATGATTGTTCTTGTTTTTATCCCATAATATTTTTCACATTATAACTTCATATTACTTATTCATTTTTTTCGATGACAAAGGGAGAGAAATATTATTGCTAATAATAAGAATGTAGGATAGAGAGAGCGTCAAAGATTCAGGGGGAGTAAGTATTTATGTTATATATATACAGTCGAAATCTATATCTCTTTATAGGTTGTCATCAATCAAAAAAGGAGATAATGTTGAGCTTGGTTTTGATTCATGAGATGAAGCTATCACTATGACATACAGATTTGATGACTGCTACGACAAAAAGAGACAAGGAGAACAGACTTTAAAACCGGTGCATCAACTATAGTATTTTGTTGTTAAGTCTTAGGTCAATATTATTAAAATCTCTCCTCGATTACATATATATTTAATCATTATATTTATTAAATATTTTATACATATATAAGCATACATTTGAATTATAAAAGAGTTTTAAAGTTATAGAAATTAATATATCTATGTAAATTGTGCAAACTGCACAAAATTAACCAGGTCAGTCGATTGACCTTCTGAAACCAGTCGACTGACACTGGGTATTTTGTGCTACATGCATAGATACATAGATATACGAATTTTAAAATTTTAAAATTACTTTGAATATTCGGTCGACTGACCCAGATGCTCAGTTGACTGAATTTCTATAACAGCCACTTTTCGAAAAGACACGACTTTCTATGAAGAGATACGAACCTCTACGAAAAGATTGGACGCAACACTTCAATCGAAACTCTTCACCAACAGTCGCTGCTTTCTAAACTTTATAAATACAAACTCCAACTTCATTCCAAATCACTTAATCACAATCGAATTCTATTATTCGCTGATCTAACTTTTTGAAATCTATTTGCTATCATACTTTCAATTATTCTGCATTAAAGCAATACTATATCTTTCTATTCTTCATATACTTCAAATATATATATATATATATATATATATATATATATATATATATATTTATACTCGAGGAGAAGATTATAGGAAGGGTGTACTATAAGAGACAAATCCATGTTAGCAGAACACACATTAGTCAAAACTATTTTTTGTATTAGTTCAAATCCTGTTCTGCTGCTCAAGCGAGTGAAGACCTCTTTGGCTGTTGAGGCGAAATCCTGTTCTGCTGCTCAGGTCCCTGTTCGTCTTCTGAGGATTGTACAGACCTATTCCTTCGGGTTAAGTGAGGGTTGTTGTTTTAGTGAAATTCCAGAAGGAGTCTGCGACCAGACGTAGGACGGTGCTCTGAGCCAGTATAAAAATCTTTGGTGTCATTTTACTATATTGCTTTTTATTCCGCACTATTTACAGTATTACTATCATCATTATACTCTGTATCATTATTTATCCATATTACATGATCCATAACACACTTTCAATTCTTATCAGTCGCTATCCCGCTTTCAGTTTGCCGGAACCCTCTTTATATGATCGTCAGTTTCATTCAATTGTTGATGCATATATGCTTACATATTACCTAAATCATTGCTTCAGAAATCAAGAAGGACAAAGCCGGTGAAATGAGCACCAACGGACGAATGAGTAGCCACCAACATCGCCTAAGGTTTAGCCCAGATGCTACGACCGATGGACCAGTCCACCAGACCGTTGTACGGGGCGTGACCTGGGCTGAGCCCCAGGTTATGCCATGTAGCCTCCTATTAGCATCTGTTTACCCATTCATTCGTCCGTTTGGCTCCTTCTTCGTTGTTTGATTGATTTTGATTCTCTAATTCATGTTGATTTTAATGCAATTTTTGGAGTTCTGATTATGAATTTGTAAATTCATATTGGTTTATTATGCCATGGAAATACTCTATGGATCCACTTTATCACACACAAGTTTTATTGCACGATTTCAACTAGAGTTTTCATAGGAACGATTTCTAAACCAAATCGTTTTCCCAAATCTTTTCAAGTATAAATATATTTTCCATAAAATATATTTGGAGTGTACTTATTTATACATAACATATAATTATTTATAACATCAGTGATTTTAAATTTGATTTTGAACAATGATCTAAAAATTATACTTGTATATATATATATATATATATATATATATATATATATATATCTGTGTTTGTGTGTATTCAAGCTTATAAAACTATATTTTTAAAGAATGATTTTAAACTAAAATATTGTATGAAATTTCATGCTGTCAATAGAATAAGAATGTGATTTAAACTGTTTAATATAACGAATGGTATGTGTAACGACCCGTAAATTTTCAATAATTAATTTAGTTATTTAATAAAAATTGTGTGATTAAATTTAGAAGAAATAAAAATTTTAATTTATATCGTAGTAAATGTTAAGAATGGAATGTACCAATAGTTATTAAAAAAACTAAATTTTGATTATTGAAGTGAAATCACGTTTTAAATGAAATAGGGAAAATTGTTGCCCCTGGGTATAAAATTTGAAATAAGTAGATTAAGGTAAGTGTTGTATAAATAAAAGAAATTTGAAACTTGTTAACGAATTTATAACGAGAATAAAATAAAAAAAAATGTTGATGTAAGATAATAAATATATTAATTCAATGCCATCCCAATTAATTGAAACAGATTTGTAAAGCTTTATTTGATTGTAATTTGTAAGTAGGGAAATAGATTCGAAGTTATATAAATCGTTGGAATGATAAGTAATAAAGTGAAAATTAGATATAATCAATGTTAGTATAAATTTAAGGAATAATTGGGAACCATATTTATGAAATAATAACAAGAATGCAAGATAAACAATGCTAATTAAAACTTATAATTAACGGATCTAATGAAATGACAATGAATAAAAATTATGTTATACTTGACTATAAATGGAACTTAAGCAAATAAGTGGAATATTAAATGAAATTAGTAGTATGAAAATATATTTCAATAAATGTTACATTAATGTAAAATGTAATACAATGTTGGAAGTTGTTAAATTAGAATATTAAGAAATAAAAATTTGAATTTGGAATCTATTGAAATAAATCTAAATGTTATGTTTGGTTATAAATTTAACGTAAGTGAACGAAATTAATAGGATGAGAATAAATGACAATATTAATTGTAAGTAATGAAAGCTTATTAATGTAAGAAAATGAAGATAAACATTAAGAGTTATAAATGTTATAATAAACCTTAGTGTATTGTAAATTGATATTATGTTATAAATGTTATAATAAACATTAAGAGTTATAAATTGATATTATGTAGGCAACTATTATGGTTGGAAATAATAAACCTTAGTGTATTGTAAAGTTAATGGTAACGTCTGTTATAACAAATTGGTTTACTAAATCAAAATAGGAAATCAATCAATTTATTGGGGACTAATTAATTGATATTCATTAATAATAAATGGGTTTACTGTTAGAAATTGAAATTACATACTACGGTAAACGGGAATGTAGATAAAATTGGAAACAATGTCAACTCTATTTATAATACGACTATTGGTTGATTTAAAGTATAGAAAACAAGATTTATTAATTTAATCGAAGCAAAAAATTCAATAAATGTATTTATTGCAAAATAAAATGGAATTAAACGCTTAAAATATTACGTTATTGAAATTAAAATGAAATTTGAGGATAATAATGTAATAAGTCATGACCCATGTTAGTGGCACCCTTATTTTGGTAAAAGATGTGAATAAGAAGTTTAAAAAAAATTTAATAAATGGGTTTCTGGGAATTAAATTTATAATTTCTAAATATGATGAAGTGGAGAAATTAACGCTGCAATTGATAGATTTATCAACTTTTAATTTACATCTAAACTTGTTTAAAAGTTGTAAATGATTAAGAAATATAAAAGTGATAAAATGTTCAATTGTAAAAATTGAAATTTAAAAATTGGAGTTAATTAATTAATTTACTTATTTATCTAATTAATGAAAAAATAGCCATTTTGGCCACTGACTCGGATTTCGATGAAACCAGTTTCATCGGATCCGTAATGGTGAATTATTGTAGGATTTCAAGTTTCGTAGCGATCAGACTTGTCGTTTGATCGTACGGACTCGAAACGCCTTGAAATCGATAAATTGAAATCAATTGAAATCAATTTGAAAATATTGATTTTGGCATAACTTCTTCATACGATGGAATTTGGATGTGAAACCTTTTCCATTGCGTTTGAAATATTTTAAAACATCTATTTTGATATATGGGTTGACCCAATTTCGTTCCCGAGTCGAAACGGGCTTTTTGGGCCACTTTGTCGTTAGCGCGTATATCCAACCTTATCCATCCATTCTAATTTTGACCTACTTATATAAACCCGGTTATAAACTATAGTCTCCCTAATTCTCATTTGTCTGCACGTGTAATTCCTGCTCAGCTCCTCCTTCCAATGGCTGAAACCCTAATTTCAATTGCAAAATTCAAAAATCAAATGAAAATTCAAACTCCTCAAAAAAATTCAGAAAAAATATATATCGAAGCACTCGACGAGCGCATCTCAGATCCATGATTCGTTTTTCGTTTTGGTTCATCGTATGATCAGTAAAAATTGAATAAGTTTCGGTCGTTCATCGCGTGTCGATGAACTTTGTCAGATCGTCAAACCCTTTCTGGGTATTGTGGAGAGGCTCGTACGTTTCGCATCGGTGTCATTGGTTTTGGATTATAATGGCTAGACCTCGACAAAAAATTGATCTAGGGTTTAAATTTTGATGGCGGCGGCCTGCAACCTGAAGGAGGATTCACGTTCGAGCGATGGGCGGCCGGTCGTGGTGAGGTCGGGGACGTCGTCAGTTCGGAGGCAATCGCCTTGGTGGCGCACGCTTTCTGGGTCGTGGCTGCGGAAGGCTTTCAAGCGAAACCTGGTCTCGCGTGCGTGTTTCTATAGATGGGGCGCGTGAAAGAAGACAGGGGAGATGACGTGGCTGGCAGTTTTGTTTTTATTGTTTTATTTATTTATTTTAATTTTTGATTTTAAATCATTCTAACGTGAATAAATTTCACATACGAGATCCGTTTCACGCGTGGTTTTCTCCGCTAGGTTCGTATTAGAATTTCGGACATATTGGCGCTGGTTTGGATATATTCTGAGGCTGTTCAAATTTTGGATTTAAATTGGATTTAAATTCAATTTAAATTCAAAAGGTGGGTGTTTTAACACACTCACGATTTCTAAAATTTCTTATGTTTGTTAAATTGATTTGTGATATGGTTAGAAATTTATTTATGACTATTTGGCATGTTTTTTTATCATCATCCCAGTTAAATTAAATTTATTTAATTAAATATTTGATTATGCATTGCATATGAACTGGCAATTAAATTATTATTTAGTTTAGTATTGCATATAAACTGCCAGTTAGATAGATTGTTTAATTTATTATCGAAATAAACTGTCAGTAATTATCTGTTATTGATTATATGCTCTATATTGATGTTATTATTTAAATTGGATGATGATTGTAATAAATGGTTAATGATTGATACTGGGTGAATGGATGCTGTATTATAAAATGCAAGTCATTATGCATTTTCATTTCATTCGGGATTGCGGTTTGAAATGATATATAACCGTAATTTTTATTTTAAATTATGGATTGAAATGATAAATATCTGTATCACTTGACCATAGGGTAGAAAATTATATACAGACACCATGGTCTATATATATAATACTTTGAAATGATTTTCTATGGTTTTGGAAAGAAAAATACGATTTAATAAATATTAATTTGTGATATAAATACTATTTTATATATATAGTTGAATTCTTGAATTTAAGCTATGCATAAAATTGATTAATAAAAATGAGTTTAATATTGAAGTTGATTGTTTTATATTATATGGTTAAGTACCTATTCAAGATATTGTATATATAGAGTTTTAAATGACTTAAATGAAATTAAGTTGAAAGATAAATATGGAATTGGTTTAAATTGAATTATTTAAGAATTGGACTTGAATAAATTTGATTTAAAGTTTAAATAAAAATGTAGATTGCAAAGGGTATGATTCTTATAACTTGATTTAGTTTTAAAGAATTTAAATGAATGTAAAGTTGAGATAAAGGAATTTATCAAGTTAAATAAATTGAAAAAGATTATCCAGTTGTTTGAAATTAAAGTTTTACTTAAACTATATTGGAGTTATTAAGTATACGTTTCAAATCTAAATAATAGCAATTGAATTTATATATATGAAATTATCAAAGAATAAGTTTTGAAATGGTGGAATAATTAAAGCTTTGAAATATATGGAAATTTTATTGGTTTATTTGGGGATTTAAATCTATATTTGAAATTGATTTGTGAAGGTGAAGAAGCAATTTTATTATATAATTAAGTAATTTAATATTTAAACCATTTAAGTGGTGTGGTTACATTTCAAAGTTATGAAATTCGAAGTTCTATGTTTTGAAAGGCCTTATTTCAAGTTTTGGTTTCAAAATATTATAACTTTGAAAATGGTATGGTTTTAGAAAGGATATATTTGAAATGTTATCATATTGATTTGGTTTTAAAAGGGGAAAACGATATCGTATTTATATGGTTTTGAAAAGGGATATTATATTCTGGTTTTAAAGTATAAATTATATTAAAAAAGACCGCGGTGTTATAATAACGATTGGTTGTTGAAGAGACCGGAATTGGAAGTTGTCATACTCTCTGCCAACTCCTAAAACCATTTTAACAACCGTGTACGCAGTGGAGATTCCAGAATGAAGTAGGATGGTGGCGGCGTTTCCTTTGAGGCAAATACGTGGGGCTAACTCCCGTGAGTTGGCATAAGGTGGCTAAAACAGGAGCGATCAACGGGTTAATTGAGGTAGCACCTTTGATCGGACACATCCCTTCGATATTATACTTTGACTTTTGGATTGATTCGGTGGCCACTTTTGATTTTTTATTTGGGGGTATTGCTTGAGGTGGGCGGTAGCTGCGCGCTACGCGTTACCACCGACCCGGAAGCGTAATTGGTATATTTACTTGGCATTGCCTAATTGTGCCATGTCACCTACCCTATCGCGCCTTGTACGAGTTTGGATTTCTCCCGTAGCCCGTGTGGTATCCTCTTGTGGCTTCCCGATCAGGAGGGACCATGATATTGGATGGACTACTGGGACTATTATGTGTTAAGGGTTATATGGGTAACCCCTTAATGCTAAGAGAAAAGTAAGTTTATTTAACTAATAAACATTATTATAATGGCGAAATATTACTACATAGTAAATAGTTTAACGGATGTAACAACTGTGGTTTTGTTGGGATCCGAAGGTCGGCATTCTTACGTCCACCGTATCAAATGCGCATAATCGAATGCCGGAAAACCGAATTGTTAGGGTTAAAAGAAGAGGTAGAAGAAAAGATAGAAGAAATAAGGAAACAGAACATAAACAATATCAGAATCTCACATATCGTAGCGGAACAACATATAATAGATAAATGAATAATCTTTAAAACAAAGAACTATCTTAGTTAATACATTATATTACATCAGAGTATACAACAACAATATACAACACAATACAAGAATGGGCAGCTATACAAACATGTCCCCACAAGTGAATTTACAGTGGAAAGATAATATCATATACAAGTAATACGTCTCGCCATCCAGCTCGCCACTTGAGCTCCAAAGCACTTCTGAATCCAGAATGACCTGATAACCTGACTCTAGACTGCCCGTGTGGAAATTTTTGGGAATCCAGAGTTTAGGAAGAGAACAATAAACTCCAGGTCAGTCATGGGACTGGTGTGAGAACTCAAAACAGTTATTTATCTTTAAAACAACAACAACAAGGGAAGTGGAAAAAATATCCGCAATGCTTTTGAAAAATGAAACTACCAAAAGGCCTCCCCGCACACACACAATGCAAACACAGAATTGGAGGAGATTTCTCCTTATGATAGTCAAAGATGCTTACTACGCAAAAAAAATCATTTTTGATATTATTATTAGTGCATAGTGATGAAAGCATTTCGAAAATAGAATATAAATCTTAGCCAGCATAGGTACCATTATATTATGCCTACTATAGCTACCATATTAAATGGTAGGTTTTACAACAAAAAACCGTACAAGGATCGTATTATTTTGTTTGGATTTCCAACAAATGATCAGGGTAAGGAATTTCCTACTGCCACACGGGATCGCCTCTGGCGGGACGTCCTGAGAAATTAACCAGCTCTCTGCCAACACAAGGCCAGGTTACCTTTGTAACTAGGTAACTACTACACGAATATGCCACCCCCCGGTCCTGTGGGACCTTTATCCGAAGGCCCTCGATCACAAAGCAACAACCACACAGAAAAATGAGATTGGAGCAACCACATAGGTTAAGCATCGGGGCTCCATACCTGACACCACCCTTTTCCAGAAGGGAATGACATACCCTAAAGGGCGCGACCCTCATAACCTTGCCGCATATTCCTGTTTTGACCATTTTCGGGGTGTGAGGTTTGACGAAGTCTCGTCCATAAAGCTATGATTTTTCACAAAGCCACGCTTTGATCAACAAATGATCAATAAATAATCATCACACAACAACACTCAGCATGCCACATTACCAAATTGGGAATATATCGCTGATAACCTTCAACTACATAACCTCTGAGCTCGTACGTCTCAGAGAAGGGTGTTAAGCTAAGAGAATAAATTCTCCGCCACCAACAGAAATGTATTTGAAAGAAATCTGCTTTATATCTCAAAATGTAATGTCAGACACGTAACCATATAAGTCTGTTCCGGGCTCGAACAGAACCGAAGGCACTTCAAAAGAAGCCCTTGCAATCCCGGTATTCACAATCCCGATCGAATTCCCCATCAAAAAGGAAATCTCCATACCGTAGCTAACGGTGCAGAGACAATCGATAGGCCATCCTATCATTTTCACAAATACCTGGTCTTCAACACCGGTCTTCAATGCTATCCCTTACGTCGTATCACTATTCGGAATGGGTAGTCCGAATAACGAGCGCAATAATTTAAAAATAAGTGTAGCATTCAATTTCAACCAATTCACAACAAATAGCCATTTAAGGGTCAATATTGATAGTCGTTATTTAACTATCAATCAATATTCACAACATAACCCGATTTCAAATAATTTCCCAAATTATTTATTTTCCAAAAATATCTTTACAAGATATATATTCCACACTTTAAGCATTTGAAAACAAATTTCAAATTATATTTCACCTTTATAACTTTCATTTCAAAATGGTTCGTTTAAACCAATCAAATAAATCCTTACCGATTTATTAAATTTACGTTCCAAATTCGTAAATTTATTTCCACACTTCAAAAATAAATAAATGTTTATTTTTAAAAACAAATTTCCCTTATGAATTTCCATTGTGAATTTACAATTCCAAATATTCACCTTTTATATGATTTTTCAAATCGATTTCAATTATTTACTTTCAATTTATCTTTAAAAGATATAATCTCAAAACATTCACTTCATATTGGAAAACATTTCCATACTTATTTAATAATAAGTAGTTCACCAATTTATTTATTTTCAACATTTTGAAAGCATTCAATATACTTAATCATAATTAAGTATAAATTTTATTCTTTAAGGAAAACTTCTCTTAAACACATTTATTTGGGTCAAAATGAATGTTGCGTAAAACATCGTTACGACAACCCAAAATCATTAGTATAGGGATTCGAAATTAAGATAGATATATAAATCCCAATATTATACAAAACATTTCCTTTCAGAAATCATTTACTATAACAACAGTGTTATAGTCCACCATTTCCTTCTATTTCAGGAAAACGTCTATTTCAACAATAGATGATGAAATCTATGATTTCGATACTTAACACATTTTAAAAAAGTTTTAAATCGTTTTAGATTCTATTTAAAGTATCACTTTCCCAAAATATTTCTTTAATATATTATTCACCGTCCAAAATCGTGAATATATTTCCTTTAATAAGTTATAATAATTAAACTTATCAAAATAAGTCGATTCGGATTTATAAAACAACGTTTATAGATTCCATTTATATTTTATAACAACTTCAACTTATAAAATCACTTTATTAACAAATTCTATCCATATCCCATTTACACGCCAAAAGTCCAATTTATAAGTTAATCACTTATAAATCTTTTATTTTACAAAATCTATTCATTTTATAACTTCATAATTTATAAATCTATAGATTTCATTCACTTATGAAATCCATTTATACTTCATTTTAATACTTATAAAAACTCGTTTTACAATTCCAATTTTTTAATTTATAAATATCAATTTTATAAATCTTTTATATAAATCATTTATAATGATTCAAAAATCCCAATTTAAACCATTTTATAAATTAATCAACTACTTATTTCAAAAATCACATTTCGGTTATATTTCACAAAAATCTTTTTTTTTTATAACAGAAAAATTACAACGTTTATTCATTTAAAATGAATCAATTCCAAAATTAAATTTTATTATGAATTCTCAACTTAAATTTTCAAAAATCAAATTTTATTTATTTTCGGCATCTAACGATACCAAAAATATATTCGGCTAAAATTTAGCCTTTAACCATTTCAATCACAAAGATAATCACGCAGATTATAAATAGATCAACATACAACATTGAAACCAATTCAATTATTTGAGGAATCCAGTTGGATCCCTCCAACCTGTTTCCCTGCATCCAAAGATGTTAGCACAATACCAATTCCGCTTCGAGACGGAATATCGCGGTATATGGGATTTATAAAATACTATCCGCTATTATGCGGCGCAATAGGGTCTCATCCGCTATATAATGCGGGAAAATCAACTCCAAATACATAAATAATACCAATTCCATACAAGTTGGAATTATCACAGTATATGTTTTTAATAAATAACATCCGCTTAATATATGGCGTATAGGGTCTATTTCAATACACAGATAATAATTTATCATCTAATCACACAGTCAAGCAATTTTAAATCTAACTATTTAAAATTTAAATCGAAACGATTCGATTGAGTGAGAAGTTCTCACCTTGAGTTTCCGATAACAGTTGTAGCGTTTTATTCCGAATAAAACTATACGTGCGTTTAATTTTACCCAAAATTTTCACTAGCTCCAAACGACTCCAAACCAGCTCCATTGCGTAGTGCTCGACAAAACGAAGCCAACGCAACTTGTTTCGTAATTTTTTGACCTCGTACCAAAAAAATGCAATTTTTCAAAGTTTAAACAATTTAATATATATATAAATTCACAACAAATATTTTATTTTTGACCTAGATTAGTTCTGGCCGCACGATCACCCTGCACGCAATCAAGGCCGTTCACACGACTTTCTTCTCCAAGCTACAGAACGCGACCAAGAACCCAAAACTCACGTTCAAACCCTAAAACACGCGCCTCCACCACGCGTCGAGAGGACGATCAAGCTCCGCCGCAACGAAGCCCTACCCCACCTCGATCTCCGCGCCAAGTCCGGTCGGACTCGGTCGTGCGTGTGTCTTGAAAAACGAAGACGAACAGCCGGCCTTCTTGAGCCAATTATCGTTGACCATTACGCCATTGACAATCTTAACCGTTGGATAGCAAGATCTTGGAGAGCTCTACATTTTTCATGTTGGAAGTTTCTTAAATTACTTTGTGGATTTGAAGAAAAGAGGAGGAGAAGGATAGAAATTCTCGGCCATGGATAGAACAGAGCGGCGGCTGGCTTAGAATTAGGGTTAGGGTTTAGTTAGGTTTGCAAATGAAAACATAATCGTCCTTATATAGAAAATTTCACAAATTACTATTCACTCGAAATTTTCCGAACTCCAAATCTCGCGCGGTGACTGACATTTCTAGGGTTTACCCTACGTTTCGGACACAATGGAATATGTTTCGGAAGCTAATTCGATCATCTATGCGAGTTACGGAAATAAACGATCAAATTTAAATTAAATCAATTTAAACTAATTCCTATGCGTTTTGGCTCGCCCTGAACAAACGGTAAATCCGATTGACACGAAATTTGAAACCTTACAATAATTTGACATTACGGATCCGATGAAACTAGTTTCATCAAAATCCGAGACTGTTTGAAAAATGGCTATTTTCACTAGTCGATTAAATATTAAAATATTCAATTTTCACAAATTAACTTTTAATTCAATTTTAAAAGTTCACAAACAATGTTCTAACTCCAATATGATTTAATATAACTTTATAAATCATTTTTAATCACATTAAACCCAATTTCTCATTATCTACGCAATTTCAAATATTAAGTTATCGATTTAATTATCCAATTAAATCTAGATATTCGAAAAATAAATTATTTAACTTACCAATTTTTACTTGTTGATATTTAAAATCAATTAAATATCTGAATTTCAAACGACAAAAATTCTGGGTCGTTACGAACTTCCCCCCTTAAAAGAATTTCGTCCTCGAAATTGCCAAGTAAGAAAGAGTTTTGAAATCCATTAACTTTTCAAAACAAACCGTTCAAATTTGATTCACAAATCTCTTAAGTGTTTAATTTTTCCAAAATCCATAGTTATACCTCTTACAAAATATTTGCTAAGTTTTCAAATCCATATATGGTTATCTTTTCAAAACCAACTATATCGTTTAACCTTTTATTTCAAATCAAAACTTAGTTTTCATAAAAAAAAAATCCAAAATTTCCCGAAAATTTTCTAACGCCTTAAATTTTCAAAAAATTTCGCCATAACCTCCTTTGTGCGGAGGAGCTTTTACAATATCACAATAGATATAAATATATATATATATATCGACCCACCCGGTCGGAAAAACAGAAAAACAGTTCATATTTCCTATTTTTATTGCGTAGGCGTACCTTTTTAGAATTTTTAAGCAAATAAGTTATTTATTTAGCATTTTGCGCAACCAAATCCCGCTAACGGTAGCCCCGATACCTATACTTACTCAATATAAACACGTAAATGACATATATAAGAAGTTATTAACATTTTACTCTTTTAAACAACTACAATACATGCATATTAAAAGAAATGCATACTAAACAAGGTTTATAAACAACTTATATGATTTCAACACTACTTGTAATTGTTTACAACCAATTCATATACAATGACATTCAATTATTCGTTTTCAATTAGTTTACATTCACTAATTTACATTCACATTGGTTCTCTTTCAATTCAAACCAATTTCCATTCAACTTAGATTTACTTAACTTCCAACTTGAATTTAATTGCTTTAGCTTTCAATTTTATTCATTCAGTTGCATATGAATTTCTATTCAATCAATTAACAATAATCTAACAACCAATGTATAACCAATACAACTAAATTAATTTAATTCACTACGTTTGTATTCAATTTGGTTTAATATTAAATTGACTTCCATTCAATTATTCATTTTCAATTACATTAGCTTTTAATGAATTAACACTTATGTGACGCCCCACCTCTATACCTATGCTAGCCAAGAACACTACGGAGTAATGCTGTCGACTAGCACGGAGAATAAGGCTGTTGAGGAGCGACCATCTGTATAATTGCTTTGTGCGAGCACCGATATGTCAGATAGTATAACATGCATTTTATTTCAAGAGGAAATCCGACATACCGATACAAACACAAAGATACTACACAGTGGCTATAATAATCTTCGAAAACAAATATAGAAATAAGCATAACACAAATCAGTCACAGATAATTCATATCACAAAGTCGGAAGAAGATATGAATATATAACTAACACATGAAAGTGTATATCAGAGTAGTGGTCAAAAAGATCCACCATAATACAAAAGAATAGCATCACGTGCTATACAAAAGAATACATCTATATCTCAAGTGTATACAACAAAATAAACTACTAATCTAAGTAGTTAGCCAAAAGATCATATGATAACCCCAGAAGAGAAGTCAAGCAGAAGCACCTGTAACATCTCGGTCTGACCCGAGTATTATTTAAGAAGAAAATAATAAACGGATTAGTCTAGCTATAAATATCAGAAGAAATGATATAGAATAAGAGATATGACTAAACGTATAATAATCACAATGCCAAGCTGTGATAAATAAATAATTGAAAAATCAATAAGAGATTAATCAATATCGCAAAGATCTTCTCAAAGATAAAAAGGAATGTCATACTCCTAATTTCATTCACCAAGCCACAATAAATGACATATATATCAATGCCAATCGTAAAAGTTGGTGAAACATAAATTCCAGAAATCATCAGATAGAAATCCAGAAATCATAATAAAAGGATGGCCAATCCCATAAACTGGACATCGACGCACCTAGAAAGACACGCCCCATGCACAGTCGAACATCGACGCACCTAGAAAGATACGCCCCATGCTCTAGCATCGACGCACCTAGAAAGATACGCGCCATGCATAAAGAAACATCGATGCGCCTAGAATGATACATCCCATGCATAAATAAACATCGATGCATCTAGAAAGATACACCACATGTAATGTCTAACATCGATGCACCTAGAAAGATACACCCCATGCAAAGTCGAACATCGACGCACCTAGAAAGACACGCCCCATGCATAGACGAACATCGATGCACCTAGAAAGATACGCCCCATGTCCCGACTTATTGAGCCGATTGCTCCATGAAGTAAACATCGATGCACCTAGAAAGGTACACCCCATGCATAAATAAACATCGACGCACCTAGAAAGGTACGACCCATGTGTAAACAAACATCGACGCACGTAGATAGGTACGACCCATGAAAGAAATGAGACGAAGCTCAATAAAATGAGGAACAATCCTCCACATAGACAAAGAGACATCGCACATTGCTAGTCTAAACCATAAAATGATCGTCATGATCAAAGAGAAGTGTCAATTACACTAAGCTAGTAAATATATGAGTTTAGCTTCATGTCCCATAACCACTTGCTTAACTTAAATATTTACGAACAAACTGTAGATCTCCACTAGAAAATTGTCACAAGAGATTCAATCGAATAAGTCCAAGAATTAACCAACGAAGTAAACGCAAGCGTTTCATACCACTTGTTTTACTAAGTCGTTTAATTAGATTTCTCATCCGAGTGAGGTAAAGGTTTGTATATACTAATAGATTGGAAAATGGTTTAAGAAAACGAGCTTTGTAATAAAATAGTGTTGAAATCATTTGAAGAAAGAGTTTTGATATTTACTACTAGTATAGAAAACCTTTATATTTTAAAGTGACAAATCACAAAGAAGATTGTAGGAACAATCAATCACTAAAATTCACATTTGAAGACGTGAATAGAATCCAAAGAAATCGATACCGAATCCATCGAAATGGATATTCCAAGAATTCCCGAAGAAAATAAGTCATCAAAGTCAATAACAAATGATAACAACAAATAGGGAAGAACACAAATCGATTAAAGTTGGAAATTCAGACAACTAGGCAAAATAGACATAGTTGGCAAATAGCAGCAGGTCGGTCAACCGGACTCCCTGAGTCGGTTGACCGAACCAGGGGTTGGAAGTGCTCGGGCTCCAGGTCGGTCGACCGCCTAGGGCCTTAGTCGGCCGAAGCCTGAAACCAGCACTTCCAAAACAGAGGCAGGAAGTGCCTGGGTAGCAGGTCGGTCGACCGGACCCTGAGCTCGGTCGCCCGAACCTGTATACTTGCACTTCCTACCCTATTTCAAAAGAGGTGCAAACTTCCTCAATTTTCAACCCGTCGAGCAACGACACTAAGAGTTTACGCCAATCGACTACCCGGCCATAGAAGCTCTTTGGTTCATCACCAAAAACATGATCAAAACATCAAAGTTATGATTTTCAAAGAATTGAACCCATAACACCAAAAATTGGAATATTCACCAAATCAATCCAAACCAAAAGCAAATGCACACGAATAAGTGTTAGGAATTCATACCTAATAATCGAAGATAGTTATAGACTAAGATGTGAGATAAAAATCTCACCTTTGAACCCAAACGATTGAAGAAGAAGAAGAAGCTCGAAAGTAAAGGAGAATCAACCACTCTTCAAATCCAACTCAAGAACCTTGATTCTAAGCTATAAAAGAAGAACATTCCCAAAGTTAGCTTTAGGAATTTCTGAATTTGATAAGAGAATGAGTTGGAGAAGAAGAAGAGAAGCTTACCAATGGGTTCTTCTATTAGTATGGAGCTAGAGTTTGATTTGCAAAAGAAAAGTAGGGCTTGGATTTTTAATTTCGTCTTCCACTCTCCATTAACATAAAGCTTGAGTATAAGGAAATGAGGAATGAAGTAATGAAGAGGAGAAGGGGTTGGGACTGAATACATAAGTGGGTTAATGGCCTCAGCCCAAACCAAGGCCCTAAGTGAAAAAGTGGCAAAATTTCACTATCTCCAAACATATCGAAGTTTATACTCAAAAAGGTCGCAAACGTCATTTTGAACTCAATGGGGGTGGTCTCGAGTCCCAATTCGACTGTTTGCAAAAAGTAGCTTTTCGGACCAAAATCCGACGAACGATAAAATATTTAAATAAAATTTTAGAATATAAAATCAATAAATATGCGGGTTGTTACAGACTCCCCTCCTTAAAGAAATTGCGTCCTCGCAATACTTAAGAAGAAAATAAAGAGTAACAACCATAAAAGCATATCAACACAAAAGATAATTGAAATAAGAAGTTCACCATAAAGAGCATGAAAGAGTTAGCACGAACGGGATCGCTCGATGAATTCTCTAGATTCCCAAGAGTAATCCCTAAGATTTGAGAACCATTGAACTCTCACAAGAAGAATATCTTTATTCCGAAGGCGCTCAACCTCTGAAGCAATGGTGCGAATGGAATGTTGCTCATAAATCAAATCTGGTGAAACTTCAATTTCCACAATATCACCGGGCACAAGAATAAAAACCGAAATCCCTAAGGCATTTCCGTAGATAAAAGACGTGGAGAACGTCAAGAATAGCAGAAAATTGAGCTGGTGGAACGACGTGGTATAATAACAGTACGTCCGAGAAACTAGAAACTCAAATAATTTGGAACATCAGCGTAGTACAAAAACAGTACGCCCAATGAACCAAAACCCGAATAATTTCGGAACACCGACGTAGTACAAAAACGGTACGTCCAATGAACCGATAAAGCGGAACAACGATGTAGTATAATAATGGTACATCCATTGATCCAGATAAGACGGAACGTCGATGTAGTATAATAACAGTACATCCGATGAACCGAACACCATAAAAGAACATCAGACGCGAGTCCATAAAAGAAACGAGATGAAACTCGATAAAACAAAATACATTAAAACGTCTGATGAACTTGATAAAAAGATAATTCCATTCAGACATCATCAAAGAATCAACACCTCGTTGCCTACGACAAAGCGCGTTGGCAACACGATTTCCAGAATATCAAGATCATAAGATGCCAGGAACTCGAGTCGACATGACGTTCCTTATGAGAAAATAAATATTCCAAAGATTTATGATCGAGGTAGAGAACAAATTTCTCATCCAAATATGATGATGCCAAATTCCAAAAGTAAAAACAATAGCCGCGAGCACTAGATCATGAGTGGAATATCTAGTCTCGATAAGCTATAATGATTTAGAAGCACAAGTGATAGCACGTTCTCCTTTGCAAGAGAATGGCATCCAAACCAATACGACTAGTATCGGTAGAAATAGCAAAGTCTTGGTTCTCCTTCAGGAATCACAAGAATAAGAGTATCGAAAGGAAGAGTTCTTTTAAATAATCCTCTTTCCCGAAAAGTTAAAACTTTCAAAATTACATTTTTATTTTTATGTAATAATCTTTCTACAAAAATTTACATTTTTACAAGTCAATACATCGTGTCTGACTGTCTCATCAAAGCGTTTAGGAGAATCCTATCGATAACGTTGATCAAGCGCATCGACCAGAATTCTTAAAACACTCAACGGGCAATACAATCACAAAATCATCTTCTATATGATAAACATGTTTCTAAAAACTTTTAAGAATATTCTTTGTTCATTTTAAGAACAAAAATCAAATTGTACTTATAAATAAATCTTATGAAAAAGATTTTCAAAATTTTAAATTACTATTTCATCCAAAATCAATATATACAAGAATGGTCTCATCGAAATATTCAGAGAATATTCGATTTATAAAATGGATGAAATAAGCTGGACAAACTGAATGACAAAATAAGTCATTCATAAGAATCGTAACGAGTGCGGAACGCGGTAAATGGAATGAGAACTCCCGCAACTCGTAGCCAAATGAAAATCGGTGGTAAGGTCGAACTAGAAAGACCTTAACACCACACAAAAGATTTCTTAGCTGATAATCCTAAGACAAACTCAAAGATTTCGGAAAATTCACAACTACCCAAATGAGAGAAATAACGCTCTACTCAACATGTGAGCTTAAAGAATAAAATGATGCCATCAATTTTTAATTCAAAATCATAAAGGAAAAATAGAAATCTGCTTAACAGATTGAAAATGTCAAAGATGAATAGTCCACTCGAGAAAATAGGATATAGGCTTCATTAATGATTAAGCCAATCCTATCGCACAAATCAATTCCGGAGCCTAAGTAAAAATATCGGCCCGGAAAGAAAAATCACATAAAATAATTTTCGACATCAAATAAAAGCAAATTGAGTGTTGCAGATCTTCCATCCGGATTCGCAATTCTCAACGAAGACACCAAGCCCAAAATGTTTTTAAAGAAAAAGAATCACAAGTTCTTTTGATATTAAATAGTGAGATGAAACCCATATCAAAAAGAACTCGAAAAGGAAAATCATAAAACAAATGTAATCAAGGATTGAATGAGAAATACGTTGACCAAGAGAAGTGCCACTAGGGGCTTGCACTGCATTGAGCTCTCCCTCCTTCTTACTTTGAAGTACGGGACATGCAGTGTAACAACCCGATATTTAGGGATACTAAATTGGGAATCAACTAATAAATTGATAATTAATTAGTTAATAATAAAAAATAATTAAATATTTATGGAAAAAATAAAATAATAAACAAAAGAAAATAAAATGGAAATTAATATTAACATGGTTGAGAGGAAAATAAATGGCAATGAATTAATTTGCTTTTATTTGGAGTTATAAATTATGTCTTTTTAGTGGAAGTGTAATTTATTAACCAAAACTATTTGGAAAGTTAAACATTGAGAATGTTATTTTTTTTTTATGAAAGAATGATAACTAATTACATTAGATAAAATGTGTATTATGTATGAAAAGTTTTGATGAGAATTTTTTTTATGTGGATTTACAATTAGGAATAATAGGAAGAAAAAGAAAGGAAAAGTTTTTTAAAAAAAAATTATAATTTATTTGTTAATAATGATAAAGTAAATAAATAAATAAATATTTTGTTTGAAAATTGAATAAAATATTAAAGTGGATAAGAGGGAAATGAATGATCAGTGACTTATTTGTTATGTATATTATGTGTAATGAATTGTATGTTTTATTTTAGTAAGGAATTTATTTAATGAATTAATTTTTTTTAGGAAAAAAAGAGTAGAGGAGTTGTTACTTAAAAGGTTTAAAAAAAAATGAGGAAAAACTTTAGTAAAATAATGTTTTATGTCAATTCTCATGTTATACATTGAAAAGACAAAAAAAGAGAGGAATTTTCATACTAATTTACAAATTATACATAAAATAGTAAAACAATTAATAATAATAATATCATTTTTTCAATATCACGTAGGAAAGATCTAGAAATTGAATAAAATAATGTTAAGTAAAAGAAATTTCTAGAACAAGAACAAAATAAAAAGAACACATTGTATTAAAAAGAAGGAAAAAAATATAATAATAGGGGGTTAATTGAGAGAACAATCTAGAAGAGGGACTTTATAATAAAACACAACATCCCCTCTCTCCTTTCTGTTTACATTACAGTACGTTCAGAAAAAAGAAAAAAAAACAGAAAGCAAAGAAAGAAAGGAGGAAAGGAGGAAACCTAATTTCTAACTCTCTCATCCAAGATTTACTAAATAAAGTTGCAATCAAATCTAAGAGAAAGATTCTCAATTTCTAAGTGTAAGTATTCTTATAATCTCTTAGCATCTTTTTTTTTTTAGTAAATACAAATTTAGGGTTTTCTAATTTGTAACCAATTGAAAGGTGAAAGCCAAACTATTAAAGACTAACTGACCTAGAGCTTGAAGATGGCTACTTGGAGTTTTAGGCGAGTGAAGTTTTAATCGTGTTTTTTTCTTATTATTTATCATATATGCATGCAAATATTGGATGAAATTCTTGGATTATTATTGTCTACTCATTCCCTAATGCATGTGTTGATTGGAAACAAAATGCATGCATGGTGTTTGGTTATTTGCCACAATGGCTAACTAACCTAAAGCTTGAATATTGCATCTTGGAGTTTTAGGTGAGTGATATGTAATCCTTATTTTTATGGTTGAATTGGCCTTTTTCTTTGAATGAATATGTATTTCTTCTCTTTTTTCTTTTTTTCTTGTTATAATTTCTTCTTCTTATGCAAGTTTGAGTTTAGATCACCTATTAGACATATTTGGGGATCTTGATTGTTATACTATTGAAACAACACGTGGTCCGGAGATTACAATAAATTGATTTTTTTTTATAAATTTCTGAAATTTTGATATGTTATTTTATACATGTATGCGCATAGGCTCTGAAAATTTCAGAGAATAATATTGTGTTTTGATTGGTGAAATCAATTATTTACAATGCTATATTTTCCCAGATTTTGTAACAGCAGTGGCTGTCAATACGAAATTCATAACAATTAGAGAAAAATTTATAAAATTTTGAAATTTAAATATGTTGTTTACAACTCATATTAGAATAGTCTGTAAAAATTTCATTGAAAAATAATGAGATTTGATAGGTTGAATCAATTGTTTACAGAGGTGTATAAGTGCAGATTTTCGCACTAAGGTCTGTCTAAAAACACCTGCTGTAATACTATGATTTAACCCATCAAATTGTCATATTTTAGTATGAAATTTTTACTGATGATTTGTAAATGAGTTATGAACAACATATTAAAAATTTAGTTTATGAAATTTATTTTATTTATTATGAATTACAGACTGAGGTGGGTTCTATATGAAATTCAGTGATTCTTTTTGAAAGTAATGTTGAATTTGAAGGTGATTATATATTCATGATTTGAAAATAAGTTTATTTAAAGAAAAGCTTTCAAAGAAGAATAATGAAATTTTAAAAGATTCATCATAATTTATTTTTATATTATTTATTATTATAGTCCTTGATAAAATTGTGTACGAAAATAGAACATTTTATTTGGAATTTTGATTACGTTTTTGAGTACTAAAGCTTGCCTTTTTAATTAATTAATTGTTATCAATTTTTTTTCTAACTTAACAAATTCTAATAATTTTAATCCAATAAATGAGGTTTCTGTGTTTCGTCTTAATACATAAGTATTTTGGGGTACTTGTGTGTTAATACGAAACGGAGAAGTAATTATTTTCTTTTATACGCATAATTGTTTGCTAAATTTTATTTGCTTTTGAATATTATACTGGGTTTATTAATGGAATTTTTGAGAGACGATTGTCGTCGTTGACTTTTATTTTTAAGAAGTGTTTTAAAATTATAAACACTTTGTTTTTTGGGTCGGAATAGATTGGACTCTGTTGTACCAGTGGGCCAAAACTCCACCTTGGCCGACCTGATTCAGGATCGCTACCTGAATCGGTAGTATACCACATGCCCTTTTACCACCAAAGGTCAACGGTCTGCTACATAGGGCTAATCTTCTTTTTGATCGGGATCTCCGATCGGAGGGTCACGGACTATGATGGTTGGAGGCGTGGGGGTCCCACGTGTAGATCCGTGAACGGGTAGCATACGGCCTTTGCCTTAGACCGTCTTGGTTATCCTTGGTTGATCGCCAGGTGTATTATGGCGTTATGAGTAGGTTACGGGGTTGATGTCTCCGCGCACGCTTGAGCTCTACCACTGTGATTTTACAATACTAGCGTCTGTTTATTTGGTATATTTTATGAGTCATGTTACATTTATCCCATAATTCCCATAATGCAATTTCCTTTACTTTATGATTTTGGAAAGTATTAAAGTTGATTTTGAAAACCCAGTATCTTTGAAGAATGTGTGTATGAACTTATTCTTTGTGTTATAAATGATAATTGGGTTGATATCGTATTGGATTACATACGATATGGTTGTCCTAAAACCATTGTTTAATTAAGGGAATTGTTTATGAAACCAAATTTGCATGTTGGTTCTCACACACATATATGCCTCATGTTGGTTTATACATGCGGCGCTTTCTTTTTCTTTTGTTGGTTGAGACAAGTATTGATCATAGATCTTACTTCACTCACACTAGAAATAGTCTGACCCGTGTGATTTGTTTTATAATTCTCGGGTCAGTCTGAGGATTATGGTTGCAGGTTAGGTTGCGCGGACTGTAGCAGCACTCATATCATCTTCCACGTTTTGGGGTTTTGGACTTTTCAGCATGGACTTAGGAGTAGTTAATATATGTAATATGGTATGTATGTTATTATGTATTTTGGAAGTGATGTGTATTATGGACTATGTATTGTGGACATTACTATTATGATATGTATTATGCATTATGCTGTTTTTGTGCTGAATTGTACATTCTATTATATTCTATACTATGTAACCAGAATTTTTTTTATCTTGTACCATTGCTTTGAACCAACACTGCGCACAAATGGTAAGTAGAAGGAAAAAAAATCGAAAAATTTCTCGTGCCAGTGTTAGTTCAAGGGAATGAGTACAGCATTTATCCCTATCGAGTCCCATTCTCCGTGCTTTCCGACAGTAATACTTAGTATTACTCTTGGTTTGCATGAGTATAGGGGCCGGGCGTTACATTTTTGGTATCAGAGCCCAGGTTAACAATAGTATAGAATATATTTAGAATATAAGTTAGCACAAAGCAGTAGAAGCATTGTACATGTCTACATACCATAAGTATCACTCCCAAAATATAATAGTAGTCATACATACCTAAACCAAAACCCCAAATATTTGATCTTTTTAGTATGAGAATTATTTTGATGCCAGCTTAACAATATTTCTCACTATGTAGATTAGTGAGAAAGATGGCTGGAAAGCATTCATGTTTAACTATGGAGCAGTGGTTAGGGTTGAAGCGGAACATGCCTCAAATGGCACTCGCTCCTAATGCTGCTCCTCGAGTTACAGATATTGTCCTTACTTATAAATTGCGAGGACGCAATTTTTGTAAGGGGGGAAGTCTGTAACAACCCGATATTTAGGGATACTAAATTGGGAATCAACTAATAAATTGATAGTTAATTAGTTAATAATAAAAAATAATTAAATATTTATGGAAAAATAAAATAATAAACAAAAGAAAATAAAATGGAAATTTAATATTAACATGTTGGCAATGAATTCATTTGCTTTTATTTGGAGTTATAAATTATGTCTTTTTAGTGGAAGTGTAATTTATTAACCAAAACTATTTGAAAAGTTAAACATTGAGAATGTTATGTTTTTTTATGAAAGAATGATAACTAATTACATTAGATAAAATGTGTATTATGTATGCAAAGTTTTGATGAGAATTTTTTTATGTGGATTTACAATTAGGAATAATAGGAAGAAAAAGAAATGAAAAGTTTTTTTAAAAAAAATTATAATTTATTTGTTAATAATGATAAAGTAAATAAATAAATAAATATTTTGTTCAAAAAATTGAATAAAATATTAAAGTGGATAAGAGGGAAATGAATGATCAGTGACTTATTTGTTATGTATATTATGTGTAATGAATTGTATGTTTTATTTTAGTAAGGAATTTATTTAATGAATTAATTTTTTTTAGGAAAAAAAGAGTAGAGGAGTTGTTACTTAAAAAGTTTAAAAAAAAAATGAGGAAAAACTTTAGTAAAATAATGTTTTATGCCAATTCTCATGTTATACATTGAAAAGCCAAAAAAAAAGAGGAATTTTCATACTAAATTACAAATTATACATAAAATAATAAAACAAATAATAATAATAATATCATTTTTTTCAATATCATGTAGGAAAGATCTAGAAATTGAATAAAATAATGTTAAGCAAAAGAAATTTCTAGAACAAGAACAAAATAAAAAGAACACATTGTATTAAAAAGAAGGAAAAAAATATAATAATAGGGGGTTAATTGAGAGAACAATCTAGAAGAGGGACTTTATAATAAAACACAACATCCTCTCTCTCCTTTCTGTTTACATTACAGTACGTTCAGAAAAAAAAGAAAAAAAACAGAAAGCAAAGAAAGAAAGGAGGAAAGGAGGAAAGGAGGAAAGGAGGAAACCTAATTTCTGATTCTCTCATCCAAGATTTACTAAATAAAGTTGCAATCAAATCTAAGAGAAAGATTCTCAATTTCTAAGTGTAAGTATTCTTATAATCTCTTAGCATCTTTCTTTTTAGTAAATACAAATTTAGGGTTTTCTAATTTGTAACCAATTGAAAGGTGAAAGCCAAACTATTAAAGACTAACTGACCTAGAGCTTGAAGATGACTACTTGGAGTTTTAGGTGAGTGAAGTTTTAATCGTGTTTTTTTATTATTATTTATCATATATGCATGCAAATATTGAATGAAATTCTTGGATTATTACTGTCTACTCATTCCCTAATGCATGTGTTGATTGGAAAAAAAAATGCATGCATGGTGTTTGGTTATTTGCCACAATGGCTAACTAACCTAAAGCTTGAATATTGCATCTTGGAGTTTTAGGTGAGTGATATGTAATCCTTATTTTTATGGTTGAATTGGCCTTTTTCTTTGAATAATATGTATTTCTTCTCTTTTTTCTTTTTTTCTTGTTATAATTTCTTCTTCTTATGCAAGTTTGAGTTTAGATCACCTATTAGATATATTTGGGGATCTTGATTGTTATATTGTTGAAACAACACGTGGTCCGGAGATTACAATAAATTGAAAAAAAATTATAAATTTCTGAAATTTTGATATGTTATTTTCTACATGTATGCGCATATGCTCTGAAAATTTCAGAGAATAATATTGTGTTTTGATTGGTGAAATCAATTATTTACAATGCTATATTTGCCCAGATTTTGTAACAGCAGTGGCTGTCAATACGAAATTCATAACAATTAGAGAAAAATTTATAAAATTTTTAAATTTAAATATGTTGTTTACAACTCATATTAGAATAGTCTGTAAAAATTTCATTGAAAAATAATGAGATTTGATAGGTTGAATCAATCGTTTACAGAGGTGTATAAGTGCAGATTTTCGCACTAAGGTCTGTCTAAAAACACCTGCTGTAATACTATGATTTAACCCATCAAATGGTCATATTTTTGTATGAAATTTTTACTGATGATTTGTAAATGAGTTATGAACAACATATTAAAAATTTAGAATTTTATGAAATTTATTTTATTTATTATGAATTACAGACTGAGGTGGGTTATATATAAAATTCAGTGATTCTTTTTGAAAGTAACGTTGAGTTTGAAGGTGATTATATATTCGTGATTTGAAAATAAGTTTATTTAAAGAAAGGCTTTCAAAGAAGAATAATGAAATTTTAAAAGATTCATCATAATTTATTTTTATATTATTTATTATTATAATCCTTGATAAAATTGTGTACGAAAATAGAACATTTTATTTGGAATTTTGATTACGTTTTTGAGTACTAAAGCTTGCCTTTTTAATTAATTAATTGTTATCAATTTTTTTTTCTAACGTAACAAATTTTAATAATTTTAATCCAATAAATGAGGTTTCTTTGTTTCATCTTAATACATAAGTATTATGGGGTACTTGTGTGTTAATACGAAACGGAGAAGTAATTATTTTCTTTTATACGCATAATTGTTTGCTAAATTTTATTTGCTTTTGAATATTATACTGGGTTTATTAATTGAATTTTTGAGAGACGATTGTCGTCGTTGACTTTTATTTTTAAGAAGTGTTTTAAAATTATAAACACTTTGATTTTTGGGTCGGGATAGATTGGACTCTGTTGTACCAATGGGCCAAAACTCCACCTTGGCCGACTTGATTCAGGATCGCTACCTGAATCGGTGGTATATCACATGCCCTTTTACCACCAAAGGTCAACGGTCTGCTACATAGGGCTAATCTTATTTTTGATCGGGATCTCCGATCGGCGGGTCACGGACTATGATGGTTGGAGGCGTGGGGGTCCCACGTGTAGATCCATGAACGAGTAGCATACGGCCTTTGCCTTAGACCATCTTGGTTATCCTGGGTTGATCGCCAGGTGTATTATGGCGTTATGAGTAGGTTACGGGGTTGATGTCTCCGCGCACGCTTGAGCTCGACCACTGTGATTTTACAATACTAGCGTCTGTTTATTTGGTATATTTTATGAGTCATGTTACATTTATCCCATAATTCCCATAATGCAATTTTCTTTACTTTATGATTTTGGAAAGTATTAAAGTTGATTTTGAAAACCCAGTATCTTTGAAGAATGTGTGTATGAACTTATTCTTTGCGTTACAAATGATAATTGGGTTGATATCGTATTGGATTACATACGATATGGTTGTCCTAAAACCATTGTTTAATTAAGGGAATTGTTTATGAAACCAAATTTGCATGTTGGTTCTCACACACATATATGCCTCATGTTGGTTTATACATGCGGTGCTTTCTTTTTCTTTTGTTGGTTGAGACAAGTATTGATCATAGATCTTACTTCACTCACACTAGAAATAGTCTGACCCGTGTGATTTGTTTTATAATCCTCGGGTCAGTCTGAGGATTATGGTTGCAGGTTAGGTTGCGTGGACTGTAGCAGCACTCATATCATCTTCCACGTTTTGGGGTTTTGGACTTTTCAGCATGGACTTAGGAGTAGTTAATATATTTAATATGGTATGTATGTTATTATGTATTTTGGAAGTGATGTGTATTATGGACTATGTATTGTGGACATTACTATTATGATATGTATTATGCATTATGCTGTTTTTGTGCTGAATTGTATATTTTATTATATTCTATACTATGTAACCTGGAAAAATTTTATCTTGTACCATTGCTTTGAACCAACACTGCGCACAAATGGTAAGTAGAAGGAAAAAATCAAAAAATTTCTCGTGCCAGTGTTAGTTCAAGGGAACGAGTACAACATTTAGCCCTATCGAGTCCCATTCTCCTTGCTTTTCGACAGTAATACTTAGTATTGCTCTTGGTTGGCATGGGTATAGGGGCCGGACGTTACATGCAGTAATATGGTGACCCGAATTTTTGCAATAGCGACAAAAGAGGGGTTTCGGACACTCCCTTACATAGTGGTTCGTGGAACCACAATTGTAGCATTGTCCACGACTAAAGGTAGGTGCTTTTGCTACCGGGGTTTCTTGCCTCCCTTTCTTGTTGGGAATGGGGCCTTTGAATTTAATAGGCCTCTTCATGTTGTTGTTGAAGTTTTGTTGGGCACGCACAACTTCAACATCACCTTCATTATCGGCCTCTTCAAGACGAAGAGCGATATCAAAAAGCTGATCAAATGAAACCTCAAGTTTCAGGAGTAATGGCTTCTTAAGATTCTTATTCAAGCCATAGACAAATCTCTGATTTTTCTTCAATGGGGTGTTAATGTATTCAACCCCGTATTTGGAAAGAGATTCGAAAGATGCGACATAGTCTGTCGCAGAAGATCCACCTTGAACAAGGTCAATAAAACGCCGGGCCAAAGTTACTTTTTCAATCTCCGGCACAAATTTCAATTCGAATCTATCTCGGAGTTTCTCCCAAGTGAGATCCGCTTCAATGATTTCAGAAATTAAAAGCTCATACCAATCTAATGCTCTTTCTTGGAGCATGCTAGAAGCCACCTGGACTCGATGTTGATCAATAAGGTTCATGCGAGAAAAGATGCGATCGCATGATTTGAGCCAAGCTTGAATTTCTATAACACTCTCGGATCCTTTGAATGGCCTTCCACCCAAATCGGTATAGTCTCTGCACAAGCGTGCAAAACCGGATCTAGGATGAGTAGGCTCTGAATTGGGACCGGCAGCTTGAGCATTCTCTACTAGATCAAGAAGCTGCTGGGCAGACATAAATACTCCATCCAGGGGAGTAGCACTAGATTGACCGGCGCTGGGACGGCCTGGTCTAACCATTTCTCTTCCCTTAGAAAGAAATAAGAATAAAAAGGTTATTCACCAAATTGAATATCAAGCAATCTTGATAGATAAACAAGGAATCATAAGGAAAATAGGATGAATCGGTGCGAAGACTCGAATAAATCCTAAAGCACGACTCCTAAGAAAGACTTAGGACGATGATCCTTGTTATATTATTCTACATTGTTCTGAAGTTTGGCTCTGATACCAAGCTGTGACTCCCCACCTCTATACCCACGCTAGCCAAGAACACTACAGAGTAATGCTGTCGACTAGCACGGAGAATAAGGCTGTTGAGGAGCGACCATCTGTATAATTGCTTTGTGCGAGCACCGATATGTCAGATAGTATAACATGCATTTTATTTCAAGAGGAAATCCGACATACCGATACAAACACAAAGCTACTACACAGTGGCTATAATAATCTTCGGAAACAAATATAGAAATAAGCATAACACAAATCAGTCACAGATAATTCATATCACAAAGGCGGAAGAAGATATGAATATATAACTAACACATGAAAGTGTATATCAGAGTAGTGGTCAAAAAGATCCACCATAATACAAAAGAATAGCATCACGTGCTATACAAAAGAATACATCTATATCTCAAGTGTATACAACAAAATAAACTACTAATCTAAATAGTTAGCCAAAAGATCATATGATAATCCCAGAAGAGAAATCAAGCAGAAGCACCTGTAACATCTCGGTCTGACCCGAGTATTATTTAAGAAGAAAATAATAAACGGATCAGTCTAGCTATAAATATCAGAAGAAATGATATAGAATAAGAGATATGACTAAACGTATAATAATCACAATGCCAAGCTATGATAAATAAATAATTGAAAAATCAATAAGAGATTAATCAATATCGCAAAGATCTTCTCAAAGATAAAAAGGAATGTCATACTCCTAATTTCATTCACCAAGCCACAATAAATGACATATATATCAATGCCAATCGTAAAAGTTGGTGAAACATAAATTCCAGAAATCATCAAATAGAAATCCAAAAATCACAATAAAAGGATGGCCAATCCCATAAACTGGACATCGACGCACCTAGAAAGACACGCCCCATGCAAAGTCGAACATCGACGCACCTAGAAAGATACGCCCCATGCATAAATAAACATCGATGCACCTAGAAAGATACATCCCATGCATAAATAAACATCGATGCATATAGAAAGATACACCACATGTAATGTCTAACATCGATGCACCTAGAAAGATACACCCCATACAAAGTCGAACATCGACGCACCTAGAAAGACACGCCCCATGCATAGACGAATATCGACGCATCTAGAAAGATACGCCCCATGTCCCGACTTATTGAGCCGATTGCTCCACGAAGTAAATAAACATCGATGCACCTAGAAAGGTACACCCCATGCATAAATAAACATCGACGCACCTAGAAAGGTACAACCCATGTGTAAACAAACATCGACGCACCTAGATAGGTATGACCCATGAAAGAAATGAGACGAAGCTCAATAAAATGAGGAACAGTCCTCCACATAGACAAAGAGACATCGCACATTGCTAGTCTAAACCATAAAATGATCGTCATGATCAAAGAGAAGTGTCAATTACACTAAGCTAGTAAATATATATTTTTAGCTTCATGTCCCATAACCACTTGCTTAACTTAAATATTTACGAACAAACTGTAGATCTCCACTAGAAAATTGTCACAAGAGATTCAATCGAATAAGTCCAAGAATTAACCAACGAAGTAAACGCAAGCGTTTCATACCACTTGTTTTACTAAGTCGTTTAATTAGATTTCTCATCCGAGTGAGGTAAAAGTTTGTATATACTAATAGATTGGAAAATGGTTTAAGAAAACGAGCTTTGTAATAAAATAGTGTTGAAATCATTTGAAGAAAGAGTTTTGATATTTACTACTAGTATAGAAAACCTTTATATTTTAAAGTGAAAAATCACAAAGAAGATTGTAGGAACAATCAATCACTAAAATTCACATTTGAAGACGTGAATAGAATCCAAAGAAATCGATACCGAATCCATCGAAATGGATATTCCAAGAATTCCCGAAGAAAGTAAGTCATCAAAGTCAATAACAAATGATAACAACAAATAGGGAAGAACACAAATTGATTAAAGTTGGAAATTCAGACAACTAGGCAAAATAGGCATAGTTGGCAAATAGCAGCAGGTCGGTCAACCGGACTCCCTGAGTCGGTTGACCGAACCAGGGGTTGGAAGTGCTCGGGCACCAGGTCGGACTCAAGCTTTATGTTAATGGAGAGTGGAAGAGGAAATTAAAACTCCAAGCCCTAGTTTTCTTTTGCAAATCAAACTCTAGCTCCAAACTAATAGAAGAACCCATTGGTAAGCTTCTCTTCTTCTTCTCCAACTCATTCTCTTATCAAATTCAGAAATTTCTAAACCTAACTTTGGGAATGTTCTTTTATAGCTTAGAATCAAGGTTCTTGAATTCGATTTGAAGAGTGGTTGATTCTCCTTTGCTTTCGAGCTTCTTCTTCAATCATTTGGGTTCAAAGGTGAGATTTTTATCTCACATCTTAGTCTATAACTACCTTCGATTGTTAGGTATGAATTCCTAACACTTATTTGTGTGCATTTGCTTTTGGTTTGGATTGATTTGGTGAATATTCCAATTTTTGGTGTTTTGGGTTCAATTCTTTGAAAATCATAACTTTGATGTTTTGATCATGTTTTTGGTGATGAACCAAAGAGCTTCTATGGTCGGGTAGTCGATTGGCGTAAACCCTTAGTGCCGTTGCTCGACGGGTTGCAAATTGAGGAAGTTTGTACCTCTTTTGAAATAGGGTAGGAAGTGCAAGTATACAGGTTCGGCCGACCGAGCTCAGGGTCCGGTCGACCGACCTGCTACCCAGGAACTTCCTGCCTCTGTTTTGGAAGTGCTGGTTACAGGCTTCGGCTGACCGAGCCCCTGGGCCGTAAGGAAATGAGGAATGAAGTAATGAAGAGGAGAAGGGGTTGGGACTGAATACATAAGTGGGGTTAATGAGCTCAGCCCAAACCAATGCCCTAAGTGAAAAAGTGGCAAAATTTCACTATCTCCAAACATACCGAAGTTTATACTCAAAAAGGTCGCAAACGTCATTTTGAACTCAATGAGGGTGGTCTCGAGTCCTAATTCGACTGTTTGCAAAAAGTAGCTTTTCGGACCAAAATCCGACGAATGATAAAATATTTAAATAAAATATTTAAATATAAAATCGATAAATATGCGGGTTGTTACAACTTATATCCATTATTCTATATCAATTCAGTACATTCGATTGATTAATATTCAATTCATTAGTTCAATTCAATTGCCAATCCATTTTATCATATAAAGTTGAATTCTTTACATAACTCAAGTTCATATTCATCACTTTGCTTTATTAATTTAATTTATTTTGATACCAATTCTAAAGTAAATTCTATTTAACTTTTACCAAAGTCAACTTTATCACTTATTCAGATTTATACCTTGTTCTGCTTAACAAAGTTGTTTAACCATTTTAATAATTGGTTTTACTTACATCTTCACATTTAATAAGTTATACAACTTATTATTCAACTTCCCAATCTAATTTAATTTATTTAACTTCCTTTAGTTAAATTCCACATCGTATATTCTATCATACTAATTCAAATTTATTTCAACTTTACTAAAGTTAAATCTTTATTATCTCATATTATAAATTCAAGACTTGATCACTTATATTCATCAATTTCAACTTGGATTTCTAATTTCAAATTTGTTTATCACAACAAAGTTCAACTTTTAATTTATTTCTACTTACTTTAATTTTCCTGCAAATTTTAATCATTTTTATTTAACTCACAATTCAAGTTTTAATTTAACTAATTCAACTTTTCTATATCATGAATTAATTAGTTATCATATTAATTTACTTGGATTCAATCCATTCTATTTTTTATTTTTCCCAAGTTTGGATTTTTATTCAACTTAATCCCAATCAAATCTCATTTCAATTTATAAAACTCACTTATACATTCTCATTACCAATTTCATTCCATTAATGAATTTTATTCCAAATTATAAATCACATTTTTTTTCATACTCAAATTCCATTTGTATATAACTTCATTCCTTTGGTTATTATTTTAATTCCTATATAATAATGATAATACTTCAATATCATCACTTCTAAACAAACAAGCAATCATATATTATAAACATTTTCAGAAAATCATTTCCTTTATATACAAAAATAGCTTTGGGTAAAAATTATTTCATTTACCCTATTTCAAAACAATACTGTGTCCGTTTATCTTGTTTAAGAGTTTAGAAATCCCTATCGAAACAGTTGGCCAGACTGCACCGACCAGAATCTATAAACAATCAACTGATATGTCAACACAATACAAAACAATTTCATATCCACTAACAAATACGCGCTCATATCTATTATTACACTCAAACCCATTCTAGAGTACTACTGACTCTATCCCTAATGAGTAATTCCCAACAGAGCCAAGGTTGTCACTTAACCATATGCTCCGATACCAAATGTAATAGCTGCGGTTTTGTCGGGATCCGAATGCCGGCATTCTTACGTCCACTGTATCAAATGCCGCATAATCGAATGCCGAAAAACTGAATTGCTAGGGTTAAAAGAAGAGGTAGAAGAAAAGATAAAAGAAATAAGGAAACAGAACAGAAACAATATCAGAATCTCACATATCATAGCAAAACAACATATAATAGATAAATGAATAATCTTTAAAACAAAGAACTATCTCAGTTAATACATTATATTACATCAGAGTATACAACAACAATATACAACACAATACAAGAATGGGGAGCTATACAAACATGTCCCCACAAGTGAATTTACAGTGGAAAGATAATATCATATACAAGTAATACGTCTCGCCATCCAGCTTGCCACTTGAGCTCCAAAGCACTTCTGAATCCAGAATGACCTGATACCTGACTTTAGACTGCCTGTGTGGAAATTTTTGGTCACCCAGAGTTTAGAAAGAGAACAATAAACTCCAGGTCAGTTATGGGACTGGTGTGAGAACTCAAAACAGTTATTTATCTTTAAAACAACAACAACAACAACAAGGGAAGTGGAAAAAATATCCACAATGCTTTTGGAAACTGAAACTACCATAAGGCCTCCTCGCACACACACAATGCAAACTCAGAATTGGAGGAGATTTCTCCTTATGATAGTCAAAGATGCTTACTACGCAAAACAAATCATTTTTGATATTATTATTAGTGCATAGTGATGAAAGCATTTCGAAAATAGAATATAAATCTTAGCCATTATAGGTACCATTATATTATGCCTGCTATAGCTACCATATTAAATGGTAGGTTCTACAACTAAAACCGTACAAGGATCGTATTGTTTTGTTTGATTTCCAACAAATGATCAGGCTAAGGAATTTTCTACTGCCACATGGGATCGCCTCTGGCGAGACGTCCCGAGAACTTAACCAGCTCTCTACCAATACAATGCCAGGTTACCTTTGTAACTAGGTAACTACTACACGAATATGCCACCCCCCGGTCCTTTAGGACCTTTATCCGAGTGCCCTCGATCACAAAGCAACAACCACACAGAAAAATGAGATTGGAGCAACCACATAAGTTAAGCATCAGGGCTCCATACCTGACACCACCATTTTCCAGAAGGGAATGACATACCCTAAAGGGCGCGACCCTCATAACCTTGCCGCATATTCCGGTTTTGACCATTTACGGGGTGTGAGGTCTGACAAAGTCTCGTCCACAAAGCTACGCTTTTTCACAAAGCTATGCTTTTTCACAAAGCCACGCTTTGATCAACAAATGATCAATAAATAATCATCACACAGCAACACTCAGCATGCCACATTACCAAATTAGGAATATATCGCTGATAACCTTCATCTACATAACCTCTGAGCTCGTAAGTCTCAGAGAAGGATGTTAAGCTAAGAGAATAAATTCTCCGCCACCAACAGAAATGTATTTGAAAGAAATCTGCTTTATATCTCAAAATGTAATGTCAGACACGTAACCATACAAGTCTGTTCCGGGCTCGAACAGAACCGAAGGCACTTCAAAAGAAGCCCTTGCAATCCGGGTATTCACAAACCCAATCGAATTTCCCATCACAAAGGAAATCTCCATACCGTAGCTAACGGTGCAGAAACAATCGATAGGTCATCCTATCGTTTTCACAAATACCCTGTCTTCAACACCGGTCTTCAATGTTATCCATTACGTCGTATCACTATCGAAATGGGTAGTCCAAATAACGAGCGCAATAATTTAAAAATAAGTGTAGCATTCAATTTCAACCAATTCACAACAAATAGCCATTTAAGGGTCAATATTGATAGTCGGTTATTTAACTATCAATCAATATTCACAACATAACCCAATTTCAAATAATTTCCCAAATCATTTATTTTCCAAAAATATCTTTACAAGATATATATTCTACACTTTAACCATTTGAAAACAAATTTCAAATTATATTTCACCTTTATAACTTTTATTTCAAAATGGTTCATTTAAACCAATCAAATAAATCCTTACCGATTTATTAAATTTACGTTCCAAATTCGTAAATTTATTTCCACACTTCAAAAATAAATCAATGTTTTTTTAAAAAAAAATTCCCTTATGAATTTCCATTGTGAATTTACATTTCCAAATATTCACCTTTTATACGATTTTTCAAATCGATTTCAATCATTTACTTTCAATTTATCTTTAAAAGATATAATCTCAAAACATTCACTTCATATTGGAAAACATTTCCATACTTATTTAATAATAAGTAGTTCACCAATCTATTTATTTTCAACATTTTGAAAACATTCATTATACTTAAATCACAATTAAGTATAAATTTTATTCTTTAAGGAAAAGTTCTCTTAAACAAATTTATTTGGGTCAAAACGAATGTTGCGTAAAACATCGTTACGACAACCCAAAATCATTAGTATAGGGATTCGAAATTAAGATAGATATATAAATCCCAATCTATACAAAACATTTTCTTTCGGAAATCATTTACTATAACAACAGTGTTATAGTCCACCATTTCCTTCTATTTCACGAAAACGTCTATTTTAACAATGGATGTTCAAAAATCTATGATTTCGATACTTAACACATTTTAAAACAGTTTTAAATCGTTTTAAATTCTATTTAAAGTATCACTTTCCCAAAATATTTCTTTAATATATTATTCACCGTCCAAAATCGTGAATATATTTCCTTTAATAAGTTATAATAATTAAACTTATCAAAATAAGTCGATTCGGATTTATAAATCAACGTTTATAGATTCCATTTATATTTTATAACAACTTCAACTTATGAAATCACTTTATTAACAAATTCTATCCATATCCCATTTACACGCCAAAAATCCAATTTATAAGTTAATCACTTATAAATCTTTTATTTTACGAAATCTATTCATTTTATAACTTCACAATTTATAAATCTATAGATTTCATTCACTTATGAAATCCATTTATACTTCATTTTAATACTTATAAAAACTCGTTTTACAATTCCAATATTATAATTTATAAATATCAATTTTATAAATCTTTTATATAAATCATTTATAATGATTCAAAAATCCTAGTTTAAACCATTTTATAAATTAATCAACTATTTATTTCAAAAATAACATTTCGGTTATACTTCACAAAAATCATAATTTTTTTATAACATAAAAATTACAACGTTTATTCATTTAAAATGAATCAATTCCAAAATTAAATTTTATTATGAATTCTCAACTTAAATTTTCAAAAATCAAATTTTATTTATTTTCGGCATCTAACGATACCAAAAATATATTCGGCTAAAATTTAGCCTTTAACCATTTCAATCACAAAGATAATCACGCAGATTAAAAATAGATCAATATACAACATTGAAACCAATTCAATTATTTGAGAAATCCAGTTGGATCCCTCAAACCTGTTTCCCTGCATCCAAAGATGTTAGCACAATACCAATTCCGCTTCGAGACGGAATATCATGGTATATGGGATTTATAAAATACTATCCGCTATTATGCGGCGCAATAGGGTCTCATCCGCAATATAATGCGGGAAAATCAACTCCAAATACATATATAATACCAATTCCATACAAGTTGGAATTATCGCGGTATATGTTTTTAATAAATAACATCCGCTTAATATACGGCGTATAGGGTCTATTTCAATACACAGATAACAATTTATCATCCAATCATACAGTCAAGCAATTTTAAATCTAACTATTTAAAATTTAAATCGAAACAATTCGATTGAGTGAGAAGTTCTCACCTTGAGTTTCCGATAACGGTTGTAGCGTTTTATTCCGAATAAAACTAAACGTGCGTTTAATTTTACCCGAAATTTTCACTAGCTCCAAACGAATCCAAACCAGCTCCATTACGTAGTGCTCGACAAAAAGAATCAAAGGCAACTTGTTTCGTAATTTTTTGACCTCGTATCAAAAAGATACGATTTTTCAAAGTTTAAATAATTTAATATATATATAAATTCACAACAAATATTTTATTTTTGACCTAGATCAGTTCTGGCCGCACGATCACCCTGCACGCAATCAAGACCGTTTACGCGACTTTCTTCTCCAAGCTACAGAATGCGACCACGAACCCAAAACTCACGTTCAAACCCTAATACACGCGCCTCCACCACGCGTCGAGAGGACGATCAGCTCCGCCGCAACGAAGCCCTACCCCACCTCGACCTCCGCGACAAGTCCGGTCAGACTCGGTCGTGCGTATGTCTCGAAAAACGAAGATGATTGGCCGGCCTTCTCGAGCCAATTGCCGTTGATCCATTACGCCATTGACAATCTTAACCGTTGGATAGCAAGATCTTGGAGAGCTCTACATTTTTCATGTTGGAAGTTTCTTAAATTACTTTGCGGATTTAAAGAAAAGAGGAGGAGAAGGATGGAAATTCTCAGCCATGGATAGAACAGAGCGGCGGCTGGCTTAGAATTAGGGTTAGGGTTTAGTTAGGTTTGCAAATGAAAACATAATCGTCCTTATATAGAAAATTTCACAAATTACTATTCACTCGAAATTTTCCGAACTCCAAATCTCGCACGGTGACTGACGTTTCTAGAGTTTACCCCGCGTTCTGGACACAATGGAATATGTTTCGGAAGCTAATTCGATCATCTGTACGAGTTACGGAAATAAACGATCAAATTTAAATTAAATCGATTTAAACTAATTCCTATTCGTTTTGACTCGCCCCGGAAAAACGGTAAATCCGATTGACACGAAATTTGAAACCTTACAATAATTTAACATTATGGATCCGATGAAACTAGTTTCGTCAAAATCCGAGATTGTTTGAAAAATGGCTATTTTCACTAGTCGATTAAATATTAAAATATTCAATTTTCACAAATTAACTTTTAATTCAATTTTAAAAGTTCTCAAACATTGTTCTAACTCCAATATGATTTAATATAACTTTATAAATCATTTTTAATCACATCAAACCTAATTTCTCATTATCTACGCAATTTCAAATATTAAATTATCGATTTAATTATCCAATTAAATCCAGATATTCGAAAAATAAATTATTTAACTTACCAATTTTTACTTGTTGATATTTAAAATCAATTAAATATCTGAATTTCAAATGACAGAAATTCTGGGTCGTTACAACGGATCCTTAGGAGATGTGAATCCGGAGCATCTCTTGAGTTACTGCACTCACGTTAGACACTGGATAGGAGATGCCACATCCCGTAAACATCTCCGACATCGTTACACTCATATTTATTTCAGTTAATTTAACTTACATAAGATCTTTTAGTTCTGGCTCGAGTGTTTTGTCTTTTCAATTCACTCGGGCCAATCCGAGCATTTCAGGATTTGAAGATTTTATTCTGGAGGAAGAAGACAATGATTAGTAGTACTATCATCTACTATATTATTCCACCACACTATTGAATTCCGCTGCATTATTGATATTCTATGGTATGTATAACTATGATATATATTGTAAGTATAATTAAATATTTTGAAAAACAGCTTCATGAACTGTGTGATAACCTGGATTTCTGGGCATCTGATAAATGGAAATTATCAAAATTTTACCATTAAATACTGATAGATATGTTAAAAAAAATTCGGTTAATTAAAATGTCTATAAATGGATTTGGGAAAAACAATAATAAATATTGATTTATAATATTTGAGAGATGATAAATTTTATAGTGAATTATTAAATTCCATAAATAGATATTTATATGACAATCTCCTGATATAATTATTTAAGATGGCAAAACAAACAGGTTAAATATGTGTTTATAGAAGAAAAATAATGATAAAACAAATAGTAATAATATTATATATATATGAGTAGATTTTAAATTAAAATTGAATTCATCGATTGTAATTCAAATGTATGATTGTTTTGAGTATGTAATTAAGATTTTAAAGTTCTCTCTTTTAAAAAGTTAAATATATGTATAAATTCTAGGAGGGTATTGATAAATATAATATGATATAAAAAAAAGAGACAAGGAATAATGAGAGTTTTAAAATATACATATCTTTGGGAAATAGGAAAATAAAATTTAAGAGCTTTACAAATATTAATAACTTAACATTTGTAATACTCTAAACATAAGGTAAATATGCTAATAACATTTAAAATTTATTAAGTGAGAAAAGAAACAAACAAGTGTAAAGATTTGAGCATACACATTAACATATGTAAGCTCTATAGCTAATAAGGTTAACAAGTGTTAGCTTAGGAAAGAACAAGTGGCAAATCTTTATTCAAAAGAAAATATTGTTTTAATTAATGACTAAAAGAAAAGGCTCTGAATATTTTTCTTCAGCTCAAACTTTCTTTAGTTTTCTTCACTAAAAAAAAAAAATCAAACAAATGCTATTACTGTAAACTGCTTTCCCCTAAAAAAAATGTGTAATCAATATCCTTATCAAATCTAAAGACCTGAAAGTGTTAAGACTGGAATCATTTTTCAAAACTGGAGGCAAGCTAGGCAACCTATCTCAGATTAGTTACAAATTCAATTTAAAGATCAACTTTTGGAAATTCAAATAAGATACAGCTGATTTCAAGAAAAAAAGAGAAGGATGCTGACCTCTGTTTTAAAATGACAGGTGAGTAACTTGAAACCCAAAGTTTAATCTGCCTATATGTGAGTAAACTTAAGTTTTAAACAGTTTAAATATAATGCATGTGGAAATGTTTAAAGTAGGATTTTGGTAAAATGCTTACAGAGATGTTTACATGATGGTTTATGATAAATACCTGAATATAAGTATATAGATATCTGTGAGCAAATATATATATATATATATATATATATTCAAAGTTTAAGTAGATTTGAATCTATGCATATGAATTTCTGGATTTAGATTTGTACTTTGCATGTATATATATTTGCATGAATCCCTGGATATATCTATGAATATATTCTGTGCCTAATGTTTTAAACTATCCTTCTTTGTTTGACTGCAGAGAAAAGAAAGAAAAAAACAAAGTAGAAATCAACTCAATTCTTTATCTATGTGTTATTAGGACTTAAATTCTAAATAAAATAAGTTTGTGTTGATGAAATTTTGGTTTTAAAAATAAATAAATAAATTAAGTATTATATGTTCAAGACTTACCTGGAATCAGAAAAACAGATGATTCTTTTCAAATTTTATGAAAAATTAAATAATTTAATTTGTAAATTCAAGTATGTAAGTTGATTCAACTCTGGAAAACTCGATTTTTAAGACAAATTATATGAGATTTAGTTTGGTATTGGGAGTGTAATTTGGGAACGAGCAGATTTGGGTTTTCGATCAAGTACTGGTGATTGGAAAGATTTTGGAGGTTGAGGTTTTGTCTGGAGCTAGCCAGGTGATCGTTGAGGCTGGGAAAAATGATGAGGTGATGGGTAGATCGCCGTGGCGTCGGCGATAGATCATTTAAGTTGTTAACCCTAGTTTTGGCGAAGTTAGGAAATTTGATCACTATGGCTTTACTGATGAATCGAGTTGCGAGTGCTTTTGTGAAAAGATGGCATGGGGTCTTGCGAGGCCGTGGACGGAGTTTGGTGCACTCTGGTAAACGGCGACGGTGGTTTAGGGATTGTTTTCTGGTGAGGTCAGGTTCAAGTTTTGACTGGAATACTCAAATTTGATTTGGGGATTGGTGGTGTTGAATTGATGGTCGAAGTCGACTCGTGAGTTCGTCGCCGACATGTGGAAGGTATCGGCAAAAGACACGGTGGCATGGAGCATCGGTGTACGTGCAAAACAAGGTTGTTGTGTCAGTGTTTTGGAGGTGGAAGTGTCTCGGGTTGGGTCTCGAAGAGAAGCTCGGGAAATTTGGGTTGGAGCCTGATATTTTACTCGGGGCATTCGCGTGATTTATTGTGGTTTGGGTTTCTTTGATCTGAAACTCAATGATGAATTTGTATAAGCTGTAAACTAGGGTGTTATCAAGTTTTCAGTTAATAAGGTATTCGTCAAAGTTTTTGGGATAATTAAACTGGGTAGAAAATTAAAACATGGACCAATTACTGTTGTACAGGAATGTTTTAAAGTGTGGCAATGACACTTTGATTTTTGAAAATGTTTCTAGGTTAAAAGCAAAATAAACTAAGTCTCTAAATGAATTATTTGAACAAGTTTTCAAGTTTTAAATTTAAAATCAAATGTTTTAAATTTGTCTTATTTAAAATAATTATATCAGAATTGATTTTGTAATTAATTCCAAATTTCAAATAATGTTTAATGTTACAAATGAAGTTTACGCTTGATAAAGAATTTATTTTTAATTGATTAAGGTTGAAAAAAAATTAAGAGTAATTAATAAAAAATATATTTATTTATTGTAATTAAGAATAAATATTGAATGGGGTAATTATTGGATAGTTAATGGACGTAATTAAGAGATGAATCATTAACTAGAGTTTGAGTGATGTTTGATTGATAAATTAATTAAGGTGATTAATTTTAATTAATTAGCATAATTAATTAAAGATAATCACTTATTTATGAATTAATTAAGTATGGTTACTTAGAGAAGTGATAAATGGATAATTACTTGATGTGATTAATTAAATGGGATTACTTAATAAAGTAATTAAAGTATAATTACTTAATGGAAGTACATAAGGAATTAATTACTCATTGTAATTAATTGAATTTAATCCGATTAGTTTAAGCTAGTTAACTCAGTTTAATTATTTTAAGATATTCACTTGATGATTTGATAACTAAATTATTTAGGTAAGTAATTAATGGATAATCACCGGATGTAATTAATTGAATAAATGATTTATTAATGAGAGAAATTTGGATTAAATTATCTTGTATAATTAATCAAGGGATTAATTAGAGATAATTAATTTAGAAGTAATTAATTTATTTGATGAAGTAATTAAGGGTAGTTAATTACTGATGTTATTAATCAAGGGTGATTAATAAAGGTTAGTTACTATATTAGGTTAAGGATAATTAAATTGTGAAATTAATTAAGGGTTAATTACTTAAATGTAATTAAAGAGTAAATAGAATGATATTGGAAGCCTTTGATTCTAATATGTGGTTTGTGATGCTGTGTGTTAAGATATGATTGATTTAAATTGTAATGATGTGGTTATCTATTGATGATGAATTATGTGACATCCTGTATTTAAAATTGGATTGTATTTCACTTGAACAATTTAAGTTAAGATGATATTGGTTTCGAAGAGACCGGAGTCGGGTATTTGTAAATACCCGAAACCACTTCGATTCTTTATAAGTTGCTATGTGAAATCAATATGCTGAAATGAAATGATTTAAGTGAATTGAACCATTTAATCTAAGTTTTTGGTACTTAGAAAATTGATGAGTGAAATAAGTAATGTCTATAACAGTTTGTGAAGTTGTAAATTGATATAAGTTACCCCGGGTTTATATAAGTTGTATGCCTTTGTCATTCATGTTAGATGGGTTTACTCACGCTGGTTTCCAGCCTGACCCGGGTGTTACTTTGATGTAATGCTCGGGTCAGACCGAGTATTACTGACCCGAGCATTACAGCTTTTCAGGTAAGGACGTTCTGGAGTTCAGGAGGCGAGCCGGATGGCAGGAACGTACGGAGTGATTTCCGCTGTGTATATTATTGCTGATTAACTGGGACATGTTTTCAAATTTGTCCTGTGTTGTGTAATAGTTGTAACTCTGATGTGTAAATGTATAAGTGTATTGTACAGCTCTTCTTTGTAAAACTGATATTATTTATTATTATATTTTGATCCGCTGTGAATGTGAGGTTTTCTATGTTTTGGTGTTTCTGTTTCTTATTCTTATTCTTTCTCTTTCTTCTTTTCACTAACTATCTAGAATTTTCGGGATCGAAATTTCCGGGTCGTTACATTTGGTATCAGAGCAGAAGGTTAAGCGAGAACCTTGGCTCTGGTGGGATTACTCATTAAGGATAGGGTAAGGGGTACCCTAGATTGAGTTGAGCGTATATATATATGAGAGAGCGTACTTGTTATTTTCTTGTATAAAAGATTTTAAATGGTTTATATAAGATTATATTTTGATATATGAAGCAATATAACTTTCTAACAAATAGTAAAGGAATTGGTTGTTAAATTATTGAATTAAATTAGAAGTAAAAGAAATACAACCAAACTGAAATTAAATCTTGAATTTGGGAAAAGTTTCGGGATTAGGATAATCAATTAATTTATGTAATTAATTAAACTTTATTTAATGAGATTAATTTATGGATAATAATTGTAAATGATAAATAAAGAGGGAGTTACTTAATGAAGTAACTAGAGGTAAGTAATTTAAGGGACAATTACTTAATGAGGGTAATTAAGAAATAAGTTAATTACTGAATGTGATTAATTGGAATTAATTAATTAATGATGTAATTAATTTAAAGAAATAATAAATAATTATTTAATGCATTTGAATGAAATGGTCCTATTTCAAACAAGAGTTGTTTGAAAATTTAAAGGAAATATGTTTTAAATTAAAAACCAAAGGTCGTTTAAATTTTAAAGAGTAACTTGGTATGTAGAAGAAATTAATATGTATATAGGTGGATATACATAGTATCAAAAGTAGTTTGAAATAAACTCTAAATGGTGAGTTTTGAATTTGGAATAAGAAGTGATACCCGGAGTGCTAAGTTTTTGAACTTATAAATGAGAAGATTATTAATGTGAAGTTTAGAATTTGAAATGGAAATTCAAATTGGGTAAAATTGACTGGATTAAGTGAATTGAGTTTAACTTGGGAAAAAGTTAAATAAGTTGGAATGATCAACATGAATTGGGAATTTCAAGATGGAATTGGAATTTAATTTGGGGAGTTAAATGGTTAATCTGAATTGGGAGTTTGTGTGATCTCAAAATGGGTTTGGGATCTGGAAATTGTAAATTGATGGATGTTTTAAGATGAATTAGATGATATCATTCTATTGTTGTTAAAAATCTTTAAGTTGTGAATTGGATTTGTTTAAATGAATGAGAAATGGAGTATGGTAATTGTAACAACCCGTATATTTGGACCATTTAAATTGACAATAATCCATACATGTCAACTTAAATAATACAAAACACGAATCATTATGGGATTATATATACATAAATGTAAATGAGAATCAATACAAAATCACAGACACGGAACAGTCACAGAATAATGCAGCGGAAAATACATCGTCATAATAGCAGTTCATGAAGCTACTATATGAAATACAACAATGTCTAAACATAAAGTGACTGAAAGGAAATACATAAATGTCCAACAGACAAGAAAAACAATACTGGAATAGAAATAGACTGATAAAGATAAATGCTAAGTCTTCAACATCTTCAACCAACCTTGATCAGCAAACTGGATAGCTTCAGACTGACCCGAGCATATACAAAAGAAACACTCGAGTCAGGACTCAAAATCTTATGCAGGGTAATCAATTGCAGGAAATAAAGTCCATAACTCAAAGATGAATAAAATAACATCTCTAAGGATCTGATAAACTATCTATATATACAATAGAATACGGTATGTAGGTAATGTCTAATCAGTAAAATAGAATACTAAAATAGCGTTAAGGCGTTACCATAATTCCCCTTAACACATTTTATATTCCCAAAAGCATATACAAGACCGTAGTTTCCCCAAGACCGGAAGTCACCAGAGGGCAATCCATATACTCAAGGTACAAATCAAAACGTAGTGGTCGCGAATAGGATAATCAGTATGACAAGGTACATGAGGCAATACCAACTAGAATACTAGTAGTTGCGTGATCCGGGCTGATGTTGAGCATAGTAGCTACTATCTCAACACCGCGAAACAACACTCCCAAATCAAGGGGTGCACCCAAATCGAATCACAAAAGTAATAGATATGGTATCGAAGAAGTGTGTCCGCTAGAGGTAGCGAACCTCAATGGCCCGGCGCGGCTCCTGTTTTAGTCATGTCAGGGGTCATCCAATATCGTTCTCTTTCTTCAGTCAACGCGTTCACCAAACCATCTACTTCATTCTGGATCAAAACTCCGCATATAATAGTTATTAAAGTGGTTTTCGATATCGACAGAGAGTATGTCCATATCCGATCCCGGTCTCTTTAATAACTACGTATTTGTTACCCGATGGTCGGTTAAATTAAAGCTTAAACAAATCAAAGTCCAAAAGTCAAGTTGCAAGTTTGACCTCCAAAGTTTTGACATTTTATGGTTCAATTCATTTCAGTTTTCTTTGAAGACAAATTTCAAATACAATTTTAGTTCAAATGTTCGAGTTAACAAAATAATTAAGTATTCAAGTTCAATTTATTAAGATCCAAATTCCTCTTATTAAGTTTAGTTCAAAATTTATGAATTCAATTTAACGGTAAATTTAATTCGAATCCTTAAATCAATTTTCTATTCATTTCAACTCATAATTTCCGTTCATCGTTATGTTAAAATAATCCTAAATTGGATTAAATTAATTCTATTAACTAGATTCCCTTTTTATCAAAGTTTCATTTGATTCGTTTACTAATTCAATTAAATTTCTATTTTAAAGAAATCCATTTCATTTATTTAGTTCCATATATCACAAATAAGTTGTTTCCGAGTTATAATCAACACAATCTATATTTTGTTCACCATGTCCTGATCGATTTACTCATTAGATTTTAAAATCATTAAATTGTCACTAAGTTAAATCTATAAAACTCTAGCTAGTTTATATTTCGCTTAAATCAAATTTCTAAATCTCAATTTAATTTATAACAAGTTTCAAATCTATTTAATTAAAACCTGAGTTCAAAACTAAAGCTAACAAATCTTTAAATCTTTAATTTATTAAATTCTAAAACTTACTTGCTCCTGAATCTTATTTCAATTAAATTTTCAATTCATTTTATCCAATTGGGTAAGTTTATTAATCCGTTTCAATTTAAATCTATTAATTTATTTCAACTTAAATCCCTTAACTTAGTTATTAAATTTCCAAACAAATTGTCAAGTTCATTCCTTAAATTTAAATATATTTCAATTTCGAAAATGGTTTTGTTGACCAATCGGGATTCTTATTTTTATTTTCTATCCTAGGCCAAGTTGTTTAAATATTTATATCAATTCAACCTAATATTGTTCAATATAAAACAAAGCATAGCAAAGGGAACTTGCAGTGTGATAACTGGGATGGTGTCAAAGTAAATAAACAAGCAATCGTAGTCATACATATCAATTCAATAATTTAATTAAGTAATCCCGAAATAATCGTATTAATTTACATTTGTTGTTTATGCAAATTAATATAATCATTTTCTAGAATCCGCACTATCATTTCATGCGAATTAAAGATTATTCCATTTTGATGTCACTTGGTGTCTACATACGTTCACTAGTTCAAAGTGAAGTTAACGCTATTCTATGCGTTGATTTAATTAACATTTAAAAGGTCAAATACAATATATTTAATCCATTTTAAATTGTTTGACTATCCTATCAAATTCACCTCCATATTACTTATTGCTTATATTAACGACCAAATTACATAGCAAATTTAGTGTCACAACTATTAACCATAAATCAACATTAAATCACGATTTATCACATTTAAACCTTTAAACAATACATGGCGTCAATTTAGAAATTTTAAATTCTAACAATATTAAACTTAACTTATATATACTATTTACAGTTTAATTCAACAATTTTTTTTTTCTCTTTTTTTTACAATCGATAATTCAGCGTCCAAATTTATAATATCCACAATTTATCACCTAATTATCATTGCATAATAGATTGAGTCGTGAATAAAATATTCACCTTGCGTGGTTAGAGAAGACGACGAAGCACGAAGACAAATAGATAGAAGGCACGAACAAACACGATGTAAAACGACCCAAACTGCAATCAAACAAATAATTAATCAAAATTTGTTTATTGCAATATATATCAATTAAATATATATATATAAACCATACCAAACAACGAAACTAGGTAGATTCGGACAAATCGGATGAAGCCTAGGACTGAGATCCCGGATTAGCAGTTGCTGTAACAACCAAATCAAACATCATGAGCCCCTAGATTATAACTCCTCACTGCTTCATAGATTAACATATTATATACCGAACTATAAACCAAACTAAAATATGGACACTTACATATCTTAATACAAACATGATTATAAGAAAACTGCTTTAAATAAAATTTCCAAAACCTGTAGCTTTGTATATAATTTCAATAGCTTTGTATAAAATTTTAAAACTGTAACCTATCAACTACATAGGAAACTAATATATAATGCAACTTATATTACTTATTGATAAGATGGCTATATAAACAAATAAGGTGGGTTTGGGACGCGGGTCTGGACGTGTAGGCAGGGGAGGCGGTTCTGGGTTCGGGTTGCGGTGGTTAACGGATGCGGGTTCTGGGCTATATGCGAACTGGTGGAGGCGAGCGGGTGGTTGCATGCTTGGGGACAGAGCTGGGCAAAGGCTGGCTGTGGTCGCGGAAGTAAGCACGGGCAGAGGCGCGACATGCATGGGTGTGGTTGTTGGTGGCGCGGGCTGTAGGCACGTGGGTGGGTGGCGGATCTGGTTCGATGCATGGGGCGAGGCAGGGCGGGCTGGGTGACGTGGGTGTCTGGGCACGGAGGAGGGGATGCGGGCTGTAGGCAGTGGGTGGCAGCGGGGTGGTGGCATGCATGGCTGCTGACTGGGTAGTGGGTGCAGATGGTCTGGGCGCGTGGTGATCTAGGTGCATTGGAAGAGGCGGATCCAGTGAGGGCGGGCAGTGGATTCGGGTTCGTGTGGGGTTACGGTGACCGAGTGGAGGCAGTGCAAGGTTTGCAGTGGAGGGGAGGCGCTGGTTGGAGTGGTTTCGGAGGAGCAGTGGGTAGGTGCATAGAGGAGGGGAGAGGGTTTGGAAAAATGGATGGGGAAAATGTGCTAATACTGTAGAGAGAAGAGAAAAATATATAATAGAAGAAGATGAGAGAAGGGAAAGACACGAACCAGAGAGTTTTCTTTTCGAAGTGAACGAATGAAAGTGAAATGAACTCAGTATATACTGAATAGTGCAGGACATCAAAGGCCTCAAATTTATTTTCTTGGTAACCGAGCTGGCTATTGGCTTTCCAATGTAAATGAACAGTAACAAGGCCGTTAGGATTCTGATCGTTGGAGAAAACGGATACCGCTTTTGTGCTGCGTAACGGACCGATTTGCTATCCGTTAACAATTATAGTTCGCAGTGCCGAACTCCGATTTACACAAACAAATATACCATTTTGATCAGTGCGACGAGACAGACACAACGGTATAAAATATTTATGGTTTGACATTGTTCGCGAAGTGATAATCCTTATTAACCATTTGCCCGAGTGCATATTTTACTAGCAATTAAAAGCAAAATTTGACGAAACGAAATGCGTCGTCAAGTTCATAATATTTTTCTTATGCAACACCGAGAAAATATTTGAATTCGGACGATAGGAATTTTATACATAAGATTTGAAATGATATGTAAATGCGACGGGCGTAATTTACTTCAATATTTTTTGACGAAATTTGGCGTACGCCTATGTCTATCTAGACGTATTCCAAATGTGAAGTTTGGCTGGCAACGGAAATTGTTTGTGAAAATTCGAATTTCTACACTAAATAACCGATTTAAAATTTTTAAACTGGGTCTGAATTTCAGGGTCGTTACAGTAATACATTGTTGGGATAAAAAGGTAAATTGATTTAAAGGAATTAAATCAACATTTGAAGTATTAACTCGAATTTATATAATTCGAGATGGTTTAAATTTGAAATTTGAAATTAGTTCAAATTGAATTTGATTTGAATTAATTGAAATGGTGATTGAAGATGTATGAGTATAAGATTCAAATGGAAAATTTGAATTGGGTTGATTTGAATAATTTGGAATTGTAATTATAATTGAATAGTTTTAAATTTCAAATGGAATTTGGATTTAATTCGGAAGGAAATCAAGAATAATTCAACTTGATGTGGAAATGGAGTTTAAAATTGGAATTAATTCAAACTGGAGTTGAAATGAATTGAAATTTGAAACTAGTTCAATTAAAATTTATCCGAATTAGAAGAATTTGAGATCAAAGTTGAATAAAGTTAAATTTGGAAGGAAACTAAGGTTAATTCAACTTGAATTGGGATTGAATCAATTTCAGTGGAAATTGAAGTTATTTAAATTGGAATTGGATCAATTTAAATGGTAGAGGAAATTTAAATGGAATTGATGAAAATGGAGATTGGGAAGTGAACAGTTTTGACTCTGGACTATTTTTAATATAAATTATTTTAATATAAACCTATTTTTCCAAGCTATTTATTATATACAACCTTTCTTTTAAAAGCCAAACTATCATATACTTGTTTTACAATTATTTTTGAAACTGTTTAGCAATTTTCCAACTGTTTTATAAACAAATTACTATCTTACTATTATTTTGCAATTATATAAACTTCCTATAATTATTTTAACTATTTTCTACCTATTTTACACCTATTTTACAAACTAGTAATTATTTTTCAACTACTTATCTATTTTTAAATTTTCAAACTATTTTCTAAATAAACTGGTCAGAGTTCAAACTGTTAATGGTTAAATACCCAATCGAGATATGAATAGAGGTGATAATCCAAATGGATTGGAGCAATTGTGAGTAAGTGAAGGATAATCAAAATGATCTGAATAGAAATGGAATTGATTTGGCTAATAACCAATAAAAATAAATACGTAGGGTGTACGTATGTTATTCTATTCGCATAGTGGTTTGATCCAGATTCAAGCACAGAATTTCGAGATAGTTATTTCGATCCGAGTTGGAATTTTCCACTCGGTTTTCGATGGCGAACCTGGATATGGATTGTTAATTGGTTCTGGATGTTCTCTATCATAGTTATGACTTTGCAAGGAGAATGACGGTTTCTGATCAAAAAACCAGGTCCGTGTTTGCACTAGGAAGTCGGGCGGACGATACTAGTTCGGAAGTGAAATTGTGTGATCGAGTGAGCGATCAGATTGGTATAGCGTACGGATGATATGTGCACATCGTACGGATTTGGATGAAAATGATATTGAAAGGAGTAATCAAATTTGAATATCTGATTTTGAGTAAACAAGGTAAATATCTTTGTTTTATAAGATAAAACTCCCCTTGATGAATCTATTGCCAGAAGAAAAGGATTTTGAAAGTGTTTGAAGTATAAAGAAGTTTTATTCAGGTTTGAAAAGATCCAAAGTTTTAAAAATTATATATATCTATATATATATATTTATAAAGGATCTCATGAGGATTTTGGAAAAGGTTTTGAGAACCTTTAGATTTGGAAAGGCTTTTGATTTTTGGTAAAATCAATATTGAATTTGGAAAGCCTAGTTGGGAATTATCGATTTGGGATAATCAATTTTGGTACAAAGGAGCTTTGTATGAAATCATACTAGGTGTATGATTTAAAGATACTATATACATAGTATAAAATGTTTTGATGATGGCTCTGGGGAAAAAGGCGCTCCCTTGGAATGGACTTCTCGGGAGTACCACCGGGTGGTGCTGCCTTGAGCCCCAAGGGAGGTTCTAAAGTTGATCCTGTGAGGAGTCCGGACAAAACTAGTTCCTGGGGATCTTGAGTAGAGTATACCATAGCGAAAGTCGTGTGTGCCGCTGAGAGCCAACAGTTACATGGACTTTTGCTGCGATGACAACGTAACCCAGGATGTAACTGCGACCTATGGTATGACATAGCGAAAGTCGCGTGTGCTGCTGTGAGCCAACAGTCTGCGTTTGATTTTTATCGGTAGACTGCGACCTATGTAGGAGTGGAGAAGTTTCATTTCGACAGCGAAAATCAGAGGCCGCTGAGAGCTTGCAGTTACATGGACTTTTGCTGCGATGGCAACGTAACCCTGGATGTAACTGTGATCTATTGTGTGGGTTCCATGGCGTAATCGAGAGGCCGCAAAGAGCCTACAGTTACATGGACTTTTGCTGTGACGGCAACGTAACCCTGGAATGTAACTGTGACCATGGATGGGGGTGATGATTTCTAGAGCATTCTCACCAAAGATATATCCTCTATTTTCAAAAACTATTTTCTATATTTTCAATAAAATTATTTTCCAAGCATTTTCACTGGGTGTTGAAAATGGGTCTGCTAAGTACTTGTAGATTTTCAGTCTTACGCCTGATCAACGTATGACCGAATTTCTATGAGAACAAGGATGGACTGGTTGAGACACCGAGTTATAAAAGTATTTTTATAAAACTATTTTGGTAATATTATATAGATTTTAAAATATTTTAAAGTTATCAAAGAAAAATTTACCTAATTTTAAGTAATTTAAAAAAAAATCTAGTTTCGTTCCTTTTCGAGGACGAAAAGATTCAAAGGGGGGAGGAATGTGATAACCTGGATTTCTAGGCATCTGATAAATGGAAATTATCAATTTTTTACCATTAAATACTGATAGATATGTTAAAAAAAATTCGGTTAATTAAAATGTCTATAAATGGATTTGGGAAAAACAATAATAAATATTGATTTATAATATTTGAGAGATGATAAATTTTATAGTGAATTAGTAAATTCCATAAATAGATATTTATATGACAATCTCCTGATATAATTATTTAAGATGGCAAAACTTATTATTTCCAAACAGGTTAAATATGTGTTTATAGAAGAAAAATAATAATAATAAAAATAGTAATAATATTATATATATATGAGTAGATTTTAAATTAAATTTGAATTCATCGATTGTAATTCAAATGTATGATTGTTTTGAGTATGTAATTAAGATTTTAAAATTTTCTCTTTTAAAAAGTTAAATATATGTATAAATTCTAGGAGGGTATTGATAAATATAATATGATATAAAAAAAAGACAAGGAATGATGCGAGTTTTAAAATATACATATCTTTGGGAAATAGGAAAATAAAATTTAAGAGCTTTACAAATATTAATAACTTAACATTTGTAATACTCTAAACATAAGGTAAATATGCTAATAACATTTAAAATTTATTAAGTGAGAAAAGAAACAAACAAGTGTAAAGATTTGAGCATACACATTAACATATGTAAGCTCCATAGCTAATAAGGTTAACAAGTGTTAGCTTAGGAAAGAACAAGTAGCAAATCTTTATTCAAAAGAAAATATTGTTTTAACTAATGACTAAAAGAAAAGGCTCTAAATATTTTTCTTCAGCTCAAACTTTCTTTAGTTTTCTTCACTAAAAAAAAATCAAACAAATGCTATTACTGTAAACTGCTTTCCCCTAAAAAAAAAGATGTGTAATCAATATCTTTATCAAATCTAAAGACCTGAAAGTGTTAAGCCTGGAATCATTTTTCAAAACTAGAAGCAAGCTAGGCAACCTATCTCAGATTAGTTACAAATTCAATTTAAAGATCAACTTTTGGAAATTCAAATAAGATACAGCTGATTTCAAGAAAAAAAGAGAAGGATGCTGACCTCTGTTTTAAAATGACAGGTGAGTAACTTGAAACCCAAAGTTTAATCTGCCTATATGTGAGTAAACTGTAACAGCCCGCAAATCCATACCCCTTGAGTCAACACTATTCTACAACAATCAACTCAAGTTGCACAGAAATACGAACCATTTGGGTTAAAGAAGAAGAGGTAGAAGAAGAAAATAGAAAAAAACAACAACAGAATCTAACCATCGCAGCGGAATAAAATGTAATAGATAGTAAATAATCTTTACTCAAAATCAAATATATCTGTTTACATATATTACATCATCAGAGTACATCAATCACAGCTCACATCAATAACATACAATGGATACATAACAACTTAAACAGCGGAATATATATATATATAAACAAGTACGAGAGTACGTATCGACATCCAGCTCGTCTCCTGAGCTCCACAGCATCATAACCTGTATCCTATAATACTCGGTCTGACCCGAGCATTACAGTTAAATAACACCCGAGTCAGTCTGGAGTACCAGCGTGAGAAAATCACACCCAATTGATTATTAAAGTTTCAAAAATCCTTTGAAAAAAAAAGCATCTCGTAAGACCACGCCACAAATAAACATGTCGGGTTTTTACCTTACGATAGCTAAAACAATTTTTATAGAAATCCTCTGATATTATAATAGGGTCTATATACAAATACTTATAAAATAGCCGAAATTGTTACATCTATTAAATTCCAGCTACTAGCCACAAAAGTGGGTAATACAAACAAAACTCGTACAAGGCTCGTAGGGAGAATGGATTTTCAACCAATGACTAGGCACTGGGGTACCACCTGTCATAGTTCGGGGCCTAGATCACCGTACCGAGGATTACTCCCTTCATCCCCTGCAACATAAGGCCGGAACCATTCCTTACTGAACAGTCCCGAACAAGATAAACCCCGTGGTTGGCGCGACCAACCACCCACTAAGCCGAAATATATAAGGGACATCTAGACAGGGGAATTATCTTGTCCTGCTTGGGCATGACCCACCTAACCTTGCTGCATATCCCCTGATTTTCAGTCATTCCCGGTTGATGAGGCTTGAGGCTAAGCGTTACCTTTAGAACGTTTCATTTAGAATGCCCATCGCCCACCTGACGATGTTTCGCAAGCATTCATCCATACAGGTCCGTCCCGGGTTCGAACGGAACCGAAGGCACTACTCCTATTACATCCATTTTGGAAATATCCTCAGGATTAGTAGCGACTACCCTTTGCACTTCACTGCTCCATCTTCGACTCCGAACACGTTTTTCGCACGAAACGTACAAACCGGATCGAAGTGGTTTTTAAGAAATAAATCTCGATCCCGGTCTCTTCGAAACGATCAACGTATTTGTCCAATATTGATAGTCGGTGATTTAACTATCAATTAATATTCACAAACATCCATCCAAAAATAAATAATTTCCCAAAATTATTTATTAACCTCAAAATATCTTTCCAAGATATATTTCTATTTTCAATTCTTTGAAAACAGTTCCCAAAACCATCTTTCCTTTCAGAATAAACTTTCCCAATTATTTTCTATCTCCTCTGAAATTACCAAGCACAAAACCAGATTTTAAAAAATATTTTAAAACACTTTACTTTGAAATATATACCTTTAAAACACTTAGAATAAAACTACTTAAATAATTTGTTAAAAATACATATTGTATGAATTTGAGAAAATAAGGTTACTTTATAGAAAATATAAAACCAGGTTTTCACTTTTAAAACAAATACTAAGTCACTTTTAAATAATTAATGCTATAATATATTAAAAGGAAATACTTGATTTAGAAATTAAATATTAGAAATAATAAATTTTTTCAAAACATACCTTTTAAAAATTTTTAAAACTATTAACTTATATTTAAAAACTTACTTTGAAAACGTACTTGGTTATTCAGAAAGAAATTCCCAATCTCAATCACTTAAATCAATTTTCCAAATTGATTCCCAATTTATTCCATTTGAAATAAATTTCTTTACTTATCAGTTCATTTCGAACTTCATTAATTATGGACTTTATTATTATTTTCAATTTGATTTTTAAATCTTTTAGCTGAAATATACAAATTTCAGGTTATTCCCAATTTCTTTTTTTTTCTTCTTAAATAATTTAAATCCTAAATTTAGAATAAATGTTTTGTTCTTTTAAACAATAACATTGAAGTTTAAGTTTCATTAACTTTCTACTTATTTAAATTTTCCTTCCCATCTCAAGATTTATTTATTAAAATTTTAAAGTCACTTTATTTCTTTTCCAAATTATTCTTAAATTTATCCTATAATTATTTTACTTACAATTTCACTTCTTTTATTTTCAATTCCAAAATCAAATTTATATTTTTGGTAATTCATTATACCAAATTATATCAACCAAGCCATAACATTCAATATGTCCACATAACTCATTATAGAATCTCAAACAATCAGATCAGAGAATAGAATATAAAATAATTTAAATAAAAGTTGAGGGGTCCAGTTGGATCCCTCCAACCTGTTTTCCCTGCATCCACAGACGTTAGCATCACATAATATGCCAATTTCAAATGATACTATACTATATCACATCACTCAATTCAACCATTCAATCAATTATTTAAATTCAATCATTTAAATTTTAAACTGATTGAGATTAACTCACCTTTGCTTCCTGTTTTGCAACCCACTTCATTCTCGATTTGTTTTCTTTCAAATATGGACCTTGAATAAATATTAGATGATTTTATTAATATTCAAAATAAAAAAAATCGTACCGTTAAGTACCACTTAATAAATTCAATTGGTTAGTGATTTAAATTTGAACTAATTAAATTTTTTTTTTCTCTTTGAATAATTTTTAGTAACTAAAATAGATAAATAGGTTAATTAACCAGATTAACCAAATTATTTCCCAACAATCTAAAAATTAAGCTTTAAATAAAAATAGGTACATATGTGTATTCATTCCGTTAATTATTATTATCATTTTTGAAACTGCCTATCTATTTAATGATCTGCCCTTTTATTTATTTATTTTATTTTTTTTCTACTCCATATAACATTTCTTAACTATCTAGATCTCATATATATACATATATATATCCGGTTTACCTCAATATATAAAACATGCATGTCTACCTATCTTGCTAAACTGTTACTGTAATAAAATTCTGGTAAAAATTTGCTTCTCTATTTTATTTTATTCTTATTATTATTATTTTTAACAGAAATTGAAATTGACAAGTAAGAGAAGAAAAGGAAGCTCGAACCTTACAGAAGATCGACACCCAATCCTCTCGAAAATGAACTGACCAAGGAATTCAGACAAGAATTTGCCGCGCCTGGGAACCACCTCGGCGATGAAGTCGCGAGTCTTGTCTCGACCTTCCCCTTAAAATTCCAATTCCAACACTTAATCTGGTTCGAGTAACCAAGCCTCTGCCGAGCGACCTCACGTCAACCGAGCCAAAACCCTACGCCGAGATCGACACGCCTGTTGCCACGATTCGCCGCAAAACCCCATGTCACCCACAAAATTGCCACCGCCATTCACGGCATCATGTTTCCACCTACCTGCTACGTCGAACCGAGCCTGACCGCAGCCCATTCGCGATTAATTATCTTCGTTTCTTTTTTCGATTTGAACGAACGAAAAGGAAACACGATTTAGGTTTTGAGTTTGAACTAATTCGAAAAGAAAGGGTTTGAGACCTTAAACGAAGAAGACTCGTGATTTATTTCGGCGGCCATTTTTTTTTTCGAATGGTGAAAATGAGAAGAGAGGAAAGGGGATCTCGGCTTCCTTTTTTTTTTACGAGAGGGTTAGCGAAGAGCAAGCTATATTCTTCGCTCAGTAGCTTACGACAGAAGCCTCTCTCTTTTTTTTATTATAATTTTTTTTCTGATATTTGTTCGAATAGATGAGAAGAAGGGCGCGTGATTTGAGTTAGAAGGCTTTGGCTTCAGAAGAAGGGAGACGCAAGTAAAAAAAAATTCTGCCAAGTGTTAAAACGAATAAAACATATAATTTATCTTTTATAAATTCAAATTTAAATTAGAATTGTCACAATTACGCAATTCGAAACCTCGATCCCCAATCGAGACGTACCGCTAAGCGTTTATAACATACGTTCACACAACAACTCCCATCAATACGAAATTTGAAATCCGACAATAATTCAATATTACGGATCCAAGGGAACTGGTTTCGTCAAATTCCGAGACTGTGCCTCGGAGGGCTATTTTAAATTTCAACTTAAACGATATAAAATTTTAAAATTGAACAAACCACTGTTAAATTCAATTTTACAACTTCTATTATCTTCAGTGTTATCAATATAAATTTTACAAGCCTTCAGATTATTCATAACAGGCTTAAAATCTCAGGTTTCATATTTTATCCAATTCAAATTATTTAATTCTACAATTTAATTGTCAAATAAATCATGATATTCGTAATTTAAGTTGATAATTAACCTTCAAACAATTTAAAATCAATTAAATATTCCGATTTTTAATGCTCGAAAATTCCGGGTCGTCACATTCCTCCCCCTTAAAAGAATTTCGTCCCCGAAATTACTAATTAGGAAGAATGATCCACCTAGAACCAAACAGTTCAACATCTATCCAACTATCTTTTATAAAAGACCCATTATCGTTCTTATTAACTTCACAACTCTCCCATAGTTTTCAAACTATATTATTTGTTGAATTATTCAAGTTTCAACTTAAAACCAAATTTTGAATTATCGAAATTTTTCTCAAATTTTTTCTAACTCCCTAAATTCCCGAAAAATTTCGCCAGCGTTTCCTTTGCGCGGCTAGCTCGGTACTACTACAAAAATGGCTCTACGGCCTCCCAAATTCAAAAAGAAAACAAAAAGCCAAGTGGCTCAATCCAAATCCAAGTCCCAATCAAATTTCATACCAAATTTAAATACATACCTTTTTGTCGAGCATTTCAAATTTATCTTCTTAAAATCAAAAACCAATTTTCTTTTCCCTTTTATAATACCTGCATATCCTGTTTAGTACTAATATCCAAACACAATATTCCCAAAACATTATATCAACTTTCTTACCAATGTCAATATCTATTAATCCAAATATTAACTTAGAATGTATTTGTGATATTCCATTTCCAATTAAGAATGCACCATTTCATACTTAAGTTAGTATAAGTATTTTATGTGTTCCTTATATTTATTTTACTCCGACTTTAGTTTATATCTATTTCTATTCAAATCGATTCTTTCATTTCCATATGAATCCAATTTATCTTTAACTCTAAATATATAAATCTTGTTTTTCATTTATAACTAAGTTATGTCATTATTTTAATTAGTTTCACTTACTAATTCAGTTTAGTTTCTAATTTGAATTTGCTAGTCGTTAACACAATTTTCCAAAGTTTTTCTAAAATTTTCTAACTCCCAAAATTTCCGAATTTTTTTGGCAGAGTCCCCTTTGTACGGAGGAGCTTTTGCAATTTGAAAAAAGAGATAAATATATACACATCGACCCACACGGTCGGAAAAACCAAAAACAGTTCATATTTCCTACTTTTATTGCGTAGGCGTACCTTATTTAGCATTTTAAGCAAGCAGCTTATTATTTTTAGCAAATAGCCCAACCCAAATCCAGCCATACGGCTTCCAAGTACTTGTACTTACTCAATTTAAACATGTAAGTGCCAAATATATGCAGTTTAACTATATTTCACTTATTAGCAATAGTTAAAACATATGAATTCTAAAAGCAATTCACACCAAACATTTTTCCGTAAGCAATTTATAGTCTTTTATGCCAATTCAACTGTTTCAATTAATTTATAAACCATTTCATTCAATTTGAATGGTTTTCAATCCATTTGTTTACCACTTCATCAATTTGAATGGTTTAAAACTTAATCGCTTACATTTTATTTATTCTTAAGCAAACTGAACACATATTTAGTTCAATAGCTCCCAAAACCAATTTATTTACTCCTATCCATCCAAGGCATTTTAATAACTTCTATTTACATTCAATAACAATTTATTCTTTGCAATTTGACGAGATTTATGTGGATAAATAAGCACTTGAGTTTTATAATCAATTTAAATTGACCCCAACTCAACTTACGCTTAATTCTATTCCATTTCGGATTTATAATCCATGTATTCTCATTTCATTGCGTTTCAGATTTGAATCCATTCACTTGCACATCATTTTATTAACCAAGCTAGTTTATTCAAAACCATTAACAACTTAGTTTCATTTTCATTTCCAATTGAATTTCCTTTTTATTTTGATCCATTCACAATCATTTATTTAGCTCAACACATTCCATTAAATTTCATTTATAATCCATTTATTTACATTTCATTCCGTGTTAGTTTATCCCAAACTATTTTATTTAGCTCGAAACAATCCAAGCTATTTCATTCCATAACCATTTCTCAACTTATTTAAACCACATTTCTTTTGATACTTATTTATTCCATCATTTATTAATTCAATATAATTAGTTTATCCACATTCACTTAAACCATTCTAATAAACTCAAAACATTCTATTTCCCTTATTATCTCAAGTTATTTCAATCCCTTAATAATTTAAATGGTTTACAATTATTTATTTAAGCATTTTCACTCCATTAAATATTATCGACATCACACCGAATTTTATTTCAATTAAAATTTATTCTTACTTGATTTAAATCCAATTCACTATTATTAAACTTAATTTTAAGTTGAATGCAATTCAACTCATTTCCAATTTTTTTTTATTTAAGCTTAAGTTTATTCACTCCAATTTTATACTTAAACCCATTTTATTTTCCAGTAAATCTCCCCCTTTTTTTTTCTTTCTATTCATAAGCTCATTTCCTTTTTGCAAATAAATTTCTCTTTTCAATTCAATTTGATTCTATCTCAATCCAATCTCATTTCAAACTTATTTGATTAGTTATTATAAAATTTAACTTTTCAGATTTAACCCATTCAATTTATTTCCTGGCTATTTCCAAGTTATCTTCACTTATGAATTTTATTTACACATTCAAACATTGCTATTTTAATCCATTTACATTTTTATCTGATACACTTCAATTATATTTAATTTGTTAACACTTCAAGCTAAATTTTCAATTTAATAACTCTAGTTCTGATTCTATTATTCACTTCCAATTTACCATCCAATTTATTAACTCACAATTCAGCTTCATTCTCAATTACTTTCACTTCATCAACAATTTGAATCAATTTTAATTTATAACTTGAGTTTATTTTCAAACTTCATCGTAAACTCACAATTCAATCTCATTAACTAATCTATTATCTAATTAGTTCTTTCCTTATTTATAATCCAACACTTGAATTTATATCACTTCATTTTATTTCCTTAAGTTCAATATACTTTATAATTCAAGTTTGGATTTTCTTTTCATTTTCCAATTCATCAAAATATTAAATTTGGGCTTTGTATTCCATTTTAAATTTTATAAGTCACGACCTACTATTTTTAATTCAAGTCTTCTATTTATTCATAGCCCAAGCATATTTTATTCCCAAGGATTTTTAATTATTTTATAAGTTATTCTGGTTTATCTATTTCAACCCAATTTTTATCCAACTTATTTTCCATTTATTCAAGTAAGGATTTAATTCCATTCAATATCACCCATAACTCAACTGAATTTTATTCCAATTTAATTCTATTTTAACTCAAATTTATTTAACTCAATTCAATTTCAACTTAATTCGAATATAACTGGATATATTTCAGCCTATCCAATTAATTTCAGTCCAGTAAAATCTTTATTTCCCCCAATCTAAGTTAATTTCATTTTTAACATTCCCTTTTAAATTTAAATTCCAACATTCAAAGCTTATATTTCTTTCATGATTTAAAAATCATCTCAATTTTATAAGCTTACAGCTATCTCATCAGGAATTTAAAAACACCTACTTTGGTCCCAAATCATTTTGAAATCTCCAACATCTCAAAATCACATTTCTCAAAAATTAAACCAATCCTGGTTTTATTCCCAACACATTTCCTTTGTAAATTTTCAAAACAACTAGCTTTTCTGAACAAATCAATTTGGCAGCACTCCATCACTTAGAAACTCGAAAATGAACATCGATGATGCTGTAGTCATCACCGAAGTTATTTTCCAGCTACTGAAGTGAATTCAATGCTATATCACTTTAAAAATCCATTTTAAAACAAATTTCCTTTCGGAAATAACCTCCAAAACAATAAGGTTATTATTTATCTTCAAAATACTTTCAAAACCTCCTGGTTTTACAATTTCAAATTCTGTTTTAATTCAAATTTTAACTAAAATTCTTTTGTACAGTTTAGGCTTATACAAATTCCCATTTAATTATATTTCCATTTACTATTTACGTTTATAATCCATATTTATGAATTTCATTTTATAATGAATTTATTCCTTCAAACTTTGGTTATATTTCCAATTTCTAGTTAAATTTTCACTTAACAATGATAATACTTTAATATTATCATTTCTAACATCCAAGCAACCATATATTAGTCAAACAGTTTACAAAAACTATTCTTTATATCAAAATATGTTTTTGGATAAAATTATTTCATTCACCCATATTTAAAACAATATCGTGTCGATTGCTCTATTCAAGTGTTTAGAAACCCCTTCAATACAGTTGTGCAGACTGTGTCGACGAAGGTTCATATGCCACTCAATAAATCAATCAACACAATATTAAAACAATTTATATTCACTAACAAATACGCGCTCATATCTATTAATACGCTCAAACTCATTCTAGAGTACTTCGGACTCTATTTTAAATGAGTAATTCCCACCAGAGCCAAGGTTATCACCAACCTAAGCTCTGATACCAACTGCAACAACCCGCAAATCCATACCCCTTGAGTCAACACTATTCTACAACAATCAACTCAAGTTGCACAGAAATACGAACCATTTGGGTTAAAGAAGAAGAGGTAGAAGAAGAAAATAGAAAAAAACAACAACAGAATCTAACCATCGCAGCGGAATAAAATATAATAGATAGTAAATAATCTTTACTCAAAATCAAATATATCTGTTTACATATATTACATCATCAGAGTACATCAATCACAGCTCACATCAATAACATACAATGGATACATAACAACTTAAACAGCGGAATATATATATATAAACAAGTACGAGAGTACGTATCGACATCCAGCTCGTCTCCTGAGCTCCACAGCATCATAACCTGTATCCTATAATACTCGGTCTGACCCGAGCATTACAGTTACAAAACACTCGAGTCGGTCTGGAATACCAGCGCGAGAAAATCACACCCAATTGATTATTAAAGTTTCAAAAATCCTTTGAAAAAAAAGCATCTCGTAAGACCACGCCACAAATAAACATGTCGGGTTTTTACCTTACGATAGCTAAAACAATTTTTATAGAAATCCTCTGATATTATAATAGGGTCTATATACAAATACTTATAAAATAGCCGAAATTGTTACATCTATTAAATTCCAGCTACTAGCCACAAAAGTGGGTAATACAAACAAAACTCGTACAAGGCTCGTAGGGAGAATGGATTTTCAACCAATGACTAGGCACTGGGGTACCACCTGTCACAGTTCGGGGCCTAGATCACCGTACCGAGGATTACTCCCTTCATCCCCTGCAACATAAGGCCGGAACCATTCCTTACTGAACAGTCCCGAACAAGATAAACCCCGTGGTTGGCGCGACCAACCACCCACTAAGCCGAAATTATTTCCCAAATAAATAATTTATTTATTAACCTCAAAATATCTTTCCAAGATATATTTCTATTTTCAATTCTTTGAAAACAGTTCCCAAAACCATCTTTCCTTTCAGAATAAACTTTCCCAATTATTTTCTATCTCCTCTGAAATTACCAAGCACAAAACCAAATTTTAAAAAATATTTTAAAACACTTTACTTTGAAATATATACCTTTAAAACACTTAGAATAAAACTACTTAAATAATTTGTTAAAAATACATATTGTATGAATTTGAGAAAATAAGGTTACTTTATAGAAAATATAAAACCAGGTTTTCACTTTTAAAACAAATACTAAGTCACTTTTAAATAATTAATGCTATAATATATTAAAAGGAAATACTTGCTTTAGAAATTAAATATTAGAAATAATAAAATTTTTCAAAACATGCCTTTTAAACATTTTTAAAACTATTAACTTATATTTAAAAACTTACTTTGAAAACGTACTTGGTTATTCAGAAAGAAATTCCCAATCTCAATCACTTAAATCAATTTTCCAAATTGATTCCCCATTTATTCCATTTGAAATAAATTTCTTTACTTATCAGTTCATTTCGAACTTCATTAATTATGGACTTTATTATTATTTTCAATTTGATTTTTAAATCTTTTAGCTGAAATATACAAATTTCAGGTTATTCCCAATTTCTTTTTTTTCTTCTTAAATAATTTAAATCCTAAATTTAAAATAAATGTTTTGTTCTTTTAAACAATAACATTGAAGTTTAAGTTTCATTAACTTTCTACTTATCTAAATTTTCCTTCCCATCTCAAGATTTATTTATTAAAATTTTAAAGTCACTTTATTTCTTTTCCAAATTATTCTTAAATTTATCCTATAATTATTTTACTTACAATTTCACTTCTTTTATTTTCATTTCCAAAATCAAATTTATATTTTTGGTAATTCATTATACCAAATTATATCAACCAAGCCATAACATTCAATATGTCCACATAACTCATTATAGAATCTCAAACAATCAGATCAGAGAATAGAATATAAAATAATTTAAATAAAAGTTGAGGGGTCCAGTTGGATCCCTCCAACCTGTTTTCCATGCATCCACAGACGTTAGCATCACATAATATGCCAATTTCAAATGATACTATACTATATCATATCACTCAATTCAACCATTCAATCAATTATTTAAATTCAATCATTTAAATTTTAAACTGAGTGAGATTAACTCACCTTTGCTTCCTGTTTTGCAACCCACTTCATTCTCGATTTGTTTTCTTTCAAATATGGACCTTGAATAAATATTAGATGATTTTATTAATATTCAAAATAAAAAAAATCGAACCATTAAGTACCACTTAATAAATTCAATTGGTTAGTGATTTAAATTTGAACTAATTAAATTTTTTTTTCTCTTTGAATAATTTTTAGTAACTAAAATAGATAAATAGGTTAATTAACCAGATTAACCAAATTATTTCCTAACAATTTAAAAATTTAGCTTTAAATAAAAATAGGTACATATGTGTATTCATTCCGTTTATTATTATTATCATTTTTGAAACTTCCTATCTATTTAATGATCTGCCCTTTTATTTTATTTTTATTTTTTTTCTACTCCATATAACATTTCTTAACTATCTAGATCTCATATATATATATATATATATATATATATATCCGGTTTACCTCAATATATAAAACATGCATGTCTACCTATCTTGCTAAACTGTTACTGTAATAAAATTCTGGTAAAAATTTGCTTCTCTATTTTATTTTATTCTTCTTATTATTATTTTTCACAGAAATTGAAATTGACAAGTAAGAGAAGAAAAGGAAGCTCGAACCTTACAGAAGACCGACACCCAATCCTCTCGAAAATGAACTGACCAAGCAATTCAGACAAGAATTTGCCGCGCCTGGGAACCACCTCGGCGACGAAGTCGCGAGTCTTGTCTCGACCTTCCCCTTAAAATTCCAATTCCAACACTCAATCTGGTTCGAGTAACCAAGCCTCTGCCGAGCGACCTCACGTCGACCGAGCCAAAACCCTACGCCGAGATCGACGCGCCTGTTGCCACGATTCGCCGCAAAACCCCACGTCACCCACAAAATTGCCACCGCCATTCATGGCATCATGTTTCCACCTACCTGCTTCGTCGAACCGAGCCTGACCGCAGCCCATTCGCGATTAACTGTCTTCGTTTCTTTTTTCGATTTGAACGAACGAAAAGGAAACACGATTTAGGTTTTGAGTTTGAACTAATTCGAAAAGAAATGGTTTGAGACCTTAAACGAAGAAGACTCGCGATTTATTTCGGCGGCCATTTTTCTTCTTTTTTTTATTTTCGAACGGTGAAAATGAGAAGAGAGGAAAGGGGATCTCGGCTTCCTTTTTTTGTTTACGAGAGGGTTAGCGAAGAGCAAGCTATATTCTTCGCTCAGTAGCTTACGACAGAAGCCTCTCTTTTTTTTTATTATAATTATTTTTTTTTCTGATATTTGTTCGAATAGATGAGAAGAAGGGCGCGTGATTTGAGTTAGAAGGCTTTGGCTTCAGAAGAAGGGAGATGCGAGTAAAAAAAATTTCTGCCAAGTGTTAAAACGAATAAAACATATAATTTATCTTTTATAAATTCAAATTTAAATTAGAATTGTCACAATTACGCAATTCGAAACCTCGATCCCCAATCGAGACGTACCGCTAAGCGTTTATAACTTACGTTCACACAACTCCCATCAATACGAAATTTGAAATCCGACAATAATTCAATATTACGGATCCAAGGGAACTGGTTTCGTCAAATTCCGAGACTGTGCCTCTAAGGGCTATTTTAAATTTCAATTGAAACGATATAAATTTTAAAACTGAACAAACCACTGTTAAATTCAATTTTACAATTTCTATTATCTTCAGTATTATCAATATAAATTTTACAAGCCTTCAGATTATTCATAACAGGCTTAAAATCTCAGGTTTCATATTTTATCCAATTCAAATTATTTAATTCTATAATTTAATTGTCAAATAAATCATGATATTCGTAATTTAAGTTGATAATTAACCTTTAAACAATTTAAATCAATTAAATATTCCGATTTTTAATGCTCGAAAATTCCGAGTCGTCACATAAACTTAAGTTTTAAACAGTTTAAATTTAATGCATGTGGAAATGTTTAAAGTAGGATTTTGGTAAAATGCTTACAAAGATGTTTACATGATGGTTTATGATAAATACCTGAATATAAGTATATAGATATCTGTGAGCAAATCTATATATATATATATTCAAAGTTTAAGTAGATTTGAATCTGTGCATATGAATTTCTGGATTTAGATTTGTACTTTGTATGTATATATATTTGCATGAATCCCTGGATATATCTGTGAATATATTCTGTGCCTAATGTTTTAAACTATCCTTCTCTGTTTGACTGCAGAGAAAAGAGAGAAGAAAAAAAACAAAGTAGAAATCAACTCAATTCTTTATCTATGTGTTATTAGGACTTAAATTCTAAATAAAATAAGTTTGTGTTGATGAAATTTTGGTTTTAAAAATAAATAAATTAATTAAGTGTTATATGTTCAAGACTTACCTGGAATCAGTAAAACGGATGATTCTTTTCAAATTTTATGAAAAATTAAATAATTTAATTTGTAAATTCAAGTATGTAAGTTGATTCAACTCTGGAAAACTCGATTTTTAATACAAATTATATGAGATTTAGTTTGGTATTGGGAGTGTAATTTGGGAACGAGCAGATTTGGGTTTTCGATCAAGTACTGGTGACTGGAAAGATTTTGGAGGTTGAGGTTTTGTCTGGAGCTAGCCAGGTGATCGTTGAGCTGGGAAAAATGACGAGGTGATGGGTAGATCGCCGTGGCGTCGGCGATAGATCATTTAAGTTGTTAACCCTAGTTTTGGCGAAGTTAGGAAATTTGATCACTATGGCTTTACTGATGAATCGAGTTGCGAGTGCTTTTGTGAAAAGATGGCATGGGGTCTTGCGAGGCCGTGGACGGAGTTTGGTGCACTCTGGTGAACGGCGACGGTGGTTTAGGGATTGTTTTCTGGTGAGGTCAAGTTCAAGTTTTGACTGGAATACTCGAATTTGATTTGGGGATTGGTGGTGTTGAATTGATGGTCGAAGTCGACTCGTGAGTTCGTCGCCGACATGTGGAAGGTATCGGCAAAGGACACGGTGGCGTGGAGCATCGGTGTACGTGCACGACAAGGTTGTTATGTCAGTGTTTTGGAGGTGGAAGTGTCTCGGGTTGGGTCTCGAAGAGAAGCTCGGAAATTTAGGTTGGAGCCTGATATTTTACTCGGGGCATTCGCGTGATTTATTGTGGTTTGGGTTTCTTTGATCTGAAACTCAATGATGAATTTGTATAAGCTGTAAACTAGGGTGTTATCAAGTTTTCAGTTAATAAGGTATTCGTCAAAGTTTTTGGGATAATTAAACTAGGTAGAAAATTAAAACATGAAACAATTACCGTTGTACAGGAATGTTTTAAAGTGTGGCAATGGCACTTTGATTTTTGAAAATGTTTCTAGGTTAAAAGCAAAATAAACTAAGTCTCTAAATGAATTATTTGAATAAGTTTTCAAGTTTTAAATTTAAAATCAAATGTTTTAAATTTGTCTTATTTAAAATAATTATATCAGAATTGATTTTGTAATTAATTCCAAATTTCAAATAATGTTTAATGTTACAAATGAAGTTTAAGCTTGATTAAGAATTTACTTTTAATTGATTAAGGTTGAAAAAAATTTAAGAGTAATTAATAAAAAATATATTTATTTATTGTAATTAAGAATAAATATTGAATGGGGTAATTATTGGATAGTTAATGGACGTAATTAAGAGATGAATCATTAACTAGAGTTTGAGTGATGTTTGATTGATAAATTAATTAAGGTGATTAATTTTAATTAATTAGCATAATTAATTTAAGATAATCACTTATTTATGAATTAATTAAATATGGTTACTTAGAGAAGTGATAAATGGATAATTACTTGATGTGATTAATTAAATGGGATTACTTAATAAAGTAATTAGAGTATAATTACTTAATGGAAGTACATACGGAATTAATTACTCATTGTAATTAATTGAATTTAATCCAATTAGTTTAAGCTAGTTAACTCAGTTTAATTATTTTAAGATATTCACTTGATGATTTGATAACTAAATTATTCAGGTAAGTAATTAATGGATAATCACCGGATGTAATTAATTGAATAAATGATTTATTAATGAGAGAAATTTGGATTAAATTACCTTGTATAATTAATCAAGGGATTAATTAGAGATAATTAATTTAGAAGTAATTAATTTATTTGATGAAGTAATTAAGGGTAGTTAATTACTGATGTTATTAATCAAGGGTGATTAATAAAGGTTAGTTACTATATTAGGTTAAGGATAATTAAATTGTGAAATTAATTAAGGGTTAATTACTTAAATGTAATTAAAGAGTAAATAGAATGATATTGGAAGCCTTTGATTCTAATATGTGGATTGTGATGTTGTGTGTTAAGATATGATTGATTTAAATTGTAATGATGTGGTTATCTATTGATGATGAATTATGTGACATCCTGTATTTAAAATTGAATTGTATTTCACTTGAATAATTTAAGTTAAGATGATATTGGTTTCGAAGAGACCGGAGTCGGGTATTTGTAAATACCCGAAACCACTTCGATTCTTTATAAGTTGCTATGTGAAATCAATATGCTGAAATGAAATGATTTAAGTGAATTGAACCATTTAATCTAAGTTTTTGGTACTTAGAAAATTGATGAGTGAAATAAGTAATGTCTATAACAGTTTGTTAAGTTGTAAATTGATATAAGTTACCCCGGGTTTATATAAGTTGTATGCCTTTGTCATTCATGTTAGATGGGTTTACTCACGCTGGTTTCCAGCCTGACCCGGGTGTTACTTTGATGTAATGCTCGGGTCAGACCGAGTATTACAGCTTTTCAGGTAAGGACGTTCTGGAGTTCAGGAGGCGAGCCGGATGGCAGGAACGTACGGAGTGATTTCCGCTGTGTATATTATTGCTGATTAACTGGGTCATGTTTTCAAATTTGTCCTGTGTTGTGTAATAGTTGTAACTCTGATGTGTAAATGTATAAGTGTATTGTTGTATAAGTGTATTGTACAGCTCTTCTTTGTAAAACTGATATTATTTATTATTATATTTTGATCCGCTGCAAATGTGAGGTTTTCTGTGTTTTGGTGTTTCTGTTTCTTATTCTTATTCTTTCTCTTTCTTCTTTTCACTAACTATCTAGAATTTTCGGGATCGAAATTTCCGGGTCGTTACAAACTGTATATTTGATTATTGTATTTTTCCTTCCACTGTGAGATTCTGTTTTGTTTTTATTTCTTTCTTGGTTTTCTTATTTACCCCATAACAATCCGCCCGTCCGTATGGTTTGAATTGGAACGTGTGTCGATTTAAAGCGTGCGAAAAGGCGAGATGTTACATCTGGTATCAAAGCTTTGGTTTGGCGATAAACCTTAGCTTTGTGGGGTCTGACTCTTTATTAATAGGATAGAATACCCTATGGGAGTCGCTCAGTGTACATATATGAGAGAGCGTATTTATTAGTGTTATAAAAGGTTTAATATTGTGTTAATCTGTTCCGTTTTGTATTTATAAATTCTGGTTGATGCATGGGACGCTGTGACATCAATAGGGATTTCTAAACACTTAATAGGACAGACCGACACAATATTTGTTTTAATATAGGTGAATGAAATAATTTTGCCTATTATATTTTCTATATATATAAAATAAAATTTTCAAATGATATCTATATTTGATTGCAATAGATTGGTTGTTAGGTAATAAAATTTATAAATAATAGTTGAAATAAGATTGAAAATAATAAAGAAAATGAAATTTGTAAATTTAGAACTTAAGTTTCGGGTTTTGAAACTTTCTTTTGAATGATTTTGAAATAGTATATTGTCTAGAAGTATATTTTGATATAAATGTTTCAATATAATTTGAAAGAATTGATTTAAAGAAATTTTGAAAAGAAATAAGTTTCGTACTCCCCTCTCTGTCGTTGGAAAATAATTTCGGTGATGAGTGCATGCATCATCGATATTCATTTTTGAGTTTCGAAGTGGGAAGGCCACTGTAGTAGTTTTACTGCAGATGTATTTTGATAAACAAAAATAAATTTTAAATTGTTTTAAGTATAATTGGATATATAAGTTTTAAGTATAAACCTTTATCTGTTATTTTAAAATGATTTGAAATTTAACCCGGTATTTAGTTACTAAGTTTCCGTTAATTAACTGTTTCAGTTATTGTAGTGAAATGGAATGTAACTAATTAATAAATGGAGCCTTTTAATTAAAATAAGAGATTTAATGATAGGTTATGAATGAAATTAAATGAAATTTGAAATTGTAACCTATGAAATAAAAGATATAATTACTGAATAGTAATTAATTAAAAGAATTGAGAAAACTTGTATAAATTTTCAATTGCATTCTTAAAAAAAAGCATATATATATATATAACTTACCAAATATTAAAAGTTGAAATGTTTAATAAGAAAATTTAATGGAAATTGTACAAGTAAGAGCATGTAATGAAGTGTTCAATAAATTGCTTTTATTTATATTGATGTTGTAATTGTTATAAACTTAAGTTATAAGGGAAATCTCACTATAATAAAATATGATAGAAGGAAAATGTGTAATTAAGTAATTAGACTTAAGTAAATGTTGAAGTTATTTATTTTGAAAATAAGCAGAAAGATGAATACTGTAAATAAATGAAATTAAGCAAAAATAAATGAATTAATATGCAAAGAAATCGAATTAAAAATGGAAATTTGCGAGAAATAATGTAAAATTAAAAAGATAAATCATAATATGAATAAAAAGGAAATCAAACAACAAATGTATGAAATGAAATTATTAAGAATGAAATTGACCCATTTTCTGAAATTGTTGTTTGTTTGGTTTATGGTCGTTTGGGCAAGGATACTTTAAAATTGTTTGGATATGGGAATAATCTATATAGTTTCATCTAAAACTGTTGAGTAAACGGTGCGCTTGATAGTTTATTTTTCATTCTATACAATTGAAAGTTTTGAACCCGAACAACTATTTGTTTGTTTGATATGAATGATTGTTTGATTTGTATTGATTCTATGTGATGGTTGTATGCCTTGTTGCAAGTGATGGTTGTTTGTATTGATTTTTTTTTGTGGGTGAAACCACTTTAAACATTTCATTTTGTATAATTGTTAACCTTTTTGGATTATATAAGTGAAATACAGGCTATGGAAGCAATTGCTACTGCTTTTGGTTTCATAATTAAGTGTAAATTGCCCGACAATTAGGTACGTTTTCGAATTTCGGATTATAGCGTTATTATATTATTTTTCCCCTGTTGGGATATACATTATTTTGGAAAATATATGTTATATTTGATATTATATTTTCTCCCGAGCCTCTCCGTACAAAGGAGACTCTGCCGAAATTATCTGAAAAATTTGGACTTAGAAAATTTTGAAAAATGTTTTCCAAACTTTATTAATTTGAATATAAAAATATTTGATGGTTATAAACTGGTATATTGTATTTAAAATAAGTAATTTTGTAAATTTATTTGTTTATAAATTTAATATTTTAAATAAGACATATTGACTTCTTAATTCTTCTTTTTCCTCCTTTTTCCTTTTCGGGGACGAAAAGTTTTGAGTGGGGGAGAGTGTAACGACCCGTAAATTTTCAATAATTAATTTGGTTATTTAATAAAAATTATGTGATTAAATTTAGAAGAAATAAAAATTTTAATTTATATCGAAGTAAATGTTAAGAATGGAATGTAGCGATAGTTATTAAAAAACTAAATTTTGATTATTAAAGTGAAATCACGTTTTAAATGAAATAGAGAAAATTGTTGCCCCTGGGTATAAAATTTGAAATAAGTATATTAAGGTAAGTGTTGTATAAATAAAAGAAATTTGAAACTTGTTAACTAATTTATAACGAGAATAAAATAAAAAAAATATTGATGTAAGATAATAAATATATTAATTCAATGCCATCCCAATTAATTGAAACAGATTTGTAAAGCTTTATTTGATTGTAATTTGTAAGTAGGGAAATAGATTCAAAGTTACATAAATTATTGGAATGATAAGTAATAACGTGCAAATTAGATATAATCAATGTTAGTATAAATTTAAGGAATAATTGGGAACCATATTTATGAACTAATAACAAGAATGCAAGATAAACAATGCTAATTAAAATTTATAATTAATGGATCTAATGAAATGACAATGAATAAAAATTATGTTATACTTGACTATAAATGGAACTTAAGCGCATAAGTGGAATATTAAATGAAATTAGTAATATGAAAATATTTTTCAATAAATGTTACACTAATGTAAAATGTAATACAATGTTGGAAGTTGTTAAATTAGAATATATTAAGAAATAAAAATTTGAATTTAGAATCTATTGAAATAAATCTAAATGTTATGTTTGGTTATAAATTTAACGTAAGTGAATGAAATTAATAGGATGATAATAAATGACAACATTAATTGTAAGTAATGAAAGCTTATTAATGTAAGAAAACAAAGATAGACATGAAGAGTTATAAATGTTATAATAAATCTTAGTGTATTGTAAATTGATATTATGTTATAAATGTTATAATAAACATTAAGAGTTATAAATTGATATTATGTAGGCAACTATTATGGTTGGAAATAATAAACCTTAGTGTATTGTAAAGTTAATGGTAACGTCTGTTATAACAAATTGGTTTACTAAATCAAAATAGGAAATCAATCAATTTATTTGGGACTAATTAATTGATATTCATTTATAATAAATTGGTTTACTGTTAGAAATTGAAATTAGATACTACGGTAAACGGGAATTTAGATGAAATTGGAAATAATGTCAACTCTATTTATAATACGACTATTGGTTGATTTAAAGTACAGAAAGCAAGATTTATTAATTTAATCGAAGTAAAAAAATTCAATAATTGTACTTATTGCAAAATAAAATGGAATTAAACGTTTAAAATATTACGTTATTGAAATTAAAATGAAATTTGAGGATAATAATGTAATAAATCATGAACCCATGTTAGTGGCACCCTTATTTTGGTAAAAGATGTGAATAAGATGTTTTAAAAAATTTAATAAATGGGTTTTTGGGAATTAAATTTATAATTTCTAAATATAATGAAGTGGAGAAATTAACGCTGCAATTGATAGATTTATCAACTTTTAATTTACATCTAAACTTGTTTAAAAGTTGTAAATGATTAAGAAATATAAAAGTGATAAAATGGTCAATTGTAAAAATTGAAATTTAAAAATTGGATTTAATTAATTAATTACTTATTTATTTAATTAATGAAAAAATAGTCATTTTGGCCATGATTCGGATTTCGACAAAACCAGTTTCATCGGATTCGTAATGGTGAATTATTGTAGGATTTCAAGTTTCGTAGCGATCGGACTTGTCGTTTGATCGTACGGACTCGAAACGCCTTGAAATTGATAAATTGAAATCAATTTGAAAATATTGATTTTAGCATAACTTCTTCATACAATGGAATTTGTACGTGTAACCTTTTCCATTGCGTTTAAAATATTTTAAAACATCTATTTTGATATATGGGTTAACCCAATTTCGTTCCGGAGTCGAAACGGGCTTTTTGGGCCACTTTGTCGTTAACGCGTATGTCCAACCTTATCCATCCATTCTAATTTCTGACCTACTTATATAAACCCGGTTATAAACCCTAGTCTCCCTAATTCTCATTTGTCTGGACATGTAATTCCTGCTCAGCTCCTCCTTCCAATGGCTGAAACCCTAATTTCAATTGCAAAATTCAAAAATCAAACGAAAATTCAAACTCCTCAAAAAAATTCAGAAAAAATATATATCGAAGCTCTCGACGAGCGCATCTCAGATCCATGATTCGTTTTTAATTTTGGTACATCGTCTGATCAGTAAAAATCGAAGAAGTTTCGGCCGTTCATCGCGCGCCGATGAACGTTGTCAGATCGTCAAACCCTTTTTGGGTATTGTGGAGAGGCTCGTACGCTTTGCATCGGTGTCATTGGTTTGGGATTTTAACGGCTAGATCTCGGTGAAAAATTGATCTAGGGTTTAAATTTTGATGGCGGCGGCTTGCAACCTGCAGGAGGATTCGCGTTCGAGCGATGGGTGACCGGTCGTGGTGAGGTCGGGGACGTCGTCGATTCGGAGGCAATCGCCTTGGTGGCGCGCGCTTTCTGGGTCGTGGCTGCGGAAGGGTTTCAAGCGAAACCGGTTCTTGCGTGCGTGTTTCTGTAAATGGGGCACGTGAAAGAAGACAAGGGAGATGACGTGGCTGGTAGTTTGTTTTTCTTGTTTTATTTATTTATTTTAATTTTTGATTTTAAATCGTTCTAACATGAATAAATTTCACATACGAGATCCGTTTCACGCGTAGTTTTCTCCGCTTGGTTCGTATTGGAATTTCGGACATAATGGCACTAGTTTGGACTAATTATGAGACTGTTCAAATTTTGGGTTTAAATTGGATTTAAATTCAATTTAAATTCAAAAGGTGAGTGTTTTAACCCACTCACAATTTCTAAAATTTCTTATGTTTGTTAAATTGATTTGTGATATGGTTAGAAATTTATTTATGACTGTTTGGCATGTTTTTTTATCATCATCCCAGTTAAATTAAATTTATTTAATTAAATTGTTATTTGATTGTGCATTGCATATGAACTGCCAATTAAATTGTTATTTAATTTAGTATTGCATATGAACTGCAAGTTAGATAGATTGTTTAATTAATTATCGAAATAAACTGTCAGTAATTATCTGTTATTGATTATATGCTCTATATTGATGTTATTGTTTAAATTGGATGAAGATTGTAATAAATGGTTGATGATTGATACTGGGTGAATGGATGCTGTATTTTATATTTGTTATAAACTGCAAGTCATTATGCATTTTCATTTCATTCGGGATTGCGGTTTGAAATCATATATAACCGTAATTTTTATTTTAAATTACGGATTGAAATGATAAATATCCGTATCACTTGACCATAGGGTAGAAAATTATATACAGACACCGTGGTCTATATATATAAAATACTTTGAAATGATTTTCTATGGTTTTGGAAAGAAAAATACGATTTAATAAATATTAATTTTGATGTTATATAAATACTATTATATATATATAGTTGAATTCTTGAATTTAAGCTATGTATAAAATTGATTAATAAAAATGAGTTTAATAACGAAGTTGATTGTTTTATATCATATGGTTAAGTACCTATTCAAGATATTGTATATATAGAGTTTTAAATGACTTTAATGAAATTAAGTTGAAAGATAAATATGGAATTGGTTTAAATTGAATTATTTAAGAAATGGACTTGAATAAATTTGATTTGAAGTTTATATAAAAATAGAGATGGTAAAGGGTATGATTCTTATAACTTGATTTAGTTTTAAAGAATTTAAATGAATGTAAGGTTGAGATAAAGGAATTTATCAAGTTAAATAAATTGAAAAAAATTATCCAGTTGTTTGAAGTTAAAGTTTTACTTAAACTATATTGGAGTTATTAAGTATACGTTTCAAATCTAAATAATAGCAATTGAATTTGATATATATGAAATTATCAAAGAATAAGTTTTGAAATGGTGGAATAATTAAAGCTTTGAAATATATGGAAATTTTATTGGTTTATTTGGGGATTTAAATCTATATTTGAAATTGGTTTGTGAAGGTGAAGAAGCTATTTTATTATATAATTAAGTAATTTAATATTTAAACCATTTAAGTGGTGTGGTTATATTTCAAAGTTATGAAATTCGAAGTTCTATGTTTTGAAAGGCCTTATTTCAAGTTTTGGTTTCAAAATATTATAAATTTGAAAATGGTATGGTTTTAGAAAGGATATATTTGAAATGATATCATATTGATTTGATTTTAAAAGGGGAAAATGATATTATATTTATATGGTTTTGAAAAGGGATATTATATTCTGTTTTTAAAGTATAAACTATTTTGAAAAAGACCGTGGTGTTATAATAACGATTGGTTGTTGAAGAGACAGGGATCAGAAGTTGTCATACTCTCTGCCAACTCCGAAAACCACTTTAACAACCGTGTACGTGGTGAAGATTCCAGAATGAAGTAGGATGGTGGCGGCGTTTCCTTTGAGGTAAATACATGGACCCAACTCCCCTGAGTTGGCATAAGGTGGCTAATAAGGAGAGATCGATGGGTTAATTGAGGTAGCACCTTTGATCAGACACATCCCTTCGATATTATAATTTGACTTTTGGATTGATTCGGTGGCCACTTTTGATTTTTTTATTTGGGGGTGTGGCTCGAGGTGGACGGTAGCAGCGCGCTATGCATTACCACCGACCCGGAAGCGTAATTGGTATATCTACCCTGGCATTGCCTAGTTGTGCAGTGTCACCTACCCTATCGCGCCTTGTACGAGTTTGAATTTCTCCCATAGCCCGTGTGGTATCCTCTGGTGGCTTTCCGATCAAGAGGGACCATGATATTGGATGGACTACTGGGACTATTACGTGTTAAGGGCTATATGGGTAACCCCTTAATGCTAAGAGAAGAGTAAGTTTATTTTACTAATAGACGCTATTATAATAGCGAAATATTACTACATAGCAAATAGTTTAACGGATCCTTAGGAGATGTGAATCTCGAGCATCTCTTGAGTTACTGCACTCACGTTAGACACTGGATAGGAGATGTCAAATCCTGTAAACATCTCCGACGCCGTTACGCTCATATTTATTTCAGTTAATTTAACTTACATAAGATCTTTTAGTTTTACTCGAGTGTTTTGTCTTTTCAATTCGCTCGGGTTAGTCTGAGCGTTTCAGGGTTTGAAGATTTTATTCTGGAGGAAGAAGACGACGATTAGTAGTACTATTATCTACTATATTATTCCACTACACTATTATATTCTGCTACATTATTGATATTCTATGGTATGTATAACTCTGATATATATTATAAGTATAATTAAATATTTTGGAAAAACAGCTTCATGAACTGTATATTTGATTATTATATTTTTTCTTCCGCTGTGAGATTCTGTTTTGTTTTTATTTCTTTCTTGGTTTTCTTATTTACCCCATAACAATCCGCCCTTCCTTATGATTTGAATTGGCACGTGTGTCGATTTAAAGCGTGTGAAAAGGCGGGATGTTACAGTATGAAATGCTTACATTTATTTTACCGGTTAATTCCCGGCTTGTTCGATTGAGTCACTTATACACATAAGTGGAGTTTACTAACCTATAGTAAATGTTTGAACAAACCGCTGTGGTATGGGACACACAATTGTTATCTATTCGGTTACCATTTGAAGGTATATGACACTTATCGACGAGTTTATGACTCACCTTCAAAGCTTATAGGTCTTGTACATATCTTTTTCCTATCTTGATGTTTGTAGGTTTCGTACTTGCTTGATGTTTATAGGACTTTTTCCTATCTTATTGTTTATAGGACTCATATATATTTGATGTTTATAGGGCTTGTTCCTATATTGATATTTATAGGCCCAGTACCTGTTTTGATGTTTATAGACATATAGGCCTATCTAGGAGTTACATGCATGTAGGTGAATTTATTTTACCAATCTTGGAGATTGGCGCTTTTCCCCTTTAGTGAGATTTCTGGATTTCTATTTGTGAGATTTCTTGATTTGATGTTGTTTGAATTATCACCAAATCATTTTGGGGATTTTTACTTTTAATAAACTATCTTGAATTTTAGTATTTGGTGATTTGAATTATTGATGCATGTTTGATATTTATCGATATATGACTATATTTGAGCTCTAGTTCACTTAATCTATCATTTATCTTCCAAACACATTCATTATAGTCTAGACTGACCCGTTTATTATTATATAATACCTTGGTCAGACCAAGATATTTCAGGTGCTAGTTTGATAGTTCTAGAGAGGATTCACTTCAATTATTTAATTATCATTCATCTCGCCTTCATTTACATATTCTTATAGTGTTGGATCTTGTATCGAGTTTAGACTCAATTGAATGTACATATTTGTATCCATGATATGTAGTACTTATGTATATTGTGGATCATAATGACCACGTCTTGTAGTTGACATCTTGCATTTATTTTTCTCCATTCAGTTTGTATCAATTGCATATTCTGATGTGTACATTTTATTCTATGTTCTGTGAATATTGTATATTATTCTGAATTAGTATTATAGCCATTGTGTTTTTTAAGCCTGGATTGTATATGTCGACACTAGTTAGAAAAAAATTGCACCCAAATCAACGTAGCAATACTCGCTTAAAGAAAAATTCACGGATGGTCACTTCTAACCGCCCTATTCTCTACACTAATAGAAGATATTACTCTGTAATATCCTTTGTTAATGCGGGGCTCGAGGTGAGGCGTCATAAGGCTGGAAGGGTAAATCGAAGAAGAAAGATTTCACTAAGGTCATAGTGACTATGGATGATAATTTAGAGTTGTATGGAAACAATTATAGAGCCATCCGATGATATTGAGATGTGACGACTAACATATTGCGATATACAATTCCATACGATATTGCATATATGGAGTAAATCTGTTTCCCATAGACTTGGCCTCAGGAATTGACAGTTATAGACCATTTGTAGCCACCACCTATTGTAGTGATTGTTACATTTATTATCCAAGCTGAAACTGTATGTTGCGTATGATACATAAATGGTAGTGGTTAGGAATTTGTGTATACCGATTTAGGTTCAATATGATTCTTAGGTAGGGGATGATGCATTAGGAGTGTTGTACGTATTGGTTTTATATTAGTGACCATACTTGGTCGGTTTTGGTTTTACCGATAGACCTATGGCCCACTCTCCTAGTGTGTGTGACGGTGTACTCACGATTGGTGCAGTGTTGTTTTATATACTATAGTTTTATCGTATAGTGCAGCACGATATTTAAAATATGCTAACTTGTTATATGCAGGAGAAGAGTAGGTTATGGTATGATTTCCTATCATTTTGAGATATGTTTACTTTACTTATTTATGGATAGTATGGACTACCCTTGAGCCTTGTTAGTGTATAGGACCCATTGGGCCTTAGTTGTTCCATTTTATTTGTATATAGCCTTGATATACAATATTGAGATAGTTCCTATCTCACTAGGCTTTAAGTCTGACCAGCGTTTTGTTATTATTTATTTATGTCATGATAACTCTTGGGTACTCGATTGAGTAGTTTGGGAGTCAGGATCTTTTGGGGATACACTATCAGGATGCAGGGTTGTAGCATTTTAGAGGCCTGGCATCGATATTTTAGATATATATATACCTGATATTTAGCAATACTGAAAGACTTATTATTTGTATATGAGATCGGTTATATTAGATATTTCTTCAAAATTCCATGTTGTTGGGAGTTGATGTATTCTAACTATTTGTATTGATATTTAATTATCAGTTGCTTTCGCCAATATGGTCCGTTATATATTGTCATCCTATTATGTTCATGTATATTTAGTATATTATATGTGATTATTCCATTATGAGATCTTATCGATATCTTGGTTTAGTGTGCCGTTCTAATTTTATCCCAACAATCCGCCATTTATTGTATTCGGAAGTCAGTCGATGATGTGATATGATGAGTTTGGGTATTACGAAGGAAGGGTTGTTGCATGAAGAAAAATATTTATAAGAGTCGAGTATCTCGTGTTAATGTATTAAATATACATATATAATCTCCCATGAGTGACATGAGCTGACATGTTTGCATCAAAATTATTTAAAATGCTCAGGAGACAATTTTCAGCAAGTTTTAAATGTCCCAGGTTTCCAGATGTATGGCAACAAAACTCAAATGTCTGATTGAACTGTTTCTTTTCTTGTAAACATTTTTCAAAATCAGACATCTAACCACTTAATCTAGATATATGAATTATTTATAACAGTTATATTTTGAAAAGACACATTTTTCTCTTCCATCGGTGGCGAATCTGTCTTCATTGATTTTCATTGATGGTTTGCAACTTCTGAAGTTGACTTCTTATATTTATTTATACATAACCAAGGCTAGCGCTTAATCAATCGAATTTCTTATTTTATGATATTCTTTCTTGCTCTCTAAACTCTAGTTCTTTTAAAGTCCTAAACTTGCTTTTAGCATCGCCAAGAACTACTTTTCTATATGCTACACTTCATAATATTATTATAATTAATTAAAAAGAAAACTTGTTAATAAATGATTGGTTCCCAAAAATAGAACATTTTTAAATGTCATAATTTAGCTACGAAACTTATACCATTAGATTCGTGATGATTTTCTGATCAATTTTCATATACAAAGTTTTCTAATTGGAGTTCAAATGAAAAAGTTACTAATATTTGAAGTTTTTGAATCGGTGATAACTATATATATAACTAAGGGAATAATAATAATTAACTAACGTTAATTACCATTAGTTAAATTTAACAAATAGTTAACGTTACTAAAATGTTAAGTAAGTGACAATGGAAAGAAAATTAAATAAATCACTATAGGTTAATTAATTACCGCTAAACAAATAACAGGTCAACCCTGATGCACCCAGGTCAACTGGTAGCGGTCGACCAAAGGCTTATGGGGCCGACAATTGGTTGTATAAGAGCGGTAGTAACATGTGGCCAAATAGCCAGATTTAATACATTTTCATTGAACGGCTGGCATTGATCTGAACCGCTATAAATATAGTCCTAGACCCTTGCTTCCAAAATCATATTTTCGAAGTGACACCGAAGCTATATCATTTTCTCTTCTCCTCCAAATTTTGAATTCTTAAAAATAATTAGAGATTATATGCATATACAATTGGAAAGTCGTAGAAGATGATTGAGAAAGAGAGTAGGGTTAAACCAAGTCGTCAAAGTTAAAGCATAGTGTAAATCCGTATCTAAAATACAACTCAAATTCCAAATCTCTTTTCTAATCTAGATCTCTGATAAATCTGTACATACTTTTAGGAACCCAAATAGGAAAAAAAGGGAGTCAAAGTAAAATAACATGGACTGAATTTCGAGATTTGGAAAGCTAAAAAGGTGAGTGGGAAATTATATACTTTTATATAATATCAAATTTGAATGATTGTAAATCTATTCTTGTATGCTTGAAATGTATATTAGAGTTGTAACATCCCGCCTTTTTATACGCTTTAAATTGACGATAAACCACACACGTCGGACTTTAACCATACAGAAGGGCGAATTGTTATTGGGGCGAATAAGGAATGGCAGGGAAAGAAGAAAAACAAAACAAAATCTTGCAGCAGAACGATAAATTATAATAATCAAATAACAGTTCATGAAGCTATTTTACAAAAACATTTGATTATACTTATACAACACAAAATCAGAGTTACACGTACCAAAGAATAATTAATAATGCAGCGGAACAATATGAATGTAGTGGAATAATATAATAAATAATAGTAATAATACAATCTTCATCTTCGTCCTCCGAAAATAAGGTCTTCAAACGCTGAAATGCTCAGACTGACCCCGAGCGAATTGAAAAGACAAAACAATCGAGTCAGAACTAAAAGATCTTACGTAAGTTAAGTAAACGGTAAATAATATGAGTGGAACGGCATCGGAGATGTTTACGGGATTTGACATCTCTTATCCAGTGTCAACGTGAGTGCAGTAACTTAAGAGATGTTCGGGATTCACACCTCCTAAGGATCCGTTAAACTATCTACTATGTTGTAATATACACTATTATAATAGTGTCTAAAGTAAAGTATAATATACTTGAAAATAGCATTAAGGCTTTACATTTTCCACCTTAACACGCTTTTCTATTCCCATAGTCTATACCGTACCATAATCTCCCCCGTACTGGGCGTCGTCAGAGGGCACTTCATAGGTATGGTACAAAACCAAATCATATAAGGCGCGCTAGGGTAGGTGACACGGAATAACTAGGCAATGCCAGGGTAGATGTACCAATTATGCTTTCAGACCTGTGGTAACGCATAGAGGCTACTACCGCCCACCTCGAGCAACACCACAAAGTCAAAAGGGCCCCAATCAATCACAAAATAATAGAATGGTATCGAAGGAGTGTGTCCGATAAAAGGTGCAACCTTCTTAGCCTATCGATCGCTCCTGTTTTAGCCATCTTATGCCAACTCACGGGAGTCGGGTCCACGTATATATCCCAAAGGAACACCGCCACCATCCAACTTCGTTCTGGATTCTCCATCGCGTACATGGTTGTTAAAGTGACTTTCGGAGTTGGCAGAGAGTATGACAACTTCCGATCTCGGTCTCTAACAACCAAACGTTATTATTACACCGCGGTCATTCTAAAATAATATATACTTCAAAACCAGAATATAATATCCATTTCAAAACCATATAAATACGATATCGTTCCATTTTAAAATCCAAATCAATATGATATCATTTTTATAAAAACCCAAATCGATATAATATCATTTTTATTTCAAATATATCTTTTTCCAAAATCATAGCACTTTCGAAGTTATAACACTTCGAAATCAAAACACTTAAAGTATAACATTTTCAAATCATAATACTTTGAAATTCATAGCCTTGAAACATAACTACACCACTTAAATGGTTTAAATATTAAATTACTTTATAAATAAAATAGCCTCTGCAATTTCACAAATCAATTCCAAATACAGATTTGATCCCCCAAACAAACCATTTCAATTTCCATATATTTCAAAGCTTTAAATATTCCGCCATTTCGAAACTAATTCTTTGATAATTCCATATTTATCAAATTCAATTACTATTATATAGATTTGAAACGTTTACTTAATAAATCCAATATCATTTAAGTAAAACTTTTAAACTTCAAATAACTAGATATTCTTTCAATTTATTTAACTTGATATATTTATTTAAGTCAACTTGATATTCATTTAAATCAACTAGATATTCATTTAAATCACTAAAAACCAAAATCAAGTTATAAAAATCATACCCTTTAAAATCTATATTTTTTTAAAATTTCAAATCAAATTTATTCGAGTATAATTCTTAAATAATTTAATTCAACTCAATTTCATATTTATCTTCTAACCTCAATTTTATTTAAGTCATTATAAACTATATATACCATATAATTTAAACAGGTACTTAACCATATTAAATAAAACAATCAAACTTTATTATTTAACTTATTTTATATTTCAAAATAAATTTATACATAGCTAAAAATCAATAATAAAATAACCTTTATATAACATCTAAAATCAATATTATATAACCCATATATTTCTTTACAAAACCGTAGAAATCATATCAAAATATTTTTATTTATAGACCACGATGTCTGTATATAATTTTCTATCCTATGGTCAAGTGATACAGATATTTATCATTTCAATCCGTAGTTTAAAATATAAATACGGTTATATATCATTTCAAACCGCAATCCCGAATGAAATAAAATCCATAACAACTTGCAGTTTATAACAATATAAAATACAACATCCATTCATCTAATATCAATCATCGAACATTTATCACAATCATCATCCAATTCAATCACTAACATTAATATATAACAGATAATTACTGCCAGTTTTAATTCAATAATAAATTAAGTAACTGTTTAACTGGCAATTTATAGGCAATAATAAATTAAGTAACAATTTAGTTCCATGAATTCAATTTAACTGAGATGACAACTAAAATATGCCAAACAGTCATAATTAAATTTCTAATTACATCATAAATCAATTTACCAAACATAAGGAATTTTAAAAGTTGTGAGTGGGTTAAAACACTCACCTTTTGAATTTAAATTGAATTCAAATCCAATTTAAACCCAAAAATTGAACAGTCTTAGAATTTGTCCAATCCAGCGTCAAAGTCTTCGGGAATTTCGATACGAACCTAGCGGAGAAAACCGCGTGTGAAAGGACCTCGTACGCGAAAGTTATATATGTTACAACGTTTGAAATCAAAATTTAATTAAAAGAAATAAAACAAAAGCTGACCAAGCGCTTCGTAAGCAATCCCATCTCCTTCCAGAACGAACCATGCACACCCAACACGAACAATGCCTACTGAGAACACACGCACGTGACAAGGAGCTTCGCCCTGACGCCACTACAGCCCGTTGCCACTAGCCTCGATACGTCCGACCCGCCTACCTACGTGCAACGACCCTGCTACACGTCGATCGCCGCCCAGGATACAAAATTTGAAGCAGCCGCCGACTCCACATCAGCCCTAATCAAATTATTGCCATCGGTCCAACCATCAAAACGCCAAACAACCTACGCTGATGAACTCCCTCTATCCACTCTTCAAAACCCATAAATTAATTTGTCGATCAGACAACATTCGTCGAAGCGCGATGAACGGCCGAGACTTCACCATCCCATTCCGGTCACACGGAAACCCAGATCGAAAAATAAATCATATATTTGACTTGCACTTGTCGAGAGCTTCAAATCCATATATAATTCGATATAGTTTGTGGAGTTTGAAATTTTGATTTGAATTGATATTGAAATTGGACTATGAAATTCAAGGTTTGTCTGCCACTAAGAAAGAGGAGCAATTGGAATTGTATGTATAGAAAAATAAACACAAGAAATGGGCTAGGGTTTATAATAAGGGGTGTGTGTGTGTGTGTATGCAAAGCTGAAATTAGAATGGATGGATAAGATTGAGCTACACGTTGAATGATAAAATGGCCCGAAAAACCCATTTCGACTCTGAAGCAAAAATAGGCCAACCCATATATCAAAATATACGTTTTTACATATCTTAAATGCAATGGAACAGGTTTCAAGTCCAAATTCCATCGTATGAAGAAGTCATGCTAAAATAAATTTATTTCAAATTGATTTCAATTTCATTGATTTCTGGACATTTCGATTCCGTACGATCAAACGACAAGTTCGATCATTACGAAACTTGAAATCCTACATTAATTCACTGTTACGGATCCGATGAAACTGGTTTCATCGAAATCCGAGCCAGTGGCCAAAAATGGCTATTTTCCTATTAATTAAATATATAAATATTAAATTAAAAAAAATCACCTTTCCATTCAAATTCTATAATTTGAAAGTTTTATCCTCTTGGATTGCTTTAGTAATGTATATTCCTTTATAATAAATTTCTATATCAATTTTATATTCGACAAATTGCTGTTTACTGGCTTGGTCACTGATCATCTTTGCCTCTTCTACAACTCCTGCCCTGAATATGCTGACCATATTTTCTTTGACTGTGAATACTTATCCAATATGATAACTTCCCTGATGTACAAAGTTGGCATTTCGAGCTTTTGTGGAAATTCTTCTGCTGACTGGAATCTGCTGTTAGTAGCGATGAGGTGGGGACCTAAACACAAGGATATTATTTTCTTTGTCCTTAAAATTTATATTAGAACTGTTTGGTTTGAAAGGAACTCATGGTGCTTCTCTTGCAAGGCCTCTCCTGCGCAGCAACTTTGGCAAAAAGTTATGGCGAATATTGCTTCTGGTATCAAATTATCAAGGCATGTATTCTCGCCACATAATTATGACTTTTGGAATTGACATTGGGCTTCTTGTAGCTGTGTGTAGTTTGGAGTTTCAGGTTGTTCGTGCATGTTTTTGTGCATGTCTACCTGCTTGGGTTGGTTCAGCTCGCCTCCTATGTTTTGGCTGCTGTTTGTTATATTTGATGGTCCTATTTGTGTCTAGTGTGATTTGCTTGTTTGTCCTTGCAATTTTGCTTGTAATTTTCGCGGCAAAAGCGTGTTTTTGTCGTGATCTTCTTTTTCTTCAATAAACTTCGGTAGGGGTCCAGTTAACGTCGCTTGCCTTGCCAAAATTTTCCATCAATTATAATATTAAATCAAAATTTCAATAAATACAGTTAATTATAATTAATTTCAATAAATTAATTTGATTCAATAAACAAAGTTAACCTTTGTTTTTCCTTTCATTACATTAATATGTTCAAATTTCCATCTTTCCTTTGTATTAACTATTGTTTTCAATTATACTATTTCCAACTAATTATCATAATTGCTTACATAGTATTGATTTCATTCAATTACCATAAATTTCATATTATTTCATTTATTGATCAAATGTTTGCATTCATTTTTAACCTTCATTCCATTATTATATTATAAAGTTTTTAATTTTCTTTCCATATTAAATTACCAAACTTATTAATTTAGCAAATTTAATTATTGAAAATTTACGGGTCGTTACACTCTCCCCCACTCAAAACTTTTCGTCCCCGAAAAGGAAAAAGGAGGGAAAAGAAAGAATTAAGTAAACAATACATCTTATCCAAAAATATTAACTTTATAAACCAATAAATTTAAAAAATTAATTATTTAAATAAAATGTACCAATTTTATAACCATTAAACCTTTTTATACTCAAATTAATAAAGTTTGGAAAACATTTTCAAAAAATTTCTAAGTCCAAAGTTTTTGAAAATTTTTCGCAGAGTCTCCTTTGCACAAAGAGGCTCGAGAGAAAATATAATATCAAATATAATAATATATAACATATATTTTCCAAAATAATATATCCCAACCTGGGAAAAAAATATAATAATGCTATAAAACCGTAATTCGAAAACGTACCTATTAAACGGGCAAACACGCTTAATTATGAAACCAAAAGCAGTAGCAATTGCTTCCATAACCTGTATTTCATTTATATAATCCAAAAAGAGTTAATAATCATATATAATGAAATATTTTAAAGTTGTTTCAACCACTAACAAAAAAAATCAAAATAAACAACAATCACTTGCAACAAAGCATACAACCATCACATAAAATCAACACAAATCAATCGTCCATTCATATCAAACAAAACAAATAGTTGTTGGGATTCAAAAACTTTAAATTGTACAGAATGGAAAAAATAAACTACCAAGTGCACTATTTACTCAACAGTCTTAGATGAAACTAGATAGATTATTCATACATCAAAACAATTTTAAAGTATCCTTGCCCAAACAACCATAAACCAAACAAACAACAATTTCATATAATAGGTCAAGTTCATTCCTAATAATTCATTTCATAATATTTGTTGTTTGGTTTCCTTTTAATTCATATAATGAATTATCCTTTTAATTTACATTTAACTTCTTACAAATTCCCATTTATTTTCATTTATTCGTATCATGTAAATTTTCTTTTTATTGTATTACATTCATTTGTTCACTACTTAATTTCATTTATTTACGGTATTCTTCTTTCTACTTATTTTTATTATAAATAACTTCAATATTCACTTAAGTTTATCATCATTTCTTTATAACTTTTCTATTATATATAATTAGTGGCCTTTCAATCATACTTAAGTTTACAACAATTATTACATTAAATTCTTATTATAAAAGCAAATTCATTGAATACTTTCATTACTTTAAGTTTTACTTGTATAATTTCCATTACATTTTTTTATTAGACATTTCAACTTTTAAATCGATTATGAGTTATATATATGCTTTTTAAGAATGCAATTGAAATTTATACCAGTTTATCTCATTTCTTTAAATTGATTTTAATGTTCAATGCTTGTAATTTCATATAGAGATTTCAATTATTAGTTAAATTCCATTTCACTACACTAATTAAAACTATTAACTGACGGAAACTTAAGAACTAAATACCGGGTTAAATTTCAAGTCATTTTAAAATAATAGACGAATGTATATACTTACAATTTATATATCCAATTGTATTTAAAACAATTTAAAATTTATATTTGTTTATCTAAATAAATCTGCAGTAAAACTACTACAGTGGCCTTCCCACTTAGAAACTCGAATATGAATATTGATGATGCGTGCACTCATCACCGAAATCATTTTCTAGCGACAGAGTGAGGAGTACATAACTTATTTCTTCCAAAATTTCTTTAAAATAGTTCTTTAAAATCATATTGAAATATTCATATCAAAAAATACTTCTAAATAATGTTATTATTATATTCTAAAATCATTTAAAAGAAATTTTCCGAAAATCCTGGAACTCAAGTTCTACGTTTCCAATCTTTCATTTATTTTATTTTCAAATCCTACCTTAAACTAATATTTATAAATTACACTACCTACAACCAATATATTACAACCAAATATAACGTTTATAAAATTTATTTTATATATAGAAAATATAATAGGCAAAATTATTTCATTCAACTATATTCAAAACAAATATTGTGTCGGTCTATCCTATTAAGTGTTTAGAAATCCCTATTGATGTCATAGCGTACAATGCACCAACCCGAATTTATAAATACAAAATGGAACAAATTAACACAATATCAAAACCTTTTATAACACTAAAAAAATACGCTCTCTCATACACACACACACACACACACACTCAGCGACTCATCATAGGGTATTACTACCCTATTATTAAAGAGTCAGACCCCACAAAGCTAAGGTTTATCGCTAACTGTAACGACCCAACTTCCAAACTCCAGGAAGTCGCATCGCTAAGAAGAAAGAAAGGGATAGAAAAGAGAAAAGAAAGGAAAGAAAGAACAGACAACATCAGAATCTCACAGCGGAATCGAATAAATTATAATATATCACATAAAACTTTACATAGTATCATATACATCAGAGTTAAACAGCTAATACAACACAAACTAGACAGTTGTAAACATCTGCCTAGCAATTACAATCCAAGTACATCAGAGAGAACCAAACAACTCAAACACAGCGGAACCACTACATATATCTACACGCTGAAGCCTCCTGCTCCATTATCTCCTCCAGAACTCGTCAAAGCAATCCTGAACACTCGACTACTCATACGTAATATGAGTACCCAAGAGTTTAATAAAACAGAAAATAAACACTCAGGTCAGACATGGGTCTGGTGTGAGTAAACGGGAATAAAAGTTGCTTAACTTTAGAAAATCCTTTGACAACAAAAGGTATCACGTAAGACTTTCCACACATAAACATGGAAAAGTTTTTACCTTACGCTAACCAAAACATTTGATAGGAAATCCAGTGATATTATAATAGTGTTTAGGGTTTTCAAAATAAAATACAGAAATAGCTGGAATGCTTACATCTCACGTTCCAACATAGTTGGGCACAATCAAAACCGTACAGGCACTTATTGGATTATGGATTCCATCAATGGTAGGGCTACTGGGGTACCTCCCATCACAGTACGTGGCCTAGATCAACGTACCGAGGAGCCACCCTAACTCCCCAGCAACACAAAGCCGGACCCGTTCCTTACTGAACAGTTCCGAACAAGACAACCCCGCAGTTGGTGTACACTGACAACTGCCCACTAAGCCGAATAAAAAGGGACCTCAAGACAAGGATCAATCTTGCTCTCCAGTGGGTGCTACCCACGAAGCCTTGCTGCACCTCCCCTGTTTTAGCCATTCCCGGTTGATGAGGCTTGAGGCTACGATTACCTTTAGAGGAAACATCTCTTAGAATGCTCATCGTCCACCTGACGATGTTCTGTAAGCATTCAATCCATACAAGTTCGTTCCGGGTTCGAACAAAACCGAAGGCATTATCTCGTTACACTCATTACAGAATCACCCATAGAGTTAACGACGATAACCCTTGCACTCTAAATCACCATCTCGAATCTATAAGTACTATTCCGTCAAACTCATTATGGAATCACCCACAGAGTTATTGTAACGACCCGCCTTTTTGGAGAGTTTAAACCGACAATCAAATACACATGCCGGTTCCAAACCATTAAAAAAAGGCAGATGGTTATTGGGGTAATTAAGAAAAGAAAAGAAATAAAGGAAATGAAACAACACAGAATCTCACAGCGGAACGATAAAATATAATAGTCAAATAAACAGTTCATGAAGCTGTTTACTATACTTAGACAATTATTTATACAACATTTATCAGAGTTATACATATACAACAAAACAAATAAATAATGCAGCAGACAACATGATGCACAGATAATAATAGTAATAGTATACCAAATCTTCATCTTCGTCCTCCAGAATAGATCTTCAAAAATCTGAAAACTCAGGACTGACCCGAGCGTAATGAAAAGACAAAACACTTGAGTCAGGACTAAAATATCCATATGAAAGTTAAATCAATCGTAAATAAATATGAGTGTGACGGCATCAGAGATGTTTACGGGGTTTGACATCTCATATCCAGTGTCAACGTGCGTGCAATAACTTAAAAGATGTTACGGGATTTTCCACCTTTCAAGGATCCGTTAAACTATCTACTAGGTAGTAATGTACGCTAAGTAGATAATGTCTATCAGTAATATAAAGTATCAAAATAGCGTTAAGGCGTTACCATAATCCTCCTTAACACATTTTATATTCCCAAAAGCATATACAAGACCGTAGTTTCCCCAAAACCGGAAGTCACCAGAGGGCAATCCATATACTCAAGGTACAAACCAAAACGTAGTGGTCGCAAATAGGATAATCAGTATGACAAGGTACATGAGGCGATACCAACTAGGATACTAGTAGTTGCGTGATCCGGACTGATGTTGAGCATAGCAGCCACTACCTCAACACCGCGAAACAACACTCCCAAATCAAGGGGTGCACCCAAATCAAATCACAAATGTAATAGATATGGTATCGAAGAAGTGTGTCCGCTAGAGGTGGCGAACCTCAATGGCCCGACACGGCTCCTGTTTTAGTCATGTCAGGGGTCATCCAATATCGTTCTCTTTCTTCAGTCAACGCGTTCACCAAACCATCCACTTCATTCTGGATCAACACTCCGCGTATAATAGTTATTAAAGTGGTTTTCGGTATCGACAGAGAGTATGTCCATATCCGATCCCGGTCTCTTTAATAACTACGTATTATTACACTGATGGCTCTTTTATATTTCAAATTGATTCATGATTGATAACAAAATATCATATTCGCTTTAAAATCAAATCCATTTCAAAATCATCATATATTCAAAATTATCAATTTTGTCCGATAAATCAATTTCACTTCAAAATTTGATTCGAATTCAATTTAGGTTATAATCTCTACTTTAACATAGTTCGTATTTGAACCAAAGGTTTAAATATAAACATTTCCGTCTCTTAACCAGTTTGAATTTAAGAAAATAGTTTAAATAGTTTAAAATAGTTAAATAATTCAAAATAGTTTAATAGAAAATATTTAAATAGTTTAATCGAAAATAATTTGAATATAAAATGGTTTATATATAAAATAGTTTGGAAAAAATCAAAAATTATTTGATAAATAATTCCAAAGTCAAACCGGTCAACTTCTCAAATTTCCTATCCAAATCAAATCCAAATTCCATTTCGATTTAATCGATTTATTCCAATTTCAACTTGAATAAATTTCTATTCCACGTAAATTTCGATTTCAATTCACAAATTTCTTTAAATTTCAATTCAATTCCAAATTAATTTAAATCTAAATTTCAAATAAATTTTCAATTCCAAAGTCAAACTTGAAATATCATTTCATATCAATTTTCTTAGAAATATTCAGAGTTCGATTAAAAGTCCAATCTTTTAAAACAAATCAACTTTCAAAAATTTACACCGTATTTCAATTTTCAATTTAAATCTAAACTTCGATTTTATTTAATAATTTCGTTTACCAAGTTTAAATTCTAACATTTCGAGCTCCAATTCAAAATAATTCAATTTCCATAAATTGGATTTTATTCTTAAAATCAATTCATTTAAATAATTTCAAAACAACTTTTAAAATCATTTAATTTATCCAACTCGGTGTCCGTATATAATTTTCTAACCTATGGCCAAGTGATTAGTTATTACAATTAAATGTCAGGGATGAATATATCATTTAAATCAATCACAGTGTCATATGTATGCATAGCAGGATATATATAAACAAATAAGCATCCAAACATTTAAATATCAACCAATAACATCCATCGAAATACATCATCCAATAGGCAATACAATTCACGGCAATTTCATATTTATCAATGTCAGGTAATTTAATCGCAATTCAATTTTAATTTAAATTTAACTGTCAATTTAATTTTTTTAACGGTGAATTCAAATGACAATCAATATGATAATTAAATTTTATCAAACAACAACAAATAAAAATCATAACTATGCATAATGTCAAATTTAACCAGCATAAAGATATTCAGTACGTTGTTAGTGTTATAAAACACTCACCTTGATTTTACGATTTTAAATCAAATCGAACGACGTTCGATTTAACATAAAATTTTAATGAGCTCCAAACACTTTCGGATCTGCACTGCAGCGTAGCTCTCATCTCCGTGATTCCGGCGCTTCTTCCCCAACGTGAAATTCACGTATGCAAACCCATTAGCCGCCGATCTTCAAGCAATTTTCATGACCACCTCGCCGACTTACAGAACAATCAGCTAGCGCCACCACGAACCCCTTCACCAGAGCCACCTACGCGCCAAGTTTCATCCCGTCATTCGCCGTCGTTTGCACGCAATCCAAGGAAATACGTACACACTTCCAAGTCAGATCTGGACGAATCCATGAAAAATTAGCATACATCAACCGTATGGATTTGAAGAGCTCGTCGAGATTTACACTTTTGCTTTTGGAATTTTTCGATTTCGTCGAACGGATTGAGAGATATTAAGGAAAGAAGATCGGCAATTTCTGGCCATGGAATAGGTGGCGGCCATGATTTAGAATTAAGGTTTCTGGATTAAAATAATAATAAAACTGTCTCGGTTTGCGTGCATATTTATATAGGTAGGTCCAAAATCATCCGAACTCCAATCGAGACGTGCCGCCAGGCGTTTATAAGGTTTTACCCCCATTCCGGACGTAATGGAACTAGTTTCAAGGCCTAATTCGATCATATCTGGAAGATAGCTTTTCGAAGTCGATTATTTTAATTAAATTCGAAATTAAATTTCTACGCGTTTCAAACTTGCACGGCCAAACGACAAGTCCAATTGCTACGAAAATTGAAATCCTACCATAATTTACTATTACGGATCCGATGAAACAAGTTTCGTCGAAATCCGAGACTGTTTGAAAAATGGCTATTTTAACTCGTCAATTAAATATTAAAATATTCAATTTTCACAAATTTACTTTTAATTCGATTTTAAAAGTTCTACAACATCATTCTAACTTTAATATGATAAAACAGAATTTTACAAATCATTTTTAATCATATTAAACCCGTTATCCAATTATTCAAATAATTTCAAATATTAAATTATTCAACAAATTACATTAATAATCATTTTCCTTCAATAATCACCTTAAATTTTCTAATTAAAATAGCTAAAATACGGGTCGTTACACTCTCCTCCACTCAAAACTTTTCGTCCCCGAAAAGGAAAAGAAGGGAAAAGGAACTAAGTATAGAATTCAACATTAGATATATTTTATTCAAAGTTACCAACTTATAAAACAATGAAATTCCATTTATAAAGTCATAACTACGCTTCCACAATGTTACTCCGAACGGCTTTCTAAATTTAAAAGTTAGTTATCAAAACAAGTTATAAAATTTAAAAACTTGAAAATTTTTCTAACACCCGGATTCACGGAAAATTTCGGCAGGGTCTCCTTTGCGCGGCTCGATCGAAATTTTTTACAATTCAATATATAACACAAATATAACAAATATATATCAAATATACATCCCATCTCAATGATGAGGCATCCCATATCTGGGGAAACAACATATATATATATCACCAATACCATATAAAACCATAAGCGTACCTTTTATTTAGCATTTATTAGCAGTTTACTTACATTTTGTATTTAGCACAGAAGCGAGCTCTACAACGAAGCGCAACCCCTTTGCTACCTACTAAAATGCTCAATAACTAAGTTAGAACCATGCATATAAAGATAGATCGATATATTTAGCCTACACAACATATATATAACCTATTTAGCTTCAAAACTGAGATTCCAATTTCAGGACAGCAAACAAATCTCAGTTTTAGGTCACCTAAACCATAAAACGTGGCAACAGAATCTAAACAAAAGTTGTTGTATTCATTTCAAGCTTTTCGGAATGTCCAAAATCATCGAATTCGGACCATACATTCAAAAGTTACGGCCGTTTTACTTAGAGGATACGCCTCAGCCTGGGCAATGAATTGCGCAGGTCAGCGACGTTCACCCACGTTTTCGACCTTCTAAACGATATCAAAACACAAAACACTTAAAACAAATGTTTTAGCTTAAGTTCTTAGCTTTCCAGAAAGTGCAAGATCATCAAAATCCGATAAACCAGTCAAAAGATATGGCGAAAATACTAAGGGTGTATACTACTGATTTTACTTATTTTTACACAGGACAGCGAGTAACATTCAAGTTTTTAACCAGGCAGACTAAGGAATTTTCTCAAGTTATCTAAACAAAAGTTGTGTTATAGTTTCTAAGCTTTCCGAAAAGTTCAAAATCGTCGAATTCCGTTCAGCCATTTAAAAGTTATGGTTGTTTTCGTTACATCATATATTGGACAATGTTGGATTTTTTTTTTTTCAAAAATTTGCTTTTATTATTTCAAAGTACAAAACATCAAAACTTCAAATTTTAAAGAACAATCATAAACACAAAGTCATCTATTTTCTTATTCATACATGCAATAGGTTTACATTCAATTTGTTTCCGATTTATTCAAGTTTGTTTCATTCACATTTTTAATTCAAGTCAATTTGCTCCCAATTTGAATTTAATTATTTAAAATTTTATTCTGTTTATTCAATTCCATTAACACTAATGAATCCTACTTAACCAATTATCATCCATCTAACAACCAATGCATATCAAACATTAACATCCATCCAAAATCTACACTAAATCAATTATACATTTCCAAGTCAATTTTAATTTCACACACTTCCAAGTTTATTGACATTTAGTTATATTCAAATTTAATTATTTCCATTTACCAATTTTATATTTCATTAAGTTTAAATTTTATTCATTCACTTATACATGTATCATTCATTTTACAGCTTAAATTTCTTTTATATTTACAACTATCAATAGATCTTTACATTTTATTTTTCACTCTCACACTGGTATATTATTTCTCTACTTATCCTTATTAGCATTTTAAACCCTTTAAGTATTTGGTAAGTTATAGTTATGCAAATAGAATGTAGTTAAACAACATACAACTTCTTTTCATTTAAAGTTGAATTTTCAATTTATCAATTCTTAAGTCATTACTTAAATTTCACTATAATTTAATTTCACATTTACATTCACATATAGTATTTTCATTTTATATTAACATAATTGTGAATCACCTTTAAATGTTAATTTAAATTCCAATTATTTATTAACAATTTTATTTATATTTGCAAACCATTAATTAAATGCATATTTCATTATTCAAACCTATACTTGTATATTATCCAATTAACAATTCATATAACATTTTTGAACTTCTTAAGTATTTTGGTAAGTTATATCTAAGCTATAGAATGAAATTTAATACTATGCGAGTTTTACAGTTTCAATTTTATTTTAAGTTCATAATTTCCTAATTCTAAGGATTTCTACTTCAATTGATATTTTCACTTAGCTCTTAGGTTCATTTCTCATTTCACAATTCAGAAGTTCCTTAATGATTCAAGTCTAAATTCATTTCAATCATAGAAAAAAAATCATTAATTATTAAAGAACTTAAGAATTCCAATCCCGGTTTCATTTCAAATCAAGGTTTGAAATAATATATACTTATATAATTTATATATCAAATCATACTATAGAGAATGCAAAACAAAATAAAATTTGAGTCAAAACAAGGTTTAGACAAGCTATTAAGTGGTCTCCCCCACTCGGACTCTCGAAAATAAACGCCAATGATGCATGCACACATCATCGAAATCATTTTCTAGCGTCAAGAGAAGGGAATATAACACTTATCATAAAAAAATCCTTCGAAAACAATTTCAACTCAATTATACTATCATATAATGCTCATATTATATTTTTCAAATTCTTGTAAGTCAATCTCAAACACCGGAATTTAAATTCCCAAATCCAAGTTAAAATTCATTTATATTCATTATCAATTGTGTTTACAAGATTTCATTTTCCTAAATCCATTGTTATTTAATCAATTGTTGTAAATATTGACTGATCAAACAATAACGATAATAATCTAATATTATCATCTCCTAACAATCAATTCAATCAAAATGAATAAATATTCAAATAATTCTTTTATATAAAATATATTCCAAAATGATATTGTGTTGGTTTGTCCTATTCGAGTGTTTAGAAATTCCTATCGACGCCTTGGCGTCCCAAGTATCGACCAGAATTCATAAATACTCAACGGAACAAATTAACACAATATAAAACCATTTTATATCAAATAACAAGTACGCTCTCTCATATACACTCAACTCATTCATATAGTTTACCTCTATTTCAATGAGTTATTCCCCACTAGAGCCAAGGTTTATCGCTAAACCAAAGCTCTGATACCAACTGTAACGACCCGCCTTTTTGGACAGTTTAAACCGACGATCAAATACACATGCCGGTTCCAAACCATTAAAAAAAGGCAGATGGTTATTGGGGTAATTAAGAAAAGAAAAGAAATAAAGGAAATGAAACAACACATAATCTCGCAGCGGAACGATAAAATATAATAGTCAAATAAACAGTTCATGAAGCTGTTTACTATACTTAACAATTATTTATACAACATTTATCAGAGTTATACATATACAACAGAACAAATAAATAATGCAGCAGACAACATGATGCACAGATAATAATAGTAATAGTATACCAAATCTTCGTCTTCGTCCTCCAGAATAGATCTTCAAAAATCTGAAAACTCAGGACTAATCCGAGCGTAATGAAAAGACAAAACACTCGAGTCAAGACTAAAATATCCATATGAAAGTTAAATCAATCGTAAATAAATATGAGTGTGACGGCGTCAGAGATGTTTACGGGGTTTGACATCTCATATCCAGTGTCAACGTGCGTGCAATAACTTAAGAGATGTTACGGGATTTTCCACCTTTCAAGGATCTGTTAAACTATCTACTAGGTAGTAATGTACGCTAAGTAGATAATGTCTATCAGTAATATAAAGTATCAAAATAGCGTTAAGGCGTTACCATAATCCCCCTTAACACATTTTATATTCCCAAAAGCATATACAAGACCGTAGTTTCCCCAAAACCGAAAGTCACCAGAGGGCAATCCATATACTTAAGGTACAAACCAAAACGTAGTGGTCGCGAATAGGATAATCAGTATGACAAGGTACATGAGGCGATACCAACTAGGATACTAGTAGTTGCATGATCCGGACTGATGTTGAGCATAGCAGCTACTACCTCAACACCGCGAAACAACACTCCCAAATCAAGGGGTGCACCCAAATCAAATCACAAATGTAATAGATATGGTATCGAAGAAGTGTGTCCGCTAGAGGTGACGAACCTCAATGGCCCGGCGCGGCTCCTGTTTTAGTCATGTCAGGGGTCATCCAATATCGTTCTCTTTCTTCAGTCAACGCGTTCACCAAACCATCCACTTCATTCTGGATCAACACTCCGCGTATAATAGTTATTAAAGTGGTTTTCGGTATCGACAGAAAGTATGTCCATATCCGATCCCGGTCTCTTTAATAACTACGTATTATTACACTGGTGGCTCTTTTATATTTCAAATTGATTCATGATTGATAACAAAATATCATATTCGCTTTAAAATCAAATCCATTTCAAAATCATCATATATTCAAAATTATCAATTTTGTCCGATAAATCAATTTCACTTCAAAATTTGATTCGAATTCAATTTAGGTTATAATCTCTACTTTAACCTAGTTCGTATTTGAACCAAAGGTTTAAATATAAACATTTCCGTCTCTTTAACCAGTTTGAATTTAAGAAAATAGTTTAAAATAGTTAAATAATTCAAAATAGTTTAATAGAAAATATTTAAATAGTTTAATCGAAAATAATTTGAATATAAAATGGTTTATATATAAAATAGTTTGGAAAAAATCAAAAATTATTTGATAAATAATTCCAAAGTCAAACCGGTCAACTTCCCAAATTTCCAATCCAAATCAAATCCAAATTCCATTTCGATTTAATCGATTTATTCCAATTTCAACTTGAATAAATTTCTATTCCACGTAAATTTCGATTTCAATTCACAAATTTCTTTAAATTTCAATTCAATTCCAAATTAATTTAAATCTAAATTTCAAATAAATTTTCAATTCCAAACTCAAACTTGAAATATCATTTCATATCAATTTTCTTAGAAATATTCAGAGTTCGATTAAAAGTCCAATCTTTTAAAACAAATCAACTTTCAAAAATTTACACCGTATTTCAATTTTCAATTTAAATCTAAACTTCGATTTTATTTAATAATTTCGTTTACCAAGTTTAAATTCTTACATTTCGAGCTCCAATTCAAAATAATTCAATTTCCATAAATTGGATTTTATTCTTAAAATCAATTCATTTAAATAATTTCAAAACAACTTTTAAAATCATTTAATTTATCCAACTCGGTGTCCGTATATAATTTTCTAACCTATGGCCAAGTGATTAGTTATTACAATTAAATGTCAGGGATGAATATATCATTTAAATCAATCACAGTGTCATATGTATGCATAGCAGGATATATATAAACAAATAAACATCCAAACATTTAAATATCAACCAATAACATCCATCGAAATACATCATCCAATAGGCAATACAATTCACGGCAATTTCATATTTATCAATGTCAGGTAATTTAATCGCAATTCAATTTTAATTTAAATTTAACTGTCAATTTAATTTTTTTAACGGTGAATTCAAATGACAATCAATATGATAATTAAATTTTATCAAACAACAACAAATAAAAATCATAACTATGCATAATGTCAAATTTAACTAGCATAAAGATATTCAGTACGTTGTTAGCGTTATAAAACACTCACCTTGATTTTACGATTTTAAATCAAATCGAACGACGTTCGATTTAACATAAAATTTTAATGAGCTCCAAACACTTTCGGATCTGCACTGCAGCGCAACTCTCATCTCCATGATTCCGGCGCTTCTTCCCCAACGTGAAATTCACATATGCAAACCCATTAGCCGCCGATCTTCAAGCAATTTTCATGACCACCTCGCCGACTTCCAAAACGATCAGCTAGCGCCACCACGAAGCCCTTCACCAGAGCCACCTACGCGCCAAGTTTCATCCCGTCATTCGCCGTCGTTTGCACGCAATCCAAGGAAATACGTACACACTTCCAAGTCAGATCTGGACGAATTCATGAAAAATTAGCATACATCAACCGTATGGATTTGAAGAGCTCGTCGAGATTTACACTTTTGCTTTTGGAATTTTTCGATTTCATCGAACGGATTGAGAGATATTAAGGAAAGAAGATCGGCAATTTCTGGCCATGGAATAGGTGGCGGCCATGATTTAGAATTAGGGTTTATGGATTAAAATAATAATAAAACTGTCTCGGTTTGCGTGCGTATTTATATAGGTAGGTCCAAAATCATCCGAACTCCAATCGAGACGTGCCGCCAGGCGTTTATAAGGTTTTACCCCCATTCCGGACGCAATGGAACTAGTTTCAAGGCCTAATTCGATCATATCTGGAAGATAGCTTTTCGAAGTCGATTATTTTAATTAAATTCGAAATTAAATTTCTACGCGTTTCAAGCTCGCACGGCCAAACGACAAGTCCAATTGCTACGAAAATTGAAATCCTACCATAATTTACTATTACGGATCCGATGAAACAAGTTTCGTCGAAATCCGAGACTGTTTGAAAAATGGCTATTTTAACTCGTCAATTAAATATTAAAATATTCAATTTTCACAAATTTACTTTTAATTCGATTTTAAAAGTTTTACAACATCATTCTAACTTTAATATGATAAAATAGAATTTTACAAATCATTTTTAATCATATTAAACCCGTTATCCAATTATTCAAATAATTTCAAATATTAAATTATTCAACAAATTACATTAATAATCATTTTCCTTCAATAATCACCTTAAATTTTCTAATTAAAATAGCTAAAATACGGGTCGTTACAGTTATACTGACGTATAGCCCTTACACCTCGAGTCTTCACTTGCTCCACTTGGATTGACGACCTAACGTTTATTTGGAATCGATGTGGTTTTCGGATATCCAAATATGGAAACCCGATCCCGGTCTCATCGAAACCAAACGCCATCTTAATGTCCAAGTTGTACTTAAGGGTTTTAAACAATTAACTTAAATATTATCTAATTCACAAAGATAGATAAACTATATCTCACAATAGATAATCACATTCATATCATAAACAGATAATCTATATCATCCATAAACAGATAGTCATCACAACCAAATAATCCATCACAAACCATCATACTTAAACCAAGCATTCATATCATACAAATACAACTCATCTCATTACTGAGATCACAACCATTCAATCAATAACATCCATAAGCAATGATTTACTAATCAACAATTATAATTAATTTAAAATGAATTAAATTAATTACAACCATCTCTAATTAATTTAAAATAAATTAAATTAATTACTCATTTAAATCCTGCTTAACATCCATTAGTTAACCCAGTTAATTAATTACCCACTAAGTATTTAACTTGATTAAACATCCTTGATTAATCATTCACTAATTACAATAAGTAATTAGTCTTTAATTAATTAACCTTAATCATAAGTAATTAACATTTAATTACTCATTTATTAATTAATTATAACTAATTATATTTACCCTTAATTAATTACAATTAATTAATCTCTTAATTAATTATTACTTAATTAAACAATCCTTAATTACATCATTAATATTAATTAATGATCTTTAATATTTAAATAATTTAGTAATTAATCTAATTATTAATCACCTTGATTAATATTAAGTTTAGTAATTAACTTTCTTTAATTACTCGTTAACAATTTAATTATCCAATAATTAATCATTAATTAATTCCTTAATTAATTCCAAAAGTAATTATCCAAATTACTAATTACATTTCAGTAATTATCATTATTACTTTTCTAAGTAATCCTTGCTCCACTAATTACATTAAGCAATTAAACTCTTAAAATCATTAGATGATTTATTAAAATTTAGTTAAACTAAATTAATTAACTTAAATAAATCACATATCCAAATTAATTACAATAAGTAATTAATTCCTTAATTACTTTAACAATTAATTATACTTAACAAATTTCAATTAATTAGATTCAATTAATCAATCTAGTTAATTATCAAAATTAATTACATTAATTAATTACTAAATCATCCTTAGATAATTATCACCAATTATTAATTAATATCATTTCCAAAATTACATACTTAAGAAAATTTGAATTAGATTAATTATTAATAAATCATTTCTAATTAATAAATTAATCTAAACCATTATTTAAAATCAATTAATTATGTAAATCCTTAATTATCTTAATATTTTCAAAATAATTTATCAAATGACTCAATTATATTCAAAATGTATTTAAACAATACATTTCTAAATTTAAATTCAAATTCCATTTAAAAATTTGATATTTAAATTGTTTAACTAATTAAACATTGGTCCAGATTTTAAATAAGTAAAATTCTTAAAATAAAATGAATGTTTAAAGAACATTCATTACTTAAATATAAAGAAAGATTTAAAACAAATTTACTTGATTTAAATAAATTAAGCTTTGAAAAATAAATTGATTAGTTCAATTTTCCAATTTACATTAACTCTTCATAGCTTAATTCAAATATTAAAAGAGATAAATTCTTTCAAGTTTTAAACTCGTTTGAAATCAATTTCTTTAAACATTTGAATATGTTTATTTTCAAATTTTATTTTTATTTTTTTATACAATCTGGTTTTGAAATCAAAACTGATTTCCAAAGAAACTTGGAAACAGTTTTAACTTGATTTCAAAATACATTTAAGTTTTGCAAAAACATTTAAATCTGTCCACACTATTAAAACTTACAAAAAAACTGTTTTAGTTTAATGTCTGATTTTGAAATCAAACCTGAAACTTATTTTTGAACTTGATTAAAACTGAATTTTAAATCTTGCTTAAAACATTTAAATGTGTTCATAATTTAAAATCTTACAAAACTAGTTGAATTGAAAATCTGGTTTTAAAAATAACCCTGAAACTGTTTTTAACTTGATTCAATACTCAGTCTAAATCTTGTTTAAATTTAAGGTTTTCATTTTTTTTAAAAACTTTGAATTTCAAATTTTATTTGAATGCAGATCCAACTTCCACTTGAATCAAGTTGCAACTTAAAATATGAGTTTCATTCAAGAATCTGAAAACTGCAAAACTCTCTGGTTTAAAAACCTGAAACTGTTTTAGTTTTGATTTAAAACTGAATTTAAATCTTGTTTTAAATTTAAGGTTCCCATTTTAAAACTTTTAATTTCAAACTGCATTTGAATTCAGCTTAATCTTACATTTGAATCAATTTATAATTTTTAAAATATGAGTTTTCATTTAAAGTTTAAAACTATAAAATTACAGATTTAAAACCTGCAACACAAAGCCGAGTGACCCCTAATTTTACTTCGAGCTTACCTACCTTCTGCTTCGATTCAGAAGCACAAAAACCCTATGATAGCTTCGAGTCAAAAACCCGAGTGCAAACCACTTCTCAGACCACCACAAACCACAGACACCCTCTTGCCTGTGCACTTGCTCCAGCACCAGAATCGCCTCTGGCCATCGTAGTTGTCGAGGCCTTGGCCATAACTTCCTCTACACCTCCTCTGCCATCTCACAAAACCTCTCCTCACTCGAATCATCACAGTAAAACCCAGAAGCAATCAAAACCCAACCACTCTATTTAGGGCTTAAACCTGGAAAATCAAAATTCCCATCATCACCACCTACTGACACAATTGTTGATCCTTATCCCCTGCCCTTCCATCTGAATTCTACCTCCAGGAATACCCATAGCTACCAAATCCATTAGGAATTCAAACAAAACCCAAAAAGTCTCAATTCTGTTAAAAACAAAAAACTCATTCCAACAGCTTATTTAAATATATGCTATTTGTTTTAAATTCCATGAATTCAATCATGCATTCAGGTTCATACTAATTTATTGATTTAAGCTGCCTGGCATTGGTTTTCTTTTCAATGATGATTGGTTTTATAAAAATATACTTACTGTTCTAATTGTTTTCAGAGATAACAGAATTTTCTTTTTCTTTTTTTTTAGTTACAGAGGCAACAGTTTTTATTTTTTTTATTGAACTAACTTAAAATTATAAAATCTAAATTTACACCAAACTAACATATGTGCTTACACAAACTTTGCTAACTGAAACAATTCAAGAAATAAGGAATTTCCTATTAAGAATATCTTAGTTTTACAAGCAAGTTGGATTTGCAGATACAGAAAAATCAACACAGATAAACATATTTGTATATGTATACAGAACAGTCATCATCATACATGCTTATATCTTCCAATTCATATGCTATGATATCTCAGTCTTTGTGCATGTGAAGCTATTCATTTTATTTCATTTTAAAACAGAGAACAGAACAGATTTTAACTAATCATATTTTGATTCCTGTGTATTAAAAACTTAAGTTCTGAAAATTATGCTTGATTTTGAATTTTAAAGAAAAACTGTTTTTAAGATAAAAGATGCTTACTCACATTAAATTTGAAGAATGCAGAGAACAATTTTTGCTACAGATTTCAATTCCCAGGACCCTGACTTGAAACTGCATTTGAAATCTGGGTGCAAGTTTGAAATTGAAGTTGCTTTACTTGTATTTTGATTGCTGAGTTTCTTGATGCTATTACTTGTTGATGAAGATTGCATGCAGACCCATTCTAATAGCTCAGATTTGAATTTGTTCTTCAATTTGCAGATTTTAAATTACAGACATGAAATTGTTGTTTGCAGATTTGATTTGAATTTGTTTTTTTTCTGGATTTTAACATGAATTTGCTTTGGGGTTTTTGATTTACTCAAATCTGATTTTCAGGTTTTCAATTTTGAAGAGAATGTGTTTTAATCCAAATGCTTTTGTTATGTTTTATTGTAAATAAAATTAAATTTCAAAAATAAACAACATGCCACTTGTTGTGTTTAGGTGTAAATAATTTTACAAGTGTTTCTTCATGTTTTAAAAAGCTAACACATATGCAATTCAATTATTAAAAGAGAATTCTAAATTTATACTTGTATTTAAATTTATCTTAAACAATTTCAAACTTATTTTAGCATGTTTAAAATGTTTTATTAATATTAGTCTTTAAATAATAACATACACTATTCAAATGTTTACTTGAGATTCTATAAATATTATTCTAAAGCTAATTTTCAAAAGAAAAGATTTTAAGAAGAAAGAGAAATGTTGAATTAAATTTTAAGAGTCTTAAATCAAATGTTATAATTTAATAAAAATGAGCTAAATCTTATTTCAAAGAAAAACAATTTTTAGAATAAAACAAAACAAACTTTTATTATAAAATAAAATTTAAACTACATTCATTCTTATAAACAAATAAATACTTACTTATATTTCTATATAAAAAATATAAGAAAGATTTTTAAAACAAACCCTTTTTAAAAGTTACAATACTAATTTAAATCAATTTAAGTCAATTTACAATTTATACATTTATATATAATAATTAGGAAATATCCTTTGTTTAACATAAATTAAAAATTAAAACCAAATCCTCTATTTACAATGTATAAACATTTATACATCATAAATAAAATATTTTTAAATCAGTTTAGAAAGATAATTTATTACTTAAATATTTTTAACTTTGAAAAGAATATCATTTAACAAACTAAATAATTATAATTTTCAAAAGAGAATTCCAATTTGAATTAATTTATTAAATCAATATTTTTACATTTTAAAATAATTATCAATGAAATTATTAAATAATTATTGCCTAAATTTCTGGGACATCACACTAACCAAAGCTCTAATACCAGATGTAACATCCTGCCTTTTTATATGCTTTAAGTCGACGATAAACTACACACGTCATACTTAAACCATACAGAAGAGCGGATTGTTATTGGGGTGAATAAGAAAAAGCAGGGAAAGAAGAAAAACAAAACATAATCTTGCAGTGGAATAATAAATTATAATAATCAAATAACAGTTCATGAAGTTGTTTTACAAAAACATTTGATTATACTTATACAACACAGAATCAGAGTTACACATACCAAAAAATAATAAATAATGCAGCGGAATAGTATGAATGTAGTGGAATAATATAATAAATAATAGTAATAATACAATCTTCGTCTTCGTCCTCCAGAAATAAGGTCTTCAAACCCTAAAATGCTCAGACTGACTCAATCGAATTGAAAAGACAAAACACTCGAGTCGGAACTAAAAGATCTTATGTAAGTTAAATCAACAGTAAATAATATGAGTGGAACGGCGTCGGAGATGTTTACGGAATTTGACATCTCCTATCCAGTGTCAACGTGAGCGCAACTACTTAAGAGATGTTTGGGATTCACACTTCCTAAGGATCCATTAAACTATCTACTATGTTGTAATATATGCTATTATAATAGTGTCTAAAGTAAAGTACAATATACTTGAAAATAGCGTTAAGGCTTTACATTTTCCACCTTAACATACTTTTATATTCCCATAGTCTATACAGTACCGTAATCTCCCCCGTATTGGGCGTCTTCAGAGGGCACTCCATAGGTATGGTACAAAACCAAATCATATAAGGCGCGCTAGGGTGGGTGATACGGCACAACTAGGCAATGCCAGGGTAGATATACCAATTACACTTCCGGACCGGTGGTAACGCACAGCAGCTACTACCGCCCACCTCGAGCCACATCCCAAAATCAAAAGGGCCCCAATCAATCGCAAAGTAATAGAATGGTATCGAAGGAGTGTGTCCGATAAAAGGTGTTATCTTCTTAGCCCGTCAATCGCTCCTGTTTTAGCCACCTTATGCCAACTCACGGGAGTCGGGTCCACGTATATACCCCAAAAGAACGTCGCCACCATCCTACTTCATTCTGGAATCTCCATCACGTACATGGTTGTTAAAGTGGTTTTCGAAATTGGTAGAGAGTATTACAACTTCTGATCCCGGTCTCTTTTAACAACCAAACGTTATTATTACACCGCGATCATTCCAAAATAATATATACTTCAAAACCAGAGTATAATATCCATTTCAAAACCATAGAAAAACGATATCATTCCGTTTTAAAATACAAATCGATATGATATCATTTTTATAAAAACCCAAATAGATATAATATCATTTTTATTTCAAATATATCCTTTTTCCAAAATCATAGCGCTTTCGAAGTTATAACTCTTCGAAATCAAAACACTTAAAGTGTAACATTTTCAAATCATAATACTTTAAAACTCGTAACTTTGAAACATACCTACAACACTTAAATGGCTTAAATACTAAATTACTTTATAAAAAATAGCTTCTTCAATTTCACAAATCAATTCCAAATATAGATTTGAACCCCCAAATAAACCATTTCAATTTCCATATATTTCAAAGCTTTAAATATTCCACCATTTCATAACTAATTCTTTGAGAATTCCATATATATCAAATTCAATTACTATTATTTAGATCTGAAATGTTTACTTAATAAATCCAATATCATTTAAGTAAAACTTTTAAACTTCAAATAACTGGATATTCTTTCAATTTATTTAACTTGATATATTCATTTAAATCAACTTGATATTCATTTAAATCACTCTAAACTAAAATCAAGTTATAAATATCATACCATTTAAAATCTAAATTTTATTTAAATTTCAAATCAAATTTATTTGAGTATTATTCTTAAATAATTTAATTCAACTCAATTCATATTTATCTTCCAACCACAATTTTATTTAAGTCATTATAAACTCTATATACCATATAATTTAAACAGATACTTAACCATATTATATAAAACAATCAAACTTTATTATTTAACTAATTTTATATTTCAAAACAAATTTATACATGGCTAAAAATCAATAATAAAATAACCTTTATATAACATCTAAAATCAATATTTATATAACCCATATATTTCTTTACAAAACCGTAGAAATCATATCAAAATATTTTTATTTATAGACCACAGTGTTTGTATATAATTTTCTATCCAATGGTCAAGTGATACAGATATTTATCATTTCAGTCTGCAATTTAAAATATAAATACGGTTATATATCATTTCAAACCGTAATCCCGAATGAAATAAAATCCATAACAACTTGTAGTTTATAACAATATAAAATACAACATCCAATCATCCAATATCAATCATCAAACATTTATCACAATCATCATCCAATTCAATCACTAACATCAGTATATAACAGATAATAAATGATAGGTATTTACTGGCAGTTTATATTCAATGATAAATTAAATAACTATTTAACTGGCAGTTTATAGGCAATAATAAACTAAATAACAATTTAATTCAATATATTCAATTTAACTGAGATGATGATTAAAATATGACAAAAAGTCATAAATAAATTTCTAATTACATCATAAATCAATTTAACAAACATAAGAAATTTTAGAAGTTTTGCGTGGGTTAAAACACTCACCTTTTGAATTTAAATTGAATTCAAATCCAATTTAAGCCCAAAAATTGAACAGTCTTAGAATTTGTCCGAACCAGCATCAATTTCGATACGAACCTAGCAGAGAAAATCGTGCGTGAAAGGACCTCTTATGCGAAAGTTATATGTGTTAGAACGTTTGAAATCAAAATTTAAATAAAAGAAATAAAATAAAAGCCGACCAATAGTCACACGCCTCATCAGCAATCCAATCTCCTTACGGAACGAACTACGTGCACCCAACACGAACAAGCCCTACGGAGAACACCCTTCATACGCACGCGATAAGGAGCTTCGCCCTGACGCCGCTACAGCTCGTCGCCACTAGCCTCGGTTTGTCCGACCCCCCCACCTACGAGCACCGACCCTGCTACACGTCGATCGCCGCATCTGACGCGAAAATTTAAAGCAGCCGCCACCTCCACATCAACCCTAATCGAATTATTGCCATCGATCCAACCATCAAAACGCCAAACAACCTACGCTGATGAACTCCCTCCGTCCACTCTTCAAAACCCATAAATCAATTTGTCGATCAGACAACGTTCATCGACACACTATGAATGGCCGAGACTTCTATAACAACCCAATATTTTCAGCCATTCGCATCCACACATGCCGGACCTGAATTGCTTAAAATACTGCATTGTAAATAAATTTGGAGCAAATGAAATACAATCACAGAATCACAGACACGAAAATATTAGAATAACTCGTAGCGGAAATTAAAATACCATAGTAGTTCATGAAGCTACTATAACAAACTCTCAAAACATAATACATAATATCATTCTGAAAACATATACAATAGAAATCTCAAATACATAGAAGTTTATAAATACCAGAGCTGAAATAGAACAGCTGAATCTGAAAGGGAATAGATAACTAGACAAGCAGAATCTCCAACAATCCCTAGCTCCATAAAAAGAAATCCAAAGCTAAGCTATAAATCCTCAGGTTGACCCGAGCGTAAAGTAAAACACAAAACACTCGAGTCAGGACATATATACTTATATAATGTAAACAAACTCAAGTGAACTATAGTAGTAATGCACTATAACTTAGAGGATGATTGGGATCGCTCATCCTCTAAGGATCAGTTAAACCATAAATTTAATACGTCAAGTGGTTAAAATTTTAAAATAGTAATTTATACTTCGAAATCAAATATCATTTCAAAATTCAATATCATTCAAAAATCCATTTCTAAATATCAAAATAACATATCTTTTCAAAACCACATTCATTTTTATTTAAAATACCATTTCAACACACATTTCAAAATAGTTTATATTTCTAAACAAATTACTTCATTTTAAATCATTAAAATGAAGTTATTATATTTAATAATTAAATTATTAAATTTCCAAAATTTAAATCTTTCAAAGTTCATTTATTCACTTAAATTTATTTAAACATTGAAAATTCAACTTTTGCAGCATTTAGAAAATGCTACGGAAAGTTACTTTTAAAACAATTCAATTTAACAAAAGACAACATTTAAAAATATTGTAATAGGGTTACTTTAGTTCAAATAAAACCTTAGTTAATTTCAGCAACTACACTTACAAAGTGCTATAATAGCCCTTAATTCAATTTAGCCATTTAGTTCATTTCTATCAACCACGGCATTTACAAATGCTGTAATATCCTTTACATTAGAAATAACAACATTTCAAAAATGTTGTTAATTAAATTCCAAATATTCAATATAATTTCACAAACAATTAAATTTTTATTTAAACCAATTTAAACTTATAAAATCATATATTTTCACTTTTAAAACAATCATTTTAATACCCTTATATTTATGATTTTATAAAGTTAAATTTTCATTCAAAAATCAATATTTAATAATAATTCACATATTAAATTCGCACATTCAATTTCAATTCTTATAATTAAAGTTTTAACTTAACACTTAAGTTTAAATTTTCAAATATAACTTATTTTTCATTTTATTTACTTAACTTAAAATTCATTTTTAAACAAAATTCATAAATTTCCAATCTAAGTTATATTTCAAAATTCAACTTAAATATTCATTAATTTAACCTTTTAACTTATTCAAAAATCATTAACACTTTATAAAATCATTTTTAATTCATTTTAATTAAAATTTTAAATCTATTTAGCATATTTCCTACTTAATTTAAATTCCATTTATAACAAAATCATAATTTCCAAAATAACTTATATTTCAAATTTCTAGCTTACCATTAATTTATTTCACTTATAAATTTTTAGAAAATCAATAATGCATTATAAAATCATTTTTATTTAAGTTTTAGTCAACATATTATAATATATACAATTCTAAAATATTTTAAAAGTTTTAGAAAAATATATTTTAACCACGGGTCTGTATATCATTTTCTAGCCTAGGTAAAGTGATATGGATAATATATCATTTCAATCCGTAATTTATAAAGAAAACCCGGGTTCTATCATTTCAAACCCGCAATCCCAAGTAAAAATGAAATAAATAAAAATCTTTCAGGCCTGTCATTTCGGCCCATAACGATTTTTCCCTATTCTAAAGTCCGTTCGGGTATGTATCATTTCAACCCATAGTTATTCTAATCTAAAAGGAAACTTCAAAGGCACGGTGAACATCAATGATCATAACATAGAAAATATAGCATGGTGATATGTTTTACAGATTAAATTGTGATCGGTTTACTAGTCATATAAATACAAATTTGTCTGGTGAGAATTACTCACTTGTATAGCTGTAGATGACAACCAAATGCACAAACAAGGAACTTCAAAGGCACGATAACATGACAATGTTTTGAGAGTGGGAGAGCCAAAGCTAATTGCCTTGTAACATATCAAAAAAAAACAAATACAAACATGAATTTTCAACCAAACTATTACAAAACAATGCTAGGAATAAACGAAACACAAAGCTAACGCTTTTGCACTTGCATTCAACGACTTATGCTTCTGCTATAGGCTGTAAAGCACTATAATGGGATGTATTTGGATCAGGTTTGGATCAAGTTCAGTTCATATAGATCGACCATAACAATATATAAAGGAGAGAGAGAAATATGTGTGCATCAATACACAACTATAAGGCAACTACGAGGATTTCAAGGCATAAATGGCTTCAGCTAAGGGATGATTGGGCACAGCCTGGTCTGGAAAGATCAACTACAATTGTTATAGAGGTCCAAGGCTCAGGTTGTGGCTTGTGGTGGAGGTGTTTGGGTCGGCCAAAGCATGATTGGAGTGGTGGAGACAAGGGGAGTTCGGCTATGGTAGTTAAAATGGAGTTTTTGTCATTTTTTTGGTGGATCACCATCATGGATGGTCTCGGCTCTGGAATGGCAGTGGAGAGGAGGGAATGGTAGCTGGATTAGGTGGTGGTGGAGGCAGCCAAAGTGCTGGAGATGGAGGGGCCGAACTACATAAGATGAATGCAAGTGCAAAAATCAAATAAATCAAGTAGAAAAATGGAAAAGAATGAAAGTTTTTACCAAAATTTCCTCTTGAATGATGGCCAAATTTTTTTATAGGGTTTGATATAAATTTTTCACATGAGAAGGAGTGAAATGGTTGGCTGAGGCAAAGAGTATAAGGCAGCAAATTGAATTGATGCATTGATTGGTGAAACAGTGACTAGAATATGAAAAGGTTAAGCACATAAAAGGTCACAAACTATTCAAATTTCCTTAATTCTTTTTGCAATTTTAAATACATGAAATACTTATAAATAAAGATAAAAACACAAAAATAAAATGCATGCATAAAAATAAATAAATAAATTTTATTTAAATATAATTAAATGAAGAAAATAGCAAAAATATGAAACTAGGTTTTAAAATTGAAAATTAATACACTAAGCTTTGGAAAAATTATAACATCACTTTAAAAATGTTTTAAAATAAAATATATATCTAACATGTCATATAACACATATTAGAACATGATTTGAAAATAAAATTTGTTTATATAAATTAAAATAGATAATTTTATTAAATAAATCAATTTACACCCAATATTGTAAAAAGCGTAACTTTCACAATATAAATCAGATTTCAACGAAATAAAAAGCAGTAATCTTTAAATTAAATTGATTTTCATAATAAAGGATAAAATTCAAAAATTCAAATATTTAAATTTTAAATTTAAAAGTCAAAGTTTGACCAAAAATCCACTTTTCTGGAAAATATTCTTTATATTCAGGTTTGAGATTATAATTCACATAAAAATCCAAAATATATTTAAAATAGCAAAAATTATCCATTTTAATAAATATAATAAAGTTTTCAAATAAAATAAATAATTAAAATAAATCACAAAATTCAGGGTGTTACACTCTCCCTCACTCAAATCTTTTCGTCCTCGAAAAGAACGAACAAGGAAAATAAGGAAAAGCAAGATAGAAAAAAATAGTACCTGAAAAAAACAATTCCGGATTCGAAGCATGAATGCTCTCCTTCGTCTCCCAGGTACATTCTCAATCATCAGTACTTACACAGTACTTTGACCAGACTAATAGATTTCCTTCTTAGCTGCTTCGTACCTCTGTTACGGAAAGTTATTATATTTAATAATTAAATTATTAGATTTTCAAAATTTAAATCTTTCAAAGTTCAATTATTCACTTAAATTTATTAAAATAATGAAAATTCAACTTTCACAGCATTTAGAAAATGCTACGGAAAATTACTTTTAAAACAATTCAATTTAACAAAAGACAACATTTAAAAATGTTGTAATAGGGTTACTTTAGTTCAAATAAAACCTTAGTTAATTTCAGCAAACTACACCACTTACAAAGTGCTATAATAGCCCTTAATTCAATTTAGCCATTTGTTCATTTCTATCAACTATAGCATTTACGAATGCTATAATATCCTTTACATTAGAAATAATAACATTTCAAAAATGTTGTTAATTAAATTCCAAATATTGAATATAATTTCACAAACAATTAAATTTATATTTAAACCAATTTAAACTGATAAAATCATATATTTTCACTTTTAAAACAATCATCTAAATACCCTTATATTTATGATTTTATAAAGTTAAATTTTCATTCAAAAATCAATATTTAATAATAATTCACATATTAAATTCACACATTCAATTTCAATTCTTATAATTAAAGTTTTAACTTAACACTTAGGTTTAAATTTCCAAATATAACTTACTTTTCATTTTATTTACTTAACTTAAAATTCATTTTTAAACAAAATTCATAAATTTCCAATCTAAGTTATATTTAAAAATTCAACTTAAATATTCATTTATTTAACCTTTTAACTTATTCAAAAATCATTAACACTTTATAAAATCATTTTAAATTCATTTTAATTCAAAATTTAAATCTATTTATCATATTTCATACTAAATTCCATTTATAACCAAATCATAATTTCCAAAATAACTTATATTTCAAATTTCTAACTTACCATTAATTTATTTCACTTATAAATTTTTAGAAAATCAATAATGCTTTATAAAATCATTTTTAATTAAATTTGAATCAAAATATTATAATATTTAAATTTCTAAAATATTTTAAAAATTTTAGAAAAATATATTTTAACCACGGGTCTGTATATCATTTTCTAGCCTAGGTAAAGTGATACGGATAATATATCATTTCAATCCGTAATTTACAAAGAAAACCCGGGTTCTATCATTTCAAACCCGCAATCCCAAGTAAAAATGAAATAAATAAAAATCGTTCAGGCCTGTCATTTCAGCCCATAACGATTTTTCCCTATTCTAAAGTCCGTTCGGGTATGTATCATTTCAACCCATAGTGATTCTAATCTAAAGTGAACTTGCAGTGTGATAAACTGATATGAATAACAGAATAACATTATATAACAGTAACAGACGGTATAATAGGTAAATAAGCATGGGTGAACATCATATGATCATAACATAACAAATATAGCATGGTGATATGTTTTACAGATTCAATTGTGATCAGTTTACTAGTCATATAAGTACAAATTTGTCTGGTGAGAATTACTCACTTGTATGGCTGGAGATGACAACCAAATGCACAAACAAGGAATTTCAAAGGCACGATAACATGATAATGATTTGAGAGTGGGATAGCCAAAGCTAATTTCCTTGTTACATATCAAACAAAACAAATACAAACATGAATTTTCAACCAAACTATTACAAAACAATTCTAGGAATAAACATGAAACACAAAGCTAACACTTTTGCACTTGCATTCAACGACTTATACTTCAGCTATAGGCTGTAAAAGCACTATAATAGGATGTATTTGGATCATGTTCAGTTCATATAGATCGGCCATAACAATGTATAAAGGAGAGAGAGAAATATGTGTGCATCAACACACAACTACAAGGCGACTACAAGGATTTCAAGGCATAAATGGCTTCGGCCAAGGGATGATTGGGCACAGACTAATCTGGAAAGATCAACTACAGGTGTTACAGAGCTCCAAGGCTTAGGTTATGGCTGGTGGTGGTGGTGTTTGGGTCGGCCAAAGCATGATTGGAGTGGTGGAGACAAGGGGAGTTCGACTATGGTAGTTAAAATGGAGTTCTTTGTCATTTTTTTGGTGGATCACCATCATGGATGGTCTCGGCTCTGGAATGGCAGTGGAGAGGAGGGGATGGTGGCTGGAGTAGGTGGTGGTGGAGGCAGCCAAAGTGCTGGAGATGGAGGGGCCGAACTACATAAGATGAATGCAAGTGCAAAAATCAAATAAATCAAGTAGAAAAATGGAAAAGAATGAAAGATTTTACCAAAATTTCCTCTTAGATGATGGCCGAATTTTTTTCCATGGTTTGAGATAAAATTTTCACCTAAGAAGGAGTGAAATGGTCGGCTGATGCAAAGAGTATAAGGCAGCAAATTGAATTGATGTATTGATTAGTGAAAAGGTGCCTAGAATATGAAAAGGTTAAGCACATAAAAGGTCACAAACTATTCAAATTTTCTTAATTCCTTTTGCAATTTTAAATACATGAAACATACTTATAAATAAAGATAAAAACACAGTAATAAATTGCATGCATAAAAATAAATAAATAAATTTTATTGAAATATAATTAAATGAAGAAAATAGCAAAAATATGAAACTAGGCTTTAAAATTGAAAATAAATACACTAAGCTTTGAAAAATTATAACATCACTTTAAAAATGTTTTAAAATAAAATATATATTTAACATGTCATATAACACATATTAGAACATGATTTGAAAAATAAAATTTATTTATATAAATTAAAATAGATAATTTTATTAAATAAATCAATTTACACCCAATATTGTAAAAAGAATAACTTTCACAATATAAATCGGATTTCAACGAAACGAAAAGTAGTATTCCTTAAATTAAATTTATTTTCATAATAAAGGATAAAATTCAAAAATTCAAATATTTAAATTTTAAATTTAAAAGTCAAAGTTTGACCAGATTGATCAAAAATCCACTTTTCTGGAAAATATTCTTTATATTCAGGTTTGAGATTATAATTCACATAAAAATCAAAAATATATTTAAAATAACAAAAATTATTCATTTTAATAAATATAATAAAGTTTTCAAATAAAATAATCAAAATAAACAATTAAAATAAATCACAAAATTCAAGGTTGTTATAACTTCACCTTCCCATTCCGGCCACACTGAAACCCAGATCAAAAAACAAATCACATATTTGACTTGCGCTCATCGAGAGCTTCAAATCCATATATAATTCTATATAGTTTGTGGAGTTTGAAATTTTGATTTGAATTTGATATTGAAATTGGATTGTGAAATTCAGGGTTTGTCTGCCATTGAGAAAGAGGAGCAATTGGAATTGTACGTACAGAAAAATGAACACAAGAAATAAGCTAAGGTTTATAACGAGGTGTGTGTGTATATATATATATATATATCAAAGCTGAAATTAGAATGGATGGATAAGATTAATCTGCACGTTGAACGATAAAATGGCCCGAAAAGCCCGTTTCGACTCCGAAGCGAAAGTGGGCGAATCCATATATCAAAATATATGTTTTTACATATTTTAAACGCAATGGAACAGGTTTCAAGTCCAAATTCCATTTTATGAAGAAGTTATGCTAAATTAAAGTTATTTCAAATTGATTTCAGTTGGTTTCAATTTCATTGATTTCTGGACGTTTCTAGTCCGTTCGATCAAACGACAAGTCCGATCATTACGAAACTTGAAATCCTACAATAATTCACTGTTATGGATCCGATGAAACTGGTTTCGTCGAAATCTGAGTCAGTGGCTAAAATGGCTATTTTCCTATTAATTAAATATATTAATATTAAATTTAAAGAAAATCACCTTTCCATTCAAATTCTATAATTTGAAATTTTTATCCTCTTGGATTGCTTTAGTAATCTATATTCCTTTACAATATATTTCTATTCCAATTTAATATTCAATTTTCCACCAATTATAATATTAAATCATAATTTCAATAAATAAAGTTAATTGTAATTAATTTCAATAAATTAATTTGATTCAATAAACAATGTTAACCTTTTTTTTCCTTTCATTACATTACTATGTTCAAATTTCTATCTTTCCTTCGTATTAACTGTTGTTTTCAATTATATTATTTCTAACTAATTATCATAATTGCTTACATAGTATTGATTTCATTCAATTACCATAAATTTCATGTTATTTCATTTATTGATCAAATGTTTGCATTCGTTTTTAATCTTCATTCCATTATTAAATTATAAAGTTTTTAATTTTATTTCCATATTAAATTACCAAACTTATTAATTTAACAAATTTAATTATTGAAAATTTACGGGTCTTTACAGGAATTGTAGGCAAAAACTTGTATAACCCTACCTACATATTCTATTGTTCATGACCTAAAATTATATATTGCAAGTACCTTGAAATATTGGGTATTAATAGCCCCTAAGTTTAGTATTTGAAATTTATACAATATTTGATATTTCTTGATTTTGAATTTAATATGAGCTGTGAAAATAAAAATGTAAATCGAGTTATCACAGTAAAACATAGGGATTTAAGTAGTATTTTAATTTATTTAATTATATAGCATGCTGCAAATATGTGTTTCTATAAATTATCAAGTTTCAGATTTATAAATAAAAGTGTGTTAGTTGAAATAACAAGAAATGCACCGAAAAATGAAGAGACGTATAAAATAGGGATATACACTGTATTTTGTACTGTCTACTTCAAAAAGTATAAAAAGGTAATTCCTTGTAATTCCAAATGTAACAAAAACTCTTTTTTTTGGATAAGAAATAGAAATTTACTGTGTTAACCATTCCCCTAGGCAGAAATATAATTCCAATGCATTAAATACACATAAATCCCTAACGATAAATTAAGAGAATTACAAATGTGATAAAAACAGTCTAAGAAAATAATATGCGCAATATAAGTAAAACATAAGTGAAATAAAAGGAAATGAAAAGGCAAACAAGTCATAATTAAAGATAAAAAGGGTATAGATGGTCTTCTAAACCAAGGTAGTCTAAAAAGAAATAGCAATAGGAAGTTAAATAACAAGGGTAAGGGAAAGTAAATGAGAAAAGAAGTTTAAAAGAAAGCGGTAAACGAACTTAAATCAATAAGATGTAAACGCATAGAAAACCAAAGAAATATTGTCAATGGTAAACAGTAGAGGCGTAGTAATAAAAAAAGAATGAATGAAGATATATATAAACATATATACACACGCATGTAGCCTTAGAAACGTGTTTATGGCAGGTGTGAATTACATAAGTGTGTAAATAATCTAAATGGTTAAGAATGACATAATCATTAGAATGGGTTGGAATGCAAGGTTAGTAGTGTTACACAATAGAAGTTTTCCTACTGCAATGGGCCACGAACTGTTGTGTATACATTATACATGTAATGAGCCATATTTCAACTATTTTTAAATTATTAAATTTAATATAATTATTGAAAAAAAATGGTTAGAATAAAAATTTAACGATATATTAGTGTAATTTACTGGATAATTAAATTGTTTAAATTTAATACTGGAAATTGTTTAAATTTAATACTGGAAATTGTTTAAATAGTATAATCCTAAATTAATGTGAATGAAAATGATTTCAAAAGTTGATTTAAACAAGAATGAGAATTTTTAACTTTTAAAATTGAATTAAAAGTGAATAAATTTATATTGGAAAATCACTCGTTTTAATTAACGTGTAAAAATAGTCTTTTTGGGCACTATCATGGATTTTGACAAAACCAATTTCATCGGATCCGTAATAGTGGATTTTTATAGGATTTCAACTTTTGCAACAAACAGACTTATCATTTGGCTGTGCGAGCTTGAAACACGTATGATTTGTTTTTAGAACTTTAATTAAAATAATTTGATTTTGAAAATCTATCTCCTGAATATTGTGGAATTGGCTACCAAGACTAGTTCCATTATGTTCGAAATAGATTCGAAATAGGGGTATAATATATAGATTGCCAAGAGCAAGCTTCGTTTGGAGTTCGAGATTTTCTTGGATGAGCCGAGTCGGAAATTTTATAAAAGGCTATGTATATGTTCATTTTCATGAAATCGTAGTTTTACTCGGTCATTCCTTATATCGTTTTAATGGTCGAAAGTTCATTTCTTCTCTCCTCATTTTCTCCAAATTCATTCAACGAAATGAGTGATTCCAAAAGGAAAAATGTAGTTCTCGATGAGCCCTACACATCCAATGGCTTGGTCGAGACGAAATGTCTTGAAATCGCCGAGATTCGCTCGTGAAGGCACTGTAGGTTTTTGGGTTTTGGTGGTGTTTCGCACATTCGCGCGCACTGGCATTGGAGGCAGCAATGTGCAAGGGAGAGGCGAGAGATATGGCGTGGTTGGATCGGCAAAAGGCAGTCTCTGGTGCGGCGTGCATGGAAGAATTCGATCGTGTGATGGGTTAGCATACGTGAGCCTGGAGATGTCCAGTTTCGTGAATGGGAGAGATTATTGAGGTTAGGTTATTTGTTTGTTAATTAATTATGTAATTTTATATTAATTATATTGAATGATAATTAATTCGTAACTTTTCATACGAGGTCCGATTCGAGCAAAACGAGTCGCGTTGGATTCGTATCGACGAAGGTTACGGCATGGAGTTGGATTAGAATTTATTTGAAGCTGAAAAATTTTCAGTTTTAAATAAAGATGAGTATTTTAAACCACTCATGAAGACTGAAATATTTTTATGTTACTAAAATTGAAATCATAAAGTGATTTAATTTTATTGATTGTTGTTTGGTAATTTAACTGACGTGGAAATCCACATAGAAATTTACATGTTTGAAATTTTGAATTAACGGTTAAATTGAAACTGGAATGAATTGCTAGTTAAAACACCCGACATTGATAACTAGTTAACTATTATGATATATTGACTATTTGGATGTTGATTAAGATAGATACCTATTGGATGATATATTGGATGATTGGTCATTTATTTATTTTTATATATTCCCGTTATCACCCTGTATATTATTAACAGTATATAAAACTATTATTTGAATTATTTTGAATCAATTAAGAAATAGGTTGAAATGATATATATATATAACTATGATATTTATTTTGGATTTAAATGATATGTATCCATCCTTGAAATCAAAAACTGAAATAACTAATCGCTTGGCCATATGATAGAAAATTATATACGAACACCAAATTGGTCAAATTAAATAGTTTTAAATTCTTAAATTTGAATTTATTTAAATGATTTTGCTCTAAGAAATAAAAATCGAATTTATAAAGATTGAATTAATTTTCATATTCGAGTCTTGAAATGTTGAAATTGAATTGGTTAAAATGAATTGTTTTAAGAATTTATTTTTAAGTGCGAAGAAAAAATCGACATATGATCTGAATTAAGAAAGTGAAATTGTTTAAAGATTTGAACTTGTACTTGACTTATGAATTGTTCTGTGTAAAAGTGATATAAATGGATATTTCAAAATTTGAGCTCGAGATTGAATTATTTTGAAGATTTGAATCTAAAATTCAAACATTGAACTTTAATTTGAGTTAAATGATTCAAATCGATATTCTGAAATTGAGCTCGAACTTTATATAAATTGAAATGGTTGGAATTGAAATCGAAATCAAAATTAATTCGAATTGAAACTATTTGGAATTAAAATTGAAATTGAAATTAATTCGAAGTGAAAAAGAAATTTATATTAATTCAAATTGAATCGAAGTTGATTTGAATAGAAATTGAAATTAATTTAAACTGAAATCAAAATTGAGCCAATTTGAATTAAATTGAGATTGAAAATGATTTGAGTTGGAATAACCGAAATTGAATTAGTTTGATTGAAATTTGGACCTGATTCTTGATTTATTGGAAATGGAAAGAAATAGTTTGATTGAAACTATTTCAAAATAAATTGTTTTAATATAAACTATTTAAAACCTATGTTTTTAAATATTCAAATTATTTTTATTTTCCAAACTATTTTACTATATAAACCATTTTCAATACTCAAACCATTTTATATCAAAGTCTTTTAATCTCTTAATTATTTAAAATTTTAAACTATATAAAAAAATTCAAACTACTTCTAAAATTCAAACATTTCAAGTTTGAAATGTTTATATTCAAATTGTTGATTTAAATATGAATTGGTTAAAAATGAAGTTATATCGTAAGTTGAAATTTGAAATGATTTTGAAAATAAAATTGAGATATTGGAGTGAAAATTATTTTCAAGTGAAATTGACATATTTTAAGTAAATATGACATATTGATATGAAATGATATTTTGAAGTGAACGTGATATTTTGTCAAGTATGAATCGTTTGCAAAATGTAAAAGAACCAACCGGTGTATAGAATGACGTTTGGTTATTAAAGAGATCGGGCCTTTTATTGGCATACTCTTTATTAATATTGGAACCACTTTAACAACTGTGTACATGGAAAAGACTCCATAACGAAGTGGTTGGATTTGACGTACATTTGCTAGATTTGAAGAAAGAGAACGATGATTGATAGACCCTAGCAGTTGTGCCAGTTTGAAATAACTAAAACATGATGGCTTGACAGAGACAATTGGATCGCTATCCCTAGAATACATCTGTTCTTTGATTTTCTTCTTAGACTTGGTCCATACTATTACTTTTGATGTTGGTTTCAATTGGTGCACCTTGATTTGGGATGACCTCCCTTTTGACTCATTATGGGATGGATGGACGCGGTGGGCGGTCGTGGCTACAATGCGTTACTACCAGCCCTATGACTCGAACTGGTAGTTTCCTACGTTAGGCATGGCCTCATATGCCTTTTCATACTTTTATCCTTATACGAGACCACTACGAGTTTGGTTTAGTGATGTCGTATCATGGCGCATCCCTATCCCCCTACGTGCTACTGGGGCGTTATATATAAACTGTACAACGATGCTTAAAAGCACGTTAAGGAGGATTAATGTAAACCCTTAATGCTAAGAAAAATATTTATTTTTTTGATTAGACATTACATATTTAGCGTATTCTATTATATATAGATATTTTGAACAGTCCCTAAAAGATGGAAAATCCTGTAACATCTCTTGAGTTATTGCACGCATGTTATACACTGGATATGAGGTGTAAAGCCCCATAAACATCTCTGACGCTACACTCCTGTTATATGTGATATTGATTTGACTCACATAAGGATATTTTAGTCCTGATCTGAGTATTTTGTCTTTTCATTACCTCGAGTCAGCCCTGAGTTTTCAGCATATTGAAGATCATATTTTCTAGAGGACGAAGACGAAGATTTGGTATATTATATTACTAGCATTTTCCTACATCATGTTGTTCTGCTGCATTGTTTTATTTTGTTCTATTGTATATATAACTCTGATAGATGTTATAAAATTTTAGTCAAATGTATAGTATAAATAGCTTCATGAATTATTTATTTGATTACTATATTTTGTCATTCCGCTACGAGATTCTATATTTGTTTTCTTCCTTTCTTATTTTTCTTAATTAACCCCATTGATTATCTGTGTTTCTGATTGTTTTGAGTTGGACATGTGTGGTTTATTGTCGACTTAAACCTTCCGAAATGCAGGTCATCATAGTTGGTGTCAGCGCTTCGGTTTAGCGATAACCTTAGCTTCGATGGGGTTGGACTCATTAGAGATAGGGTAGTAATACCCTAGAATGAGCTTATTTGAGTGTGTGTGTGTGTGTGTATGAGCGTGCGTACTTGTTAGTGGTATAAAATGTTTTATATTGTGTTTACTTATCCGTTGAGTCTTTATGAATTCTGGTCGGCGCGTGGGACGCCACGTTATCGATAGGGGTTTCTAAACACTTAAATGAGGCAAGTCAACATAATATTGTTTAAAATAAGGTAAATGGAATAATTTTACCTAAATTATATTTTATATATAAAATGAAAATTTTCATAAACTTGTATGATTATTAGTGATTTTTGTTTGTTAGGAGACGATAATATTTAGCTATCGTCGATTATTCTTTGAATTAAACTAAAATGAATACTTTGTGAACTCTATTTCATGAAGGATTCGATAATTAAATCGAATTGAAATCTAATTAAAGTAAGAATTTTTTACGATAATAAAAATGTATTTATTGAAATCCTTTCATAATAAGTAATGGAATTGTATAAGTATATTTATAATATAGCTTATAAATAGAAATGATCTAAAAACAGCGAATTTGAGAACTTAAATCCTGGTGCTTTTGAAATTGTTTTCTAAAATTGTGATATGATAATAAGTATTGTTTAAAAATATTTACAAATAAACATGTTTCAAAATGAATTAAAAGGAAATAAGTCCTACACTCCTCTCTTCTGTCGTTGGAAAATAACTTCGATGATGACGGTCGCATCATTGACATTCATTTTCGAGTCTCAAAGTAAGAGAGGCCACTTAGTAGCTTTGCTATGCATTTGGTTCAATAAATAGATTTTTATTTGAAATTTCTAAATATGATTTCATATATACAAATCATACGAGTATGTATATTATTTCAAAATGATTTGAAATGAACACAATATTTGAATTCTTAAGTAACTATTAATTAATGATTTTTAGTTGTTGGAATAAAGTGAATGTTTTTTAATGGTTAGTGTAACGACCCGTAGATTTTAATAGTTTTAAATGGTTTTATTTGACATAATTGAAACTTTGAGAAATTTTATATAATAATATTTTGAAATAAAAATTTAATATTTGGATTACGACCAATTAAACATACCAGATTTTAAATTTTCAATTTATTTTATCAAAGTTTATTTCATTGTGAAATTCTATTAAATTCAAGCCAGCTAATAATTGCTGATAATAAATTTATTTTCAAGACTGGAAATTTTTCTATAGAAAATTTTTAAATCCTCTTCTGAGTGAGATGTCATCTTTTGTTTTTCCAAATTCGGACGTCTACTACTCCGTTTACCTTATTTCTGACAAATTAGCAGCATTTTTGGTACCGATGATCGACTTTTGATCGGATGATCATACTAGTGATATATGTTCACCGTTGTGATCGTCTCGTCGTGCTGATCTAAATAGTATATTTATTTCTATATTTTGAAATCCGGTACGCGACGGAAGTAATAAGCGGTCGTTGTAACGGTACCCTAAATTCGTGACTTTATTTCTCCCTTCAGTTTCAAAAATTTGAAACGTGCTGTCCAATTCAAGCTATTAATTGCTTTAATTGATTTTTGAATCAGTGCGTAGCGGTTACTTTCCTACTATTAAAATTTTAATTGCTTTGATATTTGTCAGCTAAATAATTGGGGGACCGTTGTTTCCCTGTTGCATTTTTCATCTCCTTTGATTTATAGATGTGTTGCCGTTCCACCTTTATTTATTTCATCGGTTACTAAAAATCAAACTTACGTTTGCATTAATAATTATTTTATTTTAAAAAAAACAGTCCATATTTTATTTCTTTACATTTATATCTGCACGTTTTTGAGCTTGCCCCTATTTTGAAACGTAAACTTTTAATAAATGCTCAGGCTCCTTGTTCTCCATTCATACTTTTATATCCCACTCTCTACGTCATTTTCTTTCCTCCCTCACCTCCCTTTTCTTTGTTATTCTTCTCCTGTAACCCATTCCTCCACTTTAAATCTTCTTTCCTTTTGCCTAGACCTCCGCTAGCCGCATCCACCAATCACCTCCTAGGAAATCCCAGACCCGAGCAACCTTCTCCAACACGCAAGCCCCTCTGTTGTGTTCTTCACCTCCGTTTTGTACGCGTGCCTTCCTCCTCCTCGTGATCGGCTCGCCCCACTCCTCGACCCACCTTCCTCTCTCTCCGGTCTGGCCTTCCCTTGGCAACCGCGACCGCCTTTTCTCTATTGCTTAGCCTCTCTGCTTTTTCTCCCCTCAGGCCACCACTTCCTCGGATGAGTTCGCCCACCACTCTAGTATCCCGCAGTTAGCTTCCACCTCTGGCCGCACCGCAGCATCCCATAGCCCACCTCTTCTCTTTTATATAATGAGGTGATATGTTTTTTTATTGCTTTTTGTATAAGTTATCAGTTTAGACGTGATGTTGGTAATTTTAGTTATATATATGCTTCAAGCTCATACGAGTCAACTTATATATATGTAGCATATAGTATATCAAAAAGTATTATATATGAAGACGTATATGTTTATATTTTGTTATGTATATATAACATAATAGTTGGAGTCTGTTGCTTGCATATTTGTAGAATATGTATACAACTTTATATGTATATAAATTACAGTATGGTATGTGGGTTGCATTGGCTACTTTGTATATGCTCAGTTTCAATCAGGTATTGAATGAATACATGTTATATAGGTGGTTTCAGATTTCATCACATATATGTCGTAAAAATTAGTATTGATTATAAACTTTGAGTTTAAATTTAATATGTATGTAAAGTTATATATATATATTAAGTATATAAAAAAATATATAAGGTCATACACTTAAATTTATTAATCATCATGTACGCATTTTTTTGACATATAGAATGAGTTGTTATAATATATTATAAAAAATAAAAAAAAGAAATAAGCTTGGCATTCCCCTAAACACACGTTTGCACACGTGTCACTCTGAGAAACTACACCTCTTTTGTAGCCGAGCCCTGACTTGTTCCTACTTGTCCGAGTATTTTCTGTTTTATATCCTTCATCTATAAATTCTTCGTTTTATATTATTTTTATTTTATTAATAGTTTTGATTCACGTGAATATTAGATTTAATATATGTTAGTTGATATATAAACTTATTAGTTTAGACAGTACGTCAGGGTGTGAGTATACGTAGTTGATTAAGTAAGCTACTTGGGTTATAATAAAGTGGATCTGAAGTAAAAATGTATAAGTTATCAGAAGTAGTTGCATATACATATGTTAACTGATGTTCATAATAGGAATTTATTTTGAGTGGGTTATATATAAGTATAAAGTTCTGCATACGATTTTTGTAATATTTACTTAAATATACTTATTAATATATTTTATACACGAGTTTATACGTATTTTGATTTTTAAGTCTATATATTAATTTTCGAACAAATATTACTAACGTAACTTCTCGGTCTAAATTTATACTGTTGTTTTTAGTATATAATAGTTTCAACTTTCATATTTTATCTAATACAGTATAGTGTGCCGAGCTTCCTCTTTTAAAGTAGATAAGACAAATTTATGTTGCTCGCATTTTTCTGCATATGTATGTCGACAGTGTGCATGTTGTAGTATGTATATAGCACCATAATGTCTATATAGTGTACGCATAAACATATAAGTTTTATATATATGTCAAGCTACATGTTTTGTTCTCTATAGCTATATTTTAAGTAGCTCACGTCATAAAGGTATTGTTATAATATATGTCAGTTACGTGTCATAATGGTTGGAGCATTATTAAAATAGTAGTATTGCATGCGCAGGTTTTAGGTGTATATAGTTTATTAAGTTATAAAAGTTTATACAGTTTATATTTTACAAGGTATATAAAGTTTAAAAGTATATATATTAGCATATTAAGGCATACGACTGTACATTTGATTGGATATATATGAGTTCATTTATGCCCATCTATCGTCACCAATCCAATTCTGATTTGACTTTGTCAATTCTTTGTCATCAGTTTGTCCATCAAATCCTTGTCAATCTTGCTTCGCTTTGAATGTGTGTGCCTGGATTCGTAACTCAATTTCTTTGTCAAATATCTCTAGCCTCGAAAGGTGAGCAATCACTCACGATTAACGTTCTTTTATTTATTGAATTTGATTTCAATTGAAACGACAATTGAAATATGAGGCTGTAGTTATTTAAATTGTTATATATGTTACTATCTGTAACTGTTCACTTATGGGATATGACACCATATCCTATTGTTTATATATTTATTTTGATGATATATGCATGTTGTTATTATTATTTTCATATCTGTTATCACTCTGCAAGTTCCCTGTTAGTATAGAAATAACTATGGGTTGAAATGATACATACCCGAACAGACTTTAGAATAGGAGGAAATCGTTATGGGTTGAAATGATAAACCCAAGCCATTTTCATTTAGTTGAATTTGGGATTACGGGTTGAAATGCTATCCACCCGTATACATTTAGTGTACGAATTGAAATGATAAATACCCGTAATACTTGACCATATGATAAGAAATATATACAGACATCGTTGGTCCATAGATAAATATTTTGAAATTAAATTCATTGTTTTGGAAAGAAATATATGGTCTTATTAAATGTTAATTCTCAAATTATTATATACATAGGGTAATGATATATATAGATTTAATATTATTTAATTTAGTCAAAATTTGATTTAATACATAAATTATGTTAAATATTTATGTAAATTTTATTTCAAATAGATTTATGCAATTAACTAAGATTGGGAGATAAATGTGGGTTTATTTAAAATGGTATTTAAATAAGGATTTATTTAATTAAATCAATTTGAAATTATTGAATGAGAAATTTAAAGGTATGATTTTGAAATTGGATTTTGATTTAAGTGATTTAATGAATATTTCCCATTTAAATAATGAGAAAAATGTAATTTAAGGTTACTTAAATGATATTGAATCTAATGAGGGGGTATTTCAAGACTAAATAATAATAAGATTAAATCGAGATCTATACGAAACTGTTATATTGAACATTTAAATATTAAGGCTTTGAACTATATTGGAATTTAAATGGTTTATTTTGAGATTCGGATCTGTATTTGAAATCAATATAGTTGAATTTGTTATTTAGAAACTAAATTGAATCAAAGGGAAAATTTAGGTTGAGTCAATATAGTTGAATTTACTATTTAGAAAACTAAATTGAATAAAATTTAGTTGAAACGTTGAATACTTAAAGTTTTGAAATATATTGAATTATAAAGGGGTATTTTGTGATTTCAAATCCAAATTTGAGATTGATAAAATTGAAGTGGTTATTTTAGGAAAATTTAAATTGATAAATTGATATTGAATAAAATTTGAATGGGAAGGTCGGGTTGATGTTGAAACGACTTGTTAAGTTGAGGAAATTGAAATACTTTACTTTATAAATTACTTATTATATATATAAATACTATTTTGGGAAATATAGAGATAATTGAAGTAAAATGATATTTGGTTTTGAAGTATAAATTAAGTTGAAATGACCACGGTGTTATAATGTATATTTTTACCTTGTAGATAGTTCCTTGGATCCTTAGAGGATGGTTATCCCAAACATCCTCTAAGTTAATATATTTCAGTTGATATTTCACTTGAGTTGGATTTATAGATATAAGAATGTTAATCCTGACTCGAGTGTTTTGTGTTTTTGCTTTACGCTCGGGTCAGACTGAGTGATACAGCATTTGAGACTCACCTTCGGAGTTGGAGCCTTGCTTGAAGATCCAGCTATCTATCCTTTCAGTCATCCTGTTGATTTGTTCAGAGAAGTCACCTGCGCATACTGGAGACTTCGCTACATCTAAGATATTCAGTTGTATTTTATTTCTAACTCCAATGTATATAGTAGCTTCATGAACTACTATTCTTTATTTATTCCGCTGCATTATATTACTCTGTGTCTGTGATCTTTGATGATTTATTTACTATATATGTTAAGTTTTGCCAAATTTGAATTAACAATTCGGTATTTTGAATTATTCAAGTCGGACATATCTGGTTTTATTGTCGATTTGAATGGTCCAAAATAGCGGGTCTTTACAGTTAGAAACTTCTAAAATGAGAAATAAAAAATTGAAGCTAAATGTTTAAATGAAATAAGAGAGGTTAAATTATGACTAGTAGATTAACGTTCTTTTATTTATTGAATTTGATTTCAATTGAAACGACAATTGAAATATGAGGCTGTAGTTATTTAAATTGTTATATATGTTACTATCTGTAACTTTTCACTTATGGGATATGACACCATATCCTATTGTTTATATATTTATTTTGATGATATATGCATGTTGTTATTATTAATTTCATATCTGTTATCACTCTGCAAGTTCCCTGTTAGTATAGAAATCACTATGGGTTGAAATGATACATACCCGAACAGACTTTAGAATAGGAGGAAATCGTTATGGGTTGAAATGATAAACCCAAGCCATTTTCATTTAATTGAATTTGGGATTACGGGTTGAAATGCTATCCACCCGTATACATTTAGTGTACGAATTGAAATGATAAATACCCGTAATACTTGACCATATGATAAGAAATATATACAGACACCGTTGGTCCATATATAAATATTTTGAAATTAAATTCATTGTTTTGGAAAGAAATATATGGTCTTATTAAATGTTAATTCTCAAATTATTATATACATAGGGTAATGATATATATAGATTTAATATTATTTAATTTAGTCAAGATTTGATTTAATACATAAATTATGTTAAATATTTACGTAAATTTTATTTCAAATAGATTTCTGCAATTAACTAAGATTGGGAGATAAATGTGGGTTTATTTAAAATGGTATTTAAATAAGGATTTATTTAATTAAATCAATTTGAAATTATTGAATGAGAAATTTCAAGGTATGATTTTGAAATTGGATTTTGATTTAAGTGATTTAATGAATATTTCCCATTTAAATAAATTAAAGAAATATTTGAGAAAAATGTAATTTATGGTTACTTAAATGATATTGAATCTAATGAGGGGGTATTTCAAGACTAAATAATAATAAGATTAAATCGAGATCTATATGAAACTGTTATATTGAACATTTAAATATTAAGGTTTTGAACTATATTGGAATTTAATTGGTTTATTTTGAGATTCAGATCTGTATTTGAAATCAATATAGTTGAATTTGTTATTTAGAAACTAAATTGAATCAAAGGGAAAATTTAGGTTGAGTCAATATAGTTGAATTTACTATTTAGAAAACTAAATTGAATAAAATTTAGTTGAAACGTTGAATACTTAAAGTTTTGAAATATATTGAATTATAAAGGGGTATTTTGTGATTTCAAATCCAAATTTGAGATTGATAAAATTGAAGTGGTTATTTTAGGAAAATTTAAATTGATAAATTGATATTGAATAAAATTTGAATGGGAAGGTCGGGTTGATGTTGAAACGACTTGTTAAGTTGAGGAAATTGAAATACTTTACTTTATAAATTACTTATTATATATATAAATACTATTTTGGGAAATATAGAGATAATTGAAGTAAAATGATATTTGGTTTTGAAGTATAAATTAAGTTGAAATGACCACGGTGTTATAATGTATATTTTTACCTTGTAGATAGTTCCTTGGATCCTTAGAGGATGGTTATCCCAAACATCCTCTAAGTTAATATATTTCAGTTGATATTTCACTTGAGTTGGATTTATAGATATAAGAATGTTAATCCTGACTCGAGTGTTTTGTGTTTTTGCTTTACGCTCGGGTCAGACTGAGTGATACAGCATTTGAGACTCACCTTCGGAGTTGGAGCCTTGCTTGAAGATCCAGCTATCTATCCTTTCAGTCATCCTGTTGATTTGTTCAGAGAAGTCACCTGCGCATACTGGAGACTTCGCTACATCTAAGATATTCAGTTGTATTTTATTTCTAACTCCAATGTATATAGTAGCTTCATGAACTACTATTCTTTATTTATTCCGCTGCATTATATTACTCTGTGTCTGTGATCTTTGATGATTTATTTACTATATATGTTAAGTTTTGCCAAATTTGAATTAACAATTCGGTATTTTGAATTATTCAAGTCGGACATATCTGGTTTTATTGTCGATTTGAATGGTCCAAAATAGCAGGTCGTTACAGTTGGTATCAGAGCTTTGGCTCTAGGCAAAACTTAGCATATATGGTAAATTTATTTACAGAATCACTTTCGCTCGAGTTGAATCTCTTCCTTTTGACTCGATTTCCTTTGAATTTTGGAATGTCCCTCGGTTCCGAAATTCGTTCTTGTCTCTCCCTATTTATATTCGTTCGATTCTGGAGTATCCCATGACTACATTGAATGATTTGCAAAGGGGATGGAACTCCTTTACAATTGGCATTGATTCACCGGAGATTTATGTATCCCTCGGTTTAGATGCTACTATCTCTTGTTATTCCGAATTCTATCTATTGCGATCGAATGTCGATTTTCCTTAGAATTCTGCATCCATTATATTGCTAAATTCACGGTTGATCCGTTAAGATCGCCCGCGATTTATAGAAGTATATCCATCTTCTATTTTGTAATTTAATTATCGCATCTTCGATCGAGTCTATCTTCGAACCAGAATTCTATTGATTTGAGTTCCTCTAATTCAAATCCCTATCTTTGTTTAAAATCCATTCTTAAAATTATCCTCTGAAAATCGGGTATGTTTGCATTTTTTGAAATTGTTTTATATATCGAAATTATTATTTTGATAACTATGATTTTATTCTATATATAAAAGTGAAAATGTTTTCGATAAGGATTATATACCTATATATAAAACAAATAAGAAATGTTATCCTATATATAAAAAGGTTTTGAAAGGATTTGAAATTTTGAAAAATTATAAGAAATTGATTTATATAAAAATGATTTATAACTGAAGTGTTAAATTTGAAATTCGAGAATTGAATTCCGGTATTTTGAAATTGGTTTAAGATTTTGGAAAATATATATAAATAATATGATTTAAAAGTATTTTTCCGAATAAGAAATGTTTCAAATGAGTTCAAATGAATTCCAATAATTTTGAAGAAATTTCAAAGAAGTTTTCAAGAAAATAGAAGTCCAGAACTCACTTATGTCGTTGGAAAATAATTTCGGTGATGAGTGCACGCATCATCGACATTGATTTTCGAGTTTCAGAGTAGGGGAGGCCACTCTAGTAGCTTTGCTATGCGAGTGATATTGTGAAACAAATTTCGATTTCAAATTCCGAAGTATAATTTGATATTTTAGAAAGATATAAGTATATATTTGAAACAATTTAAAATGAGACCGGTGTTCAGTCCTCGAGTTTCGGATTTAATAATTGATTTATTGTTGATTTTCAACTCTTGAATTGAAAATTTGATTTCCCTAACTATTTTGAATGTTCGAACACTTCCAAATCGAGATTAAATTTTCAAAGCTGAGAAATTTCGAAAAGTATAAAATGTTTGATAAAGAATATAAATTTAGTTTTGAAATGTTTTGAAAAAAATATATAGTTTTGAATAATGGTTTTCAGAAAGGTAAATTGGATATTTCAAATAGAAATAGATAGTTTAAAAGTTTTAAAGGGATGATTATAAATTTGGAAACCATTTTGAATATAATTGATTTTGAGAAATATTTGGTTTTGAAAATTAAATTGAAATTAAAAACCAGTACTTATATGGTGATTTTGGAAATGAATTTGTTTGACTTGAATTATTTTAATTTGGAAACTGGGATAATTCTCTAAACCTATTATTTCGGGAACTTTGAAATTTAGATATCTAATTTGGAAGAAAATTTGGTGAAATCATATATGATTTTGAAGCTGAATTGATATTGAAATGATTTGAAATTTGAGAACCTTATATTATTAAGCACTTGATTTGGGGAGTGGTCGAACTTATATAAATGGATTGTATAAGTATGAAGTTGATTTGAAATCTATTGTTTTGAAAGGTACTCAATTTGGAATGAGATTTTATATAATCGAAGTCTATATAAGTATGACTTGATCTACTATTGATTTGGAAAGTATTCGATTTGGGAAAAATGGAATCCTATATATATGGACTTTATATAAGTACGATATTTGGAAGTGATTTGAAAAGGTACTATATGATATATATTTTCGAAGTAAAGATATGGAAAGTGCCTTCTGCTTGATATCCGTTTTGTGGCCACATCGTGGATTCATTCTATCGATATTATTCTCTCTGATTTTTGGTTTTCCGGATGTAATACTCGAGTGTTCCCAGCGTGGCGTAACCCATGGTTTTTTTCTCTCTCGTGAATGCATAGCGCAATTGCCTGGCTGAGTCTTGCCTAGGGGTACGGAATGTTTCCTGGGGGATCCAGGCATAACCATTGTGTATCATGCAATCTGTGTAGGTCGCCAATAGTAGCGCAAGTGCCTGGCTGAGTCTTGCCTAGGGGTACGGATTGTTTCCTGGGGGATCCAGGCGTAACCATTGTGTATCCTGCACTCTACTAGTCATCATGGCGTAACTCGCAGGGCTGAGAAAGCTTACGGATACGGATTGTTTCCTGGGGGATCCAGGCGTAACCATTGTGTATCTGCGAACCATGGTCGGACAAAGGTTTTGGTTTGGTTGTTCTGTTTGGATTGTACTTTCCATATCTGTTTTTTTAAGGTTTTCAAGTATTTTCACTAGGTGTTGAAACAAGTCTACTAAGTACTTGAAGAATTCTAGCTTTGCGCCTGATCAACGCATGGCCAGAGTCTGCAAGAACGAGGATAAACTTGTTGAAACATCGAGTTATAAAAGTATTTTTGAAAGGAAAATCTATTTCGATATAATAGTATTTTATTATAAAAGTATTATTATAAAGGTATTTATTATAAAAGTATTTTTCCCAACAAAGAAATTTTGTGTTAATATTTGAGATTGAAACTCTTATGGTTTGAAATTTACGATTCGTGCCCGATTCTATTCTTAGAATTTACCTTATCTGCTTAGCTTATTTATCCACCTATATTCTGTTTCCTGAATCTACCATCCTTTCCTTTTTAATTTAGTCTTTAAAATACTGTTTATTTATCTACTACTAGGTTTAATGGAAGATTTAAATATTGTAAATATGTTTGAAGTTATTAATTAGATAAAACATATTTAAAATAAATGATTATCAATTTATGGATAATATTTGAAAGGTATCTTGAGATAAAATTTATAAACTTGCGAATTATGGATTAATGTTTTCAATAGCTTCTTTGTAAATATAAGTAATAACGCAAATAATTGTTCTCAAAGGAGTTTTGAAAAGTATTAAAGTATTAAAGGAAATTAAATTTCAAAAGAAGTCATCGAATAAATATTTCAAATAAAATTTATATATCTTGTCTTTCAATCTATTTTATTTCTGGTTGTTCTATTCTCCTACCTCCTACCTTTTCGGGGACGAAAAGTATTAAGTGGGGGAGAGTGTAACGACCCGTAGATTTTAATAGTTTTAAATGGTTTTATTTGACATAATTGAAACTTTGAGAAATTTTATATAATAATATTTTGAAATAAAAATTTAATATTTGGATTACGACCAATTAAACATAGCAGATTTTAAATTTTCAATTTATTTTATCAAAGTTTATTTCATTGTGAAATTCTATTAAATTCAAGCCAGCTAATAATTGCTGATAATAAATTTATTTTCAAGACTGGAAATTTTTCTATAGAAAATTTCTAAATCCTCTTCTGAGTGAGGCGTCATCTTTCGTTTTTCCAAATTCGGACGTCTACTGCTCCGTTTACCTTATTTCTGACAAATTAGCAGCATTTTTGGTACCGATAATCGACTTTTGATCGGATGATCATACCACTGATATATGTTCACCGTTGTGATCGTCTCGTCGTGCTGATCTAAATAGTATATTTATTTCTATATTTTGAAATCCGGTACGCGACGGAAGTAATAAGCGGTCGTTGTAACGGTACCCTAAATTTGTGACATTGTTTCTCCCTTCAGTTTCAAAATTTTGAAACGTGCTGTCCAATTCAAGCTATTAATTGCTTTAATTGATTTCTGAATCAGTGCGTAGCGGTTACTTTCCTACTGTTAAAATTTTAATTGCTTTGATATTTGTCAGCTAAATAAATGGGGGACCGTTGTTTCCCTGTTGCGTTTTTCATCTCCTTTGATTTATAGATGTGTTGCCGTTCCACCTTTATTTATTTCATCAGTTACTAAAAATCAAACTTACGTTTGCATTAATAATCATTATTATTATTTTTAAAAACGGTCCATGTTTTATTTCTTTACATTTATATCTGCACGTTTTTGAGCTTGCCCCTATTTTGAAACGTAAACTTTTAATAAATGCTCAGGCTCCTTCTTCTCCATTCATACTTTTGTATCCCACTCTCTACGTCATTTTCTTTCCTCCCTCACCTCCCTTTTCTTTGTTATTCTTCTCCTGTAACCCATTCCTCCACTTTAAATCTTCTTTCCTTTTGCCTAGACCTCCGCTAGCCGCATCCACCAATCACCTCCTAGCAAATCCCGGACCCGAGCAACCTTCTCCAACACGCAAGCCCCTCTGCTGTGTTCTTCACCTCCGTTTTGTACGCGTGCCTTCCTCCTCCTCGTGATCGGCCTCGCCCCACTCCTCGACCCACCTTCCTCTCTCTCTGGTCTGGCCTTCCCTTGGCAACCGCGACCGCCTTTTCTCTATTGCTTAGCCTCTCTGCTTTTTCTCCCCTCAGGCCACCACTTCCTTGGATGAGTTCGCCCACCACTCCAGTATCCCACAGTTAGCTTCCACCTCTGGCCGCACCGCAGCATCCCATAGCCCACCTCTTCTCTTTTATATAATGAGGTGATATGTTTTTTTATTGCTTTTTGTATAAGTTATCAGTTTAGACATGATGTTGATAATTTAGTTATATATATGCTTCAAGCTCATACGAGTCAACTTATATATATGTAGCATATAGTATATCAAAAGGTATTATATATGAAAACGTATATGTTTATATTTTTGTTATGTATATATAACATAATAGTTGGAGTCTGTTGCTTGCATATTTGTAGAATATGTATACAACTTTATATGTATATAAATTACAGTATGGTATGTGGGTTGCATTGGCTACTTTGTATATGCTCAGTTTCAATCAGGTATTGAATGAATACATGTTATATAGGTGGTTTCAGATTTCATCACATATATGTCGTAAAAATTAGTATTGATTATAAACTTTGAGTTTAAATTTAGTATGTATGTAAAGTTATATATATTAAGTATATAAAAAAAATATAATGTCATACACTTAAATTTATTAATCATCATGTACGCATTTTTTTGACATATAGAATGAGTTGTTATAATATATTATAAAAAATAAAAAAAAAAGAAATAAGCTTGGCATTCCCCTAAACACACGTTTGCACACGTGTCACTCTGAGAAACTACACCTCTTTTGTAGCCGAGCCCTGACTTGTTCCTACTTGTCCGGGTATTTTCTGTTTTATATCCTTCATCTATAAATTCTTCGTTTTATATTCTTTTTATTTTATTAATAGTTTTGATTCACGTGAATATTAGATTTAATATATGTTAGTTGATATATAAACTTATTAGTTTAGACAGTACGTCAGGGTGTGAGTATACGTAGTTGATTAAGTAAGCAACTTGGGTTATAATAAAGTGGATCTGAAGTTAAAATGTATAAGTTATCAGAAGTAGTTGCATATACATATGTTAACTGATGTTCATAATAGGAATTTATTTTGAGTGGGTTATATATAAGTATAAAGTTCTGCATACGATTTTTGTAATATTTACTTAAATATACTTATTAATATATTTTATACACGAGTTTATACGTATTTTGATTTTTAAATCTATATATTAATTTTCGAACAAATATTACTAACGTAACTTCTCGGTCTAAATTTATACTGTTGTTTTTAGTATATAATAGTTTCAACTTTCATATTTTATCTAATACAGTATAGTGTGCCAAGCTTCCTCTTTTAAAGTAGATAAGACAAATTTATGTTGCTCGCATTTTTCTGCATATGTATGTCGATAGTGTGCATGTTGTAGTATGTATATAGCACCATAATGTCTATATAGTGTACGCATAAACATATAAGTTTTATATATATGTCAAGCTACATGTTTTGTTCTCTATAGCTATATTTTAAGTAGCTCACGTCATAAAGGTATTGTTATAATATATGTCAGTTACGTGTCATAATGGTTGGAGCATTATTAAAATAGTAGTATTGCATGCGCAGGTTTTAGGTGTATATAGTTTATTAAGTTATAAAAGTTTATACAGTTTATATTTTACAAGGTATATAAAGTTTAAAAGTATATATATTAGCATATTAAGGCATACGACTGTACATTTGATTGGATATATATGAGTTCATTTATGCCCATCTATCGTCATCAATCCAATTCTGATTTGACTTTGTCAATTCTTTGTCATCAGTTTGTCCATCAAATCCTTGTCAATCTTGCTTCGCTTTGAATGTGTGTGCCTGGATTCGTAACTCAATTTATTTGTCAAATATCTCTAGCCTCGAAAGGTGAGCAATCACTCACGATTAACGTTCTTTTATTTATTGAATTTGATTTCAATTGAAACGACAATTGAAATATGAGGCTGTAGTTATTTAAATTGTTATATATGTTACTATCTGTAACTTTTCACTTATGGGATATGACACCATATCCTATTGTTTATATATTTATTTTGATGATATATGCATGTTGTTATTATTAATTTCATATCTGTTATCACTCTGCAAGTTCCCTGTTAGTATAGAAATCACTATGGGTTGAAATGATACATACCCGAACAGACTTTAGAATAGGAGGAAATCGTTATGGGTTGAAATGATAAACCCAAGCCATTTTCATTTAATTGAATTTGGGATTACGAGTTGAAATGCTATCCACCCGTATACATTTAGTGTACGAATTGAAATGATAAATACCCGTAATACTTGACCATATGATAAGAAATATATACAGACACCGTTGGTCCATATATAAATATTTTGAAATTAAATTCATTGTTTTGGAAAGAAATATATGGTCTTATTAAATGTTAATTCTCAAATTATTATATACATAGGGTAATGATATATATAGATTTAATATTATTTAATTTAGTCAAGATTTGATTTAATACATAAATTATGTTAAATATTTACGTAAATTTTATTTCAAATAGATTTCTGCAATTAACTAAGATTGGGAGATAAATGTGGGTTTATTTAAAATGGTATTTAAATAAGGATTTATTTAATTAAATCAATTTGAAATTATTGAATGAGAAATTTAAAGGTATGATTTTGAAATTGGATTTTGATTTAAGTGATTTAATGAATATTTCCCATTTAAATAAATTAAAGAAATATTTGAGAAAAATGTAATTTATGGTTACTTAAATGATATTGAATCTAATGAGGGGGTATTTCAAGACTAAATAATAATAAGATTAAATCGAGATCTATATGAAACTGTTATATTGAACATTTAAATATTAAGGTTTTGAACTATATTGGAATTTAATTGGTTTATTTTGAGATTCAGATCTGTATTTGAAATCAATATAGTTGAATTTGTTATTTAGAAACTAAATTGAATCAAAGGGAAAATTTAGGTTGAGTCAATATAGTTGAATTTACTATTTAGAAAACTAAATTGAATAAAATTTAGTTGAAACGTTGAATACTTAAAGTTTTGAAATATATTGAATTATAAAGGGGTATTTTGTGATTTCAAATCCAAATTTGAGATTGATAAAATTGAAGTGGTTATTTTAGGAAAATTTAAATTGATAAATTGATATTGAATAAAATTTGAATGGGAAGGTCGGGTTGATGTTGAAACGACTTGTTAAGTTGAGGAAATTGAAATACTTTACTTTATAAATTACTTATTATATATATAAATACTATTTTGGGAAATATAGAGATAATTGAAGTAAAATGATATTTGGTTTTGAAGTATAAATTAAGTTGAAATGACCACGGTGTTATAATGTATATTTTTACCTTGTAGATAGTTCCTTGGATCCTTAGAGGATGGTTATCCCAAACATCCTCTAAGTTAATATATTTCAGTTGATATTTCACTTGAGTTGGATTTATAGATATAAGAATGTTAATCCTGACTCGAGTGTTTTGTGTTTTTGCTTTACGCTCGGGTCAGACTGAGTGATACAGCATTTGAGACTCACCTTCGGAGTTGGAGCCTTGCTTGAAGATCCAGCTATCTATCCTTTCAGTCATCCTGTTGATTTGTTTAGAGAAGTCACCTGCGCATACTGGAGACTTCGCTACATCTAAGATATTCAGTTGTATTTTATTTCTAACTCCAATGTATATAGTAGCTTCATGAACTACTATTCTTTATTTATTCCGCTGCATTATATTACTCTGTGTCTGTGATCTTTGATGATTTATTTACTATATATGTTAAGTTTTGCCAAATTTGAATTAACAATTCGGTATTTTGAATTATTCAAGTCGGACATATCTGGTTTTATTGTCGATTTGAATGGTCCAAAATAGCGGGTCTTTACAGTTAGAAACTTCTAAAATGAGAAATAAAAAATTGAAGCTAAATGTTTAAATGAAATAAGAGAGGTTAAATTATGACTCTTAAATTTCAAGATAATGGAAATTTAAACACGTGTAAATTATTGAACATTCTTGTTAACTTAAATGAATAAGATAAATTTGTATAACACTCAGTTACATTCTAAATATATATATATATATATATATATATATATATATATATAAATTACTAGAAATGTTTAAAAATTTAAAGTGTTAAAAACGAATATGCAATAGAATATTATACAAGTTGTAACTTAAGTAATAAAAAATTTTCAAATTGTGTTTGAAGAAATGTTAAATAAAAAAATTAAATTAAATTAAGTTGTTATAAGAATGCCACATACTTAGTTAATGTTCCGAGGAATGTTAAATGAATAATTTGAATAGAAAAAAGAAATACTATTTAGATATGAACTTAAGAGAAGGTAAACAAATAATAAGTTAAATCATATCTTTATTAATTGTTTGTAAAAAAATTGCAAAGGATTTTTTAAGATTTAGTTGTAGCTTTATGAGATAATTATAATTTGAATGATATTGTGTAGAAAAAGATACATCTGTATAAAATGAATACAAACTTAAGTTAAATGGATGAATTGATGAAATAAGTTAATGAAATGAATCATAAGATGAAAGTTAACTTAAGAAAAGTTGAACGGAATTGATTGTGATAAAAATAAAATTATTAATATGAACTTGAGTTATAAAATAAAATTTACTTAAGTAAAATTAATGATATTAACGAATAAGATGAATCAATAAATTAAATGAACTCAAGTTATGAAGTAATAATAAACATAAGTTGTGTTTTATAAAATATTTATAATAAACTTAAATGGTTTTATGAAATGGTTTATAGATGATATTAGTATTAAAGAGGATATACTAAGTGGTAATGAAATGAAATTTAATTTAAATAAGGTTAAATGAAATGATTTATAAAATGATTCATAAATGAATTTATACGAAATATGTTAAGCATAAGTGAAATAATGAAATTTGAAATTGAATGTAGATGAAACAGATGTAAATAAATTGGAAGTAAACTAATTAAATGTTAATAAAGAATGGTTTTTAATAAGAAATGAAGTGCATAAATTAAAATTGACATTGGATAATGTAAATTCACATAGTTATGAATTAATTGGATGAATATCATTTGTTGAATGGTTTTTTTGGTTGCAAATTATTGTTATAACTGCTTTTGATTGCATATGACTATTTTGTTGTGTATTCATGCTCAAGCTTACGGTATGGATTCAAGATTCATATTATACAGTCTATTAAACTCATATATGTTTCTATATCTTTTTATAAGTGACTCGTATTCAAACTTGAGTTAAGATAGGTACATACAAAGACTGTTTGGATGTATACACGGTTTGATTTGTTTTTTCTTGCTTAATATGAGTGAACTCGCTAGCACCAATAATAATAAGGTACATATCTCAGATTACATACCACACTTTTATATTTTTACCTATGGGATACCTCATCACTGAGATGAGATGTATATTTGTGTTATATATCCATATTGTAAATTTTTACGATCGAGCCGCACAAAGGAGACGCTGTCGAAATTTTCTGTAAATTCGGATTTTAGAAAAATTGTAAGATTTAAAAATTTTATAACTTGTTTTTATAAATAGGTTGTAATTTCTATAAAGCCAACATCGGATTGGCGTAGCGAGAGCGTGGTAAAGGTTTTGTAAATAATATTTTATGTCTTATATGTTGATTATTTTGAATAAAATATATCAAATGTTAGGTTCCTTGCTTAACCCGTTTTCGAGGACGAAATGTTTTGAGTGGAGGAGATTGTAACGACCCGTATTTTAACTATTTTTAAATTATTAAATTTAAATAATTATTGAACAAAAATGGTTGGAATAAAAATTTAATTATTTATTAATGTAATTTATTAAATAATTAATTGTTTAAATTTAATATTGGAAACTGTTTAAATAGTTAAATCCTGAATTAATGTGAATGAAAATGATTTCAAAAGTTGATTTAAATTTTACTTAAACCACCAGAACCTCAAACAACCCCCAAAATCGAAAACGAGCAAAATTGAACCCCACTTGGAACGAACATAATCACCAACAATCACCTCGCTTGCCAATTACGATCACCAGAAACATCGACATCCCGTCCAGAACTTTGCAGTAGACCCGCGCTCCTATCCCCTTTGCTCCGATCGATTCCGATGTATCAACGACGACGCATTAGCCTAGAATTCAACATCGACCAAATCTGGGTCTAAAACCTAACTTAATCGCCGATACGCCACCACGAAGATCGATAAATCCAGAGACCAATTTTCCTAAGACCCCCTACCCTCAAGCTACCTCCAGCGATGAATACGAGACTCCATCATTCGTCGATCGCCAGAGATCACCCAAAAAATAATTCCCGTTCGACCCAAAATTCCTCAATCGATACTTGCATAAAAATCTTGATTTTACTTTTAAAATTCAAGGTTTTCAAACTCGGATTAGGTTATGTAGTTGAAACTTGAAATCTTGGTATTTGAATTTTTGACATGCTTTGAGTTTTACTGTATTTTCTATTTTTCCAGTAAAACACTAACTAATTACACTTATAGTTATTTTTTAAAACAAGATCTAGTAAATTCAAACATATTTCCTTTATACATCTTAACTTAAAAGAGATTAGGGAAAGTGAATTTGATTTTTGAACTTGTTTTAACCCGTTGGAATTAAAAACAGAAACATGCATACTCAACTCAGGCGTGCACACAACATTACATACATATATACCAAGAAAATCTTAATTATATATCCATGCAAACCGTAGACAAACCATTAATATCATCAATCACCACATGCACAAGTAATAAAGTGGTTCTTAGCTTTGAAAGGTTTAGTTTACTCAATGAATTTTGGTTTGAATAGAGAAGCCTTTGAAAAACTGGAAACTGATTTTGATCTTTGAACTTGAAACTGCAAGCTTGAATTTTGCAAACTAGAAATTTAGTTGAGTTGAATCTTGATTCTTGAATTGCATCGTTTCAATTTTGAAACTTGCAAGAGGTTGTTTTGTTTTAGTTGTTTTATTATTCTCTAGTTTGATTTTCGAAAGATGGAGGAAAAAATGAAAGAGTAAGAGTAGGGATGTATATATAAGAATGTACACCCCTTTATTTATTATTATTTTTAAATGAAGAAAACTAATAATTTGACACTTGTAATTTGCATGTTTTATTTAGCTTACAACTGTCATTATGCATGCACTTATATTTTCTTATGTTTTTATATTATATTTTATTTTTTACTAATGCATTTTTATTTGTTTGAAAAGAATAATTTTGGCACATTTAAATAATTATAAAAGAAGATTATCAAATTATTATTGCCAAAAATCCCGGGTTATCACATTCCTTCCACCTTAAAAGAATTTTGTCCCCGAAATTTAAAAGCAAAAGATAATCAAAACTCTTATTTCAAACAATCAAGCATACATATCAGCCATATACTAACAACCAAGCAAACAATTCATTCAAACAAACATTCCTAACTATCCTTACACAAATCCGGATAGGCTTTCTTAATACTATCTAGAGTTTCTCAAGTACAATCTCTGGGATCCTCACTCCACTGAATCTTGACCAGCTTCACCACTTTGTTCCTGAGCTACCTCTCATGTTGATCAACTATCTGGACTGGATGCCTGACCACTGTTAAGTCTAATTCAACCTCTAAATCTTCCGGCATTGCTGGTTCTACAACCAGTGATGGGTCGTACACGTACTTCCTCAGATGATATACGTGAAATACTTTGTGAATTCCAGCCATCCGATCTAGAAATTCAATCATGTAGGCCAAAGCACTAATTCTCTCCAAAACACAAAAAGGTCCAATATATCTCGGGGCAAGCTTTCCCGCCTTTTGAAAGCCGATTGCTTCTTTTATCAGGGAAACTTTAACAAATACCAAATCTCCGACTTCGAATTCCAATTTCCTTCATCTCTTGTCTACATAACTCTTCTGATGATCCTGGGCTATCTTCATTCTTCTCTTGATTAGCTTCACCTTCGCAGATGCCTCTTGAAAAAAATCTGGACAAGAACAAGACAATCTCCCGATTCTACCCAACAAGATGGTGACCTACAAGGTCTTTCATACAAAGCTTCGTAGGGTTCCATCTTTATACTTGCCTGATAACTATTATTGTACAAGATTTCTACCAAGTGCAGATGGTCCTCCCAAGATCCACCGAAATCCAAGATACAAGCTCTTAAAATATCTTCAAGAGTACGATTCAGCCTTTCTGTTTGATCGTCGGTCTGGGGACGATAAGTTGTACTTAAACTCAATCTTGTTCCCAGAGCTTTCTATAGAGCTTCCCAAAATTTGGTGGTAAAGATTGGGTCACGGTCACTTACTATGCTGATAGGAACTCCGTTCAACCTGACGATCTCTTTCAAGAAAATCTCTGCTAAAGAAGCTGCAGTTCTGGTTGCCTTATCTGGAATAAATTGGGCGCTCTTGGTCAGCCTATCTACGATTACCCACACTCCTTCATTTCCTTTTCTAGTCCTTGGAAACCCGTCGAAGAAGTCCATCGATATCATTTCCCATTTCCATTTTGGGACTTCCAGAGGTTGCAACAATCCTACGGACTTCTGTTGATCACCCTTCACTTGTTGACAGATCGCACACCCATTGACGAGGGTAGCAATATCCTTCTTCATGTCGGGCCACCGAAAAATTCTTTTCAAATCCTTATACATCTTTAAGATCCCCGGATGGATACTCAACCTTTATTTGTGGACTTCTAACAAAACTTCTTGCCTCAATCCGTCCACATCTGGCACACACAATCGTCCATTGATTCTTAATGCTCCTTGACTGTCTATCTTGAAATCCGAATATCGACCTTCCTTAGCTCAAAGAATTAATTCCTTAAAGTTCAATCCTTCATTTGATTGCTTACAATCCTTTCCTATAGAGATGGGATAACTTCCACAACAGCCAAAATCGCATTTCTACTCAAAGCGTCCGCCACTAAATTTGCTTTCCCCGGAGTATATAGAATGTCCAGATCATATGATGCCAAAAATTCAACCCATCTCTACTGCCTCAGGTTTAGATCTTTCTGGAAGAAAAGATACTTTAATGGTTTATGATCGGTGAAAAGATTGAACTTCTCACCCAACAGATAATGCCTCCAATCTTCAGAGCGAAGACGATAGCCGGTAATTCAAAATCATGTGTAGCGTATTTCTTCTCATGCGGCTTCAACTGCCTACTCGCATACGCAATCACTCTTCCATTCTGCATCAACACAACACCAAGCCCTACTCCACAAGCATCGACGTAAACTTTAAACTTACTCATTCCATCTGGAATAGCTAGAGAAGGCACACTAGTCAACCTTGCCTTCAAATCCAGAAACGCCTCTTCCATGTAGGAGTCCATTTAAATTTTTCTCCCTTCCTTTTCAGTTTGGTCAAGTGGGAGGAAATCTTAAAGTAACCCCGGATGAATTTCCCGCAGTAACCTGCCAAACCAAGAAAAATGCGAACTTCCGCAGGAGTCTGCGGTTGTTTCCACTCTTAAACAGCTTCTACCTTGGCCGGATCCACAGAAATACCTTCTCCAGATACGATGTGTCCAAAAAATCTTACTTCTGACTTTCAGAAATGGCACTTCGAAAACTTAGCTTTCAGGACATGCCTCCTCAATGTCTCTAATACTATCTCCAAATGACCCTTATGCTCCTCCTCAGATTTGGAGCGGATGAGAATGTCATCAATGAACACGATCACAAACCTGTTCAGCACATCCCATGAGACGACCCGACTTTTTCTCCACAAAAAGTCGTATCATCTTTAAGAAAGAAAGGGATAGAAAAGAGAAAAGAAAGAAGAGAAAGAAGAAACAACACAAGAATCTCAACAGCGGAACGAATAAATTATATTAATAACATAAGTATTACATAGTATACAACAATTATCAGAGTTACACATACATTACAACACATACTAGACAGTTATAAACACCTGTCTAGTTATTACAACTCAATACACAATATAGAAAACACTCAGAGATACCAACACAACGAAAAACTATATATCTATACGCGGAAGCCTCCTGCTCCATTGCTCCTCCATAATTCGTCAAAGCTAACCTGAATCCCTTGGCTACTCGTAAAAATAAGTACCCAAGAGTTTAAGAAAAACAGAAATAAACTCCGGGTCAGACATGGGTCTGGTGTGAGTAACAGGTTAAAGTTGCTTAACTTTGAAAACCATTGAAAAGAAAAGGTATCACGTAAGACTTCCCACACATAAACATGGAAAAGTTTTTACCTTACGCTAACCAAAACATTTGATAGGAAATCCTGTGATATTATAGTAGTGTCTAGGGTTTTCAAGTAAAATACAGAAATAGCTGGAATGCTTACATCTCACGTTCCAACATAGTTGGGCACAACTAATACGTACGGGACTTATTGGATTTTTGGATTCCATCAATGGCAGGGCTACTAGGGTACCGCCCGTCACAGTATGTGGCCTAGATCACCGTACCGAGGAGTACGCCCGCTCCCCTGCAACAAAAAGCCGGAACCATTCCTTACTAAACAGTTCCGAACAAGACCACCCCACAGTTGTGATCAGCAACCGCACCACTAAGCCGAAATAAAGGGACATCTAGACAGGGGTAAATCTCGTCCTATTTGGGCATGACCCACTTAGCCTTGATGCACCTCCCTTGTTTTAGCCATTCCCGGTTGATGAGGCTTGAGGCTACGATTACCTTTATAAGACATATCACTTAGAATGCTCATCGTCCACCTGACGATGTTCTGAAAGCATTCAATCCATACAAGTTCGTTCCGGGTTCGAACGAAACCGAAGGCATTATCTTGTTACACTCATTTTGGAATCACCCTCAGAGTTAACGACGAATACCCTTGCACTCTTAATCTTCATTTTCACTTTAGATTCATGACCTAACGTTACTTTGGATCGATGTGGTTTTCGGATATCCAAATATGGAAACCCGGTCCCGGTCTCATCGAAATCCAAAACATGTCTTTTAAGGCCAAGTTGTTTTAGAGTTTAAAATAATTCAATTCATTATCTATATACACACAGATAGTAATTCCCAACATAAAAATGGATAATCAACATTATCATCACAACAGATAATCCATATCATTATAAACAGATAATCCATATCTTCATCACAATGCAACCAATGCATCCATATCATATAACATTACTCATCTCATAGCTGAGATTACAGACCATACAAGGCAACCAATATCAATTATCAAACATAAGCAATGATCTAATGATCACACCATCTATAATTAATTTAAAATAAATTAAATTAATTACTTAATCTCTAATTAATTTAAAATGAATTAAATTAATTACTTCATCATTGAAATCCTGCTTAACTTAATCACTAATTGATTACAAATCAATTTAAATAATCACCATCTCAATATTCATTTCAATTAATCATTACTGATTAACCATCTCTAATTACAATAAGTAATTAGTCTTTAAAATTAATTACACAAGTTAATTATACTTAACAATTTACAATAATTAACTTTTAATTACTTAATCAATTAATTAACTAAAGTTAATTACATTAATTCATTATTAATTGATTACTCCTTAATTAATCAAATTTAAATTACATCATTAATTTTATTAATTAATGATTTCTAATTATAATTTAATTAATCTTTCTATTAAAATTATTTAAATTAAGTAATTAATCTGCAATTAAACCACATATATTAATCACCCTGGATTAATAACCATCCAGTAATTAACTACCTTTAATTACTCATTCCATAAATTAATTACTCTTAATTAATTATCTCAATTAATCCCTTGATTAATTACAAAGTAATTTAATCTAAATTACTTCCATAAATAAACATCTTTAATTACATCCAGGAATTATCAATTAATTACTTCCCTAAGTAATTACAGTCCCATTAATTACATAAAGTAATTATCCATCAATCCTCAGGTTTTTAAATTAATTAAACTTAATTAATTAATATAAACTAATCACATTAAACCAATCAATTACATTAAGTAATTAACTCATTAATTATTTCCATTAAGTAATTAAACTTAAATAATTTACAAATGATTATTATTAATTAATCTAGTTAATTATTAAAAGTTAATCACATTAATTAATTGTTAAATAATCTTAAGTTAATGACCTTAATTAACAATTCTTAATTACTTTATTAAGAAATTGACTCAGATTAACCATTATCAATTAATATTAATTAACAATTAATTAATCCCTAATTATTAAATTAATTAAATGTTAATTAAAATCTTAGTTAATTTTTAATCACTTAATTAATTAATCTTAATTATTAATTAATAATCACTAATTTACAGATTAATTAACTTTAATGAATTAATCACAAATCTTAGTTAACCAAATTAAAATTTATTAATTACTTAACTAATCATTCATATTATTAATTAATTAAATAATTTATTACACATTTAAATTAACTTAGCAATTTAAATAAATCCAAATTCTCAAATTCTAACTTAATTTAATAAACATTTCCTACTTATGCAAAGTATTTTAAAAACACTTCGTTTCAAATTTACTCTAAATACCACTTTCATTTTAAAATTTTAAGATTTTAAAATGAATACAATTTATTTAAACAAGGTTTTTAAAACAATTTAAAATTTTAAAACCATTTTATCTCCTATGTTAAAGAATAACCATTTTAAAATATAAGTTTACATGAATATAAAACAAATTCACTTTAACATTCCAAGTTATTTTTAAAACAAATTCAATTTAAAAATGTACTTTTAATTTCAGATTTGAGATACAACTTGAATCCTTTATTCTAGTTTTAAACTTAAAACTTTAAAGCTTTACTTGCATTTCCATCTTCATTTTTAAATTCAAATTATTTAACAATTTCTAAAATAGTTAAAACAAATTTAAATTTAAAAACCTATTTTATTTAAAAACTGACATTCAAATCAAATTACATGTTTTTAAAACTGGACTTAAACTTATTCTAAATTTCTATTTCACAATTTTAAAACTCACAGTTTAAATTCAAAACCAATGTTCTTTTATACTTTAAAAGTTTAAAATCTAAATTTAAATTCCAAAATTTAAATTAAATTCAAACTCAAATCAACTTCTTTGAATTCATATTCAGTTTCAGATTCTTTGTTTAAATTTCGAGTTGCATTTTTAAACTTTACTTTTAATTTTAAAAACAGTAAACAAATTTCTGTTTTTATTTAAAACCAAACTTAAATTTTTCTGAATTCAAATTATTTCAAAACCCAAGATTTAAACTATTTGAATTCAATTTCAAATTTAAACTTAGTTCAGATTTTAGTTTGCATTTAAAAACTAGCTTTTAAAAACATAAAAGCAAAACAGGTTCTGTTTTACAATAAAACCTGAACAATGCAACTACTCGAGCAACCCTTCAAACAACTTCGAGTCACAAACTTAATTACTTCGAGCAGAAACCAAATTCCCCCCAGACTATCACGAGCAACAAAATCCTGAAACCACCAAACATTCACCAATATACAACTTGCTCCTGTGCACCTGCACACCGCCACCAGCCATCTCTGGCCAACCACACGACCATCCCACGGTCAACAACCATCCCCTCAGGCCAACCAAACACCAACTCCAGCAATACTTGTTCGAATTCGAGATCGCGACCCAAATTCCAAACCCGGAACAAAACAGTGACCCAACCCTTCAACCTGTCAACGCCTCATTGACGCGACTCCGGCCACCATCACCTTCGAAACTTCGACGACTACTTCGTTACACCACCATCTATCAATACCCAAGAAATCGTAGGACTCGATCCATTGTCGAAGCCGGGGTATTCAATTTCCTCAAACCCAGTAAACTAGGGTTCACAACTGTAAAACCCAATCTCATCATCAAAAACAAATTGCAACACAAACCAAGAATTTTCCCATTATCTCAGATCATTACACCATCTCCAAAAGCAATATCAACCCAATCGAACACGAACATCAACAATGCTAACCAAAAAGGTGAAATACAGTGACTTTAAAACTGCTCTTTAAATATATCATTAAAAAATTTAATTCTTGTTTTAAAATTCATGATTTTGAATGGTGTTTTGATATATAACCCTGATTCATTGTTTTGTAATATTTGAATTTCACCTTATTCAAATTGTTGCTCTGTTGTTCATATTTCCAGGCAATACAAGTAATATCTAACTTGTATAAATTTTTAAAACTCTATTTTATGTCCTAACAAACAAGATTGTATTGAAGTATAAATATTTACAAGGATTATTATAAGATGGAAAATGGATTTTAACAAAATCCATACTGCAAAAACTAGATACTGACAGAAGCTTATACACATCATATTTATTCATACCCATCACATATTAATTCACAGAAATGCATTGCAATTACATAGAAATCATTTAAAATTTAAAAACATGAACATGCATCAGGTTTTAAAAAAATACTTAAGCTTTTTAAGTTTAGAAAGTTACTCGCCAGAAAATTGACGAGAAGAGCACTTGTTTTAGAAAAACTTGAATCTGAAAGGTGCTTGAACTTGAATGCTTTAAAACTTGCTTCTTGTCTCTAGATTTTACATGCAGGCTTTCTTGATTTATTTGTTGCATGCAGGTAAACTTTCCCAGTTTTGAATGAATTAAATGCAGGTATTTTAGCTTGCAGTTTCATTCCAAATTTAAAGAAATGCAGGTTTGTCTTGATTGAAATGCAGGATTCCTTGCTTTTGATAATGAGTTGCAGGAAAGATTACAGGGTTTATGCTATGCATTTGAACATGTTTCTTTGATTGAGGATCAGAGATTAATATGCATTTGAATAAGTGTTTGATTTTTGCAGATTTGTTTTTAAGGTGGAAAGTTACAACTGAAAAACAATTTCTTTGTTAAGAAATGAAGATGAGAAAAAAAAGAAATGGGAAAATGTAGGTTTTTATATAACCTCTTTATGATTTATTTTTAGAAACAAAGAAAAATAAAATTAATCATGACACATAGCTTAAATGTTAATACTTGTTAACTTTCCTATTTAATTACTCAACACATGTTAACTATGTGTCTAAAATACTTACACATGTATCTTTAATTAATTAATATTGTTAATTAAGTGTTAATGAAAGTTTAACTTAGGTAATTAGTTTCTAATACTTAGTTATGTATATAAATAATTTTTAAAGAATAAAACAAAGCATTATTATAAATAAAAACAATATACAAATCAATTATTTAAAAATAATATTTTGATCACTTAAAATAAATTTATAAAGAGATTATAACTTATTTGTTATTTAAATGAATACATGATTCATTTATTAATTGTATTTTAAATTTCATATTCAATTTACAACTCATAATTATTAATTACTATTTTAAAAAAGAATAGAACAAACATTTTTATAACTTGTTTTAATATACAAACTTAAGTCAAAATATAATTTAAACCAATAAAACATTTATCTTATATATTTAAAATCATATAGTTATTTTATTAAATAGTTTTGAAAAGCTTAATTAAAAAATAAATCATAATTTTCCAAATTCAAAATATTAAAATTAGAAAATATGATACACTAATCAAATTTAAAACCAAACTTATCTATTTAAAATATATATAAATATATATATATATATACATTTTATAAATAGAAAACAGATTTATTAGCTTATTAAAATAAATTCTGTAATTAATTATCTAAATAAAGAAGATTATAGAATCAATTTAATTTATTAACAAAAATTATCAAATTAATTTAAATTTTAAACACAGATTATTAAATTTATATTGCCATAAATTCCGGGATATTACAATCCTTCCCCCTTAAAAGAATTTCGTCCCCGAAATTTGAAACAAAGGTAATTTAATAATCTATCTACAGATTTAATTTTCAAAATACATCATATGCTAATCATATGCTAACAACCATAGAATCAATTCACAAAATCAAAACAAATCTAATTATCCAAAAGAATTTTGGATAGAACTTTCACGAGTTTCCCCGGTATAAATATCGGGATACTCGCTCTATATAATCCAAACAATCAATACTACTAAGTTATAGAGCTCCTATTCATCTATATCTACAACTCTAAACAAGATATCAGACTACAGACGAGTCTGACTCAACAACCAAACCTCCAAAACTGCTGGTTCTACAACCAGAAATATCAAACACGTACTCCCTCGGAGATACGTGAAACACTCTGAATCCCAGTTATCCAAACTGGCAATTCAACTCTAGAAAACCAAACACTTATCTTACCAGAACATAGAAGAAACACAAAACACTACGGAGCTAGCTTCCCAAACTTATAGCTCCCTGGATCGGAGAAAACTTATCACAAACCAAATTTCCGACTCCAGTATCTAAATTCCTTCGTCTCTTATCCATAAAATTTCTTCGGACGATTCTAGGCTACCAACATCCTCCTGATCATCTCAACCTTAGCTGATGCCTCCAGAAACAAACTGGATCAAAACAACTCAACACCATGATCTCCTCAAGATCAATCCAAACCAGGAACACAACTCTACTCCTCAACAACAGAAGACATAACAACTTCTCCTTATCCGGAAAAGAAAAACAGATGTACCCCCAAATTGCTTCCGCTGCACAACTCTGATCCGAAGCAGAAGAAAATGCTGACGAAGAGCACGAGCACAGACTAGACAACCCAGCACAGAAATATGGTTCCACATATCCATAAAGAAATACTCAGAAGTTCCTCCGAAACCTGAGTTTCTTCATCAAACTCTATCTTAAAGAATCATCCTTCCACTGGGCTGAACCACATGTAGCAATCTTGGAATACTAATCGATAAGAAAACTCGATCTTCAGATGCAGACAAACTCTGCCTTCCTAGACGATATCCGGACAATCTCCAATAATCCAAAAGAACACTTAACTATCGCAAGTCACTTTTGCGATCAGCCCAGACTAATATCCAAAGAAAATGCTTTCTCCTTACCAATCAGAACAGCTTATGCTGGCCTATCCAATCCATCGAAGAAACGAGTCCACTCTGCTGCTTCTGAACTCCACTTCAAAAAAACTACTCAGCCAGAAGACTTTCTACCAATTCAGAACACTCCGATCTGCACCGCTACACCAAAGCCAAAGAATTTTCAATCCAAAGCACTTCGAGAAACTCGGACTTCAAAACAAACAGAACACCCTGCTGGACTCAGCCACAACACCAAGCAGACTCACTTCCTTACTCTTGTTTCAAAGAAACATCTTCGAACACATCCATAGTCACTGCATCTCATCACGCAGCTACTACTTCCTGAGGTATCAAGATACCATCACTTGCTTGCTTCTGCCCAACCGACAGATCCAATACTCAACTCATCCAACTCTGCACTTCAAAGTTGAACACCGAACCTTAACGGTTTCCTTCAGAGATCTATGAAGTCCTTACACCAAGCAAAACTCACTCGAGACGGTATTAGGTATACAGTCTCGACAAATACACTTCCAACCTCAACATACAAATTCCAACCAATGGTAGTTGTGTTACACACACTACTACCTCATCTACCTTTATAACTTATATTGGAAAAACCTGAACAGGTAACCCAATCAGATAGGTAGAAAATATAAAATATATATTAAAAATACAAATACGCTCTCTCAAGATAGACACCACTGCAGAGACTAGGTATTCGCTCAACCTAGCGCTCTAATACAAAATGAGACGACCTGACTTTTTCTCCACAAAAAGTTGTATCATCTTTAAGAAAGAAAGGGATAGAAAAGAGAAAAGAAAGAAGAGAAAGAAGAAGCAACACAAGAATCTCAACAGCGGAACGAATAAATTATATTAATAAACATAAGTATTACATAGTATACAACAATTATCAGAGTTACACAGACATTACAACACATACTAGACAGTTATAAACACCTGTCTAGTTATTACAACTCAATACACAATACAAAAAACACTCAGAGATACCAACACAGTGGAAAACTATATATCTATACACGGAAGCCTCCTGCTCCATTGCTCCTCCATAATTCATCAAAGCTAACCTGAATCCCTTGGCTACTAGTAAAAATTTGAGTACCCAAGAGCTTAAGAAAAACAGAAATAAACTTCGGGTCAGACATGGGTCTGGTGTGAGTAACAGGTTAAAGTTGCTTAACTTTGAAAACCTTTGAAAAGAAAAGGTATCACGTAAGACTCCCCACACATAAACATGGAAAAAAAATTAGCTTACGCTAACCAAAACATTTAATAGGAAATCCAGTGATATTATAATAGTGTCTAGGGTTTTCAAGTACGATATAGAAATAGCTGGAATGCTTACATCTCACGTTCCAACATAGTTGGGCACAACTAATACGTACGACACTTATTGGATTTTTGGATTCCATCAATGGCAGGGCTACTGGGGTACCGCCCGTCACAGTATGTGGCCTAGATCACCGTACCGAGGAGTACGCCTGCTCCCCTGCAACACAAAGCCGGAACCATTCCTTACTGAATAGTTCCGAACAAGACCACCCCGCAGTTGTGATCAGCAACTGCACCACTAAGTCGAAATAAAGGGACATCTAGACAGGGGTAAATCTCGTCCTACTTGGGCATGAGCCACTTAGCATTGCTGCACCTCCCCTGTTTTAGCCATTCTCGGTTGATGAGGCTTGAGGCTAGGATTGCCTTTATAGGACATATCACTTAGAATGCTCATCGTCCACCTGATGATGTTCTGAAAGCATTCAATCCATACAAGTTCGTTCCGGGTTCGAACGAAACCGAAGGCATTATCTTTTTACACTCATTTTGGAATCACCCTCAGAGTTAACGACGATAACCCTTGCACTCTGAATCTTCTTCTTCACTTCAGATTCATGACCTAACGTTACTTTGGATCCATGTGGTTTTCGGATATCCAAATAGGGAAACCTGATCCCGGTCTCATCGAAATCCAAAACGTGTCTTTTAAGGCCAAGTTGTTTTAGAGTTTAAAATAATTCAATTCATTATCTATATACACAAAGATAGATAATTCCCAATATAACAATGGATAATCAACATTATCATCACAACAGATAATCCATATCATTATAAACAGATAATCCATATCTTCATCACAATGCAACCAATGCATCCATATCATATAACATTACTCATCTCATAGCTGAGATTACAGACCATACAAGGCAACCAATATCAATCATCAAATATAAGCAATGATCTAATGATCACACCATCTATAATTAATTTAAAATAAATTAAATTAATTACTTAATCTCTAATTAATTTAAAATGAATTAAATTAATAACTTCATCATTGAAATCCTGCTTAACGTAATCACTAATTGATTACAAATCAATTTAAATAATCACATCTCAATATTCATTTCAATTAATCATTACTGATTAACCATCTCTAGTTACAATAAGTAATTAGTCTTTAAAATTAATTACACAAGTTAATTATACTTAACAATTTACAATAATTTACTTTTAATTACTTAATCAATTAATTAACTAAAGTTAATTACATTAATTCATTATTAATTAATTACTCCTTAATTAATCAAATTTAAATTACATCATTAATTTTATTAATTAACGATTTCTAATTATAATTTAATTAATTTGCATTAAAATTATTTACATTAAGTAATTAATTTGCAATTAAACCACATATATTAATCACCATGGATTAATAACCATCCAGTAATTAACTACCTTTAATTACTCATTCCATAAATTAATTACTCTTAATTAATTATCTCAATTAATCCCTTGATTAATTACAAAGTAATTTAATCTAAATTACTTCCATAAATAAATATCTTTAATTACATCCAGTAACTATCAATTAATTACTTCCCTAGGTAATTACAACCCCATTAATTACATAAAGTAATTATTCATCAATCCTCAAGTGTTTAAATTAATTAAACTTAATTAATTAATATAAACTAATCACATTAAACTAATTAATTACATTAAGTAATTAACTCATTAATTACTTCCATTAAGTAATTAAACTTAAACAATTTACAAATGATTATTATTAATTAATTAATCTAATTAATTATTAAAAATTAATCACATTAATTAATTGTTAAATAATCTTAAGTTAATGACCTTCATTAACAATTCTTAATTACTTTATTAAGAAATTGACTCAGATTAACCATTATTAATTAATGTTAATTAATCCTTAATTAATCCTTAATTATTAAATTAATTAAATGTTAATTAAAATCTTAATTAATTCTTAATCACTTGATTAATTAATCTTAATTATTAATTAAAATCTAATTAATTAATCACTAATTTACAGATTAATTAACCTTAATTAATTAATCGCAAATCTTAATTAACCAAATTAAAAATTATTAATTACTTAAGTAATCAGTCACATTATTAATTAATTAAATAATTTATTACCCATTTAAATTAACTTAATAATTTAAATAAATCCAAATTCTCAAATTCTAACTTAATTTAAGAAACATTTCTTACTTATACAAAGTATTTTAAAAACACTTTGTTTCAAATTTACTTTAAATACCACTTTCATTTTAAAATTTTAAGATTTTAAAATGAATACAATTTATTTAAACAAGGTTTCTAAAACAATTTAAAACCATTTTATCTCCTATGTTAAAGAATAACCATTTTATAATATAAGTTTACATGAGTATAAAACAAATTCACATTAACATTCCAAGTTATTTTTAAAACAAATTCAATTTAAAAATGTACTTTTAATTTCAAATTTGAGATATAACTTGAATCCTTTATTCCAGTTTTTAAACTTAAAACTTTAAAGATTTACTTACATTTCCATCTTCATTTTTAAATTCAAATTATTTAATCATTTCTAAAATAGTTAAAACAAATTTAAATTTAAAAACCTATTTTATTTAAAAACTGACATTCAAATCAAATTCCAAGTTTTTAAAACTGGACTTAAACTTATTCTAAATTTCTATTTCACAATTTTAAAACTCACAGTTTAAATTCAAAACCAATGTTCTTTTATACTTTAAAAGTTTAAAGTCTAAATTTAAATTCCAAAATTTAAATTAAATTCAAACTCAAATTCAACTACTTTGAATTCATATTCAGTTTCAGATTTTAAACTTTGTTTAAATTTCCAGTTGCATTTTTAAACTTTACTTTTAATTTTAAAATCAGGAATAAATTTCTATTTTTATTTAAAACCAACTTAAATTTTTCTGAATTCAAATTATTTCAAAACCCAAGATTTAAACTATTTGAATTCAAATTCCATTTCAAGTTTAAACTCAGTTCAGATTTTAGTTTGCATTTAAAAACTTGCTTTTAAAAACTTAAAAGCAAAACAGGTTCTGTTTTACAATAAAACCTGAACAATGCAACTACTCGAGCAACCCTTCAAACAACTTCGAGTCACAAACTTAATTACTTCGAGCAGAAACCCAATTCCCCCGAGACTATCACGAGCAACAAAATCCTAAAACCACCAAACATTCACTAATATACACCTTGCTCCTGTGCACCTGCACACCGCCTCCGGCCATCACTGGCCAACCACACGACCATCCTACGGTCAACAACCATCCCCTCAGGCCAACCAAACACCAACTCCAACAACACTTGCTCGAATTCAAGATCGAGACCCAAATTCCAAACCTGGAACGAAACAGTGACCCAACCCTTCAACCTGTCAACGCCTCGTTGATGCGACTCCGGCCACCATCACCTTCGAAACTCCGGCGAGGACTTCCTCACACCACCATCTATCAATACCCAAGAAATCGTAGGACTCGATCCATTGTCGAAGCCGGGGTATTCAATTTCCTCAAACCCAGTAAACTAGGGTTCAAAACTGTAAAACCCAATCTCATCATCAGAAACAAATTGCAACACAAACCAAGAATTTTCCCATTATCTCAGATCATTAGACCATCTCCAGAAGCAATATCAGCCCAATCGAACACGAACATCAACAATGCTAACCAAAAAGGTGAAATACAGTGACTTTAAAACTGCTCTTTGAATATATCATTAAAAAATTTAATTCTTTTTTTAAAATTCATGATTTTGAATGGTGTTTTGATATATAACCCTGATTCATTGTTTTGTAATATTTGAATTTCACCTTATTCAAATTGTTGCTCTGTTGTTCATGTTTCCAGGCAATACAAGTAATATCTAACTTGTATAAATTTTTAAAACTCTATTTTATGTCCTAACAAACAGGATTGTATTGAAGTATAAATATTTACAAGGATTATTATAAGATGGAAAATGGATTTTAACAAAATCCATACTGCAAAAACTAGATACTGACAGAAGCTTATACACAACATATTTGTTCATACCCATCACATATTAATTCACAGAAATGCATTGCAATTACACAGAAATCATTTAAAATTTAAAAACATGAACATGCATCAGGTTTTAAAAAAATACTTAAGCTTTTTTAATTTAGAAAGTTACTCACCGGAAAATTGATGAGCAGAGCACTTGTTTTAGAAAAACTTGAATCTGAAAGGTGCTTCAACTTGAATGCTTTAAAACTTGCTTCTTATCTCCAGATTTTACATGCAGGTTTTCTTGATTTATTTGTTGCATGCAGGTAAACTTTCCCAGTTTTGAATGAATTAAATGCAGGTATTTTAGCTTGCAGTTTCATTCTAGATTTAAAGAAATGCAGGTTTGTCTTGATTGAAATGTAGGATTCCTTGCTTTTGATAATGAGTTGCAGGAAAGATTACAGGGTTTATGCTATGCATTTGAACATGTTTCTTTGAATGAGGATCAGAGATTGATATGCATTTGAATAAGGGTTTGATTTTTGCAGATTTGTTTTTAAGGTGGAAAGTTACAACTGAAAAACAATTTCTTTGTTAAGAAATGAAGATGAGAAAAAGAAGAAATGGGAAAATGTAGGTTTTTATATAACCTCTTTATGATTTATTTTTAAAAATAAAGAAAAATAAAATTCATCATGACACATGGCTTAAATGTTAACACTTGTTAACATTCCTATTTAATTACTCAACACATGTTAACTATGTGTCTAAAATACTTACACATGTATCTTTAATTGATTAATATTGTTAATTAAGTGTTAATGAAAGTTTAACTTAGTTAATTAGTTTCTAATACTTAGTTATGTATATAAATAATTTTTAAAGAATAAAACAAAGTATTATTATAAATAAAAACAATATACAAATCAATTATTTAAAAATAATATTTTGATCACTTAAAATAAATTTACAAAGAGATTATAACTTATTTGTTATTTAAATGAATACATGATTCATTTATTAATTGTATTTTAAATTTCATATTCAATTTACAAATCATAATTATTAATTACTATTTTAAAAAAGAATATAACAAACATTTTTATAACTTGTTTTAATATACATACTTAAGTCAAAATATAATTTAAACCAATAAAACATTTATCTTATATATTTAAAATCATATATTTATTTTATTAAATAGTTTTGAAAAGCTTAATTCAAAAATAAATCATAATTTTCCAAATTCAAAATATTAAAATTAGAAAATATGATACACTAATCAAATTTAAAACCAAACTTATCTATTTAAAATATATATATAAATATATATATATATACATTTTATAAATAGAAAACAGATTTATTAGCTTATTAAAATAAATTCTCTAATTAATTATCTAAATAAAGAAGATTATAGAATTAATTCAATTTATTAACAAAAATTATCAAATTAATTTAAATTTTAAACACATATTATTAAATATATATTGCCATAAATTCTGGGATATTACATCCCAAAAACACGGTTCTTCAGATCCACAAAATAAGCTAGAGCATTGGTTAGCCCAAAAGACATAACCAGCCACTAATAAAAACAATTGGGCCCTCTGAACGTAGTCAAAGGTACTGTCTTCAACTACCCTTCGCTTGTAAAAAACCCAAGCTAGATCCAATTGAGAGAAAACAGAAGCTCCATTAAGTTGATCGAAAAGATCGTCAATACGAGGCAAGGGATACTTAATTCTAGTGGTTACCTTATTCAATTCTCGATAGTCTACACAAAATCTTAATGACCCGTCTGATTTGGTCATAAAAACTACAGTAGAACCCCAGCTAGAACAACTAGGCCGGATCAATCCTATCTCCAAGAAATCCTGAGTCTGCTTCAGCAATTCTTCTCTTTCTCTATGAGCCGTTCTTCTACTTGGTTGAACCATCGCTATCGCTTCTGGAACTAAGTCGATACGGTACTCAATCTCCCGATGCAGGGGCAAACCTTTGACTTCTTCAAAGACATCTGGAAAATCTCTGACAACTTCGATGGTTCCTACTTCTTCTTGAGATGCCTCGAGTCCATGAAAAAGACTACCTAAGTGAATTTCTAAACTATCGCAAGTCACTTTTGCAGTCCTTCCTAGTTCGGTTTCTAATGACACGGTTCTCTCTTCACAAATCAGAATAGCCTTATGCTTGTCTAATCAATCCATTCCCAAAATAAGGTCAAATCCTTTAAAATCCAATACAAATTGGTCGCACGAGAAATTATGGGATAGTTAAGAAATTATTAGACCTTTACAGATCATATCTAACTTAGTCACTCCCCCTATGGGATTAGATACAAAAATAGTGTGGTCCACAACATTAGGGGTAAGGTGAAATTTCTCTACCGTTTCCAAAGAAATAAAACTAAGGGAAGCACCAAAATCAAACAAAACTCTAACACAATTGCCATCTAAAAGTAAAGTACCTTCAAGAACGCCTATGCCTTTTCCATCAGAAGAAGTTGACGGTCCAGCTTGAATAGCAAACACTTTGGTTGGTTGAGCTCTCTGGAGAAATGGGAAAGCTTTCACCATATGCCCTGGCTGTTGACAGTTGAAACATAAAGACTTCTGAACTATCGGGGAAATGGGTCCATTATGACGCTGCTTTGGAGCTCCATCTCTAGAACACTGCTTAGCCAAATGACCTTCCTGCTGGCACACATAACACTTCCGAGCTGCATTGTTGCCTCCAGATTTCCCTTTACCCTGCCTCTTCCAGTTCGAGTTGAATTTCCTTTTGTTAGGATTGGTAGAATTCCCACTCGGTGGTGCCACTATTGCCAAGGGTTTCTTTTCCATAAGCTCTTCATATCCCAATGACATATCTATCAATTCCATGAATTATCCTTTGAGATGTGCAGTCATCTTCTTATGAAATTCGGGCCTCAATCCAAGCAAAACATCTCGTTCTTCTTAAGGGGTGTATCAATAAGACCTGGTCCATAGTGGGACAATTCATTGCACTTGGTTTCATACTCCGATATAAACAAACTCCCTTGCTTAAGATCTAGAAAATGTCCATATGGTCAAGTCTTCCCTGTGGTAGGCATAAACTGTTCCTCAAACACTTCCTTGAACTTGCTCCAAGAGATATCATTCTCGGAAATGTTCATTGTAACTGTATCCCACCATGCAGTTGCTCCCTCTTGAAGTTTCCAGGATGCCATAACACGCTTTTATTCATCTGACAGATCCAAACTCTTGAAAATCCGCTCACACTAGCGCAACCAAGCTTGAACTTCAATAATGGACTCCATACCCTTAAAAGGCTTTCCTCCGAGATTGGTAAAGTTCTTACACAACGCTGCAAAGCTTACTCGAGGCGGTATTGGGTTTACAGTCTCGCCATTTGCCCTTCTACCTTCAGCATTTGGACCTTTCCATTTGTGGTCGTCGTGCCACCCACACCTTTGCCTCTTCTTCCTCTAGAACTCATGTTGGACCTGGACAGGTAACCCAACAATCAGATAGGTATATAAAAAAAATTACAAGTACGTTCTCTCATGATGAGTATCAACCCAAAAGCCTACGTATTATCTCAATCTAGCACTCTGATACCAACTGTGACGACCCAGCTTTCATTCCATAGAAGGACGTATCGTAATTTAGAAAGAAATAGGTAGAAAAGAAAATAGATAGAAAGAAAGAACTAAACAATATCAGAATCTCACAACGGAATGGAAAAATATGTATTACATCACATAGATATTACATAATATTCATCATACATCAGAGTCATTCAGTTACACATCACATTAGATAGTCGTGATGACATGTCCATACATTACAACCCAAAATGCAAAACAGATGATACCAGCACAGCAGAATAGATATATATAGATACTCCAAGTCTCCTACTCCAAGACTTTTCCAAAATACGTCAAGCCAACCTGATCACTTGGCTACTCATACAAATTTGAGTACCCAAGAGTTTAAGAAAAATAAAAAATAAACTCCGGGTCAGATATGGGTCTGGTGTGATTAAACGATTAAGTTGTTTAAATTAAAAATCATTTGGAAATCAAAGGTATCTCGTAAGACTTTCCGCAAATAAACACGAACAAGTTTTTCCCTCACGATAACCAAAATATTTGATAGGAAATCCAGTTATATTATAATAGTGTCTAGGGTTTTCAATATAAAATAAGAAATAGCTGGAATGCTTACATCTCACGTTCCAACATAGTTGGGCACAATCAAAACCGTACAGGCACTTATTGGAGATTGGATTCCATACAATTGCAGGGCTTCTGGGTACCGCTCGTCACAGTACCTGGTCTAGATCAGAGTACCGAGGATCCACCCTGATCCCCTGCAACACTAGACCGAAGCTACCCCTTACTGGATAGTCTGAATAAGACAACCCCACGGTCCAACATCCGCCTACACAGCCGAATAAAAGGGGCCTCTAGATAGGGAAAATCTTATCCTACTTGGATGCTACCTACTAATCCTTGCTGCACCTCCCATGTTTTTGCCATTCCCTGTTGACGGGGCTTGAGGCTACGATTACCTTTATAGCACACATATCTTGGAATGCTCATCGTCCTCCATTAACGATGGTCTGACAACATTCATCCATACAAGTCCGTTTCGGGTTCGAACGGAACCAAAGGCACTATCCCCGTTACACTCGTTTTGGAATCATCCTTAGAGTTAACGACAAATAGCCCTTGCATTCTGAATCTTCATTCTCGATCTTCACTTGAGATTTCATGACCTATCGCTTAATTTGGATCGATGTGGTTTTCGAATAATAATCTGATATCCGATCCCGGTCTCATCGAAATCCAAATGTCATCTTTTAAGGCCAAATTGTTTAAGTAAAACAATTTAATTTAAATTTAGAAATTCACATTCACACAGTAATTTTATCACAGATAATAACTCACATTTATCAACAGCTCAATCCAAAGCATTTCATATCACAGAACATCACAGATTAACATACTATAAATATTAATCAACCTAAGACATTCAATACAATTTAATCATCCATTAGTAAGATTAATCATTCCCACAATTTATAATTAATTTAATTTAAATCAAAAAATAAATTAATTATTAATGAATTAATTACTTAACCCTGCTTAATTATCATTGATTAATTACAACCATTTATTTTATTTTAATTAATTATCATTTATAATTGCTTAAGACCTTAATTAATTAAAAGTTAAACCATTTATCTTAATCATTTTACTTAATTATCATTTAAGTTTATTTAACAACCTTTGGAATTAATTTATTTTTAACATATAAAATAACTAAGACCTTAAGTAAATTAATAGTTAAAAACATTTCACCTTTTTAAATCAACTACTTAATCACGCTATTTAATTTCACTTTAATAAACTTAAGAATTAAATAAAATAAAGGACATATGATAAAATACCTTAACTTAATTAATTTAAGTTAAAAAATAAACTATTAAATAACTATTAAATAACTTTTAACTAACTCAAATATTAAGTAAAACATTAATCATTAAAGAATTGGTTCAGAAAATTATTTTAAAACTTATTTTATTTTGACTTTTAAAAACCTTGGTTAAAAACAATTTCCCTTCCTAAAAAGACTCGAGCCAGACCCAAGAATCCCTATCCATCGTTCGAGACAAACTCCATCTTTCCCGACCTCTTCCTTCTTCTTTCCTTCTCTTTTTTTGTTTTTTTGTTTTAACTTTTAAAACCTACTACAACTGGTAAAACTCTCACGTATAACTCGGTCCATACCCGATGCCTCCTCGAGTTCCCACCCGATCTCTCTCTCTATCACTTAAATTCCTACAGCAACCCAAACACACTGACACAACTGGCCACTCATGCACATGCACAAACGAACATCGATGCTTCGATCATTGATGCCATCGCCGGCAAGTCAACGACAACCCTTCCTCTCGATTCCGACCACCAGAACCTCAAACAACCCCCAAAATAAAAAAACGAGAAAAATTGAACCCCACTTGGAATGAACATAATCACCAACAATCGCCTCGCGTTGCAAACTCCGATCACCAGAAACATCGACACCCCACCCTGAACTTTGTCGTAGACCCACGCTCCTATCCCCCTTGCTCCGATCGAATCCGATGTATCAACGACGACGCATTAGCCGAGAATTCGACATCGACCAAACCTGGGTCTAAAACCCAACTTCATCGCCGATATGCCACCACGAAGATCGATAAATCCAGAGACCAATTTTCCTAAGACCCCTACCCTCAAGCTACCTCCAGCGATGAATACGAGACTCCATCATTCGTCGATCGCTAGAGATCACCCAAAAAATAATTCCCGTTCGACCCAAAATTCCTCAATCGATACTTGCATAAAAATCTTGATTTTATTTTTAAAATTCATGGTTTTCAAACTCGGATTAGGTTATGTAGTTGATACTTGAAATCATGGTATTCGAATTTTTGACATGCTTTGAGTTTTACTGTATTTTCTATTTTTCCAGTAAAACACTAACTAATTACACTTATAGTTATTTTTTAAAACAAGATCTAGTAAATTCAAACATATTTCCTTTATACATCTTAACTTAAAAGAGATTAGGGAAAGAGAATTAGATTTTTGAACTTGTTTTAACATGTTGGAATTAAAAACAGAAACATGCATACTCAACTCAGGAGTGCATACAACATTACATACATATATACCAGGAAAATCTCAATTATATATCCATGCAAACCGTAGACAAGCCATTAATATCATCAATCACCACATGCACAATTAATAAAGAGGTTCTTAGCTTTGAAAGGTTTAGTTTACTCACTGAATTTTGGTTTGAATAGAGAAGCCTTTGAAAAACTAGAAACTGATTTTTATCTTTGAACTTGAAACTGCAAGCTTGAATTTTGCAAACTAGAAATTTAGTTGAGTTGAATCTTGAGTCTTGAATTGCTTAGTTTCAATTTTGAAATTTGCAAGGGGTTGTTTTTTTTTAGTTGTTTTATTATTCTCTGGTTTGGTTTTTGAAAGATGAAAGAAAAAATGAAAGGGTAGCAGTAGAGATGTATATATAAGAATGTACACCCTTTTATTTATTTTTTCAAATGAAGAAAACTAATAATTTGACACTTGTAATTTGCATGTTATATTTAGCTTACAAATGTCATTATGCATGTAGTTATATTTTCTTATGTTTTTATATTATATTTTATATTTTTATTAATACATTTTTATTTGTTTGAGAAGAATAATTTTGGCACATTTAAATAATTATAAAAGAAGATTATCAAATTATTATTGCCAAAATTCCCGGTTATCACAGACCCTGATACTTGTGCCAGTTTGAAATGACTAAAACATTATGGCTTGATAGGACCAAGTGGGCTAGCTACCCCCTAGCGGACATCCGTTCTTTGGTTTTCTTCTTGGACTTGGTCCATACTATACTTTTGATGTTGGTTTTGATTGGTGCACCTTGATTTGGGATGACCTCCCTTTTGACTTGCTATGGGATGGATGGATGCAGTGGGTAGTCTTGGCTACGATGCATTACCACCAGCCCTACGACCCGAACTGGTAGTATTCTACCTTGAGCATGGCCTCACGTGCCTTTTCATACTTTTATCTTTATACGAGACCACTGCGAGTTTGGTTTAGTGTTGTCGTATCATGGCGCGTCCCTATCCCCATTGTGTTGCTAGGGCGTTATATGCAAACTATATGACAATGCTTAAAAACGTGTTAAGAGGGATTAATGTAAAGCCTTAACGCTAAGAAAATATTTATTTTACTGATTAGACATTACATATGTAGCGTATTCTATTATATATAGATATTTTAACATATCCTTAAGAGATGGAAAATCCTGTAACATCTCTTGAGTTATTACATGCACGTTATACACTGGATAGGAGATGTAAAACTCCGTAAACATCTCTGACGCTATTACACTTCTGTTATATGTGATATTGATTTGACTCACATAAGGATATTTTAGTCCTAACTCGAATGTTTTGTCTTTTCATTACGCTCGGATCAGCCTTGAGTTTTCAGCGTATTAAAGATCATATTTTCTAGAGGACAAAGACAAAATTTGGTATATTATATTACTTGTATTTCCCTACATCATGTTGTTCTACTACATTATTTTATTTTGTTCTATTGTATATATAACTCTGATAGATGTTGTAAAATTTAATCAAATGTACAGTATAAACAGCTTCTTGAATTTTTTATTTGATTATTATATTTTGTCATTCCACTGCGAGATTCTGCATTCGTTTCTTCATTTCTTATTTTTCTTAATTAACCCCATTTATTGTCTATGTTTCGGATTGTTTTGAGTTGAACCTATGTGGTTTATTATTGACTTAAACCTTTCGAATGCGGGTCATCACAATACATGTTGGCATACCCAATTGTAGGACCTATGAAGTATATGCTTGCGAATAGATGAAGGTATGCCCACATTAGAGTCTACTTCAACAAATTAAGGGGAATTATTGCCTTGATTGCATTAGATAATCTACATAGAGGGTGAGCAGCTCGATGCTATGTCAGTATGTGTTGGTACCGAATTAGGAGTAGGAGCTGTACATAGGTTGAGTGCATCATCAGACTTGCACGATCAATGGGAAAGGCAGGGTTACAGCTTGGACTATGCCTCCTACTAGGGTAGGTCACGTTAGGTAATGCACTACCACAGTTGTTTGCTTGTTTGTTTGTTAGGGCAAGGCTAGTTAACCCATCAAAGAATTCCTTCAAAAATAAATGAGGTAATCCGAGGAGCCGAGTCCTCTATAGTCAGTAGAGCTAAGTCGACAATAGAAAGAAAACAAGTAGTAAATCCTTATGGCATGATGGAATACGGCTAAGATGTTGTCATGCCTGTTTTAGGCACTACGAGTCGCACAACGAGGCATAAACTACCATTGAAAGATAGATATGGATAAATGCAAAGGACATATTGACAAGTAGACATTTTGAATTTCCCTCCCCAATGCATAGTTTTACGGGTAGTCGTAATACGAGATGTGGTTCTATTCAGATGTGATATTGTGTTAAAGATAGATCTTTAAGTGATACCTGGTGATGAATACTGGTGGGCATAGTATCTTAGTTCAAAGAGGGACTGTGGTACTTATATATGTATGTAGTTATGGTCTACTTCAAATCAATAGAGCGTATCATACGCATGCGTAGAGTAAACATGACTAAGTAAAATTAAAAGACATAACGTAATGGAAGATAATCGACATAAACTAGTGTATGTGTAAAGTGTATAATTCACTAGTCAACAAAATGTTATTCCGACCTTCTCATTATAACCGATAGAATAGCTTTAGAGATGCAGGTACTAGTGCAAGGCGAGAACAGTGGAACAATTGGTTTTCTTAAGCATGGTAGGCACGGACAAGGACACTAGATATTGAAAATGTCGATCTTGGTCAGTAAGTATACAATTTATCATACTTTACTATTCTGTTGTGAGCTATATCGATGGTGCTTCGATATGCATTTATTTGTTTATTTGTAGGATAGCAAACCAACGATCCGCACTTGGGTGGACTTAGTTTTTCGATTTAGCGAAAATTTAGGCCCACTGAAGTGCGGATCCTTACCTTTGGCAAAAACTCTCCCATAACCCATCCCTAATATATGTTGACCATCACTTAACCGAAGATAAGATATTAGTTTCTCTTAATGATATGAGTGATGACAAGGCTCTTGAACCTAATGGCTTTGATCCTTTTTTTACAAGCAATTTTGGACGATCATCAAGGAGATGTTCTAGACATGTTTAATGAGTTCCACTTGAATCTAAATCTCATTTTAAGGACTAACTATGCAAACATTATTTCAATCCTTAAGAAATCAGGTGCTGTTGACTTCAGGCCTATTACCTCCTCAATACCTCATTCAAACCATTACGTAAGGTCTTCGCAAATAGGATAGAATCCTTCCTTAGCTCTCTTATTGTCTATGAAAAGTTTGCATTTATTCATGGCAGATCCATCCTCGACTGTTTTTCTACCATCCAAGAAGTCGGTCCCATTGCCATCACACCAACACCCTATGTGCCTTAATTAAGTTACACTTCTCCAAAGCCTTCAACTCCTTTAGCTGAGACATTAATATTGACACCCTTACCCATTGTGGCTTCCCCTAATTTAGGTCAATCAAATTAGCAACATTCATCACACTAGCATGTCGGTTGTCCTTTTCAATGGGGTCGGTCGTGATCTCATCAAATCCAGACATGGCCTTTAGTACGGAGATTCCCTATCCCATTTCATCGTTTCCCTTTCCATGGATGTTGTCACCAGGACCAACAAACTTGCAATATCTCACTGCCTTTTGTCTTGTATCGATGTTGCTTACATCGATCGAGGTATTCCGACCAATCGGTATGCTGATGATATCATATTATTTCTCTCCGTCATCTTTCCATATTCACAATCTTAAACTCTTCATGTACACTTATGAGCTCATATTTAGTCTAATTAACGATTTTAATAAGAGCCATATCCTCATTATGGGTGTTGATGACCAATTGTGAACCAATATTGCAAAATCCTCGAGTTGAAAATTCAAACACTTCCCTTTAACATACTTTGGCATTACCCTCTGTCCTACTAAGCATTAGAAAGATGACTAATGCCTTCTGATCTCTATGATCTCGAACCACATTTCCTTTTGGAATGCCTTATCCTTATCAAAGTTGGCAGGTTAGTACTCCTTGACCCGATCCTCCCCGCCCTCCCAACTTACTGTCTATCCTTTAAAACAATTCCCAACTTGGTGATAAAGAAGACTAACTGAATCAGAAGAAACTTCCTTTGGCATGGTCAAGCTTGTAGCTCTCCATTATACCATTTGGTCACTTGGAACATTTTTTGAAAATTTACGTCTCGGGGTGGATTCGGTTTTATCAACATCCATCAATTCAGATCTTCCCTGCTTGCTAAATAGATCTGGAGAAGCCTCACTAGTGGGAGCCTTATTTGGAAGACATTGATTTTAAGTAATTACAATAGGAACTCCACCTCGAACAGATTCCATGAATTCACTCTCAATTGCAAACTTTATAATTTCTAGTTTGGGTTCTTTCCTTGGATTGGGTTAATGCTTGCATTATCATCCTTATTGGTAATAGGAAAAGATGCTTCTTTTGGTTCAAAGTCTAGTTCATCCCTACCCCTCTTAAGAATCTCTTATGTGACCTAGGCAACACTACCTTTGATAAAATGATAAATGTTCATAGCGTTGACTTAGGACTCCACTGCTTTCAATTTAATTATGCTATTAATAGTATTTCCCTCAATCGGATTCATACCTCTTTCTTCTAGCTCCCTCTCTCCTAATCCTGATTGCCTCCTTGGGGACCTAAGAACAATAGCACCTTCACTGCTAGGTCACTATATAAAAGACTCAATGATTCTAGCAAACACTCACTTTTAGCATTATTTCAAAGTGAAAGGTTCCACCTAAAGTCAAATTGCTCATGTGTTTGCTCATTTAGAACACAATAAACGCAAAAGTTAGAATCATTCACAAATGCATCCATATTTCACCGACTTGTCCTATCTGTGATAGAGAAAAGGAAAGCATTAGGCATGTTTCCTTTAGATGTTGCTTTGCCTTTTTCATTTGGAATACATGTGTTGCTCACTTCTTCAAGACCACTCTAACAATCAACTTCTTCCATGAATTTTAGTAATATAATCAACATACAAAAGCATGCATGGATTTTTATCTTTTCATCCAGTTGGGTATTATGAGGCGAAAGGAACTTTAGATGCTTTAATCAATTGATAGCTGTGACGTTGCTACCATGATTGTAGTTGACCTTGCTAATGTCTAAAGGCTATTGCTTATGTCTATCCTTTTAACATTGGTGCCTTCTATGTATCTTTATGTTGGGTTGCCTTTGTATTATATGATGGTTGACTGATTGTTAGTATTGTTTGGAAATGATTATTATTGATTTATGGTTGCATTTTATGGATGGTTGAGTACCTTACATTCGTATGATTTATAAAGCATTCTAATTTCGGGATGGTTCATACTTACCTAATTGTGTGAAAATCCATCATGTGGTAGGTCAATGATGATATAAACTATAGTGCGAGATGTGGGTGGCATGCACAAGGTTGCGATTGTAGGGAACATGATGTCAGGGAAAGGAAAGCTGCAATGATGATCGTTGAATGGTAGGATAAATTTCATTTAAGGGAATTTACCACATCGAAGTTCAAACTTGCATTTCAATAGATGAATAGCCAATGGGTCAATGGACAATAATCGATTGGTCGAAATAGAAAATGCAAGGTGTTTGGCCATAAGAAAACAGGACATTTTGGGGCCTAAACAGTCGATTAGAGGGGTCAAACTAGTCAATTGTCAAGAGGTCGTTCGATCAGTTCAATCCATTAATCAATTGTTTCTCTATAGCCATTTTGACTATAGCTGACCAATCAAATACCCCATAGGGATTAGATGATTGATCCACCATTGATCTAGGATTTAATCTTAGATCCGAGATTTTGGAATTTTCAATGTCCTGGGGCTTCTAAGTTTAGATGAGACTCGTAGGATACGTTGTGACTACAGACCGATATTTTGGAGTTCTTCGGCATATGGGAAAGTAAGGCTCAAGAATGAGACTTTAGTGGCACGAATTATGGTGTAAGGTCGATGAGACAGTACAATGACTGGGAGGTGATCGGAAGTATGATCAAGAAGTAAGTCATAAGTTGGGATACTTGGATGACTTGTATGGGAAGCGACTAGGTGGTTGTGCTCGACATGACTTCTACTCAGTTTTAAGCGCTAGGGACGACATTGGTATCCAATCATCATGATATCAAAGATGTACAGATCGGTAGTAGGAGCGATACGTCATTACTTACATCCATGGATTATAGCTATGGATTAGTCATTATTGTTTTTCATTGAGACTAGCTGGGTCATCCATAACTTCCATGAAGTTTGATGGTCGAAGAGAGATGGGGACACTCATCTATATTTGTAACCATCGTAACATGCTAGTAACCACTTTGTTTTATCCAACATATAGTTTTTTGTTTGAAGGACATTATGAATCATTAGTATATGTTACAGATATGTTTATAGGTACAATATAGCATAACCTTAGAGTTATGGTGAAAAGTACGATCAGGCATTATCTCAGGGCTATGGTTGTAGGTACAATGCTATCATACCTTGGAACTTTGGCCCATTATCATATGCACGTGGGTTTGTACTTGTCCTTGTATAATATTTACAATGGTTATATTAGCACCATTATTTATTCTGCTAACTTGTTGAATGCATGGAAAGAGAAGAGCTATGTACAATATGGCATTACTTTGGAGCTCTTGCTCACTTATTGTATATACATTGGTTTACATATGCTTTTTTTTAATTTTGGGATAACACTTAGTATATTATTCATGTTACACTAGTGTATTTGATATCAGATTTAGTAGTGATATTTCCTTTTCACTGGACTTTATGTATGACTATCTCTATATTTTCCTTTTTATCTATTTCATGAGTAGGTGCAGACTAGAGACTATGGAGACATTACTAACTAGAGCAGGTTATAAGATAAGTGCTATGTATTCCTATAATTATCTATCCTGTATTTTAGTACATGGGCATGTCAAACATTATCTTATATATGAATTATTTTGGGATGTTATATCATTTGAGCTCCATATTCATGGAGTGTTATGTATTACAATAATAGATCCTATTATCTTCATATTTTCATGATATTAGATAGCCTTGCATATATATATATATATATATATATATATATATATATATATATATATATATATATATATATATATATTATCCTTCCATCATAAATTTTGTATAAACCTATGATAGATATGGTCACCTATTTTTTAAATATATCACCTTTAAGAGTTGCCATTTTGTGCTTGGGGATTCCAACTGCCTTTGTGCTTGGATTTTCGAGTATTACGAACAATGAGTCTTTACATTTTTATTCAATATATATCCTAAATTTTTGGCATGTATAGAGAAAAATGACATAAATATGCATTATGTTAATTTGAGTGCATCCTTTTTCCTACCCGTGATGAACAATTGTTTGAAGATTGTGTCAATCATATGTAAGAGTTCTTAATCAAGCTGGTCTTTCAAAAATTTATTGGTATATTTTAAACAAACATAATTTCATATACTAATAGATTTATATTCAAATGTTTGGAAAAATAGAATACCTAATATGCATTTAACATAAATGTTATACCTACTTTTGATTTTAATGCTTTACCTCTATTTAATGATGACGAGTAATCATTTGAAGATAATATTGATTATGTACAACTATTGTCGATATTACACACCTTGTATAAGTTGAACATTTATCCTTTCCAATTTTTTGCTATTCATATGTTTGTTCGTGAAATATATTCACATAAAATCATAAGTACAGCTATACTCAAATTTATTGAAAATTACTTTAAACTTAATGTCGTGTGTTAGCACCAAAATTGGTCACTAACACCCTAAATAGATTTGTGTAGAGAGATTAATGAAGACAGTAAATTAGAACAGAGGAATAACACAATATAATTCAAAAACAACAACAAAAGACAAGAACACCAGAATTATAGTGGTTTGGTGTAATTGCCTGCATTCACTTTGAATATGATCTTTATGGATTTTTTTAATTGCTTGAATACAAATACAATCCACAAAGAACGACTTGATTTCAATTTAGAATGGAAAAGAAATGAGTATATAAAACATGGCAGTCTCCCTCTCTTTTCCAAAAAATCCTCCATTAAACTTGAACCATGCCCTTCTATTTATAAACGAAGGTAGCCTGGTTTGCCTGTCTAGGCCCATGACCAATAGAGCTTGGCCCACAGTTGTTAAGCTGGATATACCAACCCTGATAGGCCCATCCATTCATTGTCGATCCACTTATTGTCGATCATAGCAAATAACAACATCAAACGGTCCGCAGCCAATCCATCTATAATCTTCCAACATTGCCGATCCAGCTATACCGATCCAGATATGGCCGATCCAAATATGCCAACCCAGCTATGGCTGATCTAGCAATGCTGATCCATATATGGCCGACCTATCTATGCCAACCCAAGTATGGCCGAACCAAAGACAATCTCCCATCATAGCCGATCCAGTTATGCCGGCCCTATCAGAGTTGACTCCATCAGACTGTGCTGACCTACCATTGTTGAACCTATCAAGACCGACTCCAAACTCTCATGATTGATTTTAAACAATCGGTCGCACATAATCGATCGAAGACAGCCGATCGAGGATAACCGATTGAGGATAACTGACCAAGAAAACCGATCCAGCCTCTAAGCACCGACCCACAGGTTTTGGGTGACCCCATCATCCATTACACATCGTCCCCTATTCATCGAGTATGACAACACTTGATGTTACGCCTACTCACATTCAATTATAACTTCTGCAGCCAAAGTCTTGTAGCCAGGTTAAGGTGTTGGGTAGCATTGTGAATGTTTTCTGCATATGGTATATGAAGTAATGAGTGAACCAACAATCCTAGAAAAATAGTTTTCAATCGAAAATGCTTTATATGGTGCTTCTAATCCTATTGATATTCTTATTAATTCATCCAAAAAATTGTTGCAACCGATCCTTCTTGTGCGTGTGGTCTTTAAAATGGTGTTTTCTATGCGATTCCTCCATTTGAATTACCATGTGCTTCATGGAGGTACATACTTGTACTTTAACCCCTAATATGGAAATAATCAATTAAGACTCCTTACTTGTATTCGAATTCATTTCTTTTAGACCCATATTATTTGGTAAATAATTTATTATTTATAAAATTAAACCATTCACAATTATTTATCTAAATTTGAACATTTGTATATATAATTAATTTATTACATAAATTCATATATTTACATTTTCTATAAGTACTTTGAAATATTTTCTTGCATCTGGTCCTACAATCACAAATGGTTATTTTTATTATAATTTCTTTGAAATATTTTGTTGCATCTGATACTACCGCCATAACTGGTTATTTTGATGATAATTTGTTATATGTAGTCCATTTGATTCACTATTTTTCTTGCATGGTCATATCAGAGTCACCTTTTTCACCAACATTATCACATCACTCTAATTGAATTCTTTTTTCAATCGTACATTCTTTTTTGCATGTGGTAATCATGTTGCACACACTAAAAATAATTGAAATTTTTAACAACATTTAATATTAATTTTGTGATAATATATGCGTGTGCATCATTTCTCATTTTCTTATGCACGATGATTAATATACAAATAGAGACTTACCTAGGTTGGGCAAGCATGTTGAAAATAGAAATAGTGTAGTTGGTCAGCGATTTAAATATTTGAGAGAAACTAAACAACAATAATAGCATAGAAAATAAACCGATTCATCACGACATAGAGATGACTGCTCGATGCAAAAATGAAAACATAAACAACTCTTTTAATTTAGCCCAATATTATTGTCTCCGGTTGTAAAAGTTACTAATGCCAAAAGATATAGAAGCTCATGCCAAAATATTAATTAGGTAATTTATCAAGCTTGTCCTCAATTTTTCCAAACATAATTGTTTCTTTATCATGCTTTGATTATAGTATAGATAAACCACATCATGACTTTCCTTGCAAGTTTAGTTCTTAAAATATAACAGAATCGAGATTTGTTACACTTGAATTATCTTGTCTTTCAATCTCGAAGCAAGTACTCAATACACACTTTCATCAAATGATGTTAATTTATCTTTTTAAAGGGTAATAATACAAATATAGTGTAAATATTATTAATTTCTTTCAGGACATCATTATAATATCATCTTCAATCCCTTTCAAGCTATAGAATTCGTTAGCAATATTAGATGATGATAATAATAGTGGAACACATGAATGTAAGTGTTCCGAGTAAGACATGAACCTATAAAACAAGCACTAATTTGGCTTAAACCCATAACATATTTTATACTAATGTGCAAACTATTGAATGAAAGAAGGAATCTTTTAAGAATGTTCTTTATCGTGTTCAAACATGGATGGTCGCTAATGAACATAGTAAGAATTGTTTGATTCAACTTGGAAAGACCAATTGCATGCATTACTTCTATTAATAAATGTGAAGCAACATATAATGCTTCTTTTGATGGATGCTCATGACCATTGAGGGGCACAACTGATATATTTATCTCCTAGGTGCTCAAGTGATGTTGCGATCAAATCATTCGGTGCAAAATGGGTTAGTTAATGGTGCAATGGTTAATGTTATGGATATTGTGTAATCACATAAATCAAGCTCTCGTAATGATCTACTGTAGTAGTGGTGGTGAATTTTGATAACCATCACGGTACTCCATTTTGTAAGGGAACAAATATTATTTCAATAATTCCACAAATAGTAAATTAGAAAACTTTTGAAAATTAGGAAACCTCTTCTGGTACATCCTGTATCCTTTATTAAGCATAAAGATAATTAAAAGCCAAAGGTTAACACTTGATAGAGTGATCATTAATATTGACGATCAAGAAAGTCTCGATTTAACAGTTGTTGCATTATCAAGAACCAAAAAAATTAGAAGATCTCATTTTCAATCCAATGTCTACATTTGAAAGACATGCAATGATTGGGAATCAAAAGGGTTACCTTCTAGATTATTGAAAAAAGAATGGTTGAATGCTATGTCTATTGAATAAATGGTAAATAAAAACAATTTGTTGACTGTATTTTTCATCAAAGTTGGAATTGCACCATGAAATGAAAAAGTCTCTTACAATTACAGTGAATTGCATGATATACAACAAGATAAAATGGGCGGCTCAAGACTAATGTTGTTGCCAATCTTAAGGGATTGTTAAGCACAGAACCACAAATGGAGATCTTTTGTGAGAATCTACTGCTTGATACTAAACCAAGGACGTGAGATCATGAGTGGCTGATGAATCCCCTGAATAAATCATCTCTTGAGGGTAGCGACCAACCTTTGAGTTGTCGACCCTTAGTGGGTGGTGATCAACCTATGAATAGTCGACCCTTGGCGAATAGAGACCAACCTTTGAATAGTCACCCCTTGATGGGTGGCAACCAACCTTTGAATAGTCGACCCTCGATTGGTGGAAACCAACCTTTGAATAGTCGAATCTTGGTGGCTGGCACCAAACCTATGAATTGTCGACCCTTGGCAGTGGCGACCAACCTTTGAATAGTCGACCCTTGGTAGGTGGCAACCAACCATTTTGAGGTTGCCATGCATGGGGTATATATAGTGATTAAAAATTATGTTAGGATAGTTGAGATGATGATGTATAACAAGTTGGAAAAGTGCTACATTGTTGATCTGATTAAATGGGTTTGATGAGGGATAGTTGGTGAAGTAAAGGGAATCAGCGACCGAGGTCAACATCAATAGGAAAAACCCTGTAAGATACATGCCCGGCCCTTGCTATTCAGGTAATGTTCATGCATAGTGGCAGCTTGTTGTACAACATGCTTTGTGTTAAAGAGGACACATTTGGTTGTACTTCTTTGTTAGCTTTGCATGTACACTATTTAGGTGAGCCAAACCAAGAGGATTGGCCTTTTCCCTATATGTGGAAAGAGGTAGGAAACTACCCAAGGTCATGCTTAAGGAGCAGGCTGATCTAGGCAGGTCTGGCTGCATTGCTCAGAATGGTATAGAGATCAACCATAGGGTTGCCTATAGGGGGCTGCATCATAGCCGGGTTAGTGATAGGCTATGCTCGAGGCAATCTAGAGATGTGTTGATCGAAGGATGCCTGAGGGTGGTACTTAAGTAGACGGACTATCTTGGAGCCAGCTGGATATAAGAGGGGGGCGGACAAGGGGGTTGGGCCAAGTAGTGCAGATGTCTTGCTTTGCTTGAGAAGTTGGCAGTTGTTGCTACTTCCAAGGTGCACTTATTGAGAGCTGATTGAAGTGTCATGGAAAGGATGGGCTTATGGGGACCCAATCTAAACTGTAGTCGAGGGAGACATATTGGCATGTTTTTGATTCTCAAGTAGCTTGTGTTAGGCTAGCCCGTGCCCAATCCCAAGCCCTCCTGGCCGAAGTTGATTAAGCTTAGAAACCCTGATTAGCCTAACTTTTTTAGTTATGCAAAATTTGAGTAACATTTCCCTCCCAAGCTCATGCTCATGAGTGGGCGTGCCTTGTAATATCTAGAATACTCCATCTATTGACAGTTCTGATATGCAATTAATGCATTATCCATGTGACCTTACACCATTAGTAGTGACGGTTGTGCTTCTCGAGATGAGGCAAAAAGGTGTATTCTTTCCCATGTGTGTAGTGTGACACAACTCTTATCATCTTTGAATGGTCGAGATTTATTTTCCCTTTTTGATTATAGCAGCTGCGACTAAAGGGAGAGGTGTATAAATACCCCCTTCCCCTTTCACTCTAGACCCATGGAGCTTTGGCCATGTAATTTTTTTTGCAGATTTAAACTCTGAAGTGTTTTATCTTAGTAAAAAAACAGTTGGCTACGCGTTCCTCTTCCTTTCCCATTGCTCTTGAGCATTCCACTTTTCTTGAAACATGTTTGAAATATTTCTCATATTTAGCATGGCTTAGAAAGGAGGTAGCTTTCTAGGGTGTCGAATTGTGCTTATCGATTGCAGTTCAGACCATTGCTCTTGGATTTCGGCTGCTTGAGATAAACCTTACCTATCAGCTAGGGCCTAGGTCCCGTGGCCAAAGTTCTAACGCTGAGCAAATGTCGATCTTGAACTATTGATCCGATCAAGGCTAGGGAACTCCCTTGGTTTGATGCTCCTATTTTTCCAACCGTAGATCAGTTTGGATGCTTCTGTGCCCCTTTGGAAGGAGTAAGGGCTAGTGTCTCTGATTCGGATGTCACTATTAAGATCTTGGTCTGTTCCTTGGTGAGTTAGCCTAGAAGCTCTTTGTGATCTCTTGTGAGATCCAATGTTGAAGGCATTGGTGGTGGCAGCACACTCCTTCTTCAAAAAGTTCTTGATTGTTTCCCTTACTGGGAACTTTTTGGGCTGTGATAAGTGGGCAGGCTAACTTGCCTTGAAAGTTTTGTCAACAGACCACTTCTCTGCTTTTCTTCTTCTTTTCAACTAGTCAGTGATTGAAAATGTTGTAAGCCTAGTGGAGCACATTAATCCCTTGCACACTATTGAATTGAAAAAAGATTCTTTATTGCAAATTTATTATTTGAGAAACTATCCATAGTAGTTTATTCTTTCTTTCGACTTGCAAGGCAGCGTACCTCGAATAGCTAGTAGTGTTTTATGTTGATCCGACCACATTTCTTCAGTTTTCTACCAAGGAAGTTCAAGGACATAGAAGCGAGCATTGATTCTACCGCCCAGTTGCTTGTTAGGTGTTGAGATCGATGTCGATGGCTAAGCCTTGCTATATTGCTTTGCCAATGGGTTGCCCTAGTTCAAACCTAAGCGTTAGGAGGCTTGAAGGTTCTCCTAAGTAACGCACTAGCGAGGCATTCTTATATTATTTTTAGTAGAAAATTTGTTTAAAGTGTGCTGGGTATCATGGTTATCATGCAATAGGCTAAGCCTAGTTATTCATACATACAAGCCAAGTGCCCACCAAGTGTCGAGTGGCGGGTGACACTGGTGCCGAGTGGAAGCGCATGCTTGCTCATGGATTCTCCTAGGTGACAAGAAGTTGTATGCTTAGTGATGGATGAGCCTTGGCTTGAAGCGGAAGTACGTGGCGCTCAAGGGTTCTCCAGGTTGGCACATCGGCTATTGCTTAGAGGACTGTAGGGCCTGATTCGATCGGAGGTGCATATTTGGCTTGAGCACTCTTGTGCGATGGACAGATAATGGTGAGACATGCAGTGAATGCCATTGTTTACACGAACTTAAAAGATAGAAATTGTTAAAAAATGATTTTTTCTATGCACTTCTTTGATGGTAGGTGGTCTTAGTTCGGACCTAAACAATGAACGGGTTGAATGTTCCCTTGGATGACATGCTGCGAAAGGTGGTCGACTTGACTTATTTTTTCATAGGCACATTATGTATGTTGGACTTCGACGTCACTCGGGGTAACAGCGTCGGTCCAAACATTAGTTTCCTATCCCGTTCAAAGGATGAGCGACGTCATAGGCAAGATCTATGGACCGTTGCGGCAATTCATCTAATTGCCAATGCGATGTGGTGCATAGGGGGCATCTCATCCAGACTCCCAAGGCAACGGGTAGTCACCAAACAAAGAAACAAATGAAAGTGATTCAGTTTTGCTAGATATCCTAGTAGTCTCCAACAAGGAAATGAATTATTGGTAATTTATTCTCATGGATAGCCTGTTGGACAAAAGGGGACGACAGCTCATGCGATCCTGGACGATGAAGGGCGATGGTCCCCAAACAAGGTAATAAGCACATGAAAACTCATCCTCATTGGATAGCATAAGCATTCCCTAACAAGGAAATGAATTTTCACTAATTCATCCTTTTGGACAGCCTACTGCTAGGAGAGGGGTGATGTTTATGCAGTCTTGGACTGCAAAGGGCATCCGTTCCCAAACAAGGTAATGAGCACATGAAAACCCATCCTCGTTGGATATCCTGGGAATTCCTTGACGAGGAAATGAACTCTTGGTGATTCATCCTTGTGGATAGCCTAGACATTCTCTAACAAGGACATGATTTCTCGATGAATCATCCTCGTGGATAGCCTACTGGCCAGGAGAGAAGCGATAGCTCATGTGGTCCTAGGAGGCAAAGGTCGGTGGTCTCCAAAAAAGCAATGAGCGCATTAAAAATCATTCTCGTTGGATAGCCTGAGCATTCCCTGACAAGGAAGTGAATTCTTTGTAATTCATCCCCGTGGATAGCCAACTAACCAGGAGGGAAGCGATGGCTCTCGTGGTCCTAGGCGACGAAGGGTGGCAGTCCATAAATAAGGTAACAAGCATATAAAAAACCATGCTCATTGGATATCTTAGGCATTCCCTAAGAAGGAAATGAATTATTCGTAATTCATCCTCGTGGTTAATTTGCCAGCCAGGATGGCTTGTGTGGTCCTAGGCAGCAAAAATCAGCAGTCTCCAAAAATGGTAATGGGCACATGAAAACTCATCCTTGTTGGATAGCTTGGGCATTCCCTAATAAGGAAATGAATTCTCGGTAATTCATCCATGTGGATAGCCTATCATCTAGGAGGGGAGCGACATATCGGCTCATGAGGTCCTATGCAGCAAATGGCGGCGATCACTAAACAAGATAATGAGCACATGAAAACTCATCCCTTATTAGATAGACTTAGGAGCAGTGCTGAACAATGCGGACTCTGAAGACTTTAATGCACTCTTCACAAAAGGTCGTAGGCTATAAAGCAAGCTAGAGAAATTCGTTGGCCACTGAACTTGGATGGACCCATACACGTAGATGGGCATCTAGTGCTCTTGAGAAACTTTGAAGGCGAAGATGGAGAAGGGATTCATTCGGCAGCCTGTGGGGGATGTCTCAAATATTGACATGAGTGCTGGGCCTTAGGGATTTTCCAAGGAGTAACGAGGCAGAGATCAAAATCATTGACGATGGTTATATTCCCTAGGGTCTAGCCATAAGGTTGGTCGATCAGGACATCTTGAAGGAGAATGCTAGGCGAGCGGTGAGAGGATCATTCCCCATGCCGGGGAGCCTTTTCGACGATCAGAGGGGTGAATGGGATTGCACTCGTATTTTCCGTAGTTTGTATTGGATATGGGATACAAAGTGTGAAAAGAACTTGCACAGGAGGCTACTAACCACAATATCATAGGTTCAGCCTTGTTTCTAGTGCCAGAATATTGATTGTATATTTTTAAACCTTTGAATAGCACGATGAAAGGCAAAGGTCATTTGATAATCATCCATTTTAAGAGGTAAAATGACCATTCAATAAATGACACAAGATATAGAGTGGTTTGGTAGAGCTGGCTACGTCCACTATGAATTCCTCTTATTATACGGCTCTCTTACAATTATAGGGAATTACAAGAGATATAACAAGATAAAAGGGGTGGCTCAAGAATAATGTTGCTACTAATGTCGATGGCTTGTTGAGCTTAGAACTGCGAACAGTGAGCTGTTGTGAGAATCTTCTGCATGACGCTAAGCTGAGGACACAAGATCTAGAGTGGCTGATGGATCCTTTGAATAAATCGACCCTTGTGAGTGGCAACCAACCTCTATATACTCAAACCCAGGTAGGTGGTGACTAACCTTTGAATAGTCGATCCTTGGAGGGTGGTAACCAACCAATTTGAAGTTGCTATGCATGCGATATTTATAATGGTTGAAATTGATGTTGGGTAAGCTAAAATGTTGTCGTAGAATTGGCTAGAAATGCACTGCATTGTAGACTTGATAACAGTGCTTTGCTGAGGGACATTTAGTGTAACACTCCATGATTTTACAAAATTAAATAATTAAATTAAAAAGGTAAATTCGTAATTTTAACATAAAAGGGCAAAATTGTAAAGTTCTATTGGAGATGAAATTAGACTTCAGAATCTATTTCATTACATGTATAATGTCGTTTTCGCTCGGTGAATATGTATAATTTGATTTTGGTTTAAACGGAATAGAAATTAGAAGGAGTCAAAACCTATTGGTATATATTTATATTTATGAACATGTGAAAAGAAGTTCATATGTACAAAATGACAATTGTAAATAAGCTAATTTATTACCAAAATTTAACATATACATATATTTGTCAACTTAAGAAGAAGCTTGGGATGGAAGGAGTTAAGTGGCTTGAGATGGAAGGAGTTAAATGGCTCAAGAAGAAAGAAGTGGTTTTGTTGAAAATAACATTATTAAGGGTTCTAAATGAAAAACATTTAACTTATAAATAAGGGAGCATTCTCGCCATTTAGGAGATAGGAAAATGACCTCTTTTCCTAAATCACTTTGCATCTCTATTTTTCTCTTAGTTTTAAAAATTTTCCATCACAAAAATAAACTTAGTTAAGGCATGCAAAGCTAAGAAAAAATAAGGAGAATCGAGGTTAATCAAAGACTACATTTACACAATGTTAGGTGAGAAAAGCAATTTAAGTAATATGTTTTCATGTTATTTCGATGTGATAAGAAAACTGTTCAGTATAGACAGTGGTAGCTCGGAATTGATTGAACACCTCTCAGTAATTTGGCAATAACTTTTGTAAATCAAAATGGATTTTAGTTTTCTTTAATGTTCTATGAAACTAACTCAAAGATCTACAAATTTTAATTTTATTCTTTTTTCAAATTTGAAAGTTTTCATAACTTAAACCGAGTAGCGAAGTCGGGCATGATCTTGGTCGAAATGAATATGATGACCATCCAAAAATACCTTGTTGTATATTGACCATAACTTTTTATTCCATGAAAGGATTATGCTAAAATTTATCTTATTGGAATTTGGAAATATAGTTTAATCATCTACAACCTTTATGTTATACACTTTGTGAATTTTGATATTTACCACCACAAAAACTTATTGCAAAGTGACTTATATTTTTGGACAAAATTTATAAATTCAAACTAGGCATCTTTTAGTGCAAACACCCTTACTTTTGACTCGTATAATATTTTTGAGATCCTCAAAATGATTTGGAAATATAATTTTGTATACAAAAACTTTCATACTTAGTACCTTTTAAATTATTAACTAAACTGAAAGTTTGGGTTTTTCAAAAGAAAAGAATTGCCTATGACAAAAGACGATAAAAAAATATAAAGTATAGTGAGAGAATACTTTGCTTATATTTATGAAAGAGTTTCTAAATGGATCATAACGATGGTTACCTTCGGGTGTTCAGTATAGGACAATAAATCTTGGGTAGTGCACTACTGCTCTATGGTATATTTTGGTACTGTAACAAGTAGAGTACGTCCTTACTTGGTGTTCGGAAGCCAGCTGCAATAGGATATAATCCAAACTGAGTGTGCAGTTTAGATTCATGTAAAGTAAACGGAGTGTCGATTCATGTTATCTATCCTTTTGACTAGGCAATATTTGTATAGACTGAATGAGTCGAACTTGGAGTTGTAAAGGTAGAAATCCCGAAGAGAGAGCCCTAGAGTCCAAAAATAAAACACCAATATAGTCGCCGAGCAAATACCAAACTAACCCATGACAAGAGAGGCAGAAATCCACCTAAGTGGTGGGTCAGTACCGATCCAACCACCTGGATCAGTACCGATCCAAGAATGCTCATATGCCCATCTTTTGCCTACACACTCTACTTGATGTTAGAAGCCTGCTCTAAGTGTTATTTTGTTGTTTCCATGCGATCCTTTATCGATCTCCATGAGCACTAGAATTAGCAACTCTGTTCTTCCACAAATCCATCGTTTAGACTCAAAAACAAGCAAATATTGATGCGAACATGTATGGAATCATGAAGCTAACAAAAAATCAAGCCAACACAAAGTGTTCAAAACAACATCCAAGGCCATCTTATGGTTCGGTATCGATCTAAGCCCCTGGATCAGTATCGATCCACTAACTCTACTAAGATGTCCCCCTACTTCATTGGAGAAATAGTTTATGGGTGTGGAAAATGTGGTGGATATCATTTGGGCGAGATTTTAGCCTTCCCACGTCTACTAATCGAGGGATAGAGCTTATTTCTAAGGATATATTGGCTTTGGCTTTCCCTTACTCTAATTTCATGTAATCATTGTCGGATTTATACCGATCCATAAGAACAACTACCTGTAATCCAGTCCAATCAATAAAATCACCAAGTGGACATAGGCTAAGATTAGCCAAACTACCATAAATTGTTGTGTGTTCTTTTCTTCTCGTTTTCATTTGGATTTCTTCACGTTATATTCTCCACTTAATCTTATAGATGTTTGTGCCATTTTTTGGTTTAAATGTTTTGGTGCTTTCACTAAGAACTCCTATTCTCAAGCTACTTGGATTCATTATCTATTATTTGGTTTCTTAATTCAAAGAGGTAGATCCAATTTTCTAACCTTATAGTTCTATTATTCAGATTTTTAATAATCTAAGAGAATTTATTCACCATGGCCCCCTCAAGAATAGAATGTGCTACAACTTCCAGAGCTACTAATGATGCTATATAAAAACCAGGGAATTCACCATGTGGATGAAGCTACCCAAACAGAACAACTAGAGATCCAAAATATAGCTGATTCGTGACCAGAGTGGAAATGGATCGGATGATGTAATAGATAGAAGACAGATTCTAGGAGAGTCACGACCAAATGAATCAACATATGCAGCAGAGCTTGAGGTTGTTGAATGAACTAACATATGATAGCGAAAGGAGGAGTGGGAGGGATTCAAGTTTAGAATCTGGAAGTTCATTATCATCCGACCAGAGATGGAGGGATACAAAGCAAAGAAAGACTCAAAACATGGTTGAAGCATCACATTAAGGAAGAAGACAAACCCATGGCTCGGGTTAGTGGATCGGTACTGATCCAAGTGGACAGGTCGGTACCGATCCAATTAATGGTGAGCCCAGAGCTCTCGCTCTAGATGGCAGCATGGATCGAACTTCTGATCGTGCTGTGGATAATTAGAATGTTGAATATCAATATACTACTACTGATGCAACACACAGGAATCAAGAAGGGGGTACTGCTGAATGCATAGATCTCTTGGAGTTTAGAGAACCTAGGTATCGAGAGTATGCTCGAAAGCGTTCGCTAGGCCGAACAATGGGGACCAATCTCGATCACTATCGTTCAGCCAAACCTATGGACCCAAAGTATTTGGAAGATATGGTGAAGGGACTTGTAAGTGAAAACCGATTTAAAATCAATGATGAATAGGGTACTTCTCCTAGTTGGAATCTGTTTATTAAGGACATTCTACATGTAAAGTATCCTTGAAGTTTTGCAATGCCAGCAATGCCGATGTATGGTGGAAAGACAGATCCAAGACAACACTTGATGAAGTATGAGTTTCATATAGACTCAAATAGATCATTTGATGCAGTGAGGTGTTGTTGCTTTCCAATTTTCTTAGAGGGAACAGTGATGATGTAGTTCACTCGGCTCCCACCGAGATCTATATCATCTTTCAATGAGTTGTCATGAAAATTTCTGGAGCAGTTCTGTTTACACACTGCATGCCCAAAAGATGTGATATCATTATCAAACCTCTTCCAGGAGAGGGATAGTCATTAAAAATTTCATGAATGGGTTCCATGCAGCTGTGGCGGAAATAGCGAATCCCAACGATGACATAGTGTTGACGGCACTGATTATGGGGATTCATCCTGAGATTGATTTTGGGAAATGGTTGCAAAAGAAATCCACACCAGTGATGGATGCTTTTTATAGAAAAGCAAATCAGTACTTACTCTTGGAAGAAGCATGCAATCGTCCTTGGAGGAACGGTGCTAGAAATTCAGATGAAGTGAAACAAAGCAACATTGCTGTGAAGCAATCTAAAGGAAGTTTTGGAAATGTGGATGTGAATGTTGGTAATAAGAACGATGGCCAGAAAAAGAGCGATAATGGGGCTATGAAACGAAAGCCAAATAATAGGAACCATCCTAGGATTCCTAAGTATGATAATAATACTGAATTGAATAACTCGATCGAAAATACCTATCTGGCAACTCAAGGCACTAAGTACTACAAGAAGCCGTCTTCGAGAGAGTCGACCAAGAAGAAGAGGAGATCTGGCAAGTTCTGCAAGTTTCATGAGATGCACGGTCATAATACCAATGAATGTAGACACATGCACAATATGATTGAGGAGCTGATTCGAAAGAAAAAACTGCAATAGTTTTTGAAACTCCGTAGGATAGTGGGCACGGAAATTCTAACCCCCCTAGATCGACATCCTAGTGGGGGCAAGCCAATCCTAGTGGTGAGGAGCCCATGCGGCTTAAGAAACAATTGGTAATTAACACAATCATCAATGGACCATATATAGCCGACAAGAGTTTGAATGAGACGGACAGGTTTGCTAGTGGTTTAAAGCATAACGAGTACGATAGCTGTTTGGCAGTTGAGGATGGACCTTGGCAGAACAATTCAGAACCATGACAACTGACATTGTTTTCCGAAATGGAGATGCCAATATGGTGGAATCCCCGATGGTTGACCTATTAGTTTTAATAGCCATGATTAGCCCTACTATTGTACAAAAGTTGCTGGTTTACTATGGGAGTTTGATCAACATTTTATTCAAAAAAGCATATGACCAGATGCTTCTAGAGGGCAGGGACTTAAAACCATGTAAATCTCGGATCTAGGGATTTAACGTGACAACTACGGAGCCAGTCAGATATATGGAATTGCCTATGGTGCTTAGAGAAGGCGACCGAAGGAGAGTGCGAGTCGTGCCTTTTGTTGTGTTGGACATTACTTTGCTTATAATGCATTTCTAAGCTAACCGGCCCTGGCTAAGTTCGGAGCGGCTATAGCTCCCTGGAGTTTGATGCTTAAATTTCCTATGGAGAATGGTGTGGGAGTAGTGTATGGATATCAAGGGCTTGGCTGTGAATGTTATGTCGCTTAACTAAAGGAGATGAGGCAAAGAGAGAAAGGAAACAATTTAGAGGGGACTCGCTACATTAAGGATTTGAATGCATAGCAACCAATACCTAACCCCTTGCTCGAGTAGCACAGTCGGTTCCCTAAGGATACAGATCTACAAAAAGAGCCACTGGATGGAAGAGCAGCTCTAATTGAGCTAACAATTAATGTCCTGATCCATCAGGATGACCTAATACGGATCCGGAAAGTTGGATCACAGGTTAGTGTCAGGATGATGAAGGAGTTAATTGGTTTTCTCTGAAAGAATCTGGATGTGTTCACCTGGATGCACTTTGATATGTATGGGATCTCACTAGAGAAAGTGAGCCATGCATTAAACATAAATCCCTAATGCGTTCCTTTAAAACATAAACTCCATAGCCTGGGTCCGAAGAGATCCACTGCACTCAAGAAGAAGTGGAGAAGTTGAAGGACAATGTCTTTATCTGTGATGCATCCAGTCTAGGTAAGGAAGGCTAATATGAAATGGAGGATATGCGTCGATTATTCTGACTTGAATAAGGCATGCACGAAGGACAGCTTCCCATTTTCAAGGATTGATCAGTTGGTGGACACAATAGCTGGAAATGAATTAATTTCATTCATGGACACATACTTTGGATGCAACCAGATTCCAATTCATGTCCCGGACCAGGAACATACCAGCTTTATTACCGATTTGAGACTGTATTGCTATTTGGTCATATCATTTGGGTTAAAGAATATGGAAGCAACCTACCAAAGACTAGTAATGGGATATTGAATAATCAAATTGGATGCTCGATAGAAATCTATGTGGACAACATGCTCGTGAAGTCATGGCGTTCGGGTAACCACGTTGACGATTTGGCAGAGATGTTCGGCATTCTCCGAAAATATGGGATGAATCCAAACCCTTTGAAATGTCTTTTTGGCGTTGCATCAAGGAAATTTTGAGGCTTCATTGTGAATTCCCAAGGGATTGAAGCCAATAGGGAAAATATAAAAGCGTTAAGGGAGATGGAGGCCTCGAAGATAGTGATGGAGGTCTAGAGCTTGAACGAGAAGGTCACCGCCCTAAGTCGATTCATCTCTAGAGCCACCGACAAATGTTTCCTATTCTTTGAAGTAATTATGAAGGGAAAAAGTCTGAAGGGGTAATGAAACTTCTCTTAAATGTAGGAGTGTGTAGACTGAATCTAGGCTCTAGTGGATCACTTAGAGAGACCCCACATTCTCTTGAAGCTAGTGCATGACAATGACTTGTTTATATATCTAGAAGTGTCGGTGCATGCTTTGAGTGTCGCACTCATACATGAGGAAGCCCACATCCAACAATCAGTGTATTACATCAGTAAATGATTGACAAGAGCAAAAAGAAATTACCCAAAGCTAGAAAAGCTTTCATACTTCCCGTTGATTGTTTCAAGGAAGCTCTGCCTCTCCTTTCAGGCTCATCCGATCAAAATCCATACCGATCATCCTTTGCGACAAGTCTTGCAACGACCTAATATTTATGGAAGATTGTTTAAATGGAATATTGAATTGAACCAATATGATATAACATATCACCCTTGGAGAGCTATCTAAGGTCAAGCTTTGGTGGATTTCATAGATGCATTCACTGCGCAAGATGATACTTTAGAGAGCAGTGGCAAGAAAATGCTAGGTGAAAGATGTACATGAATAGTGCATTAAACTAGCGCTGTTCTGATGCTGGAGTTGGACTTGTCACTCCGAGGAACGTTTAATCTGTTATGCCCTTAGACTTGTCTTTCTTGCAACAAACAATGAAGCAAAGTACAAAGTATTGATTGAGGGACTGAAGTTTGCCAAGGAACTGGAGATAAAAACTTTACATAGTTTCTATGATTCCCAGCTAGTTGTGTGTCGAGTGCGGAAAGAGTTTTAGGAAAACGGCTAGCTCCTTATCTAAACCTAGCCCTTGAGCTGCTTAGTGACAATGAATATTATATGACAATGCATATTTCCAGGGAGGAAAATGCGAAGGTCGACCCACTAGCTAAGCTGGTCAGTTCCGGAGATGCGTAGCTCATGGGCTTGGTTCCAATGGAAATATTGTATCCTCCAAGCATCGACTAAATGGATGTCGATTGGATCTTGGAGGCTGAACATGAAAGGGAATCATGGATGGCTCCAATAAAAGGCTACTTGCAGAGAGGAATCCTTCCTGATATGAGGAATGAGTGATGGAAACTCCTTCGCCAAGCTTCGAGATATATCACACAGAAAGGAGTGCTTTACAAAAAGAGTTTCTCTTCCCAATGCTTCGGTTTGTTGCTCATGATGAGGCCAAACAAGTCCTAAGAAAAGTGCATGAAGAGGCTTGTGGTGACCACACTAGGAGGCAAACCCAAGTGAAGAAGATTCTCTGCTATGGGTATTTCTGGCTAACCGTAAATCAAGATGCATTCGATTACACCAGAAAGTGTGACAAGTGTCAGAGGTTTGCTAAGATTCCAAGAGCCCCACCAACGGAGATTACTCAAATGGTCGGTCCTTTGTTGTTTGCAATTTGAGGAATTGATATTATCAGTTTGTTGCTGATATCTAACGGTGGTGCAAAATATGCCATCATTGCGGTTGATTACTTCACCAAATTGGCTGAGGCCAAGCCATTAGCCACAATTACCTTAAAGAAAGGGATCAACTTTGTAGTTTGGAATATTATTTGTCGTTTTGGAGTTCCACAGGCGATCGTTACCAATAATGGAACCCAATTCGACAACACCGAGTTTAAGGATTTTTGTCGCCGACATCACATGGAGAAGAAATTTGCTACGATAGCACACCCATAGGAGAATGGACAAGTTAGAGCTGTAAACAAGATTATCAATTCTATTCTTAAGAAGCGATTGAAAAATGCTAAGGGCAAGTGGGTCGATGAACATCCATTGGTACTTTGGGCTTATCGAACATCGACTGGCTATTCTCCATTCACTCTAGCCTATGGATCAATGGCTATGATTCCGATTGAATTTTAGTATCTTCTCATCAGGAAATTCATTACAATCTGCAGACGAATGAGCAACTCCTGCTAGAGTCCCTTGATATGGTCAATGAAAAGCAAGACGAAGCAGACTTGAGAGCAGCTGCATAGCGAAACCGAGTCACACGAGATTACGATGCCAAGGTCAGGAATTGGAACTTTGAGATTGGCGACCTGTTTCTCAAACAAATCTTCCCAGGCCTTGGAAACATGGACCCAGCCTGGGAAGGTCCATACGTGATAGAACAAAAGCTTGGAGATGGCACTTTTAGGCTTGCAATGGTTGACGAAATCTCACTCCCAAGGGCATGGAATAACAAGCATTTACGATGCTATTTCACTTAGAAATAACTTTGCACATAATTGAATGAAGCCATGTAATAAGACAGAATATGTCATTTTTTGTTTTCAATAAATGGCTTTCTGAATCTGTCTTTACAATGCTTAAGAGTTGTGAAATGTGACTGACTCAAATAAATCTGCATGTGCGCGCTGTAGGTGTGCAGGTACCCGGAGATAGGTGCCAACCAAACTAAAGAAGCAGAACGTGACATGGAGGTAGGAGTATAAACTCGAAAAAGAACGTGGCATGACTGTCCATATGCTAACTATTGCCTTTGATATGGAGGCAGGAGTATAAATTGAAAGGAATGTGACATGACCGTTCATCCATTAACTCTTGTCCTTGGATCGAGGGTAAGAGTATAAACCTGAGAAGGACGTGATTCGATCGTTCGTCATCAACTCTCGTCCTTGTATTGAGGATAGGAGTATAAACCTAAGTGGACATGATTTGACCGTCCATCTGCTAACTCTTGCCTTTGCAATGGGGGCATGAGTATAATCCAAAAATGACATGATTTGATCATCCATGAGCTAACTCTTACCTTGACGTAAGGGCAAGAGTATAATTCAAAATGGATATGATACGAACATCCAATCACTAATACTTTTCTCTAAGTAGACAAGACAAAACATCTAAGACCGGTGTAAGGTGGGATCTTACCATAAGATTTGATCTACGCCCAGAGTTAGGCATGATTGAAAATAAACGTCCTGGATGAGCATGTGCAAACTACGATCTTAAGTAGTTAGCTTAAACCAATGTCCGGAGCTGCGCGATCAAATTTTATTATCTTGGAAAAGGATACCTGAACCGTTATACTGAATAGTTTACCCAATCGATGTCCAAAGCTTGGCACTCCAACGATTGCTTCACGTTCACGAGAATGACAAAAGGTCGGCAAACCACAAAATAGGCTAACAACTTGGTTCGTTAATAACAAAGGAAAGAAATGGATCGTAAGTACATTGAATGGAAAGCGCATTTCTTTGATACTTAAACAAATTCAAACAAAGATTTAACAAAAAAAAAAGTCGTTGTTATTAACAATCAAAATAAGACTAGGAAAAAAAGTACAAGTGTTATTGAAACTGAAACTAAAGAAGCAAAAGCGAAGACCAAGTCTGTACATATACCGATCGAGAAAACAAAAGCGGACAATTAAAAAGAGCCTAAGTGCTGCTATACAACCAAAAAACACAAAGAAGACGGATGACTACTTCTTGATCCTGCTCTTTCTCTCTTTCCTCTCCTCTTCTCTATAGAAGGCATTGGACCTTTTAGGTTGCTTCCTTATCTTTACCCCACTTCCTTTTCCTTTGGATGAAGTGCTCTGCGATGATCCAACAGGCACGTTTCGGGTGCTTTCTGTAGGATCTAGATTAACCCTAGAGGGGAGTGAATAGGGTTATAGCAAATTTTCTTGATTTAAACGTAAAAACAAACTGCAGATATAAATATGCTGAAAGGTAAATTACACACAAAATTTACCCAGCTTCAGCAACCCCTGCCTACTGCTGCATTCCCAGATTTCTATTAGAATTAAACAGTATCCCGCTTACAAACACTCTACTAGACTCGCAAATCCTTTTGCTCCCGCTCACAAACACTCTCATAGACTCGCACACCCTGCTCCGCCTATAGAGTTTCACTTACTCGCAAACTCTGCTCCGCCTATAGAGTTTTGCAAACTCGCACACCCTGCTCACTGAACTAAGTCTAACTAGACAATCTGACACTACCTACAACCTAGGTGGTGATTTATAAATTCTTTGACTTGAACAGAAAAATAGACTTCAAAAATAAAAACAGGAGCAAAAATTAAAATACAAACTTGACTCCATAATTTTTGCTCAAATAAAAATTAAACCCTATTAAAATTAGACTAAAGCCCTTTAAAAATAAAACCCCCTTTAAAAACTTAAACCCTAAATAAACCAATCCCCTTTATAATAAAGTCGGCCCTTTTATTTTTAGCCCGATCCAATTCTTTTGGCTTGTGAGAATAATGCGGCCGATCCTTTGCTCTTCCTTCTGAAACAATTGCGGCCGACGTTGTATTCTTTGCTCGTTCTGAAATTAGGGCTTCGGCTCGCGATCCAAATTTGGGGCTTTGACTGGTTTGTGATGCTCTTGCTTGCGCTCGTTCTCTGATGATTCACGGCTTGCTTTACTTGAGATTGTTTGCAGCTGCTCCTCTATTGACCGATTCTATGATTTGCGTTGCTTGCGCTTGTTCGTTCTCTGATGATCGAGTTCGTTGTTGATTCGGTATGTAATTTCTTTCGTTGCTCGTTTAATTGCTTGCTTTTTAACTCGATGCCTATGATGACAATTGGGGTTTTGTATTTATATGAATTCGAGACACTTGATTTCGTTCGTGTTCATTAACGCGACTTCATCACTTTCCTAATTTTTTACAACTTGATACACACGGCTTTCCTGATATACTTACTACTTGATGCTCACGTCTTTGATTTTGATGCGTTCGATATTTACTTGATTGATACGGCAACAACTTTCCCTTTTACTTTGTGACTTTTTCCAAGATACGTATTTTATTTTCTTGACTTGGTCATCTCTAATCTTTTGCCAACTCTGACTTCGGCTTTGCTGTGAATTACGGCTTTGACTTTCTGCATTGTTAATCTTTCGACTTTCACTGTGAATTACTTTAGTTGATTGCCACTGCTTCGGCCATCTTTGTGTTCATCCCTGTGAGCTTTGACTCTGGCCATCTTCTCTGATGATGTTGATTTCACTGTTGTATTGTATACTTGGGCTTTGAAAAAAAATTCAACCTGGCACTTGCATGCATTGCTGTTGAGTTGCTGTACATATGAACTTGCATTCATTTGTTTGTTATTATTTCCATGTTTCTGTTGGTTCTTATCAAAAATTGTTGTGCCACTTCTCCATGTGTTCATGTTGCTGAACTTGTTGTTGGCATGTGCATTGTGTTCATTTGAGTTGTCTGCACCTCTGGTATGCTGCAGCTTGGTCTTTGTTGCAATTGGCTGTTGTCATGATTGCCGTGATGTCATTTGAACTTGATATTGTTTGGTTTCATGTTCATGTGTGTCTTCCCATTCACTGTTGCCTGCTTTTGGTCTTGAATGCATCTGTGCATATTGTTGTGTCACTCTTGTAGTTGTACTTGCTTTTGGGTTGCTGCACATGTGGTTTTGCATTTGATTGATATGGAGACCTGTAGTCTTCATTTGCAGCCTTGACACTTGTGATATTCATGTTGATTGCTTCATGACTTCGACTGTTTGCATACACTCATGCAGTCTTCAGTTTGTACTTCTGGTCTTTGCATCCTTTCATGTTGATTTTTGAAATTTTACTTGAGTTGAATCCAGTTTCAAAAAACTCGGGTTTGACCTTGTGCTCATGTCGTGATTTTCAATATATTGCACGTGAGTTGAACCCGGTTTTTCATTTGGGTTAGACCTGTGCTCACCTGTCCCTGTAACATTATCAAGTGTATATCGTGTGCACGGCCTTGTGGCATGTACAGTGATACACTGTGCATGTCACACTGTTCGTGTATGATGAATTCAAATGTAAATGATGACGAACAACCCAAATAACTGAGGCAAATCATATTTTCAAAAATCATATTTTATTTTATATCGCAAAAAAATTTCTTTTTCAATTTTACTGCGTTAGTGAATATTTTTGCAGATTGCTGGATTCAAACTGGAATGTAGTTGAAGAAAAAGTACGAGTGTGAGTGATATGTAGTGAGGTTATTAATGTAAATATGAAATCGTGATGTATTTAAAATTGTATATGTATAGTGAGAGCATGAATTTGTACTATTCAAGATTGTAATAAATATTTGTTTGAATAAAATTTCTGTTTGAATTCAAATTCTGTGTAACTTATTTTATTCAACAAATATTTATTTAATCTATGAAAAACAAAATAGTACATTACCAAATACATTTAAATGAATATATATGTTTATTATCATCAAACAAAAACATATAAGCGCATATTCATACAATCTCCCCCTTTTGATGATAACAAACATATATTTAAGATTTTGACCGTGTTAAATATATTTGATCAATGATATACTCTAATTGCTCCCCCTGTTTGAATGCTTCCTCTCTACATGATGCTCCCCCTACATATATGCATACAAATAGAAATATATAATTGAGCCTGGATGCAAATGGAAAATTATTTGACCTTTGCTTGATTCTATTTGACAAAATCTTAACTTTTCTCTCCCCTTTTGTTATCAGCAAAAGAATGATAGTGTTAGAGAAAATAGAGATAAAATGATCAATATTAATCCAACATTAAACTCAAATTGAATATAAATATTAAACTTCAATAAAAATCAAACAAAAATCATAACTACCCTTGTTAGGCGCATATTCCACTTTTTAGAATGATGGAAATGGTATTCTCATATAAAATCGTACAGATGTATCTACTTGTGGTACATTTATATCAGGAATTTGAATATATACTAATCATGCATAACCGTTAGGACTTTTAAATGAGATTAGTAGTATTCCAATTTAATTTAAAAAATAAAATCAAGTATCTTCTAACCACGCATGACCGTGAGGACTTTTAAATGGGATTAGAATCAACTTGTCTATTTAATCAATTATTTTGATATGCGTTCCATACATGCATAACAGTAAGGACTTTTAAATGAGCATGGAAGCACATAATCAAAAATCCAAGTAATTCATCCATGCATAACCGTGAGGACTTTTAAATGAGAGTGAATACTTTGGATATTTATTTATTTAAAAAAAATGAAATGAAAAACAAATGATCCCTGATTATAGTACCACATATCGACAAACTATATTTAAGCTTTGATAAACAAAGGTCTATAGAAATATGATAGATATAGAAATGGTCATAGAATATTTACCCAACAAAAAGTTTTATAACTCTTGTTTGAATTTCTAAAGAAATTTTTCTAAAATATACTCTCTTGAGTAATGTATGAAAAATATCAACACTCATCACTTTTTCCAATCACTATTTATCTTTTTGATAATTATTAGGGAGTTAGATTAGTCAAAATTTGTCATTTAAAATCAAATAAAAATGACTAGTCTGAAAATATGGTCAAACAATTATTTTCTCGAAGGGGTTATATGAGAAAAAATTCTGCTATTTGAAAATTATTTTAAGTGAAAAATATGCAGATATTTTCTTTGAAAAACGATGCAGCAAATGAATGTTTAAAAATTAATCACGTTCCACTAGTAATTTTTCTATCAACTATATTACCAGTGTAATCTGCATCTGAATTTCTCTTTCACTCCAAAATATCACTAACTAAAGACCAGACCATGAAGTGTGCACAAAAAATTCAAACTCAATTTTTTACAGCATTTTAAATGACATTCTCTTGAATTTGGATTGAAGCCATGTAAATAATCAGAAAACCGTGAATATAGAGTTAGCCACGACCAAAAGTATTATCATCCAACAAAACACTATTTTTAATCCAAACTAATATATATGAAGTAAATCAGAGAATAGTGTTTTTGACATAAATGTAATTGGCCAACTATATTGAGCAAGTCAGAATAAAAAAAATCATCATCACATCATTATCACAATTTTGGCTGATTTAATTCAGAATATGGTGCAGATTATCACATTTAATATACCTTCACCTGTTTTACCTTTACGATAATTTTTCATGGTTGCCCAATGTGATCCTGTCACCTTTGTACTAGGCTAAGGAACTTTGCTTTGTTGCCCATTGTGTTTCTGGAATAGCCAAAAATCCAGAAAACGCTGTTGTTGTTCCTTAGCCTGCCACCATACCTAGACGATGAAAGATTTTTGTGACCTATTTGTTTTTATAGGTCCATGATTGTTAGTGGCTAAAACATTGTGAATAAACAAACCCTTTGGAACCCAAATTTGTTTTGTTCTTTCATTCTTGTTCCAATAGACATGAAATTTGTTTGTAGAATTCTTAGGAACCCAAACTTGTATAAATTTTGTGTTCTTGTTCCTATGACTACAATTTTCAACACGATGTCCAATTATTTCACATCTATCAAAGACACTCTTACCTTTTGCATTATCCTCAACTTGTGTTTTCCCAAAGCCTAGTCCTTTTCTGTTGTTAGCAAAAATTTGATTTTCCAATAGCATGTTGAAAGATTTTTCGCCTCTTGAAAAGTTATTCAGAGATTTCTCAAGATTTTGGACTTTGGTTTTTAGTGTTGTATTTTCAGTGACAAGTGAGGTGCATCTATTTATAAAATCCTTTTTCCTAGTGTCAATGATTTCCTTAAGATTCAAGTTTTCTTTTTCAAGATTCTCAAAGTTATTCCTAAGTTTTGATAATTCTGAATCTAAAATCTTACAATTTTTACATTCTAGGTTTTGAAATTTTCAAGTTCAGTTTCTAACCTAAAATTTTCACGAGCAAGTTCTCTCCTATCAGATTTCAATTTTTCAATTTTAGATTCAAGAGCATCAACTACTTTAGTAAGATCAAGACACATAAAAACAAGATCTTTATAAGAATAGTCACCTGCCTCACTAGATTCCTCTGAGCTTGCTTCTAAATCCGATTTTGCCATAAGACACAAGTTAGCCTCCTCTGAGCTACTATTCGAAACTTCCTCTCCTTCTTCATCATCCCAAGTTGCTGCAAAGACCTTCTTCGTCTTTTTCTTTCCTCGATTGTTTTTGAGAAGTGGGCATTCTTGTTTGAAGTGGCCAGACTTGTTGCAGTTATAGCACGTCAATTCATTATCAGAATTGTTAGACTCTCTTGACCTATTACCAGATGTTTTCTTCTTGCGTGGCTTGAATCTTGACCATTTTCTAAGATTATTGACAGCCATTGCAAGCTCTTCAATTGGATCTTCTTCATCTTCATCGCTCTCTTCTTTGCTCTTTAAGGCAATCGTCTTCTTCTTTGGTTCGGAGTTGTTGCGTTCCTCATTTGCTTTTAGCTCAAGCTCATATGTCATCAAGTTACCAATCAACTCCTCCATGCTTAGTTTACTCAAATCTTTCGATTCTTGTATTGTCGTGACTTTTGCCTCAAAGTTCATCGGTAAGACTCGTAGTATCTTCCGCACAAGCTCTACCTCAGTGAAGACCTTCCCAAGCGCTCTAGCATTGTACACCAAAGTTGAAAAACGTTCAAACATATCCTTTATGCTCTCGCCATTGTCCATCACAAAGTTTTCGTATTCATTGCTGAATAGGGCTAGACGAGACTCCTTGACTTGAGAAGTTCCTTCGTGTGTCACCTCCAAAGTGTGCCAAATTTCCTGTGCTGTTGTACAATGAAAAATTCTATTAAATTCATTTTTATCAAGAGCACAGATCAAAGCGTTCATTGCTTTGGCATTTGTAGTTTTTAATTTCTTATCGTTAGCATCCCACATATCCTTAGGTTTAGGAATCTCAGTATCACCAACGGTTATAGTGGGAGATTTATAGCCTGTTTCAATAATGTCCCAAACATCGTAATCAACAGAACTAAGATAAATACTCATCCTAACTTTCCAATAAGCATAATCATTCCCATTAAACATGGGTGGCCTAGCAATAGATTGCCCCTTAGAAAAAGCATTATTTGGTGGATTCATGACTCTAGAGTTAAAGAAAAATACCGTGCTCTGATACCACTTGTAGGATTTAGATTAACCCTAGAGGGGGGGAGGTGAATAGGGTTATAGAAAATTTTCTCGATTTAAACATAAAAACAATCTGCAGAAATAAATATGCTGAAAAGTAAATCACACACAAAATTTACCCAGCTTCGGCAACCCCTGCCTACTGCTGCATTCCCAAATTTCTATTAGAATTAAACAGTATCCCGCTTACAAACACTCTACTAGACTCGCAAACCCTTTTGCTCCCGCTCACAAACACTCTCATAGACTCGCACACCCTGCTCCGCCTATAGAGTTTCACTTACTCGCAAACTCTGCTCCGCCTATAGAGTTTTGCAAACTCGCACACCCTGCTCACTGAACTAATTCTAACTAGACAATCTGACACTACCTACAACCTAGGTGGTGATTTACAAATTCTTTGACTCGAACAAAAAAACAGACTTCAAAAATAAAAACAGGAGCAAAAATTAAAATACAAACTTGACTCCATAATTTTTGCTCAAATAAAAATTAAACCCTATTAAAATTAGACTAAAGCCCTTTAAAATAAAACCCCCTTTAAAAACTTAAACCCTAAATAAACCAATCCTCTTTATAATAAAGTCGGCCCTTTTATTTTTAGCCCGATCCAATTCTTTTGGCTTGTGAGAATAATGCGGCCGATCCTTTGTTCTTCCTTCTGAAACAATTGCGGCCGACGTTGTATTCTTTGTTCGTTCTGAAATTAGGGCTTCGGCTCGCGATCCAAATTTGGGGCTTTGAGTGGTTTGTGATGCTCTTGCTTGCGCTCGTTCTCTGATGATTCGCGGCTTGCTTTACTTGAGATTGTTCGCAGCTGCTCCTCTGTTGACCGATTCTTTGATTTGCGTTGCTTGCGCTTGTTCGTTCTCTGATGATCGAGTTCGTTGTTGATTCGGTATGTAATTTCTTTCGTTGCTCGTTTAATTGCTTGCTTTTTAACTCGATGCCTATGATGACAATTGGGGTTTTGTATTTATATGAATTCGAGACACTTGATTTCGTTCGTGTTCATTAACGCGACTTCAACACTTTCCTAATTTTTTACAACTTGATACACACGGCTTTCCTGATATACTTACTACTTGATGCTCACGTCTTTGATTTTGATGCGTTCGATATTTACTTGATTGATACGGCAACAACTTTCCCTTTTACTTTGTGACTTTTTCCAAGATACGTATTTGATTTTCTTGACTTGGTCATCTCCAATATTTTGTCAACTCTGACTTCGGCTTTGCTGTGAATTACAGCTTTGACTTTCTGCATTGTTAATCTTTCGACTTTCACTATGAATTACTTTAGTTGATTGCCACTGCTTCGGCCATCTTTGTGTTCATCCCTGTGAGCTTTGACTCTGGCCATCTTCTCTGATGATGTTGATTTCACTGTTGTATTGTATACTTGGGCTTTGAAAAAAAAATTCAACCTGGCACTTGCATGCATTGCTGTTGAGTTGCTGTACATATGAACTTGCATTCATTTGTTTGTTATTATTTCCATGTTTCTGTTGGTTCTTCTCAAAAATTACTGTGCCACTTCTCCATGTGTTCATGTTGCTGGACTTGTTGTTGGCATGTGCATTGTGTTCATTTGAGTTGTCTACACCTCTGGTATGCTGCAGCTTGGTCTTTGTTGCAACTGGCTGTTGTCATGATTGCTGTGATGTCATTTGAACTTGATATTGTTTGGTTTCATGTTCATGTGTGTCTTCCCATTCACTGTTGCCTGCTTTTGGTCTTGAATGCATCTGTGCATATTGTTGTGTCACTCTTGTAGTTGTACTTGCTTTTGGGTTGCTGCACATGTGGTTTTGCATTTGATTGATATGGAGACCTGTAGTCTTCATTTGCAGCCTTGACACTTGTGATATTCATGTTGATTGCTTCATGACTTCGACTGTTTGCATACACTTCATGCAGTCTTCAGTCTGTACTTCTGGTCTTTGCATCCTTTCATGTTGATTTTTGAAATTTTACTTGAGTTGAATCCAGTTTCAAAAAACTCGGGTTTGACCTTGTGCTCGTGTCGTGATTTTCAATATATTGCACGTGAGTTGAACCCGGTTTTTCATTTGGGTTTGACCTGTGCTCACCTGTCCCTGTAGCATTATCAAGTGTATATCGATGTGCACGGCCTTATGACATGTGCAGTGATACACTGTGCATGTCACACTGTTCGTGTATGATGAATTCAAATGTAAATGATGACGAACAACCCAAATAACTGAGGCAAGTCATATTTTCAAAAATCATATTTTATTTTATATTGCAAAAATATTTCTTTTTCAATTTTACTGCGTTAGTGAATATTTTTGCAGATTGCTCAGATGCTGGATTCAAACTGGAATGCAGTTGAAGACAAAATACGAGTGTGAGTGATATGTAGTGAGGTTATTAATGTAAATATGAAATCGTGGTGTATTCAAAATTGTATATGTATAGTGAGAGCATGAATTTGTACTATTCAAGATTGTAATAAATATTTGTTTGAATAAAATTTCTGTTTGAATTCAAATTCTGTGTAACTTATTTTATTTAACAAATATTTATTTAATCTATGAAAAACAAAATAGTACATTACCAAATACATTTAAATGAATATATATGTTTATTATCATTAAACAAAAACATATAAGCGCATATTCATACACTTTCGGGCGGAGAAATTGTGATGGGAGCAAAGATAGTCTGACAACGCAGAGCTATGGAAAGCGGAGGAGAACAAGTCTCTTTCTTCTCCAACTTGTTGGCTAGGACCAGTTTAGCTCAAAGGTACTTATGGTGGGATCCCGTAGAGGCTCGAAGGACCCAGTAATAACAACGTCATCTTTAGTCTGAGTTCCTTGGAACTCGTCACTCCCTTTATCCTGTAGAGCATTTATCATCTACTCACTAGGCCCAGGAGTCTCACTAATCGAGATAGTCGGCACCATCATTGAAGTAGTCACGGTCACCGATTCCATTGTAATCGCTCTTTGTCCCGGCCGGAGACCTTTGTCAAAAAGTGGAACGACATGGGGCTGACCTGAAACTTAAGAGATATAAAAAGAGATATTAAAGTTGTCAACTGACGACAAATGGACTCTCTGAGATACAGGCGAGGTCAACGAAATATCTCCTTCCGTTGGGATTTGGTGTGAGCTGGAGTGCCGTCGAAGTTCCCTTTCAAGATGGGAGAAAGGATTGCGTACTTTAGCATTTAGGGTTGATCTGGATGTACCTCACGATCGAAGATTGATCTTGAGCAGTTTTGGATTCGAAGGTGTCCCCGGTAGTGGCATCTTAGGGCGATGAACCGAAGCTTAACCTTGAGTCTTTCTGCACTGTATCAGCGAGCTCCAGATGGAGAATAAGTTGACCCTCTTTTAGTACCTTAGGCTCATCTCCTACTAAGATCTCCTTCTCAAGATGGATCAGATCCACCTCACCACCTTTTAGAAATTCCTTTTCTTCCTCAATAACGTGGTCCCAAGCAAGGACAAGAACTCTAGGGCAATCGCGGTCGAACCACTCTAAATTGCAAAATTTGAGTACATTGGCATTGTATTTGTTGAGCATTGGTTGAACTTCTTCATCATCCGCTTTTATGTGGCTTCAACCTCCTTGACAAGTGCATTCACGTTTTCGACACGTTCAAATGCCTTATCTCTCTCATCGCGAGCAATAAGCAGCTCTTCACATAGTCCTGAGTTTGTTGGAGAGCGTCGTTCTTCTCTTTTGTCTTGCTCTCAAGTTTGGCCGACAGCTCAACCATGCACCTTCTTGTTTGAGATTTCTTTTTCCAGCACTAATGCGTGATTTCGATAATGTGCAGTCTCAATTTCATCATGATGCTTGTTTCTCTCATTTTCAAGTGTCTTGATAGCCTCCTCGACTTTCTTCTGAGCCTCGACTTGTGATTTCCTTGAGTTTTTCAAAAGCATGAAATGTGCAGTTTTACTTAAATGTAAATACTCATCAAAACCAATATTTATTTATTTTCAATAAACATTACCTATATTTTTTGTTCACTTGGAGTTGTGTTTTCACCGAGTTGCTAATTACAGTTATACTATCATATTATCATCATTTTGATAAATATTGCTTATTTTTTAATTACAATCCAAAATACTAAAAATATTCAATCATATTATCATTTGTGTTTAATTATTAGTGAAAAATTGCATTAATTTTCTTTTTGTAATTATGCACCTAAACCATCGGTCCCCACCGTTACATGATTGTACTATTATCAAAGAAAAACTTTATTAATCCCAAAATTTGAAGTTAGAAAAATAATCATTAGAAATAAAACTACAAATATTTTAATAATATTGACGGCAAATTGCTTGGTTACTGTATGATAATATGAATCAGCAGATTTTAGGATAAACGCACACCAGTCCTTACAATTTGGAAACCAGCTTTGATGTTATGATACATCTGCTTATTCTTAATCACAACGGTCAGATGCATATTCTTACATATCAGTTCATCATATCATAATAGTCTGTTATACATCGCAATAAATTCAAATGGCAGCATCCACGGAAACTAAAGCAAATTCAAACATAATGCACAGGAATACCCAAAACAGAAAACAAAATTCTTACACACATTCAATTGCATTTTACCATAGTGTTTGTTCCAAATGATAAGTATTAGACAATTTTATCAATGTTACTGAAGTATCAACCGAATCTACTGCCTTCATTCTATTCTATGAGTCTCTTCTTCCAGTCTCTTTCTTATAACGCCAACCGCATTCCTAAATTTGAATCCTACAAGCTCTGATCACCAAATTCTCCATATGCAACCACCAGCTAAACTAAGTATTGCATAAAACGATAATGCAATAAGAATTTACAGAAAATTATTGTTAAGGATAAAATTTTACAGCTTTTTAGCCTCAAGGACAGACCTTCAATATTTTATCCTGAAGCACAACTTTTTGTAGGTATCAATTTTTAGTTATTGATAGCAGTTTTTAGGTATCAGTTTGTAATTATCGGTAGCAGTTTTTAGGTATCAGTTTTAGCTCGGTAGCAGTTTTGTTGTCCTTGTAAATAATTTTGAAAAATGTTTGTCCTTGTGAATATAAATTTTAGAAGAATGTTTGTCCTTATGGTAAAAATATCGAGGTCATGTATTTGAGGCAAAAAAAATACAAATCTTTGTCCTTTAAATTAATTCCCCATTCTCTTTTATTTGTACTGCATTATGGTAAAATTATCAAGGTATCAAGCATATATGTGCTCGGTTCATATGGACTCATGGTCAATCAAAATGGTGGATGCATATCTTGTTAAAAATTTCTGTTTATGCCTATGGATGTTATCATGTTAAAAATACTTCATATTAAGTTTGCCAATAAATCTGTAGAAAAACTTTGCTGAACATTTAATGACCGCTAAAACATTTTACCATGCATCAATCTTCTTGGTGTGCAATCCCAATTCTTCGCAGCTCTCTCAAATTAGAAGCAATTTCCTGAAGAATTTGCATTCCCTTGCTTCCACCTTCAAGCGATTTAACTGCACGTTCCAGAAACTTCTTATCTTTCTCAAGCGCCTTCAACCTTACATTCAGCTGCGAAATTTCGTTCTCAAGTGCAGCAAGTTCATCCTTTCCATCCCTCCCTAAATCCTGCCTTCCATTACAGGAAACTGAACGCAGTTTATTTTCTCTAATAGCCTCCTTTATCGAACATTTTACCGTTTCTTCGACCTTCGACTCTTCATTAGTAGAATTCAAACTACCATTTCGACTAAGATTTTTACCATCTCCACCTTCAGAATACAACTTGAGCATTTTTTTCAATCTTTTCAAGCATGCTGATATATAAACCCTCTCTTCTTCAAAATCCAGTATTTTGCTGTTAGATCTTTTAAAACTTGGAGTGCTCATGTAGCCCATTTCATCAGTCTCCAAGAACTGCCTCTCGTAGTTTTCAAGTTCTGCTTCAAGATCTTGTATCTCTTTCTCTCTATCAGTTAGCAAGTCATTCAACTTCTGGATGGCTTCTTGATCATATTCGGATTGCTCTTCCATCATCCTCAAGTATTGCAATGCATCCATTTGCATGGCTGCTTTCTCTTCTTGCAACTTGTTGATCATGGCCATTGCTTGATTCGCAGCAATTGCTGAAGCATTTCTCTCTTCTTCGAGCTCTTTGTACAGGATGCTCATGTATTTTCTATCTGTTTCTACTTGTCTCTTTAGTCTATCAAATGCACTTTCTCCTTCTATTTCATCTGTGCCATTTTCATCCAATGTTTCTAAGGCAGATTCATATCTGTCAAGCCAGCGAGGCGTTGTTATTTCTGTGATTCTTGCTTTTAGGTCATCTGAGATTCTTGGAGATGGAAGTGGAATATTGATATCAGCCGTGAACCTTTTGTTTTCGATTTGGCTAATGTTAACTGAACTCAAATGCTTAATAGAATCTTCTTTTGATGTACACTCACCAGTGCTTGTAGTTTCTACTGCAGTAAAGAAATTTCAAATGATACACAGCAAAATCTAAATTAAAAAGTATAGTCGAGAAACCAGGCTTATGTTGAGCAAATGAGAAAGTTCAAAAATAGCTCATAGAAAAGGAAGGAAAAGGTTTTAGGATTGCTCCTACCAAATGAAGGCTGGAGCTCCTACAATTTGAAATAGTAGATTGCCCTTATTTCTTATCAAACCAGATGGTGAACATTTTTATCCTCCCAATAGCTATAATACATTTGTCACATGGGCGTGCACACATGGAAAATCTAAAAAAAATTAGGATTGCACACCAAGAAGTTTGATGCATGATAATATGTTTTAGCATTCATTTACTACCAACGTTTTGCTACAAAAATTGTACCACCAAGAATGACGTGACTACAGTCTAGTAGAACTACTTGTAGTCGCATAATTTTGTTTCAAGGGAAAAAAAAAAACAATTTATCCCCAACCCACCCACCCACACACATATACATGTATGTATGTATAATATGGCTAGGATCGGCTACATCTCATTCTCGCTACAACTCAGTTCTCTCTAATTTCAACCACATGATCTAAATTAAATAATAGAATTTTCTCTTTCTTGTCACTTCATTATATTGTTTAATTTGGAATAGAATTTTCTCTTTCTTGTCCCTTCATTATATTGTTTGATTTGGAACATTTGGTTGAAATCCGAAGAATTGAGGTACAATAAAAATAAGGTGTATCCGATCCTTGTCCATATATATATCGGCTATTGAGAGACATAATTTGACACAATAGATATTAACCATTTGATCTCAATGCGTTCTCATATGTGGATGAAATCAGGACTTGGTTGAGATTCATTGTGTAATCGATTGTGTTGTCATTTTGTGTGCTAATAGATTTTCTCCAGCTTTGAGTTCGGAAACAACATCTTTGCAATGCGAGGGAAAGACTATACATTATCGACCTCTCCAGAGTCCTCCACACACACACACATATTAGAAAAGTGAATAGTAAATTAAATTGACTAATAATTAGTGAATCTTACATTTGGTGATCACGGCTTTTGTTTGATCCTGCTCGCCTAAATTATCCAATGTTACCAAATTATCAGACAACTTTGTAGAAGGATATATCAACTTTTCCAGCACTTTATTTTCTGAATCAAGCTTTGTTTTCCTGTTTCTTGTTTGTGAACCATTTGTAGAAGAATCAACTTCGGTAATGTTCTTACTTTGAAGGAACACTTGGGGAAGTGTGTTTTTAGCAAACGTAACTGAGCAACATGAGCAACGAGTCTCTTCTTTCTCAAGCAAAGAACTTTTTGATATTTTCCTTAATAAATTTGAATTCAGATCATCATCGAGAATAGTTCCTACTTTGCCCATAGATGACTGACTGCATGTATCGCACATATCATGTACATTCGTAAGCCTTCCGTGAGCTCCACAATACAACAGAGATGATATCTCTAACTTGTGCTCTTTACAAATTAATTCTTTATAGAAACACTGCTGCATGCGCTTAAGAATTGAGCATAACATACATGGTAGTGGTAATCGGCAATATTTAGCAAGCTTGTAAATGAAATAGAACGTAAGAGCATGGAAAAATAGCAAGGCTATTAAGAGGATTTCAAAGAAGAATGAAGACAAGTAAGACAACATTCGAGGAGCATCGTTTCTCTCTTTTGCTGTGTTACTTTTACCCATATTTTAAATAAAACAGAAGTCCGTTTTAGGTCATCAAACCTGAAAATGCAAGAGGAAGTACTTAGCACAGAACCAGAAGAGTTTCATGGAATAAAATATGAAACATCACTAGCTGAAATTCTACAAAAAATGCTTACAAGTTAGGAGTGCATGATATAACTTTTAGTTAATTCAGCCCAGGATGGGCCTGGGACTACATTTAATCCTAAATAAACTAATGAATTCAGAAAAATATCCATTGATTTGACAAGCATTTGAGATGAAAACCACACGATTGTGGTTGATTATAATTGTGGTAAGTGTCAAGTTTCTTATATGGTAGATGATGAATATAAACACAAGTCAAATAAAGAGGGCAATTCAAACTACTAAATCCTTCTATTCATGTATATTACCTAAATATACTATTCTAACAAAATCAATCCAACATCAAATTACGGCAATGCAAAATGTAAAGCCAATTACCTGGAAAAAGAAATGATTTTGCATCAATTTCCAATTCGTTGGAAACCCGACCTAAAAGGAAAAGATGAATGGCGAAACAACGATCCCTGGAAAATTCCGTGGAACCGTGACGAAATTTTGTGGGATGAATAAGGGGAAGTCTGAAAATTTGATGATAACCCATTAATTTCCCTTTTTAAGAAAAAGGAGACAGAGTAGAGAAATTCAAGGACAACGTCTCTTTGTTTTATTTTGTAATAATCATATATTCAAATGATGCAATATCTTCACTTAGCTCCAGCGAAAAACTCTACAAAATCAATATCATGCATGACGAACTATAAAATGTGCTAAGAGCAAGATAATTCTCTCTTTCTTAGACCATTTTTAGATAATACCATCACAATTGTCATGACAACATCTATAGCAATTTAATGTTGATTGATGGCACTATACCTCATGGGTAATAACATATAGTTGTAAATCGTCGGACGACAATCTTCAACCTGGTATGAAGATCTTGGGCTGGGGTCCGTCAATTGCCAGTCCGCTAATTTTACAGTAATTTTTTTTCCATCCCGTTTATTTTTAAATTACCATTTTTCTTTCGTTATCTGTGTTTCTTTTCTTCTTCCTTACATCTTTTTACTACTTTCTTTCTTTCTTTTTCCAACCTAGCAACTTTAAAACCTGCAATGATGGAAAAAGGTAGACAGCGAAAAGGCAAATGTACCGAAAGACGGTATTGTTATGGTCTATGTTGTTACTCTACTCTAGATTGACAGTATTTTGATGGTCCGTATTGTTACTTTATTCTAGGTTGAGGATATTTTGATTGACGGTGTTGTTTTCTCGTCAGTGTTGACTTCGTTTCTGTGGTCTGGTAATGTAAGAAATGCATGTGATTGTGTTTTGTGGTCTGGTAATGCAAAAAGTATTTTGTTGCGAAGAATGTTACTCTACTGGTAATGCATGTGTATTGTGATGCTTCTGTTTTAATAAGATAAAATAATTTCAGCGTCCACACTGTACGCGCCTACATCATTTCCATGCATCGGTGAAACGTAGTATTTTGGATGCCAACGCTGTTCCCAAGTGTTCATTTAGAGACTAACACCCATTTTAAGCATGGTTTAATATTATACAGCGCCCGATGTTAACGTTGTTTTTATTTTCCTAACGTGGTCTTCAACTCGTATTGATTTCCAAGGGCTTTTAATTTCTGCTTACACAATCCCGACAATTATGTTATTTGAATTTTATCAACGTCAAGAGAAAACATGGATTTACATATTCCAAGCCAAAGAGAAAACATGTAATTATTTATTAAAGGGAAAAACTGAAATTATTAATTTAATATTCTGAGGAGGGGGAAGGGGGTGAACACCAATTATGTGGTGCCAATAGACGGAGCCTTTGGGCTGAACATTGGTGTCCAGCAAAGTAAAACAATCGAACATATGGTATTAGCAAAGCACAAAAGTGTATTCATTATAATTATATTTTTCACGAAATTTGTAAGAATAAAACATATGGACATAGCACAAAAACAATATCATGATGAATAAAACCTAGAAATAAAGCATTTTCAATGTTTACATCTATTAACATGAGGTTATTTAACCAAAAACCATTAGGTGTGGTTCGCATTGTAAATGGAGTGGATGAGTAGATTGAACGGGTTAAAAGTCCCACATCGTAGAATATTTGGAATAATCGTGGTATATATATGAGATCAGTGACACGTAACATTGAAAATTCATTTTGTTACAATGTGTTGGAAAGACCAGATTATATGCCCAATGTGAGACGATGAAGGGATGTTCAATCGAGACGTCAGCATAGGTGACGTCGATCGTTGATGACACTAGACACAGTGAAGCGAACGCATTCGGAACACGGGAATTATGAAACTCAACATGGTATTGGAGCTCTATGGTTCGAGGGACCGATATAATGCAGCGTGACCGAAGCATGACTCCTAAGGGGATTAAGCATAAGATCCTCATCAAGGTGGAGATATGGTTAAACTGTCGCTTCCTTCTGCTTATGAGAACTTGAAGTAGCAGCTTGACACCACTGCGAAGAGGACTCGATAACTCCAAGGTGACTTAAGCAATGCTCGTCAAGATGGAGATTGTTAATTGTGACTCGCATTGTAAATGAAGTGAGTGCGTAACATTAGGTATTCCTTTTGTTACAATGTATTGCGAAGACTGGATTATATGCCCAGTTGGAGACGATGGAGGGATGTTCTATCTAAACGTCGGCATGGGAGACTTCGACCGTTGATGACACTCGACACGGTGAAGCGAACACGTTCGAAACGTGGGAATGCCGAAACTCAACAAAAACATTCAATAGCTGGGAGTGTATATAAAACATGCTAATGAGTTGGATGTGTGCTAATACATACATAGACATTGGAGGTGTATAGATTATCTATTTACCACTTTACGGATCATTTCACCACTCTTGCTTTTGATGTTTTAAAAGGAAAAATGATGAAATGCAACTGTGACGAGAAGTTTAGATTGGCAAAATAATAGCCCATATGTAAATAGATGAGGCGACTTACATTGAATACTTCATCCAACACCCGATTTAACAATTGACCATTTTCCTAATTTAGATCAGCTCCCAAAGGGTCAGATCTTTTTACCAAGGTACGTTGTAGGTTTAATTTCAAAACTGTACCGTCTTAAAATGAAAATTATGAGTTCTAATTATAACCCACAATGGTTATGCAATTGCGAGTATATTATATAACTTGATTAAATGGTAATTATGCATTATTATATGTTACACATAAACGATATACGTTAGTAGAGTCGCTCTAAGTTGATTATCCACTTTCATGACACGCTACTTCAGCAGATTGTAGATAGACTTCATTTCAGATTATTTCCCAGTGCCTTGCCATCAAGCACGAGCAGTCATGAGATCATGCTTTACTATAAGCATTAATTGAGAAAGGGTGGCTTACCAGTCATACTTTTCACTTCCTAGACTTCGAATTAGGAGTAACTCCTACATATTTATAATATTATAGATTTTGATCATAGGCATACGATCATTCGATGATGATTATGAGTCTCTAAAGTTTTACACTGCATTTTTACCTTAGCCGCCCCAACAACGATTACCACTAGAGTTGCTACTTTGACATGTTTTTCATTAGTACATTGTAGTTCATAGAGATATCCCTTGTGTGGTCAATGTTCTCTTCGTGTATTCCATTTATACCCTTTTGGTTTAATTTTCTTCATGAACCAGAAGGGTACAGTTCATTTTGACCACCTTACAGCGTTAGCTAATCTTGATCGATTGCACAGTACGATTGGAGACGGCTATACTGTGTTCTCTGTACACTGCTTTGGATATGTTCTTTTTATTCCATATCTAGTAGATATTGTTTCCAGTACATATTAATATCATGGTACAATTATTTCACTGCAAACTTGCATCCACGAAGGTTAGGGCATTTAATCAGTCATTTCAGTATAATTTTCCAAGGACTAGATGATGAAAGTCTTTCTATATTGTGCAACACACCTAGAGTAATATTGCATGACTTATAGGAGCCATATACGTAGATGGATATGCACAAAAAGGGAAACTGTATCCGAACACCTTAGCCTGGTTACTGAGCCTAGTTGAAGCTGCTAATGTAGGGGACCTTGTCACCTTTGAGCATAGAACTTTTATATTGGGGTGATAGATGTGTTTGCATACACAGATAATAGTTCTCATACGGTGTTTGGGAGAGAGAGAGAGATGTCAATGCTAGATAACTGGTTTTTCGCATGTATCTTCTAACTGTGCAGCGATATATTTGATGTTGTTTTTATAATCATAACATAAACATTTTCGAGTAGATCATTTTAAAGTATAAGTTTGATAGATTTAGAATTACGGTTAGTGTACTAATGACATTACAGTGTTAAAATAGTGTATCTGACCGCTTGGGGACAAATAATTGTAGATAATTAAATCTACATAACCATCTATATAAATAAAATTAGAAAACTCTAACAATGAGTTGCCACGTCAGACTTTAATCCATAGTCTCAAATTTCCTCTAATTCTAGTTTAACGGCAGACTAAATTTACTAATTACAAATTGATCTCTAAATTTAAAGTGTCTAAACCCATTTTCTTATATGTCGAATCGAAGCTCTCAACGAGGTGAAGTTACAGGTGTGATTCCTTTTTCCACTAGGCACTCCAATTGATCAGAAATCATGATCATAGACTGTATATGTGTATATCTAGTTAATATATTATTTGCATTGACAAGCATTCACACGAAACCTTTATCTACCAAAGTTATTTGTATTTTCCTTTCTCTTATAACCCTCGAGTACTCCCATGAATAGGCTGAGAGGTACATTGGTGTGGCTACACATGGTAGTTGATTAGTGGAGATAAGTAGAAGGCTTATGAAGTAGCTTTTCTATCAGAGCTTTTTTATACATACAGTGCGTATGTGTGTATGATAAATCTAGGGGTGTGTCATAGAGGCAATTATGTAATTTGTTACATATATCTAACTCAGTAACCAATCTTGTTCGCAATAAAAGGTATTTTCTTTCTGTTATATATTTGATATAATGTGTTATATATTAATTAATTAATTTAACTTAAAATATATTTAATAGAAAATCCATAAATGATATGCTTTGTGATAATAGTTAGAATGTGTTGTAACCATGAGTTATTGATTACAATGAAAATAAATATATCATTTTAAATATTCCTAGTCAATATGCATCGAGATTGGATATCCATATATCTATTGAGACTAGAGTACATAATGCTCTTCAAATGTTGGACAATGTACTACTCATGGCTGATGGGGGGTATCAAGGGTTTTGTACTGATAGTTATTTGATAACTATGGAATGACTCACTCGATAGTTTTCTACTGATTAATATAAGTAAGGTCAAACAAAAAATATCAATGTGACTAACTTAAACAGTTCTCTCTACTTGAGAATATCATTAATTTTCAATGTAGAAGCTCCACTTTGATTGTAATTAAATTGTGGCATGACATCCCTCGAACGACTATAGTTGGATTGAGTGGAAGCATTGGAAGTGGAACACTATTCAAGAGAGAATTTGTCTCCTTAGTTATATGACGTTAGTATCATGGTCAACCGATGCCAACTCAAAATCAAAGTCTTTGGCCAGAGCAATTTGGTTAATAATAATTGTTATTATTGAACCAAGGACTTTATGTTTGGACTATAAAGTTGAATGCGGACGATATTGAGATTTTGAACTTTAACAAATTCTATAAGTCCAAAGTGATATAGTTTTGACAAAGAGAATTGGTGTAAATTATTGTCACCATCATATACCGCTTATAATATGTAACATCCCATATTTAGAGGCCAAAAGCTAAACGCTACAGATGTTGTAGTCATCTATAGTATTAACTTCTGATGATATGTAACGACCCAGAATTTTTAATAATTTAAATTTGAATATTTAATTTATTTTAAATATTTATAAGTGAATTTTTAATTCAAATAAATTTTAATTTGAATTATTGGATTTAATTGGATAATTAAATCGATAATTTAATATGTTAAATTATGGAAATAATTGAAAATTGAGTTAAAAATGATTGAAAATAATTTGTAAAATTTTATTTAATCATACTGGAGTTATAGAAATATTTTAGAACTTTTAAAATCGAATTAAAAGTTAATTTGTGAAAATTGAATATTTTAATATTTAATAATCGACTGTAAAATAGTCAATTTTTGAACAGTCTCAGAATTGAACGAAACCAGTTTCATTGGATCCGTAATAGTTAGTTATTACCGGATTTCAAATTTCGTGTCAATCGGAGTTATCGTTTGATCGTGGCAGCTCGAAACGCATCGAATTATTTTTAATTTAAATTTGGCGAGTGAAAATAGCCATTTTTCAAAAAGTCTCGGATTTCGACGAAACCAGTTTCATCGGATCCGTAATGTGATATTATTGTAAGGTTTCAAATTTCAAGTCAATTGGATTTACCGTTTGTCCGGTACGAATTAAAACGCCTAGAAATCGGTTTAAATCGGTTTAATTTAAATTGAACGTTTTCAGCCATAACTCGCACATACTTCCGAATTAGCTTCCGAAACCTGTTCCATTGTGTCCGGAACGCGGGATAAACCCTAGGTACGCTGGTTACGGCGTCTAAATCGGAGTTCGGAATCCCCGGGATGAATAGTGTTTACGCTTGCTTTTTCTATAAATATACACCTTAACCCTTCATTTAAAAAAAAAAAAAAAAAAACCTAATTTACAAAACCCTAGCCGCCACTATCAGGTTGAAGGGCCAGAAATTGATTTCACTTCCTCCTCAATCACTCTCAATCCGTGAAGTTTTAGCCTTAGGTTTCAACTAGAGAATGGAAGAGGGAGGAGAGCTCTACGATTCCATACGGATATGATCGTAAATGGTGCGACGGAGGGAGAGATAAGTGGGGCCGACCGTGCTGCCTTGCGCACGCGTTTCAAGGCAACAGGGCAGGCCGAGCTCCTCCCTATTGGGGCCGAAGGTGGGTGATGGAGGGGGCTACAGCATGGAGCTTCCTGATCGAAATTTCATCGTGTGTGGTGGTGGTGATAATTAACCCTAAGTTTGTGCTATGGGTTCAATTTGCTCGGCAATGGTCTGTAGAAGGGACGTGATGAGGAAGATGAAGGGGAACGGCCAGATGTGTTTGGGAATGTTTTTGGATGGCCTTGATTAAGTTGAGTTTATTAATAAAGGTTATGTTGTAATTAAGTTATAAAATCGTGTACGAACTTCATAAAATCATAACTTTTTCATACGAGGTCGAAAAAAATGCAAATCCAGTTGCGTTGGAATCGTATGGACGAGCACTACGCGATGGAGTTGGTTTGGAGTCGTTTGGAGTTAGTGAGAATTTCGGGTAAAATTAAACGCGCGTTTAATTTTATTCGAAATAAAAGCTTAAACGGAAATTAAAACCAAGGTGAGAACTTCTCACTCAATCGAATAGATTTCGATTTTTATTTTAAATAGTTAGATTTAAAATATTTGAATGCATGTTTGAATGATGACTGTAAATTATTGATTGTTAAAATAGACATTATTCGCCGTTAGTAAGCGGATGTTATTTAATATAAACATATACCGCGAATATTTCATAAACAGTGAAATTGGTATTATATATATAATATCAATATATATATATTGGCATATGTATATATTGCAGTTGATTGATTTCCCGCATTTTTTGTTTAGCGGATGAGACCCTATTACGCCGTTAGTAAGCGGATAATATTTATTAAGAACATATACCGCGATAATTTCGTACTGGAGCGAAATTGGTATTGTGCTAATGTTTTTGGATGCAGGAAAACAGGTTGGAGGGATCCAACTGGATTCCTCAACAGTATTTATTTAATTTCAGATATTTTGATATTTGATGGATTATCATATCGATATATGATGGATCGTTGTAGTCGTGATTGACTATTTGGTGTGTAGCATCATTGGACCCAGATTTTGGGATTTTAAAATGTTTTTAAAGTGATTTTTGAAAAGATAAAATATCTTTGGAATTGATCCATTTCAAATAAATAAACGTTATAATTTTTAAAGTTATAAAAATTATGATTTTTGTGAAATATAGTTAAAAGCTGATTTTTGAGAAATAGGAATTAATGACTTTATAAAATAGTTTAAACTGGATTTTTGAATTTATTATCAAAAGTTTAAATATAGGATTTATAAAATTTGATTTTTTTATAAATCAAAATGGTGAGATTATAAAGGAATTTAAAGACGTTTCAAAATAATAATATAAACTGATTTATATTAAGAGATTTATAAATGGATATTTATAAATTGAAATATAGACATTATAAAACGAGTTTTTATAAGTGTTTGAATTAAGTGAAAATGAATTTCATTAAGGAATGAAATTTATAGAATTATAAACCGTGAAGTTATAAATGAAATTTATAAATAGTAAGATTTATAAATTTGGTGAAATTATTTGAAGAATAGATTGGATAAATCATTAAATCTTATAAGTTATAAGATTTATAAATTGGAAAGTCTTTAAAAGAACGATCTTATAAAAAAATCGTTTTATAAAAAATGAATAAAAGGATGAGATTTGTTAACGAAGTTTATTCACATTTTTGAATAGTGAATAACACGTTAAAGGAATTGTTTTGAGTGTGATGTTTTAAATAGAATTAAAACGATCTAACGATGTTTTAAATGTGTTGAGATTCGAAACCATAGATTTCAACATTTATTGTTGAAATAGACGTTTTCGAGAAATAAAAGGAAATGGTAGACTATAACACTGTTGTTATAGTAAATGATTTCCGAAAGGAAATGTTTTTGTATAGTATTGGGATTTATATATCTATTTTAATTTCGAATCCCTATACTAGTGATTTTGGGTTGTCGTAACGATGTTTTACGCAACATTCGTTTTGGGCCCAAGTAAATATGTTTAAGTGAATGATTTCCTTAAAGAATGAATTATATACTTAATTCGATTTAAGTATATTGAATATTTTCAAAGGTTGAAAATAAAAAGATTTGTCGATTACTTATTTTTAATAAGTATGGAAATGTTTTCCAATATGAAGTGAATATTTAGAATTTATCTTTTGAAGATAAATTGAAATGGATAGTTGAAATTGAATATGCATGGATATTTTGAAATATAAATTCATTATGGAATTTATATGTGAAAAGTGGAATTTGTTTAAAAATAAATATTGATTTATTTTTGAAGTGTGAAATTATATATCTTGTAAAGATATTTTGGAAAATAAATAATTTGGAAAATTATTTGGAATCTGGTGATGTATGCATATCAATTGATAGTTCAATAGCCGACTATCAATATTTCCCTTTGAATGGGTAATTGATGTGATTTGTTTGAATGTGAATGCCACACTTATTTTTGAATAAGCGCTCACTATTCGGGTTAACCGGGAAAGGACCATGGGGTCGTATAACCCATTCCGAATATGTGATACGTCGTTATGAATTGCATTTGAAGATCGGTGTTGAAGACCGAGTATTTGCGAAAGCGATAGGATGACCTATCGATTGTCTCTGCACTGGGTAGCTCCTGGTATTGAGATCTCTTAAGTGATGGGAAATTCGATCGGGATTGTGAATACCCGTATTGCAAGGGCTTCGTAAGAAGTGCCTTCGGTTTTGTTCGAACCCGGAACAAACTTGTATGGATTGTATGCCTGACATTACAAATTGAGATATAAAGCCGATTTCTTTCAAATATATTTCTGTTGGTGGCGGAGAATTTATTCTTTGCTTAACACCCTTCTTTGAGACGTATGTGCTCAAAGGTTATATAGTTGAAGTTATCAGCGATATATCCCATTTTGGTAATGTGACATGCTGAGTGATGCTGAAATGATCATTGTGTTGATTATTTGTGATAGGATCATTTATTTGATCGTCTATCTTAGTGATCATTGTGTTGATCATTTATTGACCCAAAGCATGGCTTTTGTATAAAGTATGTTTTTGTGGACGTGACTTCGTCGAGCCTCACATCCCGTTAATGGTCAAAACAGGAAAGATGCGGCAAGGTTATGAGGGGTAGCTCCCTTTAGGGTATGTGCATTTCCTTCTGGAAAGGGTGGTATCATGGTATGGAGCCCAGATACTTACTCATGTTGATACACTATATCTTTTTCTGTGTGGTGTTGTTGGTGACGAGCGCTCGGTAAAAGGTCCGATGGGACCGGGGGATGCCATATTCGTGTAGTAGTTACCTAGTGATAAAGGTAACCCGGCCTTGTGTTGGCAGAGAGCTGGTTAAGTTCTCGGGACGTCCAGCCAGAGGCGATCCCATGTGGCAGTAGGAAGTTCCTTAGCCTGACCATTTGTTGGAAATCCAATTCCCAATACGAAACTTGTACGGTATTAGTTGTAGAACCTGCTATTCACTTATGGTGGTCACCACTGTTTGGATAGTAGCTATAGTAGGCATACGATAATGGTCGTATGTTGGCTAAGATTCATATTCTACTTTCGAAATGAATTTTTCCTACACTATACACTAGTAATAATATCAAATGTTATTTTAAAATGCGTATCAAGCATCTTTGACTATCATAAGGAGAAATCTCCTCCGATTCTGCGTTTGCATTGTGTGTGTGTGCGGGAGGCCTTATGGTAGTCTCATTTTTTAAAAGCATTGCGAATTGATTTAAAAATATTCCTCTATTTTGATTTTAAAGATAAATAAACTATTTTGAGTTCTCACACCAGTCACATGACTGACTCGGAGTTTATTGTTTTCCTTCCTAAACTCTGGGTGCCCACCAATTTCCACACGGGCAGTCAAGAGTTAGGTTTATCAGGATATTCTGGATATTCTGGAGTTGCTGGAGGCAAGCTGGATTGGCATGGCGTATTACTAGTTTATATAGTATTTCTTTTTCCGCTGCACTGATTGTTGTATGTTGTTGTACACTCTGATGATTTGATGTAATGAAATATAATGTAATGTAATAACTGATATAGTTCTTTGTTTAAAGATTATTCATTTATTATTATATGTTGTTCCGCTGCGAATTGTGAGATTCTGTTGTTGTTCTGTTGTTTCCTTTCTGTCCGTTCTATTTTAAAATTCTTCTATCTTCTATTTTTCTAATTCTCTGTTTTCTAAAAATTGTCTATCTTCTTTTCCCTCTATTTTTCTTTCTTCTTTTTCTCTCTTCTTTCTTTTTCTTTTCTTTTTAAAACCCATAACTATTCGGTTTTTCGGCAACGAAAACCCGCAATCGTTACATGATAAAATAGGGCAATGCTAATGGTATCGATAATATAATAAGCACTTGAATATGGATAAAATCACAGAATTCAAAAAACAACATTTTGCTGATTACATTTCAAAACAATATCATATCCAAGTTATAAAATCCCAAAACATTAGGCAATGATCAAATATAATTTACAATAAGCCAAGAGCAATATAGGACGATGTCCCTTGGATGATCAAAGCAATAAAGTCAATACACAGCGGAATCGAAACAAAATAATCTATACTTCCTAGTTTTGTTATCCGTCGGTCACCTACTCATCTCAGGAAGCTTTATTCGTCAAAACTACGAAAACCCAAAAACCTCCCAGCCTACTCAATTCAATTTTAAGCATTCGAGTCAGACATAAAGCCTGGTGTGAATTATACTGTTCATCTCTATTATTTTATTTTAAGTGAGACCATGTCACTTAGCGGACCGGGTTTTCCCTTACTAACATTCCTTTAAAACATATCTTTTGCAAATCTTATCCTGCAATCAAAACTGGTTAAAATCTGTAAAGCATCATTATGTAAACATACATATCAGGTACTAAAATGAACTATGTGTTCATGCACTTTAGTTTTGTTTGGCTAACTATTAACCATTGGCTGGCTTGAGCCTACCAGACAACATATCAAAATTTATCTAACATCTGGTAGACACTGCTCTTCTGCTAGACTTTATGTCCTTCACTATTTGTTAAATTCTTCTCTTCTGCATTGTCTGTCCTTAACTTATCATCTTTCAGGGTCAAATGATCCTAATGGTTTTGTGGGCTCACCAATAACATATCTGTATACAAACATATATTTCTTTCTGTGTGTACCCATAATTTTAGTCTTACTGTGACAAAGCCCTATACATAGGAATTTTGGAGAAAATTAGTTGGGGATAATAGCTATTGTATAGGGCGTGACCCTATACCAGTCCCATCTGGTATTCTAATACTCAAGTCATTTTACTTAGGGATCCTTTCCCAAAATTTTCCTTGAAAACATTTTCAAAATGATTTAAAGCTTTAAATCAAACTCAATAAGAAAAATATATATTCTATGTTTTACTCAAAATCGCATTGCCATGTTATATATGTTAGGAACTGGAGATAATGGTTTTGATGACAACAGCCTTTGTAATTTATTTTATTATAACTTATATACTAACACTATTGTCTTGATACATATGAATGTTATTATGCAGGATATATATAAGGCAGGTACTGATTATTGAAGACTGTACAGTATAAAGATCAAGAATGAAGAAATCAAGTTTGAAGACTCAGAGTATCAAGATCAAGATTTCAAGATAAGTGTCTAGTTTTGTTAAAACTTCATAATAGCATGGAAATCTTCATTCCAAATTTCATTTGGGATGGAACCCATTTCTAGCTTCGTAGTGGCTTACAAACCCACGACAAGTAGCTTAAAAACCTACGACAAGTGGCTTACAAACCCACGAACATGCTGGTTTTGTACAAGTTTTCGAGTCCTGATGCGATGAAAATTCTATGGGAAGAAGCTTGCAAAACTACTTCAAAATGGTTTTTCAAAATGGTGTTCAAAACCGCTTTTCAAAATGTTTTAGCTTTAAAAATTATCTTTTCAAATGATTTTCAAAAATATATTTTAGCCTTAAAATATTCTTTGTTTTTGTTTTCAAATAAACTCTTGTTTTAAACTTCGTTTGTTTTTAAACCTATCTTTTGATTTTTAAATATTTTTTATAATATATATATATATACACACACACGTGAGATTTAAAATCAAATTTATATATACATTCTAAAAATATATTTTTCTACTCTTCTTTGTTTTAAAACATAGGAAAATTAGTTTATTTTACTCCAAAATCATTTCATCTTGTTTTCCTTTCAATACCATTTTGAAAACAAATTTTACATAGTTTTTAACTAAGGGATGTCGACATTATGGGATACCCCATGTCGACATGGTGGCCGTAAATTCAAAAGTTTCAATTTTCAAAAAAGTGTCTATTCATTTAAATCTCTTCACGAATGGTTATGACCGTTACCGGTCTATAAATAGCCTTCACAAATGAATTTTTTAACTAACCATTTTCTTATTTTCTCCACTCCTTCTCCACAAATGCATATTCTAATTTTTTTTATATTTTTAAGATCGTGCCAAAATTCGGATGAATTCTCAAGTGAATCAAATTAGAATCTTATTCTTGTTTGATTCTCTGCCCTCTCTCGAAGATCAAAGTGCTATCCAGAGTTAATAGGATCAATTTATAATCAAAAATTTATCGAGTCTCTCTATAAGGTGTGGTTGTGCTTGGAAATCAATTGGGTGATCTTGTGTCCCGTAAATTAAGAGAGTTTGCCCCGGACTCGAAGACAGGAGGGTACCTCAAGGCCTTTAGAAATTGAAGATTTTAATCTCGACATGGTATAATAAAAATCTGTACTAGGTGTTTGCCTTGGTGCAAGACTGGATGTAGGGTAACTCTGAACTAGTATAAAATCCGGTGTGTTCTACTACTTTTTATTTACTTTTTTGCATTTGTGTTTGATTCTGTAATTAAGTTCTACATTTGTTTATATCATAATTTTTATATTAGTTCATATAAGTCTTAGAATCCATTAAACACTATTCATCCCCCTCTAGTGTTAAATTAGCCTTAAAATCCTTAATTCGCACTCCCTTTCAATTGGTATCAGAGCATAGGTTTTCATGTTTTCATAATCTGAAACTTGAAAAGTTAAAAGTGGCATTTTTTTGAAAATTTTATTAATAGTAGTTTGAATTTATGCATTTCATCAAAGTATCATAAGTCCGCATATAGTTTTTATGAAAAATCAGGTTATCTACCAAATTGATTTGTTATGCAGGAACAGACATGTTACATGGCTTTTGAAGAATCAACAACCAATGGACAAACTGTGCAAATTGAGAAAGATAAGTGGATACTTGATAGTGGCTGTTCAAGGCATATGACTGGAAATCACGAGATACTCAATGACATTATATATCAAGGTGGTGTATTGGTCAACTTTGGAGATAACTCAAAAGGATATGTGATTGGCATCGGCAATGTCGGTAATTCTAAAACTCCTATTATTTCTGATATTTTGCTAGTTAGGAATTTAAAACATAATTTGCTTAGTATAAGTCAACTATGTGATAAAGGATTTAAAATTAAATTTGAAAAAGATAAGTGTCACATCGAAGATAATAAGTCATATATTATCTTTGAAGGAATTAGGAAGAAAAACATTTACATCCTTAGTATGAAAGTTTCAAAAGATAACTTATGTCATTTGGCTAATACAAGTGACCCTTGAATTTGGCATAAAAGTTTTGGTCATTTAAATTTCAAACTATTATCTAGGTTATCAAAACTTGAATTAGTTAGAGGTCTTCCCAAAGTTAAACTTTAAAGTAGATAGTATATGTGATGCTTGCCAATCAGGAAAACTTAAGAAAAGTTCATTTAAATTAAAAGATATGATTTCTGCTTCTAAACCTCTAGAATTACTTCATTTAGATTTATTTGGTCCATCTAAGTTCAATCAATTAATCACAATAAATATGTTTTTATAATTGTAGATGATTATTCTAGATATACTTGGACAATTTTTCTTAAACTTAAAAGTGATGCTTTTGAATTATTTAAGAATTTTGCTAAAAGAATTTCAAATCAACTTTCTTTAAAAATAAAAACTATTCGTAGTGATCACGGAGAATTTGAAAATGAAAATTTTAGGATTTTCTATAATCAAAAAGGAATTACTCGTAATTTCTCTTTTCCAAGAACTCCACAACAAAACGGAGTGGTAGAACGTAAAAATAGAACGATTCAAGAGTATGCTAGAATAATGCTTTCTGATAGTAACTTACCTAAAAACTTTTGGGCTGAAACAGTTGCTACAGCTTGTTATATATTAAATAGGATTTTAATTAGACCATTAACTAATAAAACACCATATGAATTGCTTTACAATAAGAAACCCATAGTAGCTTATTTTAAAGTTTTTGGTAGTAAGTGTTTTATTCTTAATACAAAAGATAATTTAGATAAATTTGAACCTAAATCCGACAATGGTATCTTCATCGGATATTCTAATATAAGTAAAGCATTTAGAGTTTATAATTTAAGAACTAACACTATTAAGAAAAATGCATGTATCTTTTGATGAAAATTTTAAAGATACTGTACAAATAGAAGATGAAGAAGATTTTGTAACCTTAAATAACGAACCTAATGAAACTAATTGTGAAATCATTCAACCTAATAAAAGAATTAGACTATTAAAAGATCATCTTGTAGAAAATATACTAGGAAATATTGAATCTATAGTTAAAACAATAAATCAACTAAATAATATGAGTAATGTAACTTTTATATCAACTATTGAACCTAAAAATCCAAAGGAAGCATCATCTGATGATTTATGGATTCTTGCTATGCAAGAAGAACTAAATCAGTTCACCAGAAATGATGTTTGGGAACTTGTTCCTAGACCTAAAAGTATAATTGGAATAAAATGAGTTTACAAAAATAAAATGAATGAACTTGGTGAGGTCGTGAGAAATAAAGCTCGTTTACTCGCGTAAGGTTATTGTCAAGAAGAAGTAATTGATTATGACAAAACCTTTGCACCCGTAGCAAGACTACAATCTATCAGGATTCTACTTGCTTTCGCAAAATACAATAATTTCAAGTTATATCAAATGGATGTTAAAAGTTCTTTTCTAAATGGTTTTGTAAAAGAAGATATTTATGTTGAACAACCTTCACTTTTTGAAGATAATAAATTTCCAAATCATGTATATAAATTAAAGAAAGCTTTATATAGTCTGAAACAAGCTCCTAGAGTCTGGTATGAAAAACTAAGATCTTACTTACTACAAGCTGGTTTTGAAATTGGTAAAATAGATACAACTCTTTTTATTAAAAGAAACAAAAATGATATTCAATTAGTACAAATATATGTAGACGATATAATAGTTGGGTCAACTAATAACATAATGAATAAAGAATTTTCAGATATAATGACTAAAGAATTTGAAATGAGTCATATGGGAGAACTAAGTTTCTTCTTAGGACTTCAAATCAAACAATTAGATAAAGGAATTTCATTTGTCAAGAAAATTATGCTAAGGATTTAATTAATAAATTTGGATTGACCACTTTTAGTGGGAAACCAACTCCAATGACAACTAATGTGGATTTAAGTATAGAAGATAAATCAAAAGACGTTGATCAAAAATTATATAGCGGAATGATTGGTTCGCTGCTTTATATAACAGAAAGTCGTCCTGACATCATGCATATTGTCTGTCTCTGTACAAGATACCAATCCCAACCTAAAGAAACTCACTTAATAGTCGTTAAAAGAATTTTAAGACATGTAAAATATACTTTAGATTATGGTTTATTTTACCCTAAAAATGATGTATTTGATTTAATTTCATATTGTGATGGTGATTACGCTAGTTGTAAATCAGATCGAAAAAGTACATGTGGAACTTGTCACTTTCTAGGACATTCTCTGGTTTCCTGGTTTAGTAAGAAGAAAAACACTGTATCATTGTCAACAACTGAAGCAGAATATATATCTGCTGCTTTGGCTTATTCTCAAGTTATGTATATGCAATAGACTTTAAAAGATTTTGAATTAACTAACTAAATAACCAATTTATCGTGATAATACTAATGCAATAAACCTATCTAAGAATCCAACTCATCATGCTAGAACAAGACATATTGATATTAGACATCATTTTCTTAGAAATAATATAAGTAAAAAGTCATAACTCTTGAATATATTAATACTAAAAAAACAAATTGCTGATATATTAACCAAACCATTAAATGAACAAAACTTTACTAAATTTAGAAGAGAATCAAGTATATGTTCATTAACTAAAATATATATTATAAATAATAAAAGTGTAGTTAATAATTAATATAAATAAAAATTTCTCAAAAATTGAATTGGGCATGCGGACATGACCCATCCCTCTATGTCGACATATAGGCCAAGATTTTCAAATTTAAATTTCCCTCTAAAATTAGTTATATTTATATATTTCGAATTTTACTCCTTTTCTCTGTTCTATTCTCTGTAACAAAACTTCTAAAACAGTAAATTAATGGCTTTCTCTTCTAATAAAGAACCTTCTTCACCCACTTCTCCCCATTCTGGTCCTTTTCAACGTTCCACACATGTACGAGTCATCAAACTACAAGAGAAGATGAAAGATTTGCTTTAAATGATGATGGAAATTCAAGTGAGTCAATTACGAATGGCTAGGGAACAAGATAAGAAAGGTAGAATCCTTAGGAATTTACAAAACTTCCTTATGGATGACCATGACAATCCCATTGTCATCGAATAATCATCACAAGCCATGGATTCTAAAGAAGAAGAGCCTCTAGAAGAACCACAAGAGAATCAAGAAGAAGTACATCCTATGCCGAATCCGGATGTTTCATATGGACGAAGATGATGGTGTGATTTGCGTTGGAGAGGTCCTTTTTGATGCTAATAGGAACTTGGTTAAACAATATGGAAACTTTTGTCTCCACTATCCAAATTGTTCGGTCCATAAATCACCAATAGTTAAGGGTCCTCATTAAGCGTTTTTCATTTTCTTAATCGTATATTGGTTTGTTAAGTTGTATATAAGTGTTATCTTAATCAATGTTCTTCTAAAAACAATCTTTGGTATATAAAATCGTGAATTCCATTTAACTTAGGATGCTATACTTCACTCATACAAAGTTATTATTCTTACGTCGTGTGTTTTGTTTATCTCATTTTCTATCATGTTCAAGGTTTATAGGTTATTTTTTGTGGATGACAAAGGGGGAGAAGTTATATAAAATAGTAGGCTTGGAGTAAGGGGGGTTGTTGGTATAAGAGGGAGTTATGGTATGATCGAAGTGGTAAGTATATTTTATAAGGTTGTCATCATCAAAAACGGAGAGATTGTTAGGAACTGGAGATAGTGGTTTTGATGACAACAACCTTTGCAACTTATTTTATTATAACTTATATACTAACATTATTGTCTAGATATATATGAATGTTATTATGCAGGATATATATAAGGCGGGTACAGATTATTAAAGACTGTACAATATAAAGATCAAGAATGAAAAAAATCAAGTTTGAAGACTCATGAGTATCAAGATCAAGATTTTGAGATAAGAGTCTGGTTTTGTTAAAACTTCATAATAGCATGGAAATCTTCATTCCAAATTTGATTTGGGATGGAACCCGTTTCTGCCTTCTTAATGGCTTACAAACCCACGAACATCCTGTTTTGTACAAGTTCTCAAGTCCTGATGTGATGAAATATTCTGCAGAAAGAAGCTTGCAAAACTACTTCAAAATGGTTTTTCAAAATGATTTTCAAAACTTCTTTTCAAAATGTTTTAGCTTTAAAAATTATCTTTTCAAATGATTTTCAAAAAGATGTTTTAGCCTTAAATATTCTTTTTTTTGTTTTTAGATAAACTTTTGTTTTAAATTTCGTTTGTTTTTAAAACTATCTTTTGATTTTTAATTTTTTTTATAATATATATATATACATATATATATATACATATATATATATACATATATATATATATATACGTGAGATTTAAAATAAATTTTATATATACATTCTAAAAATATATTTTCTACTCTTCTTTGTTTTAAAACATAGGAAAATTAGTTTATTTTACTCCATAATCATTTCATCTTGTTTTCCTTTCAATACCATTTCAAAATTTTTTTTACATAGTTTTTAACTAAGGGATGTCGACAAATGGGATACCCCATGTCGACATGGTAGCTGTTAAATTCAAAAGTTTCAATTTTAAAAGAAGTGTCTATTCGTTTAAGTCTCTGCACGAATGGTTATGACCGTTACTAGTCTATAAATAGCCTTCACAAACGAATTTTTTAACTAACTATTTTCTTATTTTCTTCACTCCTCCACAAATCCATATTCTAAAATTTTCATATTTTTAAAATCATGTTAAAATTTTGCCGAATTATTAAGTGAATCAAATTAGAATCTCATTCTTGTTTGATTCTCCGCCCTCTCTCGAAAATCAAAGTGCCATTCAGTGTTATATGATCAATTTCTAATCAAAAGTTTATCGAGTCTCTCTATAAGGTGTGGTTGTGCCTGGAAATCAATTGGGTGATCTTGTGTCCCATAAATCAAGAGAGTTTTCCCCGGACTCGAAGATAGGAGGGTACCTCAAGGCCTTTAGAAATTGAGGATTGTAATATTGGCATTGGTATAATAAAAATCTGTACGAGGTGTTTGCCTTGGTGCAGAACTGGATGTAGGGTAACTCTGAACCAGTATAAAATCCATTGTGTTCTTTTCTTTTACTGCTTTTTATTTACTTCCTGCATCTGTGTTTGTTTCTATGATTTTTCTGTAATTAAGTTCTGCATTTTTTTATGTCATAATTTTTAAATCAGTCCATATAAGTCTTAGAATCCATTAAACACTATTTACCCCCCTCTAGTATTAAATTAGCCTTAAGATCCTTAATCCGCACTCCCTTTCAATATAAACTTTACTCAAATCTTAGTTGATGAAAATTTAATCTTGGAAAGTCCCCCTTTAGAATTTATTGAAAGTACCCCTTTCGAAACTATTGAAATTACATCTTTCTAAACCAAGAAAAACCCTTTCTTTTATCTAGGCCGAAAAGCCAAAACTTCCTTTCGAAACCATTTTCAAAAACCCTTTCGAAACCATTGGAAATACTTCTTTTCGAAAGCTTTAAAACCTTATACATCTTCCTTTTAAAACCTTTAAACATTGCCTTTGGAAACCCTTGGAAAAACCTTTTCCTTCAACCCTTTCGAAACAATCAGAATAACAACATGTTTTGACTCCTTTGAAACCATTGGGGAACCACCCCTTCTAAACCATAGTTTAAAACCTTTCGAAAGCATAAAATATATACCTTTCGAAAGCACATGGGTACAATTTAAAACATCTAGAACCTTTCGAAACTATTCAAAGCTTACTCCTTCGAAACCCTTTGGAAAATGTTTCCGTCGAAACCCTTTGGATTATGCTTTCAAGTAGAGTAAAAGGATCATAAACCCATTAAAATCGAAAGCATTTCTTTTTGAAATCATTTAAATTATCTCTTTCAAAACCATTTGGGTTATACTTCAACTGAGAAAAAGGGTCATTAAAACCATTTAAGTCAAAATCATATCTTTCGAAAGCATTCCTAAGTAAAAAAGTGGTGGTGTCGAAACCATCCCTTCGAAAGCATTAGAGATGTGGGAAATTTTTAGAAAACAAGTAACCCCTTCGAAACCCTCTGGGTCGAAAGGTAAAAAGGCGGAAGCGAAAGACTTCGACTTGGTCGAAAGCAATCATTTAAAACAACGGCATAACCCAATTGAAATCATTTCCTTTTCAACCATTTGGCCTAGTCGAAAGCTAACCAAGTCGAAAGCATCCTAGTCGAAAGCAAGAAGGTGCATTTTCATTTAAAAACCAAGTAATGATTCAACCCCTTCGAAACCCCTTGGTTTTGACCCTATACATTTCGCCTATGTTCAATTCACTACGTACTAATTGCCTGATACTATGTGCATTGGTTTCGACTGTGTCGGAGGCGAAGATAGAAAGGTGAAACCTAGTGCCGAAAGCATCGAAATAGTGAAAGACCTATTTGTTTGTCGTTATAACTGTTTCTTTTGTACCTAACCTTCCTTGTTTGTCTAAATCTGACTAGTTTCCATTTTACTTTTTCAAAAGTGCAGCCGATTTCCAAAAACAATAATTTTGAATTATTTGCAAAGAGCCCCTTATCCTTTGAAAACATATAAAACATTTAAGTCACGTACCTTAAATTATTTTATATATCCATCAAAACACTTAGGAAAAGCCTAGAAAAATTCTAGAAAAACTCTTTTAGTATGTTTTCTAACATATAAAAATTTCAGACCCAAATCTTTTATTATTTACCCGTAAATAATTAATAACCCAAAATAACATTTTCTTTACTAGAAAATTTATATTAAATCTACATAAATTCTGAAAATTGAAACCCATCTCAAAAATATTGTTTCTGATCTACATAAAAGTTTGCAAGGAATTCAGTTGTCATTTAATAGGGTTTTTTACCTTAAAACATATCATAAAATCAGTATGAACATGTATAAATCATCAACAAGTATATACATAATCATTCCATCATTCAAAAGTATGGAAAAATATTGCAAAATATTTCCGATTTCTCCTTAAAACCGAGAACAAAACATAATAGGGATGTAAACATTATTCACCTTAGCTTTAGAGAGTAAGGGTATGAGATTTGAATGAATTTGGTGTTGATTAAGCTTCCCCTTTTATCTTTCTTTCTTCTTCTCTTGTTCATGGTGGCCGACCTTGTCTTTTAAAATTTTGAGAATGAAATAAACATGTATAATTTACACGACTAAGGAATATAGATATAGGAATGGCCTCTGTCCTATTTTTACCCCTCATATATTTCATGTTAAACTCTCTTATTAATTCATTGGTTATATGGCACGACTACCTTAATTAAACCAAATCTCAATCTCTTAATTAACATATTATTTTATTTAATTTATCTAATTAAATATCCTAAATAATGGTATCGAAATATGGGGTATTAAGACTCCCCCTTAAAGAATTTCGCCCTCGAATTACAATAAGGTACACAACAATCAAACAAGAAGGTAAAACCTACCATCATACAAATCAGGATAAGCATCTCTAATCCTACTCTCAACCTTCCAAGTATAGTTTCTGTCATCGTCACTCCACTGGACCTTGACTCATATGACCTCTTGGTTCTAAGCCTCTTCTTATCTTTCGTAACTATACCAACTGGCTTTCTAACTATGGTCAAATTCAGTTCTACTACTAAGTCATCTAGCACAGTTTGTTCAATAATAGTCTTCAGGTCTCTAACACACTTTCTAAGATGAGAATCATGAAAAACATCGTGGACACTGGCCAAACTGCTCGGTAACTTAACCCTATATGCGAGTTTCCCAATCCTCTCAACAATCGAAAAGGTCCAACGAATCTCGGTGCCAACTTTCCTTATCTTCCAAATCTGATCACACCCTTCATCGGTGACACCTTAATAAGTACCTGATCCCTAACTTAGAACTCTAAGTCTTTCCGTCTCTTATCTGCATAACTCTTCTACCTAGACCGAGCCTCCTTCATTCTAGCTCGAATGACTTCAATCTTCTCTGCAGCTTCTCTAACCAAATCTGGACCAAGAACCAACCTATCCCCGGTCTCCAACCAACAAACGAGAGGTTTGTATGGCCTTCCATACAAAGTTTCAAACGATGCCATCCCAATACTATTTTGATAACTGTTTTTATACGAAAACTCGACTAGATGTAGGTGGTCTTCCTATGATCCCTTGAAATCTAGAACACGAGCTCTTAATAAATCTTCTAAGGTTTTGTTAACTCTTTCCATTTTCCTATTAGTCTACGGATGGTAAGCGGTACTCATCTTGATCTTGTTTCCCAAAACTTCCTGCAGACTCTTTCAAAACTCTCTAGTGAATAAGGGATCTCTATCACTAATTATACTACTAGGAACTCTATGCAGTCTAACTACATTCTTCATGAACAACTTCGCTAAAAAAGGTGTCGTCCTAGTTGACTTAACTGGAATGAAATGGGTACTTTTGGTCAAAACCTGTCCCCTATGACCCATATACTTTCATTTCCTCTGTCCGAACTTGGCAACCCATCAATAAAGTCCATAGAAATAGAATCCCACTTCCATACTGGAATATCCAGTGGCTGAAGCAATCCACTTGGGTTTCGGTGTTCGGCCTTTCCATGATGAAAATTCAAGCACTGCTTTACACATAAGCCAATATCTCGTTTCATATTTTCCTAGAAGAAACTCCTCTTCATATCCTGATACATCTTAGTTCCTCTCGGATGAAAAGAGAACTTCGAACGATGGCATTCTTCCAAAACTTCATTCCTTATGTTTCCTACACTCTGAGTACATAATCTTCATTTCTTTTTAACCACCCATTCTGGTCACGACTGAAATCCTTTAAGTCATCACTCTCGGTTCCTTCCCTTAACTTCCTAATCCGTTCAACTAAAACTGAACCCTCCTCCTATTTAGAAGCAATCTTCTCGATCATCACTGGTCGCACTTCCAAACAAGATAATACAACTATATCTCCACTAGACCTAGCCTCGGATCTTCACTACACTTTGCAATCTACCAACATTTCTAAATCCTTCCATCTAGAAATCACTGCTAACACTGCATTATGATGTTTCCTGCTAAGCACATCTGCAATCTTGTTTCCTTTCCCAAGTGTGTACTCAATTCCAAAATCATAAGCAGAAATAAACTCTAACCATCTTCGCTGTCTCATATTCAGCTCCTTATGAGAGAACAAATGCTTCAGCGACTTATGATATGTATATAACTCAAACCTTTCTCCCAAAAGGTAATATCTCCACACCTTCAAAGCAAAAATCACTGCAACCAACTCCAAATCATGCGTTGGATAACCGATCTCATGCGATATAAGCTATCTAGAAGCATAGAAAATCACTTTACCTCTCTATATTAGCATAACTCCTAATCCCGTCCCACACGCATTGGTATAAACCACTAAATCATGATTCCCTTCCGAAACAACTAACACATATGCATGGGTCAATAAGTGCTTCAAACTCTGGAGTGCTTCCTCACACATTTTGGTCTATACAAACTTCACATCTTTCTCGTTAGCTTGGTCATCGGTGCTACTTTCCACAAAAAAACCTTAATGAATCTTCAATGATAACCAGCCAACCGAAGAAAACTCTTTATCTCGGTTACGGTCTCGGGTCTCTTCCAACTATTTACTACCTCAATCTTTGTTAGAACTACTGATAACCCTCTCTCTGAGACTATATGACCAAGAAATTTCACTTCCTTCTTCCAAAAGCGACACTTCGAAAACTTCGCCTTCAGTTGATGCTGCCTCAGCATCTCAAGCACCAATCTAAGATGAATTCATGCTCTCTTTTTTCCTTAGAGTATATTAGGATATCATCTATCCTATCCAAGTGCTCTCGGAGAGCCCAGTTCATCATATCCAAAAAGAAAGCTGGCGCATTAGTTAGTCCAAACAGCATTACTAACCATTCATACGTCCCATATCTGGTCCTAAATGCCGTCAAAGGTATACTATCCTATGCTACTCTGAGCTGACGAAAACTTATTGCCAAATCTAACTGAGAAAATACCTTGGCTTCACTCAACTGGTCCAACAAATCGTCAATCCTCGACAATGGATATCGATTATTTATCGTCCTCTCATTCAACTTACGATCATCGATACATACCCTCAATGATCCATCCGGCTTCTTAGCAAACACTGCTGCTGCACCCCAAGGTGAGCTACTCAGCCTGATAAAACTCTGGCCTTTTAAATCCTCCAAATGCACCATCAACTTCCTCACCTCTGAAGGGGTCATCCTGCTCGGTGGCGTACTCATTGGTTATGCTCCCGGAACCAAATCTATCTGAAACTCAATGGCTCGTTTCGATGACAATCCAACTACAGGCTCAAAGACATTTACGAATTCCCTAATGATGAAAACTCGATTCAACTCATCATCCAATTCCGTAACACCCAATAAGGCATACATCTCACCGCTAGAACCTTCAACAGTATAAACAATCTAATCACTACAATCAGGGTGTCTAAGAGATAGTTTCCTATCTTGGAAAAATATCCTTGCAACGTACTCCCTTAACGAATCCATCCCTAGAATAATCCTAAACCCCACAAAATCAAACATATGCAAATTACAAACAAAAGTGTGACCTAACAGGTTAAACTCTAACTAGTCACATCTCAATCCTAGAGTTGCATACCCTTATACTGGATTTTCAACCCGCAAGGAAGTAACTAAATATGTTGGTTCTAGGTTAAGCTTATCTATCAAACATCTAGATATAAAAGAATATGACACACCAGTATCAAATAGAATGCTAACAGACATACCATGGATCTGAAGCATACCTCCTAAAACCGTCTTTCCTTTCTCTTGGGCTATCGACTTAGAAGATGCAGGCTCCAATGCATACATCTTGCCCTTTCCATCCTTAGCGTGCTCCTTGCACTGGTTCTTATAATGGCTTATCTGATCGCAGTTGAAGCACCTGACATTCTTCTTCCCGATCACTTCCTTAGCCTTTCCAAAATGACACTCATTGGCAAAATGCCCCTTTTTATCGCACTTAAAAAAGACCACCTCAAACTTTCCTCTCTCAGCTGCTCCACCCTTTGGAGCACCCTTCTTGTGGAATAACTTCCCCTTCTGGCCTTGCCCACCCTGGACTTCTTTCACTTTATTCTTCTTCTGACAAGCAAGCATCTCCTCTTGTCATTGAGCCATCTCTACAACCACGTCACTGGGATCTCTGATATGTGGTAAAGTAGTCCTGGCCAACTCAGGTTTTAATCCTCTGACGAACTTCTCGTTCCTCTTCATCACTGTATCAACAGTGGAATAACCATATCTGGTCAGCTCTTCAAACCTACTGGCATATACCAGAATAGTCATATGTCCCAGTTCTAGCTCAGCAAACTTCCTAATCAAAAAAGACTACGCCATCACTGACAAGAACCTTTCCTGGAACCTCCTCTTAAACTCTGCCCATGTCATGGTCTCCTCATCCACTATCCACCAAAATAAAGAAGCTCCTTAAAGCAGTCTGGATGCTAACCTCCTCTTCTGCTCAACATTGAGCCTCAATTCTGCAAAAATCCTTTCGCAGCGCAACAACCCATTTTCCACCTCAATAGTACCCTCGGTTTCAATAAATGGCTCCCCTGAGCTTAGTGTAGTCTACATTCCACTTAGCATAATCGTTGACAACTAGAGCTCTCGGAACTCCTCCTCTCATTACTCCAACAGCAACTCCCGATTGCACCATATTCATGAAGAACTGATACTTAGCTTCCATTCCAACCTCTAGGACTCCAACATCTACATTCTCTGGTTATGCCTGACCTTGACCTCTCCTTGCATTAGGGCTGACATTCGCATCCGTGCCTTCCCCTCCTAGGTTAAGTCTTCCTCTTTTAACTTTCATATCTATATTCAAATCTCATGAGATACAGAAGAATAACCTAAAAAATTTGGAGACTAGAGATAAATCATATACTTATATAGAAACTACAAGTACATTACTATAGTATTATCCCATACCCCAACTTTACTCTAATTATTTAGGACTTTGTTTTCAAAGACCATTTTTACTTAAAGTTTTTCATAAAACTATGCTATGATACCAAGTTGTAACATCCATATCTAGAGGCCTAAGGGTAAGCGCTACAGATGCTGTAGTCATTTATAATATTAATTTTTGGTAATAAAATATGGCAATGCTAATAGTGTCCATAATATCAGAAGCACTTGAATATGAACAAAATCATAAATTTAAAGAAACAACATTTTTCTGATTACATTTCAAAACAATATCATATCCAAGTTACAAAATCCCAAAATGTTTTCCAAGCAATGATCAAATATAATTTACAATAATACGCCAAGAGTGACATATGACGATGCCCCCTTGGATGATCAAAGCAATATAGTCATATCTAACTTAATACACAATGGAACCAAAACAAAATAATCTGTAGTTCCTAATTTAGCTATCCGTCAGCCACCTGCTCATCCCTAGAAGCTTAATTCGCCAAAACTATGTAAACTTGAAAACGTCAACCCTCAGCCTACTCAAATCAATTTTGAGCACCCAAGAGTTTTAGGGGAAATAAAAACTTTGAGTCAAACATAAAGCCTGGGGTGAATAATACTATTCATCTCTGTTATTTTATGTTAAGTGAGGCTATGCCACTTAGCGAAATAGGTTTCCCCTCACTAACATTCATTTAAACATATCCTTTGCAAATCTTTTCCTACAACCAAAACTGGGTAAAATGTAACGACCCGTAAATTTCGACAATTTAATTTGTTAATTTAATAGGATTTTTAAATTTAATTTTAGTAGAAATAATTAAGGGGGTAAATTAATATTGAAATGAAGGCTAAAATAAAATATATGAATGGTAATTAAAGCCTTTATTTGTAATATGAATAAAATTTCAATAAATAAAATGGTAAGTATTGCACCTGTATATAAGGTGAATTGAATAAATCCTATTTGTTGGAACCTTGTTTATTGATATGCGAATGTATAATAAATGAGTTATTATAAGAGATTGAAATTTAAATAGAATTCTAAATAATGAATAGTAGAAAGGACTATACAGGTGTATAATTTAATGCGAGAAAGGAAAGTATTTAATTGATTTTGTAATAAAAACGTTGAAACGGAAATCAAAATTAAATGTATTTAATGAGAGTTTTTGAAATAATTGTTGTAGAGAATAAATTACAAATGTTATAAATTGTATAATGGTGACAACTATTATTCGTTACCAATGCATTTAATTAATAGCGATTAAATGTAATTAATCATTGCCTTTTGTAAGTTAAGAAAATAACTGAAAATTTTGAAGGTAAAATCAATAGAAAGGTTAACTACATGCATAAGATGGAAAGTTGAATAGAATTTTAATAAATGATAATAATGGAAAACGTATACAATCTACGTAGGTAATTAGTAATTACAATGTTGTTGAAAAAAAATAAACGTTTCTTTGTTGATAATTTATAACATAACGGAAAGGGTAATTGTACTCATTAGAATATTAATTGCAATTGGATAGGGATTTTTAGTAACAATATTAATGCAAGGTAATTAATACTAAATTAAAGTCAATAATAATGAATAGTGATTAATTCAATTCTTGTAACATATATTATAAATTACCTGCTTATTTGTTAATGGAATTAGAAACTGTAATAAGTGATAATAAAATGATAGAATGTTACACTAATGGAAAATGAAGTAACGTTCGTTTAAATGTTGAGTAATTATAGGGTCATATTTATTATAAGCGTTACTTTAAAATAATTATGATTAATTGAGAAACTTATTCCAAAAGTATGTAAAGTAATAACTAAGAAAGAAATACGTTATAAATTGATTATAACCTAAACTTATGTGTAATGTTAGAATTGAATCTAATCCGTTTAATTGGAAACTTATTAAAATAAATTGGATTCAAAGTGTAATTAAGGGATTATTTTAAAAAATTAAAATAAATAGTATAATTTGGTGAAATAATTTACATTTTAAAATTTGAGATGGGAAATTGTTTAAGGAATTAGAAGTTTATGAGTAAATCAAGGTGATAAAATTTATGAATTATAGAATTTGAATAGTTGGATTTATTGCAAATGAATAAAAATCAAATATGTAATTATTACGTTAATTTAAAAATTAAGTTGAAAACTGGACATATTTATGTGATAATTTTTAATCCAATGGTAAACCCTTATATTTGAAATTTATGAATGGAATAAATATAGGTTAATTCAATTAAAAGGAAATTTTGGAAATTTATCTATAATTTTGAATTTTATGAAATCGAAGATTTATATTGATTTAATCTTTAATAAATTGACATTTAAAAATTGTTAAATCATTTTAAATGTTTGAGAATTATTAAGTGATAAAAATTTCCAATTCTAAAACTGAAATATAAAAATTGGATTTATTTACTAATTCTTAATCTATTAATTAATATAAAAATAGCCATTTTGGTCACGGACTCGGATTTCGACGAAACCAGTTTCATCGGATCTGTAACAGTGAATTATTGTAGGGTTTCAAGTTTCGTAGCGATCGGACGTGTCGTTTGATCGTACGAACGCGAAACGCCTTGAAATCGATTTAATTGAAATCAATTAAAATTAATTTGAAAAATATTGATTTTAGCATAACTTCTTCATACAATGCAATTTGAACCTGAAACCTTTTCCATTGCATTTAAAATATTTTAAAACACCTATTTTGATATATGGATTTACTCATTTTCGTTTCTGAGTCAGAACGGGCTTTTTGGGCCAACTATCGTTTAGCACGTTTATAATTCGTGTCCATCTATTCTATTGCAGTTTGTCTATAAATAGGCTGTTATAAACCCTAGCAGCCTCTATTCCTCATTTCTATACGTATAGAAACTTCTATACTCCTCTTCTTCAATGGAAACAAACAATTCTACATCCAAACAAATCAAAATCAACTTCAAAAATTCAAACTCCTCAGAAAAATTTCGAAAAAATATATATCGAAGATCTCATCGATACAAATATGCGTCTACTGTTTGTTTGTGGAAATGTTGCTCGAATCAGCGAGAAATCGTGGTCAAAGTTCCAAATTTCGAAATCCATATGTGGATTTGGGCGCTTTTGATTTGGGCAGCAATCGTGCAATCTCCTTCTGGGTTTTGGAGAGGTCGGCACCTGGAGTTGATTGGTGGTGGTCGGAGGTCGCGAGGTGGACGGAGGCGGCGGGAATTCTCGTTTTAGGGTTCCGGGTGGAGGCGGCGGCGGCGTTGACTAGGGGTGCCGCACCCACGCCCGTCGGTAGAGGGGGAGATGGAGGTTCCAACGGTGGCTACGGCGTGTCAAACGGTGGTCGATGGTGCGCGTATCTCGGTGGTCAACGTCGGTTTGATTGGGTTCATACGCGTGCTGTAGAGTTGAAGCTTGCTTGAGTTACTGGAGCTAAATTTGGTGAAGAATGTGATGACATGGCGGGAGGTTTGAATGTGTTCTTTTGTTTATTTTTTATTTTTTTGAAATTCAATCACAATTTTCGCAATATCTCTCACATACGAACTCCGTTTCACGCGTGGTTTTTTTGTTAGGATCCTATTGAAATTCCAGACCTGATGACGCTAGTTTGGACAAATTCTAAGACGGACAAAAATTTTTAGGTTTAAATTCAATTTAAATTCAAAAGGTAAGTGTTTTAACCCACTCACAACTTCTATAAGTTCTTATGTTTGTTAAATTTATTTATGATAGGAATTGAAATTGATTTATATATGTTTGGCATATATTTAATCATCATCTCAGTTAATTGCATTTATTTGATTAACTGCATTTATTTATTTCATATTAACTGCCAATTAAATTTATATTTATTTTATTGCATATAAAATAGCAGTTAAACAGTTATAATTTACTTTGAAAATAAATTGATAGTGATACCAGTTATTTATCGCCTGTTACGTATTGATGTATTGGTTGAAATTGGATGATGATTGTGATAAATGGGTGTATGACTTGATGGATGAATGGATGGTTATTTATATTAACTTCAAGTTGTTATGCATTTCATTTCTTTCGGGATTGCGGTTTGAAATGATACATATCCGTAAATTTTATTTTAAATTGCGGATTGAAATGATAAATATCCGTATCACTTGACCATAGGATAGAAAATTATATGCAGGCACCGCGGTCTATATATATATATATATAAATATTTTAAAGTGATTTATATGGTTTGGATAGGATACGGTTTAATAAATATTAAATTTTGATAATTATATAAATATTATTTTATATATACATATATAGTTAAATTTTTTGAATTTAATCTATGTATAAATCTGTTAAATAAAAATGAATAGGTTGAAATGGAGTTGATAATTTATATTATATGATTAGGTACTGGTTTTGGATATAGAGTTTAAATGATTCAAATAAATTTAGATTGGAAGGTAAATTAGAAATTTTATTGGAATTGAGCGTATTTAAGAATTAAACTCTATAAGTTGATGTAGAACCTCATTAAACTTGAAAATTTTAAAGGCATGATATTTATAACTGAAATTTTATTTCAAGATAATTAAATGAATATTTCTAGTACAAATAAATTGAAGGAAATATCTAGTTATAGGAAATTGAGTTTTATATAAATAATTATGGATTTATCATGCAATATTCAAGACTAAATAATAGAATATTGAATTTGTTGAAAGAATAAATTCCAACCTTAGTTTTGAAATTAGTAATGCTCAAAATGGATATATATCTTGAAATTTAAGTGGTTTTGGAAGCTGAAGGTGAATTTTAAATTTATGGTTTTAGACTTCATTTAAATAAAGTATATTTGTAAAGTCATGGGAATTATTTTACTTTACAAAGAAATTTTAAAGTTAAACCATTTTATTTTATGTACTGTTGAATATCCAAACCATTTAAGTTTTATAAGTTATGGTTTTAAACTATAAATTTCAAAGTATTATGTTCTGAAAGTTATAATTCAAATGTTAGTTTCCAGATATTATAATTTTTAAAGTGGTATGATTTTGGAAAGAAATATATTTGAAATAAAAATGATATCATATTGATTTGGGTTTTAAAGGAAATGATATCGTATTTATATGGTTTTTAAATAGATATTATATTCTGGTTTTGAAAGTATAATTATTCTTAAATAACTGTGGTGTTATAATAACGTTGGTTGTTGAAGAGACCGGGATCGGAAGTTTTCATACTCTCTGCCAACTCCGAAAACCACTTTAACAACCGTGTACGCGGTGGAGATTCCAGAATGAAGTAGGTTGGCGGCGGCGTTTCCTGTAAGGTAAATACGTGGACCCAACTCCCGTGAGTTGGCATAAGGTGGCTAAAACAGGAGCGATTGACGGGTTAATAAGGCAGCACCTTTGATCGGACACATCCCTTCGATATTATACTTTGACTTTTGGATTGATTCGGTGGCCACTTTTGTTTTTATTTTGGGGTGTGGCTCGAGGTGGGTGGTAGCTGCGCGCTACACGTTACCACCGACCCGGAAACGTAATTGGTATATCTACCCTGGCATTGCCTAGTTGTGCCGTGTCACCTACCCTATCGCTCCTTGTACGAGTTTGGTTTTCTCCCGTAGCCCGTGTGGTATCCTCTGGTGGCTTCCCGATTAGGAGGGACTATGATATTGGATGGACTACTGGGACTATTATTGTGTTAAGGGGGAGATTGGGTAACTCCTTAACGCTATTTAAAAGTAAGTTTATTTTACAATTAGACACTATTATAATAGCGAAATATACTACATAGTAAATAGTTTGACGGATCCTTAAGAGATGTAAATCCCGAGCATCTTTTAAGTTACTGCACTCATAATTTATTTCTGTTAATTTAACTTACATAAGATCTTTTAGTTCTGACTCGAGTATTTTGTCTTTTCAATTCGCTCGGGTCAGTCCGAGTGTTTCAGGATTTGAAGATTTAGCTCTGGAGGACGAAGACGAAGATTTGTATTATTATTATTTATATTATTGTACCACACCATTTATTTCCGCTGCATTGATATTTATTGGTATGTGAACTCTGGTATTTATTGTGTAAAGAAGAATATAATGTTTTGTAAACAGTTTTACGAACTATATATTGATTATTATATTTTATCCTTCCACTGTGAGATTCTGTTTTATTTTATTTCTTCTCTGTTTTTTTTTCTTATTTACCCCATAACAATCCGCCCTTCTGTATGGTTTGAATTGGAATGTCTGTCGATTTAAACCGTGCAAAAAGGCGGGACGTTACATTTGGTATCAGAGCTTTGGTATTGCGATAAACCTTGGCTTTGTGGGGTTTGACTCTTTGTTAATAGGGTAGTAATACCCTGTGGGAGTCGCTGAGCATATATATATGAGAGAGCATATTTGTTAGTGTTATAAAAGGGTTTTAATATTGTGTTAATCTATTTTGCTTTGTATTTATAAATTCTGGTTGGTGCATGGGACACTATGACATCAATAGAGATTTCTAAACACTTAATAGGACAGACCGACATAATATTTGTTTTTATATAGGTGAATGAAATAGTTTTGCCTATTATATTTTCTATATAAAATAAAATTTTTCAAATGATATCTATATTTGGCTACAATAGATTGGTTGTTAGGTAATAAAGTGTATAAATAATATTAGGAATAAGATTGAAAAATAAAATAAAATAAATTTGGAAATTTAGAACTTAAGTTCCGGGGTTTTGAAATTTTCCGAATAAATTTTGGAATATATTAATATTGTTTATAAGTGTTTTCTGATATAAATATTTCAATGTAACTTGGAAAAATTGTTTTAAAGAAGATTTTTGAGAAAATAAGTTTGTACTTTCTTCTCTGTCGCTGGAAAATAATTTCGGTGATGGCGGCCGCATCATCGACTTTCATTTTCGAGTTTCGAAGGGGGAAGGCCACTATAGTAGTTCTACCGCAGATTCATTTTTGAAAAAATATATATAAATTTTAAATAGTTTTAATATATAATTAGAGATATGTAAGTTGTAAGAATATATTTATCTATTATTTTAAAATAATTTGAAATTTAACCCGGTATTTAACTCTTAAATTTCCATTAATTAATCATTTCAATTATTGTAGTGAAATGAAAGGTAAGTAATTAATAATTGGAACCTCTAATTTAGGTAAGAGATTTAAGGCTAAGTTATAAAGGAAATAAAAAGGAAGTTGAAATTGTAACTTATAAGGAAAAGGTAAAAATTTATTGAATAATGAATTAATTAAAAGAAATGGGAAAACTTGTATAACTTTTGAATTACACCCTTAAATAACATATATATAACTTACCAAATATTAAAAGTTGAAATGTTTAACAAGAGATTGTAATAGAATATTATACAAGTAGAAATTTGAAATAATGAAAGTATTCAATGAAATCGCTATTAAATGAGAATTTAATGTTATAAACTTAAGTCATAATTGAAATTTTACCAAGTAAATATAATTAAAGGTAAGTATGATAATTGATGATTATAAACTTAAGTAATTAAAGTGTAGATAGATGAGGTCATGCAATTATAAATGAATGTAATATAATAAAGAGAAATTGTAAACTTAAGTAAAAGGGTTGAAGTTATTTCTAAATAAAATTGAAAGAAATAAAATGAAAATAAAATTGAAAGTAATAAATGAAAATTAAAAGATAAACCGTTATATGAATGAAAAGAATCAAACAACAAATGATGAATGGAATAAATAAGAATAGACTAAATCTATTGCTGAAATTGTTGCTTGTCGTGGTTTGTGGTTGATTGGATAAGGAAACTTTAATTTTGTTGGGATGGATGAATAATCCATTGTGTTTAATCTAAGACTGTTGAGTAAATGATGCACTTGATGGTTTAGTCTTCATTCCGTACAATTTAAAGGTTTTGAATCCGAACAACTATGTGTTTGTTTGATTGTATGGTTGTTTTGTATTTGTTGTGTATGCTGTTTGTTGAAACTGTTGGTTATTGTATTCATTTGTTGTTAGTGATTGAAACCACTTAAATATTTCACTTTACATAAATTGTTAACATTTTAGATTATATAAGTGAAATGCAGGTTTTGAAAGCAATTGCTACTGCTTTTGGTTCCATAAAATTAGAGCGTAAATTGCCCAACAAATAGGTACGTTTCGGATTACGGTTTATAGCGCTATTTTATATATTTTCCCGGGTTGGGATATAATATTTTGGATAATATATGTTATATAATTGTTATATTTTGATATTATATTTTCTCCCGAGCTTCTCCGTACAAAGGAGACTCTGCCAAAAAATTTCGTAAATTTTGGACTTAGAAAATTTTTGAAAAGTGTTTTTCAAACTTTATTAACTTGAGTATAAAGGGTTTAATGGTTATATTTGTATATTTTATTTAAAATAATTAATTTTGTAGATTTAGCTGTTTATAAAGTTAATATTTCAAGTAAGATATATTGATTCCTAATGCTTCTTTTCCCTTCCTTTCCTTTTCGGGGACGAAAAGCTTTGAGTGGGGGAGAGTGTAACGACCCGTAAATTTCGATAATTTAATTTGTTAATTTAATAGAATTTTTAAATTTAATTTTAGTATAAATAATTAAGGGGGTAAATTAATATTGAAATGAAGGCTAAAATAAAATATATGAATGGTAATTAAAGCCTTTATTTGTAATATGAATAAAATTTCAATAAATAAAATGGTAAGTATTGTACCTGTATATAAGGTGAATTGAATAAATCCTATTTGTTGGAACCTTGTTTATTGATATGCGAATGTATAATAAATGAGTTATTATAAGAGATTGAAATTTAAATAGAATTCTAAATAATGAATAGTAGAAAGGACTATACAGGTGTATAATTTAATGCGAGAAAGGAAAGTATTTAATTGATTTTGTAATAAAAACATTGAAACGGAAATTGGAATAAATGTATTTAATGAGGGTTGTTGAAATAATTATTGTAGAGAATAAATTACAAATGTTATAAATTGTATAATGGTGACGACTATTGTTCGTTACTAATGCATTTAATTAATAGCGATTAAATGTAATTAATCATTGCCTTTTGTAAGTTAAGAAAATAACTGAAAATTTTGAAGGTAAACTCAATAGAAAGGTTAACTATATGCATAAGATGGAAAGTTGAATAGAATTCTAATAAATGATAATAATGGAAAACGTATACAATCAATGTAGGTAATTAGTAATTACAATGTTGTTGAAAGAAATAAACGTTTCTTTGTTGATAATTTATAACATAACGGAAAGAGTAAGTGTACTCATTAGAATATTAATTGCAATTAGATAGGGATTTTTAGTAACAATGTTAATGCAAGATAATTAATGCTAAATTAAAGTCAATAATAATGAATAGTGATTAATTCAATTCTTGTAACATATATTATAAATTACCTGCTTATTTGTTAATGGAATTAGAAATTGTAATAAGTGATAATAAAATGAATGACTGTTACACTAATGGAAAATGAAATAACGTTCGTTTAAATGTTGAGTAATTATAGGGTCGTATTTATTATAAGCGTTACTTTAAAATAATTATGATTAATTGAGAAATTTATTCGAGAAGTATGTAAAGTAATAACTAAGAAAGAAATACGTTATAAATTGATTATAACCTAAGCTTATGTGTAAGGTTGGAATTGAATCTGATCCGTTTAATTGGAAACTTATTAAAATAAATTGGATTCAAAGTGTAATTAGGGGATTATTTTAAGAAATTAAAATAAATAGTATAATTTGGTGAAATAATTTACATTTTAAAATTTGAGATGGGAAATTGTTTAAGAAATTAGAAGTTTATGAGTAAATCAAGGCGATAAAATTTATGAATTATAGAATTTGAATAGTTGGATTTATTGTAAATGAATAAAAATCAAATATGTAATTATTACGTTAATTTAAAAATTAAGTTGAAAACAGGAAATATTTATGTGATAATTTTTAATCCAATGGTAAACCCTTATATTTGAAATTTATGAATGGAATAAATATAGGTTAATTCAATTAAAAGGAAATTTTGGAAATTTATCTATAATTTTGAATTTTATGAAATCGAAGATTTATATTGATTTAATTTTAATAAATTGACATTTAAAAATTGTTAAATCATTTTAAATGTTTGAGAATTATTAAGTGATAAAAATTTCCAATTCTAAAACTGAAATATAAAAATTGGATTTATTTACTAATTCTTAATTTATTAATTAATATAAAAATAGCCATTTTGGTCACGGACTCGGATTTCGACGAAACAACTTTCATCGGATCCGTAACAGTGAATTATTGTAGGGTTTCAAGTTTCGTAGCGATCGGACGTGTCTTTTGATCGTACGAACGCGAAACGCCTTGAAATCGATTTAATTGAAATCAATTAAAATTAGTTTGAAAAATATTGATTTTAGCATAAGTTCTTCATACGATGCAATTCGAACCTGAAACCTTTTCCATTGCATTTAAAATATTTTAAAACACCTATTTTGATATATGGATTTACCCAATTTCGTTCCGGAGTCAGAACGGGCTTTTTGGGCCAACTATCGTTTAACACGTTTATAATGCGTGTCCATCTATTCTATTGCAGTTTGTCTATAAATAGGCTGTTATAAACCCTAGTAGCCTCTATTCCTCATTTCTATATGTATAGAAACTTTTGTACTCCTCTTCTTCAATGGCAACAAACAATTCTAGATCCAAACAAATCAAAATCAACTTTAAAAATTCAAACTCCTCAGAAAACTTTCGAAAAAATATATATCGAAGATCTCATCGATACAAATATGCGTCAACTGTTCGTTTGTGGAAATGTTGCTTGAATTAGCGGGAAATCGTGGTCAAAGTTCCAAATTTCAAAATCCATATGTGGATTTGGGCGTTTTTGATTCGGGCAACAATCGTGCAATCCCTTTCTTGGTTTTGGAGAGGTCGGCACCTGGAGTTGATTGGTGGTGGTCGGAGGTGGCGAGGTGGACGGAGGCAGCGGGAATTCTCGTTTTAGGGTTCCGGGTGGAGGCGACGGCGGCGTTGACTGGGGGTGCCGCTCCCACGCCGGTCGATAGAAGGGGAGATGGAGGTTCCAACGGTGGCTACGGCGTGTCAAACGGTAGTCGATGGTGCGCGTATCTCGGTGGTCAACGTCGGTTTGATTGGGTTCATACGCATGCTGTGGAGTTGAAGCTTGCGTGAGTTACTGGAGCTAAATTTGGTGAAGAATGCGATGACGTGGCGGGAGGTTTGAATGTGTTCTTTTGTTTATTTTTTATTTTTTATTTTTTTGAAATTCAATCACAATTTTCGCAATATCTCTCGCATACGAACTCTGTTTCACGCGCGGTTTTTTTGTTAGGATCGTATTTAAATTACGGACCTAATGACGCTAGTTTGGACGAATTCTAAGACGGTCAAAAATTTTTGGGTTTAAATTGAATTTAAATTCAGTTTAAATTCAAAAGGTGAGTGTTTTAACCCACTCACAACTTCAATAAGTTCTTATGTTTGTTAAATTTATTTATGATGGGAATTGAAATTGATTTATAGATGTTTAGCATATATTTAATTATCATCTCAGTTAATTGCATTTATTTGATTAAACTGCATTTATTTATTTCATATTAACTGCCAGTTAAATTTATATTTATTTTATTGCATATAAAATAGCAGTTAAACAGTTATAATTTACTTTGAAAATAAATTGATAGTGATACCAGTTATTTATCGCCTGTTACGTATTGATGTATTGGTTGAAATTGGATGATGATTGTGATAAATGGGTGTATGACTTGATGGATGAATGGATGGTTATTTATATTAACTTCAAGTTGTTATGCATTTCATTTCTTTCGGGATTGCGGTTTGAAATGATACATATCCGTAAATTTTATTTTAAATTGCGGATTGAAATGATAAATATCCGTATCACTTGACCATAGGATAGAAAATTATATGCAGGCACCGCGGTCTATATATATATATATAAATATTTTAAAGTGATTTCTATGGTTTGGATAGGATACGGTTTAATAAATATTAAATTTTGATAATTATATAAATATTATTTTATATATACATATATAGTTAAATTTTTTGAATTTAATCTATGTATAAATCTGTTAAATAAAAATGAATAGGTTGAAATGGAGTTGATAATTTATATTATATGATTAGGTACTGGTTTTGGATATAGAGTTTAAATGATTCAAATAAATTTAGATTGGAAGGTAAATTAGAAATTTTATTGGAATTGAGCGTATTTAAGAATTAAACTCTATAAGTTGATGTAGAACCTCATTAAACTTGAAAATTTTAAAGGCATGATATTTATAACTGAAATTTTATTTCAAGATAATTAAATGAATATTTCTAGTACAAATAAATTGAAGGAAATATCTAGTTATAGGAAATTGAGTTTTATATAAATAATTATGGATTTATCATGCAATATTCAAGACTAAATAATAGAATATTGAATTTGTTGAAAGAATAAATTCCAACCTTAGTTTTGAAATTAGTAATACTCAAAATGGATATATATCTTGAAATTGAAGTGGTTTTGGAAACTGAAGGTGAATTTCAAATTTATGGTTTTAGACTTCATTTAAATAAAGTATATTTGTAAAGCCATGGGAATTATTTTACTTTACAAAGAAATTTTAAAGTTAAACCATTTTATTTTATATACTATTGAATATCCAAACCATTTAAGTTTTATAAGTTATGGTTTTAAACTATAAATTTCAAAGTATTATGTTCTGAAAGTTATAATTCAAATGTTAGTTTCCAGATATTATAATTTTTAAAGTGGTATGATTTTGGAAAGAAATATATTTGAAATAAAAATGATACCATATTGATTTGGGTTTTAAAGGAAATGATATCGTATTTATATGGTTTTAAATAGATATTATATTCTTGTTTTGAAAGTATAATTATTCTTAAATAACCGCGGTGTTATAATAACGTTTGGTTGTTGAAGAGACTGGGATCAGAAGTTTTCATACTCTCTGCCAACTCCGAAAACCACTTTAACAACCATGTACGCGGTGGAGATTCCAGAATGAAGTAGGTTGGTGGCGGCGTTTCCTGTAAGGTAAATACGTGGACCCAACTCCCGTGAGTTGGCATAAGGTGGCTAAAATAGGAGCGATTGACGGGTTAATAAGATAGTACCTTTGATCGGACACATCCCTTCGATATTATACTTTGACTTTTGGATTGATTCGGTGGCCACTTTTGTTTTTATTTGGGGGTGTGGCTCGAGGTTGGCGGTAGCTGCGCGCTACGCATTACCACCGACCCGGAAGCGTAATTGGTATATCTACCCTGGCATTGCCTAGTTGTGCCGTGTCACCCACCCTATCGCGCCTTGTACGAGTTTGGTTTTCTCCTGTAGCCCGTGTGGTATCCTCTGTTGGCTTCCCGATCAGGAGGGGCTATGATATTGGATGGACTACTGGGACTATTATTGTGTTAAGGGGGAGATTGGGTTACTCATTAACGCTATTTAAAAGTACGTTTATTTTACAATTAGACACTATTATAATAGCGAAATATACTACATAGTAAATAGTTTGATGGATCCTCAAGAGATGTAAATCCCGAGCATCTTTTGAGTTACTGCACTCATAATTTATTTCTGTTAATTTAACTTACATAAGATCTTTTAGTTCTGACTCGAGTGTTTTGTCTTTTCAATTCGCTCGGGTCAGTCCGAGCGTTTTAGGATTTGAAGATTTAGCTCTGGAGGGCGAAGAGGAAGATTTGTATTATTATTATTTATATTATTGCACCACACCATTTAATTCCGCTGCATTGATATTTATTGTTATGTGAACTCTGATATTTATTGTGTAAAGAAGAATATAATGTTTTGTAAACAGTTTTACGAACTATATATTGATTATTATATTTTATCCTTCCGCTGTGAGATTCTGTTTTATTTTATTTCTTCTCTGTTTTTTTTCTTATTACCCCATAACAATCCGCCATTCCGTATGGTTTGAATTGGCACGTGTGTCGATTTAAACCGTGCAAAAAGGCGGGACGTTACATAAAATCTTTAAAGCATCATTATAAAAACATACATATCAGGTAATAAAATGAACTATCTATTCATGCACTTTATTTTTGTTTGGCTAACTATTAACCATTGGCTGACTTGGGCCTATCAGACATCATATCAAAATTTATCTAACACTTGTTTTACATTCCTCTTCTTCTGGACATTCTGTCCTTAATTATTTGTTAAATTCTTCTCTTCAGGGCAGTCTGTCCTTAACTTATTCTCTTCCAGGGTCAACTGATCCTAATGGCTTTGCGGGCTCACCAATAACCTGTCTGTATACAAACATATATTCCTTTCTGTGTGTATCCATAATTTTAGTCTTGCATGTGACAAAGCCCTACACACTGGATTTTGGACAACATTAGCTGGGCTAATAGCTAATGTATAGGGCGTAACCCTATACCAGTTCTATCTGGTATTCTAATATTTGAGTCATTTTATTTAGGGGCCCCTTCCTAAAATTTTCCTTGAAAACCTTTTCAAAATGATTTAAACCTTTAAATCAAACTCAACAAGGAAAAAATATATTCTATGATTTACTCAAAATCACCTTTCCATGTTATATATATATATATATATATATATATACTTTAATCAAATCTTAGTTGATGAAAAATTTAATCTTTGAAAGTCCCCTTTTCAAATCTATTGAAAGTACCTCTTCCGAAACCATTGAAAGTACCTCTTTCTAAACCAAGGCAAATCATTTCTTTTATCTAGGGAGGCCAAAACTTCCTTTCGAAACCATTCTCAAAAACCCGTTCGAAACCATTGAAAATCTTTCATTTCGAAAGATTTAAGACCTTATACCTCTTCCATTTAAAACCTTTAAACATTGCCTTTCGAAACCTTTGAAAAAACATTTTCCATCAACCCTTTGAAACAATCAAAAAACAACACCTTTCGACTCCTTCAAAATCATTGGGGAACCACCTCTTCGAAACCTTACTTTAAAACCATTCGAAAGCACTTGGGTTCAATTTAGAATATGTGGAACCTTTCAAAACCATTCAAAGCTTACCCCTTTGAAACCCTTTTGAAAATCGTTTCAGTCAAAACCCTTTGGGTTATGCCTTCAAGTAGAGCAAAAGGATCATAAACCCATTAAATTCGAAAGCACTTTTTTTTCGAAATCATTTAAACCATCTCTTTTGAAACCATTTGAGTTATAATTCGATTAAGCAAAAGGGTCATTAAAACCATTTAAGTCAAAAGCCTATCTTTCAAAACCATTCCTAAGTAAAGAAATGATGGTGTCGAAACTATCCCTTCGAAAGCGTTGGAGATGTGCGCAAATTTTAGAAAATAAGTGACCCCTTCGAAATCCACTAGGTCGAAAGGTAAAAAGGCGACAGCTAAAGGCTTCGACTTATTCGAGAGCAATCATTTAAAACAAAGGCACATCCCAATCGAAACCATTTGACCTAGTCGAAAGCTAACCAAGTCAAAAGCATCTTAGTCGTATTTTCATTTAAAAACAAAGTAATGCTTCAACCCATTCGAAAACCCTTGGTTTCGACCCCATACCTTCCACCTATGTTAAATTCACTACGTATCGGTTGCCTAATACCATGTGTGTCGGAGGCAAAGGTAGAAAGGCAGAACCTGGTGCCGAAAGCATCGAAACAGTAAAAAAAATTATTTGTTTGTCCTTTTAAACCATTTCTTTCATACCTGATATTTGTATTAAGACTCAAATCAGAAGAGAGAATAAAATCAGTCGCCATTGTTATTCATCTTACTATTATATCTCAAGTTTACATGTTTTTATATACTAATGAATCTTAATTTAGGTAACAAACTTAACAGATCAGTTACACGAGACAAACGAGACAATTTGGGCTTAGCAGGCTAATTGGGCCGTTTAAATAATTATGTTTAGTAAGTAAACCATATCGGGCTGCAGCCACACTTTTATCATCTCCAAATCTTCAATATCTGAATACACTCCCCCTCAAGTTGGAGAGTATATGTTCTTCATTCCCAACTTGCTACATAAGTATTTAACTCGATTCCCATTCAAAGATTTAGTGAATATATCTTCTAGTTGCTCTCCAGTTCTTACAAACTTTGTTTCAATCACCCCTTGTTGAATTTTTTCTCTGATAAAATGACAGTCCACTTCTATATGTTTCGTTCTCTCATGAAATACAGGGTTGGATGCTATGTGGATTGCTTCTTGGTTATCACACCACAACCTTGCTGGCAGATTTAGTTTTAACCCAAACTCAGTCATTAAATGTTTTATCCACATGATTTCACACACACAATTTGCCATTGCCCGATATTCAGATTCTACACTTGATCGAGAAACTACTGTTTGCTTCTTGCTTTTCCATGCTACCAGATTTCCACCAATAAACATACAATATCCAGAAGTTGATCTCCTATCTACTTTAGAACCTGCCCAGTCAGCATCAGAGAAACTCTCTATATTCATATTACCGTGGTTTTCATAAGCCAGTCCTTGTCCAACTGTACCGTTTAAATAGCATAGGATTTGTTCAAGTGCTGCCCAGTGATGAATTGTAGGTGAAGCCATGAACTGACTGATAACACTAACTGAGTGTGCAATGTCAGGTCTTGTAACAGTTAAGTAATTAAGATTTCCTACTAATCTTCTATACCTTTCTGGATTGTTAAACAATTCTCCATCACCACTTAAGTTGTAGTCAGGTACCATAGGAGTGTCACATGGTTTTGCTACAAGCTTTCCTGTTTCCCTTAAAAGATCAAGTGTGTATTTCCTTTGATTCATAGATATCTTTTTGCCATTTCTTATAATTTCAATACCTAGGAAATATTTGAGTTCCCCCAAGTCCTTGGTATGGAATTGTGATTGAATAAATTGTTTTAAGGCAAGAATCCCAGTCTCATCACTTCCAGTGATAACTATATCATCAACATATACTATTAACATTATTATCCCTTTATCATTGTTTCTGTAGAAGACTGAGTGATCAGACTTACTTCTGATTATACCAAAATTTTCAATTACCATGCTAAACTTACCAAACCAGGCTCTTGGACTTTGCTTTAATCCATATATAGTCTTCTTGAGACGACACACATGTCTGATCTCCCCCTGAGCAACAAAACTAAGTGGTTGCTCCATGTATACCTCTTTAGAGAGATCACCATGTAAAAATGCATTTTTGATGTCGAGTTGATGAAGTTTCCAATTAAATATTGCTGCTAGAGAGATAAAGAGCCTAATGGAAGTCATTTTGGCAACAGGTGAAAAAGTCTCTGTCTATGCCATAGGTCTGGGCATAGCCTTTAGCAACCAGTCGAGCTTTCAATCTTGAAACAGTTCCATCTGCATTCATCTTGATAGAGAAGACCCACTTGCATCCTATTGCTTTTTTATCTGGTGGCAGTTGAACTAGATCCCATGTGCCACTTTGTTCTAGGGCATTCATTTCTTCTTTCATTGCTTCACACCACTGTGTTGAAGCCAGAGCTTCATTAACAGTTTTAGGGACTGTAATTGAGTCTAAAGAGGAAACTAAAGTTTGTGAAGAAGGGGATAGTCTTCTATAGGATACAAAAGATGAGATAGGATAGGTACATTGCCTTTTTCCCTTTCAAAGAGCAATGGGTAACTCAAGACTTGGATCAATTTCAGTAGTTTGATGGACAATGTTTGTATCATTGGGTATGGTAGAGTAGACAAGGAATTCTTCATTGTCTTCTTGTATACTTGGGTGTGTAGGATGATCAGTGGATTGATAAAATGGTTCTTCTTCCATAAAGTTAACATCAATTGAAACAACATACTTCTGCAAGCTTGGACAGAAGCATCTGTATCCTTTTTGAAGTTGAGAGTATCCAACAAATATACACTTTAAGGATTTATGGTCAAGTTTACTCAACTGTGGGTTGACATTCCTAACAAAGCAAGTGCAGCCAAAGATTTTGGGTTTGACAGGATATAATGATTTGTTAGGATGTAATATCTGGTAAGTAATTTTATTATTGAGCACTGTTGATGGCATCCTATTGATGAGGAAGCATGCTATGGAGATAGCATCCGCCCACAACATTTTTGGGACATTCATCTGAAACAATAGTGCTCGAGAAGTTTCTAACAAGTGTCGGTTTTTTTTCTTTAGCAACTCCATTTTGAGATGGAGTGTCTATATATGATGTTTCATGGAGGATACCATTTTGAGCAAGATAAGTATTGAATTCAGTGGACACATATTCCTTGGCATTATCACTTCGTAAGGTTTGTAGAGATGTGTTGAACTGGGTTTTGATTTCAGCATGAAATTTATAGAATATAGAAAACAATTCAGAACGAGTTTTTATTAGAAATAGCCATGTTACACGTGAGTAATCATCAACAAAGTTACAAAATATCTAAAACCAGGTTTAGATGGACTTGATGATGGTCCCCAAATGTCTGGGTGTACTAGTTCAAATGGGTTACTTGCACGTTTATTTATTCTAGGATAAGAGCTGATGCGATGATGCTTGGCATACTGGCATGATTCACAATTTATTATAGACACAGAGCTAAATTGAGGGCAGAGTATCTTGAAAAGTGAGAGAGATGGGTGGCCTAATTGACAGTGAGCTTTGAAGGCAGAATTTATGGCTGAGCATACAATATTGTTTGCTAGAGAGATGTCAAGTGTATATAAGCCACCATACTCACTTCCTCTACCAATAGTCTGATTCGTCGTAAGATCCTGGAATACACAATGACTTGGGTAGAAAGTAACACTACAGTTAAGGTTATGAGTAATCTTACTTATGGATAATAAATTGAATGATAATGAAGGTAGATATAAAACAGAATTTAATGGTAGGGATGAGTTAGTCATAACTTCTCCTATTCCATGAATTGATGACTGAGATCCATCTGCTAATGTGACAATGTGAGGTGCTTTATTACTTGTTAGAGTTGTAAATAACTCACTGTTACCTGCCATGTGATCAGTTGCCCCAGAATCAATTACCCACTTGTGTGTTGGTTTGCCAGAGTTTGCAATTGTAGTGACAGAGGATGATGTAGATTCAGATGCAGTATTGTGAAGAGAATTTTGGAAGCTTGTGTACTTGTCATACTCTTCTAAAGTCATAAGAACAGTTTTCATGCCTGAGTTCATATTGCTTTGTTGAGTTTTATATCGTAGCTTCTTGCATTCTGATACTACATGCCCTGTTTCTTTGCAATACTTGCAAACCTTATTTGGATTTGATGGTGGTCTCCAAGCAGGTCTTTGTGGTCTCCAGGTTGGTGAGGGTGGTCACCATGGTTGTGCATGAGGTTGTGCATGTACTTGTGCATTTGGTCTCCATGTTTCAGTCCTTTGATCAGTATTATATGTTGCAGAGTTGTTTTTACTACTTATCAGTGCACTGTCATGTGATGTAGGTGCAACAGATTCTGTTTCAGTGCGAAGGATACGACTAAACACTTCTTGTAGTGATGAGACTTCTGGATTAGCTAATATCTGTGCTTTTGCAGTTTCAAATTCAGATGACAATCCAGCTAGAAAACTCATCACTGCCATTTGCTCACGTTGTTGCTGTTGTATCTTTATATCAGTGCTCATTGGCAATAGCAGGTAAAATTCTTCATAAGTTCGTTTAAATGACATGAAGTAGTTTGTAAGATTTTGATCCTTTTTTTCAGCTCGATAGAAGGATTTACACACATCATACATTTTTGTCAAATTTCCTTTTCCTGAGTATAAAAATTCCAAATATTCCATTAACTCCTTCACCGTTTCACAATGATTAATCAAGCCAATTACTTCATCATCCACTGAGTTTCGTATTTGTAAAAATAGGCGAGCATCTTCTCTAATCCAATTTTGATATTCTTTTTCTTTGGAATCATATTTAGGTGGTTGATCGCTCATATGATTATTTTGTCTACACTTCGAAGATAGAGATGAATTGTTTTACTCCAATCTAGATAGTTTGATCCATTCAATTTGTGATCTGTGATTTTAGGCATCATTGATACAACGTCTACAACTTTCTCCGTCATGATTCCTGGATTTCGATACAAGTTGGATTGATAACAGGATCCCTAAATTGATCGCTTCTTAGGTTTAATCGCTGGATCGAAGATTTTAATGGCTCTGCTCTGATACCATGATATTTGTATTAAGACTCAAATCAGAAGAGAGAATAAAATCAGTCGCCATTGTTATTCATCTTACTATTATATCTCAAGTTTACATGTTTTTATATACTCATGAATCTTAATTTAGGTAACAAACTTAACAGATCAGTTACACGAGACAAACGAGACAACTTGGGCTTAGCAGGCTAATTGGGCCGTTTAAATAATTATGTTTAGTAAGTAAACCATATCGGGCTGCAGCCACACTTTTATCATCTTCAAATCTTCAATATCTGATTACAGTACCTAACCTACCTTGTTTGTCTAAATCCGATTGGTTTCCATTTTACTTTTTCAAAAGTGCTGCTAATTTCTAGAAATAACAAATTTGAATTATTCGCAAAGTGCCCCTTCTCCTTTTAAAACATTTAAGTCTCATACCTTGAATAGTTTTATATATCCATCAAAACACTGAGGAAAAATCTAGAAAAATTTCAGAAAATCTCTTTTAATATGTTTTGTAACATATGAAAATTTCAAACCCAAACCTTTTATTATTTACTTGTAAGTAATTAATAACCCAAAATAACAGTTTCTTTATTAGAAAATTTATACTAAATCGACATAAATTCCAAAATTTTTGAAAATTGAAACCCTTCTCCAAAATATTATTTTTGATCTACATAGAAATTCACAAAGTATTTAGATGTCATTTAATAGGGTTATTATCTTAAAACATATCAAAAATCAATATGAACATGTAAATCATCAACATGTATATATAATCATTCCATCATTCAAAAAAAGGGCAAAACATTGCAAAATATTTCGGATTTCTCCTTAAAACTGAAAAAACATATTAGAGATGTAAACATGATTCACGTTTGCCTTAAAGAATAAAGATATGAGATCTAAATGTATTTGGTGTTGATTAGGCTTCCCTTTTTATCTTTCTTTCTCCTTCTCTTGTTAATGGTAGTCAGCCTTATCTTTTAAAATTTTGAGAATGAAACAAATGTGTATAATTCATATGGCTAAGTGATATAGATATAGAAATGGCCTCTTTCCTATTTTACCCTTTCTATGTTTCATTTTAAACTCTCTTCTTAATTCATTGGTTATATAGCATTGCTTTCCTTAACTAAATCAAATCTCAATCTTTTAATCAACACATTATTTTATTTAATTTATCTAATTAAATATCCTAAATAATGTTATCAAAATATGGGGTGCTAATTAATAAGTAAACTGGATTTTACCAAAAGATGTGTAAGCAATAAATTCGATCAAAATATCACACCGTTAGCATGGTGATATATGAACATTAATAATCCAATTATTCGATATTAATCGCTGATTGAATTTACACCTTTGAGTCCCACAACTGTAGTGATGAATTCTCCAAAAAACCACATGATTTAATTAATTTACAAAATGTTGTAAATTGATAAAATTAATTAATATTTGAGAAATATTAATCAATATTTAATTTATTTGATGTTTTGGTGTTATTAGTAATATTTGAATGCATTTATAAAAGTTTTATTTGTGCGCATTGATATACGATATCGATGTAATTTAAATAAAAAATAATTGCATGTAGTGACTTATTAAAAATTTATGTCATTTGATGACATGTAATTTCAGCCATATCATATGAAAAAAGAGGAGTGGAGAGAGAAGGATAATTAAGGGAATTAATTAGGTAAGTTTTATTTAAAGAATGAAAATTTTTCATTCTTCTAATTAAAACATATCCACTAATTCATTGCTACAGATAACTCATTCTCCCTTATTCATTCTTTTTCCTTCTCTCCTCCTAACTCTTTATGGACAAAAAATAAATAAAATTTCCAAAATCTTTCAACTCCAAATAAAAAAACATCAAATAAAACAAAAGAAAAGTGGTTCATCCATCTCTTGCAAGGTTAGAATTTGGTTCTTGAAGATCTAAGGAGTTACCATCATTCAAGGTACGATTTTTAGGCAACACTCCTAAGGTGGTTCTATGATTTATTTATTTATGTTTTATCCTTCATATGTTTGGATATGAATAGTTAATTATGTGCTTAATTGATTTATTTCAAGCATGTGAATCAAAACCCTTTTATCTCAATTAAAAGTATGTCTATTATTTGATTCAACTTAGGTCTGCACGTGTATTTCTTCCTTTCTTTATTTATGTTATTATTGCTAATATTATTAGATCCATTACTGCTTTTTCTCTTTTGTTCATATATTATGTTAGTTTGGATTTGAATCTTATTACTATGAATTTATATATGCCTTGGTTGTAAAATTCTTTTCTATTTTAGAAACTATTGTTTGAACAATATTTTATTTTGAAAATTGTTCTAATTAATTGATTTAATTTTATGTTACAACTTTGGGAATTGAATATGCTATTGCCAGTTATTTTTGAACAACTTTGGTCGTTATTTACATTAGAATAAAAGTTAATCCATTCTAAGATTTACATATCGGCTTTCCTGTTTACTCATAAAACTTTTATTTTAAGTTAACGACTAGATCTATGATTGTTACTTTGACTGTATGTATGTATTTTAAACTACAAATTGATGCTATCTAGAAAACTAATGTCTAGGATTGGAATTGGGTAATCAAGCACACTGCCTCATCTAGTTACTGGTTTGGTCTAAAAGGCGAAGTGAGTCCAAAGGTTGCCCGTAATAGAAAATGCCCAATTTGAATTAGGCGTTGGCCTAATTTTCACAATATTTTTGATAATTAAGATAAGATTTTAAATTTAATTTTAAAATAAAAATATGTTCATTATAAAAGGTTATAATGTAACATAAATTTTCAAAATGGTTGAAAGTTAATGAAATTTTCAAAATGGTTGAAAATATTTAAATATTAATTTCGAAAATTCAAAGTTACTAATAATATTAATATAATAATTTAGTTAAATTAATTAATACTTACTAGTGTAAATCACATGTACTTGCATCTAATAGTTAGAAATATTTATTTTTTTATTCAATAAAAAAATTATGGACGGATGTGTGTTATAAGTGCAAAAGCTTTTGTGTTCATCGCACTTTCATTTTGCAGTGAAATTCCGTTGATAGATAGTTGGAAGTGGGTTACAGAGATTGAAATGAAATTCCATTAACGGATGTAGGGCATTTTTGGAATTTCAGAAAGACATCATGAAAATCTATTCATATAATTATCTTTATAAATAGTAGAGATATGCATATATTATATATATTGATAGATGTTATGTTATTTTAAAGTGTTTAAGATAAAATATATATATGCATGTATGTTAATCACCTCATATATGCAGATGATTTATTAGTAGTTTTCAAAGCTATAGATATAGGGATCAACAAATAAAAGAAATTTTTAAACAACTTGAGGAATTAGCTGGACTCAAAGTTAATGAGCTCAAAACAAAGTGTTATATGAACAAATTCTGTAGAAATAGAACAAACATATTAACACAACTTGGAGTAGGCGAAGGAAAACTGCCAGTTAAATACCTAGGGGTTCCCCTATCAAACAATAATATTACTGATGCTGAATGTGGAAAGTTGATAGACAATATTCGAGAAAAATTGCAAGGATGGAGATCAAAACTGCTATCTTTTGTAAGTAGAGTGGAACTGGTCCATATTGTAATCACTTCACAAGTTAGATTCTGGCTACAGACATTTCAGATACCAGATTTCTCTCTAGCAAAGATAAACACAGTGTGCGCCAATTTCATATGGAGAGGGGGTATTCATAAAGTGAATTATAATGAGTTGTGTAGACCTAAAAAGGAAGTAGGAGTAGGACTAAAAAATATTTTTGAACTTAAAAAGATATATGGTCTCAAGTTAGCCTGGAAATTTATTTCTTCTGAGAACCTATGGGCTAAATGGATGAGAGCTAGATACTTAAAAGATAATTTTTGGGTTATACAACTAGACAACAACGCATCAGTGATCTGGAAAAATATCTTAAAACAAAGAGGGACTCTTAAAAATTTGATTGAAAGGCAAATAGATAATGGGAAAGACATAGACCTATGGAGGGATCCGTGGATAAACAACAAAAGCATTCTGGACAGAGTTGGATGGGAAAGGTCCTCAGCTAATAACACACCAAAAATTCAGGTTGCTAGTATAATACATAATAATAGATGGGAGACAGAAAGACAATTGATTACAACGAATCTGAAACCTGAAATAGAGAAAATTCCTATTCTTTCAAACAAGGTAGGTGATAAATGGGTCTAGAAAAATAACAAAAAAGGGCAATTCAAAATGAATGAAGTCTGGAATGAAAACATGAATCACTATGAAATAGTTGATTGGTACAAGGTTATTTGGAGTAAATCTAATTGTCCTAAAATGGCACATACAACATATAAAGCAATCAAAGGCAGGCTGAGTACTAAAGATAGATTAAAAAGTTGGGGTATTCTCAATGAAGATCTCTGTAACCTATGCGGGAAAGAAGCAGAAACACATAATCACTTGTTCTTCAACTGCAAATTCAGTAAACGGGTGTGGGCTATCCAAAACTAAAAAATTTGCAATCTGAAGCAGTACAAAGCTTAGAAAATGAGATAATTTACCTGAGTAATCGGACAGATTTCACGAACTTGATGAAGGAAATTGTGAAAATCTCTTTGACGACAACTGTCTGGCATCTCTGGAGAGAACGGAACATAAGGGCTTTCAAAAGTGGCAAAGAAAAAGATAAATTAGAACTAGCAGAGATTATTGCTAGAGACGTGAAAATCAATATCGGAGGGATCAAGAAACTTACCAGCTTAGAGGGAAAAGAAAGACTGCAATTGGAGAACTGAAAGTGGAAGGCTGTGAAGCAAGGAAATCAAGCAAGCATCTGGTAGTCGCCATTATTGTCGAAATGAAGGAACCCTAATTATTTTAGGAAAGTGTATGAGATTGCATAGAATCTGTCAGATGTTTTATCTCGGATAAGATACTGTAATTTGTACTTATACAGCTATTGGGCCGCAAAGCCCGATTAATACTAATTAACCCATTTTCAAAAAAAAAAGATAAATTTTCGAAATTAATATAATTTAATTAATTTTTTTTAATTAAATAAACTAATTAGAGGTTAATTAATTAAATAAAGATATACAGATATATGTAATATACTATAAAGGTTATAGGATGGATATATATATATGATATATAGGTATTACTATAAAGGTTATAGAAGAGATGACCAATGTAAAAGTTATATTGGAATATTAATATAAAATTAATTAAACAGTTAATGAAATAAAATTAAATAAATAAGGTTTAGTTAATATTATGTTTGTTTTTAATATACTCAAGAGAACTCGACAGACCTGTAAACTCCTCAGGGAATTAAGTTAACATAATGTTATACATAAGATTATTTTATAAGTTTATTAAAATATAAAAGTGATATAATAATGAAACATATATAATATGAGTTTACAAATTAAAGATGGAACATTAAGAAACCTTAAATAGGCTTAAGGAACAAATACATACGTATATAATATGTATATCGTGATTTAAGATGTGTCTGACACTTGAATGACGATGGTATTTCATAAGAAATACATTTTTTCATAAGTTGATATCGCTCGATTTAATATATTGAAGATTATGAATCTTTAGTATAAAATTGTCCTCCATCATTAATATATTAATAGATTATTTTCATACTCTTTAGTTGTTGAGCTTTCCTTTAGCAAGAGATGTTATGTGTAGTACTATTAATATATTGAATAGATGAGGTATGATACTTGAACGGATTTGTTGAGCTTTCCTCAAGGTATGTGCATTATACGTTGGCCGTCGTGAAATGAGTTTGAGTGAGTAGTCTTACTTTACTTGTTGAGTTTTTCTAAAGGTAAAGACAGAATTAGGACAAGGAACCTTAAGTTAGGAGTCGTATGTGATACAACCGATAAGGAGTTATCCATTATATGCGGGCTTATGATATATTGATCTCTCCCCAAGGTTAGTATTCTAAGGCATACAAGTCCTAACACCCACTAGTGAAGTCAAAAGACTTCTATGTTTCACTTAGGGTTTGGTGAAACATAAAAGATTAGTGGAAACCGTATTAGAAAAGTAAAATGATAACACGTAACCTTTCTAATATTGTAAGAACATATGTTATATAATGTTATAATAATCTAAATGATAAATTTATGCATTTAATATGATTGATAAACCATTTATCAATTAAAATATACAATTAAACTAAATTGAAGATTGAAAAATAGAAATATAACATATATATTTACTATTAATACTTCTTACATGTTAGCGTTTTTCTATACCCAGGAAAGTGCCTAATTTTAGAACTATTTAATACGTTCGCAATATAGTCGGTTACGTGTTTATTTGGTCGAGACCGTGTATTACATTCTATGCGTACAAAACCCAAAAGTGGTATGAGACTATGGATACTAATCCATATACTATCACATATAAGTATTATATAGTTAAGGATTATAGTTCATAATGTACGACACTTCGATGAAATTAATTCATCCGAAAAAGGCAAATAAACCATAGTGCGAGATCAAGCGTTCAATTTGATTCATTACCATATAAATCACGTTATGTTAAACGTAACACAAGACCAAAATTACAATATAGATCTAATAACTTGGTCACTGATATGTTAGTTTGATCAGTTTACACAAACTACAACATATTCGATGTCCTTAAATGTTAAGGATATCGAGTGTGCTTTTGTAAAGATTTTGTTATGATGTTGTAATAAAGATTACGTTTGAATGTTTCGACTATTTAAAAAGAAAAATGAATGTACAAGAGTAGATGTGATTTAAGGTACAATTGGAATGAAGAGAGTGATAGTCACTTCGTCTTCATAAAGAAACATCTGAAATGAGAATTGAATAATAATATTTAATACTTAACATTGAAATAAGAAATATGATTTCTATTCCAAAATGTATTTTCATGTAGAAAATTATTTCCCATGAGATTTATTTCTTTGAATTCAAAGTATTTGATCAAATGAACTCTTCATTGTAAAATAGTTGTAGTATATGAAATAAATAATCTTTATTAAGTGAATATGATGTTGAAGAAATTTTTCGTCTTTCAACTCCCAGTTATGTCTTGAGTAACCAAGTGGTTAATTACTTTGATAAATTTGAATTAGCAGTGTTAATTGGTATTAACTTTACTGCAAGGTGGTTATTATGTTGCTAAATGCTTACACAACTAGGTAGCTGCACATTAACCGCTTGTTAAAGTGTCAAATCTATCTGACATATTATTTAGGTATAAGTAAATAAAACAAAATGATTATCTAAATAACATGATAATTGAATGTAATGAAGGACATAAGATTTACGTGATTCAGATTTTAAGAAACCCTACATCCAATTGTAAGTTTTTCTTTCTTCATTTTTCATCAATTTGGTACAGAATTCCATGATGGTTAGTATAATAGAACCTTAAAGGTTTTCTAAAAAGGAAAAACTTTTAGAAAATGTCCTCTTTGTCTATAGTGATTTCCCTATTTAAAGTTGTAAATTGCGCATGGATCAGTATATTTTCCTTCTTGCCACTGCATCTTCTCCCTTGGTCCAGCCAGGTATCATCCATCAATATTGCTTGTTTCATGTAACTGAATTGCCGATGTGTTTATGGCAGGGAGTGTGAATAGAGATAGGGTTTCTCAAAATTAGAGTGGAAATATCCAAAATTAGGGTGGTAGAATCCAAATTTGAATTGGTCTTGTCCGCTTTGCTCTTTTCTACAGGAATGTTAGTTGCAACCCATTGACACAACCGCGTTTGCGCTAACTAGTTTTATTGTTATGCGGTGAAGCATATGAAGAGGTGGAAAGGTGAATTCTGCTTAGTGTTCAGACCTCATTGCTCTGATGGTAGATTTGTTTCGCTTGACCTAACAATATGTTTGATCAGAAAGGAGTAGCACTCTTCTATCCCGTGATAACCCGGAATTTTTGAATATTTGAAATCGGAATATTTAATTGATTTTAAATATTCGAAAGTTAATTTTCAACTTGAATTTCAAATATCACTATTTTGTTGACAAACAAACTATTGAATTAAACAATCGAAAATCAACTAAATATGAATTCTGGGATTTCGAGTTTGCTAAAACAATTTGAAGGTTTACAAAATTTATATTTATAATACTTGAAATAATAGGAGTTTTAGATTTGAATTTGAAAGTGTTTTGCTCAGTTTTAAAAATATATCGTTTAAATCGATATTTAAAATAGCCTTTCGATGCATAGTCTCGGAATTCGACGAAACTAGTTCCTTTGGATCCGTTATAGTGTATTATTATTGGATTTCAATTTTCATAGTGTTTGGAGTTGTCATGAGGTCATACGATGTATAAACGCGCTGAAATCTTTATCGAAAATTCAACTTAATAACTGGGTACAAAAAGCTATCTTCTCCATACGATCGAATTAGGACTCGAAACCTTTTTCATTGCGTTCGGAATAGGAGCATAACCTTGTGAACTCCTGGTGGCATGCCTCGGTAGGATGTAAAAATTTAAGGCTTCGAATTCAAGACAACTTAATTTTGAATTTAAATTCAAACATAAATAATAAAATTTCATTGAAACACTGTAGCAAGCACAGGCACGTAAAGGAAATTTTACAACACGTGTCTCTTGGTATGACACGCGTCTTAAAAATATACGAAGTTCAAAAATCAGATGGCGGAACAAAATTGGAAATCCAGCTCCCTCTTTCTAAATCTTTGGCCTCATTCCTCTTTCCAGTTCACTTCAACAAACAAATATTGTCGAGCAAATCATACCTTTTCCCCAATTCCTTTTTGCTCGAACGAACCTGTTCATTTAAAAAGAAATCGAAGCAGGTCGAATTTGTATTGGCGATCGAATCGCTTCAAGGGGGAGGACCTCACGTAGTTGCGTTCTGTTATCCCGCTTTTTGGTAAAGCCGTGATACCAAAAGATCGGTCAAAAACAAAAGACAGTTCGTCTCATAGATTGGCTGTACTTCACTTCGTTATGGATATCGATGAATTTTGTCCGAGTCCGGATTAGGCTACAATTGATAGGACATGACAAGCAAAGCCATGAAAGCCAGTGTTCCAAATTTCAGGTTAATCGGAGGTCGTATGAACGAGATATGATCGATGCAAGTTAGCCAAAGAATGTCGTTCGAACCCATCAAAAAGTGGAGGAGATGCTCATTTCGAACTCATAGAATTCGTATCCATCTTGTTTGAATCCATCGGTTTGCATACGCTTCGAGTCGATCGAGTTCGAACCGATCGAGCATGATATTGATCACTTCGAATCGATCGGTTCGAATCTATCAGATGGGCATCTCCTCAGCACGTTCGTATCCATGCTAGAGCACTGTTTCGTGTCCATCGAGTCCAGAGCACTTCGAATCCATCACCATTTGTATACCCTGCTTCGAATCGATCGGTCTCGTGCCCATGCACTGCTTCGTATCGATCGTCTTCGCATCCATCAGATTCGAATCCATGAACAATCACTCGTTCGTGTCCACCAAGTCAACTAGCTTGGATGATGTGTCATTCAACGATACAAACGAGGCGAAGATCATGGATGCGAAGCGGCCGACTCAAAGAAGAAATAGGATCGATGCGATGAGTGCGCGCCACGTCACCAAAGAACCACGTGACCGATCGAGTCGAAGGGAGTGGATTTGAAGTGATGGATTCGAACGCAACAGCCCTCACGAAAAACCACAACTTGAATCGATCATATCTCCTAAACCACTGATCCAAATGCAATGAAATTTTCACAGTAGCTTCATACAAGACAAATATTGTTCCTTCCAAGTTTCAACTCGATTGGATCATTTTTTGATGGATTCGAAATCACTTCATATCGATCTCAGATCGAGTCGAAACTTGGTGGGGTCGGTCGCGTGGGCCCACTCACGTGCCAGAAAAAGTCTCCCTAAGTTTGAGCGAGATCTGAGCCTCCTATGCCTATAAATAGCACCCTGAAGCCTTCAAAAAAGCGGATCTTCCGCCATTGAATGTCCAGACTCTGCCGGATTCAATCATACTCTTCATTATCGCTGTTGTATTCAGATTTCAAAGCTATCATCAATTGTAACCCGCTGTAATCGATTAACATCATCAAGTGAATCAATAAAGACATAAACTTCAGAGTGGACGTAGGCAAGATCACCGAACCACTATAAATCCTGTGTTTGTGATTGTCATTTGTGAATTATTGTGATTGTTATTGCTTAGATCTGAGTTCTATATTGATTGTTGTTGATTTGTGTTCATAAACGGGTGCTTTCACGATATTGGGTGTTTGTGGTCTATTTTGACGCTAACATTTTGGTGCTTTCACTGAGAAGGCTAATTCAGGAGTTCTACCAATTAGAAGTTGATTCAGAAAGTTTAAAAGTTCAGATTTGAGAAGTTATGACGAGACAATCGAGCAGAAGGCTGAGGCCAGAGAGAAGTAAACATCAAGGGAGTCAAGAGGCTTCCTCAGGAGCGAATCAAGCGTCGATCTTCATCACTAGGGACGAGATGGAGACAATGATGTAGAAACAAGAGGAGTTGATCCAGAGTTTATTTCAACAGATAGGACAACTTGGAGCACATAATAGAGTAGAGGATGGAGTCCAGAACGGAGCAGGACCATCCGACGTGGCACCTGAACTAGGGGGCACACCTATGGAGAACGTTGATCCAATCTCGGAGAGAGAGAGAGGAGCATCTGCGCAACCTGGGAGTAGCAGAGGAGCGAACACTCAGTCAAGGGGGGAGATCCCGGAGTTCCCTCGCGAACTCGGGGGGCAGGTTGAAAGTGGTGAACGAAGATTGCATCTCGGAGACAATGACAGATTGACAGAGATGGTTAGAAGAGCCATGAGAGGCGGATTAGTGAACAAGGATTTAGAAGATGTTAATAGAAGTCCTTTTACTCCAGCAATCAGACGAGCTAGTAACCCACCAGATTTCAAGTTACCATCGTTGGACATGTGTAACGGGAGAACGGACCCCACGGTTCATCTGACGAAGTATATGAGGCATATGGAAGTGCTGGGGGCATCAGAGGAGGTTATGGCCTGGTGTTTTCCATTGTACTTGGCAGATATCGCGGCGTTATGGTTTAGACAACTAGAGAGCGGATCTATCAGAACATGGAATGATTTAACTGAGAGATTTATGAGGCAGTTCAGGGTTCATATTACAAGACCCAAGAATGTGATGACTTTGGCAACCCTAAAGCAGAAAACCGGAGAGACTTTGAGGAGTTATCTAACGCGATTCAATGCAGCAGCAGCTTCGGTGGATCGAGCAGATCCATCTATAGTTGTGATGGCAGCTATGTCCGGAGTAGCTGACGGCACAGAGTTCAAAAATTCATTGACTAAAGATCCACCTGTGGATCTAGGAGAATTCTACGACGAGGCAGAAAAGTTTTTACGATTAGAGGATGCGAATGCAGAAAGAGAAGAAGGAGAGGGAATAGAAATTTATGCGCTTAAAGACAAAAAGCCTCTCGAAAAGGACTCAGGCAAGGATAAAGGAAAACGAAAGGCTGAGGATAGTGGTAACGGGTCAAAACGACCGCGGAGAGAGGCACGATTGACCACCTATTCAGAGCTGAATGAGAGTTTGGAGCGAATCTACCGAGATACACGAGAGCAAGTTCCATACCGTAGGCCAATACGAAGGGACCCCACTGTTGACGAGAGAAAATCAGACAGATATTGCTTATTCCACGAACTGAACAGTCATAACACTAACGACTGTAGGCATCTAAAGGATGAGGTAGAAGGGCACATCAGGAATGGTATGCTGCTTCAGTATGTGAGGAGACGAGCCCCAGTGGTAGAACCAGAGCGGCTACCGTCTACATCAACTAGGGGTGACCCTGAACCAGGACATCGTTTGGTTATCAATTAATTGAAATAACGATGAACAAGTAGTAAACCTCTCACTAACGTGGGTTAATCATTTACACATGCGCGAGATCACGAACGGTCCACAGGCATGCTTTGAGTGGCTATTAACCCTATCGTTGTGAAAAATTTACAATTTGACATCCTTGCATTGCTTTTGTTTCGTTTTGATTTGAACACTTAGACTTTGTTTGTTTGGACATTTCTATTTTAAAACTCATCAGTTGAATGGATATTTGGTTCGGATAATTCTGAAATGGCAAGCTACTTACACATGTACGGGGTCGCGAACGGTCCTTAGGCATGCTCTGAGATGGCGATATGCCACCCTGACAAACAATCCAGGGACCCACTCAAACGTGAACCTGGTATCAACAATACCAAGCCCCCCGGGCACACTTATTCGCCTCCAATAGGCACACAAACGATCCAGGAACTCACCCGAACGTGACCCTGGCATCGATAATACCAAGCCCTCCCGGGCACACTTTCTCGCCTCGAGCGGCACCCGACCTCGAACGGTCACAACTCGCCTCGAACGGCACCCGACTTCGAACGGTCACAACTCGCCTCGAACAGCACAACTCGCCCCGAACGGCACAACTCACCTCACCTCAAATGGCTCGATCATGAACGGTCGTCATTTGAGGTCCACCACTTGACCGTGCACGGTCGCACTTCACCTCAAGTGGCTCGATCCCGAACGATCGTCATTTGAAGTTAGGCGCTTGACCATGAACGGTCGCCCTTCATCTCTAATATCTCAATCCCGAACGGTCGTTATTTGAGGTCACATAAAACTGTAACTTCCTTTGCAGGACATTAACAAGATATGAACATCCATCTCATGGCATTACAAAACACGCCTTCCTACCGTAGGGCATATTTTGGGGGGCAAATGTTATCCCGCTTTTTGGCAAAGCCGTGATACCAAAAGATCGGTCAAAAACAAAAGACAGTTCGTCTCAGAGATTGGTTGTACTTCACTTCGTTATGGATATCGATGAATTTTGTCCGACCCCGGATCAGGCTATAATTGATAGGACATGACAAGCAAAGCCATGAAAGCCAGTGTTCCAAATTTTAAGTTAATCAGAGGTCGTATGAACGAGATATGATCAATGCAAGTCAGCCAAAGAATGTCGTTCGAACCCATCAAAAAGTGGAGGAGATGCTCATTTCGAACCCATAGAATTCGTATCCATCTTGTTCGAATCCATCGGTTTGCATACGCTTCAATTCGATCGAGTTCGAACCGATCGGGCATGATATTGATCACTTCGAATCGATCGGTTCGAATCCATCAGATGGGCATCCCCTCAGCACGTTCGTATCCATGCTAGAGCACTGTTTCGTGTCCATCGAGTCCAGAGCACTTCGAATCCATCACCATTAGTATACCCTGCTTCGAATCGACCGGTCTCGTGCCCATGCACTGCTTCGTATCGATCGTCTTCGCATCCATCAGATTCGAATCCATGAACAATCACTCGTTCGTGTCCACCAAGTCAACTAGCTTGGATGACGTGTCATTCAACGATACAAACGAGGCGAAGATCATGGATGCGAAGCGGTCGACTCGGAGAAGAAATAGGATCGATGCGAGGAGTGCACGCCACGTCACCAAAGAACCACGTGACCGATCGAGTCGAAGGGAGTGGATTCGAAGTGATGGATTCAAATGCAATAGCCCTCATGAAAAACCACAACTTGAATCAATCATATCTCCTAAACCACTGATCCAAATGCAACTAAATTTTCACAGTAGCTTCCATACAACGTAAAGATTGTTCCTGCCAAGTTTCAACTCGATTGGATCATTTTTTGATGGATTCGAAATCACTTCGTATCGATCTCAGATCGAGTCGAAACTTGGTAGGGTCGGTCGCGTGGGTCCACTCACATGCCAGAAAAAGTCTCCCTAAGTTTGAACGAGATCTGGGCGTCCTACGCCTATAAATAACTCCCTGAAGCCTTCAGAAAAGGGGATCTTCCGCCATTGAACGTTCAGACTCTGCCGGATTCAATCCTACTCTTCATTATCGCTGTTGTATTCAGATTTCAAAGCTATCATCAACTGTAACCCGCTGTAATCGATTAACATCATCAAGTGAATCAATAAAGACATAAACTTCAGAGTGGACGTAGGCAAGATCGCCGAACCACTATAAATGTTGTGTTTGTGATTGTCATTTGTGAATTATTGTGATTGTTATTGCTTAGATCTGAGTTCTATATTGATTGTTGTTGATTTGTGTTCATAAACGGGTGCTTTCACGATATTGGGTGTTTGTGGTCAATTTTGACGCTAACACGTTCGATAGAGAAAGTAGGGTTCGCGACTTTTGGGTGGAAGCCGCCGACGCTAGAGTTCGATGGTAGCCATTTTAGTTAGCAATTTCAGCTGATTCGAGCTTGAATGCGGCAACGCAAGGAGGTGGGAGGTCTCTTTGTCAAAGACGTCAAGGTTGGTTGACATTCGCGAAGGCGGAGGCGCTTGTACAGAGGTGTCGGCAAAGCAGTGCAGGGGCGATGTCGTTGTCGTGATAGTGGAGGGGAGCTCGCGAGGGCGGCAAGGCTGGTGGTTCGCGAGCTAACAATGAGATAGCCTGTTTTTTTACATTTTAATTTAGTATTACTTAAGTTAAAACTTGCAATTTAATCTGTTAATCGATTATTTCATCTACCAGAAAAAAGGGAATTTAACAGTGAGATATGGAAGTTTTAATACATGTATATATATTTATGTATGTATGTGTGTATGTATGTATGTATATGTATAGGAGTATATAGTAAAGTAAAAGTCGAATACAAGTGTGGATATATATATATATATATATATATATATATATGTATGTATGTATGTATGTATGTATATTTACACACACCAGTTTTAACTTTAACACACACACACACACGCAGATATATATATATATATATATATATAAAGAGGAGTATATATTTTTAGATAAGGTTTTAATAACACACACACACATATATAAAGAGATTTTAGATGTTGAAAAGTTAATATAAAAACTAGATTTTAATCTATGTAAATTAATTTTACAAGTGTATGGATTTGGTGATTCATTCATTTATTTATTTAATTTATTAACCTATTTTAGTTACAAAGGATTTTTTTAAAAGGGAAATTAGTTTAAGATTTAATTATTTGTCTAAAATTAAAATATTGTTTAAAATAAAATTTATTAGTTAAGTTAAATTTATTAAAACAGTAATTGATTGTTCGATTATCTAAAATATTAACCAACCACATAAATGTTTATAAAAGGTCAAATTTATGAAGGAAACAAGTCGAGATGGAAATGGGTTGTAAGCAAAATTAAAGGTGAGTTAATCTCACTCATTTGGATTACCCTTTTTAAATTTAAATAGTTAAATTCAAATTATTGGTTGATTGTTCGAATGGTCTGGATGGTATATTACATATATACACACACACATATATATATTGGACGGATTGATTTCCTGCATTATATAGCGGATGAGACCCTATGCCCCCCGCATAATAGTGGATGACCTTATATACCGCGATATTCCACCTCGAAGTGGGATTGGTATTTTTATATTGTGCTAACATCTGTGGATGCACGAAAACAGGTGGAGGGATCCAATTGGATGCCTCAAAATTATTTAGATTGTTTTAATATTCTATGATATGGTTTATTTGATAATCTGTGATAAATTATATTGGTAGTTGAAAATATTGGATGCTATGGTTTGATTGAATATTTGGGTATACCGAGTTATCAAAAATATATAAATTGGATTTTTGAAGGGAGATAAAAGGTAGAATTCTTAAGTAAATAATTATTGAGGTTTGGATAAATAAATTGAAAAAGGATAAAAGTTGATTTTTAAATTCCAATAAATAAATTCCAAGTATGAGAAAGGAGATTTTGAATAAATAAGAATAAATGAATTTTTAAAATTAAGTGATATTATTTAAAGGAATAAAGAATTTATTTTCAAATTCAACGTTTAAATTTGGAAAAGATAAAGAAGAAATTTGGAAAAGTATGAAATTTGTATTTCAGTTTAGATAGGATTTTAAATCATAGTAAAGAAGTTAAATATGAAATTAATGTTTTTGAAATAAATCGGGTAAAGGAATTTATTTTTTAAAATGGAGTAAATTGGAAAACTGATTACATGTTTAAACCGTGTTTTAAAAAGGAGACGAGACTATGGAATTTATAAACTGGGTTTATAAAGTGAATTATTTATCAGAGGATAATTTGAAAATATAAATTCAGAATGGGAATTTATAAAGGAATGGGTAATTTGTTTTAAAAATAAATAGTGATTTTTTTAAGGTGTGGAAAGGATAGTGTATTTCCTTGGAAAGCCAAGTATATTTTCAAAGAAAGATTTTCAGGTATAAGATAGAGGTTTTATAGTGGTTTTAAAAGGATGTTTTAGAGAAATTTTATTATTTTAAATTATTTTAAATTTTTTTAGAATTTTAAAGTAAATATTTACTTAAATTAATTATAGTAGTAATTATTTTAAAGGTTTAAATAGTATTATGTTTTAAAAGATAATTATTTAATATTCATACCTTATAGAATAACTTTTATTTTAACTTAGTTTTGGCTTAAGTTTTACATGAGAAATTAGTATAAAAATTTCATAACAAGTATTTTAAATAAAGTGTTTTAAGTAGTTTTTTGTTTTAATGTTTTAAAGTGTATATATATATTTGGACAAAGTGATTTGAATTTATTTTAAAATCTAAAGTATTAGGACTTGGTGGTTTCAGTAGAAATAAAATAGTTGGGTGGAAATTTATTTTCACAAGAGAAAAAGTGATTTTAAAAGTATTTTCAAAGAAATTAAAGTGTAGAAAATATCTTGTAAATATATTTTGAAATAAATAATTTGGAAAATTATTAATGCCTGATGGTTGTATGTGGATGTTATTTGATAGTTAAATAACCAACTATCAATATTGGCCAATGCGCTGATCATTTCGAAGAGACCGGGATCATGACTAATTTTTCGAAAACCACTTCGATCCGGTTTGAACGTTTTCGTGAGGACGACAAGAGCTGGGAGTCGAAGATGGAGCAGTGAAGTGCAAGGGCTAATTGCTACTAATCCTGAGGGTGATGCCAAAATGGATGTAGTAGGAGTAGTGCCTTCGGTTCCGTTCGAACCTAGAACGGACTTGTATGGATGGATACTTTCAGAACATCGTCAGGAGGACGGTGAGTATTCTAAGTGAATTTTTGCTAAAAGGTAACGCATAGCCTCGAGCCTCATCAATCGAGAATGGCTAAAACAGGGGAGGTGCACGCAAGGCTAAGTGGCTAGCAACCAATTAGGGTAAGGTCATCCCTGTCTAGAGGTCCCGTTTATTCGACTGTGTGGGAGTTGCTGATCCCAACCGTGGGGTGATCTTATTCGGACTATCCAGTAAAGGGTAGCTTCGGTCTTGTTATGCAGGGGATTAGGGTGGATCCTCGGTACGGTGAACTAGACCACGTACTGCGATAGGCGGTACCCCAGTAGCCCTGCCTTTGTATGGAATCCAATCTCCAATAAGCACCTGTACGCTTTTGATTGTGCCCAACTATGCTGAAACGTGAGATGCAACCATTTCAGCCAGATTTTATTTTAGTTTCTATAGACACTATTATAATATCAGACGGATTTGATAGAAATGTTTTGGTTATCGTAAGGTAAAAACCCGGCATGTTTATTTGTGGCGTGGTCTTACGAGATACTTTTGATTTCAAAAAGGGTTTTGAAAACTTTAATAATCCAATCGAGTGTGTTTTCTCACTCTGCTTGTAACATTCCTGAATTTTGAACAAGTTTAATTTGATAATTTATTTAATCTTTGGAATTAAATTATGAAATTATTGGTAAAATAATATGAAATTTCCAGAACAAATAAAAATATGTACTTTAAATATAATTTTGGATTGGAGTTCAAAAATAAGTATTTATTTATTTGAATTTGATTTGAATACTCTAAGTTTTGAGATGAATAAAATTGTTTTCTAATTTTAAAATATGATATATTGGAGAGTTATATTTTTAAATTAATATAGTAAGAGTTGTTTAAAACTAAATTTCATATTATTTAATATACATATCTCTTGAAAATCAAGAAGGATTCATTTATGAAATTTATTAAAGGATGATTACTAGAAGTATAATCACTTTATGAAATTAATTAAAGGTAAATTTATTAGAGTGATTAATTAGAGGTTTATTTATCAATGTATAATTTTATTTTAAATAAAATTTCTTTTGAAAGATTACGTAAGTATAATTTATATGTATATATATACACACAATATCTAAGTTTAACAAAAAGTTTCGAAGTTCTTTCTTTTAAAAAAATTTCTATGAACTAAGTTGTAAATGTATGAACTAAAGGGCCAAAATAAAGTTTATAAAAATAAATTCAAGGCAAGGATATAAAACATAAATGCACAAAGATATAAATATGTAAAACATAAAGTATACAAGGATTTAAACAAAGTTGTAAATTAATTTTTAAACAAGGTTAAAAACATAAAATAACTATATGTTAACAAGTGTTGAAATACAAATATAAGAAACTAACAAATGTAAACATAATGATACAAATGGAAAGAAAAGGATTTTTCTTTTTATCTAAAATTTACAAATTCAAAGAAAAGAAAACCAAATCTATAAGTTCAAAAACCAGGTTGTTTTCATTTCTCAAGCTCTTCAAAAGGAAAAGATATGAGGAGCTTCAACCTGAAAATCAAAATAAATAAAAAATCTGAGAAGTTTAAAAGTTAAAAGACAATTGAAAGTTTCAGATTTCAACCTGGAAAATAAACTGAAAACCAGATCTACCTCATGTTTTCAACTGAGGAATACAATGCAAATCAAAATATGGATTGGATCATCTCAAAAGCAAATCAGAAAAATAAAATCAAACAGTGAAGAAAGAAAGGAAATTCTTCAACCTGTAATCAAGAAGAGTGCAAATCAAAAAAACTTCAGCAAGATCATTTTCAGTTTGAAAATGCAAAATTAAAATGGCAACTCAAACAAATTATAAAATTCTGCTTCTCTGCTCTTCAATTTCAGTTCTATGTTTTCTTCCTACCAAGTTGAGTAAACTTTATTTAAAAACAGGTTAAAAACTTGAATCTAAACAGTAATGCAAGTTTTTTTGTTAGCATAAATATTAGATTGGAATGCATGCTATATATTTGCATCTATCTGTGTGTATATGTTCTTATGTATGTTTCAGGAATCATACTTTCATGACAAAAAGAATTCATTTCTTTCTATTGGATTGGTTTTAGACCAGAGTATTTAAAAGAAAAAGTACTTTAACATGTTGATGTAAATTCTAAAAGTGATTTCAGGAATGTATATCAGATGTTTATTTCAAGATTTATAAATGATAGTAAAATCATCATAAATCAGAAAAAATTCGAGTATTTCAGTTTTACAATCTGATTATATAATTGTGTTCGTAGTACAAAATAATGATTTAAGGTGAATAAATTATGATTTTTAAGTTTATACATGATGAGAAATCGCGAGTTGAACTGGAAACTTGTTTTGGTCAAATTTCGTTGATCAGTGACGAATTTGATGACGTGATTGCTGGTGAAGGAGGATGGTGTAGTGGGAATCATCAAAAAATGAACCAGTGAATTTATAATTCGCCGTGGTGAACGTTTGACCATGTAGTAGTGTCTAAACTTTTGGTTTGGTCGATGTCGTTACTTGAATTCGTGCATTATCGAGGTAATACTGGAGGTGATCGGACCAAGATAGGAGGGTGCGGGGGTCTTCGATGAGTTTGTGAACGAAGCGGCGTGAATGATCGTGGAAGAGATTGATAGCGATGATCAGGTTTTATGATCTGGGTTGGGTTCCAGGAAGCACGGATATGCTCGATTTTGATTTGGGGAAATTTTTTTGAATGTCTGGGTGTTTGGGTCGCTCAACGGGGCCAGCGTCGACTTGGTGGTGGGTGACGACTTGATCGGTTATGGCTAGGTTAGTGTGCACCGTGCACGCGTGGGTTTGGTGTATCAGGAAGTTGGGGAATAAGAAGAAGAAAATGGAGTTCAGGCACGCAGGAATGAGAGTTTGACTCGAAGCATGTATCGTGCGTGAGGGGTTCGAGCTCGAGTTATCACTCGAGTAAAATATTAGCGCGCCGTGTAGAAAAACTTGGGAAAAATTTCAAGTTGGAAGATGTGGCACTCGGGTTGATTCTCAATAAAACTCGAAGCAAATAGGAAATCCTCTCGGGGGTGACCCGAAGAGGGTCTCGAGTTAATCTGTAAAACAGTTTATACTAAAAAAAATTTCCAAACTTTTAAACTTTTTGAAAACCCATGTCTTCAAAAGGATGTTTTGATTAAAGTTTGAATGAATTAAAGATTTAAGTAAAATATATTTCAAAATAATTAAAATTTTAATTTATTTAAATTAAATACATTATTTTATAAAGTTATTTATATTTAATAAATAATGTAATTAAAAAGGGGTAAATAAGATAAAATGTTGTTTAAACTAAATCTCAACCTTTTAAAATAACTAATGTGATAAAGTTGATTTATTTAATAAGGAAAAATCAAGTAATTAATTAAAAGTAATAATTTACCTTTAAAAACTTAGGTGATTAAATTTTGATTTATTAATTAATTAATAATAAAATGTTGATTTATTAAAGGCTTATTTGTTTTAATCAAGGTGATTAATTTAATAACGTATTAAGGTAAATAATTTGAGGATAATTACTTAATAAAGGTGATTAAGAGGATAACTACTTAATATAATTAATAGGGTGATTAATTAAAATTAAAGAATAATTACTAATCTAAGCAAATTAAAGATTAATTAAGGTTATTAAGATTAATTAAATATTAATTGAGATTAATAAAAGGTTAATTAATTTATGAAATTGATTAGGGATACTTACTTATTAATTAATTAAATGGTAATTAATTAAGGATAATTAATTAATGTGATAAATTTATTAAAAGATTAATTATTTTATAAAGATGATTAAAGGATGATTATTAATTAAGGCTTAATCAATTTTTTGTAATTAATTAAGAATAATTAATTAAATGGTTTGCAATTAATTAACATTAATTAACCAAGATTAGTGACTAATCTGATTTAAATTAATCAGATAATTAATTGATATTACCTCTGTATGTTTGTATTGGATGATTTAATTGTTTGATATCCCTGATATATGGTGCTTTGCATTATGAATTATCCTGATTTGTGCTATGATATGTGATGTAATTTATTTATCTGTGATGTAATTATCTACGATGAACTTATATTGTTCATCCATGATCAGTAAATAAAGATAAGCGTTATAGATTATACGGCTTATCGATATTTCTATGTTTGAATCTGTAATGTAATGATTGTTGTTGCACTATTGTGTGTAAACCCCTGGACTACGCTATACACACACAAATATGGGTTGCACGTGGAAATCGGTTAAGTCATAGATTTTAAAAATAGTTTTAAATTTGAATTTTTAATCCAAATGGTTTTGGGAAATAGATTGGGTTTAAAGTGAAAAACTTTTGAAAAAGTGTTTTAAAAATGAAAGTTATTTTGAATAACTTAATTAAGATTTGAAATTTGAATAGTATGATTTAAATTGGAATTCAATATCTGAAATTGAATTCTATATTCGATATTTATGATGTAAAAAGGTTATACAGACTATAAATGTGTTTTTAAACCATTTTAAAGGTATGGTTTTGAGAATTTAAATTTAACCCAAGTTTATATTTGAAAGGCCTTAACCCGTGCTAATAAAAATCGGGTTTTCCGAAATGGAAACAAGTGGTTTTAAATAATAATAGCTTTTATATAAGGAAAGATTTTCTAAATTATGATGAAAAGATTTCAAATTTGAAGTAAAATGGCTTTGAAAGTTATGAATGAATCTTTGGAAATTGTTTTAAATCTATTAAAATGAGTCTTTGATTTAAAGACCGGATGAGTTAATCCAATTTGAAATAGAATTGTTTTAAAAGGCTATGAATAAATCTTTGATAAAGATTGGTGAACCTTGTTTTAAATTGAAAAGGTTTTTTTAAGGTGAATCTTTTGTTTAAAAGATTTAAGTGTGGGAATCGTTTAAACCATTGAAAGGTTTCTAGAAGTAAATCTTTTCGGTTAAAAAGATTTATAAATGGTAATTCGTTTAACCATTTGAAAGAAAAGTTTTGGGTTTTAAAGTTGTGACTTAACTGAAATCCCATTATCCATATAATTTTAAATATTACGCTTATTATTCGGTTTAGCCGGGAGAGGACCTTTGTGTCATATAACCCATTTCGAATAACGATACGATGATATGGATAGCATTTGAAGACCAGTGGTGAAAACTGGATATTTTTCGAAAACGAAGGGATAACCCATCGAATGTCTCTGCACCGACTGGTCTCCGGTATAGAGAGTTGATCACCTTTTGTGATGGGGAGTCTAAAAGTGATTAGGGATTATCCGGATTTGCAAGGGCTTCTTCGGAAGTGCCTTCGGTTCTGTTCGAACCCGGAACAGACTTATATGGATGTGTGTCTGACATTACACTTTGAGATGTAAAACCGGTTTCTATCAAATACATTTCTGTTTGGTGGCGGAGATTTATTCTCTTATCTTAACACCCTTCTCTGAGACATACGAGCTCAGAGGTTATGTAGTTGATGGTTACTAGTGACACATTCCCAAATTTTGTATTGTGGCATACGAAGTACTGTTGATCATTTGTTGATCAAAGCAAGGCTTTCGTGTAAAGCGTAGCTTTGTGGACGAGACTTCGTCGAACTTCACAACCCGGAATGGTCGAAACAGGAAGAATGCGGCAAGGTTATTTGAGGGTAGAGCCCCTTGAGGGTATGTTTATTTCCTTCTGGATAGAGGTGGTATCATGGTATGGAGCCCAAATACTTAACCTATGTGGTTGCTGCAAATTTATTACTTTGTGGTTGTTGGTGAATCCCGGGATAAAGGTTGGTTACGACTGGGGGATGGCATACTCGTGTAGTAGTTACCTAGTTATAGAGGTAACCCAGCCTTGTGTTGGCAGAGATCCAGTTAAGTTCTCGGGCGTCCCTCCAGAGGCGTACCATGTGGCAATGGGAAGTTCCTTGGCCTGACCATTTGTTGGAAATTCAATCACCAATACGCGCCTTGTACGGTTTTAGTTGTAGAACCTGCCATCTAACATGGTAGCTATAGTAGACATACTATAATGGTACGTATGCTGGCTAAGATTAATATTATACTTTCGAAATATTTTCCACTATGCACTAATAATAATATCAAATGGTTTTTCGCGTATCAAGCATGTTTGGCTATCATAAGGAGAAATCTCCCCCAAGTGTGCGATTGCATTGTGTGTGTGCCGGGAGGCCTTATGGTAGTTTCATTTTCCAAAAAGCATTGCGGATTTCAAATTTAAATTCTTTTGTTTGTTTTTTTAAAGTTAAAACTGTTTTCGTTTGCTCATACCAGTCTCATGACTGACCCGGAGTTTATTGTTCCTTTTCTAAACTCTGGGTGCCCACTATTTTCCACACGGGCAATCTAGAGTTGGGTTTTTCAGATATAGATATCGATTTGGTAGCTTTCGGCTTTCTCTTCGGTATTCTTTGAAGACTTTGGGTATTGAAGTATTTGGTTTGGACGATGGACGAGACTTGCTAATCTAGGTGAAACTTGATGGAGGTTCGAGCTATCTATGGAGATTGCTGATATCGGTGTTTCTTCTAGAGTTTCAAGATCTGTTTGTTTCTGCTGCCAGTTCATTTGGGTTTTCCGCTGTAGCATTGTTATCTTGTGTCTTTGATATGGATTCATATTGTATCATTGTTGTATCGAATGTTGTATATCAATGATATTCATTTCTTTTTCTTCCGCTATGTTATTATACTTGATGTGTTATAAGCTCCGGCACGACTTGAATTTCGACGTTTGGATCTGCGGCATTTCAGCACAGTGGAGTACGGATGTCGATATTCGAACGTTGGAATTTGGATCGTGACACTGCTATTCCAGACTGACTCGGGTGTTATTTCACTTTAATGCTCGGGTCAAACCGAGTATTATAGATACAGGAAAGGATGTTGTGGATCTCAGGAGACGAGCTGGATGGCGAGACGTTTCACACGTATTTGATGAGTATTCCACTGTGTAGTATAAGCTGTGTATAGTCAGCTTTATGGGGACAAGTTATTATAACTGTCCAGTATTTTTTTATTGATTGTGTTGTTGATTTGAGTTATACTATGATGATATAATGTATAAATATGTAGTGATCTCTTTGTGTTTTAAAGCTGTTGTTATATATTATATTTATTCCACTGCGATTGCGAGATTCTTATATTGTTTTCTATTTCTTCTTCTTCCTTCTTCTTTAACCCCTAATAGTTTGGTTTTCCGGCATTTGATTGTTCGACATTTGATACAGTGGACGTATTGATGTTGATTTTCAGGTGTCGAAAAATCGGGTCGTTACAGTTGGTATCAGAGCTGAAGGTTAAGCGAGAATCTTGGCTCTGGTGGGGATTACTCATTAGAAATAGAGTCTCTAAGTACTCCAAAATGAGTTTGAGTGTATTAATAGATATGAGCGCGTATTTGTTATTGCATATAAAACTATTTTTATATTGTGTTGACTTATCGGCTGAGTGTTTATAGATTCTGATAGATATGTGGGACGCCATGTAATCGATAAGGATTTCTATACTCGTAAACAAGATAAACCGACACAGTATTGTTTTAAAATAGGGTAAATGAAATAATTTTACCCAAAGTATTTTTGTATATAAAAGAAATATTTTCTCGTAAATTATTATATATGGTTCCTTGGTTGTTAGGAAGTGATAATATTAAATTATTATCATTGTTATGTAAAAATTGAATTAAGGATTAAAATTATAAAGGTTAAGGAATAAATTCATATAATAAATGGGATTTGTAAATGTGACTTATAAATGTAATTTATAATTGAAAATTAAATAAAAATTTCCAGAGTTATATTTGAATAAGAATTGAAATTCAAAATTTTGAAATTTAAATTCCTTTGAGTTTGAAATTGATTTTCAAAGGTTTTGGAGAAATAAAAGTGATACTATTTGGAAAATATTTTTGAATTGGATTTGAAAACTGGTGAGATTTGGAATTTAAAAATATTTAGGAAGGGTTTTTTTAAGAATAAAAGCACTGAACTCACTTCGGTCTTTGGAAAATAACTTCGGTGATGACTGCGGCATCATCCATGTTCAATTTCGAGTTTCCAAGGAAGGAATTGCTGCCTGAAGAATTTAAATTGGAGTTGTTTGCAAAAATGGGTTTGGTTTTGAGATTCAAAGAATAGTTGATTTGGATATATATGTTTTCAAATTTGATTTTGAACGGTTTAAACTCTGGAAGCTTATTTAAAATGTTATGGAAATATAAATGGGTTTGATAACTAGTAAAATTTGAGATTTTCTAGAATAGAAAATTTAGCTTAAAGAAGATTTAAATAAAAATAAGTATGAAAACAAAATAAGCTGGTGAAGTAAACCAAGTAAATAAAGTAAAAAGATTAGTAAATGTAATGTAATTAAATTTGGAAAACTTATAGAAGCTTAAATTTAGAATTGAATTGGAAATTTAACCAAATTAAGTTAAGTAAAGATGAATTTTGAGGAAAAGTCTGAATAAAATAAATGGAATGGTTATTGGAATAAAAATTTATTAGTTAAAATAAATTTGTGAATTGAACAAACTAATTAAAATTGTAAATGAATGAAATTGAAAATGAATATTGGGATTGATATTTAATTTAAATTGAACCGGAATGTAAGAAAAATCTAGTTAAGTAAAAGTGGGCTTTGAGGAAAATGATTATTGAAATAAGTTTATTAAGATTGTAAACAAATGTATAGAAGAATAAATGAATTTACACTTGTAAGTGAAATAGAAAATTAGTCAAGTTGAACTAAATAAAACAAAGGATTGAAAATAAAATTTGTGAGTAAACTAATTAATTAAAATAGGTAAGCAAATGAATTGAAATTGATTATTGAGATGATGTTTAATTTAATATTGTGTAAAGTAAAGTAAAGTTGTAGAATTGAGTTCAAATGAAATTTGGAAATTTAGTTAAATGGAAATGGATATGAGCTTAAGCGGTGAAGTGAAAATAAACATTAAAGTATATAAAATATTTATATTGAACTTGAGAAATGGATAGTGGAATTCTTAAGTAAAAATAACTTTTTTAGGAAATATTCTAAGTTAATATTTGAATGAGGATCCAGTAAAGCTGTGAAATGGATAATTGTGAATAAGTGAATAGAAATCAAAATAAACATGAATAAAAAGAGAATTGATATAATCAATAATCAATTGAGATAAATAAGTAGGATGTACGTATATTACTTTAACATAGCGATTCGATCTAGTTTCGAGGACATAATTTCGAGATATTTATAAGTTGGGATTTTACACTCGATTTTCGACGGCGAACCCTGGATATGGATTTTTGATTGATTTTGGAAATTCTCTATCATAGTTTGTGGCTATGCAAGGAGAAAGACAATTTTTGATCAAGAAACCAGATCCGAGTCCGCTTTAGGAAGTGGGGTGGACGATACTAATTCGGAAGCGAAATTGTGTGATCGAGTGAGCGATCGAATTTGATATGGCGTACAGATGTTATATGTGCATCATACGGACTTGAATAAAGTAGATATTTAAACTTTGGTAAAGAAATATATAAAATTATTTTGAATGTTGTAATTGGACATTATTGCTAAATAGGATATACAAGTGTTTTAAAAGCAAGGGAAATTGGTGTTTTGAATTCAGAAGATAAATTGAATTGCACAACAAAAAGGTATGTATTAAAATTTCTGTATGAAATTTGATGATTTTCCGGTCTAGCCACTTAGCGTTTTGTTTGCTTTTGAAATCTGGGGGCATGTAGAGGCATTTTGTAGTTGTACCGTGCTAGCCGCGCAAAGGAGATGCTGGCGAAATTTTTCGAAAATTTAGGGAGTTAGAAAATTTTGAGAAGATTTTGATTAATTAAAATTTGGTTTTAAATTTAAATTTGAATGGTTGGGTAAGTGATATTGGTTGGAACATATGGAAGAAGTTTGGAAAGTTAGTAAGGGTGATAATGTCTTTATTAAAAAGATGGTTTTGGGTATTGTTAAAAACTGTTTTGTTTTGGGGAGTTGTTAAAAACTAGTTGTTTGGGAAAAATAAGTGAACGGGTATTGGACCATTCTTCTTAACTAAGTAATTTTGGGGATGAAACTCTTTTAAGGGGGGAGGAATGCGACAACCCGAAATTTCTAGATATTTGAAATCAAAATATTTAATTGAATTTAAATATTCAAAAGTTAATTTTCAACTTGAATTTCAAATATCACTATTTAGTTGACAACTAAACTATCGAAATAAACAATTGGAAATCAGGTAAAATATGAATTCTGTGATTTCGAGTCTGTTAAAATACTTTGAAGGTTTATAAAATTTATATTTATGATACTGGGAATAATAGAAGTTTTAAATTTGAATTTGAAAGTGTTTTGCTCAGTTTTAAAAATATATCGTTTAAATCGATATCTGAAAATAGCCTTCCGAGGCACAATCTTGGAATTTGACGAAACTCATTCCATTAGATCCGCAATAGTGTATTATTATCAGATTTCAATTTTCGTAGTGATTGGAGTTGTCGTGAGGTCGTACGATATATAATTGTGCTGAAATCTTTATCGAAAATTCAACTTAATAATTGGGTACAGAAAGCCATCTACTCCATAAGATCGAATTAGGACTCGAAACATTTTCCATTGCATTCTCCATAGGGGCATAACCTTCTGAACGCATGGCGGCACGCCTCGGTAGGATGTAAAAATTTTAAGGCTTCGAATTCAAGACAAATTAAATTTGAATTTAAATTCAAATTTAAATAATAAAATTTCGTTGAAACACTGTAGCAAGCACATACACGTAAAGGAAATTTTACAAGACATGTCTCCTGGTATGACATGCGTCTTAAAAAAATATATGAAGTTCAAAACTCAGATGGCGGAACGAAATTGGAAATCTAGCTCCCTCTTTCTAAATCTTTGGCCTCATTCCTCTTTCCATTTCACTTCAAACAAACAAATATGACCGAGCAAAATCATGCCTTTTTCCCAATTCCTTTTTGCTCGAACAAACCCATTCATTTAAAAAGAAATCAAAGCAGGTCGAATTCGTATTGGCAATAAACCGCTTCGTGTGAGAACCCGCAAATCCGTACTCCTTGAATAGACACTAATCTCCATTGATTAACTCAAGATGAACGGAAATACAAATTCTTAGGGTTTAAAAAGAAGAAAAAGATAGAAGAAGAAAGAAAATAGAACAGAACAGAAAGAAGACAACAAAACAATATCAGAATCTCACAATCGCAGTGGAACAACATATAATAGATAAATGAATAATCTTTAAACAAAGAACTATATCAGTTGTTACATTACATTATATTACATTACATTACATCATCAGAGTGTACAACAACAAACAACAACAAACAGTGGAAAAGAAATACTATATACTATTAATACGCCATGCCATCCAGCTTGCCTCCAGCAACTCTTGAATTTCAGAATATCCTGATAAACCTGACTCTTGACTGCCCGTGTGGAAATTGGTGGGCACCCAGAGTTTAGGAAGGAAAACAATAAACTCCGAGTCAGTCATGTGACTGGTGTGAGAACTAAAGAAGTTTATTTTTAAAACAAAGTACTGGATAATTTTAAAATAGATTCACAATTCTTTTAAAAATGAGACTACCATAAGGCCTTCCGCACACACACACAATGCAAACGCAGAATCGGAGGAGATTTCTCCTTATGATAGTCAAAGATGCTTGATACGCATTAAAATGAAACATTTGATATTATTACTAGTGCATAGTGTAGGAAAAAATCATTTCGAAAGTAAAGATATAAATCTTAGCCAGCATAGGCATTCCGCACTTATGCCTACTATAGCTACCATCCAAACAGTGGGGCACCACCATAAGTGAATGATAGGTTCTACAACTAAAACCGTACAAGATCGTATTGTTACTTTGGATTTCCAACAAATGGTCAGGCCGAGGAACTTCCCATTGCCACATGGAAACCCCTCTGGAATGACGTCTCGAGAGACTAACCGGATCTCTGCCAACACAAGGCCGGGTTACCCCTAACTGGGTAACTACTGACACGAATATGCCATCCCCCGATCGTAACCGAGCTACATCCGATGATCCTCGATTTCCAACAACCACAAAGTAATAAGTTTGCAGCAACAACATATGTTAAGTATCTGGGCTCCATACCATGATACCACCTCTATCCAGAAGGAATGACATACACTAAAGGGGCGCTACCCCCTAATAACCTTGCCGCATCCTTCCTGTTTTGACCATTTCCGGGGTGTGAGGTCCGATGCAGTCTCGTCCACAAAGCTACGCTTTATACAAAAGCTGTGCTTTGATTCATCAAATGCTCAACAACACTTAGCATATCACACTACCAAATTGGGAGTATATTACTAATAACCTTCAACTACATAACCTCTGAGCTCGTACTTCTCAGAGAAGGGTGTTAATGCTAAGAGAATAAATTCTCCGCCACCAACAGATATGTATTTGAAAGAAATCAGCTTTATATCTCAATTTGTAATGTCAGACATACAATCCATACAAGTCTGTTCCAGGATCGAACAGAACCGAAGGCACATACAAAGAAGTCCTTGCAATCCGGATATTCACTAATCACGTCCGGACTTCCCATCACATATGAAATCTCTATACCGGGGCCATTCGGTGCAGAAACGTTCGACGGTAATCCTTCCGTTTTCAAAAATATCCGGTCTTCAAATGCAATTCATAACGACGTATCACATATTCGGAATGGGTTATACGACTCCAAGGTCCTTTCCCGGCTAACCCGAATAGTGAGCGCTTATTCAAAAATAAGTGTGGCATTCAAATTCAAGCAAATCACAACAAATACCCATTCAAAGGTAAATATTGATAGTCGGTTATTGAATTATCAATGGATATGCACAACATCACCAGATTCCAAATAATTTTCCAAATTATTTATTTTCCAAAAATATCTTTCCAAGATATATATTTTCCACACTTCAACCATTTGAAAACAATTTTCAAATCACTTTTCATCTTTACCACTTTTGAAAACAAATTTCAAACATTTTCCTTACGCGGAAATACTTTCATTTCAACATGGTTCATTTAAACCAATTAAATAAATCCTTAACGATTTACGTTATATTTACGTTCAAAATCCGTAAATTAATTCCCACACTTCAAAAATAAATCAACATTTATTTTTAAACAAATTCCCCTTTTCATTTATAAATTCCATAGTGAATTTACATTCCAAAATATTTATGAATATACGATTTCAATTATTCATTTTCAATTTATCTTTAAAAGATAAATTCTCAAAAAACGTTTCATTTCATATTGGAAAAGCATTTCCATACTTATTAATAATAAGTAGTTCACAAATCCATTTATCTTCAACACTTGGAAAATATTAAATATACTTAAATTAATATTAAGTACATATTTCATTTCTTAAGGAAAACATTTTCTTTAACACTTTTATTTGAGTCCAAACAAATGTTGCGTAAAACATTGTTACGACGACCCAAAATCTCCAGTATAGGGATTCGAAATTTAGATAGATATATAAATCCCAATACTATATAAAACATTTCCTTCTGGAAATCATTTACTATAACAACAGTGTTATAGTCCACCATTTCCTTCTATTTCTCGAAAATGTCTATTTCAACCATGAATGTTGAAATCTATGGTTTCGAACCTTAACACAATTAAAACATCGTTAAAAATCGTTTTGATTCTATTTAAAATATCACATCCAAAATAATTTCTTTAACATAATATTCACTATCCAAAAACGTGAATATACTTTGTTAACCAATTTCATCATTTCTATACATTTTATTTTAAAGGATTATTCACTGTCTAAAACGTAAATATAACTCCATTAATAAGTTATAACAATTTACTTATCAAAATAAGCCGTTTGCGGATCTATAAAACAATGTTTATAAATTCCATTTCTATTTATTTTATAACAACTTCCTTTTATAAATATCCTTTATTAACCTATTCAATTTATAACTCAATGATATACTAAAAATCCGTATTATAAGTTAAATACTTATAATTTATTTGTTTACAAAATCGTTCTTTTTAAGACTTCCCAAATTATAAATCTTATAACTTATAAGATTCTTTCATTTACCCAAATCTATTCCTTTAATAACTTTACAAATTTTATAAACCTACTGCTTATAAAATTTCATTTATAACTTCACCGTTTATAATTCTATAAATTTCATTCATTTATGAAATTCATTTACACTTCATTCTAACACTTATAAAAACTCGTTTTATAATTCAAATATTTTTATTTATAAATATTAATTTATAAATCTTTTATATAAATCAATTTATATTATTATTTTAAAACATCTTTAAACTCCTTTATAATTTCATCATTTTTGATTTATAAAATAATCAAATTTTATAAATCCTATATTTGAACTTTTCAAAAATCCCAATTTAAACTATTTTATAAAATCATTAGCCCCATATTTTCAAAAATAAACTTTTAACTATATTTCTCAAAAATCATAATTTTTATAACATTAAAATTATAACGTTTATTTATTTAAAATGAATCAATTCCAAAAATATTTTACAAACGCATACTTTCAAAAATCACTTTAAAATTCCAAAATTGGCCCAATGATGCTACACACCAAATAGTCAATCACGACAACAACGACATCATATATCTGTATATGATAATCAACGAATATCAAAATATCCATAATCAAATAAATACTGTTGAGGAATCCAGTTGGATCCCTCCAACCTGTTTTCCTGCATCCACAAACATTAGCACAATACCAATTCCGTTTCCAAACGAAATATCACGGTATATAGGTTTTAAAATATTATCCGCTATTATACGGCGCAATAGGGTCTCATCCGCTATATAATGCGGAAAATCAAGTCCAAGTACATAAATAATACCAATTTCACTGTACTGTGAAATATTCGCGGTATATGTTTTTAATAAATAACCTCCGCTTACTAACGGCGTATAATGTCTATTCTAACAATCAATAGATAACAATCATCATTCAAACATACAATTAATAATTTTAAATCTAACTATTTAAAGTTAAAATCGAAACCGATTCGATTGAGTGAGAAGTTCTCACCTTGGTTTCAATTTCGTTTTCAGCTTTTATTTCGAATAAAATTAAACGCGCGTTTAATTTTATCCGAAATTCTCACTAACTCCAAATGACTCCAATCTAGTTCCATAGCGTAGTGCTCGTCCATACGAACCCAATGCAACTTGTTTCGTGCATTTTCGACCTCGTATGAAAAAGATATGAATTTTTAAAGTTACACGAATTTAAAACATATAAATTTACAAATTCTTTTATATTTTCTAAACCTAATTTGCATCACAGCCGTCCATCCTTGCATCCCCAAATCTCGGCCGCTCCCCTCTTCTTCTCTCCTACCCAGTAAACGTGCATGACATCCAAATCCATAGCCGCCATATTCTTTGAATTTTTGCACGCCATACAAGCAACTTGAAGACGATCAGATAGCGCCACCTTGTAGCCCATCACGAACTCCATGCTTGGGCAGAAGAACACGAAGCTCGGGTCCATCTTTGGCATGCAAAACGAGGACGAATGCATGACGTTCCCGAGCCATTTGCCATCAATCCACTTGATTAAAATCCATCATCACCGTTGGATATCCAGAACTCAGAGTGCTCTACAACTTTCATTTAGAAGGTTTCGCGAATTGGTTAGCGGATTTGAAGAAATTTGAGGAGGAAGATCTGTGATTTTTGGCCATTGAATTATGAGGCCGGCGGCTCTGAAGTTTAACCCTAGGGTTTTAGAATTTTTGCAAAAGTGAATTGTAAATGGGCTTTTATAGAAAATATAACGAACACTATTCATCTCGAATTTTTCGAACTCCAAACGAAGCGTGCCGGTTGGTGTTCCTAAGGTTTACCCCACATTCCGAACACAATGGAACGTGTTTCGAGAGCTAATTCGATCATCTGTGCGAGTTATGGCAATAAACGTTCGACTTAAAATTAAATCGGTTAATCAAATTTCTAGGCGTTTTGGCTTGCTCCGGACAAACGGTAAATCCGATTGACACGAAATTTGAAACCATACAATAATATCACATTACGGATCCGATGAAATTGGTTTCGTCGAAATCCGAGACTGTTTGAAAAATGGCTATTTTAACTCGTCAATTAAATATTAAAACAATTTCGATGCGTTTCGAGCTGCCATGGTCAAACGAAAACTCCGATTGCTATGAAAATTGAAATCCGATGAAACTGGTTTCGTCCAATTCTGAGACTGTTCGAAAAATGGCTAATTTCACTAGTCGATAAAATATTAAAATATTCAATTTTCACAAATTAACTTTTAATTTAATTTTAAAAGTTCCATAACATCATTCTTACTCCAATATGATAAAATAAAATTTTACAAATCATTTTCAATCATATTTAACCCAAATTTCAATTATTTCTGTATTTTCACATATTAAATTATCGATTTAATTATTCATTTAAATCCAATTATTCGAAATAAAATTTCTTCGACTTATAAATTTCACTTATTAATATTTAAAATTAATTAAATATACGAATTATAATTAATAGAAATTCTAGATCGTTACAAACTTTCCCCTTAAAAGAATTTCGTCCTTGAAATTACCAAGTAAGAAATGTTACAGAATCTATTAATTTTCCAAAACAAACCGTTCAATTTAGATTTTTCAAATCTCTTAAGTGTTTAACTTTTCCAAAATTCATAGTTAAACTCCTTATAATAACTTTACTAAGTTTTCAAATCCAATTTAGTTATCTTTTCAAAAACAACTACTATTGTTTAAATTTCAACTCCAAATCAAAGTTATAGTTTTCAAAATTTTCCAATTTTTTCTCAAAAATATTCTAACGCCTTAAATTTTCGGAAAAATTCGTCAGCGTCTCCTTTGCGCGGCTCGATCCAAAAAAAAATGATAGTATATATATCACAAATATACATCTCATCAAGTGATGAGGCATCCCGCAGGAAAAAAAGTGTAAAAGTACGATATTTAATCCGAGATATGTACCTTATATATTATTAGCGAGCATATACGGCTAATATAGCGCGAAAGCGAGCTCCAAATGCGAAGCAAACGCGATCCGCACCTACTAAACACTCAACAAACAGTGAGAAACATGTATATAGACAATAGTATCGATATACAACATATAGCAACAAAATAACTATATATGCCAACATAGCAAATGCAATAAAAGCAATATATTCAACCATCAACCAACTAGCATTCAACTAACATCCATAACCAATAAATATTCATTCATATTCTCATTAATATTCAATGAAATGGGTTCTTAATTTAATCACATTTGATTCATTAACAGTGGATGTTTTTACTAACATTCATTTTCAATTAGTTTATATTCACTAATTCATATTCAAGTTGGTTCACTCCCAAATCAATTCAATTGATTTAAGATTCACTTAACTTCCAATTGGATTTCAATTACTTTAGCTTTCAATTTCATTAACTCAATTTCATTAATACTTAATGAATTTTATACAATCAACTAACAATCATATAACAACCAATGTATATTGATTACAACCAAATTCCTTTGCTTATATTCATTCTATTTGGTTTAACACATTTACTTTCAATTGGTTTAATTAAATTGATCTTCATTCAATTATTCAATTTTCCAATAACATTTGATTTTAATGAATTAACACTTACATTCATCATTTCATATCAATTTTATTTACATTCAGTTGATTATATATTCAGTCCATTCATTCAATTCAATTACTAATTCATTTAACCACAAAAGTTGAATTTCATTACATAACTCAAGTTCATATCCATCACTTCACTTTATTATTTTACTTTGATACCAAAATCAACTTCATTCAACATCACTTAAGTTATATTCCATTTTATAAACATCACTTGGTTTTACTTAACTTAAATTCCCACTTATAAATCTGATTCAGATTCCAATTCTAAAGTAAATTTTATTTAACCTTTACCAAAGTCAAATTTCATCACTTATTCAAACTCATTTTTTATTTACAACTCATATTCATAAATATATTCATATAGTTTCACTTCTTATACATATAAGTTTATTTCACAATTGTAAATCACATTAATTATAACTCAATTCTTATAATTCTTTTTATTTATACAATTATTCTTTTATTTAGATTATTCAAACATCTTTTAATTAACTTATATATATATTCTTACATTTTCAACAACCAAACAATCTACTTATATACACTTTAATAATTCTGAAAAATTATTCCTTTATATATAAAAATAATCAAGGTAAAATTATTTCATTTATCCAATTTAAAACAATATCGTGTCGAATTGTTCTGTACAAGTGTTTAGAGATCCCTATCGACACCGTTAATTACTCGTATTAACCAGAATCTGTATACCACTTAACAAACCAATCATCACAATATAAAACAATTTTATATTCACTAACAAATACGCTCTCATAGCTATTATTACACTCAAACTCATTCTAGAGTACTACTGACTCTATCTCTAATGAGTAATCCCCAACAGAGCCATGGTTGTCGCTTAACCATATGCTCTGATACCAGATGTGAGAACCCGCAAATCCGTACTCCTTGAATAGACACTAATCTCCATTGATTAACTCAAGATGAACGGAAATACAAATTCTTAGGGTTTAAAAAGAAGAAAAACATAGAAGTATAAAGAAAATAGAACAGAACATAAAGAAGACAACAGAACAATATCAGAATCTCACAATCGCAGCGGAACAACATATAATAGATAAATGAATAATCTTTAAACAAAGAACTATATCAGTTATTACATTACATTATATTACATTACATTACATCATCAGAGTGTACAACAACAAACAACAACAAACAGCGGAAAAGAAATACTATATACTAGTAATACGCCATGCCATCCAGCTTGCCTCTAACAACTCCTGAATTCCAGAATATCCTGATAAACCTGACTCTTGACTGCCCGTGTGGAAATTGTTGGGCACCCAGAGTTTAGGAAGGAAAACAACAAACTCCGAGTCAGTCATGTGATTGGTGTGAGAACTAAAACTGTTTATTTTTAAAACAAAGTACATGATAATTTTAAAATAGATTCGCAATGCTTTTAAAAATGAGACTACCACAAGGCCTCCCGCACACACACACAATGCAAACGCAGAATCGGAGGAGATTTCTCCTTATGATAGTCAAAGATGTTTGATACGCATTAAAAAGAAACATTTGATATTATTACTAGTGCATAGTGTAGGAAAAAATCATTTCGAAAGTAAAGATATAAATCTTAGCCAGCATAGGCATTCCGCACTTATGCCTACTATAGCTACCATCCAAACAGTGGGGCGCCACCATAAGTGAATGATAGGTTCTACAACTAAAACCGTACAAGATCGTATTGTTTCTTTGGATTTCCAACAAATGGTCAGGCCAAGGAACTTCCCATTGCCACATGGAAACGCCTCTGGACTGACGTCTCGAGAACCTAACCGGATCTCTGCCAACACAAGGCCGGGTTACCCCTAACTGGGTAACTACTGACACGAATATGCCATCCCTCGATCGTAACCGATCTACATCCGAGGATCCTCGATTTCCAACAACCACAAAGTAATAAGTTTGCAGCAACAACATAGGTTAAGTATCTGGGATCCAAACCATGATACCACCTCTATCCAGAAGGAATGACATAAACTAAAGGGGCGCTACCCCCTAATAACCTTGCTGCATCCTTCCTGTTTTGACCATTTTCGGGGTGTGAGGTCTGACGCAGTCTCGTCCACAAAGCTACGCTTTATACAAAAGCTGTGCTTTGATTCATCAAATGCTCAACAACACTTAGCAAATCACACTACCAAATTGGAAGTATATTACTAATAACCTTCAACTACATAACCTCTGAGCTCGTACGTCTCAGAGAAGGGTGTTAATGCTAAGAGAATAAATTCCCCGCCACCAACAGATATGTATTTGAAAGAAATCAGCTTTATATCTCAATTTGTAATGTCAGACATACAATCCATACAAGTCTGTTCCGGGATCGAACAGAACCGAAGGCACTTACAAAGAAGTCCTTGCAATTCGGATATTCACTAATCACGTCCGGACTTCCCATCACATATGGAATCTCTATACCGGGGCCATTCGGTGCAGAAACATTCGACGGTAATCCTTCCGTTTTCAAAAATATCCGGTCTTCAACACCGGTCTTCAAATGCAATTCATAACGACGTATCACATATTCAGAATGGGTTATACGACCCCAAGGTCCTTTCCCGGCTAACCCGAATAGTGAGCGCTTATTCAAAAATAAGTGTGGCATTCAAATTCAAGCAAATCACAACAAATACCCATTCAAAGGTAAATATTGATAGTCGGTTATTGAACTATCAATGGATATGCACAACATCACCAGATTCCAAATAATTTTCCAAATTATTTATTTTCCAAAAATATCTTTACAAGATATATATTTTCCACACTTCAACCATTTGAAAACAATTTTCAAATCACTTTTCATCTTTACCACTTTTGAAAACAAATTTCAAACATTTTCCTTACGCGGAAATACTTTCATTTCAACATGGTTCATTAAACCAATTAAATAAATCCTTAACGATTTACGTTATATTTACGTTCAAAATCCGTAAATTAATTCCCATACTTCAAAAATAAATCAATGTTTATTTTTAAACAAATTCCCCCTTTCATTTATAAATTCCATAGTGAATTTACATTCCAAAATATTTATGAATATACGATTTCAATTATTCATTTTCAATTTATCTTTAAAAGATAAATTCTCAAAAACGTTTCATTTCATTTTGGGAAAGCATTTCCATACTTATTAATAATAAGTAGTTCACAAATCCATTTATCTTCAACACTTGAAAAATATTAAATATACTTAAATTAATATTAAGTACATATTTCATTTCTTAAGGAAAACATTTTCTTTAACACTTTTATTTGAGTCCAAACAAATGTTGCATAAAACATTGTTACGACGACCCAAAATCTCCAATATAGGGATTCGAAATTTAGATAGATATATAAATTCCAATACTATATAAAACATTTCCTTCCGGAAATCATTTACTATAACAACAGTGTTATAGTCCACCATTTCCTTCTATTTCTCGAAAACGTCTATTTCAACCATGAATGTTGAAATCTATGGTTTCGAACCTTAACACAATTAAAACATCGTTAAATCGTTTTAATTCTATTTAAAATATCACATCCAAAACAATTTCTTTAACAAAATATTCACTATCCAAAAACATGAATATACTTTGTCAATCAATTTCATCATTTCTATACATTTTATTTTAAAGGATTATTCACTGTCTAAAACGTGAATATAACTCTATTAATAAGTTATAACAATTTACTTATCAAAATAAGCCGTTTGCGGATCTATAAAACAATGTTTATAAATTCCATTTCTATTTATTTTATAACAACTTCCTTTTATAAATCTCCTTTATTAACCTATTCAATTTATAACTCAATGATATACTAAAAATCGGTATTATAAGTTAAATACTTATAATTTATTTGTTTACAAAATCGTTCTTTTTAAGACTTCCCAAATTATAAATCTTATAACTTATAAGATTCTTTCATTTACCCAAATCTATTCCTTTAATAACTTTACAAATTTTATAAACCTCTGCTTATAAATTTCCATTTATAACTTCACCGTTTATAATTCTATAAATCTCATTCATTTACACTTCATTCTAACACTTATAAAAACTCGTTTTATAATACAAATGTTTTTATTTATAAATATCAATTTATAAATCTTTTATATTAATCAATTTATATTATTATTTTAAAATGTCTTTAAACTCCTCTATAATTTCATCATTTTTTATTTATAAAATAATCAATTTTATAAATCCTATATTTGAACTTTTTACAATAAATTCAAAAATCACAATTTAAACTATTTTATAAAATCATTAACCCTATATTTTAAAAAATCAACTTTTAACTATATTTCTCAAAAATCATAATTTTTATAACATTAAAATTATAACGTTTATTTATTTAAAAAGAATCAATTCCAAAAATATTTTATAAACGTATACTTTCAAAAATCACTTTAAAATTCCAAAATTGGCCCAATGATGCTACACGCCAAATAGTCAATCATGACAACAACGACATCATATATCTGTATATGATAATCAACGAATATCAAAATATCCATAATCAAATAAATACTGTTGAGGAATCCAGTTGGATCCCTCCAACCTGTTTTCCTGCATCCACAAACATTAGCACAATACCAATTCCGTTTCCAAACGAAATATTGCGGTATATAGGATTTAAAATATTATCCGCTATTATACGGCGCAATAGGGTCTCATCCGCTATATAATGCAGGAAATCAACTCCAAGTACATAAATAATACCAATTTCACTGTACTGTGAAATATTCGCGGTATATGTTTTTAATAAATAACCTCCGCTTACTAACGGCGTATAATGTCTATTCTAACAATCAATAGATAACAATCATCATTCAAACATACAATTAAGAATTTCAAATCTAACTATTTAAAATTAAAATCGAAACCGATTCGATTGAGTGAGAAGTTCTCACCTTGGTTTCAATTCGTTTTCAGCTTTTATTTCGAATAAAATTAAACGAGCATTTAATTTTACCCAAAATTCTCACTAACTCCAAATGACTCCAATCCAGTTCCATAGCATAGTGCTCGTCCATACAAACCCAACGCAACTTGTTTCGTGCGTTTTCAACCTCGTATGAAAAAGATATAAATTTTTAAAGTTACACGAATTTAAAACATATAAATTTACAAATTCTTTTATATTTTCTAAACCTAATTTGCATCACAGCCGTCCATCCTTGCATCCCCAAATCTCGGCCGCTCCCCTCTTCTTCTCCCCTACCCAGTAAACGTGCACGACATCCAAACCCATAGCCGCCATATTCTTTGAATTTTCGCACGCCATAAAACAACTTGAAGACGATCAGATAACGCCACCTTGTATCCCATCACGAACTCCATGCTCGGCCAGAAGAGCACGAAGCTCGGCTCCATCTTTGGCACGCAAAACGAGGACGAACGCATGACGTTCCCGAGCCGTTTTCCATCGATCCACTTGATTAAAATCCATCATCACCGTTGGATATCCAGAACTCAGAGTGCTCTACAACTTTCATTGAGAAGGTTGCGCGAATTGGTTAGCGGATTTGAAGAAATTTGAGGAGGAAGATCTGTGATTTTCGGCCATTGAATTATGAGGCCAGCGGCTCTAAAGTTTAACCCTTGGGTTTTAGAATTTTTGCAAAAGTGAATTGTAAATGGGCTTTTATAGAAAATATAACGAACACTATTCATCCCGAATTTTCCGAACTCCAAACGAAGCGTGCCGGTTGGCATTCCTAAGGTTTACCCCGCGTTCCGAACACAATGGAATGTGTTTCGGGAGCTAATTCGATCATCTGTGCGAGTTATGGCAATAAACGTTCGATTTAAAATTAAATCGATTAATCAAATTTCTAGGCGTTTTGGCTTGCCCCAGACAAACGGTAAATCCGATTGATACGAAATTTGAAACCATACAATAATATCACATTACGGATCCGATGAAACTGGTTTCGTCGAAATCCGAGTCTTTTTGAAAAATGGCTATTTTAACTCGTCAATTAAATATTAAAACAATTTTGATGCGTTTCGAGCTGCCACGGTCAAACGAAAACTTCGATTGCTACGAAAATTGAAATCCGATGAAACTAGTTTTGTCCAATTCCGAAACTGTTCGAAAAATGGCTAATTTCACTAGTCGATAAAATATTAAAATATTCAATTTTCACAAATTAATTTTTAATTAATTTTAAAAGTTCCATAACATCATTCTAACTCCAATATGATAAAATAAAATTTTACAAATCATTTTCAATCATATTTAACCCAAATTTCAATTATTTCTGTATTTTCACATATTAAATTATCGATTTAATTATTCAATTAAATCCAATTATTCGAAATAAAATTTATTCGACTTATAAATTTCATTTATTAATATTTAAAATTAATTAAATATACGAATTTTAATTAATAGAAATTCTAGGTCGTTACACTTCGGGGGAAGGACGTCACGCAGTTGCATTCGATAGAGGAAGTAGGGTTCGTGACTTTTGGGTGGAAGCCGTTGACGCTAGAGTTCGATGGTAGCCGTGTGAGTTGGCGATTTCAGCTGATTCGAGCTCGAATACGCAACGCTAGGAGGTGGGAGGTTGCTTTGTCGAAGACGTCAACGTTGGTTTGCATTCGCAAAGGCGGAGGCGCTTGTACAGAGGTGTCGGCAAAGCAGTGCAGGGGCTGTGTCGTTGTCGTGATGGTAGGGGGAGCTCGCGAGGCGGCAAGGCTGGTGGTTCGCGAGCTAGCAGTGAGGTAGCTTGTTTTTTTATACATTTTAATTTATTATTACTTAAGTTAAAACTTGTAATTTAATCTGTTATCCATTATTTCATCTACCATAAAAAAGGGGAATTTAACAGTGAGATAGGCAGTTTTAATATATGTATGTATATATATGTATATGAGTATACATGTATATATGTATATTTACACATTCCAATTTTAACTTTAACATATATATATATATATATATATATATATATATATATATAAAGAGAGAAGTATATATTTTTAGTATTGGTCTTAAAATACACGCACACACACACATATATATATCTGTAAAGACTTTAGATGTTGAAAAGTTTATATAAAAATTTGATTTTTAATCTATGTAAATTATTTTATAAGTGTATGGATTTGGTGATTTATTAATTTAATTTATGAACCTATTGAACTCTTTTAGTTACTAAAGGATTTTTTAAAAAGGGAAATTAGTTTAAAATTTAATTATTTGTCTAAAATTAAAACATTAGTCTGAAATAAAATTTATTAGTTAAGTTAAATTTTTTAAAATGGTAATTGATTGTTCGATTATCTCAAATATTAATAAACCGCATAAATGTTTATACAAGGTCAAATTTGTGAAGGAAACAAGTCGAGATGGAAATGGGTTGCAAGCAAAATTAAAGATGAGTTAATCTCACTCATTTGGATTACTCTTTTTAAATTTAAATAGTTAAATTTAAATTATTGGTTGATTGTTTGAATGGTCTGGATGGTATATTATATAATATATATATATACATATATATATATTGGAGTGATTGATTTCTCGCATTGTATAGCAGACGAGACCCTATGCGTCCCGCATAATAGCGGATGACCTCATATACCGCGATATTCCACCTAAGTGGGATTGGTATTTTTATATTGTGCTAACATCTGTGGATGTAGGGAAACAGGTTTGAGGGATCCAACTACATTCCTCAAAATTATTTAGATTGTTTTAATATTCTGTGATATGGTTTACTTGATAATCTGTGATAAAATATTGGTAATTGAAAATATTGGATGATATGGTTTAATTAAATATATTTGGGTATACTGGGTTATCAAAAATATATAGATTGGATTTTTGAAGGGAAATAAAAGGGTGAATTCTTAAGTAAATAATTATAGAGGTTTGGATAAATAAATTGGAAAAAGATAAAAGTTGATTTTTAAACTCTAATGAATAAATTCCAAGTATAAGAAAGGAGATTTTGAATAAATAAGAATAAATGAATTATTAAACTTAATTGATATTATTTAAAGGAATAAAGAATTTAATTTCAAATTCAAGGTTTAAATTTGGAAAATATAAAGAAGAAATTTGGAAAAGTATGAAATTTGTTTTTCAGTTTAAATAGGATTTTAAATCATAGTAAAGAAGTTAAATATGAATCAATGTTTTGAAATAAATCGAGTACGTAAGGGAATTTATTTTTTAAAATTGAGTAAATTTGGAAATCAATTTGGAAATTGATTACATGTTTAAACTGTCTTTTAAAAAGGAGATGAGACTATGGAATTTATAAACTGGGTTTATAAAGTGAAGTATTTATCAGAGGATAATTTGGAAATATAAATTCAGAATGGGAATTTATAAAGGAATGGGTAATTTGTTTAAAAATAAATAGTGATTTTTTAAGGTATGGAAAGGAAAGTGTATTTCCCTAAAAAGCCAAGTATATTTTCAAAGAAAGATTTCCAGGTTTAAGATAGAGGTTTTAAAGTGGTTTTAAAAGGATGTTTTAGAGAAATTTTATTATTTTAAATTGTTTTAAAATTTTAAAGTAAATATTTACTTAAATTAATTATAGTAGTAATTATTTTAAAGGTTTAACTAGTATTATGTTTTAAAAGATAATTATTTAATATTTATATCTTATAGAATAACTTTTATTTTAAATTAGTTTTGGCTTAAGTTTTACATGAGAAATTAGTATAAAAATTTCATAACTAGTATTTTAAATAAAGTGTTTTAAGTAGTTTTTACTTTTAATGTTTTAAAGTATATATTATTTTTGGATAGAGTGATTTAAATTTATTTTAAAACCTAAAGTATTAGGACTTGGTGGTTTCGGTGAAAATAAAACAATTGGGTGGAAATTTATTTCCACAAGAGAAAAAGCGATTTGAAAAATATTTTCAATGAAATTAATGTGTAGAAAATATCTTGTAAAGATATTTTGAAATAAATAATTTGGAAATTATTAATGCTTGATGGTTGTTTGTGGATGTTATTTGATAGTTTAAATAGTTTCGAAGAGACCAGGATAGGGACTAATTTCTCGAAAACCACTTCGATCCGGTTTGAATGTTTTCATGAGGAAGTCAAGAACTTGGATTCAAAGATGGAGCAGTGAAGCGCAAGGGCTAATCGCTACTAATCCTGAGGGTGATGCCAAAATGGATGTAGTAGGGGTAGTGCCTTTGGTTCCGTTCGAACCTGAAACAGACTTGTATGGATGGATACTTTCACAACATCGTCAAGAGGACGGTCAGTATTCTAAGTGAATGTGCGCTTAAAGGTAACACATAGCCTCGAGCCTCATCAACCGGGAATGGCTAAAATAGGGAAAATGAATGCAAGGCTAAGTGGCTAGAATATGATGGATTTAACTAAATGGACTTCTCGTTTATCCAGGCTGGATTATGATGGATTTGATTTAAAAGGATGGAGGTCACTATGGTATGTCGTTCGGCACGGAAGTCATTCGGCATGGAAGTCGTTCGGCATGGAAGTCGCTCGGCATGGATGTAGTTCGGCATGGAAGTCGTTCGACATGGAATTCGCTCGGCATGGAAGTCGCTCGGCATGGAAGTCGCTCGACATGGAAGTCAGTTGGCATGGATGTCCCTCGGCATGGAAGTCACTCGGCATGGAAGTCGCTTGGCATGGAAGTCGTTCGGCATGAAAGTCGCTCGACATGGAAGTCACTCGGCTTGGAAGTCGTTCTACATGGAAGTCGTTCGGCATGGAAGTCGCTCGGTGAAGGTTGGAAGCTCGTATCTGGTTCGGCATACTAGAGTGCGGAGTGGTTCGGCATAGGCCAATCAGCATGGGTCGGTTGAGATGGAAAATTTGGCTCGGCCATGGCCTTAATGGGCTCGGACTGCTAAGGAAGCCCAATAACTCGAGATTTGCCTATAAATACAGCATGAGGGGGTTCAGAAAGAGGATCTTCTTTCGGCTCTCTAGTTTTTTATTTTCTAAGGCTAGGACTACTCTGCAATGTTGTAACTGTATTCGATTATTACAACAATAAAAAGAAAACTTCTGGAGTGGATGTAGGCCAGAGTTAGCGGAATGACTAAATATATATTGTTCTCTATGCTTTCATTTTAATTTTGACCGTTCTTCGTATTATTACTATCTACATATATTCTATCTGTTATTTGTGACTGTTAGTTGGTGCTTTCATTTACATTTGGGTGTTAGTGACCAATTTTGATGCTAACATTTTTGTGCTTTCACTGAGAGGGCAAGCACTCAGGAATTTTGAAGCGAGGAACTTGGATTCTGAGAAATAATGGTTAGGCCATCACCAAGGAAGCAAGTGATAGAAAGGAGCAATCAGAAGGGAAGTCAAGAGGCTTCCTCTAGAGATGAAGCAGGTGGAGCATCCATCTATATCACCAGAGAGGATATGGAAGCGATGATGAAATGACAAGAGGAGATGATGCAGGCTCTTCTTTGGCAAGTTGGACAATCGAGAACTGTAGGTGCTCAAGATCTTGGAGCTGGACCAGAGGAACTCAATCAGCAGGCAAATTGAGTGATTCAGCAGGGGCAACTCCTACTCAACAAACAACTAACAATCTGGATGGAACTATGCTCGGGGGCACACCAGTAGAAAATGCTGGACCAATCCACGGAGGGATACCAGATGACACTATGCAACTCGACACCAACAATAATACTGGAGTACGTGAGCAGCAATATGTGCTAGGATTCCCTCGTGAACTCGAAGGATAGATCGAGGCAGCAGATAAGGATTATAACTTGGTGACAACGACAGATTAGCGGAGATGGTTAGACGAGCTATGAGAGGTGGATTGGTAAATAAAGACTTGGAAGATGTGAATAGGAGCCCCTTTACTCCTACTATCAGGCAAGCTAGGAATCTGTTTGATGTTAAGCTACCCGTATTGGAGATGTATGATGGGAGAATAGATCCTGTTCATTTGACAAGGTACATGAGGCATATGGAGGTACTAGGGGCATCGGATGAGGTCACTGCTCAATGCTTCCCTTTGTATTTGATGGATATCGCAGCTATGTGGTTCAGACAGCTGGAGAGTGGTTCTATTGACACTTGGACCGAACTAATTGAAAGGTTTGTGAGGCAGTTTCGGGTCCATATAGTCAGACCCAAGAACGTAATGGCCTTGACATCAATGAAGCAATGGAAGGGAGAGTCGCTCAAGGACTTCTTAACCAGGTTTAACGCTGCGGTAGCCTCAGTGGATTGACCCGATCCGTCAATGGTTTTGATGGCAGCAGTCTCAGGAATCGTGGATATTTCGGATTTCAAGATATCGTTGAAACGGGACCCACCAAGGGATCTCAAGGAGTTCTACCATGAGGCGGAAAGGTTCCTTAGACAGAAGGATGCACAGGCTGAAAGAGTAGGGAGAGAGGCTGAAACTTATGCAGTGAGGGGTGGAGGTCCACCCATGGAGGATCCAAGTAAAGATGATAAAGGAAAAAGGAAAACAAATGGCAACAGTGGCACTTCGAAGAGGCCTCGAATGGAGTCAAAGTTTTTTTCTTACGTAGATTTAGCGGGGACTCTAGAAAGGATTTACTTAGATAGTCAAGGGCGCCTCCGGTATCGAAGGCCGGCAAAGAGAGAGCCTTCTGAATACGAGCGGGCATCGGGAAAGCATTGCCAATTCCATGAGCTGGATGGGCACAACACAAACAATTGTAGGCACTTTAAAGATATCATGGAGGAGCATGTAAGGAATGGTCACCTGCAACAGTACATAATGAATCGAGCTGTAGCAATGGAACAGGAGCAGTCACTGCCTACCTCGAGCGAAGGTGGCACTGGATCTGGTCAACGTTGGCTTGTTATAAACTGAATGGTTTTATGGTTTTGAGTAAGTAATAGTGCCCAAAGTAATACGACTAGGTCACTTACACACATGTACGAGATCGAGGACGGTCCTTAGGCGTGCTTTGGGATGACGAAAAACCATACTACTCGGGTCTATCAAATCCTGTTTTCTTTCTGTTTTTTTTGCAAACTTTGGTTTCCTCTTTCGTGCTTTGGATGCTTGCTTTTCTTTGGTAGGGATTTGGAGTTTGAATTGAATTCCCGGTTTTGTTGGTTTTTTGGTTTTCCATTTTGGTTTGCATTTTTTATTTTTAATTTGGATTTTGAGTAGGATTTTTGATATGGATTTCTGGTTTTCTGACTGGATTTGGATCAATGTAATAAACAATTCAGGTCTCGCAATTACTGTCCCGACTGAAGAGACGAGGCAGTGATTGCAAGTTACCAGTCCCTTCTCCGGAGAGCCGAGGCCGGTGAATAAAAAAGTCCTTGGCCGGAGAGCGGAGGTTGGTGAATATCAAAGTCCTTGGCCAGAGAGCCGAGGCCGGTGAATAAAAAGTCCTTGGCCGGAGAGCCGAGGCCGGTGAATATCGAAGTCCTTGGCCAGAGAGCTGAGACCGTTAAATAAAAAGGTCCTTGACCGGAGAGCCGAGGCTGGTGAATATCAAAGTCCTTGGCCGGAGAGCCGGGACCGGAGAATATAAAAATCCTTGGCTGGAGAGCCGAGGCCGGTGAATATCAAAGTCCTTGACCGGAGAGCCGAGGCCGGAGAATATAAAAGTTCTTGGCCAGAGAGCCGAGGCCGGTGAATATAAAAGTCCTTGGCTGGAGAGCCGAGGCCGGTGAACATAAAAGTCCTTGGCTGGAGAGCCGATATCGAAGAACATACAAGCCCTTGACCGGAGAGTCGAGGTAGGAATGGGATAACGCGACCCGGCGAGGTCTATGGATTCAAAGACTAGACCCAATGAGGTCATGTATTTGGCTATTGGATATGGATGGATTAGAGCTCGGCTTTCGAGTTCAGACGGATAAGGATTTGGCTACTGGATTCGGAATTGGATGTCGACTCAAAGTAGTCATAGACTTGGATATGGATACAGCGATGGCATTTGGATAGAATGGATTGGACTATGAATCAGAAAGTATGGATGTGACTAGCATACATACTTTGGATATTGGACTTGAGGTTATTCAAAACACACCTTCCAATAGCAAGGCATGTTTTGGGGGGCAAATGCTAACCCGTCTTTCAGCAAGGCCATAGATATGCAAATTTAACTAATCGACTTCTCGTTTATCGAGGCTGGAATATGATGGATTCGGTTTAAAAGGATGGAGGCCACTTGGATATGTCATTCGGCATGGAAGTCATTCGTCATGGAAGTCGCTCGGCATGGAAGTCGTTCGGATTGGATGTCCATCGGCATGGAAGTCGCTCGACTTGGAAGTCGTTCGACATGGAAGTCGCTCGGCATGGAAGTCGCTCGGCATGGTAGTCATTTGGCATGGAAGTCGTTTGGCATGGAAGTCGCTCGGTGAAGGATTGAAGCTCATATCTGGTTCGGCATACTAGAATGCGGAGTGGTTCGGCATAGGCCTTCGGCATGGGTCGGTTTAGATGGAAAGTATGGCTCGGCTGTGGCCTTAATGGGCCCAGACTGCTAAGGAAGCCTAGTAACGCGGGATTTTCCTATAAATACAGCATAAGGGGGTTCAAAAAGGGGATCTTCCTTCGGCTCTTTGATTTTTTATTTTCTAAGGTTAGGACTACTCTGCAGTGTTGTAACTATAATCGATTATTATAGTAATAAAAAGAAAACTTTTGGAGTGGACGTAGGCTGGAGTTAGCAAAACCACTATAAAATCTGTTGTTCTCTACTGCTTTCATTTTAATTTTTACTGTTCTTCATATTATTACTCTCTACATACATTCTATCTATTATCTGAAAACTGTTAGTTGGTACTTTCATTTACATTTGGGTGTTAGTGACCCATTTTGACGCTAACAAGATATATATATCCTCATATGTTACCGGCTTTGATAGTATAGGAGTATTGACCAAATGGTCCTTTAGATTTTGGAATGTGGCTTCATAGTCCTTAGCCCGCACAAAGTTTCATTCCTTCTTTACTTGGTCGAAAATGGGATGCATTTGTCTATAGCTTTAGATATGAAGCTGCTTAGTTCCGCTACTCTGCCATTTAAGCTCATCGGATCTTTTGATTTCCTTGGGATTTTCATCTTCCTTATGGCGTTAATTTTTTCAAGGTTCACTTCGAGGCCTCATGCGCTTACTATATATCCTAGAAACTTACCTGACTGTATAACAAAAGAGCATTTTAGAGGACTTAGCTTCATATGATAGCACTTTAGGACCGTGAATGTCTGTTCCTAGTCTCTGATATAATCTGGTGTTGCCTTTGATTTGACTAACATAGAATCCACATATATTTCCATATTCTTCTCGATTTGCTCGGCAAACATCATGTTGACTAACCTCTGATAGGCTGCCCCAGTATTTTTAAGTCCAAATGGCATGAATTTTTAGCAATACAACCCTTTATTTGTCACAATGCTAGTGTGTTCCCGATCTAGGTCAAACATAGTTATTTAATTGTATCTTAATAGGCATCTATGAATAAGAGTAGTTCATGCCCGCTAGTTGCATCCACCAGCTGGTCGATCCTTAGTAAGTGAAAACTATCTTTCGGGCAAGCCTTATTAAGATCGGTGAAATCTATGCAGGTTCTCCATTTCTCGTTTTCTTTCTCACCGGTACTGGGTTGGCAATCCATTTAGGGTAGTATACTTCCCTAAAACCCATCCTCTTCTAATTTCTTATCCTCTTCACGAAGAGCGTTATACCTTTCTTGGTCCAGAGTTTTGCACTTTTCTCTAACTGGGTGCACATCCGGGTCAACTCTTCCTCTTCCCTATTTTCAACACCTTAATAGGGCCCTCTAAATCTATCTATATGTCTTCAGTATCGTCTACTAGCTTTAGTTCCTTCTTTGTTGCCCCTAATTTTGGATCTATTTCACTTTCTGGTTTCGCTTAAGGGGAAAGTCTATTGAGGAACACTTGTTGTAGCATCAGTATATGTATATGATACCGCCACGATTTTATGTTTAGATTTGACCTCAGTTGCAGGTATACGAATATCAAAAGTAACAGTAGGATAATACGGAACAACTTTATTGCTAGAGTTAAGACTTATATGATATAATTCCCTCACTAATAACTGTTCCCCTCTAATTGACCCTATCCCAACTTGGGTGCTAAATTTTATAAATAAATCCTTTTAAGAAATGATCGCCCCTAGATCGACCAGAGAAGATCTTTCCCAAGAAAGTATTGTCCGGTGAGGGTTGATCGATATTGAGAAACTCACATAGAACGGCTTGTTTAGTAGGGAACTTCTAGCTATGACCAGTAAACATTTTGACCCCACTAGAATAGTTGCAGTGTTATTGAAACGAAAGATTGGTTCAGGGTTAGGCTTCAAAATTGCAAATGGTAAATTTACCCGATCATAGGTAGATTTGAAGATGACACCTACTAAGCTTCCCATATTAACAAAGTCTTTCTTCATGGTACAATTTTATATCTGCACCATAATGATGAGTGGATGAACACAACCCCTACTGCATTAGCAGATGTAAAGGTTATCTCAGGTGTGAGTTGTTGTTTGATGTGGAAGACCGATTTCTAGGTTTTGGCATCCTGCATGTATCTCTCTTGTACCATCTTACTTATCCCTGCGATGTGCGATCCCCCATGAAATGAAGTTATCAGATTAGATGGGTTGCAAGCTTGATGTTTGTTAGGATCTAAAGTTAGATTGTTGGTCCTGTTCTCTCTATGTTCTCTTTGGAAACTGCCCAGATAACCCTTCGCAATCAACCTCTTTTGAGGTGTCGGCAATTATCAGTGTGATGTCCGTTCGCTTTATAGAATCTGTAGTATGCTCCACCTCTGTTCCGTTCTGGCTTCTTTCCTTTATTCGGTAGATCATACGCTAGCTTTTCTTTGGTCATCTCGAATATTTGGCTAAGGGAATGAGTAAGAGGGTGTTCTGCTGTAAGGTTTAGCTGTTTTTGCTGCTTTATAGGTAGGCAGCATTCGTCTACTCCTATTTTTTAGTCATAATTGGCAACGAAGATTTCCTATGATCATGATACATATCTGGCTTCTTCCATTCTGATTTAGCTAATTTCCCTCTCATAAAAGGCCTCCATGCTTTGGCAGGACTACGCTATTCTTGTCCATATAGCAGTTTGTCATCTTTTCCTAGAGTGTGCTGCCATCAGTAACGCTTCTTCGCTGGTCACCCTGATTTGAAGGGCTTTTGTCTTGAAGCGCTTGATGAAATTGCCTAAACTCTCTTTCTCCCTTTGTTTCACACGGGACATGGTATGGACGTCTGGTGAGGCATCTCTTCGCGAGTTAAACTGTCTTAAAAAATCGATAGATAATTATCTTCAAGATCCAACCTCTCCTAATATGTATCTTTTGAACCATCGTATGGTCGTGCTAGAAAATTACATAGGGAATAATTTACACCAGACCATCTTCCTAACCTTTAGGATGTCCATAAAATATTCGAAGCTGCTCAGGTGATCCTCGTGATTAGCAGTCTATCGAACTTGTCGATCGTTGGGGCTTTGAAATTGTCAGGAAAATCAGCTGCGATGATTGCCGCACAAAAAGGGTTGCAAATTCCTTCCAATTTTCTATTCCTAGTAATCTTTTGACAGATCTTTGCCAGTTGCTCCACTCGGGTTCTAAGCTATTGGATCTCGTATTCTCTTGGGTCAAGTTGGGATCAGTTAATATCAGACATACTATCTTCATCACTTCTGGTAGAACGGGACGGTTTCTCCAAAATTAGAGCGTTTATATTAGCTGATTTTGTTTTAATCCTAGAGTTAACTAAGATTTTGCTTTTCGGTTTTGTGTCAATTTTTAATCCAGCATTACTGTTCCCGTTAATGGGAGTGCCATTATCGTTCCCTTACTGAATATTCGACGCAACTATTTGGCGGTCAGCTGTGGAGTGAGGAGGTGAAGGTGGCTTACAACTAGCTTGTTGGGCTCTGGTTTTTTCTAATCCATCCATGTGCAGATTCATCTGGTCGATTGAAATACTGATAGGATGGAATCTGTAGTGGTTTCAGTTGAAGCTTCCGCCTCATCTTGGGTTTTTGAGAATATGAGTGGTTTAGGAAAGCCTTTATCGTTGCACGCAAAGGCTCTTGTATAGGGGGAACAAGAGAATCAGTAGGATTTATAATTCAGGATGTATTGTTATGCTGGACGTGAACAAACGAACAAGGGTACGAAGGTTCAAGTCCTCCTTCTAATGCCAAAGATGTTGAGGAACTTTTAATTCCTTCAACTCCCAATTACATCTTGAGTAATAGAGCGGTTAATTACTCTGATAAATTTAAGTTAGTAGATATAATTGGTATTAACTTTACAGTGAGGTGGTGATTGTGTGTATGAATGATTACACACCCAGGTAGTTGCAAATTAATTGCTTGTTAAAGTGTCAAATCCATTTAGCATATTATTTAGGTGTAAGTAAATAAAATGCAATGATTAGCTAGATAATAGGATGGAAGAAAATAGTGAAGGACAAAGGATTTACGTGGTTCGAATTTTAAGGAATCCTACATCAATGGAGAAAGTTTCTCTTTCTTCCTTTTTCATCAATTTGGTGCAGAATTCCATGGTTGTTAGGACAATCGAACCTTATAAGTTTTCTAAAAAGGAAAAATTATCAGAAAATTTCCTCTTCCTCTATAGTGATTTTGCTATTTATAGTTTTAAATTGCACATAGATGACTGGAATTTCCTTCTTGTCGCCGTAACTTCGCCCTTGGATCCAACCAGGTGTCATCCATCCATATTGCTTGTTTTGTGTAACTGAATTTCCGATGTGTTTCTGGTGGGAGGTTTGAATGAGGTAGGGTTTCTCAAAATTAGAGTGGGAATATTAAAAATTAAGATGGTGTAATCCAAATTTGAAATTGGCCTCGTCCGCTTTGGTCTTTTTTAGAGGAATGTTAGTTGTAATCCGTTGACATAACTGCGTTTGTGCTAACTAGTTTTATTGCTATGAGATGAAGCATATGTAGAGGTAGAAAGGTGAATGATGCCTAATATTCAGACCTCATTGCTCTGTTGATACATTTGTCGCCCTTGATATAACAATATATTGTGGTGCTTTAGGATTTGTATGGCGTTGTCTAGGTTACCCTCGGAATGTGCTTCTACAGACCTGTATCTATAGACATTTGACAGAATGGAGGTGTCGTCAACTAAGCTTTGTGTATCTTGCCTCCTCAGAATTCGATGCTTGACTTTGTTTTTTGGTGTCTTTATTACAATCTTTGGCAGGTTCTTTCATGTTTTCTCGAAGTAGTTCTTGGTAAGAACGGGTGTATAATGGACGTCCAAATTCGGTATGCTACTAAAGTAATCACAAAAATACATGGAGCATGTCATATAATACCGATTGATTGCATCAAGTTACAAAAATTATTTTCATAACATATCGAATATTATTTATGAAATGATGACTATTTTCAGTTTCGCTTGAAAAATAAAAATAGTTGTATTTCAACATGAATATTATGAATATTCTTATGCAATAAAACTATAATGTTGTATTTGTTATCATACCAAAATGATGCATTGGAAAATAATGAAGTATCTAAAATAATTTACAATATTTTTGAATTATAGACCGATCTGAAGTTTTGAGAAATAATTTTATTATATGATGATTATGAATCATATGATACTAGTTAATTATATCTCAAAAAGTTAAGGTCTATGCATCTAGTTAATGTAAACATCATAAGAGTTGATGAACTCTTCGGATTGGTACATATAGATGTGTACAATTGTAAGTTTATTAGTACCAAAAACGGTTTTGTGTACTTCATCCTATTTACCGACGAGTTATTATAAATATGCACATGTGTATGTGATATGCATATAAGTCTATGATAAGCTCATAGAATATAAAATGGAAGTAAATAATATAACATGCAAAAGAATTGATTTGATTTGATCGAGTGGGTGAGTATATTTGAAAGAGTTCCATATGTACCTAATATGAATACAAATTCAGTCTCAAAGGTAACTCCTCTTCATAATATATAATGATGTATTGATAATGAGTAATCGAACTTTGTTGGACAAAGCACGATTAATTACGAGTAAAGTTGAGATAAATTCTTTCTTTAAGGTGTGTAATTAAGAGTAGTACAGAAGGTTAAAACTAATATCATCTAAAGAATAGTTTACAAAATCATATGATATTAGGGTTCATAAGTAACCCTAACATATCATAGACCAAAGAGTTGGCGGGTTGTGTAAGTCCAACATTGCATGTAATAATTGTACGTAAGAGATCTTGTATAATTACACTAAATGAAGTTTGAATATTATAGTCGTTGGATAATTAATTTATGTTGTGAACATAAATATTGTAAACTAGTACTAAATCAGTTTTATATAAGGTAAATCATAAAATGTTTATGAATTCCCATTCTATTACATTAGGAAACAACTACTGTTTCAAGAAATACCAACTTCGTAGTAAAGGAACTTCTTTAAGAAATTATTGGTATAAAAGGAATTTGCATACAATCCAAGGAAACCTGATTACAAAGGATGATGTGACGACCCGCCTTTCATTCCGTAGAAATATGTATCATAAATTAGAAAGAAATAGGAAGAAAAGAAAATAGATAGAAAGAAAGAACTGAACAATCATTAGAATCTCACAGCGGAACGGAAAAATATATATGACATCATATAGATATTACACAGTAGCCACTAATATCATATATCAAAGTCATTCAGTTTTACAACATCATACTAGACAGTTGTGATGACCCGCCTATTCATCACAATCCAAAATGCAAACTGAGATACTAATACAGCAGAATACACACACACACACACAGAGATATGCCAAGCCTCCTGCTCCAAGTCTTTTTTCCAAAATACGTCAAGCCAACTTGAATCACTTGGCTACTCATAAAAATTTTAGTACCCAAGAGTTTCAGAAAACAGAAAATAAACTCTGGGTCAGACATGGGTCTAGTGTGAGTAAACGGTTTAAGTTGTTTAACTTGAAAATTATATGAAATCAAAGGTATCTCACAAGACTCTCCGCAAATAAACACGGATAAGTTTTTCCCTTACGATAACCAAAACATTTGATAGAAAATCCAATTGTATTATAATAGTCTCTAGGGTTTTTAATATAAAATAGGAAATAGCGGGAATGCTTACATCTCACATTTCAACATAGTTGGGCACAATCAAAACCATACGGACACTTATTGAAGATTGGATTCCATATAATGGCAGGGCTACTGGGGTACCACCCGTCATCGTACCTGTTCTAGATCAAAGTACTGAGGATCCACCCTGATCCCCTGCAACACAAGACCGAAGCTACCCCTTACTAGATCGTCCGAATAAGACAACCCTACGGTTGTGGCCCACAACCGCCCGCATAGCCGAATAAAAGGGACATCTTAATAGGAGAAAATCTTATCCTACTTAGTGCTACCCACTTGCCTTGCTGCACCTACCCTGTTTTAGCCAATCCCGGTGATGAGGCTTGAGGCTACGATTACCTTTATAGCACAGATATCTAGGAATGCTCATCGTACTCCATTGACGATGGTCTGATAGCATTCATCCATACAAGTCCGTTCTGGGTTCGAATGGAACTGAAGGCACTATCTCCGCTATGCTCGTTTTGGAATGACCCTCGGAGTTAATGACAAATAGCCCTTGCATTCTGAATCTTCATTCCCAATCTTCACTTGAGACTCACGACTTATCTATTAATTTGGATCGATGTGGGTTTTGGGTAATAATTTGATATCTGATCCTGCCTCATCGAAATCCAAATGCCGTCTTTTAAGGCCAAATTGTTTAGGTAAAACAATTCAATTTAAATTTAGAAGTTCATATTCACATAGAAATTCATCATAGAAAATAACTCACATTTATAACAGTTCAACCAAAACATTTCGTATCACAGAATATCAGACATTAACATACCAGAGATATTAAACAATCAAAACATTCAATACAATTTAACATTCGTAGGTTAGATTAACTGCTCAAACAAGTTCTAATTTAATTAAAATAAATTAATTTAATACTCATAAATTAATTACTTATAAATCCCGCTTAAATGCCATTAACTAATTGCATGCCCTTATTTTATTTTATTAATTATTGGAATTAATTAATTATCCTTTACAATTACTTAAGACTTAATTAATTAAAAGTTAAAACATTTATCTTAAAACATTTACTTAATCACACTATTTAATTTCAATTTTAATTTTAAACTCAAGAATTATGTTAATAATGGACATATAAATAAATTATTCTAAGCTTAATTAATTTAAGTTAAAACAAATTATTTATATAACCTTTAACTAAACAATATTAAGTAAACAATTTAAAGAATTGGTGAGAAAATTTAGTTTTGGAAAAACTTATTTCCTTCTCCCTTTTAAAACTTGTCAATACACTTTTATTTAAAACTTTATTAATTTATCTTTTATCATTTTATTAAAAAATAGCTGGCCTAAGAAAATTAACCGGCCCAACGCCCAAACCTACTCACTAAAATTTCCTCTTCCTTCCATTCTTTCTTTACTTTTTTTTTTCAAAAAAGTTGTTTTTGTTTTACTTTTAAAAACCTATTACTACACTTATGCACTGTCTCGAGCCCAACCCGATCAAATCCCCTATGCAAACCCGAGTCCAACCCTTTATTCCTTGTCTCTCTCTATACCTTATCCTAACCTCAACTACAAAGCCACAAACCCAGAGGTATCAGAACCTCATGCACATGCACACCGTATCAGTGCATCTCCGACAATCGTCGCCATCATCAGCAAGTCGCCGACCACACACTCGAACAACCCGACCACCTAGAACTTTGATCGAACCCGCACCTCAAAAACGAGCGAGTCTAGCAACCACATGAACCAAACCCAAACCCAAAGATCCACCATGCATCGCCATCTCTGACCACCAGAGACCCTGGCTCCTCGTCTTGACCTCCGTCGTAGTCCCATGCTTCTTTTCCCCTACCTCTGATCCAACCGGATGCGACGACGACGTCGCACTGGCCACGCAAACAACGACGACCCAAACTGGGTTTTAAACCCTGTTTCGTCGCCGTTCAACCACCACATCGAACTGAAAAACTGGCCACCATTTTTCCCATGATCCCCGACCCACATGCTGCCTCCAACAACAATCCTGACCTCTCCAGAACCCTCGATCGCCAAAAATCGTTGAAAACCCAATTTTCGTTCATCTAGTGTTTGCACGAAAAATGGGCAAACACCTCCAAGTCGTATGATTTAGTTGATTATATGTGGTTCTTAGCGATTTGGGTGATTTATGTGAATATATAAAATAGATGGACTAAACTGTAAAAGACACATAGATTTATAGTGGTTCGGCCAGAATGTGCCTACGTCCACTTTATATGTCATTCTCCTTTTCTATTCAGATTACAAGTACAAAGCTTTGATTACAAGTAACTGAAAATTGTTTGAAAGTTCTATCCGTGCCTGAGCTATCAAACTTGTCCGCCATTGTTGTACCCCTGCCCCTCTATTTATGGAGTGAGGCTGAGGCTAGGGGTCCTGGATGTATATAGCTGCTGGTGGGCCTGGGCTGGAACAATCTGGCCTGGAAAGGTTGGTCTGGTACTCCCTGATCAGGTAGTACGTTGGTTCGGTTGAGGTTATTTTGGTGGAGGTTATTTTGGTGGAGGTTGGTCCAGTGGTGGCCTTCCTTGCTTCTGGTCCGGTGGTGCTACTTTGATTTGGTTCGGTAGACACTTGGAGCAAGATGGTTCGGTGGTAGATGGGGAAGGATGGTTCGGTGATGGGGACGTAGCTTGGTCCGGTGGTGGTTGATTCGGTGGTGGTCAATTGGGGTTTGGTTCGGTAGGTGTTGGAGAGGTTTGGTTCGGTAGGTGTTGGAGAGGTTTGGTTCGGCTATGTAGGGGAAGATGGTTGGTTCGGTGGTAGGCGATTTGGAACTTGGTTCGGCTATGTTTTCCTTTCCTTGGTTCGGTGGTAGTGTAAACGCACCCAACACTTGCCCCCCAAAGTGGGGCATATGCTAGCATATGTCGTGCTTTGTTTTTTCGTAGTTTGGATAGTCTCATTCGGTTCTAAGTGCCGATCTGTTTGGTCCGGTGTCCTGCGCTCGCCTATAAGTAGGGGAATCATGCCACTGTTATTCCTTTATCGTTTTGAGATAGCCGAATCTATCGAGTACCGGATCAACCAAATACCGAATCAACCAAGTGCCGAATCAAACCTAACTGCCGGACCAGGTGAGTTTTCTTCTGCCGAATGAGTTCTTATGATGGGCTACCGAATGAAACATGGGGTTCGAATACCGAATGAGTTTTCATTTTTGAATTGCCGAACGAGACTTGGGGGTTCGAGTGTCGAATGGACCTTATATGCTTGGATTTTTATGTTTTGAATTGCAAGTGAAATTCCGGACTACATATACTTACGTGTGTATATCCTCTATTCTAACGATGTACTTTCTCGTGGTGTAGATAAATGTCTCGTAAAGTGTAAACTCGTTCAGATAAGAAGAAATCCATGGACGAAGGAGAGTCCACCGTAGTGTCCTCAGCTCAGCCAGGACCGGAACGTCTTGGACCCACCCCGAGATCGCTAGTAGATGGGTATGGTCCTCAAGAGCTTCTGAATTCTCCGCCTAACTGTTTTCCTAGCTGTCTCAAAGAAGAGCAGCTTGATGTTATCTCCTGCTCCTTTGGGATTGATAGAGCACGCATGCTGCTGCCAAGGAAGGGGGTCATGCCATATAATCCCCCTGAAGGATACTTCTCTTATAGTAGGTACCACTGCATGTGTGGGGCCATCCCTCCAATCAATGCTTGGATAGTTAGCTTCATCATCTATTTGAAGGTGGCCCCTTTCCAGCTCTAGCCCAACTCCTACGCTATCTTGGTGTGCCTATTCGTGATTTTCCAGAGAAAGTATGAGCGCCCCCTTCCAACCGGGAGATTCGGTACCTATATAACTTGAGAGGTTACAAGAAGGGGTCTCCATACATCAGCTTGGAATCGGCCGTGTCCTTCAAGGCGGCCCTGGACTTGTATTCAAAGTTCACCATGTTTAAGAAGGAATGGTTCTTCGTCCAGGATGACTCCGTTTCTATCCACCACTTCACCTCTGGCTGTAAGTTGAAGCTTATTTATAATTTTCGTTCTGACTGAAATGCTTCTTCTCATGTGTTTTTATTTCCTGCTAGCGACAGGTGGCTTTGCGGTCGTGGAGAACGATCGCCTGGTTCAGATGGCCACAGAGATAGAAGCCGTTTCGGGAAGGGATAGGTCAGCTTCTTACCTGATCAGGAATGCCGCTCTCCTGGGACACAACTTGATTCTACCACATCAGTCCGTGGTCAAGCAGAGGGATACGGCTGAGGAAAGAGCTGCCAAAGCCAAAGGAGGGGCCACGACGAAGAGCAGCAAGAGGAAACCCTTCTCGGTACCTCCCGTCGTCGGGGGGAAGAAACTCAAGAAATCTGATGGACCCTCTCCCAGCACATGCCCAGATGCTCTGGAGGAGGAGAGCCCTCCGGAGGAAGGAGGCGACGGTGAAGGAGGTGAGACGGAGAGAGGAAGTGGTAAAGAAGGTGATGGTGGTCATGATGGACAGAGTGGTAGTGGCGTTGGTGCCTTGACCTCTGGACAAGCAGGTGAGATTCAAGAGTGGACGGATGATGCTTTCCGCCAAGCTTTTGAGGGGTTGGAGGAAGGACCGGCTCCGGTAAAGGAGTCCGAGAGAGCTGACAAGGCCGGGGCTGGTGCCGGTTCATCTTCTCAGAGTATTCCGGCTAAGGCGACTCCGGTGATTCAAGGTGAATTTTTGACTTCTGCAGACTCTCTTTACGATAAGGACTTAGGAATATTTTATGGCCAGCTCCCGTCCTGGAATGAGATTCAGGATTTATTGCAGTATCCCACTCCCCCTCAGGGTTTGTATAATAAATGCGTCTTCTTACTCCTTTTGACATATTTCTTAAATTATGGATTAGTGTATGCTCGTAACACTTGTTCTTTATTACAGGGGCAGGCGAGGTGGCCAAGACGTCAGATTTTCGACACCGCCTCGAACAATACAAGCTACTTAGAGCCTCTGCTAGACCGAAGCCTCATACTAGCCGCCCTGGGGATGTAGTCGTCTATCGTCCTCTCCTCGGGATTATTGAAGAAGATATCCAAAGGAAGAAGAGGAGCCGCTCCTTGTTCGAATCTCCATCTCGTCCTCAGCCTCCAACTCAGCCGCCTCAGGATATCACAGAGGAGACTACTGATTTTGTACCCTCTCCGCATCCATCTGAGAACCCTACCATTACTCCGATAGACCGTCCTAGCTTGGCTCGCAACCCATTCGCGGGTCATCCGGACCTGGACCCAAACCCTCATGATATTTCCTTCGATGAGGTTACCGGTGAGCACCTCCTACCCCGCAATCCTATGGTAAGGGTACTTGATGAGGCTAAGTCTTTGGATCTCGATTTGTTGACCACTCGGATTGTGACTATGGGGGATGAGGCTAAGGCAAACATCGATCGGGTGGCTGAGGAGACCAGGAAGCTGATGGCGCATCATGCCCTACTGGTCAAGGCTGGAGAGGAAATCAGAAGTGCTAACATTCGGTTGCGGCTAATGGTTTCCGATCAGGCCAAACAGCTTGCCGATCAGGCCATCCACATCTCCTAGCATGAGGCGGCCTCCAGACGACTAAAGAAAACCATGGAGGAGGCTAGCAAGGCAGAGTTGCGAAAGATGGAGGCAGCTTGCAAGACACGAATTGACATGGCCATCGCAACGGTGGATGAGGTTCGGAGAGCGGATCTTGAGCAGGTAGAGGAGTTATCTGGAAGGCTTGAAGCCGTAGGGCTTGCTCAGGCCAAGCTAAAGGAGGAGATGGAGGCGATGAGGAGATCCCTTCAAGCTGACTGCTCGCGATACCGATTGGAGAGGGATGCTGCCGTTGCTAAGTTGTCGGCTTCTAAGGCCCGTATGAGGGAGTTTGAGGAGAATGAGGGGATGATGGATGATATGCTGCAGGATATGTATTTTCGTACTTGGATGCAGGGCAACCTATCCTGGATGGACGATTACCCCCGGGTCATGGCTAGGATATATCTCCGGGGTTTTTAGGAGGCCAAGGCTGATGCGGATAAAGAGGGTGGCGTGGCCTTCAGAATGGATGTGGTTACCGCTCAGTTCACCAATGAGGAGAAGGTGGCGGTGAAGGAGGGCATGCGGCTGCTTACCGCCGACGAAGTGTGTGCAGTTAAAGGATGATGATCAGGGAGCAAACGCTGGTAAGTCTTCCCTTTTAATCTTTTCTTAACTTAATTGCTTATCGTTTGTCTAATAGATTCTTCTCCTGAATTGGACAGGTGGGACCTCTAGTCAGCATGCTGGGAGTTCCGATCCTACGGTCAAGTAGATCTTGGGGGGTTGGAAGGATAGAGATGAAGTTCTGATGCTGCCGACTATTTTGACTTGATCCGGGCATTTTTGGTTTTACTTGACATTCCTGTATATACTAGTTCCAAAACATTAATGCACTTTCAGGTTGTAATTATGTCATTGAAACGAACGACTTTATTTTTAACATGTAATTTTATAACATAAGCTGATTCTCTCATATTAGGATGCTGTCATTATTTTGATGTGTTGCATAAGAAATATAGCTGTGCATGTGCTAGTGATTCAATTGTGTTTTGATGTCAAGTTCTCGCTTAAAATATAATTTCATGTCTTGTAATGTTAATGTGATGTGTGAATATATCAGAGCTACTTATTTGTATACAAGAGAAGAGAGTACTGCCCTTTCAATTTTTAGTTGTAGATGGAAGCTTTGAATGCTTTGTGTGATCGAGTACGGAACGCAGTTGAGTGACCCGTCATCCAGCTGTGAGTTCTCATTCCCATTAGCGAGTGCCTCTTACTTGGCGTCCTGTACTTTAAGGGTTGTTATAGAAGATAGGAGGAATTTTTTTAAATAGAATGGAAATATAAGAAAAAGTAAAACTTCCAATCACGGAAGGCCTTCGATGTGCTTAAGTTCGTGGCAAACGGGTTTTGTAGTCACTTTCCCTAGCTGTGGGTCTTGGAGACATTTGTTACCCATCTTACGCCTCCGCGGGGAGTTTTCTTTTTTACCACAGCCGTACTTAAGACACATCGGAGCCGAGATCGCGCACAGTAACTACCCAGGCCATTATGGCCCGTAATCGTGGGTATTTTTCGATTTACCGTGGCCGGCTAGCGCGGGTGCCGACCGTCAACTGTGAACTGCCCCTGGCTGGCCACACCTTATGTTGGGGCTTATAATCGGTTCATGGTTGTCGGCGAGCCGAACACCGTAATGAGCTGCCTCGGCTATAGTCGGCCTTCTCGGTGGCTTATAATCGGCTCATTACAGTTGGCTTTGAGGGCCGTCGCGAGCAATGAATTAACCCGTAGAAGAGGGATGCTGGAGCAAAAGTGTCTCATTGACGAGGGCATAGATTCGTATAGTACCTGTTAGGTCTTGTCCAGGCGAGGTTGTGCCGTGAAGTGTCCAGAATGGAAATGCCGTTACATAGGATTTTGTTCAACAGAAAAGGATAAAGCTTAACAAGCAGCCAAGATATAAAGGAACAAGTTAAAAAGAGAAAAGATTTTTAAAGTGGTTCGGCACGAAAATGCCTACGTTCGCTGATTCTTTTTGTTAATTCACTTCATATGGGCAGTAGAAGTTAAGAAAAGTATCGACGAAGGTGTTGGATGTTCTATGCCCTCTGGAACACCTCTCCGTCCACTGTTGACAAAATATAAGCTCCGTTGTGGAGATCTTTATGAATTACATAGGGTTCGTCCCAGATTGGAACCAGCGCTCCAGTGTGCGGGAAGATTCGCTTGAGGATAAGATCTCCTTCTTGTAAGCTGCGGTGCTTGACTTTGGAGTTGTATTGGGCTGCCACTTTTTGCTTGTAAGCTGCCGCTTTGAGTGCTGCATCGTTTCTTCTCTCTTCAATTAGATCCAAAGACATGTGAAGGAGTTCTTCGTTCTTTTCTGGGTTGTAGTGGATCCTACGGTGGGAGGGCACTACAGTTTCAACTGGGAGCATGGCCTCCGATCCATATGCCAAAGAGAAAAGAGTATGTCCTGTCGATGTTCTGTAAGATGTGCGGTAGGCCCAAAGTGTCGTAGGAAGTTCATCCACCCAAGTGCCTTTCGACTTTTCAAGTTTCTTCTTGATTAGAGTTTTGAGAATTTTGTTGACAGCTTCGACTTGTCCGTTTGCCTGGGGATAAGCTACAGATGAGAAGCTTTTATGAATTCCGTGCTCTTGGCACCAGTCGGTGAATTTCTCGCTGTCAAATTGAAGTCCATTGTCCGATATGATTTTGAGTGGAACCCAGTACCTGCATAAAACTTTTTGATCAAGAAGTTAATAACTTTTGCCGAAGATATTTTATTTAAAGGCTCCGCTTCCACCCATTTGGTGAAATAGTCAACTGCCACTATGGCATATTTGGCTCCGCCTCGGTCCATTGGCAGTTGGCCAATGAAGTCAATTCCCCATATTGCAAAGGACCAAGGGCTGGTCATTTGAGTAATCTCATTGGTTGGTAGTCGATGGATTTTAGCAAATTTCTGACATCTGTCGCATTTTTTGACGAAGTCCAAGGCGTCTTTGTTTAAGGTGGGCCAGAAATATCCATATCGGTGTATCTTCTTTGCCAGAGTCTGCCCTCCAGTGTGGTCTCCGCAACTTCCATGATGGATGTTGGATAAGATTTCCTTGGCTTCCCTTCCAGCGACACATCTTAATAAGGGGTTAGAGAAGCCACGTCGATAGAGGATGCCTTCTTGTATTGTGTAGCGGGAAGCACTCCTTAAGATTTTCCTGACTTCGCTACGCTCGCTGGGTAGTGTGCCATCTTGCAAGTATCTCTGGATAGGAGTCATCCAAGTTTCTTCTTCGATTGCAGCTATCAGATCCTCTTGTTCGAAACTTGGGGCTAGTTGTTTTGAGATGGCTACTGTTCCAGAAATGGTGCTGTTCTTCATGCTAGCTTGCTTTGCCAGCTCGTCGGCCTCTCGGTTCTCCTCTCGAGGAATGTGTTTGATTAAATAGTGGTCCAACTGATCGAGTAGCAGCTTGGTCTTCTTTAGATATGCTGTGAGTCGTTCCCCTCGATCTGGAATTCTCCCAGTATTTGATTTACAGTAAGTTGAGAATCACTATGGAGACATAAAGAACCGACTCCGATCTCTAGGGCAAGTTCTAATCCGGCTATCACTGCTTCGTATTCTGCGTCGTTGTTGGTGGCAGCGAATTCCAACCTTAGGGCATAGTGCAGCTTCCTTCCCCTGGGGCTGATTATCACAACACCTGCCCCCGAGCCTTATTCGTTTGATGCTCCATCTACAAAGAGATTCCACTTGATATCTTTTGTTATTTCAGATTAATCTTTACCTTCGTTGCTAGTGAATTCGGCAATGAAATCGACCATGGCTTGTCCCTTGATGGCGGTGCAAGGATGGTAGGTGATATCATACTGACTCAGTTCAATGCACCATTTAAGTAGTCGCCCAGAAGTGTCGGGGCGGTGGAGTACCTGCCTTAGCGGTTGATCGGTTAAAACTCTGATGGAATGAGATTGGAAATAATGTCGCAGTTTCCGTGACGTGATTAGCAAACAGTATGCTAGCTTTTCAAGTTTAGGGTATCTGGCTTCTGCCCCTGTTAATCTCTTGCTTACAAAGTATACGGGCCACTGCGCGCGGTTGTCTTCTCTCACCAAAGCGGCGCTTAAAGCATGGGATGATACAACAAGGTATAGGTATAGTTCTTCGCCTTCATTTGGAGTTGAGAGTACTGGTGGTCTCTGAAGGTGTTCGATTAGGTTAAGGAAGGCTGTCGAGCATTCGTCGGTCCATTCGAACTTTCCTTTGTTTTTCTTTAGAGCTTCGAAGAAAGGGATGCATTTGTCGGTTGCTTTAGAGACGAACCTGCTTAGGGCGGCCATTTTCCCGTTTAGGCTTTGCATCTCTCTTCGAGTGGATGGTATCTTGATATCTTGCAAAGCCTGGACTTGTTCGGGGTTTGCTTCAATCCCCCTGGCATGGACGATGAATCCCAAGAACTTTCCCGGCGATACTCCGAAGGAGCACTTTAGAGGATTCAGCTTCATTCCATATTGGCGAAGTACTTGAAACATCTCGTCCAGGTGGTTCATATGATCGTTGGCTTTCCTCGATTTTACCAGCATGTCATCCATATAAACTTCCATAGTTCATCCTATTAGTTCCGCGAACATCTTGTTGACGAGGCGCCGATAAGTAGCTCCGGCGTTTTTAAGTCCAAAAGGCATTACTCTGTAGTAGTACAATCCCCGGTCAGTGATGAAACTAGTGTGGTCTTGATCGGGGGCATGCATAGGGATCTGGTTATATCTTGAGTATGCGTCCATAAAGGATAAGAGTTCGTGTCCGGCTGTGTTGTCCACGAGCTGGTCGATTCGGGGGAGTGGGAAGCAGTCCTTCGGGCAAGCGTCATTTAAGTTGGAGAAGTTGATGCATGTTCGCCACTTCCCATTATCCTTCTTTACCAGTACCGGGTTGGCGATCCATTCTGGGTAGATGGCTTCTCGTATGAAGTCATTGGCAAGTAGGTTCTTTATTTCTTCCTCGAGGGCTGCTAATCGTTCTGTCCCCATGATCCTCTTTTTCTTTTTTACTGGCACCTTGGTAGGATCAATATTTAGTACGTGGCACGCTACGTCTGGGAAGATTCCAATCATGTCTGCGTGCGTCCATGCAAATACATCCAAGTTGTGGCGAAGAAAATCGACGAATTGATCCTTCAATTCCGCTCTTAATTGAGACCCGACTCTCAGCAGTCTACTTGGGTCGTATTAGTCTACAGATACAAATTCCATAGACTCTGCAGGCTCAGTGGTGGCCTCCTCCTCCTTGTCCCTGGGGTCTAATTCGTTGAAGGGATCACTGGTATATCGAAGAGGAGGGGCTTTCTTTAATTGCTATGCTTCCAAGTTTTTCTTGCAGAGAGAGGTCTCTGCATCCTTCCCTTTATCCTTCCTGCGGTTATTGCGAAGTTCAGTTACGTAACAATCTCGAGCGGCGTCCCGATCTCCGTCTATTTCTCCTATTCCGTTATCTGTTGGAAATTTCATCTTCAGGCACCACGGGGCTAGGACAATTTGGAAGTCAGACAAGGCTGGTCTTCCCAAAAAGGCGTTGTAGGCTGAGTGGTTCTCTATTAGCACAAATGTTTGTTTTCGCACAACAGAGCGGGGATGACTTCCTATTTCGATAAAGAGGTCCAGTTGCCCGAGGGGCATCTTCGCATCTCCAGTGAAACCATATAGCAGTTTGCTGCAGGGAGACACATCCTTCATTGACAGCTTCATTTTGTCGAAAGCATGCTTGAATAGGATATATACTGAGCTTCCAGTGTCTACTAGAATTCGGAAAACTTTGGCTGGACCGAACCAGGCAGAGATGACCATAGGATCCATGTGAGGGTACTGCCTTCCCTCTAGATCACGCCTACTGAATGTGATGCCATCATTCTTTTTCCACTTCGGGTGGCGTTCTTCTGTAACAGAATTAACGTAGCCTTCATTATTTCTAAGTGACTTAACGTATCTTTTTATCTCCGCCCAGCTTCTGTCGACGATGTGTGGTCCTCCTGATATGGTAAGGACCACTATCTTCTCTTGACTGGAGCCGCTGGTGTTGCGATTTCCTCCGCCTGCTTCCAGGAGGGGTAGTCCTGGGTTCTCATTGGCAGGAGTTGAAGTCCTGTTCTGACCTTTCACATAGCGCTCCAGTCTCTTCCTTCTGATGTGTTCTTCAATCAAGTCCCGGAGATGATGGCATTCATTGGTGTCATGTCCATGAGATTCGTGGAAGCGACAGAACTTTCCAGACTTAATTGTATTATCTGATTCCTTCTTGTGCGGGAGGCGCTTGTATCTAACTTCGTCTTGGGTGGCCAAGAAGATGTTTTCGATTGTTTCATTTAAAGGAATGTAAGAGTCAAATCTTGGTCCTGGCTTATATAAACGCTTTTCTTCCTTCTTTCCCTCAACGCTATCTCTGGAGTCATTTATTCGAATGTCCTTTGCTACTGCGGGTGTGTTTCCATGAGCTGCCTTGGTTTGTTCCCCTGTCTGCCTTTCAATAGCAGCGTCTTCAAGTCTCATATATTTCCCGGCTTCATGGAAGAATTCGGGTAAGGTAGCTGGCTTTTCTTTCGTTAGTCTCCTAGCAAATTTAGTATCCATATGCACACCACTACAGAGGGCCATTAGGATAAGTTTCTCGTCGGCATCTTGGACTGCGGCCGCTGCGGCGTTGAATCGGGTCAGATATTGTTGCACTGTCTCTCCGGGTTTCTGTTTGATATTAGATAAGGAATAAGCATCCTTGGGTTGTTTCACATGAATGCGGAACTGGCTAATGAACTTTTCTTTCAACATTTCCCATGAGCCGATGGACCCTTGGGGTAGGTGGTAGAACCAGGAGGTAGCTAGATCTGCCAAGAATAGTGGGAAGCATTTACACAACACTCCCTCTGTTGCTCCGCTCATGAGCATATGCTGTGTGTATCTCTGCAAGTGTATAACGGGGTCAAAGGTTCCCTTGTAAGGTTCCATTGTTGGCATTTTCCATTCCCGGGGGGTAATGGCAGTTCGATATTGCGGGTGAAGGGGCTGGTTACCCTAGCGCCTATCCCCCGATCCCTTTGGTCCCGTCGGACGCACTCTCTGAACAATCGCGCCATCCTTTCATCAGAACTTGGAGCGGATAGAAATGAGTTTGGTTCTTCCCTGCGGGATTGATTCCGTCCAGATGACCTCTAGGGATGGTATCGTCTATCACTCCTAACATTCTCCAATGGCTGCCTATTGTCTTCCGGGTGCACGCTGGGGTCAGCCATAGTTGGCCCTTGCCTTGATCTTCCCCTGCTGGGTTCTGTTCTCAGCACTTCCTCGGGTCCAACTTCGGGCTGGACTCCAGCTCGGCCCCGTCTATTGGTGTTTCCATGGTTAGGTAGCATGGCAGGCTCAGCTACATCCGACCCTTGCCTGGTACCTCCCCCGTTGGGTTTGGTTCCAAGTGTTTCCTCGGGTCGGAATTCGGGCTGAGTCCGGGCTCGGCCCCTACCATTGCTGTTTCTGTTGTTAGCCTCTTCAAAGAAGAAAGACCTTTGTCGTCTCGCAGATCCTCCAGACCGGGACTCTCCCTATGATTCAGTGTTGCGGTTGGATTCTTCAGCATCCCTTAAGCGTGACATGAGTTGGTCCACCAAGGCTTCTTGTTGAGATGCGAAGCAGTTAGTTACTTCAGCCACAACCCTGTCCAGATCCGTCCTTGTAATTGGTTGTTCCGTAACAGGGGCTGTCGGATTTGCCTGATTTCGATTTGCTGTCGGAACCGGACGATTTTCTTGATCTCTGATCACTGGATCTGGGATACTACTAGCTGCGATGTTCTTTCCTTTGTTAGCATCTTTCTTCCGTCCGGGAGGCATGTTTTCCAAGCAATGAACGATGCTTACGATGCTGATAGGAAAAGGGTTAAGTGGGAGAAGCTGATGCTTCGAGCTCCTGATCTCAGTGAAAGCACCAAAAATGTTTGCACGAAAAATGGGCAAAACACCTCCAAGTCGTATGATTTAGTTGATTATATGTGGTTCTTAGCGATTTGGGTGATTTATGTGAATATATAAAATAGATGGACTAAACTGTAAAGGACACACAGATTTATAGTGGTTCGGCCAGAATGTTCCTATGTCCACTTTATATGTTATTCTCCTTTTCTATTCAGATTACAAGTACAAAGCTTTGATTACAAGTAACTGAAAATTGTTTGAAAGTTCTATCCGTGCCTGAGCTCTCAAACTTGTCCGCCATTGTTGTACCCCTACCCCTCTATTTATAGAGTGAGGCTGAGGCTAGGAGTCCTGGATGTATATAGCTGCTGGTGGGCCTGGGCTGGAGCAATCTGGCCTGGCAAGGTTGGTCTGGTACTCCCTGATCCGATAGTACGTTGGTTCGGTGGAGGTTATTTTGGTGGAGGTTGGTCCGGTGGTGGCCTCCCTTGCTTCTGGTCCGGTGGTGCTACTTTGATTTGGTTCGGTAGACACTTGGAGCAAGATGGTTCGGTGGTAGATGGGGAAGGATGGTTCGGTGATGGGGACGTAGCTTGGTCCGGTGGTGGTTTATTCGGTGGTGGTCAATTGGGATTTGGTTCGGTAGGTGTTGGAGAGGTTTGGTTCGGCTATGTAGGGGAAGATGGTTGGTTCGGTGGTAGGCAACGTGGAACTTGGTTCGACTATGTTTTCCTTTCCTTGGTTCGGTGGTGGTGAAAACGCACCCAACATCTAGCAATCCCTCACAAAGTACTAACCCAAAAATCTTGATATTATCATTAAAAATCATGGTTTCCAAAATCAAATCTGATGATATAAACAAAACCCGAGATTTAAACAATTTATTTTTCTGACTTGGTTTGATTTTTACTGTAAATTCAATCTTTCCAAATAAACGCTTAAAAATTCTACTTGAAATTATATTTAAAAATGGAATTACAACATTACAATCAAGTTTCGTTTGATGATCATAACCCAGAACTGATTGCTTGAAGGGGAATTAATTTTTAAATGAAAATTTGGGTCCGTTCTAACAACCGGAGACTTACACATATATATACACCGTAATATTAACTTATACACCAGGCAAACACATCCATACCTCCATACGTATCATATTCAAGTCATTACCATTACCAGATCATATATGCACACAAAAATAATGAGAATTTAGCTTTAAAAAATTAAGTTTACTCACCTAAAATGTTGAACAGAGGAAATCAGAGAAACTAGATGTTTGAAATTTGAAAATTGGAAGCTGTTAACTTGATTTTTGATTTGATCTTCTTTGTTGAACTTGAACTTGAATTTGAATCTTATGTTTTGCATTAGTTTTGAAAACTTGAAAGAGTTTGATTTAGTTTTTTGAAACAAAAAATGAAAGAAAAAAGGAGTTGAAATATATAGAAGTGGATATAAACTATACAGCCTAGCTTGTTTCTCTTTAAATCATCTTATTTATTTTTTATTTTTTTAAATGAAGGAAACCATAAAGTTTGAACTTGTGAACTTGTGAATTTGCATGTTCTTCTTAAGCCTACAAATGTCTATTTGTGCATATTTTATATTTTCTTTTTTATTTTTATTTTTATTAACTATGTTCACTTAATATTACAACCCTTTTATTTTATTCTTATTTTATTTCAAACTTAAGTCATTAATGTTTTAATTACTAATTATATATATATATATATATATATATATATATATATATATATCTCAAATGTTTAAAAATGGATAGTTTAAATTTAAATTGTTTTTGAGAGATTACTTTGAATTTCAAATTATAGTTTCCATTCACAAATCTATATACATATGAAAATAGTAATTAGAAAGCGTATTTTTATTTGTTTGAAAGATAAGTTTGCAAATTTAAATAATTATATTAGAAGATCATCAAATTTATATTGCCAAAATTCTCAGGTTGTCACATTCATCCCCCCTTAAAAGAATTTCGTCCCTGAAATTTTAAAGCAAAAGATAATCAAAAGCTTTTATATTCAACATCAAAGCATATACATCAGCCATATACTAAAAACCAAAGCAAACAATTCATTCAAACAAACAATCCTAAGTATCCCGACACAATTCTGGATAGGCTTTCCTAATATTATCTAGAGTTTCCCAAGTACAATATCTGGGATCCTCGATCCACTGAATCTTAACAAGCTTCATCACTTTGTTCCCGAGCTCCTTCTCATTTCGATCCTCAATCTGAACAGGATGCCTAACCGCAGTTAAGTCCGGTTCGACCTCTAAATCCTCCTGCACGCTGGTTCTACAACCAGTGATGGGTCGTACATGTACTTCCTTAAATGAGATACGTGAAATACGTTGTGAATCCCAACCATCCGGTCCAGTAATTCAGTCCTGTAGGCCAAAGCACCTATTGTCTTGAGAACATGGAAAGGTCCAATATATCTCGGAGCTAGCTTTCCCATCTTACCAAATCTGATTGCTCCTTTAATCGGGAAAACTTTGACGAAAACCAGATCTCCAACTTCGAATTCCAAATTCCTTCGTCTTTTATCTGCATAGCTCTTCTGACGATCCTGGGATACCTTCATTCTTTTCTTGATCAGCTCAACTTTCGCAGATGCCTCCCAAATCAAGTCTGGACCAAGAACAAGACAATCTCCGGATTCTATCCAGCAAGACGATGATCTACAAGTTCTTCCATACAAAGCTTCGTAGAATGCCATCTTAATACTTTCCTGATAACTATTGTTGTATGAGAATTCTACCAAGTGTAGATGGTCCTCCCAAGATCCGTCAAAATCCAGGATACAAGCTCTCAACATAGCTTCAAGAATGCCATTCAGTCTTTCTGTTTGACCGTTGGTTTGAGGATGATAAGATGTACTTAAACTCAACCTCGTTTCAAGAGTTGTCCACAGAGCTTCCCACAATTTTATGGTAAAAATTGGGTCACGATCACTCACTATGCTGATGGGAACTCCATGTAGCCTGACAATCTCTTTCAAGAAAATATCTGCTAAAGACGCTGCAGTTCTGGTTGCCTTAACTGGGATAAAATGCTCACTCTTGGTCAGACTGTCTACAATTACCCACACTCCTTCATTTCCTTTTCTGGTTCTTGGCAACCCATTGATGAAGTCCATCAATATCATTTTCCATTTCCATTTTGGAATCTCCAATGGTTGCAATAATCCCGCAGTCCTCTGCTGATCGCCCTTCACTTGTTGACAGTTCGCATATCCGTTGAAAAAGGTAGCAATATCCTTCTTCATTCCCAGCCACCAGAAAACTCTTTTCATATCCTTATACATTATCGAGATCCCTGGATGGATACTCAATCTAGATTTGTGGCCTAGCAGCAAAACTTCTTACCTCAATCCGTCTACATCTGGCTTACACAATCGTCTCTTAATTCTTAAATCTCCTTGATCATCTATCTTGAAATCTAAATATCGACCTTCCTTACTCCAAGAATTAATTCTTCTTAGGTTCTACCCTTCATTTGATTGCTTACGATCCTTTCCTGTAGACGGGATAACTTTCAGAACAGCCAAAATTGCATTTCTACTCAAAGCGTCTGCCACTACATTTGCTTTCCCCGAGTATAGAGAATGTCCAGATCATAGGATGCCAAAAATTCCACCCATCTCTGCTGCCTTAGGTTCCGGTCTTTCTGGGAGAAAAGATACTTTAAGGGTTTATGATCGGTGAAAAGCTCAAATTTATCACCCAACAGATAATGCCTCCATATCTTCAGTGCAAAGATGATAGCCAGCAATTTCAAATCATGCATAGCGTAGTTCTTTTCATGTGGCTTCAACTGCCTACACGCGTATGCAATCACTCTTCCATTCTGCATCAAAACAACACCAAGCCCTACTCCACAAGCATCAGTGTAAACTTCGAACTTATTGCTCCCATCTGGAATAGCCAAAACAAGTGCACTACTCAATCTCGCATTCAGATCCAGAAACGCTTCTTCACACTTAGGAGTCCATTTAAATTTATCTCCCTTCCTAGTTAGTTTGGTCAAGTGAGAAGAAATCTTAGAGTAATCCTGGATGAATTTCCTGTAGTAACCCACCGAGCTAAGAAACTGCGAACTTTCATAGGAGTTTGCGGTTATTTCCACTCTTGAACAACTGCCACCTTGACTGGATCCATAGAAGTGCCTTCTCCAGATACGACGTGTCCTAAAAATCTTACTTCTGACTTCCAGAAATAGCACTTCAAAAACTTTGCTTTCAGGACATGCCTCCTCATTATTTCCAATACTATTTCTAAATGACGCTTATGCTCCTCTTCTGATTTAGAGTAAATGAAAATGTCGTCGATGAACACGAGCACAAACTTGTTCAGCACATCCTAGAAAACATAGTTCATTAGATCCACAAAATAAGCTAGGGCATTGGTTAGCCCAAAAGGTATAACTAGCCACTCATAAAAACAGTTGGGTCCTCTGAATGCAGTCAATGGTATATTGTCTTTAGCTACCCTTAGCTGGTGAAAACCTGAAGCTAGATCCAATTGAGAGAACACAGTAGCCCCATGAAGTTGATCAAAAAGTTCGTCAATACAAGCAAGGGATACTTATTTCTAATAGTTACCTTATTCAATTCTCGATAGTCTACACAACATCTTAAAGATCCATCCGATTTGGTTACAAATACTACAACAGAACCCCAGCTAGAAGGACTAGGTCTGATCAATCCTCTTTCCAAGAAATCATGAGTCTGCTTCACCAATTCCTCTCTCTAGGTGCCATCCTTCCACTTGGTTGAACCACCGATATCGCTCTTGAAACTAAGTCGATACGGAACTCAATCTCCCGATGCGGTGGCAAACCTTTGACTTTTTCAAAGACGTCTAGAAAGTCTCTGACAACTTCGATGGTTCCTACTTCTTCTTGAGATACCTCGAGCCCATGCAAAAGACTACCCAAGTGTATTCTTGAACTATCGCGAGTCATCTTTGCAATCCTGCCCAATTCGGTTTCTAATGACACGGTTCTCTCTTTACAAATCAAATAGCTTTATGCTTGTCTAACCAATTCATTCCCAAAATAAAGTCAAATCCTTAAAAATCCAATACAAATAGGTCGCACGATAAACTATGGGATAAATAAGAAATTCTTAGACTTTTACAAATCAAGTCTAACTTAGTCACTCCCCCTATGGGATTAAACACAAAAATAGGGCGGTCCATGACACTAGGGGTAAGATGAAATTTCTCTACCATTTCCAAAGAAATAAAACTAAAGGAAACACCAGAATCAAACAAAACTCTAACATAAATGCCATCTAAAAGAAAAGTGCCTTCGAGAACGCCTTTGCCTTTCCCATCAGTAGAAGTTGACGGTCCACCTTGAATGGCAAACACTTTGTTCAGTTGGGCTCTCGTGAGAAGTGGGTAAGCTTTCACCATATACCCTGGCTGTTGACAAATGAAACATAAGGACTTCTGAAACATCGTGGAAATGGGTCCACTCTGTTGCTGCTTTGGAGCTCCACCACTAGGACACTGTTTAGCCAAATGACCTTCCTGCTGGCACACATAACATTTCCGAGCTGCATTGTTGCCTTTAGGTTTTCCTTTACTCTGCTTCTTCTAGTTCAAGTTGAATTTCCTTTTGTTCGGATTGGTAGAATTTCCACTTGGTGCTGCCACTGTTGCCTAGTGTTTCTTTTCCATAAGCTCTTCATATTTCAACGCCATATCTACCAGTTCCACAAATGATCCTTTGAGACGTGTTGTCGTCTTTTCATGAAATTTGGACCTCATTCCAAACACAAACATCTCGATCTTCTTAAGCGGTGTGCCAATAAGACCAGGTCCATAGCGGGACAACTCGTTGAACTTGGTTTCATACTCCGATACCGACAAACTTCCTTGCTTAAGGTTTAGAAAATTCCTATACAGATGAGTCTTCTCTATGGTAGGCATAAACTACTCTTCAAACACTTCCTTGAACTTTCTCCAAGAGAAATCATCCTCGAAAACATTCATGGTGACTGCATCCCACCACACAGCTGCTCCCTCCTGAAGTTTCCATGATGCCATAACTCGCTTCTATTCATCTGATGGATCCAAACTCTTGAAAATCCACTCACACGGGCGCAACCAGGCTTAAACTTCAATGATAGACTCCGTACCCTTAAAAGGCTTTCCTCCGAGATTGGTAAAGTCTTTGCACAGTGCTGCAAAGTTTACTCAAGGCGGTATTGAAGTTACAGCCTCAATAGTTACCCTTCCTCCTTAAGCATTCGGACCTCTTCCATTCACGGTCGTCGTGCTACTCACACCTCTGCCTCTTCTTCCCCTGGAACTCATGTTGGCAACCTGGGCAGGTAACCCAACAATCAGATAGGGGGTGTGTGTGTGTGTATAATTACAAGTACGTTCTCTCATGACGATTAACCCAAAATCCTAGGTATTATCTCAACCTAGCGCTCTGATACCAACTGTGATGACCCGCCTTTCATTCCATAGAAAGACATATCGTAAATTAGAAAGAAATAGGTGGAAAAGAAAATAAATAGAAAGAAAGAACTAAACAATCATTAGAATCTCACAGCAGAATGGAAAAATATATATTACATTACATAGATATTACAAAGTAGCCACTAATATCATACATCAAAGTCATTCAATTTTGCAACATCATATTAGACAGTCGTGATGACCTGCCTATTCATTACAATCCGAAATGTAAACAGAGATACTAATACAGCGGTGTTTATATATACACACACACACCCCAAGCCTCCTGCTCTAAGTCTTTTTCCCAAAATACATCAAGCCAACCTGAATCACTTGGCTACTCATAAAAATTTGAGTACCCAAGAGTTTAAGAAAACAGAAAATAAACTCCGGGTCAGACATAGATCTGGTGTGAGTAAATGGTTTAAGTTTTTTAACTTGAAAATCATTTGAAGTCAAAGGTATCTCGTAAGACTCTCCGCAAATAAACATGGATAAGTTTTTCCCTTACGATAACTAAAACATTTGATAGGAAATACAGTTATATTATAACAATGTCTAGGGTTTTTAATATAAAATAGGAAATAGCTGGAATGCTTACATCTCACATTACAACATAGTTGGGCACAATCAAAACCGTACGGGCACTTATTTGAGATTGGATTCCATACAATGGCAGAGCTACTGGGGTACCTCCCGTCACAGTACCTGACCTAGATCAGAGTACCGAGGATCCACCCTGATCTCCTGCAACACAAGACCGGAGCTACCCCTTACTGGACAGTCCGAATAAGACTACCCCACGGTTGTGGCCAACAGCCGCCTACACAGCCGAATAAAAGGGACATCTAGACAGGGGAATATCTTATCCTACTTGGGTGCTACCCACTTAGTCTTGCTGCATCTCCCCTGTTTTAGCCGTTCCCGGTTGATGAGGCTTGAGGCTACGATTACGTTTGTAGCACACATATCTTGGAATGCTCATTGTCCTCCATTGACGATGGTCTGATAGCATTCATCTGTACAAGTCAGTTTTGGGTTCGAATGGAACCGAAGGCACTATCTCCGCTAGATTCGTTTTGGAATCACCCTTGGAGTTAACGACAAATAGCCCTTGCATTCTGAATCTTCATTCCCGATCTTCACTTGAGATTCATGACCTATCACTTAATTTGGATCGATGTGGATTTTAGATAACAATTTGATATCCGATCCCGGTCTTATCGAAATCCAAACGCCATATTTTAAGGCCAAATTGTTTAGGTAAAACAATTCAATTTAAATTCAGAAGTTCATATTCACACAGAAATTCATCACAGATAAATAACTCACATTTATCACAGTTCAACCAAAACATTTCGTATCACAGAATATCACACATTAACATACCAAAGATATTAAACAATCAAAACATTCAATACAATTTAACATTCATAGGCTAGATTAACTGGTCGCACAAGTTCTAATTTAATTGAAATAAATTAAGTTAACACTCATAAATTAATTACTTATAAATCATGCTTAAATGTCATTAACTAATTGCATGACCTTATTTTATTTTAATTAATTATTGGAATTAATTAATTATCCTTTACAATTACTTAAGACCTTAATTAATTAAAAGGTAAAACATTTATCTTAAAACATTTACTTAATTACACTATTTAATTTTAAACTCAAGAATTAAATTAATAATGGACATATAAATAAATTATTCTAAGCTTAATTAATTTAAGTTAAAACAAATTATTCGTATAACCTTTAACTAAACATTGTTAAGTAAACATTTTAAAGAATTGGTGAGGAAATTTGGTTTTGGAAAGACTTGTTACCTTTTCCCTTTTAAAAATTGTTAATGCACTTTTATTTAAAACTTTGTTAATTTATCTTTTATCATTTTATTAAAAAATAGCTGGCCTAAGAAAATTAACCGACCCAAAGCCCAAACCTACTCACTAAAATTTCCCTTCTTCGCATTTTTTCTTTACTTTTTTTCAAAAACTTTTTTTTTGTTTTAATTTTAAAAACCTGTTACTACACTTATGCATAGTCTCGAGCCCAACCCGATCAAACCCTCTATGCAAACCAGAGTCCAACCCTTTCTTCCTCGTCTCTCTCTATACCTGATCTAAACCTCCACTATAATGCCACAAACCTAGACGTATTGGAACCCCGTGCATGTGCACACTGCATCGGCGCATCTCCAACCATTGTCGCCATCATCAGCATGTCGCCGATCACATACTTGAACGACCCGACCACCCAGAACTTCGATTGAACCCTCACCTCGAAAACGAGCGAGTCTAGCAACCACATGAACCAAACCCGATCCCAAAGATCCACCATGCATCGTCATCTTTGACCACCAGAGACCCATGTTCCTCGTCCTGACCTTTGCCGCAGTCCCATACTTCTTTTCCCTACCTCCAATCCAACCCAATGCGACGACGATGTCGCACTGGCCACGCAAACAACAATGACCCAAACAAGGTTTTAAACCCTACTTCATCGTCGTTCAACCACCACATCGAAATGAAAAATCGGTGACCATTTTTCCCATGATCCCCGACCCTCACGCTACCTCCAGCAACAACCCCAACCTCCCCAGAACCCTCGATCGCAAGAAATCGATGAAAACCCATTTTCCGTTCATCTAGCAATCCCTCAAAAATTGCTAACCTAAAAATCTTGGTATTATCACTAAAAATCATGGTTTTCAAAATCAAATGTGATTATATAAACAAAACCTGAGAATTAAACAATTTATTTTTCTGACTAGGTTGTATTTTTACTGTAAATTCAATCTTTTCAAATAAACGCTTAAAAATTCTACTTGAAATTATTTTTAAAAGTGGAATTACAACATTAGAATCAAGTTTCCTTTGATGATCATAACCCAGAAGTGATTGCTTGAAAGGGGAATTAACTTTTCAATGAAAATTTGAGTCTGTTATAACAACCAGAGACTAGCACATATATACACACAGTAATATCAACTTGCACACCAGGAAAACACTTTCATACCTCCATGCAAATCATATTCAAGTCATTACCACTACCAGATCTTACATGCACATAGAAATAAAGAGAATTTAGCTTTAAAAAGTTAAGTTTACTCCTAAAATGTTGAACAGAAAGAAATGATCTTAAGTGGATATAAACTGTACAGCCTTGTTTCTCTTTAAATCATCTTATTTATTTTTTATTTTTTTTAAATGAAGGAAACCATAAATATTGACACTTGTGAACTTGTGAATTTGCATGTTCTTCTTAAGCATACAAATGTCTATTTGTACATATTTTATATTTTCTTTTTCTTTTTTATTTTTATTTATATTTTTATTAACCTTGTTCACTTAATATTATAACCCTTTTATTTTATTCTTATTTTATTTCAAACTTAAGTCATTAATATTTTAATTACTAATTATATATATATGTATATATCAAATGTTTAAAAATGCATAGTTTAAATTTAAATTATTTTTGAGAGATTACTTTGAATTTCAAATTATAGTTTCCATTCACAAATAAATATACATATGAAAAATAGTAATTAGAAAGCGTATTTTTATTTGTTTGAAAAATAAGTTTGCAAATTTAAATAATTATATTAAAAGATCATCAAATTTATATTGCCAAAAATCCCGGGTTGTCACAGATGCTGTGGAATTGATCGAACCTAAATAAATATAATACATTAGAACGTCTATTGAGTATTCTTGTACATTAAAGGGAAACTATGAGTTTCATATCAATATCGAGAATAAATAACCATCTGTAGTCAATTAAACCATTAAGAGTATTGACTCTACGATATGGTATGATGCACAAATCCAAAATTAATTCCATGTACATATTCAAAACAGGATTGTGAAAGTTGTACCCAAAGGATATGATCCTTTAGCTGTAAATGTGTCTTTAAGAGAAAGATAAATGAAAATAAAATATAGTAAGCCACATTGATAAGAATAATACCGTAACTTTCAATTGTTTAAATTAACATAACAAATTCATCCTTCGATGTACTCACGTAGGTTCAAATATTACACTTAAAATTATTTTATAGCGTGCTTTATATTTTGGTACGTACGTATTAGAACAAAAAATTCTTGATAATGACTTAGAGTAAGCTATTTACACGTAATAACCAAAGTGTCTCGAAGTTAGTAGGAGCATATTGAGTTTGTAAGTTTTCGGATATGATTCGAGAATGGATACGAAACTATCATTCAAAAAAGCATCAAAATAAAATAAATGTATTGATTGAAACATTAAATAGTTTGGTTATCAAAATGTAGAGAATGCATGTGTTCATAAGAAAGAGTGTTCAAAGTTACATTGGTATTTCTACATTATAAGCAAACTACACATTGCTAATTTTTAACGATGTACTTATGTTAAAATCATCCTTAGTTATTTTAATACTTGATGTTGGATTTGCAAATAATGTCTTTTATAGTAAGTGTAAAATATATTATGAATGTCACAAAACAATGTGCAAGGACACCTTATTAAATTGTTTAATGCAGAATATGTAGGATGGATCCTTTATGTATTGGCAATATGAATTATCATATATGTTATGTTGTCTATGATATGTTTGTGTATTTGATACATGTAGCAAATATCGAATTCGAAAATATAGCACTAAATGTTTATTTGAGGTTTTCTCGTATTTTTATGTAATTCTAGAGAATTGTTTATAAAAACAACAAAATCCTTATGAAGGACTGTTCTCAAATTTTCATAAGTGGTATTGAGTAAATATGTCAAACATAAATTCTAGTTAAGAATTTTTAAGTTGAAAATGTTCCAATTAAATGACTGCGGCCGATTCAATGGAAAGACTAAGTACATCGCTTTGAATACCGTCGCCATAAAAGCAATGTATATAAATATAAATGCACAAACTTATAACTGAGCTGAAGGTGATTCCAAGTGTTGATAATCTCGTTACATTGTTATATAATAACAATGTCATGATATGGTTCATAACAGAACATAGAGCTCACTAGAAGTCGAGAGACATATTTCAAATTGTTCCACATGATAAATGTGGTTTATCAATATCGATGAGAGCTGATTGAAAAGGTAGAAAATTGAAACATAATGTCATACCCGTTCACTAGGGGACTGACCAAATTGGTTTTAAGAAAACTAATTGGAAAAGTTGTAATGATATTCCATAATTGACCCCGAGTGCAAGTGGGAGATTGATTGAGTTAGGGGTGTGCCCTAGAGGCAATTATGTAATTTATTATATGTATCTAACTCGATAACCAATCATATTCGAAAAAAGATGTTTACTTTCTATTATATTCTTGATATATGTATTATATATTAATTAATTAATTTAAAGTATATTATATAGAAAATCCATAAATGGTATGTGTTGTATAATAGTTACAAAGTGTTGTAACCGTGAGTAATTTATTACAATGAAAATAAATATACCATTTTATATATTTCTAGTCAAGACTGGATGTAAATATAACCGTTAAGACTAAAGCATATAAGGCTTTCTAAATGTTGGGTAGTGTATTATTCATGGCTGCTGGGGTACCATGGCATCATGTACTGATAGCTATTAGATAACTATGGAGTGACTCACTCGATAATTTTCTGTTGGTTAATATAACTAAGGTGTAACAACCCGTATTTTTCGGTCTTCAAATTTGAATATTTAATTTTTTAAATATTCGGATTTTAATTAAATCATAATAAAATCCATGTTTCAAATTTATACTTGATTTTTAATGATGTGTTTTTAATTTAATTAATAGGAATTTTCTATAATTTTTAATTTGGAAAATAAGTAAATTATCATTTGATGTTTTTACGGCAAACGTTGGCATTTTGAACCTTCACAAAATTTAATAACTTGTCTGTTTTTTTTGAGATCATGTCCCAATTCTTTACGTGGTCATATTTCATATTCTGTCAATTGCGGCTCGTAGTCGGACGCGATAGGGTATAGCGGGAAGCCGCCTAATCTATTCAAATTTAAAATGAAATATATATATATATATATAATTATACATAGGAAAATTGTACGCAGTACACTGCCATCTTCCACATAGCCAACCTCTTGTTCTGCTTTTCCCCTGCTAGTTGCCATTCATTTGTTCCCCATGCACTATAGCAGCCACCTTGTCTCCTTGATTTGACATGGAAATGGATTTTTGTTGGATCTGACCATGCAAACATGTGTATATATGGGTTTGTTAGGGAACCAGAGCCTTCTTCTTCATTTTTGTTTGATTCCTCTATTAATTTCAGAAACCATAAAATTCAAAGCTTTTATTCAACTTCAAAAATCAATATCTCCAAAACCACTGACTACCTTATTAAACTTCCAATATGAAAATTGTTAGTTTCTCTGTCTAGTTTATTTTGAAAATAATTTCATGGGTTTTCGTCGTGTAGTTGAGAGATATCTTTAAATAGCAACTAGTGGTCGAGAAAATGATCGTTTTCAACGATCCAGGATTTGCGAACAGAAGATATGGTCGGTTCGTATCGACGATTTGGGATTTTTAGAAGTGTCCACATGATTTTTAGTGGCCTGGTTCATCGAGGAGGAGGCGAAGACCTAATTTTGTTTGAAAAATAATTTCCGATGAATTGGTGGTCGAAAGGATGTTCGAAGATGTCGGGGAGGAGCTTAGGAACGCGACGGGGAGGATGACCGTGGCCGATTTTTAATTTTTGCCTTGGAGCATCGTGATTTTCTTGATTTAAGGTTTGGGGCATGTTTTGGATGGTGTTCGGTCTTTGATTGGTTGCGATCAGGGTTGGTGATCGGGTGTTGTCGCTTGGGGGCATGGAGGTAGCGTACAGTGTAGTGGTTGGATTGGTGGAGGTGGAAGGCTAACATGGTCAGGCATCAGTGGTGGCGAATGGTACATCGCAATTTGGTTTCGCTCTTATTTGGTCTCGGCTGAGGGGTGTTTTAGGGTTTCAGATGGTTGGAGGGGAAGGTGGCAAGTCAAAAGAGGTGCGCATGATCAGGTGGAGCTGGTGAGAATATGGGCGAGGTGGCAAATGGCTCGGGGTACGTGTGCACGTGCACATCCGTGCACGAAATAGTTACAGGAGGTTGTGGATTTTTTTTGGGAAGAAGATAAAGCACTATTCAATCGGTGCAATTTGCTTAGTTGTGGGCTTGGACCCAATGGCTTAAGAGGCTTTTTTATAAAGAACATAAATTTGTATTTTTTTAGCCTCACAGACACAACCTCAATATTTTAACAATAAGGACAAACATTCTTCTAAAATTAATGATAAGGACAAACATTCTTCCTAAATTTAGCTACATGGACAAACCACCAAAATTATCAACCACCACTTGTTGCACCACCACCGACAGCCAACACCCGCACCATAAGCCTCGCTACCGCCCCCATCACCACCCGCGGTCATCACATGCTACCGATAAATCTTAACATAAAAACTAATATCTAAGAACTTCTATCGGTAACTAAAAAACGATACCCAAAAACTACTACTTAAAAACTGGTACTTAGAAACTGCTACCAATAAGTAGAAGAACTGATACCTAACAACTGATACTTAAATAAACCACCCATAGTCTTCCAGCTTCTCGAATTTACCAAATTTTATCACTATTATCTAAGTTTACAGTTCATTCTTGAACAAGCATTTCAATCATAACAATCATACGTGTAGAAAATCAGTTCATCATCATATTTAAAACAAAAATAGACCACCCATAATCAACATCTATGAAGCTCATGAAATTGCATCGTTATCTCATATAACGATGCTTTGACTCAAGCATCTCCATTCTCCGATGCAAGGTAGATCGAGTGGCTCCACTCCACCATAAGCATGGATTGCATTCAACTAAGCTAGTGTGCACAATGGCGAGCACGACAGCGGTTCATCTCTATGTAAAAAATAAAACAGTTCTTACAAAAATGATACCTACTGCCACTAAAACTGATACCTAAAAACCGATCTTCAAATTAATATTAAAACTGATACTCAAACAAAATTCATTAAATATTTGATACTAACTAAACACTAATTCAACTCAATGATCATCATATTTACTATGTAACAACTTTATTTTTTACATAATCGGACAAGCAAAACAGTATAAAAAAAACCTTCTACACTGCATTATTTTAAAAAATGATACTCAGAAAAAACAAAAATGATACCAAAAAACTAATCGTCACTAAACTCAACACAACAATTCATTATTAATCAAAACAATATGAATGAAAAAATAAAATAACAATTAAACAATGTTCATTTCAAAATGTGAAATTATTACAGTATAATAATTTTGTTATACAACAAAAATCAAAGACTCAAAAATAACAAATATTTTCGAAAATGATACCTCCAAAATGGAAAACTGATACCTAACATCTGATACCACTTCTTCTCCCATAATTATTTCATTGTTTGCTCTTTTTCTTCCTCTACTTGCTCTTCTTCTTCGAATCATTGTTTCTTTTAAAACACTACTTCACCAAGATGTCCCTGTCACTAGAGCCATCAATATTCCATCCAAATGAATTCACATCGAGCTACATCAAAACCCTAGCCATCTCTATCCACTATAGACCCAACTGCCCTCGCCCCAACGCCGTCGTAGCAACTACCCTTGTTGACGACACTGCCTAAGCTTGATGCCCCTCCAGACTTATTTATGTGTTTGTCCCGGTCATTAATTTTTTGTCCTACCTCCGAATTGAAATTCAAAAGTTGTCCTTCACACTAAAATACTTAAGGCCAGTACTAGAGGCTAAAATGTTGATATATTTTGTCCTAGACACTATTTTTCTGAAAGCTTAATTGGTGAGAATTTATTATTTTGATTTATATATATGTATATATATATATATATATTGTTTAAATTCTTTAACTTTGGAAATTTATATTTCCTTCATATTAGATCTGATTAATTCATGAACTTTTGCGTTGGGTTTTGTATTGTCAAGCATAACGTTTCGACACAAATTGTTGATAGTTTTGAAGTAATATAATTTCATGATAAATTAATACGGCCTGCTAATATTTACGTTAATTTGTGATAATAACGTAGTTTAATCAATTATAAGTAATGGGTGTATATATATTTGGCCAAATCAACATCATAATGCTAAAATGAATTGAATATGGTAATTTGAACATCTATTAGCACAAGTAATCATTATTCCACAAATTAATTGGTCATTTAATTAGCAGAATAAATCCCCGTTCTTCTTTTTATAGATTTGGACATCTAATTATATATCGTTAATTGATATGCCACTTTGAATAGGTGATATATTAACCAATGATGGTTAAGCGTTGGATTTATTCATATAGTCGTGGATTATGTAAATATCTGTTGTTAAATTGGAAAGTTAAATTAAATAATATGGTAGCTTGTTTAAGTACTATGGTGATAATTAAGCCTCTTTCAAATTTGAAAAGCTAATTATTAATTTGAAAGTTATTTTAAGAATAATTAGATGGATTCGCGGATAGCGACGTAACCATTATGTAAGCTGCGATCCATAGTCGATATTGAACGGTACTTTCCATATCTATTTACTTAGAGTTTTCATGTTTCTACGATTTTAAAGTGAAATGGTTTGTGAATAAACTTATCCCGTTAAGATAACTATATGGATGTTATTTCCATGTATTTGGAATATGAATCTAAATTAATAAAAGGATCATTTTAAAGAGGCTTGGTGATTTCCATGGGAAATGTAATTTTTTGTTGAATGCTTATTTATTTGATAGTTAAATAACCGACTATCAAATCTTGGCTAAGTATGTAATCCTTTTTAATTTTGGTGGTAGGGAAATATTCCCAACTTAACGTTAAAGGATTTTGACTCTTGAAATATCTAGGGGAAACACAGGTCTTACGAAATGCATTTGTTTTCAAAAGGTTTATTTAAACTTTAGGAATCCATTTGTTTATGTTTCTCATGCTAGTTTTACTAGACGGATCTGAGCGTTTTTTCCTATAATGCTCGGGTCAGGCTGAGCATATTTCCAAGTTTAGTTGGATATTATTGGAGCTTCAGGAGAGGAGCCAGAGGCCCAAAGACGTTTTCACGTAGATGTTTATTTTTTCGTTGCATTCATTATTGTGGATTATTCAGCAATTATGGGGACAGGTTGTTATAACTGTCCGGGCTGAAATAGTTTATTATACTCCGATGGTCGTCTGTATAAACATATATTACAGTTTTTTTTTGTGTAAATATTTGTTATATATTATAGATTACTCGTTCCGCTGTGAGATTCGGTGTTATTTAGTTTCTTCTTGTCTTGTTTCTTCTTTCTTTTCCCTAACTATCCGCCTTTCCATTCAATTTGAGTGGTTCATGTGTGGTTTATTGGCCGCTTAAACTGTACAAAAAAGGGTCATTACATAAGGTTTGTGACGACCCAGAATTTTCATATATTTGAAATTGGAATATTTAATTGATTTTAAGTATTTGAAAGTTAGTTTAATTTGAATTTCAAATATCACAATTTATTTGACAATTAAATTATTGATTTTTGATAATTGGGAATTGGATAAAATGTTGAATCTTGGGTTTCAAGCCGGTGAAAAATAATTTAAAGGCTTGTAAAATTTATATTGATAACACTAAAGGTAATAGAACTTTTAAAATTGTTTAAAGGCGGTTTGTTCAGTTTTAAAAATATATCGTTTAAATTTACATTTTAAAAAAGTCTTCCGAGGCACAGTCTTGGAATTCGACGAAACTAGTTCCATTGTATCCGTAATAATATATTATTATTGGATTTCACTTTTCATAGCGGTTGGATTTGTCGTCTGATTGTGCGATAGATAAACGCACTGAAATCTATATTGGAAATTTAATATAATAACTGGGTCCAAAAAGCTATCTTCTCTATACGATCGAATTAGGACTCGAAACCTTTTCCATTGCGTTCGAAATAGGGGTATAACATTATAAATGCTTGGCGGCATGCCTAGATAGGATGCCAAGATTTTAAGCTACGAATTCAAGACAGTTTAAATTTAAATTTAAATTTAAATTTATATATATATATATCGTGTTTGACTGGTCAAGATATTTCCATTAGCTGCCTTTCTTTTAAATCAAAACTTTTTTGCCTTCACTTCAGGAACACTGTAGCTGACCTCCACTGTAGCAAGCCACCCTAGCAACCCATCCTGTCACCTTTTCTTATTTGTAGCACGCAACCCTTCTCATTTAAAAATAGAACCGAACTTCCTTCTTTGTAAAACCAAAATCAAATTCGCAGAAGAAACCTAAGGAGAATGAAAAAAATGGCGACCGAGCTTTCTCATTTTTTTCTTTTATTCTTCTTCGTCCTCCCTCAAATCGAAAAAGAATAACAATGGTCGTTAACAAATTCTCCTTCTTTAAAATCAAGTCCGCAAATTCAATGCAAAATCAAATCCGATCAAAATTAACGGCCGAGCTTTGAATTTTAAATCTCTTGGCTTCCAACTTCCCTTTGCAAATAAAATAAAAAATTACGTGCCTTTCCCCTTCAGCCGATTCGCGAAATCGATTACCGTATTATAAAAAGAGCAGCGACTTCGAGTTTTAGCATGGGGGAGTTCGAGTCGAAGCTCGATGGATGCGGTAGTAAAGGGCTTGGAACTTGGTTTGCACGATTGCGGGGTGGAGGCGATAGCTTGGACTTCGGCTGTTGCTAGAGGTCAAGTTTGGGTGGATCGCGAACGTGTGGATGACGCGGGGGTAGAGGCAGGTCGTATGCAATGGCAACGTGTGTGAGGTGGTTGCAGGCAAGGCAGGCTGGGCCCTATTCGAGCATGCTATATGGCGGTGATCGGCAACAGTGAGGTGATGTCCAGGTTTTGGGAGGTATGGAGTATTTTGATTTTTATCAGATTTAATTTTATTAAGATTAGTCAAATATATATAAAGAACATAGTCTACAGTAAAATATATAGATATGAAAACAGAAGGAAATAAAATAAACATTGTACAGTAAGATATATAAGCAATTCTGTTTTATTTAATATATAGGTTTGAAAGGAATTTTTTTTGAATTTAATATATATGTATATATATATAAGATTTTGAAAATATATAGGAATTTTTGTATGTTGAAGAGTTTATATGAAAATAGATTTTTGAGTCCATATAAATAAATTTTTATAAGTGTATGGTTTTAAAGGAAAATTAGTTAATCAAATTTATTAAATGATAATTTAATTTTATGGTATTTCAAATGATTAATAAAACCATACAATGTTTATACAAGGTCAAAAATAGTGGAGAGGCAAGCCGTTTTGGGTCGGATCGTAAAACAAAAAACAATGGTGAGTAAATCTCACTCAAACTGGATTATTGATTTATTTAATTAGTTAAATTTAATTATTGGTTTATTGCTTGAATTGATAATTTATTATCAGTCTGGATGTGATATTATGTATAGTAGTATATGTATATATGTGTGTGTGTGTGTGTGTGTGTGTGTGTGTGTGTGTTGGAGTGATACATATTCCCGCATTATATAGCGGATGAGACCTTATGCGCCCCGCGTAATAAGGGATGAACCTTTATGCCGCGATATCACACCTCCAAGCGGGATTGGTATTTTTAAAATTGTGCTAACAACTGTGCATGCAAGAAAACAAGTTGGAGGGATCCAACTAGTTTCCTCGAAAATATTTAAATTATTTTCATAGTCCGTGATTGTGATTTATTTGATAACCTATGATAGATGATATTGAAAAATTGAAGCTTTTTGAATGCTATGGTTTGACTGAATATATTTTGGATATTTTGAGGTAGCAAAAGTAAAAAGTATTGGACTTTGGAAACAAAGAAAATGGAAAGAAGATGAAAAGAAAAATGGTTTTCAAAGTAATTAGTTTATGGTTATATATAAATTAAGTAATTAAAAAACCTTTAGTTAACTTAAACTTTAGGATTGGTAATGGCTATGATAAATAAAATAATTTGAATTTAAGGTACTTATTTATTAATTACTAAGGTTTATTAAGGTAAATAAGTAGTTGTAATTAGTTAATAGCCAATGATAAAAATAAATCGATCTAAACCTTCAATTTATTAAAATTCTTAAATTAATTATACTTGTTAATTATTAGTTAATTCCAGATTTTTAATTAAGATAAAATAAAATGGTTTGTAATCAATTTAATGATAAGTAAACATGATTTGAAAATAATTATTTAATTCTATTTTAAGTAAATTAATGATTTGTGTGACTAGTTAATCTAGTCTATGAATAGTTAAATTAAAAGAACCTGAAATGAACGGTTAAATATAAAATGTGAGACATTTTATTTGAATAGATATTGTGATGGGATTTTTATGGGAATGTTGACATCCTGAAATTGAATTGTTTTGTTAAAAACAACTTGGCTTAGAAGTTGGCGTTTGGATTTGAAGAGACCGGGATCGGATATCAGCGATATCCGTAACCACTTCGATTTGATAACTACTTCAACCTTTACGGGTTTGATTTGGAGAATCAAATAGACTGGAATTAAATAAATTAAGCAAATCCAACTATTTTGGAATAAGTGACAAAACTTAGATATCAATTTAAATAATGATTGGCAATAAGGGTTGGTCATAGCAAGATAAGAACTCGTAATTTTGGACGAGTTACCTTGGTTTTCAAAGACATTTTTACAGCCTAGTATTTGAAGAGGTTTACTCACGCTGGTTTCCAGCCTGACTCGGGGTTACTTTATTGTAATGCTTAGGTCAGACCGGGTATTACAGATTTTCAGGTTAGGACGTTTTGGAGCTCAAGAGGCAAGATGGGTGGCAGAGATGTATTGATTTCCGCTGTGTATTAGAGACTGTATAGATAGTATTTAGGGACAAGTTGCTACAACTGTCCAGATTCATTGTACCTTGATATATTGTATGTATATTGATAGTTACAGCTTTCCTTTGTATAAATGCTGTTATTTTATATTATATTTTGTTCCATTGCGTTTGTGAGATTCTAATGTTGTTTCTATTCCTTTTTCTACTTCTTTCTATTTTTCCCTTATAGTCTGATATTTCCGACATTCGATTGTTCGGCATGTAACACAACGGACGTATTGATGTCAAATTTTCGAAGGTCAAAAAACTGAGTCGTGGCCTTTTGGTATCAGAGCTGAAAGGTTAAGCGAGAACCTTCGCTCTGGTGGGGATTACTCACAAGAGATAAGGTCAGCAGTACACTAAAATGAATTGAGTGTATTATATGAGAGCGTACTTGTTATTTTCTTACATAATGATTTTTAAAATGGTTTTAAAAATGATTTTTATATAAGCTTAAATTTTGATATATAAAAAGGTATTTTTTCTAATTATTATATATATTAAAGTAATTGATTGTTTTATTAAAAATAAAATAAGATTATAAGATTTAAGTGGTAAATCACATATAACCGAATAGAAATTTGGGCAAAGATTAACCTTGCAAATAAGCTAAGTAAAAATGGATTCAAAGCTGAATTTAAATCCTAGAAATTCAAGAGAATTTTCAAAGTGTTTGAAAACAAGTTACCCTAAATTATATCTTTCCAGAAAATTGTTATAGAATATATGGGTTCTAGTTATGATATTGGTTTTTGGGTCTTTCTAAAGGGAGGTTTATTAGAATAAACAATAATAGAACAAAGAGAACGCTATAAGCTGAATTTATAAGCGTGACATAGAAAATGGAATTTAAAATGGATCTTAAGTGGGAAGTTTAAAATTTAAGTCCCAGAAAATAATAATAATAATAATGAACTTGTCAATTGGAATTAGACAAGGAATACGGTTTAAAATTTTGAAAGTATGATTGGGAAATAATCGAATTTCGAAAATTTTATTTGTTTAAAAAGATTGAACCGTAACGATCCCAATTTTTGAGTCAAATTTAATTGATAATTAAAATAATTTTTGAATAAAATTATGGATAAATTTGAATCTTTTCCAAATTAAATAAGATATTTGTTTATATATATAATGATTTTAAATTGAAGTTTGGAATTGAATTTCAAATATAAATGTATTGAAATACAAATTGGATATGAAAAACATTTTATTTTAAATTTATAGAGTTGTATATATGATTTTATTAGTGTATAATTAGATTTCAAAACATTTCCATTAAAAAGTTATGTGAGTAAAAATAATTGAAAATGTATATATAATGTATATATTTTAAAAAAAGAATGAATAATGGTTTTAATATACAAATCTTTTAAGATTGAATAAGATTTGATAAAAGATTTAAATTACTTTTCTTTTATACATTTGGAAAGAAATACAGTTAGTAAATGAATATAAGGCTTTGATATGAATATATATATTTTGAAAATATAAGATCTAAATATAAAATATAAGAACTAAATAAAATTTAAGTAAAGGACTTAAACACAATTTATAAATTAATTTAAAACAAGTATTTTGACATAGAATAGCTTATATTTTACAAGTATAAGAGGATTTATATGATACACTTACAAGTGTAAACATGTAAATACAAGTGGCACATTAGTTTTAATAACATATAATTAAAAAGGAAACTAGACTATCACAAAATCAAAAGCAGTAAAATGAAAACCAAAGCAACATACAAAACCTGATCAAGCTAACAATCCTCAAACCTAAGATCAGTTTGAACTTTAAAAGATCAAACAACAAATTCCTCTTCAATTCTAAAACCTGAAGATAAATTCAAGCAAATAAATTCAAGAAAATTCTAAATTAAAGATGATGGTAAGAGTGTAAACTTAATTTTAAAAATAATTATAAGTTTAATTAGTTAAAGGTCTACTGGAAAATCTAAAATCACAAGTCAAAATGTATAATACCAGAAAACCCAACCATGTTGATTTTGAGTTTGAATTGCATAGGCTGATTCGCATGTGCCAATAATGAATTTTGGTATGAAAATCCTGATTTTTAGTATCGTATACATTGTGATATTCTGAGTTGATCAGAATAAGAATTTTTTGTTGAAACTTCGTCTACGACGTTTCATATTTATGATATTTTGACTATGACAACTATATACGTTAATTTTTATACTAACATGATTTTGCAGGGATATTTTCAAGATCGGATTCGAATAAGCTTCATACTATACATATGTTTTGTATTGAGTCTCTGTTTAGAGTTAAAATGATGTTAAAATCTCTCCTTTTAGATATATATGACAACACGTGCACATACACACATTTAGAGCACATTTGCATTTTCTGGTCAAATTCAGACGTCTGAATCAACCATTTCAAACGTCTGAATCTGTAATCAAAAATGATTTCCCAGACAATATTCAAACGTTTGAAGGTATTTTCAGACGTCTGAATCAGGTAAAAAGGCCTATTTGCTTTCTGATTTGCACGTGAACAATTTAAGAAGTCTGAACTCTATTTTTCAGACTTCTGAATTCTTATAACGACTATATTTTCGAATAGACATTTCTCTTCCATAAAGAGACACGAATTTTAATCAACAGGCATGACCATATATTTTCATGATAACTATTCACGAGCAATTTCACTTTTTATAATCTATTAAAACATGTTAGAATCATCAGTTTGCTTTACGAAATTGATCTAACTCTTTCTATTCTTAATCTACTTTGATTCTAACACTCTTGTGCATTCAAGCTCATACAAAATCATTCATTTACTTCCATATTCTTCACACACACACACACACACACACATATATCGAAAGGAGAAGATTATAGGAAGTTGTACTATCAAGAGACAAATCAATGTTATCAAGAACAAACTATGTCAAATACTCTCTGTATAAGTTGAAGTCCTGTTCTTCTGTTCAGGCAAGTGAAGTCCTCTTCGGCTGTTGAGGCATCGAAATCCTATTCTGTTGTTCAGGTTTTGTAAACCTGTTCCTCTAGGTTAAGTGAGGAGTGTTGTTAGTGAAATTCCAGAAGGAGTCCGGGACTAGACGTAGAATGGGGAGTTTGAACCAGTATAAAAATTCCTGGTGTGCTTGTTTTATTTTATTTACTTCACATTACTATAGTATCTTAGTTTATTTCCACATTAGTTTAGTATAATTCCATATAGCACGATCTGCACTATTTTTTTTCATTTGGTATCAGAGCAGGTTTCATATAACCGTTACACAGTTATCTGATATCTTGCTAATATGGAAAACAACACCAGCACTAGCACTGTCACTAACACTAGTTTTATTGAAGGTCAATCTACTGCACGACCTCTACTATTCAATGACATGAATTACAACTATTGGTCAACACGAATGCGTATTTACATGCAAGCCAATAGTTTTGATGCGTGGAATATTACACAAGCAGAATATACTGCACCCACTACTGAATATTCTACATGGACAGCTGCACAAAAACAAGATGCTACTGCTAATGCCAAAGCTATGAATATGTTGTTTTGTGCATTATATAAAAATGAATTTAACCGAGTTAGCATATGTAACAATGCATATGAAATATGGAGCACTAAAAGTCACTCATGAAGGTACTAACAAGGTTAAACAAACTAAAATATCTATGCTTAAGAATCAATTTCAAAAATTTAGGATGAAACAAGATGTATCTATAAATGATATGTACTCCAGATTTCAAGATATTCATCATTCTTTACTATGACTAGGAGAAATATACTCCGATTTTGATATTGTTTCAAAAATCCTTAACTCTTTAACGGATGAATGGGAGAGAAAAGTCTTAGCTATTGAAGAAGCTAATGATCTTTCTACCATGAAACCAGAAGAGTTAATAGGAAATCTAATGTCCTATGAAGTAAATTTGCAAGCAAAAAGAGTTCAAGCACAAGACAAAAAGAATATGGCATTTCATACAGAAAAAGAAGAATCAAACTTGGATGAAGAAGACTTAGCATTTATTGTTAAAAACTTTTAAAAGTTCTTGAAGTACAGAAAAGGAAATCGAAATAACAGAAAAAGAAACTTCAACAACAATTCAAATAAGCCATCTTCATCTAACTAGAATGTTTTAACTGCCACAAGAAGAGGCACATGCAAAAAGATTGTCCAGAACAAAGGAATAATAAACAAAATAAATATAAAAAGGACAAATTCAAAAAGAATGCATTTTCAGTGACATGGGATGACTCAGAGGCTTCGTCTTTTGAAAGTGTCAGTGACAGTGAAAATGAACAAGAAAATGTTTGTTTCATGGCTACAAAGAATGAGGTAAATGATCTTAGTTTTGATGACATGATTGAAATTAATTCAGAACTTCTTGATACCTTAAAAAGTATCAAAAGAAAATATAAAGAGGCTCTAGAAAATTAGAGAAAAGCAGAATTCGAGAGAGATATGCTTAATGATGAAAAGAAAATATTAGAAGAAGAACTTGGAAAACTTCAAGATACCTTCTCAAATGATAACTCTCAACTTACTTTATTGAGTCAAGATATTCAATCCCAAAAAGAAAAGAATGATTCTCTTATCTCTGAAAATCACGAGCTAAAAATTAAGATCAAAATGATAGAATTAGATAATACTTGCCTCTAAACCAAGTTAGATAATATTACTAGAAATGTTTCTAACTTCAATAAAGGATGAGATAATCCATCCAAATATATTGAAAATTCTCAATCCGCCTCTAGTAAAAAGGGACTAGGATACCCTAAGAATTCAAAGGCTTCATCTAAAAAGGAAATTAGGAGAAATATTTATAATCCTACCACTCGTCCAAAAAGGAGTACTAACTCAAAAACCATAAAAATATGTGTTCCTAAAACAAATAATAGTTTGAGTAGGAATAAATATATAAATACCTTTTTGGAAACTATTCATAAAAATAAAAATTATATTTTTAAGGGTGATACTGAACCCACTTGGGTTTGGTTTCCTAAGACCTAACTCTTAGGACCCTATCACAAAGTGGGTACCAATGTCATTATTATTTTTTGCAGGACCCATTTAAAAAGAGAGGAAAATGGATACTCGACAGCGGTTGCTCAAAACATACGACTGGAGACAAAAATATGCTATCAAACATTACTTACTCAGATGGAGGCTCTGTCACTTTTGGAGACAATTCCAAAGGATATATCATCGGAAAAGGCGACATCAGTAATGTCGGTACATCTAATTTACCTCTTATTTCCAATGTTTTACTAGTCAAAAATTTGAAACACAATCTTTTAAGTATTAGCCAGTTATGTGACAAAGGATTCAAAATATCTTTTTTTGAAGATAAGTGCAGCATTTTTAATAAAATCAAAATCTTATATTTGAAGGAAATAGAGACAGAAATATCTATATTCTGCATATGAAAATCAATCACAATTCAGATATGTTTAATAGCTAATGAAAATGATCCTTGGCTAAGGCACAAAAGGTTCTGTCATATCAACTTCAAAACTACAAACAAGCTTTCTAAAAATGATTTAGTCAGAGGTTTACCAAATATGAACTTCAAAGTCAATCATATTTGCGATGCATGTCAATTAGGAAAATTAACCAAATCATCTTCTAAATCTAAGAAAGCTATTTCTACATTACAACCACTTGAATTTCTACACATGGATCTATTTGGGCCAACCCAAGTTCAATCCTTAAACCAAAATAGATATGTATTTGTAATAGTAAATGACTTTTCTAGATATACTTGGACCATTTTTATGAAAAATAAAAGTGATACGTTTGAGCATTTTAATTTTTTTGTCAAACGAAACCAAAATTTAGAAGTTTTAAACATAAAGAACATAAGAAGTGATCATGGAGGAGAATTTGAAAACGAAGTTTTTGACCATTTTTGTAAAAAGAAAGGAATTTTTCATAATTTTTCGTTCCCTAGAACTCCACAACAAAATGGAGATGTAGAACGTAAAAACAGAACTTTACAAGAATGTGCAAGAACTTTATTAAATGGAAGCACTCTTCCAAAATAATTTTGGGCAGAAGCTGTTGCACCTGCTGGTTATGTTTTGAATCGTGTGTCTATTCGACCTCTCACGAAAAAAACCTCTTATGAACTTTTTACTGGAAGAAAAGGAAAGATGTCTTATTTCAATGTTTTTCAAAATGTTTTATATTAAATACCAAAGATCGGCTTGGAAAATTCGATGCAAAATCCAACGAAGGAATCTTTCTAGGATATTCAGATCATAGCAAAGCTTATCAGATATTTAATAAAAAATCAAATACCGTTGAAGAAACTTTACATGTATCTTTTGATGAAAATTTTCAACAAAAACCAAGTATAAAAGATAATGAAGATTTTCCGGATAACATCACAAATACGGAAACCACAAGTCTTGAAAATGATGAAAACATTATTCATAATTATAATGAATTAAGATGTCCACCAAAAATATTACGGGATCATCCCGTTCAAAATATTATCGGAGAAATTAATTCGAACGTATGAACTAGAAGTCAACTAAATCAAATGGGCCACGTAGCATTCCTTTCCAATATCGAACCAAATAATCCCAAAGAAGCTTCCACAGACGACTATTGGATTATTGCAATGCAAGAAGAGTTAAATCAGTTTGAACGCAATGAAGTTAAGGAATTAGTTCCTAGACCAAGTGATCAAACTGTTATTGGAACGAAATGGGTCTACAAGAACAAAGCTGATGAACACAAGCAAGGTTAGTTGCGTAAGGATACAATCAAGAAGAAGGAATTGACTACGAAGAAACATTTGCTCTGGTCGCAAGACTAGAAGAAATACAGATATTAATGGCCTATGCATGTTTTCATAATTTCAGACTTTATCAAATGGACCTTAAAAGTGCCTTTCTGAATGGTTATATAAAAGAAATTCGTATGTTGAACAACCTCCCTTACTTATTCACGAGAAATTTCCTGATCATGTTTACATACTTAAGAAAGCTCTATATGGTTTAAAACAAGCACCACGTGCTTGATATGATCGACTAAATACCTATCTAATTTCTTCGAGATTTCAAATTGGGAAAGTTGATCAAACACTTTTCATTAAACATTCAAAAAGAGATATTTTAATAGTTTAAATTTATGTTGATGATATCATTTTTAGTTATACTAATGACAAGTTATGTCAGGACTTCCCCGAAATAATGACCAAGGAATTTGAAATGTCACACATGGGAGAACTAACATATTTTCCTGGTTTACAAATTAAACAACTTCAAAACGGCATTTTCATTAATCAAGAAAAATGTTGTGATAATTTAATCAAATGACTCAGAATGGAAAACACTTATGCCAAACCAACTCCAATAAGTACAACTACACACCTTGGAAAAGATGAAAGTGGAAAAAGTATTGACCAAAAATTATACCCAAGTATGATTGGATCATTACTATATTAACGGCAAGTCGACCTGACATAATGATGAGTGTCTATTTGTGTGCTAGTTTTCAGGCCAACCCAAAGGAATCACATTTAAGAGCCGTGAAACATATATTACGTTATCTCACTAACATCAAGGATTTCAGTCTATTCTATCCAAAAGAGTGTTCACTCGAGTTAGTTTCATATAGTGATGCTGATTTCGGTGGATCTCAAATAGATTGAAAAAGCACAAGTGGTGCGTGCCATTTTATTGGAAAATACTAGTGTCTTGGTTTAGTAAGAAACAAAACTGCGTTTCTCTCTCTACATGTGAAGTAGAATATATTTCTGCTGCTTTGGCTTGTGCTCAATAATCTATATGCAACAGACACTTCGAGATTTCAATATAAACTTAACAAATTCAACTATATATTGTGACAATTATAGTGCTAATAACTTGTCTAAAAATCCCATCAATCATTCACGAACAAAACATATTGACATTCGTCATCATTTTCTTCGTGATAATGTTGAAAAAGGAACAATAGATTTGGATTTTGTTTCTTCTGAAAATCAGTTGACTGATATTTTTACAAAACCTCTTTTAGAAAATATTTTTATCAAACTTAGATGAGAGCTTGGTATCATCTCGCTTAAAAATTTATGAAATCTTTCTATGGGCTATTGATGTCTCTGGTTAACTTATCATATTAATACTCCTATCTCTTAATATCCATAACAAACTCTTTCACTTAGAACCTCTTATTTCCTTTGTTTTAAATCTGTGTATATTATTGTTTTAAACATCTCTGCCACCTCTTATTAACTTACTTTCTATTTTTAAAGTTTTTCAATATCTTTTATAAAATCATTCTGTTCTTTTTTACCGAAAGCTTTTTTCACCATGGCTTCAAACATCAACAACTCCAAAAACTCACCTTCATCATATCCTACATCTTCCTTAGAAACACTGGCTACTCAAACACCACGTGAACCGGCTAAACCTAATCCTTCATATGAACCATCTAGTTATACTCCAGAAAGGAAGAAATTTCAATGATTTCTTTTCTTCGGTTCTCCATCAACTAAAGAAAAAATAGCCGAGATTCATCATTACCAGAAAGAACAATTGGATTTGCAATGGGAAATGTATTACGAACAGAAAGTTAATGCCAAATGACTTAGTTTCACTGAACAAGTGGCACTAAAATTCTGCGGTACATCTCCAAAGAAAGATGTAGTTCAACCTTCAACTTCGAATCCATGGGAGCCTAGTCCACAGTGTCCTCCGGTTTCTCCAAACTCTTGGGAACGTCAAACCTATTGGTCTCCATTGCAACCATACACAGAGATAACCAAGATTGAATCGGAAGATTGCAAGACTCAAAGTGATTCGAACTAATGCTTTCATTTATTTATATTTGTTTTGAATGATCATAATTGTATTCTATACATCATTCAAATAATAATAAATTTATTTTTATTTTCATTTTTTATGGTCTGAAATATGTTTTGACACAATTTTCAAACGTCTAAAATGGATAATTCAGACGTCTGAATATTGTCGTAGAAGTAAATATTTCTTCAGATTCAAACGTCTGAATCTCCCAAATCAGACGTCTGAATATAGGCCAAAATAAATTAAAACCTTTTTGACTTGATTTTCTTCATTTCAGATGTCTGAAATGAATAATTCGGACGTTTTAAATTGTAACAACCCGCATATTTATCGATTTTATATTTAAATATTTTATCGTTAGTCGGATTTTAGTTCGAAAAGCTACTTTTTGCAAACAGCCGAATTAGGACTCCAGACCACCCCCATTGAGTTCAAAATGATGCTTGCGACCTTTTTGAGTATAAGCTTCGATATATTTGGAGAAAGTTGATTTTTTGCTACTTTTCACTTAGGGTTTTGGTTTGGGCTGAGCCCACTTATGTATTCAGTCCCAACCCCTCACCTCCTCATTTACTTCATTTCCAATTCCTAACCCTTCAAGCTTTAGCAACAATGGTGGAGAGGAGTGGAAATTAAAACTCCAAGCCGTAGTTCCTCTTGCTAGCTCAAGTTCTTGCTCCAAAATCAAAGAGAACCCATTGGTAAGCATCTCCCTCATCTTCTCCAACTCTTTCTCCATTCAATTTCAGAAATTTCCTAAACCTAACTTAGGGAATGTTCTTCTTTTAAGCTTAGATTCAAGCTTCTAGAGTTGGATTTGAAGAGTGGTTGATTCCCCTTTGCTTTCAAGCTTCATCTTCATAAATTTAGTTCAAAGGTGAGATTTTTAATCTCACATCTGTGTCTATATCTATCTTTGTTGTTAGGTATGAATCCCTAACATTTATTCATGTGCAATTGCTTTTGATTTGAATTGGTTTTGTGAATATTTCCATTTTTTGGTGTTGGAAGCCGATTCTCTAAAAATCATAACTTTGATGGTTGATCATGCTTTAGTAGGTGTTTCGGAGAGCCTATAAGGCTGGGTTGTCATTTGGCATAAATCCCTAGTCTTCGTCGCTCGTCCGATCGCTTCCGTTTGGATTTTCGCCCATTTTTGGGCAAGGCTGATTTTTGCCTACCAGGCAATTTCAGACGTCTGGAACAAATTTCAGACGTCTGGCTTCAAATTCAGACGTCTGGTTTGGAAATTCAGACGTCTGGAATTGGTCCCTGGAAAACGCGAAAAGGCAGAGAAGAATTTCAGACGTCTGGAAATCCATCCAGACGTCTGGTTAGTGGTTCAGACGTCTGGAAGGTAATTTCAGACGTCTGAAATGTGCAGTTTTGCCTATTTTCGCTGTTTTTGAGTATATGTCCAACTTTAATCGATTCGTGTTGATTCCCTTTTTGTTGTTATCATTTATTATGGACTTTGATGACATTTTCATCGTGATTTTTGGGAATATCCATTTTGATGGATTCGGTATCGATTTCTTGGATTTTATTCACGTCTTCGAATGTGAATTTCGGTGATTGATTGTTCTACAATCATTTTTGTGATTTGTCACTTTAAAAATACAAAGGTTTTCTATACAAGTAGTAAATATCAAAACTCTTTCTTCAAATGATTTCAACACTATTTTATTACAAAGCTCATTTTCTTAAACCGTTTTCCATTCTATTAGTATATACAAGCCTTTACCTCACTCGTATGAGAAATCTAATTAAACGACTTAGTAAAACGAGTGGTATGAAACGCTTGCGTTTACTTCGTCGGTTAATTCTTGGACTTGTTCGATTGAATCTCTTGTGACATTCTTCTAGTGGAGATTTACAGTTTGTTCGTAAATGTTTAAGTTAAGCAAGTGGTTATGGGACATGAAGCTAAACTTTTATATTTACTAGCTTAGTGTAATTGACACTTCTCTTTGATCATGACGATCATTTTATGGTTTAGACTAGCAATGTGCGATGTCTCTTTGTCTATGTGGAGGACCGTACCTCATTAAATGGAGCTTCGTCTCATTTCTTCGTGGGCTAGCGACCCATGTACTTTCTAATGTGTTTCGATTCATCGGATGTACCGTTTGTACTACATCGATGTTTTGGCTTTTGGATTCATTGGATGTACCGTTTGTACTACATCAATGTCTTGACCATCCTTTTTATTGTGATTTCTGGATTTCGTGTGTTGATTTCTGGAATTTGTGTTTCACCAACTTTTACGATGGGCATTGATATATATGTCATTTATTGTGGCTTGGTGAATGAAATTAGGAGTATGACATTCCTTTTTATCTTGAGTAGATTATTGTGATATTGATTAATCTCTTGTTGATTTTCAATTACTTATTTATCACAGCTTGGCATTGTGATTATTATACGTTTATGTCATATCTCTTATTATATATCACTTCATCTGATATTTATAGCTAGACTGATCCGTTTATTATTTTCTTCTTAAATAATACTCGGGTCAGACCGAGATGTTACAGGTGCTTCTGCTTGACTCCTTATCGGACTATCATCCCGACTTTTGGTTAACTACGTTAGTTTAGTAGTCTTTTGTTGTATACATTTGAGATACAGACTCTATGATGTATACTTATTCTTTTGTATGGCACGTGTTGCTATTCTTTTGTATTATTGTGGATCTTTTTGACCACTACTCTGATATACACTTTCATGTGTAAGTGTTATATTCATATCTATTTCCGCCTTTGTGATATGAATTGTCTGTGACTGATTTATGTTATGTTTATTTCTATATTTGTTTCCGAAGACCTTTATAGCCACTGTGTAGTAGCTTTGAGTTTGTGTCGGTATGTCGGATTTCCTCTTGAGATGAAAAGTTATATTTTTATTTGGCATATCGGTACTCGCACAAAGCAATTATACAGATGGTCGCTCCTCAACAGCCTTATTCTCCGTGCTAGTTGACAGCATTCACCGTAATGTTTTTGGCTAGCGTGGGTATAGAGGTGGGGCGTCACAGCTTGGTATCAGAGCCAAACTTTGGAACAATATGGAATATTATAACAAGGATCATCGTCCTAAATCCATCTTAGGAGTCGTGCTTTAGGATTTTATTCGGGTCTTCGTACCGTCCTATCCTATTTTCTTTTATGATTCCTTGTTTTATCTATCAAGATTGCTTGATATTTATTTTGAGAATAACTTTTTCCTCTTCTTTCTTTCTTTCTTAAAGAAGAGAAATGGTTAGACCTAGCCGCCCCAGCGCCGGTCAATCTAGTGCTACTCCCCAGGATGGAGTTTTTATGTCTGCCCAGCAGCTTTTAGATCTTGTCAAGAACGCTCAAACAACGGGTCCCAATCAGGAGCCTACTCATCCTAGATCCGGTTTTGCACGCTTGTGCCAAGACTATACCGATTTGGGTGGAAGGCCATTCATGGGATCCGAGAGTGTTATAGAAATTCAAGCTTGGCTCAAATCATGCGATCGCATCTTTTCTCGCGTGAATCTTATTGACCTTCATCGAGTCCAAGTGGCTTCTAACATGCTCCAAGAAAGAGTGTTAGATTGGTATGAGCTTTTAATTTCTGAAATCGTTGAAGCAGATCTTACTTGGGAACGATTCCAGGAACGATTCGAACTAAAGTTTGTGCCGGAGGCTGAAAAAGTAACTTTAGCACGACGTTTTATAGACCTTGTTCAAGGTCAATCCTCTGTGACTGATTACGTCGCATCCTTCGAGTCGCTTTTCAAATATGGGGTTGAATACATCAATACCCCATTGAAGAAAAATCAGAGATTTGTCTATGGCTTGAATAAGAATCTTAAAAAGCCATTACTTCTGAAACTTGAGGTTTCATTTGATCAGCTTATTGATATCGCTCTTCGTCTTGAAGAGGCCGATAATGAAGGTGATGTTGAAGTTGTGCGTGCCCAACAGAACTTCAACAACAACATGAAGAGGCCTATCAAAGTCAAAGGCCCCAATTCTAATAAGAAAGGGAAGCAACAAATTCCGGTAGCAAAGACTCCTAGCTCTAGTCGTGGTCATTGCTACAATTGTGGTTCCACGGACCATTATGCAAGGGAGTGTCCGAAACCCCTCTTTTGTCGGTACTGCAAAGTTTCGGGCCATCTTTTATCTTCGTGTCCTAAGCTTCCAAGCATGAGAGAAGGAAGGCTGCAAGTTCCTAGCAACTCTTCTCTTGGTCAAGGTATTTCTCATTTAATCCTTGATTACATTTATTTTGTGATCTTCTTATTCGAGTTCTTTTTTATATGAGTTTCATCTCATTATTTTTATATCAAAAGAACTTGTCGATTCTTTTTCTTTGAATATTTTGGGCTTGATGACTTCTTTGAGGATTGCGAATCCGGATGGAAGATCCGCAACACTCAATTTGCTTTTGTTTTGATGTCGAGATTGTTCTATGTGACTTTTCTTTCCGAGCCGATATTTTTGCTTTGGCTTCGGAATTGACCTTTCTGTAAGGATTGGCTTAATCATTGTGAAGCCCATATCCTATTTTTCCGAGTGGATTATTCATCTTCGACATTTTCAATCTGTTAAGCAGATTTCTATTTTCCTTTATGATTTTGATTCCAACTTGATGGCATCATTTTATTCCTTAAGCCCACTTATAAGGAAAGCGTTATTTCTCTCATTCATGTAGTTTGAGAAATTTTCCGGTAATTTTGAGTTTGTCTTAGGATTATCACCTAAGAAATCTTTTGTGTGGTGTTAAGGTCTTTTCAGTTTGACTTTACCACCGGTTTTCGTTTGCTACGAGTTGCGGAAATTAGCATTCCACTTACCGCATTCCGCACTTGTTATGATTCTTATGAATGACTTATTATGTCATTCAATTTGTCCAGCTCATTTCATCCATTTTATAAATCGAATATTCTATGAATATTTCGATGAGACCATTCTTGTATGTATTGATTTTGGATGAAAATAGTAATTTAAAATTTTGCAAATCTTTTTCATAAGATTTATTTATAAGTAAAACTGGATTTTTGTTCTTGAAACGAACAAAGAATATTCTTAAAACTTTTTAAGAGATTTATTTATCCTATAAAAGATGATTTTGTGATTTTATTGCCCGTTGAGTGCTTTAAGAATTTTGGTCGATGCGCTTGATCAACGTTATCGATAGGAATTTCCTAAACGCTTTGATGTGACAAATTCAAAAATGATTTCTGGTCAAATTCAAACGTCTGAATTGACCATTTAGACGTTTGAACCTGGAATCAAAAATGATTTCTCAGACAATATTCAGACATCTGAATTGGTATTTTCTGAAGTCTGAATCAGGTCAAAAAAGACCTATTTGCTTTCTGATTTGCACGTGAACAATTTCAGAAGTCTGAACTCTATTTTTCAGACGTCCGAATTCTTGTAAAGGCTACATTTTTGAACAGAAATTTCTCTTCCATAAAGAGATATGATTTTTAATCAACAGGTACGACCATATATTTTAATGATAACTATTCACGAACAATTACACCTTTTTATAATCTATATAAACATGTTAGAATCATCAATTTGATTCGCGAAATTGATCTAACTCTTTCTATTATTTATCTACTTTGAGTCTAACACTCCTGTGCATTCAAGTTCATACAAAATCATTCATTTACTTCCATATTCTTTAAATACACACATATATATATATCGAAAGTAGAAGATTGTAGGAAGGTTGTACTATCAAGGGACAAATCCGCGTTATCAAGAACACATTGTGTCAAATACTCTCTGTATAAGTTGAAGTCATGTTCTGCTGTTTAGGCAAGTGAAGTTCTCTTTGGCTGTTGAGGCATCGAAATCACATTCGGTTGTTCAGGTGTTGTAAACCTATTCCTCCGAGTTAAGTGAGGATTGTTGTTAGTGAAATTCCAAAAGGATTGTGGGATTGGACGTAGAACGGGAAGTTTGAACCAGTATAAAAATTCTTGGTGTTCTTGTTTTATTTTATTTACTTTACATCGCTATAGTATCTTAGTTTATTTCACATTAGTTTAGTATAATTCCATATAGCACGATCCGCACTATTTTTTTTCATTTTTTTCATATTCCGACGAACTGTTATGATTCGAAGGTCATGATCTTTGGTGATGATGGCTAGAACATCAAGGAACCTCGGAAAATTGCTAGTTGAATTTATTAGCTACTGTGGTGGAAAAATGATGATGATCTAGGGTTTAAAGTCCAGGTTGGGTCGCTGTTGAATTTGAGGGTAGTTTATCGTCGTTAGCGCGTCGAGTTCACCTGAAGTAAGGGGAATAGGAGCGTGAAGCTCTGATGAAGATCTGGGCTCGTCGTCGTGATGTCTGGTGGTCGGAGGTGGCGTTGGGAGGTGGTTTTGGTGGCTGGGATTTGGTTTCAGATATGTTCGATTTTACTCATTTGCGATTTCGAGATCGTCTCCAGTTTCTTGACGTTCGGACTTGTTGAGGCGATAGTCGATGACTTGTTTGAGGTTGCAGTGTCAATCGGAGCAGCGGTGGGGTGATGTGCACATGCATGCGTGAAGCTCTATGCATCTGGAAAGCATGGTCGATGAAGAAGAAGATGATGGCTACTCGGGTTCAAGCACGAGAGAATAGCCGTTTTACTCGAAGCAAATGGAAGGTGGGGAAACCCGATGTCGAACTCAGGTACAATTGCATTTGGCTCGAGAAAAATTTAAAATAGTCTCGGGTTTGTTTAATCTATTACCAGATTTCAAATTTAAAAGGAAAAAAATATATATTGTTTCGGGTTTTAAAATACAACAGTTTTGTTAAGTTACAAAGTAAAATTTTATTTAGACAAAGTTTCAAAGCATATTTAAAATAAATAAGTTTCCAAAGGAAAATAAATTAAGTTTCAAATTTTAAACTAGTTTTAAAATAAGGTTTTTAAGAAATATAAACTAAGTTTTCAAGCAAGTTTTCATGGATTTAAATTTTAAAAGTTAAATTGTTTTAAACTTGTTGTTTTATATAATTATGTATTAAGTTAATTATCTTATTAATCTTTGATTGTTTTCAAATACAATTAAATGAAATTACTTAATGTATTGAAGGATGGAAAATTGAGGTTAATTTGTCAAGGGATTAGGTATTTAATTACTTAAAGATTTATTTAATATTAATAATTAAAGGAAAATTTATCAAAGTGATTAATCTATTTATGTGATAAATCAAAGATTACTTAAGGTAATTAATTTAAAGATAATTACTTAATTTAAAGGTAATTATTTAATGATTAAAGTTGATTAAGTAATTAAGGGGAAATTAGTTACTTAAAGATAACTATTTAAATGAAAGTAATTAAAGATAATTAATTGATTGGAAGTAATCAATTAATGATTAAGGTTGATTAATCGAATGATTAAAATTGATTTATGATTTAATTAATATAAGTGATTAAGGGTAATCACTTATGGTAATTGGTTAAGGATAATTAAGTAATTAAGGATAATTAATTAATGTGATAAATCAATTAAGGAAATTAATTTGGGAATAATTAATTAATGAAGATTAATTAATGATAAGTAAATCAAAAGTAATTAATTACTTAAGAATAATTACTTAATTAAAAATAATTAATTGATAATTAAGGTTGAGTAATTAAGTAATTAGAGAATAATTACTCGATGTAATTAATTTGTGATTAGCAATAATCATTGATCATAATTAATTAAGGACAATTAATTAAATGGTAATTAATTAACGACTAATTGATTAATGTGATTAATTAAATAATAAAAGGCAAATTAATCATTAAATAAAGGTCAATTCTTTTATTATTAAAGCATAATTAATTAAATGGGTTGTAATTAATTATTAATAATTAACCAGGATTTGTAGTTTATTCATAAGTAAATAATCTGATTTAAATTTATCAGATAATTAATTGATCTTACTTATGGATGTTTGAATTCTATTGATTGTTAAATTATTTGATATCCCTGATACGTTATGTTTTGTGTTATGAATTGTTATGGTGTGATCTGTGATGAATGTAATTTATTTATCTGTGATAAATTTATATTGTTTATCTATGAATCTGTGAATGGAGTTAAGCGTTATCGGATTATACCGCTTATCGATATTGATGTGATTGAATCTGTGATGATTGATGTTGTTGCACTATTGTGTAAAACCCTTGGACTACATCATACACGCACAAATATGGATTACATGATGAAATTGGTTAAGTCACAGGTATTTGAATTTGGTAAAATGGTTTTAAAGTTAAATTTTGAATCCAAATGGTTTTGAAAATGGAATTGGGTTAAATATGAAAAGCTTTTGAAAAGGAGTTTTGAAGATAAAAGTTATTTTGAATAACTTGATAAAGTTTTGAAATTTAAATAATTGGATTTGAATTTAAATTTAAGATTTGAAATTGAATTTTATGTTTGGAAATTATGATTTAAAAATGTTATACATGTTATAAATGTGTTTGTATGGGTTTAAACCATTATTAAAATATTATTTTGGAAATTTGAATTTAACCCAAGTTTTATACTTGAAGGGCTTTAACTTGTGCAAATGTAATTGGATTTTTTCGAAACGAAAACTATTTGTTTTCAAATAACAATAACTTTCATATAAAGAAAAGATTTCCAATTTGTGTTGAAAAGATTTTAAGTTTGAAATGAAAATTCTTTTGAAAGCCAATAATGAATCTTGGTTAAAGATTAGTGAACTTTGTTTCCAAAATAAGAGGATCTCAAGGGTGTATCTTTTGTATAAAAGATTTGAATTTTGAATTGTTTAGAAGGCTATAATTGAATCTTTGTGGAAGGTTTTTAAACTTTGTTGTGAAATTGAAAAGGGTATCTTTTGTATAAAAGATTTGGGAATTGAAATAGTTTTGAAAACTATGAATGAATCTTTGTGAAAGATTGGTGAACTTTGTGAAATGAATCTTTTTGTTTAAAAAAGATTTAGAATGGTAGTTTGTTTAAACCATTTGTTTTGGGTAACAAGTTGTGACTTAATTGAAATCCCATTATCCATATTGTTTTTAATATTGCGCTCATTATTCGGTTTAGCCGGGAGAGGACCTTGTGTCATATAACCCATTCTGAATAATGATACGACGTTATAGATTGCAATTGAAGACCGGTGGTGAAGACTGGATATTTTCGAAAGCGAAAGGTTAACCCGTCAAATGTCTCTGCACCAACTGGTCCCCGGTATAGAGATTTGATCATCCTTTGTGATGGGGAGTCCGGATGTGATTAGTGAATATCCAAATTTGCAAGGGCTTCTTTGGAAGTGCCTTCGGTTCTGTTCGAACCCGAAAGAGACTTGAATGGATGTGTGTCTGAGGTTACACTTTGAGATGTAAAACTAGTCTCTATCAAATACATTTCTGTTTGGTGGTGGAGAATTTATTCTCTTAGCTTAACATCCTTCTCTGAGACGTACGAGCTTAGAGGTTATGTAGTTGATGGTTACTAGTGATACACTCCCAATTTGGTAATATGGCATATGAAGTGCGGCTGATCATTTGTTGATCAAAGCATGGCTTTGTGAAAAGTGTAGCTTTGTGGATGAGACTTCGTCGAGCCTCACAACCCGGTAATAGTCGAAACATGAATCGTTGTAGCAAGGTTATTTCGGGGTAGCGCCCCTGAGGGTATGTCCATTTCCTTCTGGATTATAAGTGGGATCATGGTATGAAGCCCAGATACTTAACTCTGTGGTTGCTGCAAAACTTATTGCTTTGTGGTTGTTGGTTGATAGACGCCTCAGATAAAGGTTGGTAATGACCGAGGGGTGGCATACTCGTGTCAGTAGTTACCAGTTACAAAGGTAACCCGGCCTTTTGTAGCAGAGATCCGGTTAGGTTCTCGGGGACGTCTCTCTAGAGGCGTTCCATTTGGTGGGGGAAGTTCCTTTGCCTGACCATTTGTTGGAAATCCAATCATCCAATATGCGCCATATACTGTTTTAGTTGTATAGCCTGCCATTTACTTATGGTTACGCCCCACTGTTTAGATGGTAGCTATAGTAGGCATAGTACGAAATGTCTATGCTGACTAAGATTAATATTATACTTTCAAAATGTTTTCTGCACTATGAACTAATAATAATATCAAAAGAATTTTACGTATCAAGCATGTTTGACTATCATAAAGAGAAATCTCATCCAATTCTGCGTTTGCATTGTATGTGCGGTGGGAGGCCTTATGGTAGTTTCATTTTCCAAAAGGCATTGTGGATTTCTTTTACTTCTTTATTGTTTGTTTTAAAGATAAAATGTTTTGTTTTCACCAGTCCCATGACTGACCTGGAGTTTATTGTCCCCTTCCTAAACTCTACGTGCCCACAATTTTCCACACGGGCAGTCTAGAGTTGGGTTTTTTAGATAATCAAATTGTACGAGTAGATTCGATAGCATCCTGCCTTTGGATTTGGCGATAGCATTTGTTCAAGGTGACTGACCTTACTTAAGTCATCGTGATGGGGGTTTGAACTTATGGTTTGGATATAGTTGCTTTTGGATTGGAGACTTTGGGGCTTCGGCAATAGAGTCGCAATATGTTGGATTCTCGCTTTCTCGCTTTCTCGCTTGGAAATTCTATTAAAGATATTCTTTCCGCTGTATCTTGTATCTCTGTTGATATTGATAAATTCTTGTTGTATCTTTGTTATAATCAACTATTGTATATCAATGATATTATCTTTTCTTCCGCTGTGTTGTTGTACCTAATGTTTTATAAGCTCCGGCACGAGTCAGATTTCAACAGTTGAATCTACGGCATTCGAATACAAGTGAAGTACGGGTGTCATTTTCGAACGCTGAAATTTGGGTCGTGACATTTTGATATCAGAGCTGAAGGTTGAAACTTTAGCTTAGGTGTATAACACATTAGGTAACTCATTAGAGATATGGTGAAGTATACCCTAGAATGGGTATATCCCTAAGATATTTGTCCGTGTGCCCTAGTAAATTCCCTTACTATCCGCTAATAGTGGGTAAGTGCAAGAAGAGGAAGAGATAGGGGACAGGGAAATACCACTACAAATGGTCAATACCCTGCAACATGGAAACAATCCTTTTCAATCAATCTCTTTGATCATCAATTCTTTGATTGCTTTGTGGCAGCTCGAGGGAGAAACTTTGGGTGTGGTGGTGGCCCTGCGAATCCTTGTAGAAAGTTCCTATTTCTTATTCTCTTCATCAAATTTCTATCAGCTTTTCGTTTTTAACTTTAACGAAACTGAAATTTTATTGGAATAAATTGGTAAATTAAATATGAAGTTAAATATGAAGATTTGTACTGATAAAACGATTTCGATTAAAACCAAATTTGGAATTCTGTTGTAATTTCTTGTGAGGATCAAAGTCCAAAGAGGGACAAGCGGGTGTATACTTTAGGATATTCCGACCTAAGTTGAATATCCACTTGTCTGTTTTATTGGGTCTCGATATATTCTACAAATGGTTAACTATCCCTTCGAACTAACCAATGCCTTTGCATATTTCGTTGATCTGGTGACCAGAGTATTTCGTGAAGTATCAAGTAAGTTCGATCTCGTATTTAATGATATTATGATTTTGTAAGCCAAATGCAGAATAGATATTCAGTTTGATCTAGAAACTGTTTCTCTATATCCATCTTTTGTAGGTCTCCCTGCTTCAAATTTCGAGGATGAAATTTTCTTAAGGTGGGAATCTGTAACGATTCCAATTTTTGAGTCAAATTTAATTGGTAACTAAAATAATTTTTAAATAAAATTGTGGATAAATTTGAATCTTTTCCAAATTAAATAAGATATTTGTTTATATATATATATATATATATATATATATATATATATTGATTTTAAATTGAAGTTTGGAATTGAATTTCAAATATAAATGTGTTGAAATACAAATTGGATTTGTAAAACATTTTATTTTAAATTTATAGAAATGTATATGTGATTTTATTTGTGTATAATTAGATTTCAAAACATTTCCTTTAAAAACTTATGTAAGTAAAAATAATTGAAAATGTATGTATAATGTATATATTTTAAAACAAGAATGAATAAAGGTTTTAATACACAAATCTTTTGAGATTGAATAAGATTTGATAAAAGATTTAAATTACTTTTCTTTTATACATTTGGAAATAAATACAGTTAGTAAATGAATATAAGGCTTAATAAATATTTTTAAAATATAAGATCTAAATATAAAATATAAGAATTAAATAAAATTTAAGTAAAGGACTTGAACACAAGTTGTATATTAATTTAAAACAAGGATTTAGATATAGAATAGCTTATATTTTACAAGTGTAAGAGGATTTATATCATACACTTACAAGTGTAAGCTAGTAAATATAAGTGGCACATTAGTTTTAATAACATATAATTAGAAAGGAAACCAGACTATAACAAAATCAAAACCAGTAAAATGAAAATCAAAGCAACATACAAAACCTGATCAAGCTAACAATCCTGAACCCTGAGATCAGTTTCAACTTTAAAAGATCAAATAACAAATTCCTCTTAAATTCTAAAACCTGAAGATAAATTCAAGCAAATAAATTAAAACCATTTTCAACCTGAAGCAGATCATCTCGAGCAACAAAACTTTAACCTAAACAATTCCAGAGCAAAGCAATTCAAAACATCAGGATTCAAGATAAATAATCAGACAACGACTCAACAAATTCAAGTGTCAGATCAAGTACAGAGTAAAACAATGTAGATCAAAACCACTTCTAGGCTTTACATTCTCGTTCTCTGTTCTTTCAGGAAATAGGTGAGCAACCCCAACCTGATATATATCTGAATGATCTATGAAGTATGATCTCAAATGTGCTTGATTGATGATGTGATTATGCTTGCATGTATGTGTATGTTTAGGGATGATGATGTCCATGTCTGTATATACATGTATATACACCTACTCTGTTGTACACAGGTTTAAGCACACCTAAATTAAATTAAATTCTCTATATACAATCAATTTTAGACTTTGATTTCTAAATTAAAGATGATGGTAAGAGTGTAAACATGATTTTAAAAATAATTATAAGTTTAATCAGTAAAGGTTTACTAGAAAATCTAAAATCACAAGTCAAAATGTATAATACCAGAAAATCCAACTATGCTGATTTCAAGTTTGAATTGCATAGGTTGATTCGAATGTGCCAATAATGAATTTTGGTATGAAAATCCTGATTTTTAGTATCGTATACATTGTGATATTCTAATTTGATCAAAATAGGAATTTTTATCAAATTCCGACAAACTGTTATGATTCGAAGGTCGTGATCTTTAGTGATGATGGTTGGAACATCAGGGAACCTAGGAAAAATGCTAGTTGAATTTATTAGCTATTGTGGTGGCAGAACGATGATGATCTAGGGTTTAAAGTCCAGGTTGGGTCGCTGTTGAATTTGAGGGTAGTACATCGTTGTTAGAGCGTCGAGTTCACTTGGAGTCAGGGGAATAGGAGTGTGAAGCTCTGGTGTAGGTGTGGGCTCGTCGTCATAATGTCTGGTGGTCGAAGGTGGCGTTGAGGGGTGTTTTGGTGGCTGCTGGGATTTAGTTCCAGAGATGTTCGATTTTACTCTTTTGCGATTTCGAGATCATCTCGAGTTTCTGGATGGTCGGACTTGTTGAGGCGGTAGTCGATGACTTGTCTGAGGTTGCAGTGTTGATCGGAGCAGAGGCGGGGTGATGTGCACGTGCATGTGTGAAGCTCTGTGCATCTGGAAAGCATGGTAAATGAAGAAGATGATGGCTACTAGGGTTCAAGCATGAGAGAACAGGCGTTTTACTCGAAGCAAATACACGATAGGGGAAAACCAAAGTCGAACTCGGGTATAATTGCGTTTGTGTAACGACCTAATATTTTCAAACATTCGCATCCATTATAAGTGTATAGGTAGACACTCATGCAGGAATTGAATTTCTCAAAATACCGCGTTGTAAATAAAAATTTGGCAAATCTCAGAATATATGGTAAATAATAATCACAGATCAAAGACACGGAGTATTTAATAATGCAGCGGAAGTAAAAGAGATAGTAGTTCATGAAGCTACCGTATAAATATATCAGAGTTAAACAAGATACAACAGAAGAACTAAATTACAACATAAGTTTCAATATGATAACCAAGTACAAGCTGAATGGAACAACCGAACTGAAATAGATAAGACTACATAAGCAGATAATCTCCAGCGCTTCCAATCTCCAGAAAGTGGAAATCCAAATCTGTGAATACTCAGGCTGACCCGAGCGTAAATAAAAAATACAAACACTCGAGTCAGGACATGCATACTTATACAATGTAAACCAACTCAAGTGAACTGTAGTCAAAGTACAAGTAACTTAGAAGATGCTTGGGACCGCCCATCCTCTAAGGATCCGTTAAACTATTTATTATATAGTAATATACGCTATATACAGTAGTGTCTAATCAGTAAAGTATAATCATATAGAAAATAGCGTTAAAGGGATGATGAACCTTAACGCGGTCGGATCTTTAAACCAAAATCGTAGTGGGCTCGATATAAGTAACATATGACAAGGCACACGAGGCAATGCCAGGGTGGATACACCGTTTGCACTCCCGGACCGGTGGTGATGGCAAGCCAGCAGCTTCCGCCCACCTCGAGCAATACCCCGAATCAAAGTGGCGCCACCATATCGAATCACAAAAGTAATAGAATGGTTTTCGAAGAAGCATGCTCGATGAAAGGGTGTGATCCTTTGTGTAGCCCGGTATAGCTCCCGTTTTAGTCATAATTAGGCCATCCATCAGCGTTCTCTTACTTCATTCCAATAGCGTTCGCCAACCAACCTACTTCGTTCTGGAATCTCCACCACGTGCACGGTTGTCAAAGTGGTTTTCGGTATCGACAGAGAGATGCCAGATATCCGATCCCGGTCTCATTGCCAACCAATCGTTATTATAACCCGTGGTTATAGCTTTAAAACAATATTTTATACTTCAAAATAAAATATCATTTTCAATCCAAATCTTTATCAAAATAAATATTAAATCATTTCCAAAACCATTTCAATATATCAACATACCATATCTTTCAAATTCAAATATTTATCAAAATAAATATCAAGTCATTTCTAACCATTTCAATATATTAAATTATCATATCCTTTCAAAAACTCCTTTCAAATCAATTCAATACATTAAAATATCATACCTTTTCAAAACTTCCTTTCAAATCACTTTATTATCAAAATATCATATCTTTCAAAACTTCATTTTTAAATCATTTTATTATCAAAATATCATATCTTTCAAAACTTCATTTCGAAACATTTTTAAAATCAAAATATCATATCTTTCCAAAACTTCATTTCAAAACACTTTTAATATCAAAATATCATATCTTTCAAAAACTTCATTTCAAATCATTTTAATATATCAAAATATCATTTCAACGATAGTTTATACTTCAAAACCAAAACCATTTTATTTCAAAGCTTTAATATCTCACATTTCATAAATCCAAAATTATTTAAATAAACTCAAATAATATATATATGTTTTAAATATCCATCTATCAAATAACTTAAATAAATCAACAAATATCATTTCAAAATATCAAAATAGCAAAGTATTATTCAAAACATCATTCATTTTTAATTCATTTAAATACCATTTAAAACCATTCATTTTATTTAGAAATTAATCACCATTTCAAACTTACATTTCAAAGGAGTTTATATTTAAAGATTAAATCTTTTCATAAAAAAATAAAGTTAATTCCTTATATTTAATAGCTAAATATTTAATTTCAAAAAATTTAAATCTTATTCCAAAGATTAATCTCATTAAAATTTAATAAAATAATAAAATTCAGTTTCCGTAGCACTTAAAAATGCTACGTAAAGTTATAGTTTAAAACTGTTCATTTAACAAAATACAGCATTTAAGTGTTGTAAAAGATTTTCCTTAAATTTCAAATAAACTTTAAATGTTAAGTTTAACCACTATAGCACTTACAATGTGATATAATAGCCTTTATTTCAAATTAACTTTCTAGTTCATTTAAAACAACTAAAGCATTTACAAAATGCTGTAATATCCTTTACATTACACTTCAAAAATGCTGTTAAATCAAATTCAGGGTTTAAATACAAATTTCACCAACAGTTAATCTTTAATTTAAATCATTTAACTTATAAACATCATATAATTTCACATTTTAAAATCATCATTTCAATACTCTTATTTTTATGATTTTTATAAAGTTAAATCTCATCCAAAAATCAAATTTTAACATAATTTCTTATTTAAATTCAAGTATTAAATTCCATTTATTTAATTAAATTATTAACTTAACAATTAGGTTTAAATTTACAAAATATAAATTATTTCCATAAATTTTACTTAATTAAAATTTCACTTTTTAAAACAAAATTTAAAATTTCACATTTAAGTTATATTTCAAAATTTACTTAAACATTCATTTGTTTAACATTTTAACTTATTCAAAAATCATTATAATTTTTATAAAATCATTTAAAATACATTTTTAAAGCAAAATATTATATTTTTCTTACTTTACATAATTTCCCTTTTAAAACAAAACATAAATTCCAAAATTTACTTATAGTTCAAATTCTACTTTGCCGTTTACTTAATTCATTACTTAATTTATAGAAAATCACTAATATTTCTACAAAATCATTTTTAATTAAATTTAAATCAAAATATTATAAATTTTACATTTTAAAATATTTTAAAACATTTTTAAAAATATTACATAAACCACGGGTCTGTATATAGTTTTCTAGCCTAGGTCAAGTGATACGGATATATATCATTTCAATCCGCAGTTTACAAAAAAAAACCGAGTTCTATCATTTCAAACCCGCAGTCCCAAGTAAAATGAATGATTTTGGAAACCGCTCAGGCCCATCATTTCTGCCCATAACGTTTTTCCCCTATTCTAAAGTCCGTTCGGGTATGTATCATTTCAACCCATAGTGATTCTAGTCTACAGGGAACTTGCAATGGTGATAACTGATATAAACGACAGAATAACATGAAATAACAATAACATATGATATAACGAGTGTAATAACAGGTGTGAACATCATATGATAATAATATAGCAGATATAGCAGATGATAAACAGTTACAGATTCAAATGGTGTCAGTTTATCAATTATATAAATACATATTAGTCTGGTGAGATTTACTCACATTTATGGCTGGAGATTGCAATCCAAATGACACAACGGATTCCAGAAGGCACGATGACACAATAGTAGGCTCAAGTGGAAGAGATCTAGCTTAGAACTTTTATTGCAACCCAAAACAAAACAAAATAAAAATACAATTCAATACAACATTGAATAGGAATAACTTTGAATTCAAAAGCAATATGAATACACAACTTTTTGCCTTGCTTTCTACACTTGCTAGCACGGCTTAGGGAATGTTTTGGCTCAGGTTTGGACATACTTTGGTTCAGGTTTGGGTCCTATAAGGCATGGCTACAAGGTATTGAAGTGGTGGAGGAGTTACTACACATGAATATGAAGAGGCTTATGCAAAATAGTGGTTTTTGGTTCATTTTGGGCTCGACTACATGGATCTTTGGCTCAGCTATGGGATGTTTCAGATCTGAACAGAGGATGAAGGTTGTGGTTAGGGGTGTGTCAAGGTGGTGGTGGAGCAATAGGAGGTGGCCAAGGTCATCTAAGGTGATGGTGATGAAGACTAGGTGGCTAGACATGCTTTTAAGGAGTTTTGTGCAACTTTTGAGGTGTTTGTCTTCATTTAAAGGACATGGCCTGATCTGGTCAGAGGAGGAGAGAGGGATTTGAAGCCGTGGAATGGGAGGAGGAAGGTGGAGGTGATGGAGGAGGCTAGGCCGAGAAAATCTAGCAAAGACGACAAGGCAAAAGCATAGAAAAAAGAAGAAGAAAAGTGAGAAAAGAGAAGCCATTACCAAGGAAATTTCTCTAGCCATGAAGAAGAATGAAAGAGGAAATGTTTTCTACGTGAAAAATAATGAAACTCACGGCTAGAAAACTGAAAATGGGCAGCCAAAATGAATAAATGAGATGGTTATGGCATTTGAAACGTTTTTGGACAATGAAACGTCTAGAAATATTGAAACGTTTAGAAATGAAATGCCTTAAACTCTTCCCATTTCCGTTTTCTAAAGATCAAATAAAAACAAAAATAAATCATAAAATACTTTTAGAAACCGAAAGCAAGTGAAAATATAAGAAAATAAAAAATTAATTTTAAAGAAAATATAAAAAGAATGAAAGAAATTACTTAAAAATACAAAACAGTGTCCAGAAATTACAAATAAATCACTACTAGTCTTGGAAAAATATCCACTTCATTTTAAAAATATTATGAAGTGAAAATTTTAAATAAAATTATTTATTTATCATTTTCAAAATAAATTAAATAATTAAATTGGAGAAAAATAGAAAAAGAACTAAAAAAATGTTTAAAAATTGAAAACAGCGCATGGAAATTACAAGAAAAATACTACTAACTCTAGAAAAATTCCTACCTCACTTTAAAATATTAAAAACCAAAAATATACACAAAATAAAATATTAATACATATTAAAATAAAATATGACAAAGAAAATATAATTTATACAATTTAAAATAACAAAATTGCAGAATAATCAAATTGCACTCAATATTGAAATATACATAACTTTTACTGTTTAACTCCGTTTTCAATGAAATGAAAAGTAGTGTTCAAGTTATTACATCTATTTTCATATTAAAAGATAAAATTAAAATTTTCAAATATCTAAAATTTAAATTTAAAAGTCAAAGTTTGACTATTTTAACGAAAATTTACTTTCCAGTAAAATATTCAATTCATACAAGTTTGAAACTATAATTCACATAAAAATCAACATTTATATTTAAAATAACATAACTTATTCATTTTAATAAATAAAATAAAATTTTTAAATCAAATTTTCAAATAAAATAATCAAAATAAACAATTAAAATAAATCACAAAATTCAGGGTTGTTACACTCTCCCCCACTCAAAACTATTCGTCCCCGATAAGGATCGAGGTACGGGAAAGCACAGAAAAGATAGAAATGAAATAAGATTAAGACAAGGTGACCAGAAGATTGAGACTATACCTGATAACTGTTGTTATAGGTAAGTTTAACAAGGTGGAGATGATCTTTCCAAGATTCTCCAAAATCAAGAACACAAGCACGCAAAAATAGGTTCAAAATGAGTACCAAAGATTATCAAAGATTATAGAAAGATTTCTAAACAGAAAGATTATAGAAAGATGTCTATACCCGTCTATAGCAAGATAAGGATGATAAGGACAACCAAAAGATATTTTGAAAAACAAAATAAGGAAATAAATTTTAAAGCATGGAAATTTCAACTTAAATAGAGAATAAATCTTTACACAAGTTAAATAAATCTTAACTATCTCAAATTTCATTATCTTATTATCCAATCATCTTAAATTAACATTTTTTAAAACCATGGGTTTGAAAAATAATCATTTATTACACTCATAATGTACTCAATAAATTTATTCCTCTCAATATATTTATCACTTATGTTAAATATACTTACAATTATTATAACTGCTTTCTTTTGTTCTTAGTTCTTTTAACATTATTTTATTGTAAGTTATTCAATTACCCTTTATATATTTACCTCTGTTAATCATCTTATAATTTAAATTTAAGTGTATAACATTTATTATAACCACTCAAATTTTATTTATAAAATCTTTTTATATTGTATATTATCCGACTACATTGTTAACTTCTGAAATTAAGGTAAGTTATATTTGAATGCAGTTGTATTATACAAATAAAACTTTCCAATTAAATCATTTCATCCTTGAATATTCATCCAAAATTTTGATTTTCTTTTTATAATTGAATTTGAGAATTAAATTTTCGATTTCTTCAAACCATTTAGAGATAAATAAATGTATGTACATAACTTATCAAATCAAATTTAAATCATAGGCCTATATATATTATAAATCAAATCATATTTTAGAAATTCAAATCAATTTGATTTCTCAAAACAAAGCTGTAGCATGACTACATGGCGGTCTCTTCATTTCGAAATTCGAAAATGAATGTCGATGATGCCACAGTCATCACCGAAGTTAATTTCCAGCGACAAAGAGAAGAGCACTAATTTTTTTAAACTTTTAAAATTCTTTGACAACAAATTTCTATTCAAAAATACTTTAAATAATATAACCTTTTAAAACTTTAAACACAAGGTTTGAAACTATCGGAAATTAAATTCTCAAATTTTTTGTTCTAAATTCATTTCGGTTCCCAAATCAATTTATAAACAACTATTTATAAATTCATTTATAGAACAATAAATGATAAATCAAGTATTATCACTTCAAATAATCAATTTAAATTAGTTTATTTAGTTCCATAAATTTACTTATATACCAAAATTTATTTCATTAACCAAATTTTAAAATAATATTGTGTCAGTTTGTTCTGTCAAAGTGTTTTGGAAATCTTATCGATATCGTTGATCAGAAGAATCGATCAGAAACCCAATTCAACATCAACAACTCAAACAACACAATATATAAAAAAAACATAGATTTACAAGTACCATTCAAAATGTTTGAAGATAGATTGGAAACAAAAGACAAGATGATTAAATAACTAAATAGGGAGGGACATGAATGGATTTTGGAACTGTAGGGAACGTTCCAAAATTCAAAGGAAAACCGAATTGAAGAAGAAGGAATTCAAGCTCGAACGAAAGTGATTCTAAAATTAAATCTACTCTATATACTGAGTTTTGCCTAAAACCAGAGCTATGATACCAACTATAACGGGCCGCGCCAGTAGGGTAACGCCCACCGTAGCATACATTGGTGCATGTGTTCTGCCTTTACGGTCAGCCTCTCGACTGCACCACCAACCCCCATGGGGACATGTAGGAGTAAGAGTCAACCGTTCGCTACCAAACCAGGAAGCAAGAACCCCTATCATGCTGCACCCTCCAAGTGCAATGGCGGACACTCATGCCGAAATTGAATTGCTCAAAATACCGCGCTGTAAATAAAAATTTGGCAAATCTCAGAATATACAGTAAATAATAATCACAGATCACAGACACAGAGTATTTAATAATGCAGCGGAAGTAAAAGAGATAGTAGTTCATGAAGCTACTATATAAATATATCAGAATTAAACAAGATACAACAGAAGAAATAAAGTACAACAAAAGTTTCAATATGATAACCAAGTACAAGCTGAATGGAACAACGGAACTGAAATAGATAAGACTACATAAGCAGATAATCTGGAGCGATTCCAATCTCCAAAAAGTGGAAATCCAAATCTGTGAATAATCAGGCTGACCCGAGCGTAAATAAAAAATACAAACACTCAAGTCAATACATGCATACTTATACAATGTAAACCAACTCAAGTGAACTGTAGTAAAAATACAAGTAACTTAGAAGATGCTTGGGACCGCCCATCCTCTAAGGATCCGTTAAACTATTTATTATATAGTAATATACGCTATATACAATAGTGTCTAATCAGTAAAGTTAATCATATAGAAAATAGCGTTAAGGGGATAGTGAACCTTAACGCGGTCGGATCTTTAAACCAAAATCGTAGTGGGCTCGATATAAGGAACATATGACAAGGCACGCGAGGCAATGCCAGGGTGGATACACCGTTTGCACTCCCGGACAGGTGGTGACAGCAAGCCAGCAGCTTCCGCCCACCTCGAGCAATACCCCGAATCAAAGTGGCGCCACCATATCGAATCACAAAAGTAATAGAATGTTTCCGAAGAAGCATGCTCGATGAAAGGGTGCGACCCTTTGTGTAGCACGGTATAGCTCATGTTTTAGTCATAATTAGGCCATCCATCAGTGTTCTCTTACTTCATTCTAGTAGCGTTCGCCAACCAACCTACTTCGTTCTGGAATCTCCACTGCGTACACGGTTGTCAAAGTGGTTTTCGGTATCGACAAGGAGTATGCCAGATATCCGATCCCGGTCTCTTTGCCAACCAATCGTTATTATAACCCGTGGTTATAAAGTTAAAACAATATTTTATACTTCAAAATAAAATATCATTTTCAATCCAAATCTTTATCAAAATAAATATTAAATCATTTCCAAAACCATTTCAATATATCAACATACCATATCTTTCAAATTCAAATATTTATCAAAATAAATATCAAGTCATTTCTAACCATTTCAATATATTAAATTATCATATCCTTTCAAAAACTCCTTTCAAATCAATTTAATATAATAAAATATCATATCTTTTCAAAACTTCCTTTCAAATCACTTTATTATCAAAATATCTATCTTTCAAAACTTCATTTCAAAACATTTTTAATATCAAAATGTCATATCTTTCCAAAACTTCATTTCAAAACATTTTTAATATCAAAATATCATATCTTTCAAAAACTTCATTTCAAATCATTTTAATATATCAAAATATCATTTCAATGATAGTTTATACTTCAAAACCAAAACCATTTTATTTCAAAGCTTTAATATCTCACATTTCATAAATCCAATATTATTTAAATAAACTTAAATAATATATATATTTTAAATATCCATCTATCAAATAACTTAAATAAATCAACAAATATCATTTCAAAATATCAAAGTATTATTCAAAACATCATTCATTTTTAATTCATTTAAATACCATTTAAAACAATTCATTTTATTTATAAATTAATCACCATTTCAAACTTACATTTCAAAGGAGTTTATATTTAAAGATTAAATCTTTTCATAAAAAAATAAAGTCAATTCCTTATATTTAATAGTTAAATATTTAATTTCCAAAAATTTAAATCTTATCCAAAGATTAATCTCATTGAAATTTAATAAAATAATAAAATTCAGTTTCCGTAGCACTTAAAAATGTTACGTAAAGTCATAGTTTAAAACAGTTCATTTAACAAAATACAGCATTTAAGTGCTGTAATAGATTTTCTTTAAATTTCAAATAAACTTTAAATGTTAAGTTTGACCACTATAGCACTTACAATGTGATATAATAGCCTTTATTTCAAATTAACTTTTTAGTTCATTTAAAACAACTACAGCATTTACAAAATGCTGTAATATCCTTTACATTACACTTCAAAAATGTTCTTAAATCAAATTCAGGGTTTAAATACAAATTTCACCAACAGTTAATCTTTAATTTAAATCATTTAACCTATAAACATCATATAATTTCACATTTTAAAATCATCATTTCAATACTCTTATTTTTATGATTTTTATAAAGTTAAATCTCATCCAAAAATCAAATTTTAACATAATTTCTTATTTAAATTCAAGTATTAAATTCCATTTCTTTAATTAAATTATTAACTTAACAATTAGGTTTAAAATTACAAAATAACTTATTTCCACAAATTTTACTTAATTAAAATTTCACTTTTTAAAACAAAATTTAAAATTTCACATTTAAGTTATATTTCAAAATTTACTTAAACTTTCAATTGTTTAACATTTTAAATTATTCAAAAATCATTATTATTTTTATAAAATCATTTAAAATACATTTTTAAAGCAAAATATTATATTTTTCTTACTGTACATAATTTCCCTTTTAAAACAAAACATTAAATTCCAAAATTTACTTATAGTTCAAATTCTACTTTACCGTTTGCTTAATTCATTATTTAATTTATAGAAAATCACTAATATTTCTACAAAATCATTTTTAATTAAATTTAAATCAAAATATTATAAATTTCACATTTTAAAATATTTTAAAACATTTTCAAAAATATTACATAAACCACGGGTTTGTACATAGTTTTCTAGCCTAGGTCAAGTGAAACGGATATATATCATTTCAATCCGCAGTTTACAAAGAAAAACCGAGTTCTATCATTTCAAACCCGTAGTCCCAAGTAAAATGAATGATTTTGGAAACCGCTCAGGCCTATCATTCAGCCCATAACGTTTTTCCCCTATTCTAAAGTTCGTTCGCATATGTATCATTTCAACCCATAGTGATTCTAGTCTACAGGGAACTTGCAATGGTGATAACTGATATAAACGACAGAATAACATGAAATAACAATAACATATGATATAATGAGTGTAATAACAGGTGTGAACATCATATGATGATAATATAGCAGATATAACATGATGATAAACAGTTACAGATTCAAATGGTGTCAGTTTATCAGTTATATAAGTACATATTAGTCTGGTGAGATTTACTCACATTTATGGCTGGAGATTGCAATCCAAATGACACAGCAGATTCTAGAAGGCATGATGACACAACAGTAGGCTCAAGTGGGAAGAGATCCAAGCTTAGAACTTGTGTTGCAACCCAAAACAAAACAAAATAAAATTACAATTCAATACAACATTGAATAGGAATAACTTTGAATTGAAAAGCAATATGAATACACAACTTTTTGCCTTGCTTTCTACACTTGCTTGCATGGCTTAGGGAATGTTTTGGCTCAGGTTTGGACATACTTTGGTTCAGGTTTGGGTCCTATAAGGCATGGCTACAAGGTATTGAAGTGGTGGAGGAGTTACTACGCATGAATATGAAGAGGCTTTTGCAAAATAGTGGTTTTTGGTTCATTTTGGGCTCGGCTACATGGATCTATGGCTCGGCTATGGGATGTTTCAGATCTGGACAAAGGATGAAGGTGGTGGTTAGGGGTGTGTCAATGTGGTGGTGGAGCAATAGGAGGTGGCCAAGGTCATCTAAAGTGATGGTGATGAAGACTAGGTGTTTAGACATGCTTTTAAGGAGTTTTGTGCAACTTTTGAGGTATTTGTCTTCATTTAAAGGACATGGCCTGATCTAGGCAGAGGAGGAGAGAGGGATTTGAAGCCGTGGAAGGGGAGGAGGAAGGTGGAGGTGATGGAGGAGGCTAGGCCAAGCAAATCTAGCAAAGACGACAAGGCAAAAGCATAGAAAAAAGAAGAAGAAAAGTGACAAAAGAGAAGCCATTACCGAGGAAATTTTTCTAGCCATGAAGAAGAATGAAAGAGGAAATGTTTTCTATGTGAAAAATAATGAAACTCACGGCTAGAAAGCTGAAAATGGGTAGCCAAAATGAATAAATGAGATGGTTATGGCATTTGAAACGTTTTTGGATAATGAAACGTCTAGAAATGAAACGCCTTAAACTCTTCACATTTTCGTTTTCTAAAGATCAAATAAAAACAAAAATAAATCAGAAAATACTTTTAAAAACCGAAACCAAGTGAAAATATAAGAAAATAAAAAACTAACTTTAAAGAAAATATAAAAAGAATGAAAGAAATTACTTAAAAGTACAAAACAGTGTCCATAAATTACAAATAAATCACTACTAGTCTTGGAAAAATATCCACTTCATTTTAAAAATATTATGAAGTGAAAATTTTAAATAAAATAATTTATTTATCATTTTCAAAATAAAATATATAATTAAATTTGAGAAAAATAGAAAAAGAACTAAAGAAAATGTTTAAAAATTGAAAACAGGGCATGGAAATTACAAGAAAAATACGACTAACTCTAGAAAAATTCCTACCTCACTTTAAAATATTAAAAGACAAAAATATACATAAAATAACATATTAATACATATTAAAATAAAATATGAAAAATAAAAGATAATTTATACAATTTAAAATAACAAAATTGCAGAATAAACAAATTGCACTCAATATTGAAATATACATAACTTTTACTGTTTAACAACGTTTTCAACGAAACGAAAAGCAGTGTTCAAGTTATTACATTTATTTTCATAATAAAAGATAAAATTAAAATTTTCAAATATCTAAAATTTAAATTTAAAAGTCAAAGTTTGACTATTTTAACCAAAATTCACTTTCCAGTAAAATATTCAATTTATACAAGTTTGAAACTATAATTCACATAAAAATCAACATTTATATTTAAAATAACATAAATAATTAATTTTTATAAATAAAACAAAAATTTTAAATCAAAATTTCAAATAAAATAATCAAAATAAAAAATTAAAACAAATCACAAAATTCAGGGTTGTTACAGTTTGGCTCGAGAAAAATTTAAAATATGCTCGTGTTTGTTTAATCTATTACCAAATTTCAAATTTAAAAGGAAAAAAATATATATTGTTTCAGTTTTTAAAATACAACAGTTTTTTAAGTTACAGAGTAAAATTTTATTTAAACAAAGTTTCAAAGCATATTTAAACTAAATAAATTTTCAAAGGAAAATAAATTAAGTTTCAAATTTTAAATAAGTTTTAAAATAAGGTTTTTAAGAAATATAAACTATGTTTTGAAAAGTAAAGTATTAAGCAAGTTTTCATGGATTTAAATTTTAAAAGTTAAATTGTTTTAAACTTGTTGTTTTATATAATTTTGTATTAAGTTAATTATCTTATTAAATCTTTGATTGATTTCAAATATAATTAAATTAAATTACTTAATGTATTAAAGGATGGAAAATTGAGGTTAATTTGTCAAGGGAATAGATATTTTATTACTTAAAGTTTGTTTAATATAAATAATTAAAGAAAAATTTATCAAAGTGATTAATCTATTTGTGTGATAAATCAAAGATTACTTAAGGTAATTAATTTAAAGATAATCACTTAATTTAAAGGTAATTATTTAATGATTAAAGTTGATTAAGTAATTAAGGGGAAATTTATTACTTAAAGATAACTATTTAAATGAAAGTAATTAAAGATAATTACTTAATTGGAAGTAATTAATTAATGATTAAGGTTGATTAATCGAATGATTAAAATTGATTTGTGATTTAATTAATATAAGTGATTAGGGGTAATCACTTATGGTAATTGGACAAGAATAATTAATTAATTAAGGATAACTAATTAATGTGATAAATCAATTAAGGAAATTAATTTGGGGATAATTAATTAATGAAGATTATTTAATGATAAGTAAATCAAAAGTAATTAATTATTTAAGTATAGTTACTTAATTACAAAAATTAATTGATAATTAAGGTTGAGTAATTAAGTAATTAGAGAACAATTACTCGATGTAATTAATTTGTGATTAGGAATAATCACTGATTGTAATTAATTAAGGATAATTAATTAAATGGTAATTAATTAAGGACTAATTGATTAATGTGATTAATTAAATAATAAAAGGCTAATTTATCATTAAATAAAGGTTAATTCTTTTATTATTAAAGGATAATTAATTAAATGGGTTGTAATTAATTAATATTAATTAACCAGGATTTGTAGTTTATTCATAAGTAATTAATCTAATTTAAATTTATTAGATAATTAATTGATCTCACTTATGGATGTTTGAATTCTATAGATTGTTGAATTGTTTGATATCTCTATTATGTTATGTTTTGTGCTCTGAATTGTTTTGGTGTGATCTATGATGAATGTAATTTATTTGTCCATGATAAATTTATATTATTTATCTATGAATCCGTGAATGGTGATAAGCGTTATTGGATTATACCGCTTAACGATATTGATGTTCTTGAATCTGTGATGATTGATGTTGTTGCACTATTGTGTAAAACCCTTGGACTATACCATACACACACAAATATGGATTGCATGAGGAAATTGGTTAAGTCACAGATATTTGAATTTGGTAAAATGGTTTTAAAGTTGAATTTAGAATCCAAATGGTTTTGAAAATGGAATTGGATTTAATATGAAAAGCTTTTGAAAAGGAATTTTGAAGATAAAAGTTATTTTGAATAATTTGATAATGTTTTGAAATTTAAAAAAATGGATTTGAATTTAAATTCAAGATTTGAAATTGAATTCTATGTTTGGAAATTATGATTTAAAAATGTTATACATGTTATAAATGTGTTTATACGGGTTTAAACCATTTTTAAAATATTATTTTGGAAATTTGAATTTAACCCAAGTTTTATACTTGAAGGGCTTTACTTATGCAAATGTAATCAGATTTTTCCGAAACGAAAACTATTTGTTTTCAAACAACAATAGCTTTCATATAAAGAAAAGATTTCCAATTTGTGTTGATAAGATTTTAAATTTGATAGGAAAATTATTTTGAAAGCCAATAATGAATCTTGGTTAAAGATTAGTGAACTTTGTTTCCAAAATAAGAGGATCTCTAGGGTGCATTTTTGTATAAAAGATTTGAATTGTGAAATGTTTTTAAGGCTATAATTGAATCTTTATGGAAAATTGTTAAACTTTGTTTTGAAATTGAAAAAGGTGTCTTTTGTATAAAAAATTTGGGAATTGAAATAGTTTTGAAAACTATGAATGAATCTTTGTGAAAGATTGGTGAACTTTGTGAAATGAATCTTTTTGTTTAAAAAAGATTTAGAATGGTAGTTTGTTTAAACCATTTGTTTTGGGTAACAAGTTGTGACTTAATTGAAATCCCATTATCCATATTGTTTTTAATATTGCGCTCATTATTCGGTTTAGCCGGGAGAGGACCTTGTGTCATATAACCCATTCTGAATAATGATACGACGTTATAGATTGCAATTGAAGACCGATGGTGAAGACTGGATATTTTCGAAAGCGAAAGGTTAACCCGTCAAATGTCTCTGCACCAACTAGTCACCGGTATAGAGATTTGATCATCCTTTGTGATGGGGAGTCCGGACGTGGTTAGTGAATATTCGGATTTGGAAGGGCTTCTTTGGAAGTGCCTTAATTCTGTTCGAACCCGGAACAGACTTGTATGGATGTGTGTCTGACATTACACTTTGAGATGTAAAACTGGTCTCAAATACATTTCTGTTTGGTGGCGGTGAATTTATTCTCTTAGCTTAACACCCTTCTCTGAAACGTACAAACTCAGAGGTTATGTAGTTGATGGTTACTAGTGATATATTCCCAATTTAGTAATGTGGCATACGAAGTGCTTCTGATCATTTGTTGATCAAAGCATGGCTTTGTGAAAAGTGTAGCTTTATGGACGAGACTCGTCGAGCATCACAACCCGGTAATGGTAGAAACATGAATCATTACAGCAAGGTTATTTGGGGGTAGCGCCCCTTGAGGGTATGTCCATTTCCTTCTGGATTATAAGTGGTATCATGGTATGGAGCCCAGATACTTAACTTTGTGGTTGCTACAAAACTTATTGCTTTGTGGTTGTTGGTTGATAGGAGCCTCAGATAAAGGTTGGTAATGACTGGGGGGTGGCATACTCGTGTCAGTAGTTAACTAGTTACAAAGGTAACCCGGCCATGTGTAGCAGAGATCCGGTTAGGTTCTCGAGGACGTCCCTCCAGAGGTATTCGATTTGGTGTGCGAAGTTCCTTTGCCTGACCATTTGTTGGAAATCCAACCATCCAATACGCGCCTTGTACATTTTTGGTTGTATAACATTCCATTTTCTTATAGTGGCGCCCCACTGTTTAGATTGTAGCTATAGTAGGCATAGTACGAAATGTCTATGCTGGTTAAGATTAATATTATACTTTCGAAATGTTTTCTTCACTATGCAATATTAATAATATCAAAAGAATTTTACGTATCAAGCATGTTTGACTATCATAAGGAGAAATATCCTCCAATTCTGCGTTTGCATTGTGTGCGGTGGGAGGCCTTATGGTAGTTTCATTTTCCAAAAAGCATTGCGGATTCCTTTTACTTCTTTGTTGTTTGTTTTAAAGATAAACTGTTTTGTTTGCTCACACCAGTCCCATGACTGAACCGAGTTTATTGTTCCCTTCCTAAACTCTGGGTGCCCAAAATTTTCCACATGGGCAGTCTAGAGTTGGAATTTTTCGATAGTCAAATTGTAGGAGTAGATTCGATAGCATCCTGCCTTTGGATTTGGCGATAACATTTGTTCAACGTGACTGACCTTGCTTAAGTCATCATGATGGGGGTTCGAGCTTATGGTTTGGATATAGCTGCTTTTGGATTGGAGACTTTAGGGCTTCAGCAATGGAGTCGCAATATGTTGGATTCTTGCTTTCTCACTTGGAAGTTCTATTAGAGATATTCTTTCCGCTGTATCTTGTATCTCTGTTGATAATGATAAATTCATGTTGTATCGTTGTTATAATCAACTGTTGTATATCAATGATATTATCTTTTCTTCCGCTGTGTTGTTGTACTTAATGTGTTATAAGCTCCGGCACGATTCAGATTTCAACGGTTGAATCTCCGGCATTCGAGTACAAGTGAAGTATAGGTGTCAATTTTTGAACGCTGAAATTTGGGTCGTGACATGAACTCTCACTCGAACCTTGAAATAAGTTTAAATAAGAGTAATTTAAAATGAATATATGAAATTTGGACTTAGAATTGAATTATTAAGGACTTGGGTTGTTAAATTAAATGTTAAAGGTTAATTTGATGTAAGGGATTAAATCGATATTTGAAAACTGAACTCGAATCTAGATAAACCGAGATGGTTTAAAATTGGAAAAAGGAATTGGAATAAATTCAAAGGTGTGATTGAAATGAATTAATTGGAATTGTAATCGAAGTTGAATAAGTTTAAATTCAAATGGGAGTTGATTTGAATTAAAATGGAAATCTAAGTTAATTCAAATTAAATTGGAATTGAACCAATTTAATTGAGATGGAGATTGGAAGACTGAACCAGTTTGACTCTGAAACTCTTTTCAAACAAATTGTTTTAATATAAACTGTCTTCAAATCTCTTTTTCCAAGCTATTTACTTTATAAACCTTTCTTTTTAATACTCAAACTATCTTATAATAATTATTTAACCATTTCTCAACTATTTTTCAACTATTTAACTATTCTACAATCATACAACTAGTTAAGTCATTTTCTAAATTCAAACTGGTCAGAGTGGAAACTGTTTATATTTGATACCAATCGAGATATGATTTGAAGTGGTGACCCAAATGGAAATTGAAAAAAAAAGGAAAAAATGTTTTGAAGTGAAATAGAATAATTTGAGAAATATATGATGATAAAATAAAAAGTTAGATAGCACTAAAACGGAAACTCACTCTATAGGAAGTAAGAAATGTGATAAATAACTTTGTAAAGGAAATTGAACTTGAACAAAAATTTGAGTGGCATTAATGAAATTTATAACTAGAAGAAAAGGCCTTGAAGTATATTTGAAATAAAAAGTGGAATTTATACAAATATGAAGTAATCCAAAAATTATTCAAGTTGAAAGAATAAACTTATATATATAGGAATGATTTTTTTTAAAATAGAACCGGAAAAGGTTTTTGGAACCCGCTGATTTTGAAAGGCTTTTGGATTTTGGGAAAAATCAATTTTGCGATTTTGAAAAGCCAAGTTTGAGAATTATCAATTTTTGTGATATCGATTTTGAAGTTTATATGTGATATGTATAAAGAGTATGTTTTGAAAGATAATATATGTGTATAGTATAAAATGTTTTGAGAATGCTGTGGGGAAAAGGCACTCCCATTTAGAGTTGAAACTTACAGTAGGAGATCCGCGGGGTGGTTCTGCCTTGAACCCTAAGGGGGGTTCTAAATTTTGATCCCAGAGGATGTCCAGACTAAACTGTAGTTCCTATGGATTATGATTGGGTAGCAAAAGCCGGGGGCATTGATGCCTACAGAGACATTGGGGTTTTGCTGTAACGGTTGTGTAAATCGGTGTAACTGCGATCTACTGCGTTTCCATAGCGTAAGTCGAGGGGCAAAGATTGCCTAAAGTCTACGTTTGATTTCGCTGGGAGAGCGACGTAACATCGGTAGATTGCGATCTATGAGGACATAGCGAAAGTCGTGTGGCAGTGAGTGCCACAGGCTACATTGGGACTCGACTGATGTAGTATGCGATCTATGTAGTGAAGTTTCATTTGGCAGCAAAATTCGAGGGCGCTGATGGCTACAGTTACATGGTTTTTTCCATGATGGCAACGTAACCCTGGGTGTAGCTGCGATCTGTGGCGGTTCCATGGTGTAATCGAGGGGTGCGGATGCCTACAGTTTTCTATAGATTTTGCCAGGATGGCGACGTAATCATCGAGCTAACTATGATCCATGGAGGGGGTGATGATTTCCAGACATTCTCACAAAAGTTTTTCCAAGTATTTTCACTGGGTGTTGAAAACGGGTTTACTAAGTACTTGTAGATTTTCAGTCCTGCGCCTGATCAACGTTTGACTGAATTTCTGTGAGAACAAGGATGGGCTTGTTGAGACATCGAGTATAAAAAATATTTTTATATAAAACTATTTTGGTAATATTATGTAGATTTTAAAGTGTTTTAAAATTTGAAATAAAAGGGTTATAAAAAGTAATTTTATAAAAAATAGTTTTGGTGATAAATAAAAACGAAAGGTAAATCGAATTCAAATAGAATTGGAAATTTAAGTTAAATGAAAATAGATATAAAAGCTTAAGTGGTAAAGTGAAAATATATATAAGAAGTATATAAATATTTATACTGGACTTAAGATACGGATGGTGAAATTCTTAAGTAAATTTGGAGTTGAGAAATATACTAAGTTAATATTTGAGTGAAGGTTTAGTAAAAGTGGTAAAAAGGGAAATTGTGAAGAAGTGAATAGAAATAAAAATAAATGTGAAAAAAGGGGAAGAATTGAAATAAATAATAAGAAATAAGAAATTATTACGTAGGATGTACATATATTATTTTATCCACATAGCGATTTGATCCAGATTCGGGCACTGAATTCGGAGATATTTATGTCAATCTGAGTTAGGATTTTTCACTCGATTTTCGACGGTGAACCCTGGACATAGATTTTTGATTTATCCTGAAATTCTCTATCATAGGTACGACTATGCAAGGAGGATGATGGTTTTTGATCAAGAAAACAGATCTGAGTCCGCACTATAGAGTCGGGTGGAGGATACTAGTTCGGAAGTGAAATTGTATGATCGAGCAAGCGATCAGATTTGATATTGCATACGGATGATATATGTATATCGTATGGGCTTGAATGAAACAGATATTGAAAATTTTGAAAAGAAATGAATAAAATGATTTTGAAATCTATAATTGGACATTATTGCTAAGTAGGATATACAGGTGTTATAAAAGCAAGAGCAAATTGGCGTTTTTGATTTCAGAAGATAAATTTGAATTGCCCGACAAAAAGGTATGTATTTAATTTGTCGTATGAAATTTGATGATTTTCGAATCTAGCCACTTGGCTTTTGTTTTCTTTTGAAATTTGGGTCGTAGAGGCATTTTGTAGTTGTGCCGATCTGGCCACACAGAGGAGACGTTGGCGAAATTTTTTGAAAATTTCAAGAGTTGGAATTTTTTTGATAAGTTTAAAATTTGGTTTAAATAATAATTTGAATGGTTGAAGAAGTAATATTGTTTGGAAACTACGGAAGAGTTTGAAAAGTTAGTAAGGGTGATGATGTATCTTAAATAAAAAGATTGTTTAGGGAAAGTTGTCAAAAACGTTTGGCTTTGGGAATAAGTTAACGGATATTGGACAATTCTTCTTAATTAGTAATTTAGAGAACGAAATTCTTTTAAGGGGGGAGGAACGTGACGACCTAGACTTTTTAAATATTTAAAATTGGAATATTTAATTGAATTTAAATATTTGAAAGTTAGTTTTAATTTGAATTTCAAATATCACTATTTATTCGACAATTAAATTATTGATTTTATAATTAGGAATTGGATAAAATGTTGAATCTTGGGTTTCAGGCTAGTGAAATATAATTTAAAGGCTTGTTAAATTTATATTGACAATACTGAAGGTAATAGAACTTTTAAAATTGAATTTAAAGGTGGTTTATTCAATTTTAAAAATATATCGTTTGAATTGACATTTAAAAAAACAGCCTTCCGAGGCACAGTCTCATAATTCGACGAAACCAGTTCCATTAGATCCGTAATAATGTATATTATCAGATTTCAATTTTCGTAGTGGTTGGTGTTGTCGTGTGATCCTACGGTAGATAAACGCACTGAAATCTATATCGAAAATTCAATATAATAACTGGATCCAAAAAGCTATCTTCTCCATACGATCTAATTAGGACTCAAAACCTTTTCCATTGCGTTCGAAATAGGGGTATAACATTGTAAATACCTGGCGGCATGCCTCAATAGGATATCAAGATTTTAAGCTACGAATTCAAGACGGTTTAAATGTAAATTTAAATTTATATATACATATATATAGTGTTTGACTGGCCAAGATATTTCCATCAACTGCATTTTTTTCAAATCAAAACTTTTTGCCTTCGCTTCAGGAACACTATAGCTGACCTCCTCTGTAGCAAGCCACCCTAGCAACCCATCATGTCCCTTTTCTTGTTTGTAGCACGCAACCCTTCTCGTTTAAAAATGAAACCGAGCTTCCTTCTTTCCAAAACCAAAATCAAATTCATAGAAGAAACCTAAGAACGAAAAAATGGTGGTCGAGCTTTCTCATTTTTTTTTTCTTTTATTATTATTCGTCCTCCCTCAAATCGAAAAACAACAACAATGGCCGTTAACAAATTCTCCTACATTAAAATCAAGTCCCTAAATTCAATGCAAAATCAAATCCGATCAAAATTAATGGCCAAGCTTTGAATTTTTAATCTCCTGGCTTCCATCTTCCCTTCGCAAATAAAATCAAAAATCATGTTCCTTTCTCCTTCAGCTAATTCACGAAATGGATTACTATATTAAAAAAAAGAGTGGCGACTTCGAGTTTTAGCAAAGGGGAATTCGAATCGAAGCTCGAAGGATGCGGGAGTAAAGGTCTTGGAACTTGGTTTGCTCGATTGCGAGGTGGAGGCGATAGCTTGGGACTTCGGTGGTTGCTGGAGTTCGAGTTTGGGTGGATCGCATGCGCGTGGATGACGCGAGGATAGAGGCATGTCGTATGCGATGGCAACATGAGCGAGGTGGCCCCAGGCAAGGCAGGTTAGGCCCTGTTTGAGCATGCGATATGGCGGTGATCGACAGTAGTGAGGTGATGTCTAGGTTTTGGGAGGCATGGGGTATTTTAATTTTTATCAGATTTAATTTTATTAAGATTAGTCAAATATATATAAAGAAAATAGTTTACAGTATGATATATAGGTATGAAAACAGAAGGAAATGAAATAAACATTTTATAGTAAGATATATAAGCAATTCAGTTTTATTAAATATATAGGTTTGAAAGGAATCTTTTGAATTTAATATATATATATATATATATATATATATATAAGATTTTGAAAATATATAGGAATTTTTATATTTTGAAGAGTTTATATGAAATTAGATTTTTGAATCCATATAAATAAATTTTTATAAGTGAATGGTTTTAAAGGATAATTAGTTAATCAAATTTATCAAATGATAATTTATTTTTAGGGTATTTCAAATGATTAATAAAACCATACATTGTTTATACAAGGTCAAAAATAGTGGAGAGGCAAGCCGGTTTCGGTTGGATCGCAAAACAAAAACAAAGGTGAGTAAATCTCACTCAAACTGAATGACTATTTGTAACGACCCGTAAATTTCGATAATTAAATTGGTTAATTTAATAAAAATTTTGTAATTAAATCTAGAAAGAAATAAAATTTAAAATATAAAGTGAAGCGAATGTTAGAAATGAAATGCAGTAATGGTAATTAAAATTTATTTTTGACAATTGGAGTGAAATCAATAATGTAATAGTGTAAATTAAGGAAATAAGATTAAAGAAAGTTGATAAATAACTAATTTAGTGCAAACCCAATTAATTGGAACAATTGCAAGGTCATAATTGATTGTAATTAGTAAATTTGGAAATAAAATTCAAAGTTATATAAATTGATGAAATAATATGTAATGAGCGGTAATTTTGGAAAATCAATATTTGATAATTAATTGTAATAATTGTTGGTTGATAATAAGGTATTAATAAGATAATGATTGATTGAACTAAGAGAATGCAAGTCAGGATTTATTAATTTATTGGAATTTAAAGTTAAATAATTGGATTAATTGCAAATAAGTGGAATTAAATATTAAAATATTACGTTAATGGAAATTAGGATGAAATTGAGAATATTAATGCAATAACTACGAACCAATGTAATTTTCATCCATTTGATAATGATAGATTGAATAATAGAATGAAAAATCAATTAAATGGAATTATTGAAAATAAAACTTGTAATTTCTGAATTATTTGAATTGAAAGCAAAGATAGTAATTATTGAAATAACTAACATTGAATCAACGTGAAAATTTGTTTTAAATTGTTATAAATGGCTAAATAAATCAAATGATAAAATTTGTAAACTATAGAATTGAAATTGAAAATTTGATTTGATTAATTAATTATTAATTTATTTAATTAACTGGAAAATAGCCATTTTGGCCATTGACTCGGATTTCGACGAAACAAATTTCATCGGATCCGTAATGGTGAATTATTATAGGATTTCAAGTTTCATAACGATTGGGTTGTCTTTTGATCGCACGAGCTTGAAACGCTTGAAATCAATTGAAATCAATTTGAAATAATTTTATTTTAGCACAACTTCTTCATACGATGGAATTTGGATGTGAAACCTATTCTATTGCGTTTAAAATATTCAAAAACATCTATTTTTATATACGGGTTGACCCAATTTCGTTCCGGAGTCGAAATGGGCTTTCCGGGCCATATATCGTTCAATTTATCTGATCTGTTCTTCCTGTTTAGCTCTGTCTATATATAGGTCATTATAAACCCTAGCCTACTTCTTATCCCTAATTTCTGTACATACAATTCTATTTGCTTCTCCTTTTTCAATGGCAGACAGAACTTTAAATCCCAAAATGTAATTTCAAATAAAATTCAAAGCAAAAAATAAATCTCTTCAAACTATATCGAATTTTATATGTATTTGAAGCTCTCGATGAGCGCAAGTCAATATATGATTCTGTTTTCAATCTGGGTTTCGGTGTGGCTGGAAATCAATGAACAATCCATGGTCGTTCATCACGCCACGACCAAAATCGTCCAATCTTCGAATCTATTTCTGGGTATTGTAGAGTGGACCAAGGGGACTTCATCAGTGAAGTTTGTTTGGCGAATCAGTGGTCGGATCATCGCAAAATATGGCCTTGGGTTCCTTTTTTTATACAGCGATTGATCTGGGTTTAGCGCGAGACGTGGATGGCCTTCGCGGCCTTAGGGATGTGAGATGAAGAGCTGGAGGTGGTTGCGGCTGGCACTGGTGAGGGCGCAAGTCTCGGCAGTAGTCGAAGCATTGGGTGGTAGCCTGTGTCATCGTGTGGTGTGCGATCTGTTTCGTGTGTGGGCTCGCACGTAGGATGTGATAGGGACAGTGATGTGGCACAGTTGAGGGGTTAGTTTTTATTTTATTTTTAATTTAAATTTTGTATTCAAATGATATAACTAGCATAACTTTCGCATATGAGGTCGAATTCACGTGTGGTTTCCTCCGCTAGGATCGTATTGAAATTCCGAACATTTTGGCACTGGAGTGGACGAATTCTAAGACTATTCAATTTTTGGGTTTAAATTGGATTTAAATTCAATTTAAATTCAAACGGTGAGTGTTTTAACCCATTCACAATTTCTAAAATTTCTTATGTTTGTTAAATTTAATTACGATGTGATTAGAAAATTATTTATAGCTGTTTGACATACTTTTAATCAACATCCCCGTAAAATTGTATTTATGGAATTAAATTGTTGTTTAATTTATTATTGCATACAAACTGCCAGTTGAACAGTTATTTAATTTATTATTGAATATAAACTGCCAGTAAATATCTGTTAGTTATTATCTATTCTATATTGATGTTAGTTTCAATTGGATGGTGATTGTGATAAACGGTTGATGATTGATATTGGATGAATGGATGTTGTGTTTTATATTGTTATAAACTGCAAGTTGTTATGTATTTTAGTTCACTTGGGATTGCGGTTTGAAATGATATATAACCGCAAAATTTTATTTTAAATTATGGATTGAAATGATAAATATCCGTATCACTTGACCATAGGGTAGAAAATTTTATACAGACACCGTGGTCTATATATATATATTTTGTAATGATTTCTATGGTTTGGTAAAGTATAAAATAAGTTTAAAAATAATGTTTGATTTTATTAAGATATAATATGCTTAAGTATTTATTTAAATTTTATTTTTGGAGTTTATAATGACTTAAATGAGAATAAGGTGTGGGGATAAATATGAAATTGATTTGAAACTTAATAAAATTTAGATTTTAAAGGTATGAGTTTTATAACTAGATTTTTGCTTAAGATGAATTAAACGAATATTTCAAGTATAAATAAATTGAAGGAAATATTTAGTTATTTGTAATTAGTGTTTTATTTAAATGAAAATGGATTTGTTGTGCAATATTTCAAAACTAATAGTAGAACATTGAATTGTGGAATCGTAATTACCAACATTAGTTTTGAAATTGTTTAATACTCAAAGTTTGAATTATATTGAAATTGAAATGGTTTATTGAAAATGGAAGTGAGTTAAAAGTTATGAATCGAGATTTAATTTAAAGTGAATAAAATTGTGAACGAGGAAATTATTTTACTTTATAAATAAATTTTAGATTCAACTATTTTAATTTATATACTGTTTAAATATCCAAACCATTTAAGTTTTGGAAGTTATAGTTTAAAAGCTATGAAATTCGAAATATTATGTTTTGAAAGGGTATACTTCAAGCGTTTGATTTCGAAACATTATAATTTTAAAAGTGCTATGATTTTGGAAAGGATGTACTTGAAATAAAAATGATATTATATTGATTTGGGTTTTAATAAAATGATATCATATTGATTGGTTTTTGAAATTGAAATGATATTGTACTTATATGGTTTCGAAATGGATATTATATTCTAATTTTGAAATATAATTATTTTGAAATGACCGCAGTGTTATAATAACGTTAGGTTGTTAAAGAGACTGGGATCAGAAGTTGTCATACTCTCTGCCAACTCCGAAAACCACATTAACAACCGTGTACGCGGTGGAGATTCCAGAATGAAGTAGGATGATGGCAACGTTTCTTTGAGGTATGAACATGGACTCGACTCCCATGAGTTGGCATAAGGTGGCTAAAACAAGAGTGATTGACGGGCTAATGAGGTAGCACCTTTGATCAGACACATCCCTTCGATATTATACTTTGCTTTTGGATTGATTCGGTGGCCACTTTTGATTTTTGATTTGGGGGTGTGGCTCGAGGTGGGCGGTAGCTGCGGCTATGCGTTACCACCGGCCCGAAAGCGTAATTGGTATATCTACCTTGCCATTGCCTAGTTGTGCCGTGTCACCTAGCCTAGCGAGCCTTGTACGAGTTTGGTTTTCTCCTATAGTCCGTGGAGTATTTATGGTAGTCTCCCGATCTGGAGATGCGTTGATACTGGATGGACTACTGGGACTATTATTGTGTTAAGGGGAATATTGGGTCACTCCTTAGTGCTATTTTAAAGTAAGTTTATTTTACTATAGCATTATAATAGTGAAATATTGTTACATAGTAAATAGTTTAACGGATTCTTAGGAGATGTGAATCCCGAGCATCTCTTAAGTTACTGCACTCACATTTGACATTGGATAGGAGATGTCAAATACTGTAAGCATCTCTGACGCCATTCCACTCATATTTATATCTGTTGATTTAACTCACATAAGATCTTTAGTTCTGACTCGAGTGTTTTGTCTTTTAATTCGCTCGGGTCAGCCTGAGCATTTCAGGATTTGAAGACTTTATTTCTGGAGGATGAAGACGAAGATTGTATTACTATTATTTATTATATTATTCTACTGCACTCATACCGTTCTGCTACATTATTTATTATTCTTTGGTATGTGTAACTCTGATATGTATTGTGTAAGTATAATCAAATGTTTTGTAAAACATCTTCATGAACTGTTTATTTGGTTATAATATTTTATCGTTCCGCTGCGAGATTCTGTTTTGTTTTTTTCTTTCTTTACTTTTTCTTATTCACCCAAATAATAATTCGCCCTTCTGTAAGATTTAAGTCTGACGTGTGTGGTTTATCGTCGATTTAAAGCATACAAAAAGGTGAGATGTTACATCTGGTATCAGAGCTTTGGTTTAGCGATAAACCTTAGCTTTGTGGGGTCTGACTCTTTATCAATAGGGTAGTAATACCCTATGATGAGTCATTGAGTGTATATATATGAGAGCGTATTTGTTAGTGTTATAAAATGGTTTTAATATTGTGTTAATTTGTTCCGTTTTGTATCTATAAATTCTGGTTGGTGCATAGGACACTATGACATCAATAGGGATTTCTAAACACTTAATAGGACAGACCGACATAATATTTGTTTTGAATATAGGTGAATGAAATAATTTTGTCTATTATATTTTCTATATATAAAACAAATTTTTATAAAGGCTATATTTGGTTGTAATATATTGATTGTTAGGTAGTGAAATCTATAAATATTGATTGGGAATCAAATTTGAAGAAAATAAAATAAATGAAATTTGGAAATTTAGAACTTAAGTTCCGCGGTTTTAAAATTTTCTTCCGAATAATTTTGGAACATAATAATATTATTTATAAGTATTTTCTGATATAAATATTTCAATATAATTTGGAAGAATTGTTTTAAAGAAAATTTGGAAAGGAATAAGTTCTGTACTTCCCTCTTTGTCGTTGGAAAATAATTTCGGTGATGAGTGCACGCATCATCGACATTCATTTTCGAGTTTTAAAGTGGGAAGACCACCGTAGTAGTTTTACTACAGATTTATTTTGATAAAAAAATGTAAATTTCAAATTGTTTTAAATATAATTGGATATATAAACTGCAAGCGTATACATTTATCTATTATTTTAAAATGATTTGGAATCTAACCCGGTATTTAGTTCTTAAGTTTCCATTAATTAATAGTTTCAATTAGTGTGGTGAAATGGAAATTAACTAATAATTGAAACCTCTAAATGAAATAAGAGATTTAATGCTAAGTTGTAAATGGAATTAAAAGAAACTTGAAATTTGTAACATATGAAAGCAAAGGATATTATTTTTGAGCATTAAGTTTATCAAAAGAAATAAAATGAACTTGTATAATTTTCAATTACATTCTTAAAGGCATATATATAACTTACCAAAAGATGTAAAAAGTTGAAATGTTAATAAGAAAATGTAATGGATATTATACAAGTAATAAACTTGAGGCAATGAAAGTATTCAATGAAATTCTTTTATAAATAAGAATTTGATGTTGTAATTGTTGTGAACTTAAGTTATAATTGAAATGTTACTGTAATAAAGATAATAGGAAATAAGTATTGTAAGTATAAGATTATAAACTTAAGTAAATGAATTAATATGCAAAGAAATTGAATTAAACATGAATACTATAAATAAATGAAAACGAATATTTGTAAGTAATAAATGAAAATAAATGAAATAAACACTGAATCAATGGATGGAAATGAAAATTTGCAAGAAATAGTGTGAAATAAAAAGATAAACCACTATATGAATGAAAAGGAAATCAAACAACAAAGGTTATGAAATGAAATTGAAAATTTTACTTGAACTATTGTTTGGAATTTTTGTTTATTTGGTTTGTGGTTGTTTGGGCAAGGATACTTTAAATTTGTTTGGATGAGTGAATAGTCTATTTAGTTTCACCTAAGACTGTTGAGTAAATGGTGCACTTTGTAGTTTATTTTTCATTTCTGTACAATATAAAGTTTTTGAACCCGAACAACTATTTGTTTTGGTTGATATGAATGGATGATTGATTTGTGTTGATTTTATGTGATGATTATATGGTTAATTGCAAGTGATTGTTGTTTATATTGAATTGTTTGTTTGTAGTTGAAACAACTTTAAACATTTCATTTTATATACTTATTAACTCTTTTTGGATTATATAAGTGAAATACAGGTTATGGAAGCAATTGCTACCGCTTTTTGTTTCATAATTAAGCGTTAACTGCCGACAAATATGTACGTTTTCGGATTACGGTTTATAGTCTTATTATATTGTTTTCCCATGTTAGGGTATATATTATTTTGGAAATTATATGTTGTATATTGTTATATTTGATATTATATTTTCTTTCGAGCCTCTTCGTATAAAGGAGACTCTGCCGAAATTTTCCAAAAATTTTGGGCTTAGAATTTTTTTGAAAATGTTTCCAAACTTTATTAATTTGAGCATAAAAGGATTTAATAATTATAAATTGGTATATTTTATATAAATTAACTAATTTTGTAAATTAATTGTTTATAAAGTTAATATTTTGAATAGGAAATATTGATTACTTAATTCCTTCTTTTCCCTTCTTTTCCTTTTCGGGAATGAAAAGTTTTGAGTGGGGGAGAGTGTAACGACCCGTAAATTTCGATAATTAAATTGGTTAATTTAATAAAATTTTTGTAATTAAATATAGAAAGAAATAAAACTTTATAATATAAAATGAAGCGAATGTTAGAAATGAAATATAGCAATGGTAATTAAAATTTCTTTTTGACAATTGGAGTGAAATCAATAATGAAATAGTGTAAATTGTTGTCCTTGGTTATAAAATAGAAAATGAGTAAATAAAGGTAAGTGTTGAATTAGCCAATGAAATAACATATTGCTTAATAGTGACTGAACGTAAATTAAGGTAATAAGATTAAAGAAAGTTGATAAATAACTAATTTAGTGCAAACCCAATTAAGTGGAACAATTGCAAGGTCATAATTGATTGTAATTAGTAAATTTGAAAATAAAATTCAAAGTTATATAAATTGACAAAATAATATGTAATAAGTAGTGATTTAGGAAAATCAATATTTGATAATTAATTGTAATAATTGTCGGATGATGATAAAGTATGAATAAGATAGTGATTGATTGAATTAAGAGAATGGAAGTCAAGATTTATTAATTTATTGGAATTTAAAGTTAAATAATTGAATTAATTGCAAATAAGTGGAATAAAATATTAAAATATTACGTTAATGGAAATTAGGATGAAATTTGAGAATATTAATGCAATAACAACCAATGTAAATTTCATCCATTTGATAGTGATAGATTGAATAATAGAATGAAAAGTCAATTACATAGAATTATTGAAAATAAAACTTGTAATTTCTAAATTATTGAAATTGAAAGCAAAGATAGTAATTATTGAAATAATTAACATTGAATCGACATGAAAATTTGTTTTAAATTGTTGTAATGGCTAAATAAATCAAATGATAAAATTTGTAAACTATAGAATTGAAATTGAAAATTTGATTTGATTAATTAATTATTAATTTATTTAATTAACTGGAAAATAGCCATTTTGGCCACTGACTCGGATTTTGCGTAACCAGTTTCATCGAATCCGTAACGGTGAATTATTGTAGGATTTCAAGTTCCATAATGATCGGGCTTGTCGTTTGATCGTACGAGCTTAAAACGCCTTGAAACCAATTAAATTGAATTCAATTGAAATCAATTTGAAATAATTTGATTTTAACATAACTTCTTCATACGATGGAATTTGGACGCGAAACCTGTTCCATCACGTTTAAAATATTCAAAAACATCTATTTTGATATATGGATTGACCCAATTTCGTTCCGGAGTCGAAACGGGCTTTTCGGGCCATATATCGTTCAATTTATCTGATCCGTTCTTCCTGTTCAGCTCTGTCTATAAATATGGTGTTATAAACTCTAGCCTACTTCTTATCCTTCATTTTTGTACGTACAATTCTATTTGCTTTGCCTCTTTCAATGGCAGACAGAACCCTAAATCCCAAAATGCAATTTCAAATAAAATTCAAAGCCAAAAATTAAATCTCTTCAAACTATATCGAATTTTATATGGGTTTGAAGCTCTCGACGAGCGCAAGTCAAATATATGATTCATTTTTCAATCTGGGTTTCGATGTGGCCGGAAATCGATGAAATATCCATGGCCATTCATCACGCCGCGACCAAAATCATCTAATCTTCGAATCTATTTCTCGGTATTTGTGGAGTGGACCGCGGGGACTTCATCAGTGTAGTTTGTTTGGCGAATCAATGGTCAGATCATTGCAAAATATGGCCTTTGGTTCATTTTTTTTATACGGCGACTGACCTAGTTTGGCGCGAGACGTGGATGGCCTTCGCGGCCTTAGGGATGTGCGATAGAGAGCTGGATGTGGTTGCGGTTGGCTCTGTTGAGCGGCGCGAGTCTCGACAGTGGTCGAAGCGTTGGGTTGCAACCTGTGTCATTATGTGGTGTGCGATCTGTTTTGTGCGTGGGCTCGTATGTGGGATGTGAGAGGGACAGTGATATGGCACAGTTGAGGGGTTAGTTTTTATTTTGTTTTAATTTGAATTTTGTTTTTAAATGATCTAACTAGCATAACTTTCGCATACGAGGTTGAATTCACGTGCGGTTTTCTCAGCTAGGATCGTATTGAAATTCCAGATATTTTGGCGAAGGTTTGGACGAATTCTGAGACTGTTCAATTTTTGGATTTAAATTGGATTTAAATTCAAAAGATGAGTGTTTTAACCCACTCACAACTTCTAAAATTTCTTATGTTTGTTAAATTTAAGATTGGATTTAAATTGGATTTTTATGGGAATGTTGACGTCCTGAAAATGAATTGTTTTGTTAAAAACAACTTGGCTTAGAAGTTGGCGTTTAGATTCGAAGAGACCGAGATCGAATATCAGCAATATCCAGAACCACTTTGATTTGATAACTACTTCAATCTTTACGGGTTTGATTTGGAGAATCAAATAGGCTGGAATTAAATAAATTAAGTAAATCCAACTATTTTGGAATAAGTGACAGCACTTAGATATTAATTTAAATAATGGATTGGCAACAAGGTTTGGTCATAGCAAGATAAGAACTCGTAATGTTGGACGAGTTACCTTGGTTTTCAAAGACATTCGTACAGCTCTGGTATTTCAAATTTAAGATGAGATGACCCGACTTCCTATCTCCAGGAAATCGCATCATCTTGAAGAAAGAAAGGGATAGAAGAAGAAAAGAAAGAGAAAGAAGAAACACAACAACATCAGAGAACTCACAGCGCAACGAATGAAATATAATATATCACATAGAATATTACATAGTATTATATTACATCAGATTATACAACTTATACAACAGATATTAGACAGTTATAAACATCTGTCTAACTATACAACTCAAGTACAACAGAAAACAGATACCAAACAACACAACGGAATCATAATATATCTACATGTGGAAGTCTCCTGCTCATATCACCTCCATAATTTGTCAAGCAAACCTCAATCACTTGACTACTCATACATAATATGAGTACCCAAGAGTTTAATAAAATAGAAAATAAACACTCGGGTCAGACAGGGGTCTGGTGTGAGTAAATGGGTTAAAATTGCTTAACTTTAGAAAACCTTTGAAAGAAAAAGGTATCACGTAAGACTTCCCACACATAAACATGGAAAAGTTTTTACCTTATGCTAACCAAAACATTTGATAGAAAATCCACTGATATTATAATAGTGTCTAGGGTTTTCAAGTAAATAAGAAATAGCCGAAATTGTTACATGATTAAATTCTAGCTACTAGCCACAAAAGTGGGTGATACAAACAAAACCGTAGGGTCTCGTAGGAAGAATGGGTTTCCATCAATGGCAGGGATACTGGGGTACCACCCGTCACAGTACGTGGCCTAGATCAACGTACCGAGGAGCCACCCTAACTCCCTTGCAACACAAGGCTGGGACCATTCCGTACTGAACAGTCCCGAACAAGACAACCCCGGCAGTTGTCCGGATTAACCGCCCCACACAGCCAAAATAAAAAGGGACTTCTAGATAGGAGTAAATCTTGCTCTCCAGTGGGAGCTACCCACGAAGCCTTGTTGCACCTCCCCTGTTTTAGTCATTCCCGGTTGATGAGGCTTGAGGCTGCGATTACCTTTATAGAACACATCTATCTTAGAATGCTCATCGCCCGCCTGACGATGTTCTGAAAGCATTCAATCCATACAAGTTCGTTCCGGGTTCGAACGAAACTGAAGGCACTATCTCATTGCACTCATTTTGGAATCACCCTCAGAGTCAACGACCATAGCCCTTGCACTCTATATCACCATCTCGAACCTATAAGTACTATTCCGTCAAACTCATTACGGAATCACCCACAGAGTTAAACTGACGTATAGCCCTTACACCTCGAGTCTTCACTTGCTCCACTTGGATTCACGACCTAACATTTAATTGGAATCGATGTGGTTTTCAGATATCCAATATGGAAACCCGATCCCGGTCTCACCGAAACCAAACGCCATTTCAATGTCGAAGTTGTACTTAAGGGTTTTAAACAATTAACTCATATTCAGGATGATATATAAACAGATAGATGAATCACATTATCACAATAGATAATTTATATCAAACATTCATCTCAAAATGCAGCATATCACATATCATGGATATCCAAATCATCCAGTATCAACCAATATCCATCACCCAATATCAATCACTCAATATTGATCATCCAATATCAATCAATCAACCAATATTAATAAATTATCCAAAGCAGAATTGATTAACTCTTAATCAGTAGGATTACCTAAATCCTTCTCCATTACTTTATTTTAAATAAATAAATTGATCATCTCTAATGATCTTCCTCAATTAATCTTCCTTAATTAATCTTCCTTGATTAATTCTACTTTAATTACATTCAAGTAATTATCCTTAACCATATTCAGTAATTAACCTTTAATTACTATGATTAATTACAATAATTAATGATTCTTCGTTTACTTCCATTTATAAATTAACTATAATTAATTACATTAAACCTTAATTAATTACAATTAATTAGTCATATTTTAAATAATTACTTTTATTAATCAACCTTGATTAATATCATTAATTACATTAATTAGTGATCCTTATTAATTAATAATTTCCTTTAATTAAATAATTAACTTGTAATTAATCAATTCACTAATCATAATCAGTAATTAACAAATTGTAATTACTTATCTAAGTTAATTAACTTCTTAATTACTTATACAAACCCTTTGATTAATTAATCTAATTAATAAATCTTTAATTACTTCATTAAGTAATTATTAATCAATTAAAATTAACAATTAATCCTTAATTAATTACATATTAATTAATTACATTTTAATTAATTACACTTGGTAATTAATCTTAAATTAATCGCATTTCATTAATTAATTTATCTTATTAATTAATTAACTAAAATAATTAAGTAATTAACTCTTAATTACTTACATAAGTATTATCTCTAATTACTTCATTAATAACTCTTGATTACTTTCTTAATTAATTACTTAACAAGTAATTATTTTCAGTTTTCAATTCTTAAATTAATTAATTACATCATAAATAATTAATTTCAAAACAGATAAATTAATCAATTTCCTTAATTGATAACATTAAGTGATTATCCATTAATTACTTCCACTTAATTACTCCTATGAGTAATTATCAATAATTACTTCCATAAGTAATTACTTTCATTCTTACTTACATTCAAAAATTAACCATTTATTACTTCATTAAGTAATTACACTTAATTAATTTATAATTAAGTGATTATTTAAAATTAAATAATCAATTAACTAATTATTTAAAATTAATTAAACAATTAATTAATTAACTTATTATATTTTTAAAATATTTAATTAATTAAGAAAACATAAATCTTAATTAAACTTTACTTATTAACAAATCAAATTTAATATTTTTATATTCAAATCAAAGATAAATTAACCTTATTTATCTTATAATGAATTATTTGAATAAATCAAATTTTTACAACTTAAAACAAATTATCCTATTTGGTTTCAAAATCATAATGATAATCTTATTTGGAAATAGGAAATTTAGAAACAAATTCCAAAATTAAGAATACTTTAAAACATCTAAATTAATCTTATTTATTTCAAATATAAATTTGAAACTTTAGTTTTAAATCATTACTTAAAATTTAAACTTAAATTTTGATTTAATTATTTAAATTCAAAACATTCTTTTATATTAAAAATCGAATTTTAATTAAGTTGAATTACTTTCAAATAAATTATCCTAACTTTTTAAATTTGAAAGTAAATTCGATTTACATATTAAAGTTTGATCAATCTTAATTTTAAAACGACAACTTTTACTTTATACGTTTGTTCCTTTTATAAACTTGTTTAAAACATGATGCTTACTTTCCTTATTTCAAAACATAAGTTACTCAGCACTTAAACAGTAACCCGAAACCCACACAAAAATTTCACGAGTCAATCACCTAAATGACTCGAGTAAATCATTCAACAAACCCGCGCCTACCCTGAAGCCACCCAGCCCTCAACTTCTTCGGGCCATCACTGAAAATACGTGAGTGAAACCTCGAGCAGCCCTCGTCTTCTCCAAAACAGAATTCAGTGCACCCATCAATGTGCACGGTGCACGTACACCCCAACCTTCGGCCAACGTCGATCATCAAGACCAACGACGATCATCACTTCACCCCATGTGAGCTCAAAACCGTACCCAGATCAAACAATACGCAAGAGATTCGAACTTTCATCATTCGAATCAAAACCTGCAGAACAACGCGACCCAAAACCCCTCCACGGCCAACACCACGACGCCGTACTACCCTCGCCGACCACTCCAACGAAGTGCCATGACCACATACTACATTTTCCCCAAATACAAACGAACTCGATCCATCCATTACGACAAAATTCCCAAAACAGTCAAGTCGAGAACAAAACCCACTAAAACCCTAACTTAGTCGAATTCAACCAATTCGTTCATTTAAAAATTCAAATCGTATTTTTCCCAAAATCAACAACATACACACAAGCTACGATCAAAATTTCAAATCATATTATTAAATGGATAATCGGTAATTCATCAAAATCACAATTTCAAACCAAACCCAATTTCGCATAAATTACCAAACTAAAAATTACAAATTTCATATCTAAATTCATAATTTATCATTACTATTTCATGCATGTAATTCAATTCAGAATTAAAGATAGTTAATTTTTATCCAAATTTTAAGGTTCACTAAGTTTCCTATTTAAAACGCTATTTGTAAATTAAATTTTACAGAAATTATTTTTAAAATTATCTTCAACATTAACATAAAATATTTCATTCAATCACCAAGACCAAACATAAATGTTTTAGTGCGAGATTCAAATTTGAAAGAGTTCAGGCCTGAATAACAATAGATAACAGAGGTTTTGTATATACAGTTTACTTAATTATATAAACATATCAACAAATTCAGTATATAAACCTGGAAAATTTTATACAACACACAGATCATCACATGCATTCAAATTTAAACAAGACTAACCTGTTTTTAAAAATATTTACTCACCTTTTATAAAATATGCAGAGCAGAACTTCTGTATTATTTCAAGCTTTGAACATTATCTGAAAAGGTGCTTTGATGCTTTTGATTGCTGATTAACTTGATCCTTTTAGTTGCAGATTGAATTGGTGTGAAGAACGTCATGAATTGCAGGTTGAAATTGAACTGCAGCTTCCCAATTTGTAGATTGAAGATTTGTGTTGCAGTTTTAATTTGCAGGTTTTTAATTTGAACTCAAATTTGATTTACTTTTTGGTTTTCAAATTTCAGGTTGAAGAACAAATTTCTGGTTTGAGCTTTAGATTTGGAATATGTTTACATAATTGAATTTTTGGTTTGAGAAGTTTTCAAACTTGAAATTATCTTTGTTTTCAGCTGAGAAAAAAATGAAAGAAGAGATGAAAAGTTTATTTTGAATGAATTATGTTATGGTTTATCAAAATTAAAGAAAGTAATTTTTTTTAACATGAAGACACTTGTAAAACTTAATAAACACTTGTCACAAATATTACACATGTTATTAATTTGAACAAGTGTCTCAAATATTTTTTAAAAGTTTACAAGTTTTTAAAGATTTTTGAAAAATTGTTTTTAAAACATTATAACAATAATAATTATAACTTGTCTCTATGAACATGGATATTTGTATTTATGAAATGTTTTTATGTTAATAAACTTTGAATTTAGATAAATATACAAGTTTAAATCTTTTAATTCACTAAATTACTAAATATTTATTTAGTAAATATAACCTTACTTTTTAAAGAGAATATTCTTAAAACTAATTGTAATATAAATGAATTTCTTATGTATGTATTTTTAAAATCTAAAACTTTTATATTTACACATTTATGATCATTTAAAATTTAAGCATTATATAAAAACAAAACTTTGTTTAAATCCTTTTTAAACTATCTTATAAATAACAATCTTATATTTTAAAACAAACAATTATCTTATAATTGAAAACAATTTGACAAATCTAAATTAATTTTTGAAAATAAAAACAAAGCTTAAAGTTATAATTTCATACATATACAAATTATCCATAGATTAAATTAAATTTAAAACAATATGAAACATATATAAACATATATATTACAATTTAAAAATTCATCTTTTATTTAAACACAAGATGTTCTATTCACAATATATATATCAGATATATATATTATAAATAGAATAAAATTTCATTAGCTTTGAAAAATAAATCTTATCAATATTTTAAATTGTCAGAAAGATATTGATCACAATTATCAAATTATATATTTATTTATCTTTAAAAAGAATAATTTATCAGTTTAAATTAAAATTATAAAGAAAAATTATCAAACCAATTAAATTATTTATACAGATTATTAAATTGATATTGCCTCAAATTCCGGGTCGTTACATAAGAGGTTTACTCACGCTGGTTTCCAGGTTGACTCGGGTGTTACTTTATTGTAATGCTCGGATCAGACCGGGTATTACAGATTTTCAGGTTGGGACATTTCGGATTCAGGAGGCAAGCTAGGCGGTAGAGGCATATAGATTTCCGTTGTGTATTAGAGACTATATAGATAGTATTCTGGGAAGAGTTGTTAAAAACTGTCCAGATTCATTGTACTATAATATATTGTATGTATATTGACATTTACAGCTTTCCTTTGTACAAATACTGTTATTTTTTATTATATTTTATTCCAACGCATTTGTGAGATTCTGATGTTGTTTCTATTCCTTTTTCTACCTCTTTCTTCTTTTTCCCTTATGGTCTGGTATTTTTGGCATTCGATTGTCCAACATGTAATACAATGGACGTATTGATGTCAAACTTTCGGAGGTCGAAAAACCGGGTCATGACAAGGTCAAACAGAAAATATCAATGTGACTAATTTACACAATTCTCTCGAATTGAGAATCCTGTGTATCTTCACCATGGAAGCTCTGCTTTGATTATAATTAAATCATGGCATGACATCCATCGAACGATTATAGTTGAGTCGATCAGAAACATTGAAAATGAAACACCATTTAAGAGAGGATTGGTCTCCTTTGTTATAAGACGTTAGTATCACGATTAACTAATGTAAACTCAAAGTCAAAGTCCCTGGTCAAAGTAGTTTGATTAATAATAATTGTTATTATTTAACCAATGATTATGTGTTTTGACTATAAAGTCGAACGTGGACGATATTGGAATTTTGACCATTATCAAATTCCATAAGTCCTAAGTTATATAGTTTTGACGAAGATAATTGCTACAAATAATTGCCATTATCGAGTACCGCTTATAATAAGTGAAGTTGGATTTTATCAAAAGATCTGTAAAGAAAAAATTCAGCAAAAATATCATACTACTAGCTAAGGTGATATGTGAATGTTAATATACGAACTGTTCGATATTCATCGTGGACTGAATTGACACCTTTCAATCGATAATCGTAATGATGAATCCTTCAAAACACCAAATAATTTAATGAATTTATAAAATAACGTAAATTGATTAAATTAATTAATTTTTAAGAACTATTAGTTATTGTTTAAGTCAGTTGATGTTTGAGAGTTGTTTGTAATTATTTGAATGCTTTTATAAAAGCTATATTCGTGCACATTGGTTTGTGATATCGATGTAATTTAAGTAAAAAAATTAATTGCATGTAGTCATTTATGTCAATTTTATGTCATTTGATGTCATGTAATTTTATCCATATCATGAAAAGGAAGAGATGTGGAGAGAGAGGGATAGTCGAGAGAATTAATTAGGGAAGTTTTAATTAAAGAATGAGAAATGTTTCATTCTTTGAATTAAAACATATTCACTATGTCTTTTCTATAATCAACTCATTCTTTCTTATTTGTTCTTTTCCCTTCTCTCCTCCTAACTATTAATAGCAAAAAAAATTCCAAATTCTTCCAACTCCAAATAAAAAACATCAAATAAAAAAAAAGAAATTTGGTTCGTCCATCTCTTACAAGGATAAGATGTGGATCGTGAAGATATGATAAGATATCATCGTTTAAGGTGTGATTTTTAGGCAGCATTCTAAGGTGATTCTTTGATTTATTTATGTATATGTTTTGTCCTTCATATATTTGGATATGAATGGTTCATTATGTGCATAATTGATAATTTTATAATGTAAATCAAAATCCTTTTATCTTAATTAAAAGCACGTCTATTATTTGATTCAACTAGGATCTGCACATGTATTTCATTGTTTATTTCTTTATGTTAATTATTGTTAATATTGTTAGATTTGTTACCCCTTTTGTTCTTTTGTTCATATTGTATGTTTAGTTTAGATTTGAATCTTATTGCTATGAATTTATATGCGCCTTAGTTGACTAATTCTTTTGTGTTTTAGAATTTATTGTTTGAATAATATTTTGTTTTGAAAAATGTTTTGATTAAGTGATTTAATTTTATGTTACAACTTTAGGAAGTGAATATATTGTTACAAGTTATTTTGGAGCACCTTTACTCATTATTTACATTAGAATAAAAGTTAACTCATTCTTAGATTTACATATGGACATTCTTGGTTAATCATAAAACTTTTATTTGAAGTTAACAATTAGATCTAAGATGTTACTTTGACTGAATGTTTATGTATTTTAAACTACAAGTTAATTTAATACATATATTACACTCTGTTTTGAATTTAAAAACTTTTATTTAATTATTGTGCACACATATATATATATATATATATATATATATATATATATATATATATATGCTTATATATATATGCGCGCGCGCGTACAGAATGGACTTCTACGAAAATCACAATTTTAATTTTAGACTATCAATTAATTAAAACTAGTTTTAAATTGTTTTCTTTAGTTTAAAACATGTCAAAAAAACAAAATCAACTTTAGTGTTAACAAGAATACATATATAATAAGTCTCATTTTGTTTAAAAAAATTGAATAACAAAGACATATATAAAGGTAATCACTGACTATGGACACTTCCTATATATTGCACTTGCACAATATTCACTATGAATATATTTGAATACACTTATATTTCATGCTGTAATGATCCATCTTTTTGAATGGTTCAAATCGACAATAAACCAAACATGTCAAAAAATCAAACCATTCAAATGGAAGGATTGTTAATGGGGTAAGTAAGAAAACAAAACGGAAAACAAAACACAGAATCTCACAGCGGAACGACAAAATATAATAATCAAATAAATAGTTCATAAAGCTATTTTACGAATAATATTTGATTACACTTTTAAAATTCAAAAGAGTTATACATACATCAAAAATAAACAAATAATGCAGCTGAAAACAGAATGCAGTGGAATAATAAATAGCAATAATATACTGATTTTTAGTCTTCATCCTTCAGAAAATAGTCTTCAATACACTGAAAAAGCTCAGACTGACTCGAGCATAATGAAAAGACAAAACACTCAAGTTGGAACTGAAAGATCTTATGCAAGTTAGAAAAAATAAGTAAAAGAGATATATTAGTGCAATGGTTTCATAGATGTTACGAAATTTCATCTCCTATCGAGTGTACAACGTGAATATAATTATTTAAAGGGTTTCAAATAATTCGAAATATCAATCTTAATCATCTAACTAAAACAAATCCAAAGTTTGAATTAATTTAAACCATTCAAATAATTCAATTCCAAATAATACCCAAATTCAAGAAATTATATGGGTATATGTCATTTCAACCAGTATCAAAAATAAATATTTCCAATTCAATGAAAACCGCTCGGGTTTATCATTTCAACCCATAACGATTTTCCCCTAATCTATAAGATCGTTCTGGTATATATCATTTCAACCCATAGGGATAATAGAGATATATACATAAATAACATCCACTCATCCAAAATGTCAACCAATAACGTCCATCCAATCACCCAAATATCAACAATTGAACATACAACACAATCATCATTGAAATCAGCCAATAACTACCAACAATTTGCTGGTTATCATCGATAGGTATTTAACTGGTAATTTAAATTTCAATATTAAATTAAATGGAAATTAAATTCAATAAAGTCAGATTTAACTGGAATGAAAATTTAAAATATACTAAACAGCAACCAATCGATTTCTAATCACATCATAAATTCAATTTAACTAAAACATGACGATAAATATGGAGCAATATGGAGATTCCTAGCAAAGATGCAAATTTAAAGCAAGTCCAACAAAGCTTAGACACATACACGAATAAATAAACAAGTTTCAACAACTTCCAACTTCCAAACAATCCAAGATCCAAACTACGGACAAACCTGAAACTAGGTCATCCATAAGAATATATTTGTACTAGCTACTAAATCTGTAAAAGTGACTAAGTAGAAAGTTGTTACAAATTTTCTCCCCACTTTCAGAAAGAAGAATCACTCAAAAAGCTTTTGTCTAGAGGAAGTTATGGTTAAAACAAACAGAAGTGTTTTCTGAGTTGATGTAACGATTCCGTTTTCAAGCCAAATTTAATTTAGAATTAAGTTGTGAATTAATTTGAATTTTTTTTCAAAATAAATAAGATATGGGTTTTTTTATGTGTATATATATATAAATATATTATAAATAGAATTTTGAATTTGAAATTTAAATATAAATAGAAGGAAATGTATTTAATAAAAAATAAAAAGTATAATAGCTTAAGTTGAAAAATATTTAATAAAAGGTTTAAGATATTTTCTTTTAAATTTATACACGATATAAATATGGTTTGTATATATATAAAAATTTAAAACATGAAAATAAAAAAGATATACAAACATTTATAACATGCATAATAAACAAGTGTAAACCATATAATATGAAATTTAACAAGTGTGAGATAATTACAACATGCAATTAACAAATGGAAGCTAATATGTCATGCAAAATACAAGTGTTAACTTAATTATATTATATAAATACAAGTGTCAAGATAAATTGTTTTTATAACTTTTGTATATATATATATATATATATATATATATATATATATATAGCAAAAGTCTATCTTCTCTTCATTTGAAAATACAAAGGAAAGAAAAAAATTAAAAACCTGAGAAAGAAACTCAAAACAGAAAAGAACAGAAGCAAGAAAATCAAACAACTTTTACATATTTCAATCTGAAGCTTAATTTAGATCAACTCAAACATTAGTTTCAAGTTAAAAGCAAGATCCAGATTTTCATCTCAATTAAGTTTCCAGTCTACCAAATATTCAAAGCAACAATCTCTTCCAGTTTTAAAACCTGAGTAAAAGATGAAAGATCAAGCAAATTCAAACTCAACTTAAAGTAGATCAGATCAAAAATCAAAATCAAGTAGCAGTTTTTAAGCCAAGACCAATTTCTAGGCTCTCTATTTTCAAACTACAGGTGAGTAAACAACCTTGATAAAATCTTAAACCTTTTATATCTGGATTAGAATGTGATAATCCTTGAAGTATGGCTGTAAAAATGTGCTTGCATGTCTATATATATGAAGGATTTGTGTGTGCAAGTCTGGGAATAGGCATATTTGCCTCTGTTTTTTATTACAGGTTTCAAAACCTGTTCAAAATCCAAAATCTCTTCCTCTAATCTCTTTTAGCTAATGATGTTTAAATAAAAAGTGTATCAATCAACAATATATTAATTTTAAAAATGATTTCAAGTGTTTATTTTAAGTAATTATTTCAAGAATAGGAAATTACAGTAATAATCAACAAAAGTCAGAAATTTGATTGTTCAATTTCCATGTTTGGTTTATATAATCAAATTCATTTTCTAAAACGATGATTTTGATAATAATATCATAATTTTTAAGTTTGAAATTGTTGAGATATTTCGTGTTGAACGAAAATTGAACATTCGTCGATTCTCGACGATCGGAGGAGGGTTGAGCATCGTGCTCGTAGCTGGAGGTAGCTGGGTGTCTCGGGATTAAGGGAAAAATAGTTAGTGATTTTATAGATCACCGTGGTGGCCGGACGACATGGATTTAGGGTTTGATGACCTATTTTGGTCGATAACGAAGTAGAGTCAATTGCGGCGACCTGGGTGAATCGGACACAACCGGAGGTGGGGGAAACAGTGCATAGGTTCGAGGTGAAGGTTTGATCGAAGTGTCGAGGTCTCTGGTGATCTGAGGCATCGACAAGAGGGGGTTATTGACGATCGGTTTTTTCAGGTTGGGTTCTTATGGGCTCGATTTCGATTTCGTGCTCGGTACAGAGTTTTGGGTGGCCAGGATAGCCGGCGAGGTCATCGGCAATGTATTTACGGTCTCGGCGTTGGTCGGAGTTGATCGGGTCTGGTGTGCACGTGCATGAGTGTTTTGTTTGTGTCTGTGTTACAGTGTATGTTGGCTCGAGGAAGAGCTCGAGGATTTGGGTTTTTGGCTCGAGTATGTGTTTGTGTGAGTTTAGCATGATACAATAGTTTTTAAACTAAACAAAGTTAAAAAGAAAAAGGAAAAAAAGAAGAAGGATCGGCTCAGGGAAAAAGGCGGGTTTGCTCGAGTGGTGACTCGAGAATTTCTGTTTTGGTCTCGGGTATGTTGGTTGTGGGCTCGGGTTTGTTTTTTTTTGGTTTAGCTAACCAGGTTTTAAATTTAAAAAGGGAAGCATGAACAAGTTTTAAATCATAAGTATTAACAAGTTTTCAAAGCAAAATATTATCAAGTTTTCAAACAAATTTCAAGATTCAAATTTTAAAGTCAAATATTTTTTGAAAAATTTGTTTAAAAATAATTATATTTTAGTTAATTATTTAATTAAATCCCTAATTGTTTTCAAGAATAAAATGATGTAATGAAGGAGTGATTAAGGTAAGTATATTAACTTTAATTAATCAAAAAGTTCTCAAAAGATTTTGTATAAATTGATTTCAAGCATCAAATTTAAATAAGAGATAAACGATAAGTATGTGATTAATTAAAGGATAATTAACGAATGAAATTAATTAAAGGATAAGTACTTAATCAAATTAATTAAAGGACGATTAATTATTTAAAGATTAATTAATTAATGTAAGTAATCAAGGGATAATTAATTTCTTAAAGCATAATTACTTAATGTAAGTAATTAAAGGATAATTAATTAATTAAAGGTCAAATACTTAACAATTGAAGGTAAATTAATTAATTAAAGGATAATTAATTGATATAATTGATTTAAGGGTTAATTAATTAATGTAACTAATTAATAAAGTATAATTAATTAAGATGGATAATTAAGGATGATTAATTAATGAAATTAATTAACATTAAATTAATAACAAATGGTTTGTAATTAATTAATGTTAATTAAGTAGGGTTGAGTGATTAATTCATTTATTTTGAGTCAATTAAATTAATTATAATCATGCGATTAATTAATCTTGCTTATGGATGATTGGATTATATTGAATGCCTTGAATTGTTTGATATCTCTGATGTGTAGTGTTCTATGATATGAATTGTTTTGGATTGAGCTGTGATAATTATAAGTTATTTGTCTATGATGAATTACTATGCGAATGTGAACGTCTGAATTGAATTAAAATTGTTTACTTAAACAACTTGGCCTTGAAGACGACGTTTGAATTTCGATGAGACCGGGAATCGGATTCCAAATGGTTCTCCAAAGACCACATCGAATCTTCAAGATGGATCTTTTGTTTAAAGGATTTAAAATGGAAATTTGTATCCCCATGTTTTAAAATAAGCGCTCATTATTCGAAAAGGCCAGGGGAGGACATTAAGTCATAAAACCCATTCCAAATAATGATGCGACGAAATGGAACTGCATTTGAAGACGGTGTTGAAGACCGCGTATTTTCGAAAACGAAAGGATTACCTGTCGATTGTCTCTGCACCGAGTTGCTCCGGTATAGAGATTACCCTAAGTGATGGGGTGTTTGGATGTGATTAGGGGATATTCGGATTTGCAAGGACTTTTTCCTTGATTGGAAAAAGTGCCTTCGGTTCTATTCAAACCTAGAATGGACTTGTACGGATGTATGTGTGACATTGTACTTTGAGATATAAAGCTGGTTTCTATCAAATACATTTCTATTTGGTGGCAGAGAATTTATTCTCTTAGCTTAATGCCCTTCTCTGAGACGTACGAGCTCAGAGGTTATGTAGTTGATATTTACTAGTAAAATATTCCCAATTTGGTAATGTGGCATGCTAAGTGTTGAGCATTGGATTGATCGAAGCATGACTTTTGTGAAAAGCATAGCTTTGTGGGATGAGACTTCATCGAACCTCACACCTCGAAAATAGTCGAAACAGGAAGGATGCAGCAAGGTTATGGGGGTCGTGCCCCTCTGGGTATGTGCATTTCCTTTTGGATAAAAAGTGGTATCATGGTATCGAGCCCAGATATCTTACTTATGTGGTTGTTGGAAATTTGTGTGTGGCACCTCGGTAAAGGTCGGTTACGACCAGGGAATGGCATACTCATGACAGTTAATTACCAAGTTATAGAGGTAACTCGGATTTGTGTTGGCAGAGATCCAATTAGGTTCTCGGGACATCCCTCCAGACAATCAATACGAGCCCTGTACGGTTTTAGTTGTAGAACCTGCCATTTAACATGGTAGCTATAGTAGGCATACTATAATAGTACGTATGCTGGCTAAGATTAATATTATACTTTTGAAATGTTTTCCACACTATGCACTAGTAATAATATCAAAAGGATTTTCACATATCAAGAATGTTTGACTATTATAAGGAGAAACCTCCCCCATGTGTTCGATTGCATTGAGTATATGTCGGGAGACCTTATGGTAGTTTAATTTTTCAAAAAGCATGAACGGATTTCTTGTCGTTTCTTTTTGTTCAAATAACTGTTTTTATGTTTTCTCACACCAGTCCCATGACTGACTCGGAGTTTATTGCTCCCTTTCTAAACTCTGGGTGCCCATAATTTTCCATACGGGAAGCCTAAGGTCAGGTTATCAGTAGGTTCTGAAGCTACGTCAGAAAGTAGATGTAAATTTTGGAAGTCTTTGAAGCCTTTGGGTTTTTGACCTTTTTGCTTTGGAGCTTTGAGAATGAAGATGTAGTTTGTTGGATTCTCTCTCTCTCTTGAAGACCATGTAGCAGTTGTCTTTCCCCTGTCATGTTATTTTTCCGCTGTTGTGTTGTATTTATTGGCTCTGTTATTGTGCATTTGTTATCAGCATGTTGTATCCATTTGGTGTATCAATAAAAAAGTCGTTTTTGTTCCGCTATATTGTTTTTATCTAATGTGTTATAAGCTCCAGCGAGCCGAACTCCAATGTTTGAATCTCCGACATTTGAATACGGGTGATGTATTGGATGCCGATTTTCGATGGTCAGATTCTGGGTCGTCACATTTGGTATCAAAGCTGAAGGTTGAGTGATAACTTTAGTTTTGGAGTATAACTCATTAGGTGACTTATTAGAGATTGGGTAGAAATTCTCGAAAATGAGTATATTCCCTTAAGTATCCTGTCCAAATGCCTAGATCAATTTTCTTACTATTTACTGATAGTGAGAATAAGTGCAAGAAGAGGATGAGGTAAGGGACGAGGGAGTACCACTACAAATGGTCGATACCTTGCAACAACAGTAATGAAAGGAACAACTTTTCCCACCAACCATCTTTAATCTTCATCCAATTTCAATCCTTTGATGGATTTATGGAAACTTCAGGAAGAAGTTTTAGCATGGGGGAGACCGTTACTTTGGCCAAACCGGTGGATGAGTTTGCATGGGATAGATTCAAGCAAGTATTTGAGCAGCGTTATATGCTTTTTGCTGGTATTTCCAAGATGTATGAAGAAGATTACCTTACTTCTTATTTATGATAAAATTGTTAGAGTTCTATCCGACACTGGAGTCACACATAGTTTTATTTCCCAGCAAACCATAGGAGAGTAAAATCTTAAACCCGAATTTGTAGATGAACCTATTTGTGTGAAGAATCCGGTAGGAGGCCCTGTGAATTTTTGTTTACGTTGTAGAAAGGTTCCTATTTCATATTCTCATTATCAGTTTCCTATCAGTCTTTTTGTTCTTGACTTTAATGAATTTGAAATTTTACCTAGAATGAGTTGGTTAACAAAATATGAAGCTAAATTAGATTGTATTAATAAAAGAATTCCGGACAAAACCAAATTCGGAAAATTTTATTGTGATTTCTTGTGGGGATCCAAGTCCGAAGAGGGACAAGTTAATGTATACTTTAGGGTATTCCGACCCGATTTTTAAATCCATACCTACTGTTTAAGAATTTCCTGTCGTATTTGAAAAAGTTAAGTCTTTACCTCCACGTAGAGAAATCGAATTTAGAATCGATTTGGTTCCCAATGCCCGTCCAGTTGTGCGTAGATTATCGTGATCTTTATAAGTTAACCTTTAAAAATAAATTTCCTTTTCCTGAATCGAACGACATGTTTGATCTGTTCGATCAATTGCATGGTGCTCAATTCTTTTTCAATATGGACCTAGCCCGTGGATTCTATCAGCTGAGAATTGCGGAAGATTGTATCCATTTGACTATTTTTTGGGGTCTCGATACATTCTACGAATGGATAGTTATGCCTTTCGGACTAACCAATGCCCCTGCATATTTCGTAGACATGATGACCCGAATACTGTAATGAATAAGTTCATTCTCGTATTTATTGATGATATTCTGATTTATCCCAAATGTAGAATAGATATTTCAGTTTGATCTGGTAAGCCATTTCTCTATTTTTTTGTGTGTTCATATGTTCTTTGTTTGCCTCCCTGCCTATCAAATTTCGAGGATGAAATTTTCTAGGGGGATTTGTAACGATCCCGTTTTTAAGCCAAATTTAATTTAGAATTAATTTGTGAATTAATTTGAATTTTTTTTCAAAACAAATAAGATATGGGTATGTTTATGTGTGTGTATATATATATTGTAAATAAAATTTTGAATTTGAAATATAAATATAAATAAAAGGAAATGTACTTAATAAAAAATAAAAAGTATAATAGCTTTAGTTGAAAAAGATTTAATAAAAGGTTTAAAATATTTTCTTTTAAATTTATACATGATATAAATATGGTTTGTAAATATATATATATATATATATATATATATATATAAATTTAAAACATGAAAATAAAAAACATATTTAAACATTTATAACATGCATAATAAACAAGTGTAAACCATATAATATGAAATTTAACAAGTGTGAGATAATTACAACATGCAATTAACAAATGGAAGCTAATATGTGATGCAAAATACAAGTATTAAATTAATTATATTATATAGGTACAAGTGTCAAGATAAATTGTTTTTATAACTTTTGTATATATATGGCAAAAATCTATCTTCTCTTCATTTGAAAATACAAAGCAAAGAAAAAAAATATGAGAAAGAAACTCAAAACAGAAAAGAATCTGAAGCAAGCAAATCAAACAACTTTTACAAATTTAAATATGAAGCTTAATTCATATCAACTTAAACATCAGTTTCAAGTTAAAAGCAAGACCCATATTTTCAGCTCAATTAAGTTTCCAGTCTACCAAAAATTCAAAGCAAGAATCTCTTCCAGCTTTAAAACCTGAGCAAAAGCTGAAAGATCAAGCAAATTCAAACTCAACTTAAAGTAGATCAGATCAAAAATCAAAAACAAGTAACAGTTTTCAAGCCAAGACCAACTTTCAGGCTCTCTGTTTTCAAACTACAGGTGAGTAAACTACCTTGATAAAATCTTAAAACTTTTATATCTGGATTAGCATGCGATAATCCTTAAAGTATGGATGTAAAAATGTGTTTGCAAGTCTGTATATATGAAGGATTTGTGTGTGTATATCCGGGAACAGGCACATTTGCCTCTGTTTTTTATTAAAGGTTTCAAAACATGTTCAAAATCCAAAATCTCTTCTCTAATCTCTTTTAGCTAATAATGTTTAAACAAAAAGTGTATCAATCAATAAGATATTAATTTTAAAAATTGTTTTAAGTGTTTATAATGAGTAATTATTTCAAAATAGGAAATTGCAGTAATAATCAACACAAGTCAGAAATTTGATTGTTCAATTTCCATGTTTGGTTTATATAAATAAATTTATTTTCGAAAATGATGAATTTTGATAATAGTATCATTATTTTTAAGTTTGAAATTGTTAAGATATTTCATATTGAATGGAAATTGAACATTCGTCGATTCTCGACGATCAGAGGAGGGTTGAGCATTGTGCTCGTAGCTGGAGGTAGCTTGGTGTCTCGAGATTAAGGGAAAAATAGTTGGTGATTTTATAGATCACTGTGGTGGCCGGACGACATGGATTTTGGGTTTAATGACCTATTTTGGTCGATGATGAAGTCGAGGCAATTGCGGTGATGTGGGTGAATCAGACACAACCGAAGGTGGGGGAAACAGTGTATGGGTTTGAGGCGAAGGTTTGGTCGAAGTGTCGAGCTCTCTGGTGATCTGAGGCTTTGGCACGAGGTGGTTTTTGGCGATCGGTTTGTTCCGGACTGGGTTCTTATGGGCTCGTTTCGATTTCGTGATCGGTACAGGGTTCTGGGTGGTCAGGATCGTCGGCGACCTGTTGAAGATCTCGGCGTTGGTCGGAGGTGATCGGGTCAGGTGTGCACGTGCACGAATGATTCGTTTGTATCTGTGTTGCTGTGTGTGTTGGTTCGGGGATTCGGTTTTTTGGCTCAAGTATGTGTTCATGTGGGTTTAGCACGATACAATAGTTTTTAAACTAAACAATGTTAAAGAGAAAAAGGAAAAGAAGAAGAAGAAGGATTGGCTCGAGGAAAAATACGGATTTGCTCGAGTGTTGGTTCGAGAATTTCTATTTTGGTCTCGGGTATGTTGGTTGTGGGCTCGGGTTTTTTTTTGGTTTAGCTAACCAGGTTTTAAATTTAAAAAGGGAAGCACGAACAAGTTTTAAATCATAAGTATTAACAAGCTTTCAAAGCAAAGTATTATCAAGTTTTCAAACAAATTTCAAGATTTAAATTTTAAAGTTAAATGTTTTTAAAAATTGTTTTGTTTAAAAATAACTATATATTAGTTAATTATTTAATTAAATCCCTAATTGTTTTCAAGAATAAAATGATGTAATTAAGGAGTGATTAAGGTAAGTATATTAACTTTAATTAATCAAAAAGTTTACAAATGATTTTTTATAAATTGATTTCAAGCATCTAATTTAAATAAGAGATAAATGATAAGTATGTGATTAATTAAAGAATAATTAATGAATTAAATTAATTAATGGATAATTACTTAATGAAATTAATTAAAGGATGATTAATTAATTAAAGGTTAATTAATTAATGTAAGTAATTAAGGGATAATTAATTTCTTAAAAGATAATTACTTAATGTAAGTAATTAAAGGATAATTAATTGATTAAAGGTTAATTACTTAATAATTAAAGGTAAAGTAATTAATTAAAGGATAATTAATTGATGTAATAATTTAAGGGTAATTAATTAATGTATTTAATTTAAAGGTTAATTAATTAATATAATTAATTAATAAAGGATAATTAATTAAGATGGATAATTAAGGATGATGATTAATTTTCATTAATTAACATTAAATTAATAACAAATAGTTTGTAATTAATTAATGTTAATTAAGCAGGGTTAGATGATTAATTCATTTATTTCGAGTTAATTAAATTAATTACAATCATGTGATTAGTTAATCTTGCTTATGGATGATTGGATTATATTAAATGCCTTGAATTGTTTGATATCTCTGATATGTAATGTTCTACGATATGAATTGTTTTGGATTGAGCCGTGATAAATGTAAGTTATTTGTCTGTGATGAACTACTGTGTGAATGTGAACTTTTGAATTGAATTAAAATTGTTTACTTAAACAACTTGGCCTTTAAGATGGCATTTGAATTTCGATGAGACCGGGAATCGGATTCCAAATGGTTATGTGAAGACCATATCGAATCTTAAAGATGGATCTTTTGTTTAAAAGATTAAATGGAAATTTGTATCCACATGTTTTAAAATAAGCGCTCATTATTCGAAAAGGCCGAGGGAGGACATTAAGTCATAAAACCCATTCCGAATAATGATACGACGTAATAGAATTGCATTTGAAGATGGTGTTGAAGACTGGATATTTTCGAAAACGAAAGGATTACCTGTTGATTGTCTCTGCACCGAGTTGCTCCGGTATAGAGATTACCCTAAGTGATGGGGAGTGATAACGTAATTAGGGGATATCCGTATTTGCAAGGACGTTTTTCTTAATTGGACGAAGTGCCTTCGGTTCCATTCAGACCCAGGATGGACTTGTATGGATGTATGTCTAACATTGCACTTTGAGATATAATGTTGGTTTCTATCAAATACATTTCTGTTTGGTGGCGTAGAATTTATTCTCCTAGCTTAACATCCTTCTCTGAGATGTACGAGCTCACAGGTTATGTAGTTGATATTTACTAGTGATATATTCCCAATTTGGTAATGTGTCATGCTAAGTGCTGAGCATTGGATTGATCGAAGCATGGCTTTTGTGAAAAGCATAGCTTTGTGGGACGAGACTTCATCGAACCTCACACCCCGAAAATGGTCGAAACAAGAAGGATGCAGTAAGGTTATGGTGGTCACGTCCCTCAAGGTATGTGCATTTCTTTTTGGATAGTGGTATCATGGTATGGAGCCCAGATATCTTACTTATGTGATTGTTGGAAATTTGTATGTGGCGCCTCGGTAAAGGTCAGTTATGACTGGGGGATGGCATACTCGTGACAGTTAGTTACCTAGTTACAGAGGATCCGTCCTTATGTTGGCAGAGATCCGATTAGGTTCTCGGGATGTCCCTCCAGAGACGTACCCATTCGGATAAAGGAAGTTCCTTAGCCTTGACAATTTATTGGAAATCCAAACAATCAATACAAGCCCTGTATGGTTTTGGTTGTAGAACCTGCCATTTAACATGGTAGTTATAGTAGGCATACTATAATGGTACGTATGCTGGCTAAGATTAATATTATACTTTCAAAATATTTTCCACACTATGCACTAATAATAATATCAAAAGTATTTTTGCGTATCAAGCATGTTTGACTATTATAAGGAGAAACCTCCGCCATGTGTGCGATTGCATTGAGTATGTGCCGCAAGACCGTATGGTAGTTTCATTTTCTAAAAAGCATGAAAGGATTTCTTTTTATTTCTTTTTGTTCAAATAACTGTTTTTATGTTTGCTCTGACCAATCCCATGACTGACCCGAAGTTTATTGTTCCATTTCTAAACTCTGGGTGCCCATAATTTTCCACACGGACAGCCTAGGGTCAGGTTATCAGTAGGTTCTGAAGCTACATCAGAAAGTAGATGTTGATTTGGGAAGTCTTTGAAGCCTTTGGGTTCTTGAGATTTTGGCTTTGGAGCTTTGGGAATGAAGACGTAGTTTGTTGGATTCTCTCTCTCTCTCTTGAAGACCATGTATCTATTATATTTCCGCTGTCATGTTATTTTTCTACTGTTGTGTTGTATTTATTGGCTCTATTGTGGCCATTTGTTATCAGCATGTGGTATCCATTTAGTGTATCAATAAAAAAAGTCATTTTTGTTCCGCTGTATTGTTTTCATCTGATGTGTTATAAGCTCCAGCAAGCCAGACTACAACATTTGAATCTCCGACATTTGAATATGTGTAACGTATTGGATGCTGATTTTCAAAGGTTGGATTGCGGGTCGTCACAGTTGAAAATCTAAGTTCAAAAATACTTCGAAAAGATTCGAGTTTTTGGCATAGAAAATTAAGGAATTTGAAGAACTAATCTTAAAGAAAGTTGAAGCCAATGGAAAAACAAATGGTTCGAAAGAATGAATCGCATAATTTGGTTTATTCCTGAAGGAGATACAATTGATACTATATGTGGTATTTTCGACTAAAACTGGACCCAAGAAAGGACTTGAAAAATGGAATATTTGATATAGAAATATTCGGAATGGGAGGAAGGGTTCAATAAGAAGTTCTTGCCATTGAAATTATACACGATTTCAAAAAATATATTTGATTTGGAATAGTTTAGTGTAATATAGAAGCCATGGAAATAAGGGGAAGAAAGAGGGAAAATGGGGAAAGGGAAAAGAAGGGAAAAAAGAGAAAGAAGAGGGGAGGGAAGGTGGAAGGAGATGGCCTTGGAGATGGTGGAGAGGGCGGCGGGTATAGGGGTGGAGGAAGGGTTGAAGGAGAGGAGGAAAGGAGTTTTGATTTATGAGGTTTTTGGAGTTTTAGATCTAAAGTTCTTTGTAGATTTTGAGGAGAAAGAAGAATTGTGCAGAGCAAGTTTCTTAGTAGAAAATTTATATACGTAGATTTTATCAGATAAGAAACATAAGGTCACAGGCACACATGATTGACTAGAGTCTCTTGGTCCAAGGCCGATTAGACCAAGCAAACCCAATATGGCTTAACCAAATAAAACACAATTAAACGCTACTAGTTCATGTTAATTTTTCATAGTAATTCAAATTTTTAGAGCAATAGGAATTTGATTTTGACGAAACGAAAAGTGGAAGGAAGATCAGAATTCAGTCTAGTATCACATGAAAAGAATAAAATTTTAAAATTCAAATTAAAAAATTTCAACCAAAAGTCAATCTTTGACTAAGTTTGACCAAAATTTCAATTTTCAATTTTTTTTATTCTATTGGATTTGGTGAAATAAAACATTCAACGTCACAAATTCAAATATTTTTCATTTAATTTTTATTTAAATTCAAAATACTGTCATTTTAAAGTTGTTAAAAGCTACGGGTCATTACACTTTATCTGAACTAAAAGATGTAATATCAATTAATGCAATATTAATTTGTTTCACCTTATCATATTTAAAAGGTTAAATGCCATTAACTACGCATTCAGTTCTCTTCCAGTTACATTCAAACCTATGTTATCATCCTTATTATTCAATCAACAATACCCTATGAATTATATTAACATAAGTTTACATTTTATTACATACATTATTTTATGTTAAAATCTTTTACCGTATTAACTGCAATAATTAATTACATAAATTTTCATTGATTTCCAAATTAATTCCAAACTTGTTAAATAATGAGACGATAGATGAACAATTATTACTTTTAAGTAATTTAATCATATTTATAAGTTTGTTATCTTACTTACACATCACTGATTATATTTAATTTCAGTTAACAACATATAATTCCAACATTCAATTTCCTTAATTCCATTAATTACCCATTTAATATTCAAACGAACAAAATAATGAAAAGATAATTATAACCACGTTTATAATAATAATTCATGTCCATTACCTTATCCTTTACAATCAAGGGTTATAACAAAATGATTTTATATTCTATATTAACCTATTCCAATCAATTACATATAATCTCATCATTAAATACATCATTTAATTTATTTCATTATCTACAATTATAACCAAATAACCTTACAATTATATCTTTTGATTGAAATTGAATTAAAATGGATCGACATTACTATATTACATTCTAACCGTTTTATCATTAAAACTCATAAATTTTAATTTTTTACAATATTAGTATTCCAAAATCTTATTAAATTTAATATTTTAATTATCGGAAAATATGTGTCGTTACACTCTCCCCCACTCAAAACTTTTCATCCTCGAAAAGGAAAAAGGAAGAATTAAGGGATTAATATATTTAATTCAAAGTATTCAATTTATGAACAAATAACATAATTAAGTATATTAAATAAAATATACTGATTAATAAACAATCAAGTCCAAGTTTACTAAAGTTTGAAAAAATATTTTCACTTCCACAAAAAATATCTAAGTCTAAAAGTCACGAGCAGAGTCTTCTTTGTACGGAGAGGTCCAAAAATGTACCTATTTGTCGGGCAAACAACGCTTATTTATGAAACCAAAAGCAGTAGTCATTGCTTCCATAAAGCTGTATTTCACTTATATAACCCAAAATAGGTTAATAATTATGCAAAAAGAGAAATATTTAAGTTGTTCAATTTGCAACAAAAGAAAATCACTATAGAACCTATACAAACAAATAACAAAACCATTATATGCAACCATAGAATCCATCATACATTCATAGCAACCAAAATCAATGGTTTTTTAATTCAGAAACTTTTAATCATACAAGGGTGGCGAATAAACTATCAAGTGTATCCTATGCTCAACAGCCTTTGGTTATTACTCAATAGACTATCCATACAACCTTAAAAAATTAGAAGCATCCTTTCCAAACATCTCATAAGCCAAAACAACCAAGAATTTCCATGTTATCTCACCTTTTGGCAAAGCCGAGATACCCAAAAATTAACTGAAAACCAACGATTACTAGTCATGAATGTCGATTATGCATTGCAGTTTCGCTATGGGTATCGATGAATTTTGTCAGAGTCCGGATCAGGCTACAACTGACAAGACATGACAAGCGAAGCCATGGAAACCCGTATTCCAAATTTCAGGTCAATCCGAGTTCATATGTTCAAGTTATGATTGATGCAATTTGGAGGAAACGGCCTTGGTTTCGTATCCATCAATAAGCTCTGATTTCGTGTCCATACGATTCGTATCCATCACTGAGCCATATTTCGAATCGATCAGATTCATACCCCTCCTCGTGTCCTCGTTCGTATCGATCAGTTTCACATCCACCCTCAAGCAACTATTTCGTATCGATCAACTCTGCATTCATCAATCAATAACACGCTTCGTATCGATTTGCCAAATGACTAGTTCGTACCCGTGAAGGAGGTGTTTATTCGAATCCATCAGGTAGCTTAAGTTCGTATCCATCACAAATCCACCATCGATACGAGCTAAGCCATCTATCTCGATTCGAAATAAACATACTGCGAACCGATACGAGGTGCACATGGTTGATGATTCGAACTGTGTAATGACACTCGATACAAACAAGACGAAACTCATGGATACAACACGGTCAACTCGGAGCAAAAAGAGGATCGGTGCGAGAAGAGCGTGCCACGTCGCCGCATGGTCACGTGCATTATCGATTTAAAGTAGGTCGATTCGAAGCCATGGATTCGAACGAAACATACTCCGAGGAACATCATCTTGTAATGATCATAACTCGAGATCCACCAGTCCAAATGCCATGAAATTTTCACAGGAGCTTACATATAAGCAAAAGAATGTTCTTGCCAAGTTTCATCTCGATTGGGCCATTTCTTGATTGATACGAAATTGATTCGTATCGATCACAGATCGAGTCGAAACTTGGTGGGATCGATCGCGTGGGCCCACTCACGTGCCAGAAGAAGTCTCCTGAAGTTTGAGCATGATATCAGCCTTCTACACCTATAAATAACCCCCTAAAGCCTACAGAAAAGGGATCTTTTGGCTATTAGACGTCCAGACTCTGCCGGATTCAATTCTATATCTTACCACTGTTGTTATATTCGAATTCCTTCATTGTAACTGTTGTAACCATCTGTAATCAGCGAAGAGCATCAGTAAAAGACAAACCTTTGAAGTGGGCGCAGGCCGGAGATAGCCGAACCATTATAAATCTTGAGTTCCTGTTCGTTATGTCTGAATTGCTATTTGATATTGCTTAGATCTGAGATTCATGTTTGGAATATTGCTGATCTATATTAATAACTTGGTGCTTTCACGATACTTGGGGTTCGTGACCAATCTTGGCACGAACATTTTGATGCTTTCACTGAGAAGAACTAGCACCCACTACACTAGATTTGAAATTCAGATTTAAAAGCTTGAAGAATTCAGACTTAGAACAATGACTCGGCAAACAAGCAGAAGACAAAGAGCAGAGAGAAGCCAACAAGGAGAGAGTCAAGAGGCATCCTCTGGAGCTGGAGAAGGACAAGCCTCGATCTACATCACTAGGGATGAGATGGAGGCTATGGCAAATTCGATGCATGAAAAAATAATGAAGAGTCAGCAGAAGATGCTGCAGAACTTTTTTCGAACAGATGAGAGCAGCGAATGTGCAGAACCTTGGACCAACTATAGCAACTGCGAATGCTGAACAAGGAGTTAGGATTGCAGAAACCAACGGAGGTCAAGCTCAAGGTCAGAATGCAGAACCAGAAGGCAATCAGCAAGGACTTGGGGGCAAACCCTCAGGATCCGATACTGGAAGACCAATGGATGGAGCTCAACAGGGTAGAGCTAATGCTAATGTTAACGAGCCACACGAAGAGTATGTACCAGAATTCCCTTAGAGACTTGGGGAGAAGGATAAAAACATGACAAGGGGGCAGCCCCCGGATGCAGATGAAAGAATGATTGGTCTAGTGCGACAAATCATGAGAGGAGGATTGTCGAGCGGAGGATTGGAAGAGGTCAGTCGGAGTCCGTTCACTCCAAATATCAGAAATGTAAGGAACCCTCCAAAGTTCAAACTACCAATGCTGGAACCTTATGACGGAAAGTCAGACCCGACCATGCACATTACCGGATACATCATACATATGGAAGTGCTGGGAGCATCCGAGGAAGTAATGGCATGATGTTTCCCTTTATTTTTATCAGATTTGGCTGTGCTTTAGTTCAGACAACTAGAAACTGGATCGATTAGAACATGGGGCGAGCTCGTAGATTGCTTCATGAGGCAGTTTAGGGTCCACGTGACGCGACCCAAGAGTGTGATGACTTTGGCTTCGATAAAGAAAAGGACCGGAGAGTCCATAAAAAATTTTCTACTACAATTCAATGCAATGGTGGCTTCGGTAGATCACTCGGATCCATCGATGACTTTGATGGCGGCGGTGGCAGGAGTTGGGGAAGGCACCGAATTCAAAGATTCTTTGGCAAGAGATCCACCACAAGATCTTGGAGAATTCTATCATGAAGCTGAAAGATTCATTCGCCTAGAAGAATCACGAGCCGAGAGGCAAGAAGAAAACGCTGTGCAGGGCGATGGAATCGCCAGGGAATAGTCTGGAGCAGACAAAGGAAAGAGAAAGCAGGATGACAGACGTGATGGTCCTGATAAACGAAAGAAATTCCGAGAGCCCAGATTCAGGCAATACACAGATCTGACGGAAAGCATGGAACGGATTTACACGGAAACACGGAGGCAACTCCCCTATCGAAAACCACCCAGGAGAGATCCCACAGAGCTGGAGCGCAGAAGTGGAAAATATTGCCTATTCCATGAGCTGGATGGGCACACTACCGATGAATGCCGCCACCTAGTAGATGAGGTGGAAGAACATGCCAGGAGTGGTAGATTGCCACAATATACCAGAGAACGAACGACGGCTGTGAGACCTGAAAAACTACCGCATCCACCTAACAGAACTGATCCTGGATCAGGATCGAGACTCATCATCAACTGATTATGATGGCAAGGGCCAAGTTCAGGATTTGAACATCGGTCAGTTAGATTTCTTAGATTTGATTTTAAGAATAAAATAGCTATTCCACTTACACATATACGGGAACCGGAGAGATCCCTAGGCATGCTTTGAGATGGAGATAGATCGATCTGCCCGAAGAGGCAATGTCTAGTTTTTACTAATATTTGAGATTTAACGTCTAGGATTTGAATTCAATAAATGCACTTGAATTTCTTGAAATAAACCTTTGACCGGAGAGTTAAAGGATGAATATTATAAACCAGTGTGAACACGATGGCTTTATGACCCTACCCAGAGAGGCGGGGTCCGGAGTGCAAGAAGTGAGTTGCTTCTCCAAAGAGCGATAGAATCGACTCAGTTAACGTCGTTTCCCATTCACAGGAGAGTGATTGGATCGGGATTCGATAAGAGCATGGAGAGGCTGTGATCGGTCCACGATTTAGGCCATGACATCGCTTAATGTTTAGATACACTGAACCAGAGTGCAAGAAGTGAGTTGCTTCTCTGGAGAGCGACAGGATCGACTCACTCAATGCTGTTTCCCCTTCACTGGAGAGTGACGGGATGAGATCCAGCAAGAGCCCGGAAAGGCTACGATCGGTCTAGAACGACCAAGACATCGCTATACGCCCTAGCTAGGGCCAGAGTGCAAGGGATAGAAGGCAACGCCGGAGTGCAATAGGATCTTTCTATTCGATCGTTAAGTCTAGAATGGACTTGGAAAAGGTCTGGAGTGACCACTGATAGTCTGGAGAGACTGTAGAATTTCATTCTTAACTTCCACAGGAAGAAATGGATAATGATTTGTCTTCGAACAGTCGCAAACTTGATTGAAAACGCTATTAGCTTTGAATAAAACATGGACTCACTACATTCGATTTGAAGCTATTCAAATCACACCTTTTTCCAAAAGGCATGTTTTGGGGCGCAAAGTGTTATCCCGCCTTTTGGCAAAGTCGAGATACCCAAAAATTAACTCAAAACCAATGATTACTAGTCATGAATGTCGATTATGCATTGCAGTTTCGCTATGGATATCGATGAATTTTGTCCGAGTCCGGATCAGGCTACAACTGACAAGACACGACAAGTGAAGCCATGGAAACCAGCATTCCAAATTTCAGGTCAATCCGAGTTCGTATGTTCAAGTTATGATCGATGTAATTTGGAGGAGACAGCCTTGGTTTCCTATCCATCAATAAGCTCTGATTTCGTGTCCATACGGTTCATATCCATCGCTAAGCCATATTTCGAATAGATCAGATTCTTACCTCTCCTCGTGTCCTCGTTCGTATCGATCAGTTTCGCATCCATCCTCAAGCAACTATTTCGTGTCGATCAACTCCGCATCCATCAACCAGTAACACGCTTCGTATCGATTCGCCAAACGACTAGTTCGTACCCTTGAAGGAGGTGTTTATTCAAATCCATCAGGTTGCTTAAGTTCATATCCATCACAAATCCACCATCGATACGAGCTAAGCCATCTATCTCGATTCAAAATAAACATACTGCGAATCGATACGAGGTGCACATGGTTGATTGATTCGAACTGTGTAACGACACTCGATACAAACAAGGCGAAACTCATGGATACGACACGGTCAACACAGAGTAAAAAGAGGATCAGTGCGAGAAGAGCGTGCCACGTCGCCGCATGGTCACGTGCATTATCGATTCAAAGTAGGTCGATTCGAGGCCATGGATTCGAACGAAATAGTACTCCGAGGAACATCATCTTGTATCGATCATAACTCGAGATCCACCAGTCCAAATGCCATGAAATTTTCACAAGAGCTTACATACAAGCTAAAGAATGTTCTGCTAAGTTTCAGCTCGATTGGGCCATTTCTTGATTGATACGAAATTGATTCGTATCGACCACAGATCGAGTCGAAACTTGGTGGGATCGATCGCGTGGGCCCACTCACGTGCCAGAAGAAGTCTCCCGAAGTTTGAGCGCGATATTAGCCTCCTACACCTATAAATAGCCCCCTGAAGCCTACAGAAAAGGGATCTTTTGGCTATTGGACGTCCAAACTCTACCGGATTCAATTCTATATCTCACCATTGATGTTATATTCGTATTCCTTCATTATAACTGTTGTAACCATCTGTAATCAGCGAAGAGCATCAATAAAAGACAAACCTTTGAAGTGGACGTAGGCTGGAGATGGCCGAAGCACTATAAATCTTGTGTTCCTGTTCGTTATTTCTGAATTGCTATTTGCTATTGCTTAGATCTAAGATTGGTGTTTGGAATATTGCTGATCTATATTAATAACTTGGTGCTTTCACGATACTTGGGGTTCGTGACTAATTTTGGCGCGAACATTCCACACATTATTTAAGTTTATTTAATTTCTTTCTTTTCACATCATTATTTACTTTTTCTTCTTTTTTATCTTTCATAAAATGTCTTTTTCTTTCTTTCATGTACTTACATAATTATTTCATAATATTAACTTACATTCATAACATTTCTTGTACATCGAAATTCTTATTTAGAAATAATTTCATTAAACACTTCCATTACTTAAGTTTTACTTGTATAATATTTCATTACATATTCTATTAACATTTCAACTTATTAAACATTTCTAGTAAGTTATATATTTTAGGAATGTAGTTGAACATTACACTAGTTTTCGGTATTCGCCCTTAAAGAGAAAAGAAAGATTTCAATACAGATAAAAATTCAATTAAAACATTTCACCTCATTCACGTAGTAAGAATGTTTGATATATTTAAAACAATTTCATAGCATTATGCAAGAATTTTCCAAAAGTTTAAACGATCTTAGAAGTTTATATCAAAACATTAGGATAAGCCTTTTTTTAATAAAGTTCCTTAAACCCGATAATTTATTAGACTCGTTATTTTAAAATAAGTATAATCCTAGATTATTAAAATGAAACTAATAGTGTACTCAAATCTTACATTAAATACCCAAATCAAATTATAAAATTTCATACCTTCAAATTAATTTCACATACTTGTTTAAAATGAATATTCAAATCATGGAAAAACATTTGTTATGGTTTAATAAAAAAATCTAAATAGTGAATAAACCTATAAATTTACTGTTCTGTTTCGAAATCAAGTAAATATTTCAAACCATAGTTCCAAAATAGAGATTCAAATTTATTGGTCAAATATATTACTATAAATAAAACGTCACAAATCATTTTCTTATTTGTATAATATCTTTAAATTATACATTCAAAGAAACTTTTATAAATTTTACTTGAAATGTTCATTTGAAAACTTCATTTGCAAATCAAGCATCTTTAATACTTAATGCATTATGGAAAAATTTCATATGTAAAATTTCTTGCTTCGTTTATAAATACCACATAATTTTTTTTAAGTACCGTCTTTATAAATATATGTGAACTATTTGAAAACAACTATTTACATCATTACTTATATTTAAAAAGAAGTTATTGAAAATCTTTAATCCATTATTTATTTAAATCTCAAAATACATTTAAGCATCACTAATAAATCAATAATCATTAAATTTATATGTGTTTTATTTAACTAATAACTTCTCAACATTTACAGCACTAATAATTTACTACTAAACCATGTTGCACATAAATAAACAATATTTTAAACATTTTAAAGTATTTAGAAATGAAAAAATGACCAAAATATCTCTAATATAATAATTTATCAAAATACTTTTATAACTCGATGTTTTAACAGGTTTATCCTCATTCTTGTAGACTCTGATCGTACGTTGATCAGGCGTAAGAATAGAAATCTCCAAGTACTTAGTAGACTTGTTTCAACAGCGAGTAAAAATACTTAAAAACATGTATGAGAAGTACCACTCAAAATATGATGTCAAACGATGATATTATGATAGTAGTGGCCCGCTACTGATCTAGTGTTTATGCAGTGGACACAAAACTTTCCAGAAGATCCTTCCACCTTTTGGATTCCAAAAACATATCGTAGCCATTTCGTAAACAAGGGACCATCGACCCCTACTGCAGTGGTAACGGCTGATTCAATAATTTACGCAATGGATGCACTTCCTTCCCGGAAGATCCATAAACAATAGATCTCAGGATCGAAAGTACCTCCATTGGGTAAACTAAAGAACCATCTACCCTAGAAAAAAATCGAGGAATACTCATGAGTTTAAGTCTGGAAAACCATATTGGTTCGAATCCATTTCTGAATTCATCCAAATATATTAGGGTTTATAGGTTGAATCCATTCTTGGATTCCCCAGTTCCATTTGGGTCAAAACATATCATACTATACTTCTTTGCAGAGGGTACTTCCCTATTCCTTTTACTTCAAAATAATAATATACCATATATAGTACTCTTTCAAAATCACAACTTCAACTATCACACTTATAAATATTCTATTATATATAAGATTTCATTTTCAGATAGAGTACTTTCCAAAGTCAATAGTCTCGAGCATATCAAATCATTCTTATATAAATTCCATTGTATATAATATTTATCTCTTCAGATCGGATACCCTCCAAAATCAATAGTCTTCTAAATTACCATATACTTATATAAAGTCCATCTTATATAAGAATCAAATTTTCCCAAAGTCAATTTCACTGTATGAAGAGCCATATGGGATTGAACATATTTTATTTATAAAAGGTTTTGAGTTTAGAATAGTTTTGTATATGTAGAATAGTTTGTAAAATAGTGTGTATATAAAATAGTTTGAAAAATAGTTTGTAAATAAAATAATTTGTAAAATAGTTTGTAAAATAGTTTATAAATAAAATAGTGTGTAAAATAGTTTTGTATATAAAATAGAATAAACTAATTTGTATAAGAAAAATGAAAGAAAATAGTTTTGTAAAATAGTTTTAAATTAGTAGTAGTTTTGCATAAAAGAAAAATTCCAATTTAAATTACAAAGAATATCCAACTCGACAACATTCAATTTCAACATCAAATCATATCAATAATCTTAGAACATAATATGTACATATGTCATCATTTCTCAAAATCACATTCGATCACTTGCTCGATCATGCAAGTTCGCTTTCAAATTAGTATTGTTCATTCATCTATCCTAATGCGAACTTCGATAAGGTTTTTTGACTAGAAACCCTCATTCTCCTTACATAGTTATGCATTATGATAGAGAATTTTAGAATCAAATCAAAAATCCACGTCAAATATTCATCATCAGTGTAACAACCCTAGATTTTTGTAATATTTTTAAATTTGATTTTAGTTCATTTTGGAAATATTTTAAAATTTATTTTAGTTCAAGTTTTTATTTTTAAAACATTTTTAAAATGCTGTAGTTATTTTTCCAAAAACTAGTTTGTTTTCAATTTTCAATACTAGTTTACATTTAATAACTATTTTCTTATATTTTTCTATATTTTTCTAAAATATATTTATTTATTTATTTCATTTTCACTTTATTTTGTATTCATTTTATATTATTTACATGATTTTATTTTAGTTTATTTGCATAAAAGAAAAGGGAAATTTGAAGAGGCAAAAACTCTTCATTTCTTTTGTCTTTTTATCTTCTCACCACTTCATATTTTGACCGATCTTTCCCAAGCCTATAGTCGTGACTTCTTTTTCCATTTCACGTAAAAAAATTCTCTTCTCACTTCACAATAAACGCAAGTTCAAAGCTGAGAAAAAAAGTGGTAATGTCTTCTTCCTTTTTCCACTTTTTCATTTCACTTTTATTAATTTTTCCTTGATTTTTTCCTTGGATCCATCATGATTTTGCTCGGCCATTGCCCTCCACCACTTCCTCCGACCAACTCCACCACCATCCACGGCCACTTCACCCTCCTTCCCCTTGTCTTGACCAAGCCATGACTTGTCTTAGATGGTTGCACCACAAAACTCCTCAAACCCTTCAACAAATGCCATAGCCGAGATCCTTCATGCCAATACCCTTCATTTTTCACCTTATCCACCTCCTTAGCCGCCACCACATGCTCCTTTACCACCTTTGTCCACCACTCCAGACACCGCCTGACCTTCACCTTATAGGGCCGAGCCAAATCCATGTCAGGCCGAGCCATATGGTTGCACAAAAACCCACTTATTTGCCTTAAACTCTTGATCTTCCTTTATGTTGCAACTTCCACCACTTCAACTACTTGTAGCCGTGCACATGAATGCATATCCTAGCCTAAATCACCACTTTGGCCAAGCATTCATAAGCCCTAGGCCGAGCATGTGAAGGTTGATGCAATGGTCAAAATCAATTTGTTCATTTTGCTTTTATTTTTAATTGTTTCAATATGTATATTTGGGTTGAAATTGTATTTATATTTGTCTTGTTTTATGTGTTGTGTACAAGATCACTAGCTTGGTTCTCATCCCACTTGAGTCTAAAGTCGTGTTATTGTGCTTTCGAGATTCGTTTGTGTGCTTTGTCTTGCAATTTCCAGCTTGAAACAAGTGAGTAATCACACTTGACATATTTACTTATATAAACTATGAAGTGACACCAAGTGAAATTGTAAAACTGCTATATCATGTTTTACTTGCCTGTGATATGATTTATATGATGCTCACCCTGTTAATAAACCTGTCATATCATCTATTACTGTTATATAATGTTATCCTGTCATTTATATATGTTTATCACACTGCAAGTTCCCTGTAGAATAGAATCACTCTTGGTTGAAATGATACATACCCGAACGGACTTTAGAGTAGGAAAAAACTGTTATGGTCTAAAACGATAGGCCTGAGCGATTTTTATCTATTTCATTTTACTTGGGAATGCGGGTTTGAAATGATAGAACCTGGGTTTTCTTTGTGAATTACGGATTGAAATGATATATATCCGTATCACTTGACCTAGGTTAGAAAATATCATACAGACCCGTGGTTTCATATATGTTTTTTGGAATTTTTAAAATATTTTCAAAATGTAATATTATAATATTTTAATTTAAATTGAATTAAAAATGGTTTTTATAAAGTGTTAATGATTTTTGTATAAGTTAAAAATGTGAAATAAATAAGTGTTTAAGTTGAAATCGAAAATATAACTTAAATTTGAAATTTGAAATTTCTTGGTTAAAAGTTAATTTTAAATTTAATAAATAAAATGAAAATAAGTTATATTTGAAATGGAAATTTTAAATTTAAGTGTTAAGTTAAAGTTTTCTTTATAAAGAATAGAAATTGATATGCTTGAATTTAATAAATAAATTATTATTAAAATTTGATTTTGCATGAAAATTTCACTTTATAAAATCATAAATTAAAAGGTATTTAAATGATCATTTTTAAAGTGAGAAAAAAATGATTTTTATAAGTTAAAAATGGTTTAAATTTAAGTTTAATTATTTATGAAATTGTATTCAAAATTTGGAATTTAAATTAACAGCATTTTAGAAATGCTATCATTTCTTAAGTAAAGGATATTACAGCATTTCTAAGTGCTGTAGTTGATACAAATTAACTAAGGGTTAAATTTAACTAAGGGCTATTACAGCACTTTGTGAGTGCTGTACTTGCAGAAAACTTAAACATGAAACTAAAACCTATTACAACATTTTAAATGCTGTCTTTTGCTGAAATGAATTGTTTTCAAACATAAATTTCCGTAGCATTTTCTAAGTGCTACGAAAGTTGTATGTTCACTGTTTTAATAAATTTAAGTGAATAAATGAACTTTGAAAAGGATAAATTTTTGAGAATTAAATATTTGTTTTTTAAATATAATAACGCCATTTTTAAATGGTTTAAATGGAGTATTTGATTTGAAATATAAACCATTTTTGGAAATGTGAGTTGGAATGGTATTTAAATTTTATAAAATGAATTAGGTTTTTGAAAGATATGATATTTTGATATTTTGAAATGGATTTGAAATGATTTTGATTTTTGAAGTATATAAACTATTTTTAAAATATAACCACGGGTTATAATATCGATTGGTTGTTAAAGTGACTGGGATCGGATATGGACATACTCTTTGTCGATACCGAAAAACACTTTTACAACTGTGTACGCGGTGGAGATTCCAGAACGAAGAAGGATGGCGGAGACAATCCTATTATGGTGTGAATGTGGACCCGACTCCCGTGAGTTGGCTTACGGTGGCTAAAGTAGGAGCAATCGACGGGCCAAGTGAGGTATCTCCTCCAATCGGACACACTTCTTCGATACCATTCTATTACTTTTGTGATTGATTGGGTGCACCCTTTTGGTTTTGGGAGCGTGGCCCGAGGTGGGCGGTAGTGGCTGTTATGCGTTACCACCAGCCCGAAAGCGTAATTGGTATATCTACCCTGGCATTGCCTCATGTGCCCTGTTACCTACCATAGCGAGCTTTACTACGAGTTTGTTTTTGTCCCATAGCCCATGGAGTATTTAGGGTAGTCTCTCGATCTGGAGATATGCTAATACTGGATGGACTACTGGGACTATTACGTGTTAAGGGGAATATTGGGTCACTCCTTAACGCTATTTTAAAGTAAGTTATTTTAATGTAGACATTATTACATTAGCGAAATATTACATAGTAAATAGTTTAACGGATCCTTAGAGGATGGGCGGTCCCAAGCATCCTTTAAGTTACTTTTACTTTATTACAGTTCACTAGAGTTGGTTTACATTATATAAGTGTATATGTCCTAACTTGAGTGTTTTGTATTTTGCTTTACGCTCGGGTCAGCCTAAGTATTCATAGCTCTGGATTTCTCTTTCTAGAGCTAGCTGGAGATTCTATCTATCTAGTTACCTATCTAGTTATTTATCTATTTCAGCTTGTATTAGTAGACTTTTATGTACTTGGCATTTCTATTATGTTGTTTTCACACTGATATTATGTATTTGTTTTGAGACTTTATTATAGTGCTTCATGATCTACTATGGTATTTTATATTCCGCTGTGAGTTATCTGATATTTCTGTGTCTGTGATTCTATGTGATTGATTTTATTTGCTCCAAATTTATTTACAATATGTTATTTTGCATCATTCAAGTCTGACATGTGTGGATTATTGTCGATTTGAATGGTACAAAATAGGGGTTATTACATTTGGTATCAAAGCTTTGGTTTTAGGCAAATCATAGCCTGCGGAGCAAAAACTCATTAGAGATAGGGTAGAAATACCCTAGAATGAGTGAAATCAAACTCAAAATCATATCTTTGTGAGAGAATGTATTTTCAAAGTACAAAATGATTTTCAAAATGATTTTTAAAGGACTTTTCAAAGATTATTTTGACATAAAATTTTTCTTGTTTTAAAAGCAATTTTCAAAATTTCCTTCCTTTCGTATCTACCTTGTTAGATTTTTCTTTCATTAGGATATTCATCCAAGTGAATTTATCTTGTCTTATCTTAATTTATCATTGTCTTCTCTATACCTTGTCCTAAATTCATTCTTGATTTTTCAGGATGTATCGAAGAAATGCCAGAGGTAGGGGTCATGATATTGCCCCAGCTTCTCAGCATGTTGCACCTATTAAGTTCACTATTCTCTATAAGGAATTCACTCAACTTGGTGGTACCAAGTTTTCTGGTTCAGAGAGTAACATTGAGGCTCAGCAATGGCTGCAAGAGTCTTCTCTAGATTGGTGGGAGTCTGTTACGACTAACACCGTCGAGGCTGATATTACTTAGGAGCAGTTTAGGTATCCTTTGTTTTATCTTGAATTTTGTTCCTATTTTTCCTTTTCTTTGAATCTATCTTAAGTTTTTTACGTATATCTTTTCCAGGGAGGCTTTTGTGGCAAAATGGATGCCAAAAGCCGGGAAATCTCAGCTTTATCATGAATTCATGGATCTCAAGCAGGGTACCATGTCCTTTTCTGAGTATGAGAGGAAGTTCAATGAACTTTCCAAGTTTGCTCCTAGACTGATAGACAATCCTCTCAAAAAGAATGAGAAGTTCATTGCTGGTGTTCGTCTTGAGAACTATAGTCGTCTCATATCTCATGTTCATGGCACTTTTACCCAGCTTATGGATATGGCTATCCGTTATGAGAACCCTACTTCTAAGGGTCCTGCTGCTACTGGTGCACCTTTATCTCAGCCTTTCTCTGCTAATTCTAGGGAGAGAAAGCCTAATTTCCACCAGCAGAAGAAGAATTGGCATAAGCGTCCAGGTTTGGGATCTTTATCATCTGTTCCTTCTCAGAGGCAACATGTTGATCTTTCTTCCATCACCTGCTTCAGATGTGATCAGAAGGGACACTATGCCAATAGCTGTCCTACTTTAGCTGGCGATGTTGTTCCTCTACCTGCTCAGTTGGCTAGGCGTGATCTCTGCCATATCTGTCTCCAGCCTGGTCATTTTAGGAAGGATTGCCCTACCCAGCAGAAGGGAAAGCCTTCTGGTATATTTGCTGTCTCATCTACATCTTCTCCAGTTCCTCCACTTGCTTCTGCTCCTAGTGATGACCAAGGTAATCTTCAGGGCACATTTACTTTATTCCATCATCCAGTTTATTGTTTTATTTGATACTGGAGCTTCCCGCAGTTTTATTTCTGTTGATTTGTGTGATAAGTTCGAGCATCTCCTTTCTCCTGGGTATGCTTCTGTTTCTTTATGTGTTTATAATCCTATTAGGTGTCCCGCTAACCTTAATAGGATTTGTAGAGGAGTGAAACTCTTCCATTCTGGTTCTCGTTTTTCTGGAGATTTCTATGTTCTGGGTTTCGATGCTTTTGATTTATTGCTTGGTCAAGATTGGCTAAGTAATCATGATGCCTGTATCTCTTGCAAATCCAGAATTGTCACTCTTGTTGGAGATAAGGGTGATTCTTTGATTATTTAGTGCCGCATGCCTCAGGATTTTGCTGGTAGTTTTATTTATTCTCTGGATCCTTCTCCTGTTGATCTTGATTCGACTCCTGTAGTCAGACTACTTCCCGATGTATTTGGTGAAGTCACTTCCTTACCTCCTAAGCGGGAAATTGATTTTCGAATTGATCTTATTCCTGGTGCTCGACCTGTTGTTCTTCCTTCTAGAAGAATGGCACCTCGCGAGAAGGTTGAGTTAAGGAAATAAATTAAGGACAAAGCTTCCAAAGATATGATTAGGCCTAGCTTTTCTGAATGGGGAGCAGCGGTGGTTTTTGTCACCAAGTCCAATGGTTCTTTGAGGATGTGTGTTGATTATAGGGAGCTGAAAAATCTCACTATGAAAACAGATAACCAATGCCTCGCATCAATGATATGTTTGATCAGCTTTATGGTGCCACTGTTTTCTCTCAGCTTGATCTTGCCATAGGTTTTCATCAGCTCAGGGTTGCTGAGGATAGCATTCCCAAGACAACTTTCCGCACTGAGAATGGGTTTTTGAATGGTTAGTCATGCCTTTTGGTTTGACTAATGCTCATACTTTCTTTGTTGATTTGATGAATCGTGTCTTTCGTGATGTGCTTAATAAATTTGTTCTAGTCTTTGTTGATGATATCCTTGTCTTCTCTAAGACCAAGGAAGAGCATGAGTCGCATTTGAAATCTATTCTAGAGACTCTCAGAAATCATCGGTTGAAGGCTAAATTTTCTAAATGCCATTTTTGGAAGGATGAAGTCCGATTTCTCGGGCATATTGTTTCTGGTAATGGAGTTTCGATTGATCCAATCAAGATCGCTGCGATCGATGTAAGCTTTTCTTTTCTTTTTCTTTTATTCTATCATTTAATAATTCTATCTTTTCGGTTGTCCTTATGTTCTCTCTATTCGGTTACACGATTAGGAAACCCCAAAGACTCCATCTGATATTCGTAGTTTTCTAGGCCTTGCCGGTTACTACCGGAGTTTCATCGAGATTTTTGCTCGGATTACTGCACCTCTCACTGCTTTGACTCGTAAGAATGCTAAGTTTATGTGGGATAAGAAGTGTGAAGCCGCATTCAATGAGTTAAAGAGCAAGCTAATTTCCGCACCAGTTCTCACCGTTTCGAATGGAAGTGAGTGATTGACGGTATACACTGATGCTAGTCGTGAGGGTTTGGGTGCTATTCTCATGCAGGATTGTAAGGTCATTGCCTATGTCAGCCATCAGTTGAAAACCACGAGGAAAATTATGCTGCTCATGATTTAGAGTTGCTTGCTATTGTCTTTTCTTTGAAGCTTTGGAGGCATCATCTTCTAGGAACCAAGTTTGACCTTTTCATCGATCATCAGTCCCTGAGATATATCTTCTCCCAGAAGGATTTGGATCAGAGGCAAGTTCGTTGGCTTGAGTTTCTAGCTTCTTATGACCTCGATATTAGCTATACTCCCGGTAAAGCTAATGTTGTGGCCGATGCTTTGAGTCGGAAGAAGACTTTGTTGTGTCAGCTTGTTGTTTCTTCTTCTCCTCTTTTGGATCGTATCATGGCTAAGAAGGATGAGGATGAGATGCTTAGATTGATGAAGTAGAGTGTTCGTAGCAGGGTTGGTGATGGTAGTAGTTGTGCTAGTGGAGTTCGGATTGATGACAAAGTGATTTTGAGGATTAATGGCAGGATTTGTGTCTCGAATGTTGATAGATTGAGGCTGGAGTTGCTTCCGGAGAATCATCGATCCAGACTTTCTATTCATCCTGGTGTGTCAAAGATGTATCTGGATATGAAGAGGCTTTATTGGTGGAGAGGGATGAAGCGGGATATCTCTATCTATGTTAGCTGGTGCGTGACTTGTCAGCAAGTCAAAGCCGATCACCAGAAGACCCCTGGTTTGTTGCAGCCCCTTGAGATTCCCAATTGGAAGTGGGAACAAGTTTCCATGGATTTCATCGATGGTTTACCGAAGACTCGGAGGGATAATGAGAGTATCTGGGTTATTATGGATAGACTGACCAAGTCCGCTCATTTCATTCTGGTCAAGTCTACTCGTTCTGCTTCTAGCTTGTCTGAGATCTACATGAGAGAGATCGTTCGTCTCCATGGGTTTCCTCTCAGCATTGTTTGTGATCGTGATCCGATCTTTACCATACAGTTTTGGAAAGCTTTTCAGGAATCTCTGGGTACTCATCTGAATCTGAGCACTACTTACCATCCATAGATCAATGGTCAAACAGAAAGAGTGAATCAGATTCTCGAGGATCTTCTTCGTGCTTGTGTGCTTGATTATGGGGGATCTTTGGAAGATCATCCCCATCTTGTCGAATTCACCTACAACAATAGCTATTAGGTATAATCTAATCTTCTATTTTTAGCCTATTTTAATCTCTTTATCTATCTCATTCCATCTTTGCATTCAGGCCAGTATCAAAATGTCTCTGTTTGCTGCTCTATACAGACGACCTTGTAGATCCCCATCTTGCTAGATTGAATTCGATAATCGTTTGGTTCTTGGTCCTGATGTGATTTTGGAGGCTTCTAAGAGAGTTGAGGAGATTAAGAGGAGGTTGAGAGCTGCTTAGGATAGGCAGAAGAAGTATGCTGATAGGCGTAGACGGTGTTTGGAGTTTGATGTTGGTGATCAGGTTTTCCTTAAGGTCTCTCCCTTAAGGAACGTCATTCGCTTTGGTCGTAGAGGGAAGTTTTCTCCTAGGTTCATTGGTCCTTTCCACATTATGGAAAGAGTTAGTTCTTTGGTTTATCATATGGATTTCCCCGGGAAGCTTTCTAGAGTGCATGTTGTATTCCATATCTCGCATCTTCGCCGATATCTTCATGATCCATCTCTTATTGTCCAGCCTTCTACTCTTGATAGTTTGGATATTGAGCCTAATCTGACTGTCGAGAGGAAGCCACTTCTTATTGTCGACAGAGGTACGAAGCAGCTCAGAAGAAAATCTGTTAGTCTGGTCAAAGTACAGTGGAGTACTGATGATTGAGATTGTACCTGGAAGATGGAGGAGAGCATTCGTGCTTCGAATCCGGAATTGTTTGTTTCTGGTACTATTTTCTTTCTATCTTTTTTTCTTTCCTTATTTTCCTTGTACGTTCTTTTCGAGGACGAAAAGATTTGAGTGGAGGAAAGTGTAACAACCCTAGATTTTTGTAATATTTTTAAATTTGATTTTATTTCATAATGGAAATATTTTAAAATTTATTTTAGTTCAATTTTTTATTTTTAAAACATTTTTAAAGCATTATAGTTATTTTTCCAAAAACTAGTTATATTTTGTTTTCAATTTTCAATACTAGTTTACATTTAATAACTATTTTCTTATATTTTTCTATATTTTTCTAAAATTTATTTATTTATTTATTTCATTTTCACTTTATTTTGTATTCATTTTATTTTATTTACATGATTTTATTTTAGTTTATTTGCATAAAAGAAAAGGGAAATTTGAAGAGACAAAAACTCTTCATTTCTTTTGTCTTTTTATCTTCTCACCACTTCATGTTTTGACCGACCTTACCCAAGCCTATTGCCATGACTTCTTTTTTCATTTCATGTAAAAAATATCTCTTCTCACTTCACAACACACGCAAGTTCAGATCCGAGAAAAAAAGTGGTAATGTCTTCTTCCTTTTTCCACCTTTTCTTTTCACTTTTATTGATTTTTCCTTGATTTATGCCTTAGATCCATCATGCTTTTGCTCGGCCATTGCCCTCCACCGCCTCCTCTGACCAACTCCACCACCATCCACGGCCACTTCACCCCTCCTTCCCCTCTGTCTTGACCAGGTCGTGACTTGTTTTGGATCGTTGCACCATAAAACTCCTCAAACCCTTCAAATAATGCCATAGCCGAGCTCCTTCATGCCAATACCCTTCATTTTTCACCTTATCCACCTCCTTAGCCTCCACCACATGCTCCTCCACCACCTCTGGCCCCCACTTCAGACACCAGCTGACCTACACCTTGTAGGTTCGAGCCAAATCCATGTCAGGCCGAGCCATATGGTTGCACAAAAACCCACTTATTTGCCTTAAACTCTTGATCTTCCTTTATGTTGCAACTTCCACCACTTCAACTACTTGTAGCCGTGCACATGAATGCATATCCTAGCCTAAATCACCACTTTGGCCAAGCATTCATAAGCCCTAGGCCGAGCATGTGAAGGTTGATGCAATGGTCAAAATCAATTTGTTCATTTTGCTTTTATTTTTAATTGTTTCAATATGTATATTTGGGTTGAAATTGTATTTATATTTGTCTTGTTTTATGTGTTGTGTACAAGATCACTAGCTTGGTTCTCATCCCACTTGAGTCTAAAGTCGTGTTATCATGCTTTCATGATTCATTTGTGTGCTTTGTCTTGCTATCTCCATCTTGAAACAAGTGAGTAATTACACTTGACATATTTACTTATATAAACTGTAAAGTGACACCAAGTGAAATTATAAAACTGCTATATCATGTTTTACTTGCCTGTGATATGATTTATATAATGTTCACCCTGTTAATAAACCTGTCATGTCATCTGTTATTGTTATATAATGCTATGTTGTCATTTATATCTGTTTATCACACTGTAAGTTCCCTGTAGAATAGAATCACCATGGGTTGAATGATACATACCCGAACAGACTTTAGAATAGGAAAAAATCGTTATGGGCTGAAATGATAGGCCTAAGCGATTTTTATTTATTTCATTTTACTTGGGACCGCGGGTTTGAAGAGATAGAACCCGGGTTTTCTTTGTAAATTACGGATTGAAATGACATATATCCGTATTACTTGACCTAGGTTAGAAATTGTTATACAGACCCGTGGTTTTATATATATTTTCTGGAATTTTCACAATATTTTTAAAATGTAACATTTTAATATTTTAATTTAAATTGAATTAAAAATGATTTTTATAAAGTGTTAATGATTTTTGTATAAGTTGAAAGTGTGAAATAAATAAATGTTTAAGTTGAAATTGAAAATATAACTTAAATTTGAAACTATTTGGTTAAAAGTCAATTCTAAATTTAATAAATAAAATGAAAATAAGTTATATTTGAAATGGAAATTTTAAATTTAAGTGTTAAGTTAAAGTTTTATTTATAAAGAATAGAAATTGATATGCTTGAATTTAAGAAATAAATTATTATTAAAATTTGATTTTGTATGAAAATTTCACTTTATAAAATCATAAATTAAAAGGTATTTATATAATCATTTTTAAAGTGAGAAAAATATGATTTTTATAAGTTAAAATGGTTTAAATTTAAATTTAATTATTTATGAAATTGTATTGAAAATTTGGAATTTAAATTAACAGCATTTCAGAAATGCTATCATTTCTGGAGTAAAGGATATTACAGCATTTTTAAGTGTTGTAGTTGATACAAATTAACTAAAGCCTAAATTTAACTAAGGGCTATTATAGCACTTTGTAAGTGCTGTAGTTGTAGAAAACTTAAACTTGAAACTAAAACCTATTACAACATTTTAAATGCTGTCTTTTGCTGAAATGAATTGTTTTCGAACTTAACTTTCCGTAGTATTTTATAAGTGCTGCGAAAGTTGAATGTTCACTGTTTTAATAAATTCAGGTGAATAAATTAACTTTGAAAAGGCTAAATTTTTGAGAATTAAATATTTGATTTTTAAATATAATAACTTCATTTTTAAATGGTTTAAATGGAGTATTTGATTTGAAATATAAACCATTTTTGGAAATGTGAGTTGGAATGGTATTTAAATTTTATAAAATGAATGAGGTATTTGAAAGATATGATATTTTGATATTTTGAAGTGGATTTGAAATGATATTTGATTTTTGAAGTATATAAACTATTTTTAAATTATAAACATGGGCTATAATAACGATTGGTTGTTAAAGAGACCGGGATCGGATATGGACATACCCTCTGTCGATACTGAAAACCACTTTAACAACTGTGTACGCGGTGGAGATTACAGAATGAAGTAGGATGGTGACGACGATCCTAGTATGGTATGAACGTGGACTCGATTCCCGTGAGTTGGCTTAAGGTGGCTAAAACATGAGCGATCGACGGGCCAAGTGAGGTAGCTCCTCCAATCGGACACACTTCTTCGATACCATTCTATTACTTTTGTGATTGATTGGGTGCACCCCTTTGATTTTGGGAGTGTGTCTCGAGGTTGGCGGTAGTGGCTGCTATGCGTTACCACGATCCCGGAAGCATAATTGGTATATCTACCCTGGCATTGCCTCGTGATCCTTGTCACCTACCACAGGGAGCTTTACTACGAGTTTGTTTTTCTCCCGTAGCCCATGGAGTATTTTTGGTAGTCTCCCGATCTGGAGATATGCCGATACTGGATGGACTACTGGGACTATTACGTGTTGAGGGGAATATTGGGTCACTCCTTAACACTATTTTAAAGTAAGTTTATTTTACTGTAGACATTATTATAATAGCGAAATATTACTACATAGTAAAAGTTTTAACGGATCCTTAGAGGATGGGCGGTCCCAAGCATCCTTTAAATTACTTATACTTTATTACAGTTCACTTGACATGGTTTACATTATATAAGTATATATGTCCTGACTCGAGTGTTTTGTGTTTTGCTTTACGCTCGGGTCAGCCTGAGTATTCATAGCTTTGGATTTCTCTTTCTAGAGCTAGCTGGAGATTCTACCTATCTAGTTGCCTATCTAGTTATTTATCTATTTCAGTTGTTCTATTTCAGCTTGTATTAGTGGACTTCTATATTTTTTGGGATTTCTATTATGTTGTTTTCAGACTGATATTATGTATTTGTTTTAAGACTTTGTTATAGTAGCTTCATGAGCTACTATGGTATTTTATATTCCGCTGTGAGTTATTCTGATATTTTTGCGCCTGTGATTCTGTGTGATTGATTTTATTTGCTCCAAATTTATTTACAATCTGTTACTTTGCATCATTCAAGTCTGACATGTGTGGATTATTGTCGATTTGAATGGTACAAAATAGGGGTTGTTACAATCAGGAATCGAATGAGAAATCCTAACATAAAATGGTGCAATTCACCTCGAACTTGTATACTCAAATCCAGATCAAATCAATTATGCGAATAAAACAATATACGTACAACTTACAAACTTATTCCAATTTGTTTCATCACTATTACATTTTAATTTGAATTCATAATTAATCTCATTGATTAACACAAATATCACTTCATACTTTAATATTTGTTTCACAGAATTTTTCCATTTAATATAAAACATTAATATATTCATTCTCATAACATTGCTTGTATTTCTCTTCGTTTTTAAATTAAATTCAATTTCACATGTAATATTTCTCATTTAATACTACATTTATTGCAACATCCATTTATTTCATAAACAATTACAAGTCATGACTTTATTTAAAATCATGTCACTTTTAGCTCATATTCGTTTATCCAATTAGTTTTCACTTACTTTTCAAATTTATGTATGCCACATTTCATAAATTTAATTAAGTTCATAACACTTCTTCTTTAAAATCTCACTTACAGCTTTTCCTTAATCACAATTGCGATTTAAAACGCCAAGGCTTAAAGTTCACACTTGTATATTATTACATTACATGCCAATAATGTATACAATAATTCTATTCATTTACTAACATCAATATAACAAATTTAACCTTGTTTCACTTGCTTTCAATTTAAGGCTACCAAATTCAACTGCATAATTCAACAAAATTTCTACATTTCAACTCATATAATAAATCAGAAGTTTTAACGATCCAAAATATCCAGATATTCCATTTTATTTCAATAGTTGAGACTACCAATCAACAAACAAAAATATTCACAACCAAACATTTCAATTTCATAACCAGATATACTAATTATTCATTTTATTCTCTTTAATATACCATTACTAAACTAGTATTTAGTCCATAAATTAGATTAACAATAATTAGCCAATGTTTATAAACTGATAAATTACAACAAATCAACAATAAATGATAATAATTAAATATTACCATTTTACAAATCAAATACATTAAAAATAAATATAATAGTTATGAAAAAATTATTTCTTTATATATAACATATAATATTAGGAAAAATTATTTCGTTTCAAAATTTATATAAACATTTTATAACACTAACAAATACGCGCTCTCATATATACACTCAGACTAGGATATTACTACCCTATCTCTAATGAGTTAACCCCAACAAGCTAAGGTATGTCTAAACCTTGCTCTGATACTAACTATAACAACCCACCTTTTTGGACGGTTCAAACCAACAGTAAACCACACATGTCAAACTCAAACCATCCAAAAAGGAGGATACTTAATGGGGGTAAATAAGAAAAAAAAAGAAAACAAAACATAGAATCTCGCAGCGGAACGACAAAATATAACAATCAAATAAACAGTTCCTGAAGCTATTTTACAAATAACATTTGACTACACTTTTACAATTCAAATCAGAGTTATACATTCATCAGAAATAAACAAATAATGCAGCGAAACACAGAATGTAATGGAATAATAAAGGCAATAATATACTGAATCTTCGTCTTCGTCCTTCAGAAAATAGTCTTCAATACACTAAGAAAGCTCAGACTGACCCGAGCGTAATAAAAAGGCAAAACACTCGAGTTAGAACTAAATGATCTTATGTAAGTTAGATCAAAATAAGTAAAATAGAAATATTAGTGCAATTGTTTCATAGATGTTACGGAATTTTCATCTTCTATCAAGTGTACAACATGAATATAATTAATTAAAGGGTTTGAAATAATTCAAAATATTAATCTTAATCATCTAATTAAAACAAATCCAAAGTTTGAATTAACTTAAACCATTCATATTATTCGGTTCCAAATAAAATTCAAATTTAAGAAATTATATGGGTATATGTCATTTCAACCGGTATCATAAAATCAACATTTCCAAATCAATGAAAACCGCTCGGGTTTATCATGTCAACCCATAATGATTTTTCCCTAATCTACAAGATCGTTTAGGTACGTATCATTTCAAACCATAGGGATAACAGAGATATAGACATAAATAACATCCAATCATCCAAAATGTTAACCAATAACATCCATCCAATCATCCAAATATCCACAATTGAACACACATCACAATCATTATTCAAATCAACAAATAACTACGAACAATTTATTGGCTATCATTGGCAGGTATTTAACTAGCAAATTAAATTTCATTATTAAATTAAATGGCAATTAAGTTCAATAAAAGTCAGATTTAGCTGGAATGACAATTTAAAATATACTAAACAGCAACCAATCGATTTCTAATCACATCATACATTCAATTTAACTAACATAAGAAAATCTAGTAGTTGTTAGTGTTTTCTCCCCATTCGTGGCTACAAAGGTGATGATAAAAATGAAGCAATATGGAGATTCCTAGCAAAGATCCAAATGCAAAGCAAATCCAATAAAGCTTAGACACGAACATGAATCAATAAACAAGTACCAACTACTTCCAAACAACCCATGATCCAAACTACCGACAAACCTAAAACTAGGTCAACTTTAAGAAAATATTCGAACCAGAACATTACTGAATCTGTAAAAGTTACTAACGAGAAAGTGGTTACAAATTATTTTCTCTCCACTTTCAAGAAAAGTATCGCTAAAAATGCTTTAGTATTGAGGATGTTATGGTTAAAACAAACAGAAGTGTTCTGAGTTGAAAATCTGAGTTCAAAAGTACTTCGAAAAGATTTGAGCTTTCAGCATAGCAAATTAATGAATTTGAAGAGCTAATCTAAAATAAATTTTAAGCCACTGGAAAAATAAATGGTTTGAAATAAAGAATCACATAATTTGGTTCATTCCTGAAGGAGATATGATTAATACAATATGGAGTATTTTCGGCCAAAACTGGACCCGAGAAAGAACTTGAAAAATGGAGTTTTTGATATACAAATACTCGGAATAGGAAGAAGGATTGAACAACAAAGTTGTTTCCATTGAAATTATACATGCTTTCAAAAAAAAAATTTGATTTGGAGTAGTTTAGTGGAATATAGAAGCCATGGAAATAAGGGGAAGAAAGAGGGAAAATAGGAAAGGGGAAAAGAAGGGAAAAAAGAGAAAGAAGAGGAGAGGGAAGGTGAAAGGAGATGGCCTTGAAGATGTGTAGAGGGCGACGACTGTAGCGGAGGAGGAAGGGTGGAAAGAGAGGAGGAAAGGTGTTTTGATTTGTGAGGTTTTGGAGTTTTATATCTAGAATTCTTTGTAGATTTTAAGGAGAAAGAAGAAGTGTGCAGAGAAAGTTTCTCAAGAGAAATATTATGTACGTAGATGTTATCAGATAAGAAACATAAGGTCATAGGGAAAGAAATGATCACATTATTGACCAGAGTCTCTTGGTTAACCAAGGCTCATTAGACCAAACAAACCCAATATGCCTTAGCCAAATAAAACATAACTAAACACTAACAATTCATGTTAATTTCTCACAGTAATTCAAATTTTTAGAGGAATAAGAATTTGATTTTAATGAACAGAAAAGTAGTGGGAAGATTAGAATTCAGTCTAGTTTCATATAAAAAGAATAAAATTTTAAAATTCAAATTAAAAATTTTCAACCAAAAGTCAATCTTTGACTAAGTTTGACTAAAATTTGAAATTTCAAAAAAAAATTATTCTATTAAATTTGATCAAATAAAACACTAAACATGACAAATTCATTTTTTTTTAATTTTTATTTCAATTCATAATACTGCCATTTTAAAGTTGTTAAAGTTACGGATCGTTGCACTTTATCTTAATCAAAAGATGTAATATCAATTAATGCAAAATTAATTTGTTTTCCCTTATCATATTTAAAAGGTTAAATGCCATTAACTACGCATACAATTCTCATCCAATTACATTCAAACCTATGTTATCATCCTTATTTTCAATCAACGATACCTTATGAATTATATTAATATATGTTTACATTTTATTACTTCGTTATTTTACGTTAACATATTTTACCATATTAACTGCAATAATTATTTACATAAATTTTCATTGATTTTCAAATTAAGTATAAACATATTAAATAATGAGATGATAAATGAACAATTATTAACTTTAAGTAATTTAATCATATTTATAAGTTTATTATCTACAACAAATGTTATGACTACTTGTACATCACTGATTATATTCAATTTCAGTTAACAACATATAATTCCAACATTCAATTGCCTTAATTCCATTAATTAACCATTTAATATTTAAACGGACAAATTAATGAGAAGATAATTACAACCATTATTTAGAATAATAGTTCATATCCATTATCTTATCATTTACAACCAAGGGTTATAACAAAATGATTTTACATTCTATATTAACCTATTTCAATAAATTACATATAACCTCATCATTAAATGCATCATTTAATTTATTTCATTATTTACGATTATAACCAAATAACCTTACAGTTATATCCACTGATTGAAATTGGATTAAAATGGTTATCAATTACATTAAATCAACATTACTATATTACATTCTAATTATTTTATCATTACAAATCATAAATTTAATTTTCTTACAATATTAATATTTCGAAATCTTACTAAAGTTAATATTTTAATTACCAATAAATACAGGTCGTTACACATGCCATGTTTAAATTGATCACTAATGTCATTTAATTAATCAATCAATCAATTTAATTAAAAGAAAGAAATGAAAAGTTCTCTCTCTAATTAAAATCAGGTGCCACCTCATTAATTGAATAAGTTAAGTGAAGGAAATGAAAATTTTCCTTTTCTAAATTAAATTTAATAAGTAATAGTCACACAAAAGTATGTATATAAGAGTTTATTTGATATACTCTTATTTATATACAACATTAAATTAAAGTTGAATTTATTTATGAAATTAAGTAAAAGAACGATTTTATTAAAAGAAACTTAGAAAAGTTCTAAATGAATTTAGACTTCATAGGCCCATTAAAGATCCAAAATGGTAAATTTTTTGAAATTTACCTTTCAACTCCGCAGTGGGCTGGCCCAGTTCCAATAGTGTATTCTTCGATGTGTACTGCTTTGATTTTTTAGTATGCAACACTTATTTGTGCTATTAAAGATAACTTGTGCAGTCCTCCCTATGTACTTGAGAGATATAGAGTCAGTTATTTCATAGATGGCCACTTGAGAGACTCTATACTCCGATGTTTTAGAGTTTATTTGCAAGTACTTGTATCAGTCATAATGTTTCCCATATTTATATCTATATTTTTCATATATTTGTGAGAATGACTTAAAGAGGGTCTTCTGTAGATTAATATAACTAAGTCAAAAATAGAAGACCTCAATGCAATGATGTGCAATAGCCTTCACACTTGAGAGTATCATCAATCATAAGTAGCTAGGCTATACTTTGATTATGGTCAAATATATGGCATTATGATCATGTTACGACCATAGTTGGGTATATGTTGAGCCACTTGAAGTGAAACAGTACTTAAGTTGGTATTCGTCTTCTCTGTTATGAGAAGTTAGTATCACCACAATTAGTAGTCAGCTTTAATTTAAACTCTCTAGCTAGAGTAAAACGGTTAATCAAAAAATATAACGGATTAAATAAGGACTTTAAAGTGGTATATGCAATCAACTCTAGCTAATAGTAGAATTTTTCAGACCAAATTTTAGATATCTTATTGATACAATAACAATGAAAAGAAACTATGCTCAAAATATTATTACAAGCTGTAGCATAAATAAGATTGGAAATTTTATTTCGCCTGAATGATCTATAAGCAACTAAACTTGTTCCTACTACCATACATAAACAAAATCCCTACGGGTTTAGTATTTCAGTTGTTTAAATATTGGCCGAGGACCAAGTTCACAGCAAAGAGTCAAAATAGCAGTTGTTAGTTAATTTACGAGTTTGACTAATTAAAAATTAATTTATAAATGTTATAATAAATTAATACAAATGTTATATTGAATTTTTTGGCATTTTAGTTATTTATTTAAAGCCTTAAATTAGTTAAAACAATGTGCAATTGTTATATATTAATGTAATTAAGGTACAAGCTTAATAATTAATACAATAATTAAATTAATTAGGGCTAAAGTCTGGAAAGCCCTAATATGGGGCATAGCTTTAGAAAGGAGGGGATGGAGACTTGGTCTTCAGATCTTGAGCAAAGGTTGCAAGTTATTTGTCTTTTGGTTAGCTATAAATAGTCACACCCTTTATACTCTCTACAGACACGTAAACCTTGGTCCCCAACAACAGAAAATTAGTGACACCTAGTAGAGAAAGTTACATTATATGGTCTAGGATATAGAACCTTGAGTTTGTGGAAGGAGATCACTAGTAGCCAAGGTGTTTGAATTCAACAAGATTTAAAATGGTAAAACTCTTCGTTAAAAATAAATTCATATATATGTATGTATGCATGCATGCATGCATTCTCCCCTAGTATTAAATTTTGCCACAGAAAAAATCAAACATATTATTTAAAAAACTTAATATATATATATATATATATTTATGTATGTATGTATGTATGTATGTATGTGTGTGTGTGTGTGTATTGACTTAGGTAAAAAATATATTTGCACATGGCCTAGTTTTAAGATAAAAATAAATAAACCGTATATATGTAGTATATTATGAATCCATATTAAAACGAATTTGGTTTTTTAAATTATGAAAAAAATTGGTCTAGTTTTCTTAGTTTCCAAGAAACACATTTTTTAGATTCGAATCATATACTCACATATATTATATATATTGTAAAATATTATGTTGACACACACACACACGTATTAAGTTATAAAGATTATAGACAGCCTTTGTTTAAAAAATATATTTGAATAAGTGATATATATTAAATATCTAATTATCCAAATAAATTTCATATTCAAATTTGAAATAAAATGTTTTATAATATATATGTTTAGATTTTTTTAAAAATTATTTTAAATCCTAACACACACACACACACACACATATATATCAGATTGATTCATGGACAAATATAATATATATATATAATAACTTACATTTATATACATATATATCAAATTGATTCATGGATAAATAGGAAAGATATATGTATTAAATAAGTTATATGTATGTATGTATGTAAGCATGTATGTATGTACACACACATACTTACTCATTATATACGTGACATGCCCATGTTGAATTATCATTACCTTTAACATTCTTTACTATATTAATCATAAATACCAATGGTAAATCATACACTATATCATGTAGTCGTTATTTATAACCTAAGCTGGTATCTTATGTTTATTATAGTTGTAATGTTTGTATTGTGAATGCGAACATATTATAATCTAAAATATAAAATAAAATAAATTAAAATTATTTTAATTACGAGCAATAATACACAGTAATAAATTAAAATTTAATCCCCAAACCCTTTTATAATCGCTGTTAAATACGATTCTGTACAAAATTATTATCCATATAAACATAAAATAAGATCTAGTGTACTAACAAAAGGAATTTCTTTCTAGAAAATTTCCCCTTTTATCCCGCCATTGCACTTGATCCAACAATGTAATGAACTTCCTTTCTAACTTTGAAAGACGAGTCATTAAGGGTAAAATAAAAAGAAAGATTAGAAGAAAACTAAACAATCATAGAATCTCATAAAAGAACGAAAAAACATGTATTAATCAATATAATATTTTACATGGGTACTGCCATAATAGTACATCGGAGGCATTATAATGCATATTTCAACTAGAACAGATATAACTACCTGTCCCTATATAACTGACACAGAGATCATACATACATACATAATAGAAATAGATAATAGCTAGCTAACGGTGAAGTCACCTGCTCCGGTTCCTCCAAAATGCAGTGGTAAGAAACATGGATCACTTGGCTACCCATACAAATTTGAGTATCCAAGAGTTTTAGGGAAAGAAAATGAAACTTTAGGTCAGACATGGGTCTGGTGTGAGTAAACTCAAATAATTATGTTATTTTTTTAAAGAACTTTTAAAATCAATGGTATCTCGTAAGACCACGCTACATATAAATACGAATGGTTTATTAACTTATGATAAACAAACCACTTTTATAGAAAATACAATGATATTATCATAATATCTGGGGTTTTCAAGAAAACATATAACATGGCCGAATTTGTTACATTATTAAATTCCAGCATAATAGGAATACAACTAAAATCAATGGCAAGTTGGGATTTCATACAATGACTGGGCTACTGGGGTACCAACTGCCATGGTGCATCTTTAGATAAACACACCAAGAACTTGGCCTAGATTCCCTGCCAACATAGGATTGGCATATCCTTTGCTGGATTTTACCAAATAAATCACCGTCCTGGTTGGGATTAGCAACCGTACCGAAGCATACAAATATGGGTCAAATATCGATTCTAGATTTGGTGATGACATACCCTAATGGGCGCAACCCACATGGCTCTGCTGCATCTCCTATGTTTTAGTCATTTGATGAGGCCCGATACTATATTTTACCTTTCATATAGCATCGCTCACTTGGAATGTTAACGTTGATGCAATGTCAACATCGTCCATGTAAGTCATTTAGGTGATGAACAAATCAAAGGCACTACCTCCACTACACTCATTTTGAAATCAACCTCAGGGTTCATAACAAGTTTCCCTTGCACTTCTAAGTCTTTAGTATGGATCATGACTTCCAAATATTTTTAATTCGAATGCTTATGTTGGTTCGAAGTGGTTTTCGGATAACAACTGCTACCCAATCCCAGTGTCTATGAACCAATATTCGATAATGTTAAAGGGTCATGTTATTTGTACTAGATAACTTAACTATTAGGGTGTAAAGAATTGCATATGGAAATACATTCCATATGCTTAAATTATCATGACCCACTTATCGACGTTAACTCCCTTGTATTCATCACGTTTTCGAATACGGTATTTATGGTACGTAAAAGTCGACTTACTTCTAATAAAATGTGTAAAGGTTTTGTTCTAACTACTTTAATTTTTTAGGTTGCTTAATGGTATGCACAAGAGATCCATTGTTTTAAAACAGTGGACTTAAAGAAGAAGGTTGATTTAAAAATATAAATCTGATAGAGTTTAAATTACTTTTTAAAATAAATCTCAACTAAATCATAAGTTAAAACTTAATTAAATATTATAATTAAATTAAAATTAAATCATAGCTAAACCTTTACTGACTTTAATATAATTAATAATTAAACTTTAATTAAATTTTCATTTATTTATAATTAAACTCTAATTAAGCAATAATTAATATAATAATTAACCTTTAATTAAATAATAGTTAATTTAAAATAATTCAGCTTGATTGAGTTAAGATTAATACTTAATAACCTCTTAACTTAATTAATCATTACTTAAAAATTCTTAAATAATTACTAATTAACCAACTTAATTATTACTAATTACTTAATTTAATTACTATTAAATAAATACAATAAATGTTATTAATAAATAAATAAATTATTTGGAACGTACTTAACTAAATAATAATTAATTTTACTAATTGAGTTTGAAAATGGTTTTTCAAAAAACATTTAAAAGAAACACTTTTAAAACTTGAAATCGTTATATTCTCGAATTACGTCCATAGCGACTATCATTATGGATGTAATAACTTAGAATTACTCCTCTAGGTTACTATTTAAAACTTCATCCTCTTTACCTTTGCTTCCATTAAAACATAAAATTATTTTTAAATCTTAAACCAAATTTAGATACTAAAATGGAAACATTTTATAAATCAAAACTAGTAAACCATTTAATTTTTGGAAATGGACCTCAAACCCTTTTTGACATCTCAAGATCTAACTCCAAACCATTTATCCATAATCCATGCATGTATACATAAACCAATCATTTCCATGACATATCCAAGATCGCACTTCCTAACCAAACATATTGCTTTAACCATCAATTCATGTCAAATGCATCCAAACACTTCCATAATCCAACCAAACAACAACATATACATACATATATACATACATACATATATATAACCATATAACAACATACATATAAAGGTACATTCTCTCCAAAGTTTAGAGATTTACTCACCTAAAATCCAACGAAACTTTTTCAAAACTTTTGCAAAAGCTTAAGACTTCAGATCCTATGGAAAAAGGCTTAAACTTTGCTGGGAAAACTTGGAGATGTGCTTAGCTTTAGCACTATATGGTTCATCCTCAACCATATAAGGGTACGGCCTTGACCTTTTTTAGGTGGAAGTGGCTTGAATTTAGAAGAGAAAGTAAAGTAGTGGAGGAAGAAGTGCTTTAAGCAAACTTGGAAATGATCTTAAAATGAAACTCTAAGATTTTTGAACTTTTAAAATATGATGAGAAGCCATGAAAGCATGCATTAGGAAATTTTAAAAATGAAGTAGTCAATGATGAAAATGAAAATAAAATAAGAAAAGTTAGTTTTATATAAAGTTTACCAGTGAATTTACTAAAATATCCTTAGTACTTAGCCCCCTCTCTTCTTGCGCCACCTCACCCTCTCCATCCACCCGTGCAAATTTCGCCCTACCCTTGTCTACCCACTCATCATGTCACCAAAAACATATTTTGTACTCCCTTGTGCTTGATTTCTAAAGTGGAAAATTTATATTATATAATATATTTTTTATAGAGTAAAGCTTATCCTATTTTGTTTATATGCATACTTAAGTGTATATACATGTACACATATGCATTTTAATTTCCAAACTGTTTGTAAATATATGAGTGTGTATTCAAAAAAATTATGATAATTCCCATAACTTTTAGCCGTCAAAAAATCAAAAATCCAAAAAATGAATTTCGATCACATTTTCAATCTTTCTTCAAACTAATTATTTTGGTAAACAAAATTTGAAAATGATTTCACTATCACTTGTTATTATTTAAAAATATTTTACTTTATTTATAAAATACATTGATTAATTATCAAAAATATAATTAAATATCCATATTTTAAGTGATCAAATTCTAGGTCGTTGCATTCTACCCCCTAAAAGAATTTTGTCCCGAAATTAGCAAACAAGGAGATAACTCAAATATAAAATGCCATATATTTATATCATAAAGCACCTAAAAAAGAAATACACTAAGAAACCATAGAAAACATGTCATACATTATACATACAGTAGGATCGTTTTCACCTTAGAAGGGGGTGAACAGGTCATCCATCTTTCGTTGAGTTGATTCTATGCTGCCTTGACTTTATTCGAACTACTACAGATACTATGCTTTGATCATGTCATGTGTTCTTGTATGTGTGTTGCCATGTCTATTCATACATACATATGTATGTGTGTGTATATGTGTTGATTCTCTGAATTTTCTTGTTGCATTTCTTTTGAAAAATTGTTGTTACTTGATTACTAGTACATGTTCACTTGTTCGAATTGCACATATTCACTTGCATTTATCTGTTGCACTTCATATCGAACTGATGTTGCTGAGTCTAGTTGCATGCCCGAAATGATTCATGTGTGTTCATGCTTCATTATGTTCAATTTTTGTCTGGGTCCCTTTTGAAGCTTGTTGGATGAGAACTTTGTGCATGTCTTTGTTGTTTCCTATGTTTCATGTGCACTGCCCTAGTTATTATAGTCTGGTTCCACATGTTTTCATTTGAAGTCTGTTTCAAGTTGTTGTCTGATTGCACTTGTATTCTCTTAAGTCTGGTCTATTGTTCATGACATTTCATTTCTCTGTTCACTCGAGTGCTTGCATTCATGTTAACTCATGTGGTTCCTTAGCATTTTTCTTTGTACTTGGTTGCATATGAACTTGGCCCTAAATGTTCATCATGAACATTTTGCTTGAACATTTTGCTCTGTCCTCTGGTTTTCATGCCTGAGCCCCCACATGTAGCTTTCTTTGTTGTTGTAGTGTGATGACCCTAAATTTCTAGATATTTGAAATAGAAATATTTAATTGATTTTAAATATCTGAAAGTTAGTTTAACTTGAATTTTAAACATCTCTATTTATTTGGCAATTAAATTAGCAAATTTAACAATTGGGAATTGGGTAAAATATTGAATCTTCAGTTTTAAGCCTGTTAAAAATAATTTGAAGGCTTGTAAAATTTATATTTATAATACTGGAGATTATAGAAGTTTTAAATTTAAAATTGAAAGTGATTTGTTCAGTTTTGAATTTATATAGTTTAAAAATGATATTTAAAAATAGCCTTTCGAGGCACAGTCTCGGAATTCAACGAAACTAGTTCCATTGGATCCGTAATAGTGTTTTATTATTGGATTTCAATTTTCGTAGTATTTGGAGTTATCGTGTGATCGTACGATATATAAGCACGCTGAAATTTATATCGAAATTTAATTTAATAATTGGGTTCAAAAATCTATCTTCTCCGTATGATCGAATTTGGACTCGAAACCTTTTCCAGTGCGTTCGGAATAGGGGTTTAACATTATAAACGCCTAGCGGCATGCCTCGGTAGGAGGTCGAGATTGTGAGTTGCATAATTGTAATGGTTTAAAATTTAAATTTGAATTTAAATATATATATATATATATATAAATTTAATATAATAATGCTTTTTTTCAAGACAAATAATACACGTATCTTCCCTTCAACACTTGGCCTTTTATTTCTCTTTTCTCTTGACACGTGTTCGTTAAAAAAATAAGAAGAAAACATATCGAACGAGAATGTGAATTAAAACTAGGTATCTTCTCCTCTCGTTTTCATTCTTCAGGCGATTTAAATTAAAAATTCATGGCCGAAGCCCTTTGAAAAATAAAAAAGATAGAGAGATCATCAAACCGCATCCTTTACCTCTCCGTCCTTTTCAAATCGAATTAAGAACGGATCCGAACAAAGATTCGTTCATTTTTGTCATGCCACGATCGAGGCAAGATCGTTCGAGAGCTCGGTGAGGATTTTGGATCGATCGACTTCGTAGTCGAACAGTAGCCAAGGCTAGGGTTTCGCGAAGTTAGGCGTGACAAAGTTAGCAACATGCAGTGGCGATGTAGGGTTTGGGCACGATTTCTACTCGCGACGGCAAGGGAGGCTCGTAGTGATACTGGCGTGCTAAACGTTCGTCTGACTTGGACCGAATTCGAGTTTAGGGTATGTCAGCAAGGTCATGACGCACGAGGCTGAGGAGCAGTGTGGTGAGGTATTGATATGATGTTTTTATTTATTTGTAGTTATTTATATATACGTACATGCATATTTAAAAATATATGTATATTAACAGTAAGTAAATTTCTGTTATTATTTCCAGAAAAGAAAACAATTTTTTTAAAATAAAAATAAAATGTGTATATATATATAAGTATACATACTTTGTAACCCACTGTTTATATTTTAAAAATGATTACAGTAAGGTTTTAAACCAATATTTGTTTTGATTCTATATTATATATATATTTAAAATGGAATGAAAGAAGAAGAAAAGAATTAACAGTGAAGGGAAGTATGATATGCACAGAAACATATGTTGGTATTTTGAATATGAGGAATTTATATTAAAACAGATCTTTAAAGTCTATATAGACTATTTATAAATATATATATGGGGTTTCAAAAATAAAAGTAAATATATACATACATATTTAGATTTACCGATTTATTTTAAAATGATAATGTGCATTAGTAATTTATTTGTTTAATAAACTGATTTAATTTATTTATGTCACAAAAAGGTTTTTAAAAGGGAAATTATCGGTTTAAAATTTAATTGTTAGTTAATTAACTATTTAATGGTAATTGGTCATTCGATTAGTACAAATGTTAATAAAAAGTACAATATTTGTTACAAGGTTTAAAAATCGTGAAACAAGATGGAATGGAAATGAATTGCAAAACAAAAGCAAAAGTGAGATCTTCTCACTCAATCAAATTACCTTGTTTAATTTAAATAGTTAAATTTAAATAATTGATTGATTGTTTGGATGTGATATTATATGTGATATATATATATATATATATCTATATATATATATATGTTGGAGTGATTGATTTCTCGCATTATATAGCGGAAGAGACCCTATACGCCCCGCATAATACCAGATGACCCCATATACCGCAATATTCCACCTCGAAGTGGAATTGGTATTTTATATTGTGCTAACATCTGTGGATACAGGGAAACAAGTTAGAGGGATCCAACTGGATTCTTCGAATGCTGAATTTATTTCATATGTTGTGATATGATTTATTTATAATCTGTGATTGATTATATTGGTAATTGAAGTTATTGAAGGCTATGATTTGGCCAAATATATTTTGGTATTTTTAAGATACCATAAATATAAAAATTGGATTTTTCGAAGGAAATTAAAGTAGAGAATTTTAAGTAAATAATTTTAGAGAATTGGATAAACTAAAAGAAGAAATTGGGAATGGATTTTAGATGGTTTGGGAGAAATAAAAGAAGAATTTTGAAATCAAGTATGAGATAGTTTTTTCTGATTTAAACGGAATTTAAATCATAAATATAGGTGTGAATATTGGGTTAATGGGTTTTCAAATAAATCTGGATAAGTAAAGGAGTAATTTTTAAATGAAGTAAATTTTGGAAATCGATTTGGAAATTTATTTAGTGATTGAAAGTAAATTTTGGAAATCGATTTAGTGTTTGAAAGTAAATTTTGAAAATCGATTTGGAAATTAATTTAGTGTTTGAACTGTGTTTTGAAAGAAGGATAAGACTATGGAATTTATAAACTGGATTTATAAAGTGGAATAAGATATCAGTGGATATTTGGAAATATAAATTCACGATGGGAATTTATAAAGGAATGGGTAATTTGTTTAAAAATAAATATTGGTTTATTTTTAAAAGTGTGGAAAGGAAATTTACGAATTTGAGACGTAAATTGAGATAAATCGAGAAGGATTTATTAATTGTTTTAAATGGACTATTTTGGAATGGGAAGTGTATTTTTCCTAGAAAGCGGGGTATGTTTTCAATGTAGCTTTTAAGTATAAACTAAATGTTCTAAAGTTGGTTTTAAAAAGAATGTTTTTGGAGAAATTATCTTCTTAAATTGTTTTTAAATTTTTAAAGTAAATATTTACTAAGTTAATTATAAAAGTGATTATTTTAAAGATTTAACTAGTATTTGATTTGGAAGATGGTTATTTAAATAATTATACTCTATCTAATAATTTTATTTTTAAAAATTAGTTTGGGCTTTAGTTTTATATGAGATATTATTATAAAAATTTCATAACTAATATTTTAAATAAAGTGTTCAAAAATAGTTTTTATTTTAAGTGTTTCCAAGTATGTATTTTTGGATAAGTGATTTAAATTATTTTTAAAACCTAAAGTTTTCGGACTTGGCAAATTTTTAGTGGAAATAAACAATATTTGGAAACTTATTCTGCGAGAGAAAAGTAGTTTGAAAATTGTTTTCAAAGGGTTGAAGTGTGGAAATATATCTTGCGAAGATATTTATAAATAAATAAATAATTTGGGGAAATTATTTAAATCTTATGGGTGCTTATGGATGTTAATTGATAGTTAAATAACCGACTATCAATATTCGCCTTTAAGACGGCATTTGAATTTCGATGAGACCGGGGGTCGGATTCCAAATGGTTGTCCAAAAACCACATCGAATCTTAAAGGTGGATCTTTTATTTAAAAGATCAAAAGTGGAAATTTGTTGTGACTTAATTTAGATTTGAATGTATCCACTTGTTTTTTTAAAATAAGCGCTCGTTATTCGGATAAGCTAGGGGAGGATATTAATTCATAAAACCCATTCCAAATAATGATACGACGAAATGGGATAGCATTTGAAGACGATGTCTGAGACCGGATATTTTCAAAAACAAAAGGATTATCTATTGATTGTCGAGTTGCTCCAGTATAGAGATTACCCTATGTGATGGGGAGTCCGGACGTGATTAGGGAATATCTGGATTTGCAAGGACTTCTTTCCTTAATTAGACGAAGTGCCTTTGGTTCCATTCAAACCCAGGATGGACTTGTATGGATGTATGTCTAACGTTACACTATGAGATATAAAGCTGGTTTCTATCAAATACATTTCTGTTTGGTGGCGGGGAATTTATTCTCTTAGCTTAACACCCTTCTCTGAGACGTACAAGCTCAAAGGTTATGTAGTGGATGGTTACTAGTGATATATTCCTAATTTGGTAATGTGGCATGCTAAGTGCTGAGGATTGGTTGATCGAAGCATGTATTTTGCAAAAAGCTACTTTGTGGGAGGAGACTTCATCGAACCTCAGACCTCGAAAATGGTCAAAACAGGAAAAGATGCAGCAATGTTATGGGGGTCGCGCCCCTTAGGATATGTGCATTTACTTTTGGATAAAAAGTGGTATTCTGGTATGGAGCCCAGATATTTTACTTATGTGGATAAAAATTGGTATTCTGGTATGGAGCCCAGATATTTACTTATGTGGTTGTTGGAATTGAGGCGCCTCGGTAAAGGCCGGTTACGACGGAGGATAGCATACTCGTGACAGTTAGTTACCTAGCTATAGAGATAACATGGCCTTGTGTTGGCAGAGATCCGGTTAGGTTCTCGGGGTGTCCCTCCAGAGGCGTACCCTTCAGATAAAGGAAGTTCCTTAGCCTCGACCATTTGTTAGAAATCCAATCACTCAATAGGAGCCCCGTACAGTTTTAGTTGTAGAACCTGCCATCTAACATGGTAGCTATAGTAGGCATACTATAATGGTACGTATGCTGGCTAAGATCAATATTATACTTTCGAAATGTTTTTCCACACTATTCACTAATAATAATATCCAAAGGACTTTTGCATATCAAACATGTTTGACTACTATAAGGATAAACCTTCCCCAAGTGTGCGATTGCATTGTGTGTGTTCCGGGAGACCTTATGGTAGTTTCATTTTCCAAAAGCATGAACGGATTTCTTTTTATTTATTTTGTACAAATAACTATTTTTAGATCTCACACCAGTCCCATGACTGACTTGGAATTTATTGTTCCCTTTACTAAACTCTGGGTGCCTCTAATATTCCACATAGGCGGACTAGAGTCATGTTATCATTGTTTTTGGAACTAAGTCAAAAAAGTATGATGTGGAGATCAGGAGACAAGCTGGATAGCGAGACGTATCACATATATATGATGTATTATCCGCTGTGGATGGTTGGCTGCAAAATTTAGTTTCCATGTGGAAAAGTTATCATAACTGTCCAGTGTTGTGTTTTGTTAATGTTGTACTCTGATGATGTAATTTATAAACAGATATAGTTCTTTTGTTTTAAAGATTAGTCATTGATCTATTATATATTGTTCCGCTGCGATTGTGAGATTCTGATAATGTTTCTATTTCTTCTTCTACTTTCTTCTTCTTTAACCCTAATGGTTCGGTTTTCCGGCATTCGATTGTTCGGCATTTGATACAGTGGACGTATTGATATCGATTTTTGGGCTTCGAAAAATCGGGTCGTTACAATGTGGTATCAAAGCTGAAGGTTAAGCGAGAACCTTGGCTCTAGTGGGGATTACTCATTAGAGATAGAGTCAGTAGTACTCTAGAATGAGTTTGAGTGTATTAATAGATATGAGTGCGTATTTGTTAGTGAATATAAAAATTGTTTTTATATCGTGTTGACTTATCGGTTGAGTTGCTGCTCGATATGTGGGATGCTATGTTATCGATAGGCGTTTCTAAACTCTTAAACAAGATAAACCGACATAATATTGTTTTAAAATATGGTAAATGAAATAATTTTATCCAAATTATTTTTGTATATAAAAGAAATAATTTTCCGTAAATTGTTATAGTTATATATGGTTGCTTGATTGTTAGGAAGTGATAATATTAAATTATTATCATCATTATCGAATAAGAAATTAAGGTAGTAACCAAAGGATAAGGAAATAAATTCATTAATAGAACGAAATTTGTAATGTGAGTTTATGAATGAGTTTTATAAATTGAAATATTATGTCAGAGTAATTTTTGATAAGGGTTAAAAGGATTTAGGATTGAAATTTCAAAAGATTAAATTCCTTTGATTTGAAAATGGTTTTCAAAGGCTTTGGATAAATAATGGTGAAATCATTTGGGAAATATTTTTGAATGGAATATGAAATCTGGTAGGATTTGGAATTTTAAAATATTTGGAAAAATATTTTTGAAGGGATAAAAGCACTAAACTCTTTTCGGTCGCTGGAAAATAATTTCGATGATGATCATTACATCATCGGTGTTCATTTTCGAGTTTCCAAGAGAGGAATTGCTGCCAAATTGTTTTAAAATTGAAGTTGTTTGCAAGACTAGGTCTGGTTTTTAAATTCAAAGAGATAAGTGAATATACCGAAGGATTTTGGATGTAATTGATTTCAAAATGATTTTGAAATACTTAAGTGATTATTTAAACTTTGGAATCTTATTTAAAAATGGTTATGGAATATTTATAAGTTTAAAAACTTATAAGGGTTTTAGAAAGGGTGAATAGAATTCAATATTTAATTTGATTTGGAAATAAATTAAGAATTGAAGATAAAAATTGAATTCAGAATGGGATTGAAAATTTGAGTCAAATAAAATGATGACATGGATTAGATATGAATGAAGGATAGTTGATAAAACTCAATATTCAGAGTTTGAAGATAAATTGAATTCAAATAGAATTGAAAATTTAAGTTAAATGAAAATAAATGTGAAAGCTCAAGTGGCGAAGTGAAAAGAATAAATATAAGAAGTGCATAAAATACTTATATTGAACTTAAGAAATAAATGGTGAAATTCTTAAGTAAAAATTTGGTATTGGGAAATATTCTAAGTTAATTTTGAATGAGGATCTAGTAAAGCTGTGAAATGGATAATTGTGAATAAGTGGGTAGAAATCAAGATGAGTGTGAATAAAAAGAGAATTGATATATCTAATAATCAATTAGAAATAAATAAGTGGGATGTACGTATATTACTTTATTCGCATAGTGATTCAACCCGGGATTCAAGCATAGAATTTCGAGATAATTATACCGATCCGAGTTAGGATTTTTCACTCGATTTTCGACGGCGAACCCTGGATATGGATTTTTGGTTGATTTTGGAAATTCTCTTTCATAGTTTGCGGCTATGCAAGGAGAATGATGGTTTTTGATCAAAAAACCAGATCTGAGTCCGCACTAGGAAGTCGGGTGGACGATACTAGCTCGGAATTGTGTGATCGAGCGAGCGATCGAATTTGGTATTGCGTACGAATGATATACGGACATCGTACGGACCTAAATGAAACAAATATTGAAACTTCTTTAAAAAATATGTAAAATGATTTTGAATGTTGTAATTGGACATTAATGTTAATACAGGTGTTATAAAGGAAAAGAAAATTGGATTTTTGATTTCGAAGATAAATTTGAATTGCTCGATAAAAGGTATGTATTTGAATTTCTGTATGAAATTTGATGATTTTCTAGTCTAGCCATGTGGCTTTTTATTTTTTTTGAAATCTACGGGCCCATTGTGGCATTATGTAGTCGTACCGATCTAGCCGCTCAAAGGAGACGCTGGTGAAATTTTTCAAAATTTTAGGGAGTTAATTTATTTTGAGAAATTTGGATAATTTAAAATTTGAATTTAAATTTAAATTGGAGTTGTTAAGAAAATAATATTGTTTGAAACTTCTGGTTGAGGTTGGGAAGTTAGTAAGAATAATAGTTTCTTTAATAAAAATTATTTTGGACAGTTGAAACTACTTGGTTTCGGGGAAAATAGTAAACGGATGTTGGACCATTCCTCTTAACTAGTAATTTCGGGGACGAATTCTTTTAAGGGAGGAAGAATGTGACGACCCAGAATTTCTGGTTATTTGAAATTGAAATATTTAATTGATTTTAAATATTTGAAAATTAGTTTAACTTGAATTTCAAACATCTCTATTTATTTGGAAATTAAATTAGTAAATTTAACAATTGGGAATTGGGTAAAATATTGAATCTTCAGTTTTAAACCTGTTAAAAATAATATGAAGGCTTATAAAATTTATATTTATAACACCAGGGAAAATAGAAGTTTTAACTTTAAAATTGAAAGTGATTTGTTCAGTTTTGAATTTATACAGTTTAAATTGATATTTAAAAATAGCCTTACGAGGCACAGTCTCGAAATAAGACGAAACCAGTTCCATTAGATCTGTAATAGTGTTTTATTATCGGATTTCAATTTTCATAGTACTTGAAGTTGTCATGTGATCGTACGATATACAAATGTGTTGAAATTTGTATTGAAATTTAATTTAATAACTAGGTTCAAAAATCTATCTTCTCCGTATGATCGAATTAGGACACGAAACCTTTTCTAGTGTGTTCGAAATAGGGGTTTAACATTATTAACTCCTAGCGGCATGCCTCGATAGAAGGCCGAGATTGTGAGTTGTGTAATTTTAACGATTTAAATTTAAATTTAAAAAAATATATATAAATTTAATATAATAACATTTTTTTTCAAGATAAATAATACATGTATCTTCCCTTCAAACACTTGGCCTTTTATTTCTCTTTTCTCTTAACATGCGTTCGTTAAAAAAAATAAGAAGAAAACATATCGAACGAGAATGTGAATTAAAACTAGGTTTCTTCTCCTCTCAGTTTCATTCTTCAGGCAATTTTAAATTAAAAATTCATGGCCGAAGCCCTTTCGAAAAAAAGAGATCGTCAAACCACATCCTTTTCCCCTCAGTCCTTTTCAAATCGATTTAAGAATGGAATCGAATGAGGATTCATTTGTTTTTGTCATGCCACGTTCGAGGAAAGATCGTTCGAGAGCTCGGTAAGGATTTTGGATCGATCGACTTCGTAGTCTAACTGCAGTCAAGACTAGGGTTTTGCGAAGTCAGGCGCGACAGAGTTGGCAACATGCGGTGGCGACGTAGGGTTTGTGCGTGATTTCTACTCGCGATGGCAAGGGAGGCTCGTAGCGATACTGGCGTGTTAATCGTTAGTCTGACTTGGATCGAATTCGAGTTTAGGGTTCGTCAGCAAAGTCGTGGCGCTCGAGGCCGAGGAGCAGCGCGTTGAGGTATTGATACGATGTTTTTATTTACTCTTAATTATCTATATATATGTACATGCATATTTAAAAATATATGTATGTTAACAGTAAGAAAATTTCTGTTATTATTACAGAAAAGAAAACATTTTTTTTAAAATAAAATAAAAATAAAATGTACATATATAAGTATACAGACTTTGTAACCCACTGTTTATATTTTAAAAATGATTACAATAAGGTTTAAAACCTATATTTGTTTTGATTCTAAATATATATATATTTAAATAGGAATGAAAGAAGAAAAAAAAGAATTAACAGTGAAGGGAAGTATGATATGTACAGAAATATATAGTTACAGATAAGGTTTTTGAAAAGGCGGGTATTTTAAATATGAGGAGTTTATATTAAAACAGATCTTTAAATTCTATATGGACTATATATACATATGTATGGAGTTTGAAAAATAAAAGTAAATATATATGCACACACATTTAGATTTACCAGTTTATTTTAAAATGATAATGTATATTAGTGATTTATTTGTTTAATAAACTGATTTAATTTATTTATGTTACATAAAGGGTTTTAAAAGGGAAATTATTAGTTTAAAATTTAATTATTAGTTAATTAATTATTTAATGGTAATTGATCATTCGATTAGTATAAATGTTAATGAAACGTATAATATGTGAGAAATGCGGATTACTGATCTTAAGGCTAGGATTAACACTAGAGGGGGGGTGAATAGTGTTTATAAAGAATTGCTAAATCTTTTCAAGTTTATGTTAATTTGAATACAGATGTATGCAATATTCAGACACATATATGATCACGGAAACAAACAAAGACGTAGAAATAAAGTAAAATCAGTAAAGGAAAGAACATACCGGATTTTATACTGGTTCGGCGTTACCCTACATCCAGTACCGCACACAAGTACGGATTTTCTTTCAAAAGCAATTGTAAAATTACACCCTCGATTTCAAGGCAACGAGGTACACCCTCTAGAATCACAAACCTATGGGTAGAGATACTTGATTTCATGGGCAACAAGTTCACCCAATTGATTTCCAAGGCTACAATAACACCTTTTCTCGCTTGATTGATTTCCAAGGCCACAATCACACCTTTTCTCGCTAAATTGATTACAAATAAAACTATAAATTTGAATGGCACTGAGAATCTTTTTGAGATTATGATAGAGAATCAAACCAGAAATGATCTAGTTATATTCAATGTTGATTTCGGCAGAGTAATGGTAAGAATATGTATATAGAAATGTGGAAGAAGAAGAGGAGTGAAAAACCAGAAAATATGAATTAAAAATTTGTTGAAACTAACCCCTATTTATAGAAGAACAATAGCCATGTCCATTCGTGAAGAGTTATGGCGAATAGACACTTCTTTTGAAATTTGAATTTAAAACCAACCGACGCCATGTCGACATGGGGTACTTGAGTATGTCGACATCCCAAAGGGATTTTTGGTGTTTTGATTTTCTTTGAAAATAACCTTTATCTTACATTAAAACTATTTTAAACTTTATAAATATACTTAACTATAATTAAAATACATAAGTAAATATAGAGAATATTATATATAGAATTTTACTATAATTTTATAATTAAATCTAAGTATAAAAGTTAAATATATTATATTTAAAAGATAGTTTAAAATCAAGAATAATTTGACTTTGAAATTAAAGATTATTTTGAGGCTAAAAGTATATAAAATCAGGATAGATGTTTTTGATTCTTTTAAAAAGAAGGTTTTGAAATCATTTTCAAAATAAGATAATTTTGTAAAATCATTTGAATAAAAATTAGCGGATACAAAACAATGTTCCACTAGATTTTTCGTAGGTTCCATCCTACTTAGGGTTCCATCCCTTTAACGGGTTCGAAGTGGATTCCATTCCATGAATAAATTGGATTTTAAGATGCCAGTACTTTTCTAGGAGTTTTAACAAAATTCGTAATTAAAAGTAAATTACTTGAAATCTTGAACTCTTGATAATCTTTATATTCTGGTTACTCATGAGTCTTCAATCTTGATATCTCGAATCTCTATACTGTACTGTCTTCATTCTTGGTACCTGCATGGTTATATCCTGCATATACATATATATCTAAACTTATACTATTAGTATTTATATTTTATAATCTATTCTAAGGTTGTTGTCATCAAAACCATCATCTCATGGACTAACATAATATTTGTTACAAGGTTTAAAAATCGTGAAAACAAGCTGGAATGGAAATGGTTGTAAAACAAAAGCAAAGGTGAGATCTTCTCGCTCAATCGAATTACCTTGTTTAATTTAAATAGTCAAATTTAAATTATTGATTGGTTGTTTGGATGTGAAATTATATATATATATATATATATATATATATTGGAGTTATTTACTTCCCACATTATATAGCGGATGAGACCCTATGTGCCCCGCATAATAGCAGATGACCCCATATACCGCGATATTCCACCTCGAAGAGGAATTGGTATTTTACATTGTGCTAACATCTGTGGATGCAGGGAAACAAGTTGGAGGGATCCAACCGGATTCCACGAATGTTGAATTTATTTCATATATTGTGATATAATTTATTTATAATCTGTGATTGATTATATTGGTAATTAAAGGCTATGGTTTGGCCAAATATATTGGTATTTTTAAGATACCAGAAATATAAAAATTGGATTTATGGAAGGAAATTAGAGTAGAGAATTTTGAGTAAATAATTTAGAGAATTGGATAAATTAATAGAATAAATTTGGAATGGATTTTAAATGGTTTGGGAGAAATAAAGGAAGAATTTTGAAATCAAGTACGAGATTGGTTTTTCCAATTTAAATGGAATTTAAATCATAAATATTGGTGTAAATATTGGATTATGGGTTTTGAAATAAATTTGGATAAGTAAAGGAGTAATTTTTAAACGAAGTAAATTTTGGAAATCGATTTGGAAATTGATTTAGTGTTTGAAAGTAAATTTTGGAAATCGATTTGGAAATCGATTTAGTGTTTGAACTGTGTTTTGAAAGAAGGATGAGACTATGGAATTTATAAACTGGATTTATAAAGTGGGATAAAATTATTTGAAAACATAAATTCACGATGGGAATTTATGAAGGAATGGGTAATTTGTTATAAAAATAAATATAGGTTTATTTTTATAAGTGTGGAAAGGAAATTTACGAATTTGGGATGTAAATTGAGATAAATCGAGAAGGATTTATTAATTGTTTCAAATGGATTATTTTTTAATAGGAAGTGTATTTTCCCTCGAAAGCGAGTACATTTTCAAAGTAGCTTTTAAGTATAAATTAAAAGTTCTAAAGTTGGTTTTAAAAGAATGTTTTTGGAGAAATTATTTTCTTAAATTGTTTTTAAATTTTTAAAGTAAATATTTACTAAGTTAATTATAGAAGTGATTATTTTAAAGATTTAATTAGTATTTGATTTAGAAGATGGTTATTTAAATAATTATACTCTATCTAATAATTTTATTTAAAAAATTGGTTTGGGCTTAAGTTTTATATGAGATATTAGTATAAAAATTTTCAAAACTAATATTTTAAATAAAGTGTTTAAAAATAGTTTTTATTTTAAGTGTTTCCAAGTATATATTTTTGGATAAGTGGTTTAAATTATTTTAAAAACCTAAAGTATTCAGACTTGGCAAATTTTCAGTGGAAATAAGCAATATTTAGAAACTTATTCCGCGATAGGAAAGTAGTTTGAAAATTGCTTTCAAAGGGTTGAAGTGTGGAATATATCTTACGAAGATATCCATAAATAAATAAATAATTTGGGCAAATTATTTAAGTCTGATGGGTGTTTATGGATGTTAATTGATAGTTAAATAACCGACTATCAATATTGGCCTTTAAGATGGCATTTGAATTTCGATGAGACCAGGGGTCGGATTCCAAATGGTTATCCGAAAACCACATCGAATCTTAAAGGTGGATCTTTTATTTAAAAGATTAAAAATGGAAATTTGTTGTTACTTAATTTAGATTTGAATGTATCCGCTTGTTTTTTTAAAATAAGCTAGGGGAGGACATTAAGTCATAAAACCCATTCCGAATAATGATACGACGAAATGGGATAGCATTTGAAGACGGTGTTGAAGACCGGGTATTTTTGAAAACACAAAGGATTACCTGTTGATTGTCTCTGCATCGAGTTGCTCCGGTATAGAGGTTACCTTATGTGATGGGGAGTTCGGACGTGATTAGAGAATATCCAGATTTGCAAGGACTTCATTCCTTAATTGGATGAAGTGCCTTTTGTAACGACCCACTATTTTGGACCATTCAAATCGACAATAATCCACACATGTCAGACTTGAATAATTCAAAATAATAGATTGTAATCATTCACAGAATCACAGACACAAAAATATCAGAATACTCGCAGCGGAAATAAAATACCATAGTAGTTCATGAAGCTACTATATACATACACTTAAAACATATACAAAATCTCATAGTAAAATAGATACAATAGAAGTCAGGATATATAAACAACAATACAGAGACAGATACCGAATATGAACTAACTGGAAGAAGTAGACGAATAGATAGACAGATAAGCTCCAGCAAAACTCTAGCCCCAGAAGGTGAATCCAAAGCTATGATTCTCAGGATGATCCGAGCTAAAATAAAACACAAACACTCGAGTCAGGACATACATACTTATACAATGTAAACCAACTCAAGTGAACTGTAATAGCAATGCATAATAACTTAAAGGATGCTTGGGATCACCCATCCTTTAAGGATCAGTCAAACCATCAATTAAGTAGTAATAAACACAATCCTAGAAATATCCATATTGTGACGACCCGAACTCGATGTCCGACAACAACATCAAATTCGTATCGCCGGAGCTTGCAACAACATTAGATGATAAATAACACAGCGGAAATAAAAGATGATATCACTGATACAACATGAATACAATATCCAAATACATCAATTTGATACAATAATAATCATCAACATCAGAGAATACAAAAATACAGCGGAACACGATACAATATGATAAGTCTTCACAGAATCCAATACTGCAACTCTGATCCAAAAGCTCCAAAGACAAAGCTCCCAAAACTCCAAGCTCGATCCACCATAAAGGTTACACAAAGATAAGCAAGTCCGTCCGTGGACTCCAAAGACTCCAAAATGATCAAATAGAAAGCTGAAGGCTACCAAAACGATATCTACTACCTGACTATCTGAAAAACCAAACTCTAGACTGCCCGTGTGGAAAATGGTGGGCACCCAGAGTTTAGGAAGGGAACAATAAACTCCGGGTCAGTCGTGGGACTGGTATGAGCAAACAAAAACATTTGGTCTTTAAAACAAACAGAAGGTTTTAAGTTTGAAATCCGCAATGCTTTTTGAAAATGAAACTACCATAAGGCCTCCCGCCACACACACAATGCAAACACAGAATTAGAGGAGATTTCTCCTTATGATAGTCAAAAATGCTTGATACGAGGAAATTTCTTTGATATTATTACTATAAGTGCAAAGTGCATAAAAACCATTTCGAAAGTATAATATAAATCCTAGCCAGCATAGATATTTCGGACTATGCCTACTATAGCTACCATCCAAACAGTGGGGCGCCACCATAAGTAGATGGCAGGTAATACAACTAAAACCGTACAAGGCACGTATTGGATGAATGGATTTCCAACAAATGGTCAGGCTAAGGAACTTCCTATTGCCACATGGGAATGCCTCTGGCGGGACTCCCCGAGAACCTACCCGGCTCTCTGCCAAACAAGGCCGGCTACCCCCTTCCCGGGGAATAAAACCTCAGATATGCCACCCCCGGTCCTTTGGGACCTTTAACCGAGGATCCTCTACATCAACAACATCACACAGTAATAGATATATACTACAGTGCCCACATGAGTAAGTATCTGGGCTCCATACCATGATACTACCTTTTTCCAGAAGGAATGGTCATACCCTAGGGGAGCTACCCCTGAAACCTTGCCGCATCTTTCCTGTTTCGACCATTACCGGTTTGTGAGGCTCGATGAGGTTTCGTCCACAAAGCTACACTTTTTCACAAAGCCATGCTTTGATCACAAATGATCAACAAATGATCATCAATCACACAGCAGCACTTAGCACGCCACACTACCAAATTGGGAGTATATCGCCGATAACCTTCAACTACATAACCTCTGAGCTCGTACGTCTCAGAGAAGGGTGTTAAGCTAAGAGAATAAATTCTCCGCCACAAACAGATATGTATTTGAAAGAAATCGGCTTTATATCTCAAAGTGTAGTGTCAGACACACGACCATACAAGTCTGTTCCGGGCTCGAACAGAACCGAAGGCACTTCCGAAGAAGCCCTTGCAATCCGGGTATCCACAATCCCGATCGGACTTCCCATCACTTAGGGAATCTCTATACCGTAGCTACTCAGTGCAGAGACAATCGATAGGCCATTCTATCGTTCTCGCAAATACCCGGTCTTCACCACCGGTCTTCAAATGCTATCCATAACGACGTATCATTATTCGGAATGGGTTATATGACACAAGGTCCTCTCCCGGCTAAACCGAATAACGAGCGCAAAATTTTAAAAACATATGGATATGGATTTCAGTTAAGTCACAACTTAAATTCAAAACTATTTCAAATGGCTTACACAAATTACCATTTCAAATCTTTAACCAAAAAGATTTATTTCACAAAGTTCACCAAGTTTCACAAAGATCCATTTATGGATTTCAAAACAATTTCCATTTCGATTGGATTAATCCATTTAATCTTTAAATCAAAGATTTAACCCATAGCTTTCAAAAAATCGTTTCCAAAGGTTCATTCATAACTTGGAAAACTGTTTTTCAATTCAAACTTGAAATTCCTATAATACCATATTGGAAATTCATTTCTTATATGAAAGCTTTTATCATTTGAAAACAAACAGTTTTCATCTTGGAAAACCAAACATTTAAATTATACAAGTTTCTCAAACTTGGGTTAAATTTATTTCTCAAAACAACACTTTTAAAATTGGTTTAAAAACCCATATAAACTTGTATGACCTTTTACTTCATAAATTCTCAAAATATAATTTAATTTCAAAATTTGAATTCAATTTTAAATTGAATTATTAAGTTTCAAAACTTTATTAAGTTATTCAAAATAACTTTTATTTTAGAAATTCTTTTCCAAAAGCTTTTCATTTTAAAAACCCGATCCATTTTAAAAATCATTTAGATTTAAAAATTCAATTTTACAATCTATTTCAAAAATCTGCGACTTAACCAATTTCCACGTGCAATCCATATTTGTGTGTGTATAGTGTAGTCCAAGGGGTTTTACACAATAGTGCACACATCTATCATAAGAATAACGATAAGCGGTATAACTCATAACGCTTATCTTCATTCATAGATTCATAGATAAAGTAAATTTATCAATCACAAAGATTTACTAATATGATTCGATGTGGGTTTCGGATAACCAACTAGAATCCGACTCCCTGTCGCATCGAAATCCAAATGTCATTTATGGGTCAAAGGGTTTGCATGTTCATATAACAATATATTCATCACAAATAAAACAACTCTGACAATATATTCCAAAGCATCACATCACATATCAAATATATCAATCCGTCACATAGCATCCAATAGCAATCAAACCTCTACAACTAAGATAAATAATTTGGGTGGTTTTTTAAATTTATCAACCACATGATTATTTTCATTAATAATTCTTAATCGATGATTAAGTTTATCAACTACAATTGATTTAGTTTTTAATCACCTTTATTAATTTAATCATCTCTAAATTAATTATCTAAATTAATTGACCCTTAATTAATTAAATCTAAATTTCTTATTCCTTAATTAACTACTTTAATTAATAAACCTTAACTTATTGATAAATTAATCATTAATCTTTAATCATCTTCCCTTAACCACTTTCACTAAGTAATCACTATTTTAATTTAATCATTCATTAATTACTTAATTGATTAACTTAAATTACTAATTAATATACTTAAATTAATAAATGCTCAATTATTGATTAATTTAATCTTAATTGTAACTAATTATCCTTTAATTGATTTTTCTTAACAATTAATGAATTAATCTTAATCACAAATTATTACTTACTTGATTATCATTAACGATATAAATTTACTTACTTTTGAGTTAAAAATTTAAACATTTGAATTTTATCTCTAAATCATTTATTAAGTTTCATTTAAAATAACTCGTTACAAATGTAAATTTAAAACTTAATTGTTTTTAAAATCCTTTATTTTAAAATTTATAATTTATACTTCCTATTTAATAAATAAATCATCATTTATAAGGAGGAATAGTTTAAGGAATTCATTTAACAAATTCATTAAAGTTAAAAACTAGGATATAAAAATTTCCAGGCAAAACCCGAGCATTCCCCGTGCCAAAACCCAATATACTCGAGCCCCGCTTCGAGTTTTATCAAAATCTACCCGAGCGCCCCCTAAAATTTCGAACTAAAAAATTTTCTAAGTGTTTTACGCTCGCATCCAAAATCCACTTCGAGTTGAAACCCGAGCCACCCTTGCCTTTCCCCGAGCTCTCCTTCGAGTCGCGCCATTCTTCTCCCAGTAACAATCCCTGAAACCACCACGTCAACGTGCACGTGCACAAACCCTACGACCATTGCCGATCGACGCCGTAGCCATCCTAACATCATCGATGATCACCAGAATCGATTCAAACACCTAAATTCATAAAATCGTCACTGAATCAAAATCGAACAAATTCAAGGCCTATTTTCTCATTCCAGTAACCACGTGACCACCAGAATTTGGTTCGCTCCGCCACGACAGGCCATCGAAAGCTTCGTAATTCTAGCCGAAGCTGCTCCGTCCATCAGTGAACGCGTCCCCCTAGGTGCGATAGCTTCCCATTCGCCCACGACCACGAAAAGGCCTCGACTTCAACAACATTCAAAACCGTTCACTAAACCCTAAATCGCCATCGATCGATCACCACAACCCATTACAAAATCATCCAATATTTTTCCAACAACTAGGAACCCATCAGCCACCTAACACGTCAATTACGAGACTCCTGACCACCGTGATCGCCAGTAATTTGCCCAAAGTATGATTTTCATTCAATCCATGAATGCTCCCCGAAAACACCATTAAAAATCTAAATTTTATTTTTAAAAATCATGTCTTCCGAAGTTAACCCAGATGGTATAACTGCAATTTGTAATCTTGGCACTTGAATTTGACATGCTCTCAAGTCCCCACTGTAAATTTTTATTTTTTAGATAAATTCAAACTGGTTATGTTTAAAAATAATTTTTAAATCTTTGTTTATGATTAAACAATCATAATTTATTTAAACCCCACAACTTATCAGAATTTTTAAATGAAATGATTTGAATTTTTAGCTTTGTTTTAAACCCTGTAAACAAGAACAGGTATATTGATGTATTACAGACATGCACGGGCTACTTTTGAATTTATACTGTAATGTACAATTTTTGAGATATTAAATCAATATTTCCACTTGTATTTATTTTTTAAAAATGATGTTGTACTCATATGAACATCTTTTATTCAATAATTCTAGTCTAAAATTGTTTGAGTAGGGTGGTTTGGATTTTTCTTGTTTTGAACTAATTTTTTTTGCAAACCTGTAACATGACAGAGTAAAGCCCTGAACACAAATATATATCATCATACATACATTCACACATGCATGCAATCAAACTAAGAAAAACATTTCCATTTTACTTTAAGCATTAATCAGATTATCCAAGGGTATAGGTAAGTTTTGCTCACAAAATATTGAACAGAGAAGTCTGTTGACAAGCAACCCTATATGTATAACAGACTAAGCTTTAAAGATGATGATTTGCTCACCTGAATATGGATGAAGCAGAGAACAGTGGTTGTTGTTTTAATGCTTTGCTTGATTTGTTGTTTTATCTTAAGCTCTGCTTGATCCCCTTTTTTTCTTTTTCCCGAACCTGCTTGATTTTTTTGCCTTGAATTAGTTTTATGATTTGAAGCCTGTTCTTCTGTTTTTTTTTCTTGTTGCCCTGCTTTTGAATCTTCTGCTTCCAGGCTTTGATTCTTGTTTTAGTTGTAAACTGAAGCTTTCCAGTATTTTCTATTTGCCAAAACTGTTTTGATTTATACTGCTTTCAGATTTGATCTTGCACTTGCTCTGAATCTAGAATTGGATTTGCTTCTTTTTTTGCTTTCTAATCTGCTTTGATTTTGTTTTACAGATCTTTGGAGAGGTGGATTTTCGAATTTGAGTTAGAAGATGGTTTCTTGTTTTCTCTGGTTTCTTTTCTCAGGTTTGAGAAGAACGAATACAACTGACTCTTAACATTTTTTTTCCTTCCTGGTTCCTTATTTCAGGCCTTGAGAAGATCAATGGCCTGATTACATTTTTTTCATTTTTTATTTTTTTTTTCAAAAGTTCAAAGCCACTTGTAACTTTATTTCTACGCATGTTGTACACTTGTTGTTTGTATGGAAAATTATGTTTTAAATCCTTTGACTCGATTTATTTTGTAAACTTTTTGTTTTAAACCTTTGTGTAAATGTATTTTCATGTAAGCATATGCCTTAATTTTTTTTAAAATTGTTTATGTTTATATTTTCATTTGTTTATATCCTCACAAATGAAATCTCTATTGTTTCACATTCAAATTTAAATCTTTGCTCACTATTTTATGTACAACTATTTTATACATTTTATATTCATGTAAAATAATATATATTTTTTCAACTTTTCAAAAAGGAAAGAGTGGTTTAAATATTTTGATTACATATTAACAAGTAATTACTTTTATTTATATAAGTGAATTTTACATAAAAATAATATTTTGAAAATGAGTGCATTAATTTTTTTTTATTAATTTCAACTTCCAAATATATCTAATATATTTAAAATTTAGAAACCAAACCTTTTACTAATTTAAAGCTTTTAATTCTATTTTATTTTTAATACATTTTATTTTTAAATTCAATATTTGTTTATAAAATATTTATTCTTATATTTTCAAATCAATTTGTTATTTATCTTTAAATCAATATTTATTTTTAAATCAAAAAATTTCTATTTATAAAATTACTTATCTCTGAATTTTAACCAAATCCTACTTATAATCTAAAATTTTAAAATCATTAAAGAAATTTCCTAACTAATACATGAATAAATTCACAATTTATTTTCAAAATTAAATTAATTGCCAAATTAATCGTAGTTAATTTTCAGGAATGTTACACATATTAATGCAAATAATAAAATTAATCGTAGTTAATTTTCAGGAATGTTACACATATTAATGCAAATAATAGTGTTATTGTGACTAGGGTAGCGTAGAGCTGTAGTAACCGCTCACCTCTAGCCACACTCTTAAAATCAAAGGTGTGCATCAATTAATCATAAGGAAATCACATGACACATAAAGCAGTGTACCCACAGTTATAAATTTCAAAATGATTTATAATTCCGAATTATAATCATTCATTTAAACCATTAAAAGTCAAGTTATTATTCCTTCATATTCAATTCCCAAAAATTTAGCCTTTTCCGAGTTCATTTATTCAGTTAAACACTTCAAATATTGAAATTTCAGCTTTTCGCCATACTTAGTGTGACACCCCACCTCTATACCCACGCTAGCCAAGAACATTACGGTGAATGCTGTCGACTAACACGGAGAATAAAGCTGTTGAGGAGCGACCATCCATGTAATTTCTTTGCGCGAGCACCGATATGTCAGATAATATAACATGCATTCTATTTCAAGAGGAAATCCGACATACCGACACAAACTCAAAGCTACTACACGGTGGCTATATAAATCCTTCGGAAAACAAATATAGAAATAAGCATAACACAAATCAGTCACAGACAATTCATATCACAAAGGCGGAATAAGATATGAATATAACAGTAGAAAGTGTACATCAGAGTAGTGGTCTAAAAAGATCCACAATATCACAAAAGAATAGTTACACTAACTACACAAAAGAATAAGTATAGATTAAGGAGTCTATATCTCAAATGTATACAACAAAATAACTACTAATCTAAGTAGTTAACCCAAAAGCAAGAGAAATCTATCCCAAGAGAGAAGTCAAGCAGAAGCACCTGTAACATCTCGGTCTGACCCGAGTATTATTTAATAAGAAAATAATAAATGGATCAGTCTAACTATAGATATCAGATGAAACGATATAGAATCAGAGTTATGACTAAACACATAATAATCACAAGGCCAAGCTGTGATATTAAGTAGTTGATAACCAACAAGGGATTAATCAATATCACAAAATCTACACAAGAATCCAAGAAGTGTCATACTCTTTATTTCGTTCAACAAACCACAAATATTGACGATAATATCAATGTCAATCACAAAAATCAATGACACACAAATTCCAGAAGACTACACAAGAAATCCAGAAATCACTAAAGTCAACGACACACAAATTCACCAATGCACAAATATTGATAAAACTTATCAATGGAAATCACGAAAATTGGTGAAACACAAATTCTAGGAATCTACACAAGAAATCCAGAAATCACAAAGGGGGGAAGGCCTATCACAAACGGGAGCATAAAGCTCACCAACACATGTATCACAAACGGAACACTAATTCCATGGTCGCTAACCATCACAAATTGAGCCGAAGCTCCACAAACGGCCCGAAGACCATGGGTTGCTACCCCATCACAAATTGAGTCGAAACTCCACAAAACGGGGTTTAGTTTCCCTCGCAGACAAAGAGACATCGCACATCGCTAGTCTAAATCACAAAGATGATCGTCATGATCAGCGAGAAGTGTCGATTACACTAAGCTAGTAAATATATGAGTTTAGCTTCATGTCCCATAACCACTTGCTTAACTTACATATTTACGAACAAACTGTAAATCTCCACTAGAAAATTGTCACAAGAGGTTCAATCGAACAAGTCCAAGAATTAACCGACAAAGTAAACGCAAGCGTTTCATACCACTTGTTTTACTAAGCCGTTTAATTAGATATCTCATACGAGTGAGGTAAAGGTTTGTATATACTAATAGATTGGAAAACGGTTTTATAAACGAATTTGGTATTAAAATAGTATTGAAATCGTTTGAGGAAAGAGTTTTGATATTTACTACTAGTATAGAAAACCTTTATATTTTTAAAGTGACAAATCACGAAGAAGATTGTAAGAACAATCAATCACAAAAATTCACATACGAAGACGTGAATAAAACTCAAAGAAATCGATAAAGGATCCATCGAAATGGATATTCAAAAATCCCTAAAAAAGAGTCATTAAAATCATAATAGATGATAACAACAAATAGGATTATCACGAATCGATTTAAATTGGAGTTTCAATCCAAAAAGGCAAATTGGACTCAAACAGCAGGTTCAGTCGACTGAACAGAGTTTTTCAGTCGACTGACCTTGTACATGGAAATTTTCCAGGTTCAGGAAACTTTCTGTTTCCAGTTTCAGTCGACTGTGCAGAGTTTTTCAGTCGACTGAATCATGCCTGGAAACTCTCGGGTTTCAGGTTCAGTCGACTGAACAGAGATTTCAGTCGACTGAATCATGCCTGGGCTGTTTTTCAGCCTCATACAAATGAAGAGCAAACTCTTCCAAAATGCAACCGGATGAACATTGGCTCTAAGGGTTTATGCCAATCGGCAACCCGGCCCTATATGCTCCTCGATGCATCACCAAAAGCATGATCAAACATCCATAAAAGGATTTCATACAAATTTGACTTAAAAGCTCAAAAATTGGAATATTCACAAAACCAATCCAAATCAAGAGCAAATGCACATGAAGAAGTGTTAGGAATTTACACCCAACAACCAAAGATAATAATAGTCATAGATGTGAGATAAAAATCTCACCTTTTCACAAAATCGAACAAGAAGAAGCTTGAAAGCAAATGGAGAATCAACCTCTCTTCAATCACAACCCAAATGAGCTTGAATCTAAGCTCAAAAACAAGAACATTCCCGAAATTAGGTTTAGGAATTTCTGAAATTGGGAAGAGTATAAGTTGGAGAAGAAGAAGAGAAGCTTACCAATGGGTTCTTCTTGAGTTTGGAGTTTTAATTTCCAATGTCTCCCACCATTAAAGCTAAGAAAACTGAAATGAGAAGAGAATGAGAGTGAGTGGGGAAGAGTGGCTCAGATTTGAGCATAAGTTAACATAGGGCTGAGCCCAAACCAAACCCAAAGTAAAAGGTAGCAGAAATCAACTTTCTCCAAACATATCGAAGCTTATACTCAAAAAGGTCGCAAACGGCATTTTAAACTCAATGGGAGTGGTCCCGAGCCCTAATTCGACCGTATACAAAAAGTAGCTTTTCGGACTAAAATCCGACTAACGATAAAATATTTAAATAAAATATTTAAATATAAAATCGACAAATATGCGTGTTGTTACAGACTCCCCTCCTTAAAGAAATTGCATCCTCGCAATATTACAAGAAGAAGATATATAGTAACAACCATAAAAGCATATTCAACACAAAAGAAGTTTGAAATAAGAAGTTCACCTCAAAGAGCACGAGAAAGTAAGTCCGGATGTGTACGCTCGATGTACTTTCTAGATTCCCAAGAACAATCCTTAGGATTTGAAGACCATTGAACTTTAACAAGTGGAACATCTTTATTTCGAAGTCGCTTGACTTCCGAAGCAATGATACGAATAGAATGTTGCTCATAAGTTAAATTAGGCGAAACTTCAATCTCTTCCACAACACCGGGCTCAAGAATAGAATCGGAATCTCGAAGACATTTCCGAAGTTGAGAAACGTGAAACACGTCATGCATAGCAGAAAACTGAGCCGGTAATAAAAGGCGATAAGCCATGGAACCAATACGTTCAGTGATAGGAAATGGCCCAATATATCGAGGCGCTAACTTTCCCGATCGACTGAAACGTACAACACCTTTCATTGGTGAAATACGAATAAACACAAGATCTCCCATAGAAAATTCTAACCTCCTTCTCCGGTTATCGGCATAGGATTTTTGTCTACTCTGGGCTTCTTTCATCCTATGACGAATAAGATCAATCTTTTCTGTAGAATCACGAATAAAATCTGGACCTAAAGCCAGCTTTTCACCGGCCTCAAGCCATCAAGAAGGAGATCGGCGTGGCCTTCCGTAGAGTGCCTCAAAAGGTGCCATACCAATACTAGATTGGAAGCTATTATTATAGGAAAATTCAACAAGTGAAATATGATCTTCCCAACTTCCACCAAAATCAAGAACACAAGCACGAAGAAGATCTTCAAGAGTTTGATTCACACGCTCAGTTTGTCCATCGGACTGGGGGTGATAAGCGGTGCTAAAATTAAGCTTCGTTCCTAAAGCTTTTTGAAGACTCTTCCAAAATCCACTAGTAAACAATGGATCACGATCACTAACAATAGAAGTAGGAACACCATGCAATTTAACAATTTCTTTGATAAATATTTTGGCCAAAAGAGGAACGGTTCGATTAGACCGAACGGGAATAAAATGGGCAGATTTAGTAAGCCTATCAACAATCACCCATAAGCTATCATGACCCGAACGAGAACGGGGAAGGCCATCTATAAAATCCATGGAAATTTGATCCCACTTCCAAACCGGAATTTCTAAAGGTTGCAATAACCCACCGGGCCTTTGATGTTCGGCCTTAACGAGTTGGCAAGTCATGCAACGTTTAACGAAGTTAGCAATGTCAAGTTTCATTCCCTCCCAAAAATAAAGTCGCTTCATATCCGTGTACATTTTACTACTACCGGGATGAATGGTAAATTTAGAGTGATGAGAATCCTCTAAAACATCCTTACGAAGATCCCAGACATTTGGCACGATAAGTCTACCAAATTTCCGAATGTCGCCACGAGAATCGATATCAAAGTCTTTCAAACCTTCAATATCAATTTTATCCTTAATATTTTGGCCAAGAAGAGCCAATTCGGGATCTAGCCTTTGAGCTTCAAGAATGCGGTCCAAAAGAGAAGGATGAGCCTCAAGGCTACATAAAACAAATGATGAGCATAAATCGGAAACACGGCCTCGAATTTCGCAAGTGGATAAGATCTCGAGATCGTTCCATTCGGATATCATCATAGAAACAACAGCTTGTTGTTTACGGCTAAGAGCATCGGCAACACGATTACCCTTACCGGGAGTATAAAGAATATCAAGGTCATATGGTGCAAGAAATTCGAGCCAACGCTGTTGACGCAAATTAAGTTCCTTTTGAGAGAATAAATATTTCAAAGACTTATGATCTGTGTAAAGAACAAATTTCTCTCCTAAAAGATAATGACGCCAAATCCGAAGAGCAAAGACAATAGCCGCGAGCTCTAAATCATGAGTGGCATATCTAGTCTCAGCAGGCTTTGATTGCCTAGAAGCATAAGCAATAACACGTTCCCTTTGCATAAGAACGGCACCCAAACTAATGCGACTGGCATCGGTATAAACAACGAAATCTTGATTCCCATCGGGAATAACAAGAATAGGAGCATCAGAAAGAAGTTCTTTTAATTTCTGAAAAGAAACTTCACATTTGTCCGACCAAATGTATTTAACACCTTTCTTCGTCAAGCTAGTGAGAGGCACGGCAATTTTAGAAAAGTCTTTAATAAAGCGACGGTAGTAGCCCGCCAATCAATAAAACTACGAATCTCTGTCACACTCTCCGGTCTCTTCCAATCTTGAATCGCTTCAATCTTTGAAGGATCCACGGAAATTCCGGATTCGGAAATAATGTGACCGAGAAACTTCACACGAGATTGCCAAAAGTGGCACTTAGAAAATTTTGCCTTTAATTGATTACTCCTAAGAGTTTCCAATACAATCCGAAGATGTTTTTCATGCTCCTCCTCGGTTTTAGAATACACAAGAATATCATCAATAAAGATGAGAACAAATCGGTCAAGAAAATCTTTGAAGACTCGATTCATAAGGTCAACGAAATAAGCAGGGGCATTCGTTAACCCAAATGGCATCACAAGCCATTCATAAGACCCATATCGAGTACGGAACGATGTAAAAGGAATGCTATCCTCTGCAATACGAAGCTGATGAAAACCGGTAGCCAAGTCCAATTGTGAAAAGACTCTAGCACCACTAAGTTGATCGAATAGATCATCAATCCGAGGTAAAGGATATTTATTTTTGATAGTAAGATCATTAAGCTTGCGGTAGTCAACGCAAAGCCTAAGTGTACCATCGGATTTCTTCACTAAAATAGCTGAAGCTCCCCAAGGCGAGGAACTAAAGCGAATAAATTGCTTCGTTTCCAATTCAGATAATTGTTTACGCATCTCCTCGTTTTCTTTATTGGACATGCGATAAGGAGGACGAGTGATAGGTTGAGCTCCCGGAATAAGATTAATTCTGAACTCAATTGCTCGCTTAGGTGGTAATCCTAAAACGGGCTCGAATATGTCGAAAAATTCACAAACGACGTGAATAAGAGAAATAATATCACCCTCATCATCATCGTCGTCATCACGAGGATTTAAAGAATATAAAGATGCAACCAAAGCAGAATCTGAATCTTTAAGAATAACAGAAACCTGATTAACAGATTGAGGATGTCGAAGATGAATAGTCCTCTCAGGACATAGGATATGAGCTTCATAACGGTTAAGCCAATCCATTCCCAAAACCATTCCAAAACCTAAATAACGCATGACATGCAAATCGGCTCGGAAAGAAAAATCACACAAAATAATCTCGACATCTTTACACAATAAACTGATTGTTGCTGATCCACCAACCGGATTCGCAATTCTCAAAGAAGTCATTAAACATAAAACATCCAAAGAAAAGTATCAACAAGTTCTTTTGATATAAAAGAATGGGACGCACCCGTATCAAAAAGAACTCGAATAGGATGATCACGAAACAAAATAATTCCATCTAGAATAGAATGAGAAATACCTTGGCCACGAGATGTGTTGCCAGGGGCTTGAGCAACATTTAACTTTCCCTCCTTCCTGCCCTGAAGATTGGGGCATGAAGATATAACATGACCGGGAACTTTGCAGTAGCGACAAGAAAGAGACTTTGGGCACTTGTTCGCATAATGGTCCTTCGAACCACAATTATAGCATTCCCCACGACCAAAGGAAGAAGTCTTTGCCACGGAGGTTGCTTGCTTCCCTTTCTTATTGGGATAAGGGCCTTTAAATTTGTTTGGCCTCTTCTTGTTGTTGAAGGTTGGTTTGGAACCCACTACTTCAACATCATTTTCCCTATCCGCCTCTTCAAGACGAAGAGCGATATCAACTAGTTGGTCGAAAGAAACTTCTAACTTTAGAAGTAATGGCTTCTTGAGACTTTTATTTAAGCCATAAATGAATCTCTGATTCTTCTTAAGAGGGGTGTTGATGTATTCAACCCTATATTTGGAAAGAGACTCGAAGGAGGCGACGTAATCAGTCACGGAGGACTCACCTTGAACAAGGTCTATAAATCGTCGAGCCAATGTCACTTTTTCTGCTTCCGGTACAAATTTCAACTCGAAGCGTTCTCGGAATTTCTCCCAGTTGAGATCCGCTTCATTAATCTCAGAAATAAGAAGTTCGTACCAGTCCAATGCTCTTTCTCGTAGCATACTAGAGGCCACCTGAACTCGGTGAAGGTCAATAAGATTTATGCGAGAAAAGATTCGATCGCATGACCTTAGCCAAGCCTGTACTTCAATAACAGTTTCGGAACCTTTGAATGGCTCCCCACCCAAATTAGTGTAATCACTACACAAGCGTGCAAATCCCGACTTTGGGTGAGTAGGTTCCGGGTTAGCTCCAGCTACTTGAGCATTTGTTACCAAATCAAGAAGCTGTTGAGCAGTCATAAAAACTCCATCCTGGGGCGGAGTGCTAGATGGCACGGCTCTGGGGCGGCCAAGTCTAGACATTTCTCTTCCTTTAGAAAGAAAGAAGAGGAATAAAAAGGTCATTCACCAAATTGGATATCAAGCAATCTTGATAGACAAAACAAGGAATCATAAAAGAAAATAGGATAGAACGGTACGTAGACCCGAATAAAAATCCTAAAGCACGACTCCTAAGATGAACTTAGGACGATGATCCTTGTTATAATATTCCATATTGTTCCGAAGTTTGGCTCTGATACCAAGCTGTGACACCCCACTTCTATACCCACGCTAGCCAAGAACATTACGGTGAATGCTGTCGACTAGCACGGAGAATAAGGCTGTTGAGGAGCGACCATCCATGTAATTTCTTTGCGCGAGCACCGATATGTCAGATAATATAACATGCATTCTATTTCAAGAGGAAATCCGACATACCGACACAAACTCAAAGCTACTACACGGTGGCTATATAAATCCTTTGGAAAACAAATATAGAAATAAGCATAACACAAATCAGTCACAGACAATTCATATCACAAAGGCGGAATAAGATATGAATATAACAGTAGAAAGTGTACATCAGAGTAGTGGTCTAAAAAGATCCACAATATCACAAAAGAATAGTTACACTAACTACACAAAAGAATAAGTATAGATTAAGGAGTCTATATCTCAAATGTATACAACAAAATAACTACTAATCTAAGTAGTTAACCCAAAAGCAAGAGAAATCTATCCCAAGAGAGAAGTCAAGCAGAAGCACCTGTAACATCTCGGTCTGACCCGAGTATTATTTAATAAGAAAATAATAAACGGATCAGTCTAACTATAGATATCAGATGAAACGATATAGAATCAGAGTTATGACTAAACACATAATAATCACAAGGCCAAGCTGTGATATATAAGTAGTTGATAACCAACAAGGGATTAATCAATATCACAAAATCTACACAAGAATCCAAGAAGTGTCATACTCTTTATTTCGTTCATCAAACCACAAATATTGACGATAATATCAATGTCAATCACAAAAGTCAATGACACACAAATTCCAGAAGACTACACAAGAAATCCAGAAATCACTAAAGTCAACGACACACAAATTCACCAATGCACAAATATTGATAAAACTTATCAATGGAAATCACGAAAATTGGTGAAACACAAATTCTAGGAATCTACACAAGAAATCCAGAAATCACAAAGGGGGGAAGGCCTATCACAAACGGGAGCATAAAGCTCACCAACACGTGTATCACAAACGGAACACTAATTCCATGGTCGCTAACCATCACAAATTGAGCCGAAGCTCCACAAACGGCCCGAAGACCATGGGTTGCTACCCCATCACAAATTGATTCGAAACTCCACAAAACGGGGTTTAGTCTCCCTCGCAGACAAAGAGACATTGCACATCGCTAGTCTAAATCACAAAGATGATCGTCATGATCAGCGAGAAGTGTCGATTACACTAAGCTAGTAAATATATGAGTTTAGCTTCATGTCCCATAACCACTTGCTTAACTTACATATTTACGAACAAACTGTAAATCTCCACTAGAAAATTGTCACAAGAGGTTCAATCGAACAAGTCCAAGAATTAACCGACAAAGTAAACGCAAGCATTTCATACCACTTGTTTTACTAAGCCGTTTAATTAGATTTCTCATACGAGTGAGGTAAAGGTTTGTATATACTAATAGATTGGAAAACGGTTTTATAAACGAATTTGGTATTAAAATAGTATTGAAATCGTTTGAGGAAAGAGTTTTGATATTTACTACTAGTATAGAAAACCTTTATATTTTTAAAGTGACAAATCACGAAGAAGATTGTAAGAACAATCAATCACAAAAATTCACATACGAAGACGTGAATGAAACTCAAAGAAATCGATAAAGGATCCATCGAAATGGATATTCAAAAATCCCTAAAAAAGAGTCATTAAAATCATAATAGATGATAACAACAAATAGGATTATCACGAATCGATTTAAATTGGAGTTTCTATCCAAAAAGGCAAATTGGACTCAAACAGCAGGTTCAGTCGACTGAACAGAGTTTTTCAGTCGACTGACCCTGTACATGGAAATTTTCCAGGTTCAGAAAACTTTCTGTTTCCAGTTTCAGTCGACTGTGCAGAGTTTTTCAGTCGACTGAATCATGCCTGGAAACTCTCGGGTTTCAAGTTCAGTCGACTGAACAGAGATTTCAGTCGACTGAATCATGCCTGGGCTGTTTTTCAGCCTTATACAAATGAAGAGCAAACTCTTCCAAAATGCAACCGGACGAACATTGGCTCTAAGGGTTCATGCCAATCGAAAACCCGGCCCTATATGCTCCTCGATGCATCACCAAAAGCATGATCAAACATCCATAAAAGGATTTCACACAAATTTGACTTAAAAGCTCAAAAATTGGAATATTCACAAAACCAATCCAAATCAAGAGCAAATGCACATGAAGAAGTGTTAGGAATTTACACCCAACAACCAAAGATAATAATAGTCATAGATGTGAGATAAAAATCTCACCTTTTCACAAAATCGAACAAGAAGAAGCTTGAAAGCAAATGGAGAATCAACCTCTCTTCAATCACAACCCAAATGAGCTTGAATCTAAGCTCAAAAACAAGAACATTCCCGAAATTAGGTTTAGGAATTTCTGAAATTGGGAAGAGTATAAGTTGGAGAAGAAGAAGAGAAGCTTACCAATGGGTTCTTCTTGAGTTTGGAGCTAGGAATTTGATTTGCAAGAGAAGCTAGGGTTTTGGAGTTTTAATTTCCAATCTCTCCCACCATTAAAGCTAAGAAAACTGAAATGAGAAGAGAATGAGAGTGAGTGGGGAAGAGTGGCTCAGATTTGAGCATAAGTTAACATAGGGCTGAGCCCAAACCAAACCCAAAGTAAAAGGTAGCAGAAATCAACTTTCTCCAAACATATCGAAGCTTATACTCAAAAAGTTCGCAAACGGCATTTTAAACTCAATGGGAGTGGTCCCGAGCCCTAATTCGACCGTATACAAAAAGTAGCTTTTCGGACTAAAATCCGACTAACGATAAAATATTTAAATAAAATATTTAAATATAAAATCGACAAATATGCGGGTTGTTACACTTAGAAAATGCTACGGTAAGTTATAACTGAAAACAATTCAATTTAGTAAAGACAACATTTAGAACTGCTGTAATAGTTCAGTTTTAGTTTATTTTCAGAAATGATAGCATTTCTGAAGTGCTACTAAATAAATTTTCAGATTATTAATAAAATTTCAGAAACAATTAAACTTTAATTTTTAACCATTTTAACTTATAAAAGTCATATTTTTCCACTTTAAAAATGTTCATTTGAATACCCCTTTAACTTATGATTTTATAAAGTAAAATTTATACATTAATTTAAAAATCTCAGTGTTTCACTTATTAAGGTCAATATACACTTTTCCCAACTTTCATTTACTTTACACATTAATTTAATTTACTATTTCATAAATTAAATTAAATTTCCATTTTATTTTCTTAACTTAACCTTTATTTTTAAACCAAACTTCACATTTCCAAGTCAAGTTATATTTCAAATTACACTTTTAACCATCCATCCATTTATTTAACATTTTAAACTAATTACATAAATTCAAAATACACTGTAAGTTGCTTAACTTTATTTTACAAGCAACCTGATACTTTCTTTTACTTTATGTTTATCCAATTCATACATCAATTATATTAATTACCAAGTTACTTTTATAATTCCATTTTTACTTAAATTCCCATTATTAAGTTAAATCAACCTTTCGCACTACAACTCAAACCATCTGTTAACTTGTACCATTTAACTTTTTAGAAAATCACCGCTTAACCATTTAAAATCCAATATAAGTCAAATTTCTTTTTTTTTCCTTTCTTTCATTTACAATACATGAAATTTATAAGAAATCATATTTGAAATCAACCACGGGTCCGGATAAATTCACGCCTAAATCAAGTGATACAGAAATTATCATTTAAATCCGTAATTAGTAAAATTTTCGAGTTTTGATTATTTCAAACCCACAATCCCAAGACAAATACAAATAAATAAAAATCATTCAGGCCTATCATTTCAACCCATAATGATTTTTTCCTATTCTAAAGTCCGTTCGGGTATGTATCATTTCAACCCATAGTGATTCTATTCTACAGAGAACTTGTAGTGTGAGAAACATAAATAAATAAACAATATAACAGAATAGAATATAACAGATGATGTGACAAGTTAATAACAGGATTTAACATCATATAAATGATATCACAGGTAGGTATAACATAATATAAAAGTTTCTACACATTCACTTGGTGTCACTTCACAATTATATAGGCATATATGTCTTGTGTGAATTACTCACCTCTTTAAAGCTGGAATTCACAAGCAACACACAAGAAAGAGAATCTGGAAAGCACGATTTGATTCAAATGGGAAGAGAGCCAAGATGTATATCTTGTATATAACAATAAAACAAGACCATACATAAATATAAATACAATACCAAAATTATTGAAACAAATTGAAATAGAGATAAACAAAGACATCACCAAGTTTCAACAAGTTTTGCTTGCTCTTGACTCAACATGTGCTCGGCCTTAAGGCTAAACTGGTTCAGCCATGACATGTTTCAGGTGGTAAAGGATTGGGTTTGGACTGAAAATAGTAAGGGTTTGTCAAGGATAGGAAGGGTTTGGAAGTTACAAAGTGTAGAAGGTCAAAAGGCTAGGCTAGAAAGGGTTTTGATTCAACTTGGGCTCGGTCAAAGGCATATATGGGCTCAGCCAGAGGCTGCTACAGGTCAGGTCAAAGGTTAATAATGGTGTTCAGAGGTGGTGCTTGATGGTGGTGGTGGCTAAGGAGGTGGCCGCGGCAAGCAATGAAGGTGGTGTTGCATATAGGGCTCGATTAGCATGGTTTTATGGAGTTTTCCATAGCTTTTGTGAAGTTTTGTTCAAGGGGAGGCCATGGCACTTTCAGGTCAGAGGATATGGTGGTTAGGCCGTGGATTAGGCGAGGAAGAAGTGGTGGTGGTCGGTGGAGGTGATGGTGAAGGGGTTAGGCCGAGAACCATATGTGAAGATCAAGCAAAATCAAGTGAAAAACAAGGCAAAACAAAGAAGAAAAGTGGAGAAAAGAGAAGGAAGCCATTACCTTTCTCTTCAGATCTGAAAATGGCATGCATGATGAATGAGAAAGAGATGTTTTCTTTCACGTAATAGACAAAATACACGGCTAGGGATCAAAGAAATAAACGGCAACATATGGAGGAGTTATGGTACGAAATTAATGGATGGAAAGATAAAGAGGCAATAAATCAAACGTACGCATGCCTTTAATTAAAAATAGGCAACGTATTTGATTTGTTTCCCATCTATTTAATAAAATAAATGCTAAAGAAATAATTCAATAAATACATACTGTTTATATAAACACTATATAAATAAATAAGAAAACGGTTATAGAAATGTATAAATTAATTGCTATTTACATCTTTGTATATTACTTAATTTACAAAGTATATATCCAAATCAAATGAAACAAAAATGGACAAATGTTGTAAATATATACATAACATGTAATGTTACATATACACACACAATTATAACATGATATATCAACCAAAAATATTACTTATATTAATTAAAATAAACATTTAAAGGTATGCCTTTTAAAACAATAACGTGTGTGTGTGTGTGAGTATTTGAGATTTCTTTCCAAGAAATAAATAGGTATCTAAATACTTATCCATTTAATTACTAAACGATTGTATAAATAAGAAAAATAACGTAGAGATAGATATTATGAAGAATTCATAAATGGTTTCAGGAAAAGTAGGAAATAAATAAAGAAAATACTTTATTTAATGGAAACTAGAATTAAAGATTTAAAACAATATACAATCAACATTTGAACATTATAACTATACTTTAAAAATGTTTTAAAAATAAAATATATGCAAAACATATCATGTTACACAAATTATAACATGATTTTACAAACAAAAATATCAAATTAAAATAAACAAATTTGTTAAATAAAACAATTTGCACACAATATTGTAAAAAGCATAACTGTCACAATATTAATCGGATTTCAACGAAACGAAAAGCAGTAATCTTGAAATTAAATCTATTTTCATAATAAAAGATAAAATTCAAAAATTCAAATATTTAAATTTTAAATTTGAAAGTCAAAGTTTGACCATTTTGACCCGAAATCCTCTTTTTGGAAATATTCCATTTATTCAGGTTTGGAATTATAATTCACACAAAAATAAAAATTTATATTTAAAATAACAAAATTTATTCATTTTAAATAAATAAAATAAAGTTTTTAAATCGGGAAATTAAAACAATTAAAATATACAATTAAAGTAATTACAAAAAAACAGGGTTGTTACACCTTTGGTTCCATTCAAACCCAGGATGGACTTGTATGGATGTATGTATAACGTTATACTTTGAGACATAAAGCTGGTTTTTATCAAATACATTTCTGGTTAGTGGCGGAGAATTTATTCTCTTAGCTTAACACCATTCTCTGAGATGTACGAGCTCAGAGGTTATGTAGTTGATGGTTACTAGTGATGTATTCCCAATTTGGTAATATGGTATGCTAAGTGCTGAGCATTGGTTGATCGAAGCATGGATTTTGTGAAAAGCGTAGCTTTATGGGACGAGACTTCATCGAACCTCACACCCCAAAAATGGACGAAACAGGTAAGGAAGCAGCAAGGTTATGGGGGCCGTGCCCCTCAAGGTATGTGCATTTCCTTCTGGATAAAAAGTGATATTCTGGTATGGAGCCCAGATATTTTACTTATGTGGATAAAAAGTGGTATTCTGGTATGGAGACCAGATATTTACTTATGTGGTTGTTGGAATTGAGGAGCCTCGGTAAAGGTCGGTTACGACCGGGGAATGGCATACTCGTGACAGTTGGTTACCTAGTTACAGAGGTAACCTGGCCTTGTGTTGGCAGAGATCCGGTTAGGTTCTCAAGGCATCCCCCCATAGGCGTACCCTTCGGATAAAGGAAGTTCCTTAGCCTTGACCATTTGTTGGAAATCAAATCACTCAATACGAGCCATGTACGGTTTTAGTTGCAGAACCTGCCATCTAACATGGTAGCTATATTGGGCAAACTATAATGGTACTTATGCTGGCTAAGATTAATATTGTACTTTCGAAATGTTTTTCCACACTATGCATTAATAATAATATCCAAAGGATTTTTGTGCATCAAGCATGTTTGACTACTATAAAGAGAAACCTTCCTTAAGTACGCGATTGCATTGTGTGTGTGCCGGAAGACCTTATGGTAGTTTCATTTTCCAAAAGCATGAACGGATTTATTTTTATTTCTTTTGTACAAATAACTGTTTTTAGATCTCACACCAGTACCATGACTGACTCGGAGTTTATTGTTCCCTTTTCTAAACTATAGGTGCCCCTAATTTTCCATACGGACAGCCTAGAGTCAGGTTATCATTGTTTCTGGAACTAAGTCAGGAATGTATGCTGTGGAGATCAGGAGACAACTGGATGGCGAGACGTATCACATATATATGATGTATTATCCGCTGTGTATGGTTGGCTGCAAAAATTCAGTTTCCATGTGGACATGTTATCATAACTGTCCAGTGTTGTGTTTTGTTGATGTTGTACTCTGATGATATAATTTATAAACATATATAGTTCTGTTGTTTTAAAGATTAGTCATTTATCTATTATATATTGTTCCACTGCGATTGTGAGATTTTGGTATTGTTTCTATTTCTTCTTCTACTTTCTTCTCCTTTAACCCTAACGGTTCGGTTTTTCGGCATTTGATTGTTCGTCAATTGATACAGTAGACATATTGATGTAGATTTTTAGGCGTCGAAAAATTGGGTCGTTGCATGTAGTCTGTTCCATATGATCTGGTTGAGTATTTTGAAGTCTGGTTGGGTTTCAGGTTGATTGGTCAGTCTTTGTATGTACATTTGAGTCTTGTTCCATGCTTTGACTCCATTGAAGTCTGGTTTCATGTTGATTCTGTCTGCTTGTCACTACATACATACGCACACATATATTTAAATATACATACATACATACATACATACATACATACATATGTGTTCACGCATGTATATATGTATGCTGTGTGATTCTCTGAATGTATACATGTGTGTTCACGCATGTATATATGTATGTTGTGTTCACGCATGTATATTTTGTATCTCTCCTTTTTGATGATAACAAACAGATATTAAGATTTTGAATCTATTAAATGTATTTGTTCTTGACGAATTCTATTAGCTTCCCCTTCAACAAAGCTCCCCCTTTACATACGCATGAAAAAAATACGACTTAGCCAAAATCTTAACTTCTTTCTCCCTCTTTTGTTATCAGCAAAAGAGTAATAGTGTTAGAAAATAGAGATAAATGATAGACATTAATACAACATTAATACTTAATCGAATCTAAATATTAAATATCAATAAAAAAATCAAACAAAAATCATAAATACTCTATTAGGCGCATATTTCATCTTAGAGTGATAGGGGTGATGTCGGCATAAAAAATCATAAAGTCATGTCCATTTGTAGTATATTTATGACAGGAATTTAAATACTTACTAACCATGCAAAATCATTAGGACTTCTAAATGAGATTAGTAGTATTCCCAATTTTTATTAAAAAATGAATTCCAAGCATCTTCTAACCACGCATAACCGTGAGGACTTTTAAATGGGGTTAGAATCAACTCGCCTATTTCAACCAATTTTGATATGTGGTTCATACATGCATAACCTTAAGGACTTTTAAATGAGCGTGAAAGCACATAATCAAAGATTCCAAGTAGTTCACCCATGCTTAACCTTCAGAACTTTAAAATGAGAATGGGTACTTTTGGATGATTTTATTGCTAATTAATTTAAAAATGAATAATTTCCTGTCTAAATACCATATTTTGACATATTATATTTTATTTTTATGAGTGATTATCATAGAAATATGATAGGAATAGAGATGGTCATGGAATTTTTACCAACCAAAGTTATTACAAATTTTGTTTAAATTTTTTTACAGAAATTTACTAAATATACTGTTTGAAGTCATAATGTAACGACCTGTCTTTTTGGACAGTTTAAATCGACGATAAACCACACACGTCAGACTTAAACCATTCAAAGGGGTAGATTGATATGGGGTAAATAAGAAAAAGTAGAGGAAGAAATAAAATAAATACAGAATTTCACAGCGGAATAATATAATATAATAATCAAATAACGGTTCATTAAGATGTTTTATAAATACATTTGATTATTCTTTTACAACATAAAATCAGAGTTACAGAAAACTAGAATAAATAAATAAATGCAGCGGAACAACATGACGCAGCGGAATAAATAAACAAATACTAATGGTATGTAACGACTTATAAATTCGAACAAATTTTAGAAGTATTAACTACAATTGTTATGTAGAATATGATTATAAATAAATAATTTCAATTATTACAATAGAATAACAATAATAAATTTGTTAGAATATAAAACATGATCTTAGATAAAATTCTAAAACAACTAAACTTTATTGAAATGGAAGGTGGTAACGCATATTTGAATATAATTTAATAATATTGATTGAATGTAATTGACAACTGTATTAATGAAATTTCAATCAACTATAACAATAAATGTTACTAAAGAAGGGGTAAAAATATTCTAAATATGTTAGCATACAACAAGAATTCAATTATTTAGTAAGTAGATTTATCTTCCTTGTGTAAATAATAAATTAATAGATATGAATCACTAAGTTATAACTGTAACGACCCAGAATTTGGTTGGTAAAAATTTGTAATAACTTTGGTTGGCGTTTTGGTTGGCGTCGAATGGGTTTGAAAGCACTGGATGTACGAGCAAGGAAGATATAGTTTCAGGCAGCCCTGATTTCCATTTCAGATCTGATGGCTAATTCAAGTTTGGTAATAAAAGAAATAAAATAAATTGAAAATTTGTTTTAAATTTTATGCAAACTTTAAAAATTCATATCTCCTGCATGCATTATCAGAATTCGACAAAATTGGCGGCGCCAGAACCGCAGCAAGGAGCTCTACGCTACAGTTTAGATCTAAGACCAATTGGAGTTTGTGAAGATTTTAGATTAAATCGAAGGCAGTCGATTTAATTTAAAATTGAAATGCTCGACAAATTCAAGGTGAGTTAATCTCGCTTACATCTGGAATGCCATTTAATTTAAATAGTCAATATTTAAATGATTGATTGGTTGGTTGAATGTGAAATTTTTTATCAGATTGGATCGATATTTATTTGTGTGCTAACATCTGTGGATGCAGGGAAACAGGTTGGAGGGTTCCAACTGGATTACTCACAACATAGAAATTATGGTCATAATCTGTGTTGTATTTTATTGTTATCCAGTGACAGATTAATTTGGGAATTTGTTGTGCAGCGTTATGGTTGGATGAACATAATCTAATATTTAAAAATAAAATGAATTGGGTTTATAAGGAAATGAAAAGGAATTCTTAAGCATTGTATTTAAGGAAATTAAATTCAGGAAATTCGGTTGGAATTTGTTAAGTGCTTTGAAACTGTAATTTAAAAAGGAAATGAGAATGAAAATTTGTAATCTGGGTTTACAAATGAAGTGGAATATTTATCAGTGGATAAATTTTGAAGTATAAAATTTTCGGTGGAAATTTTTATAAGAAGGTGCAAATTGTTTTAAAAGTAATAGTGAGATTATTTTCAAAGGATGGAAAGTGTACTTTCCCTGGAAAATCAAGTATGTTTTCAAAGAAAAGCTTTCAAAGTATAAACTAGAAGTTTAAAAATGTGTTTTAGAATGTTTTAGAAAAATTATTATTTTTGATTATTTTAAGTGAAAAGTAAATATTTATTTAAGTAATTATGGTATTTAAGTATTTTAAAGGTAAATTGGTATAATGTTTTGTAAAAGAAATTTTAACATACATTTTTGATATAATAAATTTATATTAAAAGAAATTTTTTGATTTAAGTTACTTAGAAAACTTTTATAGATTTTCAAAAGAATTATTTTGAATAAAGAATTTAGTACCTTATTTAAAAAAATAATTTAAGTATATATTTTGAAAGAAATTTCCAGGAGATGGGAAATGTGTTTAAAAATAAAAGGGTGTTTTATTTCTAAAGTGTGGGAAGAAATTTACGGGATTGAGATGTAAATTGAGTTGAGATAAATAGAGTAGGATTTATAAAAAAAGATTCTTTGGTTTATTTTGAAATGGAAGTGTATTACTTGAAAGCCAAGTATACTTTTCAAAGGAATTTATTAGTATAAGTTTAAATTTTGAAAATTGTTTTAAAAGAATGTTTTAGAGAAATTTATTATTTTTAATTATTTTAGAATTTTAAAGTAAATCTATTTAAATTAATTTTAATAGTACCGGCATTATGTTTTTAAAGAAATTTTTCTAATATTTATACTTTGTATAAAACTTTTATTTTAAAATAGTTTTGTGGCTTAAATTTTAGTTGGAAAATTATTATAAAATTTCATAACTATTATTTTGTGTAAAGTGATTTAAGCAGTTTAACTTTTAAATGTTTTAATTATATATTTTTGAGAAAAGTGATTTAAATTATAAAAATATAATTTTCAAGAAACTTGATGCTTTCAGTGGAAACGAAATAATTGGTTGAATTGTTTGTTTATTTAATAGTTAAATAACCGACTGTCAAATTTGGACTCAAATATAACTTCGGATATATCTAGAAGAGGTATGAGAATTGTATGGTACAGTTACCGTTCGAGGTGCTATACTGTACATATAATCTCGTTCGTACTTCTAGGATGATGGTAAGGAAATCCGTCCACTAATAGTTTGGAGGTAAACTCCGATCTTATCTTTGACTGTGTATTTCCTAAAAAACCAGAGTTGAGTTAACCGGGAATTAGCGAACATTGTTTCAAAGAGACCGGATCGGATTTGTAATCCGAAAACCACGTCGATCCAAGGACTACGTTTTCGTGATGAAGACAAGAGCTCGGAGTCGAAGATGGAGCAGTGAAGTGCAAGGGCGAATCGCTACTAATCCTGAGGGTGATTCCAAATGGATGTGGTAGGAGTAGTGCCTTCGGTTCCGTTCGAACCCGGAACGGACTTGTATAGATGAATGCTTTCAGAACATCGTCAGGAGGACGGTGAGCATTCTAAGTGAAATGTTCTAAAAAGATAACGCTTAGCCTCGAGCCTCATCAACTGGGAATGTCTGAAAATCAGTGGTTATGCAGCAAGGCTATGTGGGTCGCGCCCATTAGGGTGAGGTCATCCCTGTCTAGATGTCCCTTTTATTTCGACTGTGTGGCGCGGTTGCTGATCCCAACCATGGGGTGATCTTACTCGGGATTATCCAGTAAGGGATAGCCTGGTCTTGTGTTACAGGAGATTTAGGGTGGATCCTCGGTATGCTGATCTAGAGCAGGTACCGTGACAGGTGGTACCCCATTACTTAGTCATTAATTGAAAATCCATTCTTCCTACGTGCCTTTTGCGGTTTTGATTGTATAACCCACTTTGTGGCTAGTATACTGGAATTTAATCATGTAACAATTTCAGCTATATGAATAAGTATTTGTATATAGACACTATTATAATATCAGTGGATTTTGATAAAAATGTTTTGGCAATCGTAAGGTAAAAACCCGACATGTTTATTTGTGGCGTGGTCTTACGAGATGCTTTTGATTTTCAATGGATTTTTGAAACTTTAATAATCAATTTGGGTGTATTTTTATCACGCTGGTATTCTAGACTGACTCGGGTGTTATTTCATTATAATGCTCGGGTCAGACCGAGTATTATAAAATATAGAATAGGATGCTTGAGAGCTCTGGAGAGGAGCTATGGACCGAGATGTATTATCCATAGATGTTTATATCCGTTGTTGTGGTTGTTTGAGATTGCCAGGCTATTAATGTTGTTTTGTATGTGATACTCTAATGATGTAATGTAATCTATAAAACATATATGTTTTCATTTTGTGTAAAGATCAGATATTATCTATTATATTTGTTCTGCTGCGATTGTGAGATTCTGTTATTTGTTTAGTTCCTTCTTTCTTCTATCTTCTTTCTTTCCCCTCAACTATCTATCTTTTCCGGCACTTGATCATTGACATATTATATAATGGCATATCTGTATCGATTTTCGAGGGTCGAGAAGGACGGGTCATGACAGTAACAATTGATTTATTCCTCATCCCATTGATTAATCCGCTTTGGAATTTATTTTGTAATCAATGGTATTAAATGTAATTGAAATCTTTCAAATAAAAGGAAAGAGAATGTTAATTGTAATTAGTGAATGTAATAATAGAACGTATGTTTGAATTAAAATAAAGGAGGAAGTTGAGGAAATAAAAAGGAAACATATGTTTTAATCGCAAGAGAAATTTGATGTATTATAAAGAACATGTAAATGGAAATAAAAGGATAAAACTTTATTTGAATTATTTAGTGAAAATAAAATGATTAGCGTGTAACCCACATTCAATTGAAAAATTAATATTGAATAAATTGGAATTAAATCTTTTTATTAAGGTAAAGAGTTATGGATGGTAATGGATTCAGTCAAGAATAAGCAACGTATGTTGAATTGAATAAAATGAACATTTGAATGAAGACAAACCAATGTTAATAAAATGAAGATTCAATTTAACCAATTTTAAAATATACTATTATTTGAATTTAAATAAAATTTAAAGGTTAAAATTTAAGAGAAAATTTTGGAATATTGAGTAAGATATTTTTCCAAATTCAATGAAATAGAAAATTTTCTAAAATTTTGAGTTTTGGTCAAAAATAGTTAAAATTTGACCTTTGTTTGAAAATTTTAATTTTGAATTTTAAAATTTTAGTTCTTTTTATATGATACTAGACTGAATTCTGATCTTTTCTCCACTTTTCATTTCGTCAAAATCAGATATCTATTGCTTTAAATATTTGAATTTCTGTGAAAAACTAACATAAGTTTGTGGTGTTTAGTTGTGAAATTTGGCTAAGTTCTAATGGGTTTGGTTAATCCTAATAGGCCTTGGTTAACCAAGAGACTCTAACCATATCAAGAGTCTTGTGTCTATTCCAATGCTTACGACTATTTGTTTCCTTCTGACTAACTTGTACGTACAAAATTTTCTCTTGAGAAAACTTTCTCACCACACTCCCTTCTTCCTCTCTAAATTTACAGAGATTTCTAGATCTAAAAACACAAATTTCTCTAGATCAAAACTCCTTCATTTTCTCTTCCAAATTCCTTCCACCTCCTCTCCTTTTGCCACCTTTCCTCCACCATCCAAGCCATCTCGCTCTTCCTTTTATCTCGGTCACCATTTCCTCCTAGCAAGGTTGAAATCATCCCCTCTTTCCTAGCGTATAGCCACCAAATCCTACTATCTACTCCTCTTGCATAACCAAACTATCTCTTCTACCCTAGCCCACCTTAGCTGCATCCAAACCCATCCTTTCAACCATAGGCCGAGCCTCTTAACCCCTCTCCTCATCTCTTTTATATATAAAAAAGAAGCATATATCCATATATATTTTGTGTTGCATCAATTCAAGTCCGCTTTGATTTTCTTTGAAATTCATGACTCAAATTCATAACTTTGTCGTCAATTTTCCTTGCCTCGAAAGGTGAGCTATTCACTTACGATTTACAATCTTATGTTAATAAATGGATATTAATTGATATGTTATTGGAATGTTGCAAAAGTTAAGAAAATTTGCGTAATTTGCTTATGATTTGATATGACATATGTTCACCTATGTTCCCTTATTATTTTTGACATGAAATTGTTTTTGATATCATGTTGTTTATTTATAAGAATAGATGTGATTATATGGTTATTAATATGCATCATGATGTTAATATCAAATTACTATGTTGAAAAGAAAAAAAAGGAAAATTTTATATTGGTTTAAAGGTTTACACTTTTGTGATGGAAATTGTCATTAGTATATTATGTGAAATTTATGTGTGAAAAAGAAGAACAAAAAAGAGAATAAAAAAGGAATAAAGAATAAAATTTGTATGCATATATAAAGTATGAGTGTAATATTGGAAATCACCCAAGTTGCTATTTTGGAAATGATTGCATGTTGGGTTATGTTATGGTAGAAAATTTATGTCACATTCCATGCCATTTTATGTAATAAATTATGTTAGTTACATGCTATGTTATGTAAATATTATGTAATAATTAATTATGTAAGTTACATTCTATGTTTTATAATTAATTATGTAAGTTACAAGCTATTTTATATAATTAATTACGTAATAATTAATTATGTAAGTTACATGCTATGTTCCGTAATTGATTATGTAAGTTACATGCTATGTTTTGTAATTAATTAATTAAGGTACATGTTATGTTCTGTAATTAATTTATGTAAGTTACATGCTATGTTCCGTAATTAATTATGTAAGTTACATGTTATGTTATGTCATTTGTAATGTAAGTTATATGCTATTTTATGCAATTTGTTATGTAAGTCATATGCTATTTTATGCAATTTGTTATGTAAGTTATGTGCTACCTTAAGTAATATGTTATGTATGATTTTATGTTATGTTATTTATTTTATGTAAATCATGCTACGAGTTCCCTTAGTTTTAGGTATTCCCTGTGGGTTGAAATGATACATACCCGAATGATCTTTAAAACAGGGAAAAATCGTTATGGGTTGAAATGATAAAACCAAGCGGTTTTTATTGATTTTGAAAATTTGGGATTGCGTGATGAAATGATATATACCCTCAAATTTTAAATTATTGCTGATTGAAATGTAAATATCCGTATCACTTGACCCTAGGATAAAATCTATATATGGACGTTGTGGAGATTCCAAAATGAAGTAGGATGATATGGTGAACGATTCTGTATGAGGTATTACGTAGCCCTGACCCCCTCAGATCAGCTTGATATGGCTAAACAGGAGCCATGTCGGGCCAAGTGAAGTCGCACCTCCTATCAGACACATTTCTACGATACCGTATTATGACTTTGTGATTGATTTGGTTGCCACCTTTTGATTTGATTTGGGAGTGTCTCTCGAGGAGGACGGTGGTAGCTCCTATACGTTTCCACCGGTCCAGATCTGCAAAATGGTAGAATCCTACCCTAGGCATTGCCTCGCGTGCCTTGTCACATGCCTTATCATGCCCATTACGAGTTTGGTTTGTGTCGTCGCTATGGAGTGCTCCTTGATAGCCCACATGCGAGTGGAGTTTAAGTATCTGTATAGACTGCGACATTTATATAAAAATGTGTTAAGGGGGATATAGGTAACGCCTTAACACTATTTTAATATTTTACTTTACTGTAGACATTATTTATGTACCGTATTGTATTATGTATGTAGATAGTTCTACGAATCCTTAAAGGATGGAAATCCTAAACATTCTTTAAGTTATTGCATTTCATTTGGACATTTCACTTGAGTTGGTTTACTTGCATAAGTTTGTTAATCTTGACTCGAGTGTTTAGTGTTTTGCTTTATGCTCAGGTCAGCCTGAGTATTACAAGATTTGAGACCCACCTTTGGAGCTTGGAGCTTTGCTAGGAGATCTATCTTCAATCCATTCAGCTTTTCAGTTATCTCGGTTATTTTAATTATTTCTAGTTTTTTATGTTCAGACTTTTCATTTGCTTATGTATTAGAGACTTCTTTGTATTTAGACTTAGGTTGTATTTGGTTTTAGACTCTGATGTTTCTATAGTACTGTAACGACCCAGAATTTTTATTAATTAAAATTTGAATATTTAATTAATTTTAAATATTAATAGGTGAATTTATAAGTCGAATAAATTTTTATTTGATTTGGATTTAATTGAATAATTAAATCAATAATTTAATATGTGAAATTATGGAAATAATTGAAAAATTGAGTTAAATATGATTGAAAATGATTTGTAAAATTTTATTTTATCATATTGAAGTTAGAATGATATTTTAGAACTTTTAAAATCGAATTAAAAGTTAATTTGTGAAAATTGAATATTTTAATATTTAATAATCGACTGTAAAATAGTCAATTTTTGAACAGTCTCAGAATTGAACGAAACCAGTTCCATTGGATCCGTAATAGTTAGTTATTACCGGATTTCAATTTTCGTGTCAATCGGAGTTATCGTTTGATCGTGGCAGCTCGAAACGCATCGAATTATTTTTAATTTTAATTTGGCGAGTCAAAATAGCCATTTTTCAAAAAGTATCGGATTTCGACGAAACCAGTTTCATCGGATCCGTAATGTAATATTTTTGTAAGGTTTCAAATTTCAAGTCAATTGGATTTACCGTTTGTCCGGTACAAATTAAAACGCCTAGAAATCGATTTAAATCGGTTTAATTTAAATTGAACGTTTACTGCCATAACTCGCACAGATGTCCGAATTAGCTTTCGAAACCTGTTCCATTGTGTCCAGAACGCGGGATAAACCCTAGGTACGTCAGTTTCGGCGCGTAAATCGGAGTTCGGAATTTCCGGATGAATAGTGTCGAACGAAACTCTATAAATACACACCCACACCCTTCATAAATTAAAAAAATATATCAAAACCCTAATTTTTTAACCCTAGCCGCCACTTATACAACCAAGGGCCAGAATTTGTCAAAATTCATTCATTAATCTCTCTCATTCCGTAAGGAATTATGCGAAGTGCTCAACTACAAAGTCGAAGAGCTCGACGAGAGCTTCGATTCCATACGGTGATGATCGGAAATGGTGCAACGTAGGAGGAGCTATGGTGGGCCGTTCATAGCAGGTCACGCACGCATTTGTGGGCTGTAGAGCAAGCCGAGCTTCATGATGGGGGTGGTGGAGGTAGCTCTTGCAATGGTCTTCAACATGGAAGTGGTTTGATGAAGTATCGTCGAGCGTAGCGATCACAAAATCAAACCCTAGTTCAAGTTGGATGGGTTCATGTTACGGCTTTGTATCTGTAGTTGGAACGTGAGGAGGAAGGAGAGGGGGCACGGCTTGGATTTGCTGGGAAGAGATCCTATGGCCAGAAACTGTTTAGGTTATAAATTATAAAAGTATAAGTAAATTTGTGTATATAAAAAAATCGTGTAACTTCATAAATTCATAACTTTTTCATACGAGGTCGAAAAAATGCAAGCTCAGTTGCGTTGGAATCGTATGGACGAGCACTACGCGATGGAGTTGGTTTGAAGTCGTTTGGAGTTAGTGAGAATTTTGGGTAAAATCAACGTCCGTTTAATTTTATTCGAAATAAATCGCTAAAACGGAAATTAAAACCAAGGTGAGAACTTCTCACTCAATCGAATCAGTTTCGATTTTATTTTAAATAGTTAGATTTAAAATATTTGAATGCATGTTTGAATCATGATTGATATCTATTGATTGTTAAAATAGACATTATACGCCGTTAGTAAGCGGATGTTATTTAATAAAAACATATACCGCGAATATTTCATAAACAGTGAAATTGGTATTATAAATAATATCAATATATATATATATTGGCATATGTATATATTGCAGTTGATTGATTTCCCGCATTTTCTTTTAGCGGATGAGACCTTATTACGCCGTTATTAAGCGGATAATATTTAATAAGAACATATACCGCGATAATTTCATACTGGAGCGAAATTGGTATTGTGCAGGAAACAGGTTGGAGGGATCCAACTGGATTCCTCAACAGTTTTTATTTGATTTTCAGATATTTTGATATTTGATGGATTATCATATCGATATATGATATCGTTGTTTGTCGTGATTGACTATTTGGTGTGTAGCATCATTGGACCCAGATTTTGGGATTTTAAAATAATTTTAAAGTGATTTTTGAGAATATACTATATTTTGGAATTAATCCATTATGAATAAATAACGATATAATTTTTAAAGTTATAAGAATTATGATTTTGTGAAATATAGTTAAAAGTTGATTTTTGAGAAATATGGGATTTATGATTTTATAAAAATAGTTTAAATTGGATTTTTGAATCTATTATGAAAAGATTAAAAATAGGATTTATAAAATTTAATTATTTTATAAATCAATAGAATGGTGAAATTATAAAGGAATTTAAAGACGTTTTAAAAGAATAATATAAATTGATTTATATTAAGAGATTTATAAATGGATATTTATAAATTGAGATATAGACATTATAAAACGAGTTTTTATAAGTGTTTGAATGAAGTGAAAATGAATTTCATTAAAGAATGAAATTAATAGAATTATAAACGGTGAAGTTATAAATGGAATTTTATAAACAGTAGGTTTATAAAATTTGTAAAGTTATTAAAAGAATAGACTTGGGTAAATAATTGTATCTCATAAGTTATAAGATTTATAATTTTGAAATTCTAAGGAACGATTTTGTAAAATAATCGTTTTATAAGTATTTAACTTATAATATGAACGTTTAGTTTATAATTTAGTTATAAACTGGAATAGGTTAATAAAGAAATTTATAAAAAGGAAGTTTTTATAAAATAAATAGAAATGGAATTTATAAACGTTGTTTTATAAATTTCCAAACGACTTATTTTGATAAGTTAATTGTCATAACTTATTTAATAGAGTTATATTCACATTTTTGAATAGTGAATAATCCTTTGAATTGAAATGAATAAAAGGATGAAATTTGTTAACGAAGTTTATTCACGTTTTTGAATAGTGAATAACACGTTAAAGAAATTGTTTTAGATTTGGTGTTTTAAACAGAATTAAAACGATCTAACGATGTTTTAAAAGATGTTGAGATTCGAAACCATAGATTTCAACATTTATTGTTGAAATAGACGTTTTCGAGAAATAAAAGGAAATGATGGACTATAACACTGTTGTTATAGTAAATAATTTCCGAAAGGAAATGTTTTGAATAGTATTGGGATTTATATATCTATTTAATTTCGAATCCCTATACTAGTGATTTTGGGTTGTCGTAACGATGTTTTACGCAACATTCGTTTTAGCCCAAATAAATATGTTTAAGAGAATGATTTCCTTAAAGAATGAAATATATACTTAATTCGATTTAAGTATATTAAATATTTTCCAAAGTTGAAAATAAAAAGATTTGTGAATTACTTATGAATAAATAAGTATGGAAATGTTTTCCAATATGAAGTGAATAATTAAAATTTATCTTTTTGAAGATAAATTAAAATGAATAATTGAAATCGTATATGCATGAATATTTTGGAATATAAATTCATTATGGAATTTATATGTGAAAGTAGAATTTGTTTGAAAATAAATATTGATTTATTTTTGAAGTGTGAAAATTATATATCTTGTAAAGATATTTTGGAAAGTAAATAATTTGGAAAATTATTTGGAATCTGGTGATGTGTGCATATCAATTGATAGTTCAATAACCGATTATCAGTATTTCCCTTTGAATGGGTATTTGATGTGATTTAATTGAATTAGAATGTCACACTTATTTTTGAATAAGCGCTCCCTATTCGGGTTAACCGGGAAAGGACCATGGGGTCGTATAACCCATTCCGAATATGTGATACGTCGTTGTGAATTGCATTGAAGATCGGTGTTGAAGACCCGGTATTTGCGAAAGCGATAGGATGACCTGTCGATTGACTCTGCACCGAGTAGCTACGGTATTGAGTTCTCCATATGTGATGGTGAATCCAATCAGGATTGTGAATATCCGGATTGCAAGGACTTCTTTGTAAGTGCCTTCGGTTTTGTTCGAGCCCGGAACAGACTTGTATGGATTGTGTGTCTGACATTACAAGTTGAGATATAAAGCCGATTTCTTTCAAATATATTTCTGTTGGTGGCGGAGAATTTATTCTTTTAGCTTAACACCATTCTCTGAGACGTACGTGCTCAGAGGTTATATAGTTGAATGTTATCAGCGATATATTCCCAATTTGGTAATGTGACATGCTGAGTGATGCTGAAATGATCATTGTGTTGATTATTTGTGATAGGATCGTTTATTTGATCGTCTATCCTTGTGATCATTGTGTTGATCATTTGTTGACCCAAAGCATGGCTTTTGTGTAAAGTATGTTTTTGTGGACGTGACTTCGTCGAGCCTCACACCCCGTGAATGGTCAAAACAGGAAAGATGCGGCAAGGTTATGAGGGGTAGCGCCCTTTAGGATGTGTCCATTTCCTTCTGGAAAAGGGTAGTATCATGGTATGGATCCCAGATACTTACTCATGTTGAAAACACTTTGTTATGATTGTGTGAATTGATTACGAGCGCTCGGTTAAAAGGTCCCAAAGGACCGGGGGATGGCATATTCGGTCAGTTGTTACTCAGTTAGGGGTAACCCGGCCTTGTGTTGGTAGAGATCCGGTTTGGTTCTCGGGGATGTCCATCCAGAGGCATTCTCATGTGGCAATGGGAAGTTCCTTGGCCTGATCATTCGTTGGAAATCCAATTCCCAATACGAAACTTGTACGGTATTAGTTGTAGAACCTGCCATTCACTTATGGTGGTCACCACTGTTTGGATGGTAGCTATAGTAGACATAGTTCGAAATGTCTATGTTGGCTAAGATTTATATTTTACTTTCGAAATGAATTTTTTTTCTACACTATGCACTAATAATAATATCAAATGTTCTTTTTAATGCGTATCAAGCATCTTTGACTATCATAAGGAGAAATCTCCTCCGATTCTGCGTTTGCATTGTGTGTGTGTGCGGGAGGCCTTATGGTAGTCTCATTTTTAAAAGCATTGCGAATTGAGTTTAAAAATATTCCTCTATTTTGATTTTAAAGATAAATAAACTGTTTTGAGTTCTCACACCAGTCACATGACTGACTTGGAGTTTATTGTTTTCCTTCCTAAACTCTGGGTGCCCACCAATTTCCACACGGGCAGTTAAGAGTTCAGGTTTATCAGGATATTCTGGATATTCAGGAGTTGCTGGAGGCAAGCTGGATTGGCATGGCGTATTACTAGTTTATATAGTATTTCTTTTTTCCACTGCACTGTTTGTTGTTGTATGAAGTTGTACACTCTGATGATATGATGTAATGAAATGTGATGTAATGTAATAACTGATATAGTTCTTTGTTTAAAGATTATTCATTTATTATTATATGTTGTTCCGCTGCGAATTGTGAGATTCTGATGTTGTTCTGTTGTTTTCTGTTCCGTTCTATTCTCCATTTTTCTATATTCTATCTTTCTTCTCTTTTTCTTCTATTTTAAAAATTCTCTATCTTTTTCTGGTTTTCTTTTCCCTATCTATTTTTCTCTCTTCTTCTGACGTTTTCTTTTCCTAAATTTTTTTTTTAAAAACCATAACATTTCGGGTTTTTGGCCTTCGATTTCTCGGCAGTCGATAAAGTGAGTATCGATGTTGAATTTTCGAAAGTCGAAAATTTTTGGGGCGTTACAGTTGGTATCAGAGCTTATGGTTAAGCGACAACCATGGTTCTGTTGGGTATTACTCATTAGAGATAGAGTCAGCAGTACTCTAGAATGAGTTTGAGTGTAATAATAGCTATGAGAGCGTATTTGTTAGTGAATATAAAATTGTTTTATATTGTGATGATTGGTTTATTGAGTGGCATATGAACTTTCGTCAGCGTGGTCTCGACAACTATGCCGAAGGGGTTTCTAAACACTTGAATAGAACAATTCGACATAATATTGTTTTAAATTGGGTAAATGGAATAATTTTACCTTGATTATATTTTATATATAAAGGAATAATTTTTCAGAATTATTAAAGTGTATATAAGTAGATTGTTTGGTTGTTGAACAAGTTGTTTGAATAATCTAAATAAAAGAATAATTGTATAAGTAAAAGAATTATAAGAATTGAATTATAATTAATGTGATTTACAATTGTGAAATAAACTTATATATATAAGAAGTGAAACTATATGAATATATTTATGAATATGAGTTGTAAATAAAAATGAATTTTTAAAGTTAAATGGAATATAACTTAGAAGATGTTGAATAAAGTTGATATTGGGATCGAAGTAAATTAATAAAGTTAAGTGATAGATATGAACTTAAGTTATATGAATGAAATTCAACTTTAGAAATTGAATTGAATTGAATGAATGGATTGAATGTTAATCAATTGAATGTAAATTTAGTTGATATGGAATAATGAATGTAAGTGTTAATTCATTAAAATCTAATGTTATTAGAAAGTTGAATAAAAATCAATTAAATTAAACCAATTGTAAGCAAAGCAATTTGGTTGTAATTAATATACATTGGTTGTTAGTTGATTGATTGTATATAATTCATTAAGTATTAATGGAAGTGAATTAGTGAAATTTAAAGCTATGTAATTAAATTCAAATTAGAAGTAAATAAATTTGAATAGAATTGAACGTGAATTGGATTTAATTAGTGAATGCAAACTAATTAAAATTGAATAAGAATGAATGTTGATAAAATCCAATGTTAATAAATCAAATGTGATTAAATTGAAAACCATTTCATTAAATATTAATGAGAATATGAATGAATATTTATTATTTGGATGTTAATTGGTTGATGGTTGAATATATTTCATTTGTTGCTTTTACTTCATTTGCTATGTTGGCATATATAGTTATTATGTTACTATATGTTGTATATCGATACTATTGTCATATATACATGTTCTCATGTTGTTTGTTGAGTGATTAGTAGGTGCGGATCGCGTTTGCTTCGCATTTGGAGCTCGCTTTCGCGCTATATTAGCCGTATATGCTCGCTAATAAAATATAAGGTACATATCTCGGATTAAATACAGTACTTTTATACTTTTTTCCCTTCGGGATGCCTCATTACTTGATGAGATGTATATTTGTGATATATATACTGTCATTTTTTTTTCGGATCGAGCCGCGCAAAGGAGACTATGGCGAATTTTTCCGAAAATTTAAGGCGTTAGAAAAATTTGAGAAAATTGGAAAATTTTGAAAACTATAACTTTGATTTTGGAATTGAAAGTTAAATGATATAGTTTGGTTTTGAAAGGATAACTAAGTATGATTTGAAAACTTAGTAAAGTATTGTAAAAAGTTTAACTATGGATTTTGGGAAAGTTAATAAATTCTATAACTTTTCTTACTGATAATTTCGAGGACGAAATTCTTTTAAGGGGGGAAGATTGTAACGACCCAGAATTTTTATTAATTAAAATTTGAATATTTAATTAATTTTAAATATTAATAGGTGAATTTATAAGTCGAATAAATTTTTATTTGATTTATTGGATTTAATTGAATAATTAAATCAATAATTTAATATGTGAAATTATGGAAATAATTAAAAAATTGAGTTAAATATGATTGAAAATGATTTTTAAAATTTTATTTTATCATATTGAAGTTAGAATGATATTTTAGAACTTTTAAAATCGAATTAAAAGTTAATTTGTGAAAATTGAATATTTTAATATTTAATAATCGAGTGTAAAATAGTCAATTTTTGAACAGTCTCAGAATTAAACGAAACCAGTTCCATTGGATCCGTAATAGTTAGTTATTACCGGATTTCAATTTTCGTGTCAATCGGAGTTATCGTTTGATCGTGGCAGCTCGAAACGCATCGAATTATTTTTAATTTTAATTTGGCGAGTCAAAATAGTCATTTTTCAAAAAGTCTCGGATTTCGACGAAACCAGTTTCATCGGATCCGTAATGTAATATTTTTGTAAGGTTTCAAATTTCAAGTCAATTGGATTTACCGTTTGTCCGGTACAAATTAAAACGCCTAGAAATCGATTTAAATCGGTTTAATTTAAATTGAACGTTTACAGCCATAACTCGCACAGATGCCCGAATTAGCTTTCGAAACCTATTCCATTGTGTCCGGAACGCGGGATAAACCCTAGGTACGTCGTTTCGGCGCGTAAATCGGAGTTCGGAATTTCCGGATGAATAGTGTCGAACGAAACTCTATAAATACACACCCACACCCTTCATAAATTAAAAAAATATATCAAAACCCTAATTTTTTAACCCTAGCCGCCACTTATACAACCAAGGGCCAGAATTTGTCAAAATTCATTCATTAATCTCTCTCATTCCGTAAGGAATTACGCGAAGTGCTCAACTACAAAGTCGAAGAGCTCGACGAGAGCTTCGATTCCATACGGTGATGATCGGAAATGGTGCAACGTAGGAGGAGCTATGGTGGGCCGTTCATAGCAGGTCACGCACGCATTTGTGGGCTGTAGAGCAGGCCGAGCTTCATGATGGGGGTGGTGGAGGTAGCTCTTGCAATGGTCTTCAACATGGAAGTGGTTTGATGAAGTATCGTCGAGCGTAGCGATCACAAAATCAAACCCTAGTTCAAGTTGGATGGGTTCATGTTACGGCTTTGTATCTGTAGTTGGAACGTGAGGAGGAAGGAGAGGGGGCACGGCTTGGATTTGCTGGGAAGAGATCCTATGGCCAGAAACTGTTTAGGTTATAAATTATAAAAGTATAAGTAAATTTGTGTATATAAAAAAATCGTGTAACTTCATAAATTCATAACTTTTTCATACGAGGTCGAAAAAATGCAAGCTCAGTTGCGTTGGAATCGTATGGACGAGCACTACGCGATGGAGTTGGTTTGGAGTCGTTTGGAGTTAGTGAGAATTTTGGGTAAAATTAAACGTTCGTTTAATTTTATTCGAAATAAATCGCTAAAACGGAAATTAAAACCAAGGTGAGAACTTCTCACTCAATCGAATCAGTTTCGATTTTATTTTAAATAGTTAGATTTAAAATATTTGAATGCATGTTTGAATCATGATTGATATCTATTGATTGTTAAAATAGACATTATACGCCGTTAGTAAGCGGATGTTATTTAATAAAAACATATACCGCGAATATTTCATAAACAGTGAAATTGGTATTATAAATAATATCAATATATATATATTGGCATATGTATATATTGCAGTTGATTGATTTCCTGCATTTTCTTTTAGTGGATGAGACCCTATTACGCCGTTATTAAGCGGATAATATTTAATAAGAACATATACCGCGATAATTTCGTACTGGAGCGAAATTGGTATTGTGCTAATGTTTTTGGATGCAGGAAACAGGTTGGAGGGATCCAACTGGATTCCTCAACAGTTTTTATTTGATTTTCAGATATTTTGATATTTGATGGATTATCATATCGATATATGATATCGTTGTTTGTCGTGATTGACTATTTGGTGTGTAGCATCATTGGACCCAGATTTTGGGATTTTAAAATAATTTTAAAGTGATTTTTGAGAATATACTATATTTTGGAATTAATCCATTATGAATAAATAACGATATAATTTTTAAAGTTATAAAAATTATGATTTTGTGAAATATAGTTAAAAGTTGATTTTTGAGAAATATGGGATTTATGATTTTATAAAAATAGTTTAAATTGGATTTTTGAATCTATTATGAAAAGATTAAAAATAGGATTTATAAAATTTAATTATTTTTTAAATCAATAGAATGGTGAAATTATAAAGGAATTTAAAGACGTTTTAAAAGAATAATATAAATTGATTTATATTAAGAGATTTATAAATGGATATTTATAAATTGAGATATAGACATTATAAAACGAGTTTTTATAAGTGTTTGAATGAAGTGAAAATGAATTTCATTAAAGAATGAAATTAATAGAATTATAAACGGTGAAGTTATAAATGGAATTTTATAAACAGTAGGTTTATAAAATTTGTAAAGTTATTAAAAGAATAGACTTGGGTAAATAATTGAATCTCATAAGTTATAAGATTTATAATTATGAAATTCTAAGGAACGATTTTGTAAAATAATCGTTTTATAAGTATTTAACTTATAATATGAACGTTTAGTTTATAATTTAGTTATAAACTGGAATAGGTTAATAAAGAAATTTATAAAAAGGAAGTTTTTATAAAATAAATAGAAATGGAATTTATAAACGTTGTTTTATAAATTTCCAAACGACTTATTTTGATAAGTTAATTGTCATAACTTATTTAATGGAGTTATATTCACATTTTTGAATAGTGAATAATCCTTTGAATTGAAATGAATAAAAGGATGAAATTTGTTAACGAAGTTTATTCACGTTTTTGAATAGTGAATAACACGTTAAAGAAATTGTTTTAGATTTGGTGTTTTAAACAGAATTAAAACGATCTAACGATGTTTTAAAAGATGTTGAGATTCGAAACCATAGATTTCAACATTTATTGTTGAAATAGACGTTTTCGAGAAATAAAAGGAAATGATGGACTATAACACTGTTGTTATAGTAAATAATTTCCGAAAGGAAATGTTTTGAATAGTATTGTGATTTATATATCTATTTAATTTCGAATCCCTATACTAGTGATTTTGGGTTGTGGTAACGATGTTTTACGCAACATTCGTTTTAGCCCAAATAAATATGTTTAAGAGAATGATTTCCTTAAAGAATGAAATATATACTTAATTCGATTTAAGTATATTAAATATTTTCCAAAGTTGAAAATAAAAAGATTTGTGAATTACTTATGAATAAATAAGTATGGAAATGTTTTCCAATATGAAGTGAATAATTAAAATTTATCTTTTTGAAGATAAATTGAAATGAATAATTGAAATCGTATATGCATGAATATTTTGGAATATAAATTCATTATGGAATTTATATGTGAAAGTAGAATTTGTTTGAAAATAAATATTGATTTATTTTTGAAGTGTGAAAATTATATATCTTGTAAAGATATTTTGGAAAGTAAATAATTTGGAAAATTATTTGGAATCTGGTGATGTGTGCATATCAATTGATAGTTCAATAACCGACTATCAATATTTCCCTTTGAATGGGTATTTGATGTGATTTAATTGAATTAGAATGTCACACTTATTTTTGAATAAGCGCTCGCTATTCGGGTTAACCGGGAAAGGACCATGGGGTCGTATAACCCATTCCGAATATGTGATACGTCGTTGTGAATTGCATTGAAGATCGGTGTTGAAGACCCGATATTTGCGAAAGCGATAGGATGACCTGTCGATTGACTCTGCACCGAGTAGCTACGGTATTGAGTTCTCCATATGTGATGGTGAATCCAATCAGGATTGTGAATATCCGGATTGCAAGGACTTCTTTGTAAGTGCCTTCGGTTTTGTTCGAGCCTGGAACAGACTTGTATGGATTGTGTGTCTGACATTACAAGTTGAGATATAAAGCCGATTTCTTTCAAATATATTTCTGTTGGTGGCGGAGAATTTATTCTTTTAGCTTAACACCCTTCTTTGAGACGTACGTGCTCAGAGGTTATATAGTTGAATGTTATCAGCGATATATTCCCAATTTGGTAATGTGACATGCTGAGTGATGCTGAAATGATCATTGTGTTGATTATTTGTGATAGGATCGTTTATTTGATCGTCTATCCTTGTGATCATTGTGTTGATCATTTGTTGACCCAAAGCATGGCTTTTGTATAAAGTATGTTTTTGTGGACGTGACTTCGTCGAGCCTCACACCCCGTGAATGGTCAAAACAGGAAAGATGCGGCAAGGTTATGAGGGGTAGCGCCCTTTAGGATGTGTCCATTTCCTTCTGGAAAAGGGTAGTATCATGGTATGGAGCCCAGATACTTACTCATGTTGAAAACACTTTGTTATGATTGTGTGAATTGATTACGAGCGCTCGGTTAAAAGGTCCCAAAGGACCGGGGGATGGCATATTCGGTCAGTTGTTACTCAGTTAGGGGTAACCCGGCCTTGTGTTGGTAGAGATCCGGTTTGGTTCTCGGGGATGTCCATCCAGAGGCATTCTCATGTGGCAATGGGAAGTTCTTTGGCCTGATCATTCGTTGGAAATCCAATTCCCAATACGAAACTTGTACGGTATTAGTTGTAGAACCTGCCATTCACTTATGGTGGTCACCACTGTTTGGATGGTAGCTATAGTAGACATAGTTCGAAATGTCTATGTTGGCTAAGATTTATATTTTACTTTCGAAATGAATTTTTTTCTACACTATGCACTAATAATAATATCAAATGTTCTTTTTAATGCGTATCAAGCATCTTTGACTATCATAAGGAGAAATCTCCTCCGATTCTGCGTTTGCATTGTGTGTGTGTGCGGGAGGCCTTATGGTAGTCTCATTTTTAAAAGCATTGCGAATTGAGTTTAAAAATATTCCTCTATTTTGATTTTAAAGATAAATAAACTGTTTTGAGTTCTCACACCAGTCACATGACTGACTTGGAGTTTATTGTTTTCCTTCCTAAACTCTGGGTGCCCACCAATTTCCACACGGGCAGTTAAGAGTTCAGGTTTATCAGGATATTCTGGATATTCAGGAGTTGCTGGAGGCAAGCTGGATTGGCATGGCGTATTACTAGTTTATATAGTATTTCTTTTTTCCGCTGCACTGTTTGTTGTTGTATGAAGTTGTACACTCTGATGATATGATGTAATGTAATAACTGATATAGTTCTTTGTTTAAAGATTATTCATTTATTATTATATGTTGTTCCGCTGCGAATTGTGAGATTCTGATGTTGTTCTGTTGTTTTCTGTTCCGTTCTATTCTCCATTTTTCTATATTCTATCTTTCTTCTCTTTTTCTTCTATTTTAAAAATTCTCTATCTTTTTCTGGTTTTCTTTTCCCTATCTATTTTTCTCTCTTCTTCTGACTTTTTCTTTTCCTAATTTTTTCTTAAACCCCTAAGGGTTCATATTTTCGTTCATCTTGAATTAATCAATGGAGATTAGTGTCTATTCAAGGAGTACGGACTTACGGGTCTTTACAAGTACCTTCATGAATTACTATTTATCTATTCTGCTGCATATGGTTGTATTACTCTGTGTCTGTGACTCTGTGATTGATTTATTTACTGTATATGGTAAGTTTTGTCAAATATAAATAACAATTTGTAATTTTGAGCAATTCAAGTTTGACATGTGTGGATTATTGTCGATTTGAATGGTTCAAAATAGCGGGTCATTACAAGTGGTATCAGAGCTGTGATTTAGGCAAAAGTTATCTTATGGAGTAAAAACACATTAGAGATAGTGTAGTAATACCCTAGAATGATTAAAATCAATTACAGAATCTTCCTTCCTTTCGAGCCTATCTTTCTAGTTAGGATTTTCTTTGATTGGGTGTAACGATCCCAGTTTTAAAGACGAATTTAAATTTATAATTTAATTGAATTTTTGGATTAAATTATGGATTTGTTTAAAATTTTCAAATTTTAATAAGAAAAGTATACTTATTGGCTTTTGAAATTGGATTGAAACTCAAAGCAAATGAATTGAATTGAATTATAAATTAAATTTTTAAAATAAAACTATAGAGTAATAACAAAAGAAATACAAATGAAAATCTAAGTACATATGAAATATAAAGTAAGTAAAAATCAAACAAAACATAAAACAACAAATAGAAGAATTTAAACAAGAAAACAAAAATAAAATAAAATAAAACATAAATATAGGCTTTGAACTTAAAAGGAAATCAGCAAGTCAACATGCAAAAGTATATAAAAACAAACCAAAGGAGATAATAATGTACAAAAGCATATCAAAGAAAGATGCATCAGCCGAGACAAGCAAGAAGAAAGCAAAGGAAGTATGCTTGTGAATAAAAACTTCAAACAAACAAAAATATAAAATCAAATGAATTTTATATAAGCACAAGTACACATGAGCATGCTTATACAAAGCAAGAAGTATACATACATAACAAATAGTATAAGTTGTAAACAAATAGGACATTGCATTTAATGCAACATACCAAGGCAATTAATGCAAGCCTCTACAGCATGCTTTCTGTACAAATAATAAACTACACATCTCTTTATATATATGAGTTGCCTCCAATTTGTTCAAAACCTTTTACTGAAGAAAGAAAGAAAAATAGAAAAGAAAAAAAACTACAACTTGAAAAATTAAACTAGATCAACAACTATCATCATCTACAAACTCAAAATCATTCAACTTAAAAGGAAGCAGAACAGGTTAAAGGCAGATCAACTGCAGAAATTTCAAAACAACAAAGTTTCTTCTGTTCAAAAATCTTGTTTCCAGGTGAGCAAATTTTCTTTAAAACTCAATCTCCTATTTTAATTGTGTTTAAGTGATGATGAATGAGATGGAAAAAAAATTGTAGCTTGTTTGAATGCATATTTATGTGATGTATGGCTGTATGTATATGCCACTGTAACATACAGGCTCTAAAAACAACTTCAAAAAGAAAATCGTTTTTTCTGATTCTACTTATTAGTAGGACTTGGTGTTAAAATGGTTTGATATGGTACATATTCATGATTTAAAAAGATTCATTTAAGTTAAACTAACTTGTTAATAACCCTGGGAATCTTGTTTTACAGTCAATATACATCATCATGTTGAAATTTGAATATGATAAATTGTTGATTCACTTATATAATCTGAATCTACCTTCAAAAATCAGATTTTTAAAACAAGAATGGGATTTTTTAGTTAAGAATTTTATTAGTAATTCGTAGTCGAACTGGAAATGCTTTTTGATCGAGTTCTGGTGCCTGAAGAAATTTCGAATGGTAAAATTTGGCATGAGGCAAGCACGGCCATCAATGGTTCCAGGAAAAATGAAACAAAAATTTTTTGTTGCAAGAATTGATAGTACGAGGTCATATTAGGGTTTTAGCTCCAGTTTTTTTTCTTGTTCTGTAAATTTTTGATGGCGTAACCGTGGGATGATCGAGTTTGACCGGATCTGGAGGGAAGGTGCCTGAGACGTAGACGTAGGGGTCGGCGAAGTCCTTAGGGTTTTGGTGGTCGAGTTTTCCTGAGGGGGGTGGTTTCTGGCGAGTGGGTAGACTTCATGTTTCGATTGGAAGGGGTGTTTTAGATTTAGGCTATAAAATCTCATATTGAGGATCGGGATCGTATGGATGGTCGTTAGTCGACTTGTGGGTGATCGACTCTGGTGACGGAAGTTCGCCAGTGGCGAGTGCACGTGCACAATTGATCGTGTGCACGTCTGAGTTTTTGGGTTCGGTAATGTTTTCGAGCATGTGGGGTTGGAAGAACTCGGGGTCGAACTTGAGCACGTGGAGAAGGTTTTATTTCAGTTTTGATTTATAAGCTTAAAAAAAAACTGGAAGAAGAAAAGAAACCGGAAGAAGAAGAGAACACGGGGAAGAAGAAGGGGACTCGGGGTCGAGTGCGTGAGAACGACGAATAGACTCGAAGCAGAAGATAATGTGAAAAGCCCTGGGTCAAGCACGGGTGAAACAAGCATTTACTCGGGTATTTTAATTTTGGGCTCAGGTCTTTGGGTGTTGTCAATCTGTCGTTGAAATTTAGAATAGAAACCATGTCCACATTTATTTTTTAACAAAAGAAAATGCTTTTGTAAATTTATAAAATGAAATTTAGTTGAAAGAATATTGAAAATAAAATTAATAAGTTTCAAAGGTATATTAATTAAGTTTTCAAATCAAGCTTTATTACCAATTAATGAATTAAGTAAACACTTAACAAAGTTTTGGGAATTAATTAATATTTTAATCAAGTAATTAATATACAACAAGTGTTGGAATTTAATTAACATCAAAATTCTCAAATTTGTAATAAATTGATTTCAAAGTTTAAAGAAGATTTCTTTGAAAATGTTAATTAGTGAATAATTAATATTAAGTAATTATTTTAGGAAGTAATTAAGAATAATTTCATTTTAATTATAATTAGAGTTTGAATTAATTAATGTTTAAATGATAAGTAAATTGTAATTAACTACTCAAGTTAATTAATTAAGGAATTTAATTGAAAACTAATAATTGATTAACTAAGTAGTTAATGGCAAATAAATTAATAATTAAAGTTATTAATTTATGGTTAAAGAATAGTTAATCAAGGTTAAATAAATTGATTATGAAGTAATTAATTTAATAGAGTGAATAAAGGAATTAAGTAATTAAGACTTAATGATTGATTAAGAATTTATTGGTTAATTAACTAATTTGAAATGAAGTATGTAATTAATTGATAATGAATTAACGATTGATTATACAAGGCTAAGTAATTAATTCCCAAGAAATTATTTTTAATTGAATTTATCACAATAAGAATTAAAGATGATTACTTATGGATTATGTAGGATATCTGATTTGTTGTAAAATGAATTGATATTTCTGTTTTGAAATTGTGATGTGTGAGATTTGATTTACCCTGTGCTGGATTATGATTGGTGATTTTATTCTGTAAACCCTTGACCTGTATACGACATTTGAATTTCGATGCGACAGGGAATCGGATTCCAGTTGGTTATCCGAAACCCACATCGAATTGTAATGATGAATCTTCGTGATTGATAAATTTATTTTATCTGTGAAACTGTGAAGGAAGATAAGCGTTATTGGTTATACCGCTTATCGATATTGATATATTTGTGATGATTGATATTGTGCACTATTGTGTAAAATCCTTGGACCACACTATACACACACAAATATGGATTTCACGAGGAAATCGGTTAAGTCACAAATTTTAAATAAGTTTGAATTTGAATTTTTAATTCAAATATTTTGGAAATAAATTAAGTTTTAATGTGGAAAAGCTTTTGAAAAGCTGTTTTAAGAATAAAAGTTATTTTTGAATAACTAATAAAGATTTAGAATTTAAATAATCGGATTTAGATTGAAATTCAAAAGAAATCTGAAATTGAATTCTATATTCAGTATTTATGATTTAAAAAGGACTTTACAAGTTATACGGGTTTAAACCGTTTTTAAGCGTTGATTTGAAAATTCGAATTAAAGATTGTAACTTGTATAAATGGAATCGGGGTTTTTCCAAAATAAAACTATTGTTTCTAAGTGATAAAAAACTTTCATATGAGTAATGAACTTCCAATTTATATTAAAGAGATTTAAAGTTTGAATCGAAAATGATTTTCCAAGTTATGAATGAATCTTTGGAAATAAGTTTTGAAAGCTATGAGATAAATCTTTGATTTAAAGATTTAAATGAGTTAATCCAATTGAAACGGAAATTGTTTTGAAATCCGTAAATGAATCTTTGTGAAACTGAGTGAACTTTGTGAAATAAATCTTTTTGTTTAAAAGATTTGAAATGGTAATTGGTTTAAACCATTTGAAAGAAACTTTGGAATTATTAAGTTGTGACTTAATCGAAATCCCATATCCATATGTTTTAAATTTTGCGCTCACTATTCGGGTTAGCCGAGAAAGGACCTTTGGGTCGTATAACCCATTCCGAGTATGTGATACGTCGTTATGGATAGCATTTGAAGACCGGTGTTGAAGACCGGGTATTTGCGAGAGCGATAGGACGACCTGTCGATTGACTCTGCACCGAGTTTCTCCGGTATAGAGTTCTCCATATGTGATGGGGAATCCGATCAGGATTGTGGATATCCGGATTGCAAGGACTTCTTTGTAAGTGCCTTCGGTTCTGTTCGAACCCAGAACAGACTTGTATGGATTGTTATGTCTGACATTACAATTTGAGATATAAAGCAGATTTCTTTCAAATATATTTCTGTTGGTGGCGGAGAATTTATTCTCTTAGCTTAACACCCTTCTCTGAGACGTACGAGCTCAGAGGTTATGTAGTTGAAGGTTATCAGCGATATATTCTCATCTTGGTAATGTGGCATGCTGAGTGTTGCTGTGAAATGATCATTGTTTGATCATTTGTGATATGATCATTTGTTTGATCTTTTATCTTTGTGATCATTTCTATGATCATTTGTTGACCCAAAGCACAGCTTTTGTATAAAGCGTGGCTTTGTGGACGAGACTTCGTCGAGCCTCACAAACCGGTAATGGTTGAAACAGGAATTGTGTGACGACCGCCCATGACTCCCGCACCAAAACAAGAGAATAGTGCGCTGAAAGGTGTGCCAGGCAGCCATGGACGATAGTCAGGGTAAAATAAAAATCGAAGAATCTCTATCGTAACTCACAGCGCATGGATAAAATACAATAGAGAAATATATAGTGAAGTCTCATAACAGGAAATCATCATATAAGCATCACAGAAGTTTTATACAATCATCTCAACAAATCCATACATCAAGACCTCACTACAAGCACTCATCAAATACAGCAGCGGATACCCAGTACATATAAGAAAATAATATGCATAGCCTCCTGCTCGTCTTCGTCATCTTCAACGTAGAAACTCCAAGCACAGCACCTGTCACCTGCTTACCTAGTCTGCCCATCCCAACATGGATGAACAGCCCAAGGTAATAAGAGGAGACATAAAACCTTGAGTCAGACAAAGTCTTAGTGAGCAGTAAATTAACAATCAAGCATACCAAAAGAGCATAAAGGATAAAAGGAATAGGAACCAAACCATCCCACTCCACCTCTTTCTACAGTGATAGCCCCCAGACACACACTAAGAAGAATCAAGCATAACATATAGACAAATAAGGTAAAGCAATAACCACTCGAGTCAAGGGCAATGTTTTCCAAATACCAACCCCCAAGGCCTAAACCAAGATCAGATAAGCACCCAGAAAACACCGCTCTTGAAGCCGAATGATAATACAACCAAACATCCATGACTCTGGCTATCACTGCATCGTTGCCTTGATTTCACCGTTAGTTGAATGACCATCCGTCAAGGGCTAATGGTAACCCCGGTTCTAGCCATAACTCCGCACGTCGTCGCAGCCCGTGCCTAGGAATTTTCGCAACTACCCAGAGTACTAGCACGCCGTCGTAGCCCGTGCCTGGAACGCCGTCGCAGCCCGTTCCAACGTACCCTTGCTTTGAGCATGCTAGAACCTTCAACAACGATGAGATCTAAGCCTCCAAGTCATCCTCCTTGACGATCATTCATACTAGCTCAAGCGCCTCTCAAGCTAACCATTATCACCAACCCGGATCGCATCACCGAGTAATCAACATAACTTTGCACGTCGTCGCAGCCCGTGCTTGGGACGTCATCGTGACCCGTCCCATCACAACATATGTCTTGCCTCATCACATCATAGCAAAGTCTCTCTTCTTGGAACGTCATCATGACCCGTCCCACTTCAACATCACACCTTGCTTTATCGCATCATAGCAAAGTCCCATCTCAATCATGCTTTGCCTTCTCGTATCATGGCAAGATCCCACATCCTCGAATCCATCCATATGAGCTTCCACATCCGCTTCATATGCTACAGGCAGCTTCCACATTCAAGAGCTTTTCCACCTAGCTTTTGAATCATCTCGAACCATCTTGTTCCAAATCAACCACTAGCTAACTTGAAACAATCCAAATCATTCATCAATACAAACAATCAAGCATTCAGACAAGATTTAATAAGCAATATCAACAAAAATGGCAATATCATAAATAAATGAGCATAAGTCCAACATGCATGATTCATAGGTTTTTAGCATAGATCTATCAAATATAAAACATGGGTTTTGTCTCTAATACTTGTTAAACAAATATGCATAGGTAAACATCTTCAAAAATGATGGATCTACATGCAGACTTAAGGACAATGCGAGAAAATGCTATTTCAAACACATAAACTAGCTACCAATCCACTACACTCCTTTGGGTCCGCGTGAGAGATAACTACCACTCACCAAATCACCCAAACACCTCAAAAACCACACACTTCAGATCTGGACAGCGAAGAACAAGGCTTGATCCGGCGAAATCTCACTTGAAACGATGAATTCTAGCTCAAACGGATGAAGATCTTCAACTTGAACACTTGGATCTTCGATCTCGATCTTCGATCTTGGATGGATGTTAGATCTAGATTGAAATGGAGAAAAGAAGATGAAGAAATGTTGTAGACGAGTCTTCAAAATGACAGCACTTCGTCGCTTCAAAAACCGGTGCCAAAAAGTGAGCCAAACCCCTCTATTTATAGGCTGAATCAACCATAGCTCGGCTGTCCCTTAGGTCGTCGCCGACCCAACACTTGAGTCGCCCCCGACTTATCACAATGCCGACTTACCATGAGTCGTTCACGACTCATTGCCATGCCGACCTAACCTTGCAACCTAAGCCTCTACAGTACTCACGCGACCTAATTCCTGCCGACCTATCAACAACAGGGACCTCACGAGTTAACACACGGCCGACTTGCGACTCAACGTACTACCGACCCAACTGCCACACGACTCACGACCTACAGCCTCACCGACTCAGAGACCTAACGACTCAAAAGCCTAAGTCCCTAACGACTTATCCACTAAGTCGGCCCACCGACCTAAGCCTTAGCCGACTCAACATCTACCGACCCAACTCCCTAAGTCGGTCACTTCCTTAGGTCGGTCTAAACTACTGGATCCCTAACACTATGAGTCGGCAACGACTCATTTTGCTAACCCTTAACCCGCTGACTCGGCCTAGACCATGAGTCGTTCCTCTCTTGACTCGGTCACATACTAACTCGGCCACACCTACACTCGCTCCTTCTCTAAGTCGCTCTAACACTATAGGTCATTAACTCTCATGAGTCGGCCACCATGAGTCGGTAACGACTCAAGCCTTAACTCGGCTATGACTCATCACCTGACCCACTAACTCGTCCAAACGACTTACCTAACTTAAGTCGGTTGCTTCCTTATCTCGGCCAACACTCCAACCCGTAACCCCTCCTTGAGTCGGTCCCCTATGAGTCGGTCACGACTCATCCCTTAGCTCGGCAATGCTCATGAGTCGGTCACAACTCATACTCCACCCGGGTTAACTTCTAAACGACTCAAGCTAGAGGCAACACAAACAACACTATCGACCTGCAAATTCTACGATCTATCGACACGTAAAATACGGGTCGTTACATTCTCTCCCCCTTAGGAATTTCGCCCCCGAAATTCCAAGCAAACAACAGAAATCAAAGATATTCCGCATGCCTACCATCCATAGCAATCAACAAACCATGCATCCAATTCTAGCCTAGCATGCAGAATTCTAAGACTTAGAACAAGCTACAAATTCATGAGATGTCACGACACTTTAGGGCCATACCTCGAAGAGTCCGGGATGAGCTGCCTTCATCCTCTCTTCCTCCTCCCATGTACAGTCGTTAACATCATCACTCCATTGTACCTTGAGCAACGTAATCGTCTTCCTCCTAAGCTGTTTCGTATCGGTTTCAACAATACGAAGCGGCTTACGAGGTCTCGTAACCATGGGATCAACCTCTAAGTCTTCACAGCTATCAGCAGAAACCACCTTAGTTGGGTCGTGCACACACTTCCGTAGATACGATACATGAAAAACATTGTGCACACCCGCCATCTTTTCCGGTAACTCTAATCTATAAGCGAGCTTTCCAATTCGCTCGATAATCGGGAATGGTCCAACGAATCTTGGAGTTAACTTTCCTTTCTTCCCAAATCTAATAACATTCTTCAAAGGAGAAATCTTCACAAATACCATATCACCCACGTCGAATTCCAAATCCTTACGACGATTATCTGCATAACTTTTCTGTCGATCTTGGGCTGCCTTCATTCTTTGCCGAATGATCTCTATACAATCCGAAGTCTGTCGAATCATCTCTGGCCCAAGTATCAACCTTTCTCCAGTTTCCAACCAACATGTCGGAGAGTTACACGGTCTTCCATATAATGCTTCATATGGTGCCATACCAATACTCGACTGATAACTGTTATTATAAGCAAACTCCACCAAATGAACGTGATCTTCCCATGATCCTCCGAAGTCCAAAACACATGCTCTAAGAAGATCTTCCAAAACACGGTTGACTCTCTCAGTCTGACCATCTGTTTGAGGGTGATAAGCTGTACTCAAACACAACTCGGTTCCCAAAACTTCCTGGAAGCTCTTCCAAAATCCACTAGTGAACAATGGGTCTCGATCGCTCACTATACTCTTCGGAACACCATGGAATCGAACAATCCACTTCACGTAAAGCTCAGCCAACTTTGATGCAGTCCTAGTCGATCGAACAGGAATGAACCTTGCACTCTTGGTCAAACGATCTACTATGACCCAAATCCCTTCATTCCCTGCTCTTGTCCTAGGTAGACCATCGATAAAGTCCATCGACACTTGCTCCCACTTCCATGTAGGAACCTCTAATGGCTGAAGCAATCCACTGGGCTTCTTCTGCTCAGCTTTCACCAACTGGCAATTCATACACTTGGAAATAAAATTTCCAACATCCTTCTTCATACCTTCCCAGTAGTAGGTTCTCTTCATATCCCGATACATCTTATTTCCACCTGGATGAATTGTCAACTTCGAGTGATGACTCTCCCTCAGAACTTCATCTCTCAATCCATCTACATCGGGAACAACTAGTCGCCCTTGCTTTCGAAGCCAACCCTCTCGATCGACCTCGAATCCCTTATCCTTCTCCGGGTCCAATCCAGATTCCAAATCACAGATAATCTTGACAAGCTTATCATCTCCCTTTTGGCTCTCGCCAATTCTTTCCACTAGAGTAGGCCTTATTGATAAGTTTGCCAACATCTCAGGTTCCAACTCGCATCTAGGCCTGAAATCAAACTCAGCCAAATACTCGAGACTCTTCCACTCCGAAAACATGGCTCCCAAACCTGCATGTCTTCGACTTAACGCATCTGCCACTGCGTTACCTTTTCCTGGAGTATAGGCTATACCAAAATCATAAGATGCTAGGAACTCTAGCCACCGTTGCTGTCGAAGATTCAAATCCTTTTGGGAGAACAGATACTTCAACGACTTATGATCTGTAAACAACTCGAATCTAACTCCCAATAGATAGTGTCTCCACATCTTCAAAGCAAACACAATCGCCGCTAACTCCAAATCATGAGTCGGATAGTTCCTTTCATGCGGCTTCAGTTGTCGACTAGCATACGCAACAACTTTATCCTTCTGCATTAGCACCGCTCCTAGTCCAGTGCCACATGCATCGGTGTAAACCACCATCTCATCATTCCCACTTGGAATAGTCAATACAGGAGCACTCGTCAGTCGCTCTTTCAGGATTACGAAAGCTTGCTCACACTTGTCATCCCATCTGAACACTTGGTTCTTCTTCGTCAATCCTGTCAATGGTGCAGCTATCTTGGAAAAGTCCTTGATAAACCGACGATAATATCCTGCTAATCCAAGAAAACTTCTCACATCAGATGCATTCTTAGGTCTAATCCAATCCTGGATCGCTGCCACCTTAGCGGGATCAACCGCTATTCCATTTCCAGAGATAACATGGCCTAAGAACCTCACTTCACTCTTCCAGAAGTGACACTTCGAAAACTTAGCCTTCAGCTGATGTTTCCGCAAGATTTCCAAAACAATCCTCAAGTGCGTCTTGTGCTCTTCCTCAGTTCTGGAATAAACCAAAATATCATCCACGAACACAAGCACGAACTTATTCAACTGATCTCTGAATACTCTATTCATAAGATCCACAAAATATGCTGGCGCGTTAGTCAACCCAAACGGCATTACCAGCCACTCATAAAATCCGGATGGTGTCCTGAAAGCAGTCTTCGGCACACTATCCCTCGCCACTCTTAACTGGTGAAATCCCGTTGCCAAATCCATCTGAGAAAACACCTTAGCCTCGTGAAGCTGATCAAACAAGTCATCTATTCTCGGCAATGGATACTTGTTCTTCTTAGTCACCTTATTCAGCTCACGATAATCAACACACAACCTCAACGATCCATCCGCTTTGGTTGCGAACACAACGGGCGCACCCCATTCGGACACACTTCTCCGAATGAATCCTTTCCGTAAAAGGTCATCAACTTGCACCTTCAGCTCTTGCTGCTCCCTCGGTGCCATCCGCCTAAGAGGCATCACAACAGGTCTGGCTCCCTCAACTAGATCGATACGAAACTCGATCTCCCTATGCGGCGGCAACCCTTTGACCTCGTCAAAGACATCCTCAAATCCATTCACAACAGGCACCGATGACAGTCCTTCCCGTGGAACAACCAGCGAATACATGAAGCTCATGAAGACGCCTTCCTCATGCTTACATCGTATCACAACCTTTCGCCCTTCCACATTCCCGACTGTCACCTCCAGCCTCTCACAATCAATCCTAGCCGCATACTTCCTAAGCCAGTCCATACCCAAAATAATTCCGAACCCCGCAAAGTTCAGAACGAAGCAATCACAAACAAACGAGCAATCATGACTCGATACAACCAGACCACGGCATATCATACACAAACATGACGAACCCCCAACTGGATTAGTCACAACCAATGGCCTATCAACAATATCCGGTTTCAAACCTAACCGGCCTACCAAATCATCACAAACAAAAGAATGCGACGCTCCAGTATCAAACAACACTCTAACTGGAACACCACAAATGGAAAGAGTACCTTGGACCACCACACTCTTCCCCTTCTCCTCAGCAGTAGGAGCTCTTGAAGACGACGGAACAGCTCCCAGAGCATAAGCTTGCACAACCTGCCTATCCTTCCTCGGCTCTGGACAGTCCTTCCTGAAATGCCCTGGCTTGTCACAGTTATGGCACTTCGCCGGCGCCTTTGGATTCCTACAATCCTTGGAAAGATGGCCCTTCTTCTGGCAATTATAGCAAGTCACCTCGCCCTTTGGCTTCTTCTGACCATCCTTTCCCTTCTGTTGCTGCTGCTTCCTCTTCTTGTTGCCACTCTGCTGTGGTTTAGATCCTTCCCTGGTTACAGCAACAACAGAACTTTCCCTAGGAAACAAACTCTCATGCCTCAAAGCTTTCTCCACCAGCTTCTCAAATGGATCGTCCAGATGATCCACTAACTGCCTTCCAAGATAAGCATCCAGACCAGTCACAAACTTTTCGTTCTTCTGGTAGGGAGAGTCAATATATGATCTGGCATACTTAGACAAAGCTTCGAACTCAGAAATATACTCAAGAACAGGCCTCCCGCCTTGTTTGAGCTCTACAAATCTCTTGAACAAAACAGACCTCTGAGCAGTAGAGATGAACTTGGCTTCAAATCTAACTTGGAACTGCTCCCAAGTAATCTCCTCCTCTGGTGTATCTATAGTGATAGAATTCCACCAATCCGCAGCTCTCCCTTGAAGCTGCCTCGATGCAAGCTTTCTCTTGGTTGCATCCTCAATCCCAAGATCACCAAAAATCCTTCGGCAAGCATCCATCCATCTCTGCACTTCAATAGTAGACTCCGTCCCTAAGAAAGCTTTTCCTCCAAGAGAAGTATAATCCTTGCAGAGCTTGGCGAAATCCACTGGTCTTGGAGCTTGGACTTGAACCCCAACATCAACAGTAGGCCCTGGAACGGGCATCCTCCTCATAATCGAAGTCATCATCGCTTCGAACATAGCCCCATAATCTGCAGCTCCTTCTGTAGCACGGCCTTCCCTAGCAGCTGGTCTTCCTCTACGACTCATTCTTAATATCTGTAAAAAGAATGATTAGAACACCTTAAGAAACAACTGCATAAGGAGTTCAAATCCTTCTAAGCTACTATATTATATATAGTAATCATCCATCAAAATACAATTACGTCTCTCTTACGTAATTACGTCAGCGAGCGTTGGCTAAAATCGACTAACCAAAGCTCTGATACCAAATGTGACGACCGCCCATGACTCCCGCACCAAAACAAGAGAATAGTGCGCTGAAAGGTGTGCCAGGCAGCCATGGACGATAGTCAGGGTAAAATAAAAATCGAAGAATCTCTATCGTAACTCACAGCGCATGGATAAAATACAATAGAGAAATATATAGTGAAGTCTCATAACAGGAAATCATCATATAAGCATCACAGAAGTTTTATACAATCATCTCAACAAATCCATACATCAAGACCTCACTACAAGCACTCATCAAATACAGCAGCGGATACCCAGTACATATAAGAAAATAATATGCATAGCCTCCTGCTCGTCTTCGTCATCTTCAACGTAGAAACTCCAAGCACAGCACCTGTCACCTGCTTACCTAGTCTGCCCATCCCAACATGGATGAACAGCCCAAGGTAATAAGAGGAGACATAAAACCTTGAGTCAGACAAAGTCTTAGTGAGCAGTAAATTAACAATCAAGCATACCAAAAGAGCATAAAGGATAAAAGGAATAGGAACCAAACCATCCCACTCCACCTCTTTCTACAGTGATAGCCCCCAGACACACACTAAGAAGAATCAAGCATAACATATAGACAAATAAGGTAAAGCAATAACCACTCGAGTCAAGGGCAATGTTTTCCAAATACCAACCCCCAAGGCCTAAACCAAGATCAGATAAGCACCCAGAAAACACCGCTCTTGAAGCCGAATGATAATACAACCAAACATCCATGACTCTGGCTATCACTGCATCGTTGCCTTGATTTCACCGTTAGTTGAATGACCATCCGTCAAGGGCTAATGGTAACCCCGGTTCTAGCCATAACTCCGCACGTCGTCGCAGCCCGTGCCTAGGAATTTTCGCAACTACCCAGAGTACTAGCACGCCGTCGTAGCCCGTGCCTGGAACGCCGTCGCAGCCCGTTCCAACGTACCCTTGCTTTGAGCATGCTAGAACCTTCAACAACGATGAGATCTAAGCCTCCAAGTCATCCTCCTTGACGATCATTCATACTAGCTCAAGCGCCTCTCAAGCTAACCATTATCACCAACCCGGATCGCATCACCGAGTAATCAACATAACTTTGCACGTCGTCGCAGCCCGTGCTTGGGACGTCATCGTGACCCGTCCCATCACAACATATGTCTTGCCTCATCACATCATAGCAAAGTCTCTCTTCTTGGAACGTCATCATGACCCGTCCCACTTCAACATCACACCTTGCTTTATCGCATCATAGCAAAGTCCCATCTCAATCATGCTTTGCCTTCTCGTATCATGGCAAGATCCCACATCCTCGAATCCATCCATATGAGCTTCCACATCCGCTTCATATGCTACAGGCAGCTTCCACATTCAAGAGCTTTTCCACCTAGCTTTTGAATCATCTCGAACCATCTTGTTCCAAATCAACCACTAGCTAACTTGAAACAATCCAAATCATTCATCAATACAAACAATCAAGCATTCAGACAAGATTTAATAAGCAATATCAACAAAAATGGCAATATCATAAATAAATGAGCATAAGTCCAACATGCATGATTCATAGGTTTTTAGCATAGATCTATCAAATATAAAACATGGGTTTTGTCTCTAATACTTGTTAAACAAATATGCATAGGTAAACATCTTCAAAAATGATGGATCTACATGCAGACTTAAGGACAATGCGAGAAAATGCTATTTCAAACACATAAACTAGCTACCAATCCACTACACTCCTTTGGGTCCGCGTGAGAGATAACTACCACTCACCAAATCACCCAAACACCTCAAAAACCACACACTTCAGATCTGGACAGCGAAGAACAAGGCTTGATCCGGCGAAATCTCACTTGAAACGATGAATTCTAGCTCAAACGGATGAAGATCTTCAACTTGAACACTTGGATCTTCGATCTCGATCTTCGATCTTGGATGGATGTTAGATCTAGATTGAAATGGAGAAAAGAAGATGAAGAAATGTTGTAGACGAGTCTTCAAAATGACAGCACTTCGTCGCTTCAAAAACCGGTGCCAAAAAGTGAGCCAAACCCCTCTATTTATAGGCTGAATCAACCATAGCTCGGCTGTCCCTTAGGTCGTCGCCGACCCAACACTTGAGTCGCCCCCGACTTATCACAATGCCGACTTACCATGAGTCGTTCACGACTCATTGCCATGCCGACCTAACCTTGCAACCTAAGCCTCTACAGTACTCACGCGACCTAATTCCTGCCGACCTATCAACAACAGGGACCTCACGAGTTAACACACGGCCGACTTGCGACTCAACGTACTACCGACCCAACTGCCACACGACTCACGACCTACAGCCTCACCGACTCAGAGACCTAACGACTCAAAAGCCTAAGTCCCTAACGACTTATCCACTAAGTCGGCCCACCGACCTAAGCCTTAGCCGACTCAACATCTACCGACCCAACTCCCTAAGTCGGTCACTTCCTTAGGTCGGTCTAAACTACTGGATCCCTAACACTATGAGTCGGCAACGACTCATTTTGCTAACCCTTAACCCGCTGACTCGGCCTAGACCATGAGTCGTTCCTCTCTTGACTCGGTCACATACTAACTCGGCCACACCTACACTCGCTCCTTCTCTAAGTCGCTCTAACACTATAGGTCATTAACTCTCATGAGTCGGCCACCATGAGTCGGTAACGACTCAAGCCTTAACTCGGCTATGACTCATCACCTGACCCACTAACTCGTCCAAACGACTTACCTAACTTAAGTCGGTTGCTTCCTTATCTCGGCCAACACTCCAACCCGTAACCCCTCCTTGAGTCGGTCCCCTATGAGTCGGTCACGACTCATCCCTTAGCTCGGCAATGCTCATGAGTCGGTCACAACTCATACTCCACCCGGGTTAACTTCTAAACGACTCAAGCTAGAGGCAACACAAACAACACTATCGACCTGCAAATTCTACGATCTATCGACACGTAAAATACGGGTCGTTACAAATTGTGCGGCAAGGTTTTTAGGGATAGCTTCCCTAGGGTATGACCATTCCTTCTGGAAAAGGGTAGTATCATGGTATGGAGCCCAGATACTTACTCATGTTCAAACACTTTATTTATCATTGTGTGATGTTGGTTAGAGAGCTCTCGTTTAAAGGTCCCAAAGGACCGTGAGTGGCATATCTGAGGTTTCTTATTCCCTGGGAAGGGGAGTAGCCGGCCTTGTTTGGCAGAGATCCAGTTGGGTTCTCGGGGCGTCCTTCCAGAGGCGTTTCCATGTGGCGATGGGAAGTTCCTTGGCCTGACCATTTGTTGGAAAATCCATTCATCCAATACGAGCCTAGTACGGTATTAGTTGTATTACCTGCCATCTACTTATGGTGGCGCCCCACTGTTTGGATGGTAGCTATAGTAGGCATAGTTCGAAATGTCTATGTTGGCTAAGATTTATATCTTTACTTTCGAAATGATTTTTCATACACTATGCACTAGTAATAATATCAAATGTTTCTTTTTAATGCGTATCAAGCATCTTTGACTATCATAAGGAGAAATCTCCTCCGATTCTGCGTTTGCATTGTGTGTGTGTGCGGGAGGCCTTATGGTAGTCTCATTTCAAAAGCATTGCGATTATAAAAGTTTAAATCTTTGATTGTTTTAAAGATAAACTGTTTTCGTTTGCTCACACCAGTCCCACGACTGATCCAGAGTTTATTGTTTCTTTCCTAAACTCTGGGTGCTCAAAATTTTTCCACATGGGCAGTCTAGAGTTTGGTTTTTCAGATAATTAGATTCAGTGGATTATCTGGAGCTAGTTCAGTTTCTTTGGATATGGATGAGACTTGCTTAGCTTGGTGCAATCTTGATGGTGGATCGAGATAGGAGTTTTGGAGCTCTATCTTTGGAGCTTTTTGGATCAGAGTTGCAGTATTATATTCTGAGAAGACTTATTTCATATTGTATCGTGTTCCGCTGTATTCTATGTTGTATATTCTCTGATGTTGATGATTATCATTGTATCAAATTGACGTATCGGATATTGTATTCATGTTATATTAGTGATATCATCTTTTATTTCCGCTGTGTTATTTATCATTTAATGGTGTTGCAAGCTCCCGCGAAACGAATTTGATGTTGTTTGTCGGACATCGAGTTCGGGTCGTGACATTGGGGTTCCTCTAAATTTGAATCTCTTTGTTCGAAGATTCATTCTTGAATCATCCTATGAGAAATCGTATTTGTTAGTGTTATAAAATTTGTTTTATATTGTATTGTTTATTTTGTTAAGTATGATTATATTTTATATATAAAAGTATAATTTTCTGAATTTAGATAGACAAATGAATTAGTTGTTAGAAATGATAATACTAGATTATCATTTATTGTTTTGTTAACATTCCTAAATTGGTTACTATTATTGTATATTATAAGGAGATGAAATTTTATAAACATGGTTTATAAATCTGATTTGCGATTGAGATAAAATTAAATTGTGGATTTGAGAATTTAATTTTCAATACTTTTCAAAATTTGGTTTTCAAAGTTTGAAAAAAATAAAACAGAAATAATATTAACATTATTTGAAGGTATTTTTAAGTAGAAATTGTTTCCAAAAGAATTTAAAAGAAGCAAGTCAGTACTCTTCTCTTTTGTCGTTGGAAAATAATTTCGGTGATGACTACAACATCATCGACATTCATTTTCGAGTCTCAAAGTCGGGGAGACTACTTAGTATCTTTGCTACACTTTTGTTTTCGAAACTGGATTTTGATTTGAATTTCTTAAGTATGATTTGATATACTAAAAAATAAATGCATATATTTATTTCAAAATGTTTTGAAGTGAAACCATAAATCAAACTCTTAAGCTTATGTTAAGTAATGTTTTTCAATTATTGTATTAAAGTAAAATTTCTAAACAATTGGAGTGTCTAAAATGATAAATGAAATTGAAACAACTTGAAACAGTTGAACTAGGATAAAATTAATTTGTATAATACTCAATTGCATTCTAAAACATATATAACTTACCTGAAATATTTAAAAAGTTAAAATGCTAACATGAATATGTAACTTAAGGGTATACAAGAGGAAATATAAGTAATAAAAATGTTCAAACTAAATTTTTGTGTAGTAAATATTGTACATAAAAGGTAAATTATATAATACTCAATTACATTCTGAACATTAATAAAAACTTACAAGGAAAAAAGTTTGAATGTTAATGAGAACTTGTAATTGAATAGTATACAATATAAAATGTAAGTAATAAGATGTCCAAAATGAATTTTTTTAAGGAAAGTTATAAATAAAAATTGAGTTGTTTTAAGTAATGTTTATACACTTAATCTATGTTATAAGAAATGTTAAGTGAAATAAGTTGAATAATAAAAAGAGAATGTTATTTAAGTAAATGAATATGAACTTAAGAAACTGAACAAGGAATAAATAAATTTATATTTCGTAAACTGTTTGTGATTCAAAGGTAAATTACAAAGAATGGTCGAAATAAAATTATGAAGTGGAATTAATTTAAGTAAATTCAAATGGATTAAATAAATGAAATAAGTTAAATAAAATAGGATTTGTTTTGAAACAATATATGTACACACACACACACACAAAATAATAATGTAGTTAAACATTTTGGATAGGGAAAGGAAAATATGGAATGTTGATATTAAACTTAAGTAAATTTGTAGAATGGTTGATTAAGTGATATTGATATTAAAGGAAACATACTATGTGAATGAAATGAAATAAAATAAATGATCATAAATAAACTTGAATGTGAAAGAGAATAACAAATATGATTGTAAATGAATGTAAATAAATAGAATGAACATAATGAACATTAATAATTTGAATGTAAGTTAATTGGACATAATAGAATGGAAACTAATGGAATGAGAATTCATTGAATATGAACAAGTAGGCATGGAAAAAAAAATTAATGAATGTTAATACATTGAAAGTAAATCAATTGAATGTAAACCAATCAAATTTGGATGAAACAAATATAAATAATTGAAAAATCAATTGAATGTAAATACATTAAATTAGAATCAACCAAATGCGAATGTAATGAATATTGATTGATTAAATAAAAATGGATTGAAACCAAATTAGTTGAATGTAAATCAATTAAAATTGAATGAATTGAATATAAATCCATCGAATGATTAATGAGATGAATAACAATAAGTGAATGTTAATCAATTAAGAAGTAAATAAAGTGAGGACATGAATGTAAATTAATTGAAAGTGGGTTAATTAGAATGATTATAATAAATGGATGTTAATAAGTAATAAAAATGCATAAAGTTAACATTCAAAATGAAATTTATATGGTTTTGTATTAATTATTTATATCTGGTACTATTCATTTCGAATCTATCTTATCTTTCTATTTGCTTATATTCTACCACCTCGTTCCTTTTCGGGGACGAAATGTTTTGAGCGGGGAAAAGTGTAACGACTTATAAATTCCAACAAATTTTAAAAATATTAACTATAATTGTTGTGTAGGATATGGTTAGAAATAAAGAATTTTCAGTTATTACCATAGAATAATAATGATGATGATAATAAATTTTTTAGAATATAAAACATGACCTTAGATAAAATTCTAAAACAACCAATCTTTTGAAATGGAAGATGGTAATGCGTATTAGAATATAATTTAATAATATTGTTTGAATGTAATTGAAAAATGTATTAATGCAATTTCAATCGACTGTAACAATAAATGTTACTAAAGAAAGGGTAAACAATATTCTAAATATGTTGGCATATAACAAGAATTCAATTATTTGATAAGTAGATTTATACTCTTTGTGTAAATAATAAATTAATAGATATGAATTACTAAGTTGTGACAATTGATTTATTCCTCATCCCATTGATTAATCCGATTTGGAATTTATTTTGTAATCAATGGAGTAACAGGAAATTATTGTCAAGGACAAAAAATTTCAGCATTTTAGTCTCAAGGATAGACCTTCCGTATTTTAGCTTGAAGTATAGCTTTCTTTAAGTATCAGTTTTTAGTTATCAGTTATAATAATCGAAAGTAGTTATTAGGTATCAGTTTTTACTTCGGTAGCAGTTTTGGAAGAATGCGTGTCCATATGAATAATTTTGAAAGAATGTTTATCCTTTTGAATAATTTTTAGAAGAATGTTTGTCCTTGTGGTTAAATATTGAGGTCGTGTCCTTGAGGATAAAAGTACACAAATTTTTGTCCTTTAAATTAATTCCCCCTTAAATGTAATTGAAATCTTTTAACTAAAAGGAAAGAGAACATTAATTTTAATTAATGAACGTAATACTAGAACATATATTTGAATTACAATAAAAGAGGAAGTTGAGGAAATAAAAAAAGAAATATATGTTTTAATTGCAAGAGAAATTTGATTCATCATAAAGAATATGTAAATGGAAATAAAAGGATAAGACTTTGTCTGACTTATTTAATGAAACGATTAGTGTGTAACCAACATTCAATTGAAAATTTAATATTGAATAAATTGGAATTAAATCTTTTAATTAAGGTAAAGGGTAATAAATGGTAATTGATTCATTCAAGAATAAACAACAAATGTCGAATTGAATAAAATAAACGATGAATGAAGACAAACCATTTTTAATAAAATGAAGGTTCAATTTAGTCAATAAATATATTATTATTTGAATTTAAATAAATTCAAAGATTAAAATTTATGAATTTTTTTTGGAATATTGAGTAATATATTTTTCCAAATTCAATGGAATTGAAAATTTTCTAAAATTTGGAGTTTTGATCAAACTTAGTCAAAATTTGACCTTTGTTTGAAAATTTTAAAACTTTATTCTTTTTATATGATACCAAAATGAATTCTGATCTTTTCTCACCACTTTTTGTTTCATCAAAATCAAATATCTATTGATCTAAATATTTGAATTTTTGTGAAAAAACTGACATAAGTTTGTGATGTTTAGTTGTGAAATTTGGCTAAGTCCTAATGGGTTTGGATTAGTCCTAATGGGCCTTAGTTAACCAAGAGACTCTAAACATACCAAGAGACTTGTGTCTACTCCTATGCCTACGAATATTTGTTTCTTTCTGACTATCTTGTATGTACATAATTTTCTCTTGAGAAAACATTCTCATCACACTCCCTTCTTCCTCTCTAAATTTGCAGAGAGTTCTAGATCTAAAAACACAAATTTCTATAAATCAAAACTCCTTCCTTTTCTCTTTCAAATTCCTTGCACCTCCTCTGCTATTTCCACCTCTCCTCCACCATCCAAGCCATCTTCCCCCCTCCCCCCTTCATCTCGGTCACCATTTCCTCCAAGCAATCATCCCCTCTTTCCTAACTATAGCCATGCCCTATCTCCACCAAATCCCACTATCTTCTCCTCTTGCATAGTCGAACCATCTCTTCCGCCCTAGCCCACCTTAGCCGCATCCAAACCCATCCTTTCAACCCTAGGTTGAGCCTCTTAACCCCTCTTTTCTTCTCTTTTATATAAAAAAAGAAACATATATCCATATATATTTTGTGTTGCATTAATTCAAGTCCTCTTTGACTTGATTTGGAATTCGTGACTCAAATTCATAGCTTTGTCGTCAATTTTCCTAGCCTCAAAAAGTGATCTATTCACTCACGATTTATAATCTTATGTTAAGTAAATGGATATCAATTGATATGTTATTGGAATGTTGCAAAAGTAAAAAAAAAATTTGCGTAATTTGTTTATGATTTGATATGACATATTATGTTCCCTTATTATTTTTCACATGAATTTTTTTTGATATTATGTTGTTTATTTATAAAAATAGATGTGATGATATGGTTATTAATATGCATCATGATGTTAATAAAAAATTACTATGTTGAAAAGAAAAAAAAGAAAAATGTAATATTGATTTAAAGATTGACACTTTTGTGATGGAAATTATCATTAGTATATTATGTGAAATTTATGTGTGAAAAAGAAGAAAAAAAAGAGAATAAAATGAAGAAAAATTTGTATGCATATATGCAGTATGATTGTAATATAGGAAATCACTTGAGGTGCTATATTGGGAATGATTACATGTTGGGTTATGTTACGGTAGAAAATTTATGTCACATTCCATGCTATTTTATGTAGTTAATTATGTAAGTTACATGCTATAAAATGTAATTAATTATGTAAGTTACATGCTATGTTTTGTAATTAATTATGTAAGTTACATACTATGTTATGTAATTAATTATGTAATAATTAATTGTGTAAGTTACATGCTATCTTCCATAATTAATTATGTAAGTTACATGCTATGTTTTGTAATTAATTAATTAAGTTACATTCTATGTTCTGCAATTAGTTATGTAAGTTACATGCTATATTCCGTAATTAACTATGTAAGTTACATGTTATGTTATGTAATTTGTTATGTAAGTTATATGCTATTTTATGCAATTTATTATGTAAGACATATGCTATTTTATGCAATTTGTTATGTAAGTTATGTGCTACCTTATGTAATATGTTATGTATGATTTTGTGTTACGTTATTAATCTAATGTAAATCATGCTGCAAGTTCCCTCAGTTTTAGGTATTCCCTGTGGATTGAAATGGTACATACCCGAGTGATCTGTAGAATAGCGAAAAATCATTATGGGTTGAAATGATAAACCCAAGCGGTTTTTATTGATTTTGAAAATTTGGGATTGCGGGTTGAAATGATATATACCCATAAATTTTAAATTATTACGGATTGAAATGTAAATTTCTGTATCACTTGACCCTAGGATAAAATCTATATATGGACATCAGTGGTCTGTATTTAAAGTGATTTCTGAAATTCTGAATAGATTTGTTTAGAAAAAAATGGAAAATGGTTTTTAAATTTAACATAAAGATTTTATTTTTAAACATATATGTAAAATTTAGATTTTAGAATTATTTGTTTAAGAATTCTAGATTTATAAGTTAAGTTTTAAAATGTAAATTTTAAGATTTTACTTATAACTTTATTTACTTTTTCATAATATAAGATTTAATTTTAAAAGTATTAATAAAAATAAAATATATTATGTTTTAAATGTTTAAATTAATATATTTATTTTAATATATAACCTATTTTAATATATAAACTATTTCTAATATATAAACTATTTCAATCTATAACCTATTTTAATATATAAAATATTTCCATCATATAAACTATTTCAATATATAACCTATTTTTAAAATATAAACTATTTTTAATGTATAACTATTCCAATATATAAATTACTATCAATATTCAAAATGTTTAAAGTTGGAACTGTTATGATTTAGATTTAAAATGCGAATATTTTGATATGATGGTTTAACCTATTTTGTGGTTATGATTTTGAAAATGATTATGATTTCGGAAATGAATATGATTTCGAAAGTGGTATGATTTTGAAGTGAATATAATTTCAAAAGTGATATGATTTTGAAGTGAATATGATATTTTGATATCAGTGTGAATTGGTTTTGGGAAACGTAAAGAACCATCCGGTGTGAAATAAACGTTTGGTTGTTAAAGAGACTGAGATTGGATATTGTCATACTCTCTGCCAATACCGAAAACTACTTTAACAACTATGTATGTGGTGGAGATTCTAGAATGAAGTTGGATGGTTTGGCAAACGATTCTGTGTGAGGTATTACGTAGCCCTGACCCCCTCAGGTTAGCTAGATGTTGCTAAAACATGAGCCATGCCAGGCCAACTGAGGTCGCACCTCCTATTGGGCACATTTCTTCGATACCATATTATGACTTTGTGTTTGATTTGGTGGCCACCCTTTGATTTGATTGGGAGTGTGTCTCGAGGTAGGCGATAGTGGCTGATATGCGTTACCACCAGTCTGGATCCACAAAACAGTAGAATCCTACCCTAGACATTGCCTCGCGTGCCTTGTCACATGCCTTAACGCGCCATTACAGGTTGGGTTTGTGACGTACCAATGGAGTGCTCCATTAAAGCCCACCTACGGGTGGAGTTTACAGTATTTGTATAGACTACGGCATTTATATAAAAGTGTGTTAAGGGGGATATGGGTAACGCCTTAACGCTATTTTAATATTTTTACTTTACTATAGACATTATTTATGTAGCGTATTGTATTATGTATGTAGATAGTTCCACGGATCCTTAAAGGGTGGAAATACCAAACATTTTTTAAGTTATTGCATTTCATTTGAGTTGGTTTACTTGCATAAGATTGTTAATCCTGACTCGAGTGTTTTGTGTTTTGCTTTATGTTTGGGTCAGCCTAAGTATTATAGCATTTGAGACTCACCTTTGGAGCTTGGACCTTTGCTTGGAGACCTATCTTTAATCTATTTAGCTTTTCAATTATCTCGGTTATTTTAACTATTTCTAGTTGTTTATGTTTAGACTTATCATTTGCTTATGTATTAGAGACTTCTTTGTATTTGGACTTTGGTTGTATTTAGTTTTAGACTCTGATGTTTCTACAGTAGCTTCATGAACTACTATTTATCTATTATGCTGCTTATGGTTGTATTACTCTGTATCTGTGATTCAGTGATTGATTTACTTACTATATATGCTAAGTTTTACCAAATATAAGTAAAATTTTGTCATTTTGAGCAATTCAAGTTTGAAATGTGTGGATTATTGTCGATTTGAATGGTTCAAAATGGAGGATCGTTACATAGTACTATCTTCATCTTCGTCCTTTAGAAAGTCTTTGATAAACTGAAAAGCTCAAGCCGACCCGAGCGAATTGAAAAGACAAAACACTCGAATCAAAACTAAAAATCTTATACAAGTTTAATAAAAAATAAGTAAATATGAGTGTGACAGCATCAAAGATGTTTAAGGGGTTTGGCATCTCATATCCAGTGTCAATGTGAGTGCAATAACTTAAGAGATGCTCGGGATTTCCATCTCCTAAGGATCTTTTAAACTATCTACTATGTAGTACAATACGCTATTATAATATGTCTATAGTAAAGTAAAGTATTAAAATAGCGTTAAAGCGTTACCCATATCCCCTTAAACACATTTTTATATATTTCCATAGTCTATACAGTACCATAAAACCTCCGTAAACTGGAGTGCTATCAGAGGGCACTCTATAGGTATTACAAACCAAACTCGTAGAAGGAGCGCTAGGGCATGTGAACATGACACTCGAGGCAATGCCATTGTAGATATACCAATTGTGGATTCGGACTGGTGGTAACGCATAGCAGTTACTAAAACCCACCTCGGAACACACTCCCAAATCAAAATCAAGTGGTGGCCACCAAATCATCACAAAGTCATAATATGGTATCGAAGAAGCATATGCCCGATAGGAGGAATGACCTCACTTGGCCCAGCATGGCTCCTGTTTTAGTCACATCTGAGCTGACTCATGGAAGTCGGGGTCACGTAAATACCTCATACAGAATCGTACACCACACAATCCTACTTCATTTTTGGAATCTCCACCACGTGCACAGTCGTTAAAGTGGTTTTTGATATTGGCAGGGAAAATGACCATATCCGATCCCGGTCTCTTTAACAACCAAATGCTTATTTCACACCGGATGATTCCTTTACATTTCAAAAGTTAATTCATACTTAGTATTAAAATATCATATTCGATTTCAAACCATATCACTTTCGAAATCAATTCACTTTCAAACCCATATATACTTTCAAAATTGTTTTCCCTTTCAAAATCATTTTTTTACTCAAATATGTCATTTCATAAAAAGGTATCAATTTAAATTCCAACTTAAGTTGTGTCATCATCAAGGATTTAAATATAAATACTTCAATTTTCCACGGTTTGCAATTTTAGAAAATAGTTTAGATAGTCATAAATAGTTTAAAATAGTTTAAACAAATTAAAATAGTTTAAATAGTAAAAATATTTAAAACGGATTTAATTTTGGTTTAAATAGATTTAAATAGATATAATTAGATTTAAAATGTTTAAATAGATTAATTATAGATTAAATAGAGTTAAATTATATTAACAAGATTTTTTAAATAGACTAAGTAAATTTAAAATAGATTAAATAGATTTAAATTATATTAAATAGATTTAAAATATATTAAATAAATTTAATTAGTTTAAAATGGGTAAAATATGTTAAATTGTATTAAATAGGTTATAGTAGATTAAAATAAATTAAAATGGTTTAAATTGATTAAAATAGTTAACTTAATTAAAATAATTTAAATTAGTTTAAAATAAATTTCAAAGTTATATCCAAACATTTTCAGTAACTCAATTACGATAAATTAATTTATAACTGACACTTAAAACTTTGAAATACAAATCTAAATCTTTTGAACAATTCATTGAATCAATTCTAATTTCAACATTAACATTTGGATTATCGAAAATAATTCAGTTTATGTAAATCAATTTCTTTTTCAAAATGCCAGTTAACTGAATATAAATTTTAAGGAATTAAAAATCATTTAATTTAACCATTCCAGTGTACGTATATAATTTTCTACCCTGGGGTCAAGTGATACGGATATCTATCGTTTCAATCCGCAATTTAAAATTTTACGGTTATATATCATTTCAAACCGTAATCCCGAATTTAATAAAAATCCATAAAATCGCTAGAGTCTATCATATCAACCCATAATGATTTTTCCCGAATCTATAGATCATTCGGGTATGTATCCTTTCAACCTATAGGGAACTTGCAGTGTTATAACAATATAAAATACAACATCCAGTCATCCAATATCATCAATGAAACATCCATCACAATCATCATCCAAATTGATCAATAAACATAAATAGATAATTGATAATAAATAACAGGTATTAAATTGACAATTTAAATTCAATATTAAATTAAACGATGATCAAATGAAATAAAAGTCAAATTTAACTAGAATGATAATTTAAACATACCAAACATCAATAAATTAATTTCAAATCACATCATAAATTAAATTTAACTAACATAAGATAGTTTAGTGATTGTGAGTGGGTTAAAACACCTACCTTCGATTTTAAATCAAATTGAAATCCAAACAAAGGCCCAAAATTCAACAGTCTCAAAATTCATCTAAACCATCATCAAAACGTCTGAAATTCCAATATGAACGAAATGGAGAAAACTGTGCGTAAATACGACCTCGTAAGCAAAAGTTATCGACATTAGAAAGTAGAAATTCAAATTAAATAAAAAATAAACACAAAAGAAAGTGCCACCTTATCACCATCGTCCGAATGCTTCCAAAAACCCTCCTCGACCTAGCTCATGCACGAGTACGAAGCAGCGCCGCCGCATGCCCTATTATGGCCAATCGCGGCCAAGGCAGAGGCCTCTGACCACTCCCCTACGCCCCCTCGACAAGCGTGGCCACTCGTGAAACCCTGGTCAACGTTGAATAAGCCCAGCCACCGCCAAAGCCTTTTTCCCTAATTGAATTTTTGCCGCAAATCCGACCATCAAAATGCCATACAAACTGCACCAATGTACAAGGCACTCGACTCTCTATACAGTATTACCAGTGAATCGACGATCTTTCGAAGTCGATCGCAGCCTAACAAACAACCGAGAATTAATCATCATTTTCTGGCCACATAGAAATCCAAATCGAAAAACAGTTTGCAAATTTGATTTGCCCTCGTCGAGGGCTTCGAATCGACATATAATTTGATATATTTTAAGGAGTTTTAACTTTTTGATTTTGATTTGGAATTGAGATTTGGTTTTTGTTTGGTTGCCATTGGAAAGAGAGAAGCAGATAGAATTGTACATACAGACAATGAAATAAGAAATAGTTAGGGTTAATAACAGGCTACTTATAGGCAGATAAGAAATATAAATGAATGGGCTAGATCGATTTGTAAGTTTAACAATAAACGACCCGAAAAGCTAGTATCGTTCTGAAACGAAAATGAGTCATCCCATGTATCGAAATAAATGTTTTCGATAATTTTAAACTCGACGGAACAAGTTTCAAGTCCAAATATCATCGTATGAAGAAGTTAACTTAAACTCTACTTATTTCAAATTGATTTCAACACGCTTCGAGTCTGTACGATCAACCGACAAGTTCGATCGCTATGAAACTTGAATCCTTACAGTAATTCGCTATTACGGATCTGATGAAACTGGTTTCGTCAAAATCCAAGACAGCGACCAAAATGGCCAATTTTACATTAATTAAATAAATAAATATTAAAACAATTAAATCACTTTTTAATTCAATATTTATACTTTACAAATTTCTATCACTTTAGACTACTTAGTCATTTATATCCTTTAAAAAAAATTCTATATCAATTCAGCATTCAATATTGTACAAATTACAGTATTTGATTTCAATTTCAATAAATTCAGTAATTATAAATTTAATTTCCAATAAATCCATTTGTTTGACTTTTCAATCTTGCTATTCAATCAATTATTGCCCTGGGTATAATTAACATTAGTTTATCTCTTACTACATTAATATTTTACAATTTCCTCTTAATTTCCATTAACGTAGTATTTAATTGCAATAAATCTGTTTATTATAGCTTAAATTCCAATAAATTGATCAAATTTGGTTTCAATTCTTTTTATTCAAACAATTATCATTTATGACCAAAATTTACATTAGTTACATCATATTGTATTAATATTCAACAATTATCAATTTAATCTACATTAACTTCTAAGTGAATTAATTGCAATTGATTCCAAATTTAAGTTAATAGGCTAAATAAATAGGTAACATATATTGTTACCATTAACTTTTAGTCACATCTTATTAGTTTATTATCCACAACAAGTGTTATAATTACTATTACAACACTAAATTTATTCAATTGCAATTCATTGCACATTATTTCATTAATCAATCAACATTTAAATTATCAATTACTCCTTTAATCAAATTGTCAATTGATAAACACATTATGCAATTAATTTACAATCTATAACCAATTATACCTTGTAATTATTTTAATTAGTTGGAATTACATTTAAAGCGGTTTTCAATTACCTAACATTAATACTATTTCATATTATTCCAATTATATTCTTATTATAAATCACAAATTTTTATTTCTTTAACATTAAATCAAAAAACATAATTAAAATTACTATCTTTAATTATCGAAATTTACGGGTCGTTACGCTCACCCCCACTCAAAATTTTTCATCCTAAAAAAAGGGAAAAGAAAGAATTCAAAAATAAATATATATTATTCGAAATATTAAATTTATAAACAATTGGCATACATAATTAAATAATTTAAATAAATATACAAATTTATAACAATTAAATCCTTCATATTCAAGTTGATAAAATTTGGAAAACATTTCACAAAATTTTTCTAAGTCCAAAATTTACGAAAAATTTCGGCAGAGTCTCCTTTGTACGGAGTGGTCAGATAGAAATAATAATATCAATAATAACAATATATATCATATTTTTCAAAATAATATATCCCAAACCATGGTAAAACAATAAAATATTTCTAGAAAACTGTAATCCGAGAATGTACCTATTTGTCGAGCAAATAACACTTATTTTATGAAACCAAAGTAGTAGTTATTGCTTCCATAACCGTATTTCCCTTATATAATCCAAAGAGGTTAATAATTAAGTAAAAGAGAATATTTGCATGTTTCAACTAATAACAGCAAAACATTCACCACATAACAACAATCACTTTTCAAATAAACATAAAATCATCACATGCAATTAAAGAAATCAACCATCCATCCATAGCAACCAAAGCAAATGGTTGGTTCGAGTTTAGACACTTTTAATCATATAGAATGATAAAAAAATTGCTAAGTATACCCGACACTTAACAGTTGTAGATAAAACTTATATATTATTTATACATCTCTATATAAGATAGAAGTATCCTTTCCCAACTAATCCATAAGCTAACAAACCAAGAATTTAACACATTTTTAAGTTAACTCTATTTATCTTTTTACATCATTCATCGTTCGTTATTTTATTCACACAGTGATTTTCTTTAATTCACGTTCATTACTTACGAAATTTTAATTTCCATTCATTAATTTAAGGCCTATTTCATTAATTTACATTCTTTATTACTTACAAAAGTTCATTCCTCCTTTATTAATATAGTGCCATTTTCTTTCATTTCATTACCTTACATTCATCACTTAAATAAGTTATTTTTTATTTCAATTATTGGTTTATAAATTATTAGGTAAGTTTCTTTACAATTCAATTCACTATTTATATATTTTTTCTTTTTCACATTCAGTCTTCCATATAAAGTATTGTTGAATATTAACTTCATTTCTAAATCATTTCCAATATTCTGAAGTTATAATCATTCAATTCATATGGTATTCAATTTAACTATAAATGGCGTTAATATTAATTCAATTTTATAATTATTTACTTAGATTATTCACCTTTACCATTAAATTTGATTATAAATAACTTAAAATGTTAACCTAAGTTTAAAATCATTTTTCTTACATTATTCACTTTTATTATATTTACTTAGTAGCATTTCAAACTACTAACCTCGGTTTATAACAATTTATAACATTAGAATTCTTATTTATAGAAGTAATTCCATTGAACACTTTCATTTCCCCCAGTTTTTCTTGTATGATATTCTATTACACATTATTTTTAACATTTCAATCTATCAACATTTTGGTAGGTTATGTATATGTTTGTAAGAATGCAAGTGAATATTACCTATGTTTCTCTTATTTATTTAGTTAACAAAATGTTCAATAGTTACTATTTTTTATTTTCATTTCCTTTTTATTTACATTTTTCAAAATTTCAGTTCTTATTTATTTCATTAATCAATTTAACATCAAATTTCTTATTTTTATTTTAAAACTTGAAAATGAACATCGATGATGCGTGAACTCATCATCGAGACTATTTTCCAGCGATAGAGAGGGGAGTACAACACTTTTTCCTTTAAAATTCCCCTTTTTAAACTTTCTTTCAAATCATCTTGAAATATTCATGTTAGAAACTACATCTAAATAATATTAATATTATATTCCAAAATCTTTCGAATGAAATTTTAAAAAATCTGGAAATTAAGTTCTCAGTTCCAATTTATATCCATTTTATTTGTAAATCTTATTTTTCCATTTGTATTTATAAAATTTCACTACCTAACAAACAAATATATAACAACCAAATATATCATTTATAATATTTATTATTTTATATACAAAAATATATAATATGCCAAATTATTTCATTTACCTATATTTAAAAAAAAGTATCGTGTCGGTCTGCCCTATTAAGTGTTTAAAAATCCTTATTGATGTCATAGCATCCTATTTACTGACCAGGATTTATAAATAAAAAATGGAACAAATTAACACAATACAAAAAACCTTTTATAACACTAACAAATATGCTCTCTCGTATATATACACTCAACGACTCCTTCTAAGGTATTACTACTCTATTTCTAAAAGTCAGACCCTACAAAGCTGAGGTTATCACTAAACCAAAGCTCTGATACCAACTGCAACGACTTGCCTTTTTGGATAGTTTAAATCGACGTTAAGCCATGTACGTCAGACTCAAACCATTCAAAGGGGTAGATTTTTATGGAGTAAATAAGAAAAAACAAAGAAAGAAATCAAACAAATACAGAATCTCGCAGGGGAATGACAAAATATAATAATCAAATAACAGTTCATGAAGTTGTTTTATAAATACATTTGATTATTCTTTTACAACATAAAATTAGAGTTACAGAAAATAGGAATAAATAAATAAATGCAGTGGAACAACATGATGAAGCAGAATAAATAAACAAATACTAATAGTATTATCTTAGTCTTCATCCTCCAGAAGTCTTCGATAAATTGAAAAGCGAAGGCTGACCCGAGCAAATTGAAAGGACAAAACACTCAAGTCAGAACTAAAGATCTTATGTAAGTTAAATCAACTGTAAATAAATATGAGTGCAGTGGTGTCAGAGATCTTGACGGGGTATGGCATCTCCAATCTAGTGTCAACGTAAGTGCAATAACTTAAGAGATGCTCGAGATTTCCATCTTCTAAGGATCTGTTAAACTATCTACTATGTAGTACAATACACTATTATAATATGTCTATGGTAAAGTAAAGTACTAAAATAGTGTTTAGACGTTACCGATATCCCCCTTAACACATTTTTATATATTCCCATAGTCTATACAATACCGTAACTCCTCCGTAAGCTGGAGGGCTATTAGAGGGCACTCCATAGGTATGGTACAAACCAAACTCGTAGAAGGTGCGCTAGGGCATGTGAACACGACACTCAAGGCAATGCCATAGTAGATATACCAATTGCGGATCCAGACTGGTGGTAACACATAGCAGCTACTACCGCCCACCTCAGAACACAAATCCAAATCCAAATCAAGGGGTGGCCACCAAATCATCACAAAGTCATAATATGGTATCGAAGAAGCATGTCCGATAGGAAGAATGACCTCATTTGGCCCCGCGTGCCTCCTGTTTTAGTCACATCTAAGCTAATTCTGGAAAGTCAGTGTCAGTAAATACCTCATACAATCGTACACCAAACCATCATACTTCATTTCTAGAATCTACACCACGTGTACAGCTGTTAAAGTGGTTTTCGATGTTGGCAAAGAGTATGACAATATCTGATCCTGATCTCTTTAACAACCAAACACTTATTTCACATCGGATAGTTCCTTTACATTTCAGGAGTCAATTCATACTTAATATCAAAATATCTTATTCAATTTCAGACCATATCACTTTGTAAATCATTTCACTTTTAAATCCATATTCACTTTCAAAATCGTCGTCCCTTTCAAAATCATTTTTTTACTCAAATATGTCATTTCATAAAAAGGTATCAATTTCAAATTCCAACTTAAGTTGTATCATCATCAAGGATTTAAATATAAATACTTCAACTTTTCACAGTTTGTAATTTTAGAAAATAGTTTAGTAGTCATAAATAGTTTAGTAGTCTAAAAATAGTTTAAATAGAAAAAGTATTTTAGATAAATTAAAAAAATTTAACTAGATTTAAATTAATCTAAATATATTAAATAGATTTAATTAGATATAAAATGTTTAAATAGATTAATTATAGATTAAATACTATTAAATTATATTAAGTAGATTTTTTTTAAACGGATTAAATAGATTTAAATTATATTAAATAGATTTAAATTATATTAAATAGATTTAAAATAGATTAAATAAATTTAGTTAGTTTAAAATGGGAAAATTAGATTAAATTTTATTAAATAGGTTATAATAGATTAAAATAAATTAAAATGGTTTAAATTGATTAAAATAGTTAATTTAATTAAAATAGTTTAAATTAGTTTAAAATTAATTTAAAAGTTATATCCAAACATTTTCAGTAACTCAACTACGATAAATTCATTTATATTTGACAATTCAGCTTTGAAATTCAAATTTAAATCTTTTGAACAATTCATTAAATCAATTCCAATTTCAACATTAACACTTTTATTATCGAAAATAATTCAATATACGTAAATCAATTTCTTTTTCAAAACGCCAGTTAACTGAATACAAATTTTAAGGAATTAAAAATCATTTAATTTAACCAATCCGGTGTCCGTATATAATTTTCTACCATTGGGTCAAGTGATACGGATATATATCGTTTCAATCTTTGCCGTTATATATCATTTCAAACCGCAATCCCGAATTTAATAAAAATCCATAAAATTGCTCGAATATATCATTCAACCCATAATGATTTTTTTCCTAATCTATAGATATTCGGGTATGTATCATTTCAACCCATAGGGAACTTACGGTGTTATAACAATATAAAATACAACATCCAGTCATCCAATATCAATAATCAATTAGCCATCATAATCATCATCCAAATCAATCAAAAAACATCAATAGATAACTAATAATCAATAACAGGTATTAATTTGACAATTTAAATGCAATATTAAATTAAACGATGATTAAAAGCAATAAAAGTCAAATTTAACTAGAATGAAAATTTAAATATACCAAACATCAATCAATTAATTTAAAATCACATCATAAATTAAATTTAACTAACATAAGAGAGTTTAGTAATTGTGAGTGTGTTAAAACACCCACCTTCGATTTTAAATCGAATTGAAATCCAAATAAAGGCCCAACATTCATCAGTCTCAGAATTCATCCAAAGCAGGGTCAAAATGTCCGAAATTCCAATATGATCGTAATGGAGAAAACCGCGCTTAAATCCAACCTCTTAAGCAAAAGTTATCGACATTAGAAAGTTGAAATTCAAATTAAATATAAAAAATGAACGCAGGAGAAAGTGCCACCTCATCACCACTGCTCGAATGCTTCCAAAAACCCTACTCGACCTAGCTCGTACACAAGCACGAAGCAGCGTCGCCGCATGCCCCACTATGGCCGGTTGCGGCTAGGGCAGAGGTCTCCGACCACTCCCCTACGCTCCCTCGACCCACGCGGCCACTCGCGAGACCCTGATCAACGTTGAATAAGCCTAGCCGCCGCCGAAGACTTTTGCCCTAATTGAATTTTTGCCGCAAATCCGACCATCAAAACTCCACACAAATTGCACCGATGGACAATGCACTCGACTCTTTACACAGCAATACCAATGAATCGACGATCGGTCGAAGTCGGTCGCAGCTAGCCAAGAATTTATCATCAATTTCTGGCCACATAGAAATCCAAATCGAAAAACAGACTACAAATTTGACTTGCGCTCATCGAGAGCTTCGAATCGATATAGTTTGAGGTGTTTTAATTTTCCGATTTGATTTCGATTTACAATTGAATTTGGAATTGGGAATTGCTTTTGGTGTGTTTTCCATTGAAAAGAGAGAAGAAGATAGAATTATACGTATAGACAAATGGAAAAAGAAATAGTTAGGGTTTATAGCATGTTATTTATAAGCAGATCGGAAATAGAAATGAATAGGCTAGATCGATATGAAAGTTAACCGATAAACGATCTGAAAAGCCCATTTCGTTCCTGAAATGAAAAATGGATCATCCCATATATCGAAATAAATATTTTTGATAATTTGAAACTCAACGGAATAGTTTTTAAGTCCAAATTCCATCATATGAATAAGCTAGCTTAAAATCAGCTATTTTTAGTATTTCAATTAAATTTAATTAAATTGATTCTAAGCGTGTCGAGTCCGTACAATCAACCGACAAGTCCGATCGCATCGCTACGAAACTTGAAACCTTACAATAATTCACCATTACGGATCCGATGAAACTAGTTTCGTTGAAATCCGAGATGCTGGCCAAAATGGCTAATTTTACATTAAATAAATAAATATTAAATCAACTGAATCACTTTTTAATTAAATATTTATACTTTACAAATTTCTATCACTTCAGACTACTTATTAATTTATAATCCTTTAAAACAAATTTCTATATCAATTCAATATTCAATATTGCATAAATTATAGTATTTGATTTCAGTTTCACTAAATTCAGTAATTATAAATTTAATTTCCAGTAAATCCATTTTTTGACTTTTCAATCTTGTTATTCAATCAAATATTACCCTAAGGTTATAATTAACATTAGTTTATCAGTAATTATAAATTTAATTTCCAGTAAATCCATTTTTTTGACTTTTCAATCTTGTTATTCAATCAATTATTACCCTAAGGTTATAATTAACATTAGTTTATCTCTTAATACATCAGTATTTTACAATTTCATCTTAATTTCCATTAACATAGTATTAATTACATTTATTATAGCTTAAATTCCAATAAATTGATCAAACTCGACTTCAATCTTTTTATTCAATCAATTATCATATTGTGAACAAAATTTACATTGGTTACATCATAATGAGTTAATATTCAACAATTATCAATTTAATCTACATTAACTGCACTAATTAAGTGAATTAATTATAATAGATTTCAAATTTAAGTCGACGGGCTAAATAAATAGGTAACATATAATAATTGTCACCATTAACTTTTAGTCATATTTTATAAGTTTGTTATCCACGGCAAGTGTTATAATTACTACTACAACACTAAATTTATTCAATTACAATTCATTGCACATTATTTCATTAATCAATCAACATTTAAATTATCAATTACTCCATTCAAATCATCAATTGATACACACATTATACAATTGATTTACAATCTATAACCAATTATAACTTTGTAATCATTTTAATTAGTTGGAATTACATTTAAAGCAGTTATCAATTACCTTGCACTAATACTATTTCATTTTATTCCAATTATATTCTTATTATAAATCACAAATTTTTATTTCTTTTAACATTAAATCACAAATCTTTATTAAATTTACTATCTTTAATTATCGAAATTTATGGGTCGTTATACTCTCCTCCACTTAAAACTTTTTGTCCTCGAAAAAAAAAATGAAGTGAAAAGATGGAATTAATAAATCAATATATATTATTCAAAATATTTAATTTATAAACAATTAATTTACATAATTAAATAATTTAAATAAATATATCAATTTATAACAATTAAATCCTTCATATTCAAGTTACTAAAATTTGCCAAACATTTGACAAAAATTTTCTATGTCCAAAATTTACGGAAAATTTCGGTAGTCTCATTTGTACGGAGAGGTCCGAGAGAAAAAATAATATCATTAGTAACAATATATATCATATTTTCAAAATAATTTATCCCAAACCACAGGAAAATAATAAAATATCGCTAGAAAACCGTAATCCGAGAATGTACCTATTTGTCGGGCAAATAACGCTTATTTTATGAAACCAAAGCAGTAGTTATTGCTTCCATAACTTGTATTTTACTTATATAATCCAAAGAGGTTAATAATTAAGTAAAAGAGAATATTTACATTGTTTCAACTAATAATAGCAAAGCATTCACCATATAACAACAACCACTTTGCAAACAAACATAAAATCATCACATGCAATTAAAGAAATCAACCATCCATCCATAGCAACCAAAGCAAATGGTTTGTTCGGGTTTAGACATTTTTAATCACATAAAATGATAACTAAATTACTAAGTATACCCTGCACTCAACTGTCGTAGATAAAACTTGTAGATTATTTATACATCTCTATACAAGATAGAAGTATCATTTCCTAACCAACCCATAAGCCAACAAATCAAGAATTCAACACATTTTAAGTTTACTCTATTTATCTTTCACGTCATTTATTGTTCATCGTTTTCTTCATACAATGATTTTCTTTAATTCGCGTTCATTACATACAAAATTTTAATTTTCATTCATTCATGTAAGGCCTATTTCATTTATTTACATTCGTTATTAATTATAAAAGTTCATTCCTCTTTTATTCATAGAGTGTCATTTTCTTTCATTTCATTACCTTACATTCATCACTTAAATAAGTTTTTTTTTTATTTCTTTATACATTATTAGGAAAGTTTCTTTACAATTCCATTCACCATTTATAGATTTATTTCTTTTTCAATTCATTCTTCTATATAAAGTATTGTTGATTATTAACTCCATTTCTAAATTATTTCGAATATTCTCTGAAGTTATAGTCATTCAGTCTGTTTAGTATTCAATTTAATTTTAAATGGCTTTAATATTAATTCAAGTTTATAATTATTTACTTACAGTGTTCACCTTTACCATTAAATTTGATTATAAATAACTTAAAATGTTAACCTAAGTTTAAACTCATTTTTCTTACATCATTCACTTTTATTACATTCACTTAGTAGCATTTCAAACTATTAACCTCGGTTTATAACAATATATAACATTAGAATTCTTATTTATAGAAGTAATTCCATTGAACACTTTCATTTTTCCCATTTTTTCTTGTATAATATTCTATTACATATTCTTTTTAACATTTTAATCTTTTAATATTTTGGTAAGTTTTGTAAAAATGCAATTGAATATTACCTAAGTTTCTCTTATTTATTTAGTTAACAAATGATCAATAGTTACCATTTCTTATTTTCATTTTCTTTTTATTTACAGTTTTCAAAATTTCAGTTTCTTATTTATTTCATTAATCAATTTAACATCAAATTTCTTATTTTCACTTTAATATAGTCAAAATTTCGTTCATTATAATAATTAAAACTACTAATTATCAAAAAATCTAAAAACTAAACTCCGAGTTCATTTTAGTCACTATAATATATATATATATATATATATATATATATATATATTATAGATCAAATCATATTTAGAAATTTAAATTTAAGATTAGTTTATCAAAACAAGGTGCAATAAAACCAGTACAACTGTCTACCCACTTTGAAACTCGAAAATGAACGTCGATGATGTGTTCACTCATCACCGAGACTATTTTCCACCGATAGAGAGGGGAGTACAACACTTTTTCCTTTAAAATTCCCTTTTTTAACTTTCTTTCAAATTACTGAAAAATTCATGTCAGAAAATAATTCTAAATAATATTAATATTATATTCCAAAATCTTTCGAAAGAAATTTTCAAAAATCCCGACCTTAAGTTCTCAAATTCCAATTTATATCCATTTTATTTGTAAATCTTATTTTTCTATCAGTATTTATAAAATTTCACTACCTAAAAAACAAATATATAACAACCAACTATCATTCATAAAATTTATTATTTTATATACAAAAATATATAATAGGCAGAATTATTTCATTTACCTATATTTCAAAACAAGTATTGTATCGGTCTACCCTATTAAGTATTTAGAAATCCCTATCGTGTCATACGTCCTACGTACCGACTAAGATTTATAAATAAAAAAGGGAACAAATTAACACAATATAAAAACCTTTTATAACACTAACAAGTACGTTCTCTCCTATATATACACTCAGCGACTCATTCTAGGGTATTACTACCCTATTTCTAAAGAGTCAGACCCCACAAAGCTAAGGTTATCGGTAAACTAAAGCACTGATACCAACTAAAATGACCTGCCTTTTTGGACAGTTTAAAGCGACAATAAACAACACACGTTAGACCCAAACCATTCAAAGGGGTAGATTGTTATGGGGTAAATAAGGAAAAACAGAGAAAGAAATAAAACAAATAAAGAATCTCGCAGCCGAATGACAAAATATAATAATCAAATAACAGTTCATGAAGCTGTTTTATAAATACATTTGATTATTCTTTTACAACATAAAATCAAAGCTACAGAAAATAGGAATAAATAAAAAAAATGCAGCGGAACAACATGATGCAACGGAATAAACAAACAAATACTAATAGCACTATCTTCGTCTTCATCCTCCAGAAAGTCTTCGATAAACTGAAAAGCTCGGGCTGACCTGAGCTAATTGAAAAGACAAAACACTCAAGTCAGAACTAAAGATCTTATGTAAGTTAAATCAACAGTAAATAAATATGAGTGCAGTGACGTTAGAGATGTTTACGGGGTTTGGCATCTCCTATCCAATGTCAACGTGAGTGCAATAACTTAAGAGATGATCGGGATTTCCATCTCCTAAGGATCCGTTAATATATCTACTATGTAGTATAATACGCTATTATAAAATGTCTACAGTAAAGTAAATTATTAAAATGGCATTAAGGTGTTACTCATATCCCCCTTAACACAGTTTTATATATTCCCATTTTGACAACACGTCTTTCTCTCCCTAGAAAGACACATCATCTTTAAGAAAAGAAAGGGATAGAAAAGAGAAAGATAGAGAAGAAAGAAAGAAACAACATCAGAATCTCAACAGCGGAACGAATAAATTATGTTAATCACATAAAATAGTACATAGTATACAACATCTATCAGACTTACACAGATCATACATCACATACTAGATAGTTATAAACATATGTCTAGTTATTACAACTCAATACAATACAACATTGACTCAGAGATCACACATTGGAACACTATAAATATCTATAAACGCTGAAGCCTCCTGCTCCATTGCTCCTTCAGAATTCGTCAAAGCTAACCTGAATCCCTTGGCTACCCGTAAAAATTTGAGTACCCAAGAGTTTAAGAAAATAGAAGATAAACTCCAGGTCAGACATTGGTTTGGTGTGAGTAATAGGTTAAAGTTGCTTAACTCTGAAAATCCTTTGAAAACAAAAGTTATCACGCAAGACTCCCCACACATAAACATGGGTAAGTTTTTACCTTACGCTAACCAAAACATTTGATAGGAAATCCAGTGATATTATAATAGGATTTAGGGTTTTCAAGTAAATAATAAATAGCAGAAATTGTTACATTCATTAAATTCCAGCTACTAGCCACAAAGTGGGTAATACAATCAAAACCGTAAGGGCATGTAGGAAGAATGGGTTTCCATCAATGGCAGGGCTACTGGGGTACCGCCTATCACAGTACGTGGCCTAGATCACCGTACCGAGGATCCATCCTAAATCCCCTGCAATACAAGGCCGGAACCACCACTTACTGGACAGTCCCAAATAAGACAACCATGCAGTTGTTTGCAAACAACTGCCCACACAGCCGAATATAAAGGGACTTCTAGACAAGGGAAGATCTTGTCCTACTTGGGTGATACCCACTCAGCCTTGCTGCACCTCCCCTATTTTAGCCATTCCTGGTCGATGAGGCTTGAGGCTACGATTACCTTTAGAGAACACATCTCTTAAAATGCTCATCATCCACCTGACGATGTTCTAAAAGCATTCAATCCATACAAGTTCGTTCCGGGTTCGAACGAAACCGAAGGCATTATCTCGTTACACTCATTTTGGAATCACCCTCAGAGTTAATGATGATAACCCTTGCACTCTGAATCTTCATCTTCACTTGAGATTCATGTCCTATCGTTAATTTGGATCGATGTGGTTTTCAGATATCCAAATCTGAAAACCCAATCTCGGTCTCATTAAAATCCAAAACGCCATCTTTTAGGTCTAAGTTGTTTTAAAGTTAAAACAATTAAATTCTATTATCTAAATAATTCACAACTTTACAATAGATAATCCACATTATCATCACAAATAGATAATCCACATTATCATCACAAATAGATAGTCCACATTATCACCACAATTCAACCAAAGCACCCAATATCACATAGCATCACATATCTCATATTTGAGATCTCAAATCATTCAAGGCAATAAATATCATTCAACATCCATAAGCAATGATTTATTAACCACCATCTATAATTAATTTAAAATGAATTAAATTAATTACTTCATCTCTAATTAATTTTAAATAAATTAATTACTTTCATCACATAAATCTTGCTTACTTAACCATTAATAAATTACAAATCAATTAATTAATCATCCTCTAATTATTCGTTTTAATTAATCATCCTCGATTAATTACTCTCTAATTACTTTAAGTAATAGCTTTTAATTAATTTCACAAATTATTTATCCTTAACCATTTACAGTAATTAAACTTTAATTTATTTATTAATTAATTAACTATAATTAATTACATTAATCCTTAATTAACTACATTAATTAATTACTTCATTGATTAGTTATTCCTTAATTAATCAATCCTTAATTACATCATTAATTATATTAATTAATGATCCCTTAATTACTTCTCTAATTAATTATTAATCATATTTAATAATTAATCTTTAATTAATCTTTATTCATTAATCAACCTTGATTAATCACAATTAGTAATTAGTTATCCTTAATTACTTCATTAAATAAATTAATTACTCCTTAATTAATTACATTTAATAATTAATCTTTATTTAATTATATTTATTAATCACCCTTAATTAATCTCATCCAGTAATTAATTACCCTTAATTAATTACATCACTTAACTATCCGCAAATAACTTTATTAATCAATTCTTAAATTAATTATACTAAGTAATTAATTATTAATTACTTTCACTAAATAATTATCCTTTATATTAATCACACTAGGTAATTAATCCCAAATCTCTTCCATTAATTAATTATCCTTCAATTAATTACACAAAGTTATTAACCTAAATTACTTCCATACTTCAACTAATTACATCTAGTAATTACCTATGTTAATTACTTCACTAAGTAATTATTCTTCATTAATTAAATTAAGTAATTATACTTAACAAATAATCCAATGATTATCGTAAATTAATTAAACTTAATTAATTAATTTAAACTAATCACATTACTTTAATTAATTACTTTGAGTAATTAATTTCTTTAATTACTTCATTAAATAATTATACTTAAACAATTCCATAAATGATTATCCTTAATTAATTAATATAATTAATTATTAAAATTAATCACATTAATTAATTATTAAATAATTCCAAGTTAATGATCTTCATTAACTATTAACAATTCTTTAATTACCTCTCTTAAGTAATTAAACTTGGATTAATCATTATTTATTACAAATTAATTAATTTTTAATAACCGATTAATTAATCTCTAATTATTTAATTAATTAAGAGCTTAACTGTAACTTAATTAATCTTTAATTAATCGATTGATTAATTTCTAATCATTAATTAATAATCTAATCTTATCTAATTAATGATTCTTAATTACAGATCAATTATTCCTTAATTAATTAACTTAACCTTTAATTTTTTAATTTAAACCCGTAGTTACTTAATTAGTTAATCCAAATCATTAGTTGATTAAATTAATTAATTATTCTTTAATTACCTTAATAATTTAATTTATTCCAAATTATTAAATCTTATTATCTTTGAGATAAAAACATTATTCTTATTAACGACTTAATTATCATTTACAAAAGCATTTGAAAACATTCTATCTTCAAATTTACTTTTAAATTACATTTCAAATTAAGATTCAAAATAAATACAAATTTAACTTTAACAAAATTTAAAAACAATTTAAAAACCCTTTTAAAATCACATATTAAAAGAAATACTTATCTTATAAAATTTTAAAGAGTTTGAACCAAATTCATTTTAAATTTAAAGAATTTAAAATATTCTTTAACATTTAAAGTTGTATAAACATTTAAATTTTATAAAGATTTATTTTATTTCAAAACTAGGATACAAATTTTGATTTAAATCCATACTTAAAACTGATTTAAAACTTCGTTAAATTTTTGCTTTCAAATTTTAAAATCAAATTTAAATTGTTTTAAGCAGACAGGTTTTTAAAACCTGTAATCCACCTATTGACTCGAGCCCAAAAACTCAAAACCCTAAGACAAATCTCCCCTTACTTCGAGAAACTCACGAAACACCTCGAGTAAATACTCGAGTACCTCATCTCTTTAAATCCAAACTTGTCCAGAATTTGCACCGTGCACATGCACCGGAGGTTTCGCCACCTCCGTCCATCCACGACGATCCCTACATATCGACGATCATCCCCAGATCAGACTATGACCATCAGAACTTCACTATCAACTCGAAATCAAAATCAAGCATTACTGCTCAAATCTGGAACAATAGACAAACCTGGAAAATCTCTCAACCTCGTCTCTCCGACCACCGGAGTGTTAGCACCTCCGGCCATGACCTCGTCAACATCCCCTCTTCCATCTCCCTGAGTTCTGTTGAACTCGATCATCCCGAGGCACCAGGGTGGATCATTTTCCGACCATCACCAAAACTAAGTTTACAGCCTCAAATCATCCACCGCCGCCACCACAGTGTACTGCCAACACTTCTGCCATTTTCCCCACCATCTCCGATCATCCTACTACCATAAACAGGAACCCCGACCTCCCAGACCATCGAGATCAATAGAAAATTCCCAAAACCCAATTTCTGGTCAAACCAGAACTGTACATTCATCCATAAGCTAAAAATTATGATTTTAGCTTTAAAAATCATGTATTTGGATGATGTTTCCGATCCTTGGCCCGAAAAATTGAATCATAATGTTTGAATTTTCACTTTATATTAATCTTTCTTTGTTATTCTTAACTCCAAAGCCATTTCAAATTTATCTTGACTTAAATAAATTTTTTTGACTAAAATGTATGATGAAACAAACAAATTTTGTTTAAGTCTTGAATCCAAACCAAGCCTAGATGAAGAGAAAATAAATTTTGTTTGTATTCTTAGCTTTGAAACTAAGAACAATTAAATCACTGATAAATAGCCATGTACAAATCCATTCATTCACATATATACACAGGAATGCACCAATATATATACATACAAACATACTAATTCCAGATATGAACATGCAACAAATTTCATATACTTAAATTTTTTAAAAGTGATGTGACTCACCAGACATGATGAAGAACAGAGCCTTTTGTTTTGAAAACAGCTTTAGACTTTTTAAAACTTGAATTTTCTAAAAATGTGCTTGTTATTGAAATACGCTGAGATGACTGAAGATTTTGATTTTGAGCTTGCTTGCTTCAGACAATTTTCTAGGTTTACTTGCTTGATCAAATCTCAGGTTGAAAAAGAAACAAGCTTTGATGCTGCAGGTTTTGATGTTGAAAATGAATTGCAGGCTTTGTTTATCTCAGGTTTCCCTTAGAATAGATCTTAGTTTTGAAGAAAATGCATAGGCATTTGAGTTGTTTGAAAATGAAATTACAGGATTTGAAAATGAAAATGGTTTACATGCTTTTGATTTTGATATTGAATTACAGGTTTATGATTTTGATCTTGTTTCTGGTTTTTGAAAAGGGTTTGAGGAGTGTTATTTGCAGATTTTGATTTGAGAAATATGCAGGCTGAAGTTTTGATTTCAGATTTTATTCTTAGCATGCAATGTAAATGAGGAAGGGAAAGGCATATGTATTTATATAGGCTGAAAAATGATTTTATATAAAAGGAAAACAAAAGAAAAATTAAATTAAGTGTGACACTTGTCATTAGAGTTGATCATTAATTTACAGATGTTAAAACAAAGCCTTTAGATATTAACACATGTCTTTTTAAGTAATTTCTATTTATTTTAAATGTTAAGAAAAGCCCTATTTACTTAATTAATTAGTTTATAAATACATATTTATATATATAAATAACTTTAAAAAAATAAAAACAATTATAAATAAAAACTTATACATATAATTTAAATCCAAATATTTTAAAATATCTGCCTTTTTGAATTTTCAAAATTAAATTCAAATTCAGATTAAATTTTAAAAATCCAAATTAAAGTCAACTTATTCAATTTGAAATAATAATCCCATTTTCTTATTGAAATCTTTTTATATTTATATATAAAAATAATACATTATTAATATTGTTTAAAAGTAACAAATTTGTCAATTTTAAATAATTTATAAAAGAGATTATAAATTACTTTTATTACTAAATGAATAAATGTTTGTGAATTTTATTTACAAATCATATTTATCAAGCAATATTAAAAAAAACAAATCTTTTTATAACTCTTATTTAAATTTAAACTTAAGCTTGAAAATATGTTTTAAACAATTAATAATTACCTTAAATAATTTGAAACAATATAGTTATTTATTTAAATAGCTTTAAAAAGTTTTATATTAAATTAATCAGAATTTCCAAATTGCCAAATATATTTAGAATTGAAAACAAGATTTTATTTATTAAATTTCAAACCAAAGATTTCTATTTACAATATATACAAATATATACATTATAAATAGAAAACATTTTATTAGTTTTATCAATTCGAATATTTATTTTCTTTTAAAAGAATAATTTGCCAATTTGAATTAAAATTATAAAAGACGATTATCAAATCAATTTAATTTTGAATACAGATTATTAAATTGATATTGCCCAAAATTCTGGGTCATCACATTCCTCCCCCTTTAAAAGAATTTCGTCCCCGAAATTTAAAAGCAAATGTAATTTAATAACCCATCTAAGATCTACAAAACTAAACAGGATATTAGACTACAGACAAGTCTGACTCAACGACCAAATCTTTCTAAACTGCTGGTTTCACAACCAGGCATAGATCAGACATGTACTCCCTCAGAGATACGTGAAACCCACTGAATTCCAGTCTTCCAAACTGGCAATTCAATCCCAGAAGACCAAAGCACTTATCCAAACCAGAACACAGAAAAGATCCAATACACCTTGGAGCTAGCTTTCCAGTCTTATCAAACTTAAAGCTCCTTTGATCGGAGAAAACTTATCCAAAATTAAATCTCCAACTTCGAAATACAAATTCCTCCATCCCTTATCCACAAAACTCTTCTGACGATCCTGGGCTGCCTTCATCCTTACTGAACAGCTCAACCTTCGTTGATGCCTCTCGAAAAAAACTGGACCAAAACAATCCAATAAAATGATCCTCTCATGATCAACCAAAATCAAGAACAACTCTACTATCATCAGTTGAAAACTAATTCTCCAATCTAGAAAAGACAAACAGGAGCACTCGCCAAACTCGCCATCAAATCTTGGAAACTTCTAGTAGAAACCCTCTAATCCAAAACACTGCAACTTCCAGTTGCTTCCACTCTAGAACAGCTGCTACCATGCTTTCGCTGCAAAACTCTGATCTGGAGCAGATGAGAATGCTGATGATGAACACGAGCACCAATTGGACAACACAACTTAGAAATAGTATTCAGCGGATCCATAAAAGAAGACTCGGTAGTTCTCCAAATCCTAAGCTGCCTCACCAATCCCTCTCTTTAGAAGCCACCCTTCTTCATGCAGGCACACTGAACAATCTGAGCTGCAACGCTGCCACTTATTCCAAAGACTTCCTTATCCAGAAACTCCTCGAGAAACTCGGGATTCAAAGCCAATAATCCTACTAGACACAGCCACATCACCGAAGCAGACACACTTCCTTATTCTTGTTCCAAAGAAACATCTTCGGACACATCCATAATCACTGCGTCTCATCACGCAACTATTACTTCCTGAGGTTGTCAAGATACCATCACACGCTTTTGCTTAACCGACAGATCCAAACTCTACTCAACCAACTTCAAATATGGACTCTGAACCTTTAAAAAGGTTTCCTTCAGAGATCGATGAAATCCTTACACCACAGCAAAGCTCACTCGAGACGATATAGGGTCTACAGTCTCAGCAGACACACTTCCAATCCCAACATTCAGACTCATACCATTGGTAGTCGTGCTATACACACCACTACCTTTCCTACCTCTATAACTTATATTAGAAAACCTGAACAGGTAATCCAACAAATAGCTAGAAATAAATATATATTAAAAATACAAATACGTTTTCTCAAGAAAGAAACCACTCCAAAGCCTAGGTATTCACTCAACCTAGCGCTCTGATATCAAATGTGACGACCCGTCTTTCTCTCCCTAGAAAGATGCATCATCTTTAAGAAAAGAAAGGGATAGAAAAGAGAAAGATGGAGAAGAAAGAAAGAAGCAACATCAGAATCTCAACAGCGGAACGAATAAATTATGTTAATCACGTAAAACAGTACATAGTATACAACATATATCAGACTTACACAGATCATACATCACATACTAGACAGTTATAAACACCTGTCTAGTTATTGCAACTCAATACAACACAACATTGACTCAGAGATCACACAGCGGAACACTATAAATATCTACAAACGCTGAAGCCTACTGCTCCATTGCTCCTCCAGAATTCGTGAAAGCTAACCTGAATCCCTTGGCTACTCGTAAAAATTTGAGTACCCAAGAGTCTAAGAAAACAGAAGATAAACTCTGAGTCAGACATGAGTCTGGTGTGAATAATAGGTTAATGTTGCTTAACTTTGAAAATAAACAAAAGGTATCACGTAAGACTCCCCACACATAAACATGGTAGGTTTTTACCTTACGCTAACTAAAACATTTGGTAGGAAATCCAGTGATATTATAACAGGGTCTAGGATTTTCAAGTAAATAAGAAATAGCCAAAATTGTTACATTCATTAAATTCCAGCTACTAGCTACAAAGTGGGTAATATAATCAAAACCGTAAGGGCACGTAGGAAGAATGGGTTTCCATCAATGGCAGGGCTACTGGGGTACCGCCCATCACAGTACATGGCCTAGATCACCGTATCGAGGGTCCACCTTAAATCCCCTGCAACACAAGGCCGGAACCATCGCTTACTGGACAGTCCCGAACAAGACAACCACGCAGTTGTTTGCAACCAACTGCCCACACGGCCGAATATAAAAGGACTTCTAGACAGGGGAAGATCTTGTCCTACTTGGGTGCTACCCACTTAGCCTTGCTGCACCTCCCATGTTTTAGCCATTCCCGGTTGATGAGGCTTGAGGCTACTATTACTTTAGAGAACACATCTCTTAGAATCCTCATCGTCCACCTAACGATGTTCTGAAAGCATGCAATCGATACAAGTTCGTTCCGGGTTCGAACGAAACCGAAGGCATTATCTCGTTACACTCATTTTTGAATCACCCTCACAGTTAACGATGACAATCTTTACACTCTGAATCTTCATCTTCACTTGAGATTCATGACCTATCTTTAATTTGGATCGATGTGGTTTTTGGATATTCAAATCTGAAAACCCGATGTCGGTCTCATCGAAATCCAAAATGCCATCTTTTAGGTACAAGTTGTTTTAAAGCTAAAACAATTAAATTCTATTATCTATATTCACACAGATAGATAATTCACAACTTTACAATAGATAATCCACATTATCATCACAAATAGATAATCCACATTATCATCACAAATAGATAATCCATATTATCATCACAATTCAACCAAAGCAACCAATACCACATAGCATCACTTATCTCATATCTGAGATCTCAAATCATTCAAGGCAATTAATATCATTCAACATCCATAAGCAATGATTTATTAATCACCGTCTATAATTAATTTAAAATGAATTAAATTAATTACTTCATCTCTAATTAATTTTAAATAAATTAAACTAATTACTTTCATCACATAAATCTTGCTTACTTAACCATTAATTAATTACAAATCAATTAATTAATCATCCTCTAATTATTCATTTTAATTAATCATCCTTGATTAATTACTCTCTAATTACCATAAGTAATTAGCCTTTAATTAATTTCAAAAATTAATTATCCTTAACCATTTACAGTAATTAACCTTTAATTACTTTATTAATTAATTAACTATAATTAATTACATTAATCCTTAACTAATTATTTCATTGATTAATTATTCCTTAACTAATCAATCCTTAATTGCATCATTAATTATATTAATTAATGATCCGTTAATTACTTCTCGAATTAATTATTAATCATATTTAATAATTAATCTTTAATTAATCTTTATTCATTAATCAACCTTGGTTAATCATAATCAGTAATTAATTATCCTTAATTACTTCATTAAATAAATTAATTACTCCTTAATTAATTACGTTTAATAATTAATCTTTAATTAATTATATTCATTAATCACCCTTAATTAATCTCATCCAGTAATTAACTACTCTTAATTAATTACATCACTTAACTATCTTCAAATAACCTTATTAATCAATTATTAAATTAATTATACTTAGTAATTAATTATTAATTACTTTCACTAAGTAATTATCCTTCATATTAATTACATAAGGTAATTAATACCAAATCTCTTCCATTAATTAATTATCCTTCAATTAATTACACAAAGTAATTAACCCAAATTACTTTCATACTTCAATTAATTACATCCAGTAATTACCAATCTTAATTACTTCACTAAGTAATTATTCTTCATAAATTACACCGAGTAATTATACTGAACAAATAATCCAGTGATTATCTTAAATTAATTAAACTTAATTAATTAATTTAAACTAACCACATTACTTTAATTAATTACTTTGAGTGATTAATTTCTTTAATTACTTCATGAAATAATTATACTTAAACAATTCCATAAATGATTATCCTTAATTAATTAATATAATTAATTATTAAAATTAACACATTAATTAATAATTTAATAATTCCAAGTTAATGATCTTCATTAACTATTAACAATTCTTTAATTACTTCTCTTAAGTAATTAAACTTGGATTAATCATTATTAATTTCAAATTAGTTAATCTTTAATAACCAATTAATTAATCTCTAATTATTTAATTAATTAAGTGCTTAACTGTAACTTAATTAATCTTTAATTAATTGATTAATTAATTTCTAATCATTAATTAATAATCTTATCTAATCTAATCTTATCTAATTAATGATTCTTAATTACAAATCAATTATTCCTTATTAATTAACTTAAACTTTAATTAATCAATTTAACCCCTTAATTAATTAATTAATCCAAATCATTAATTAATTAAATTAATTAGTGATTCTTTAATTACCTTAACAATTTAATTTATTCCAAATCATTAAATCTTAATTACCTTTAAGATAAAAACATTATTCTTATTAACGACTTAATTATCATTTACAAAAGCATTTGAAAACATTCTACCTTCAAATTTACTTTTAAATTACATTTCAAATTAAGATTTAAAATAAGTACAAATTTAACTTTAACAAAATTTAAAAACAATTAAAAAACCCTTTTTAAATAACATGTTAAAGAAATATTTATCTTATAAAATTTAAAAGAGTTTAAACAAAATTCATTTTAAATTCAAACCATTTAAAATATACTTTAACATCTAAAGTTGTAAAAACATTTAAATTTTATAAAACTTTATTTTATTTCAAAACTAGGATACAAATTTAGATTTGAGTCCATACTTAAAACTGATTCAAAACTTTGTTACATTTTTGCTTTCGAATTCTAAAATCAAATTTAAAATGTTTTAAGCAGACAGATTTTTAAAACCTGTAATCCACCTACTGACTCGAGCCCAAAAACTTAAAACCCCGAGCAAAATCTCCCCTTACTTCGAGAAACTCACGAAACAACTCGAGTAAATACTCGAGCGCCTCATCTCTTCAAATCCAAACTTGTCCAGAATTTACACCGTGCATATGCACCGGAGGATTCACCGCCTCCCACCATCCACGACGATCCCAACATGTCGACGATAATCCCCAGATCATACTACGACCATCAGAACTTCACTGTCAACTCGAAATCAAAATCAAGCATTACTGCTCAAATCTAGAACAATAGACCAACCTGGAAAACCCATCGACCTCGTCTCTCCGACCATCGGAGTGTCAGCACCTCCGGCCATGACCTCGTCAACATCCCCTCTTCCATCTCCCTGAGTTCTATTGAACTTGATCATCCCGAGGCACCAGGATGTATCATTTCTCAACCATCACCAAAACTAGGTTTACAACCTCAAATCATCCATCGTCGCCGCCACAGTGAACTGCCAACACTTCTGCCATTTTCCCCACCATCTCCGATCATCCTACTACCACAAGAAGGAACCCCCGACCTCCCAGACCATCGAGATCATCAGAAAATTCCCAAAACCCAATTTCTGGTCAAACCAAAACTGCACATTCATCCATAAGCTAAAATTATGATTTTAGTTTTAAAAATCATGTTTTTGGATGATGTTTCAGATCCTAGGCCTGAAACATTGAATCATAATGTTTGAATTTTCACTTTATATTAATCATGCTCTGTTGTTCTTATTTCCAGAGCCAATTCAAATTTATCTTGACTTAAATAAAAATTTTAAACTAAAATTTATGATGAGACAAACAAGTTTTGTTTAAGTCTTGAATCCAAACCAAGCCTAGATCAAGAGAAAATAAATTTTGTTTGTATTCTTAGCTTTGAAACTAAGAACAATTAAATCACTGATAAATAGCTAAGTACACATCCATTCATGTACATATATACACTGGAATACACCAATATATATACATACAAATATACTAATTCCAGATGTGAACATGCAACATATTTCATATACTTAAATTTTTTAAAAGTGATGTTACTCACCAGACATGATGAAGAACATAGCCTTTTGTTTTGAAAACTGCTTTAGACTTTTTAAAACTTGAATTTGCAGAAAATGTGCTTGTTATTAAAATATGTTGAGATGACTGAAGATTTGATTTTGAGCTTGCTTACTTCAGAAAATTTTCCTGGTTTACTTGCTTGATCAAATATCAGGTTGAAAAAGAAACAAGCTTTGATGCTTCAGGTTTTGATGTTGAAAATGAATTACCGGCTTTGTTTATCTCAGGTTTTCCTTGGAACAGATCTTAGTTCTTAAGAAAATGCACAGGCTTTTGAGTTGTTTGAAAATTAAATTACAGGATTTGAAAATGAAAATGTTTGCATGCTTTTGATCTTGTTTCTGGTTTTTGAAAAGGGTTTGAGGAGTGTTATTTACACATTTTGATTTGAGAAATATGCAGGCTGAAGTTTTGATTTTAGATTTTATTCTTAGCTTACAATGGAAAAAAATAGAAAAGAAATGAAGAGGGAAAAGGCATATGTATTTATATAGGCTGAAAAATGATTTTATATAAAAAGAAAACAAAAGGAAAATTAAATTAAGTGTGACACTTGTCATTAGAGTTGATCATTAATTTACGCATGTTAAGAAAAATCCTTTTTACTTAATTAATTATTTCATAAATACTTATGTATATATATATAAATAACTTTAAAGAAATAAAACCAATTATAAATAAAAACTTATACATATAATTTAAACCCAAATATTTTAAAATATCTACCTTTTTGGATTTTCAAAATTAGATTCAAATTCAAATTCAAATTAAATTTTAAAAATCCAAATTAAAGTCAACGTATTCAATTTGAAATAACAATCCCATTTTCTTATTGAAATCTTTTTATATATATATATATATATATAAATAATACATTATTAATGTTGTTTAAAAGTAACAAATCTGTCAATTTTAAATAATTTATAAAAGAGATTATAAATTACTTTTATTACTAAATGAATAAATGTTTGTGAATTTTATTTACAAATCATATTTATCAAGCAATATTAAAAAAACAAATCTTTTTATTACTCTTATTTAAATTTAAACTTAAGCTTGAAAATATATTTTAAATAATTAACAATTACCTTAAATAATTTGGAACAATATAGTTATTTATTTAAATGGATTTAAAAAGTTTTATATTAAATTAATCAGAATTTCCAAATTGCCAAATATATTTAGAATTTGAAAACAAGATTTTATTTATTAAATTTCAAACCAAAGATTTCTATTTACAATATATACAAATATATACATTATAAATGGAAACATTTTATTAGTTTTATCAATTCGAATATTTATTTGCTTTTAAAAGAATAATTTGCCAATTTAAATTAAAATTATAAAAGACAATCATCAAATCAATTTAATTTTAAATATAGATTATTAAATTGATATTGCCCAAATTTCCGGGTCATCACACATAGTCTATACAGTACCGTAATTCCTCCGTAAACTAGAGGGCTATTAGAGGGCACTCCGTAGGTATGGTATAAACCTAACTCGCAGAAGGCACGCTAGGGCATGTGAACACGGCACTCGAGGCAATGCCCGGATAGATATACCAATTGCGGTTCCAAACTGGTGGTAACGCATAGCAGCTACTACCGCCCACCTCAGAACACACTCCCATATCAAAATCAAGGGGTGGGAACCAAATCATTACAAAGTCATAATATGGTATCGAAGAAGCATGTCCGATAGGAGGAATGACCTCACTTGGCCCGGCGTGGCTCCTATTTTAGTCACATCTAAGCTGACTCACGGAAGTCAAAGTCTCGTAAATACCTCATACAAAATCGTATACCAAACCATCCTACTTCATTTTTGGAATCTCCACTACTTTCATAGTTGTTAAAGCGGTTTTCGATATTGGCAGAGAGTATGACAATATCGGATCCCGGTCTCTTTAACAACCAAACTCTTATTTCGCACCGGATGATTCCTTTACATTTCAAAAGTCAATTCATATTTAATATCAAAATATCATATTCGATTTTAAACCATATCTCTTTCGGAATAAAATTCACTTTCAAAACCATATTCACATTCAAAATCGCCTTCCCTTTCAAAATCATTTTTTTACTCAAATATGTCATTTCATAAAATTGTATAAATTCCAAATACCAACTTAAGTTATATCATCATCAAGGATTTAAATATAAATACTTCAAGTTTCCACAGTTTGCAATTTAAGAAAATAGTTTAGATAGTCATAAATAGTTTAAATAAATTAAAATAGTTTAAATATTAAAAATATTTTAAATAGATTTAAATTCGGTTTAACTAGATTTAAATAGATTAAATAGATTTATTTTGATTTAAAATATTTAAATAGATTAATTATTGATTAAATAGGGTTAAGTTATATTAAGTAGAATTTTTTTAAACAAATTAAATAAATTTGAAATAGATTAAATAGATTTAAATTATATTAAATAGATTTAAATTATATTAAATAGATTTAAATTATATTAAATAGATTTAAAATAGATTAAATAAATTTAATTAGTTTAAAATGGGTAAAATAGATTAAATTATTTTAAATAGATTATAAGAGATAAAATAAATTAAAACGGTTTAAATTGATTAAAATAGTTAATTTAATTAAAATTGTTTAAATTAGTTTAAAATAAGTTTCAAAGTTATATCCAAACATTTTCAGTAACTCAATTACGATAAATTCATTTATATTTGACACTTTAACTTTGAAATTCAAATTTAAATCTTTTGAACAATTCATTAAATCAATTCCAATTTCAACATTAACACTTGGATTATTGAACAGCTTATGTAAATCAGTGTCTTTTTCAAAATGCCAATTAACTGAATACAAATTTAACGAATTAAAAATCATTTAATTTAACTAATCCGGTGTCCGTGTATAATTTTCTACAACAGGGTCAAGTGATAGGGATATTTATCATTTTAATCCGCAATTAAAATTTTGCGGTTATATATCATTTCAAATAGCAATTCCGAATTTATTAAAAATCCATAAAATCGCTCGAGTCTATCATTTCAACCCATAATGATTTTTCCCTAATCCATAGATCATTTGGGTATGTATCATTTCAACCCATACGGAACTTGCAGTGTTATAACAATATAAAATACAACATCTAGTCATCCAATATCAACAATCAAACATCCATCACAATCATCATCCAAATCAATCAATAAACATCAATATATAACTGATAATCAATAACAGGTATTAAATTGACAATTTAAATTCAATATTAAATTAAACAATGATTAAATGCAATAAAAGTCAAATTTAACTAGAATGACAATTTAAACTTACCAAACATCAATCAATTAATTTCAAATCACATTATAAATTAAATTTAACTAACATAAGATAGTTTCATAATTGTGAGTGGGTTAAAACACCCACCTTCGATTTTAAATCGAATTAATATCCAAATAAAGGTCCAAAACTCAACAATCTCATAATTCATCCAAATTAGCGTCAAAATGTCCAAAATTACAATACGATCATAATGGAGAAAACCGCACGTAAATTCGACCTCGTAAGCAAAAATTATCGACATTAGAAAGTTGAAATTCAAATTAAAATTAAAAAATGAACACAGAAGAAAGTGCTACCTCATCGCCATCGTTCGAATGCTTTCGAAAACCATACTTGACCTAGCTCATACACGATCATGAAGTAGTGCCGACGCATGCCCCACTATGGCCAGTCACGGCCAAGGCAGAGGCCTCCGACCACTCTCCTACCGCCCCTCGACCCGCATGGCCACTCGCGAGACCTCGATCAACGTTGAAAAAGCCCAGCCGTCACCAATGCTTTTTGCCCTAATTGAATTTTTCCCACAAATCCGACCATCAAAATGCCACATAAAATGCACCAATGGACAACGCACTCGACTCTTTACAAGCAATACCAATGAATCGACGATCGGTCGAAGTCGATTGTAGCCCAACGAATGGCCAAGAATTAATCTTGAAAAACAGAATGCAGATTTGACTTGCGCTCGTTGAGAGCTTCGAATCGATATACAATTAGATATTGTTTGGGGATTTTTAATTTTTTGATTTGATTTTGATTTGCAATTGAATTTGGAATTGGTTTGTCTGCCATTGGAAAGAGAGAAGCAGATAGAATGGTACGTACAAACAAATGGAATAAGGAATAGTTAGGATTTATTATAGGCTATTTATAGGTAGATCAGAAATAGAAATGAATGGGCTAGATAGAACTTGAAAGTTGAACGATAAACGAACCGAAAAGCCTGTTTCGTTCCTGAAACAAAAATGGGTCATCCCATATGTCAAAATAGATGTTTTCGATAATTTTAAACTTAACAGAATAGGTTTCAAGTCCAAATTCCATCATATGAAGAAGTTAGCTTAAAATCAGCTTACTTCAAATTTATTTCAATTGAATTTAATTAAATTGATTTCTATGCGTTTCTAGTCTGTAGATTAACCAACATGTTTGATCGCTACGAAACTAGAAACCTTACAATAATTCACCATTACAAATTCGATGAAAGTAGTTTCGTCGAATTCCGAGACAGTGGCCAAAATGGATAATTTTACTTTAGTTAAATAAAAAAATTAAATCAATTAAATCACTTTTTAATTCTATATTTATACTTTACAAATTTCTATCACTTTAGATTACTTAGTAAATTATAATCCTTTAAAACAAATTTATATATCAATTCAATATTCAATATTGCACAAATTACAGTATTTGATTTCAATTTCAATAAATTCATTAATTATAAATTTAATTTTCAACAAATCCATTTGTTTGACTTTTCAATCTTGTTATTCAATGAATTATTACCCTAAGGATATAATTAACAGTAGTTTATCTCTTACTACATTAATATTTTACAATTTCATCGTAATTTCCATTATCGTAGTATTTAATTGCAATAAATCCATTTATTATATCTTATATTCCAATAAATTGATCAAACCTGATTTCAATCCTTTTTATTCAATTAATTATCATATTATGAACAAAATTTACATTGGTTACATCTTATTGAATTAATATTCTTTAATTATCAATTCTACATTAACTGCACTAATAAGTGAATTAATTGCACTTGATTTCAAATTTAAGTTAACAGGCTAAATAAATAGGTAACATATAATAATTGTCACCATTAACTTTTAGTCACATCTTATAAGTTTATTATCCATAGCAAGTGGTATCATTACTACTACTACACTAAATTTATTCAATTACAATTCATTGCACATTATTTCATTAATCAATCAACATTTAAATAAATAATCACTCCTTTAATCAATTGTCAATTGTGATACACACATTATACAATTAATTTAAAATCTATATATAACTATAATTTTGTAATTATTTTAATTAGTTGGAATTACATTTAAAGTAGTTATCAATTACCTTACATTAATACTATTTCATTTTATTCTTATCATAAAGTGGAAATTAGCCACAAAGACCTCTTTAGCAAGTGCAATTAGTTTCTAGGATACACAATTGAAATAATTACTTTTAAGGACAAAGTGTAAAATAATTAGTTTCTAAAGCATAAAACCTATGAAAGTATGTCCTTGAAAGTAATTGAACTGCTGACTTTGTACTTAAAGTAATTGCTTTGCTGACTTTGGCCTTGAAATTAATTTCTACGGATGTGCGTCCTAGAAACTAATTGGACTGCAAAGTTTTTCCTTCCAGTGAAATGCCCCTATTATAAATCACAAATTTTTATTTCTTTTAACATTAAATCACAAAACATTATTAAATTTACTATTTTTAATTATCGAAATTTACATGTCGTTACACATAATGTATGATTAATATCAACACTCATCACTTTTTTCAGTCACTATTTATTTTTTCGATAGTCAATAGGGAATCAGATTAGTTAACATAGGCATTAAAGATCAAATCCAAAAATATAAAATCAAATTTCTAAAATGCCTAAATTGAGACGAAGTCGACAAAAACATTTTCTGGAAATGGTTTTGTAAAAATGTCTGCCAATTAAAAATCAGTTGAATGAAACTTATGTAGATATTTTCTTTGGAAATGTGATGCAACAAACGAATGTCCCAACATAAAACACGTTCCACTAGTACATTTTCTATCAACTAGACTGCCAACATAATCTGCATCTGAATACCCTTTTAACTCAAATTTATCATTAGTTGGATACCATAGACCAAATCGTGGGGTGTGCAACAGATACCTTTCCTCATGCTTGAAAATAATGTTTCTTTTGATGATTGGTCAACAATTTTGCACAAATCAGAATCAAAAATAACATTCATTCTCATATCACAGAACTAGCTGATTGAAACCAGATTATAGTGCAGATTTTCAACATATAATACATTATTTAAGGTAAATGTTCTGTTATCTATTTTACCTTTATCGATAATCTTACATTTAACATTGTTTCCCATTGTGAATCCCCACCTTTGTACTTCTCTAGGCTAAGGAACTTTGATTTGTCGCCCGTCATGTGCCTGAAATAGCCAGAATCCAGGTACACTCTTGCTGTTTCTTAGCCTGCCAACACAACTACACGAGAAAAGATTTTTGTGACCTCACTTGGCTCTTCATCATCGTTGTCACTTATTTCTTTTAAAAACACAGATTTGCTTTTTCACTTTCATTGCCAGTGCTTTCATCATCTTCATAACTTTCATTCCAAGTTGCTACAAAATTTCTCCTTTTCGATTTCTTTCCTTTGCTGATTCGATTTTGAGGAGAATTGGGCTTGACATGACCAGGTTTATCACACCTGTGACAAATGATCTCCTACTTTTCTGAGTTATCTAGAACTTTGACTATTCTGCTCTTTAGTTGTTTATTTAGGACTGGATTTCCATACTTGTGGTTCCACCTTTCGGATCTCTTTATTATCAGTGCCAGTTCAACTGCTCCTTCATCATCACCATCATCATCTTCACTTTTACTTGTTCCTTTGAGAATTATTGATTTCTTTCGCGTATCTCCTCCTTCACATTCTTCCTTGAATTTGATTTCTAGCTCATAAGTGGTGAGATTTCCGATGAGTTCTTCAACTTTAACTTGTTTCAAATCCTTAGATTATTGAACGTCGGTCACTTTTTCTTTAAAATTTCGTGGAAGAATTCTGAGGATTTTTCGGACTATTTCAAGCTCTATGCATGGTCTTCCTAGGGATTTTGATTTGTATACAAGATTAGAAAGTCTCCCATACATTTCTTTGACACTTTCATCCTTTGCCGTTGTGAAGTTCATTTTCTCGCTACTAAGCATGGCAAGGCGAGATTCATTAACTTGGAAGGTTCCTTCATGAGTCACTTCAAGCGTGTGCCAGATTTCCTATGCAGTTAGACAATGTGGGACACGATTAAATTCAATTTGATCTAATGGAAAAATTGTTGAATTCATAGCTTTAGCATTAGCATTTTGTAGTTTATTTTCAAGATTTGTCCATTGATCCATAGGTTTTTCAACTTCTTGATTATCTACCATTATTGTTGGTGTGCTAATCCCATTTTAATAATATTCCATGCATATATGGTTTTTAGACAAAAAAAATTCATTCTAGTTTTCCAATACGCATGTTCACCATTAAATATGGGTGGTCTAGCTATGGACCGACCCTCAGCAAAAGCATTATAAAAAGAAGCCATTTTTTAATAAAAAATCCAAATTTTAAAACAGAAAAATGGTTTTTTTCCTAGCTCTGATACCACTTGTACGATCGTTTTCACCTAGAGGTAGGGTGAATAGAGTGATACTAAAAATTAATGCGGAAATAAAAGTAATAACAGAAAGCAATGCAGAAAAGATCACACATAGTTTTGCCCAGCTTCGGAAATACTTCCTACGTGCTGCCCCCAAGGTTTCTACTAGAAATTAGTTAATCAGACTCTTACAAAAATACATAAAATCACGACACCCGCTAAATCAATTAACCTAACCTAAGCTCAAAACCCTGCCATAACTCAGCTACTGAGTTGCGAATTCTCAAACTATGCCCCCTAGTTTGTACCTAGTAACACAACTAGAAATTTACACAATTCTAAATAGAAAGTTATAAATAAAAATAAACTATAACAAAAACCTATTTTTATAAACTAAGCCTAATATATAATAGAACCGACCCAAGTAGTAATTAAAATGAGAGACCAACATCCCTTCTTTTGTGTAGTATCTTCGGCCGTTCTCTTTTGCTTCTCTTTAAAAAAAGGGTTTCTTCCAATAGTGAAGACGCCGATTCAAATTGTTTGATTGAAGTGATGAATTTTCTTTGATTTGCTTCATTAATCACCTTCCTTGCTTTGAGTGCCCACTGTCGCTTCAATTTTGTCGAGCTCGAATGGATGTTGCAAATTCGTACGCGTTTCTCCTTTTTCGATTTTTGATTATGCTTGACTTAATATAATTCTGCCAATGATGAATTGGGTTAAATAGAGATAAAATCCTTAAATTTTCATTCGTATATTTTAGTTTGAATTTGTCATTTTTTCTGTGCTCGACGTTTATTTTTGATCATGTGATGCATGACTCGTTTATCTATGATATACTCGAATTTGCTTGACTTTTGTTCCATTCTTTGCTGTCTTGACCTCTTCATCACATTATCAACTTTGAATTTTTCTGGTTCTCCGGCTATGACTTGTTCATTGTTCGCTTATCCATATGACCTATGATTTAATTTCTTTAGACTTTTTCAAATGTATGGCCCACGACTGCTACTATAATTTTCAAACTTTCGTTGAGTTGATTCTATGCTGCCTTGACTTTGTTCGAAGTGCTACAAATACTACGCTTTGATCATTTCATGTGCACTTATATGTGTGTCGCCATTTATATACATACATACATATATATATGTGTGTGTGTGTGTGTGTGTGTGTGTAGATTCTCTGAATTTGCTTGTTGGATCTCTTTTGAAAAACCGTTGTTACTTGATTACTAGTACATGTTCACTTGTTCAAACTGCACATATTCACTAGCATTTATCTTATGCACTTCATACCTGAACTGATGTTGCTGTATTCTGTATCCATGCCTGAAATGATTCATGTATGTTCATGCTCCATTGTGTTCAATTTTTGTTTGGGTCCCTTTCGAAGTCTTTGTTGCATGAGAACTTTGTGCATGTCCTTGTTGTTTCTTCTGTTTCATGTGCACCGCCCTGGTTATTGTAATCTGGTACCACGTGTTTTCATTTGAAGTCTGTTTCAACTTGTTGTCTAATTGCACTGGCTTGTTGCACTTGTATTCACTTAAGTGTGGTCTGCTGGTCTTGAAATTTCATTTCTCTGTTCACTCGAGTGTTTGCATTCATATTAACTCATGTGGTTCCTTAGCATTTGGCTTTGTACTTTGTTGCATATGAACTTGGCCCTAAATGTTCATCATGAACATTTTGCTTGAAAATTTTTCTATGTCCTCTGGTTTTCATGCCCGAATCCTTGCATGTAGCTTGCCTTTGTTGTTGTAGCCTATTCCATATGATCTAGTTGAGTATTCTGAAGTCTAGTTGGGTTTCAGGTTGATTAGTTGGTCCTCATATGTACATTTGAGTCTTGTTCCATGCCTTGACTCCATTGAAGTCTGGTTTCATGTTGATTCTATCTGGCTGTCACTACATACATACATACATACATACATACATACATATATATATGTATACATATGTGTTCATGCATGTATATATGTATGCTGTGTGATTTTCTGAATGTAGCTTGATGCAGTGTATGTTGCACTTGTATTTATTAATGTTGAACTGCTTGCTCACATTGCCTTTGTACATTTATGGTCTATGTTGCATTGTTTTCATCCTTTGAGTTAAACTGTGTACATATCTGGATGCATTTGTATTCTCTGTCCTTATGTTGGTTGAACCAAAGCATTGCCATTTGGTGTTATACTCTGAAGTCTGGTATATGTGTATGTTTTGATGTTAAGGCTGTTGTCATTTTTTTTGCATTTGCACCTATGTTGAATCCAGTCTCGGCTTGAGTTTGACCTTGTGCTCACCTACCCCTGCAATTTTAACAAGCAAGTATATATCGGTGTGCATGACCTTATGGCATGTACGATGATACACTGTGCATGTCACAAGTTGTGTGTGTAAGAATTATTAAAATAAAATGATGACGAACAACCCAAATAACTGAGGCAAAAATAAACTTTAAATTCAATTTTATTTTTGCAATTTAAATTTGTTTCTTTTTCCATTTTACTGCGTTATTTATTTGACAGGTATAACAGATGGATGGACACAAGCTAGAGCAAGTCAAGATCAAGTGTAAGAGTGTTGAGTGAATTATGTAGTAAGGTGAAATAGGTAAAATTGTATATTGAAAATTATGTTGTAATTGAAACTCGTATAGTGAGAGCTTAAATATGTACTATTCGAATTTGTAATAAAATATTTGTTTGAATAAAATATTTGTCTAAATATGAATTCTGAGTTATTTATTTTATTCAACAAATATTTATTTAATTATGTGGAAAAATAAAATAGTACACTAATAAATACATTTAAAATGAATATATATACATATATGTTTATTATCGTCAAACAAAAATCATTGGCTATTATATTCTATACATACAAACTAACAAACAACTATCCTAAATCAATTCAGGACAGACTTCCCTCATACTCTTCAAACTCTCCAAAGTGCAGTCCCTGGGATTCTCACTCCATTGAATCTTAGCTAAATTCACTGCTTTATTACGTAACTGCTTCTTATCCTTATCTACAATATGAATAGGATCTCTAACGGCTGTCAAGTTCAGTTCTATTTTCAAATCCACTTGAACTAACGGTTCCATAATTAATCATGGATTATGAACATACATTCTCAAATTAGACACGTGGAACACATTATGAACATCTTCCAATCTCTCAATAAGTCAATCTTATAAGCAAGAGAACCGATCCTTTCAAGAATACGGAAAGGTCCAACATACCTTGGAGTTAACTTCCTAGCTTTTCCAAATCTGATAGCTCCTTTAATTGGCAAAATCTTAACAAATACTAAATCTCCAACAGGAAATTCCAAATCCCTTTGCCTCCTATCAATACAACTCTTCTGGAGATCTTGGGCTTCCTTCATCCTTTTCTTAATCAATATAACCTTCTTTGTCGCCTCTCAAATCGTATCTTGACCAAGCACAAAACGATCTCCAGATTTCACCCAACAAGTGGTGACTTGCGCGGTCTTCCATATAGAGCTTTATAAGGTGCCATGCCTATGCTTGCTTGATAGATGTCATCGTAGGAAAATTCCACTAGGTGTAGATGATCCTCCCACGATCCTCCAAAGTCTAAGATGCAGGCCTCAACATATTCTCCAAGATGCGGTTAATCCTCTTAGTCTGGCATCGGTTTCAGGGTGGTAGACAGTACTAAGACTTAGCTTTATCACTGAAGTGACTTGTTAAGCTTCCCAGAAAGTACTTGTAAAGATAGGATCTCGATTTCTTACTATATTTAATGGAACTCCATATAGACGAACTATCTCCCTCATATAAATCTTTGCTAATGAAGCTGCAGTTCTTGTTGGCTTGACTGAAATAAAATGAGCACTTTTAGTCAACCGGTCCACGATGACCCATACTTCTTCATTTCCTTTCCAGGTTCTAGGTAAACCATTGACAAAATTCATTGATATCATTTCCCATTTCCAATTCAGAATTTCCAAGGGTTTAATTAATCCAGTAGCTTTCTGTTGATCTCCTTTAATCTACTAACAGCTCGCACACTTGCTTACAAAGATAGAGACATGTCACTTCATCCCTATCCACCAAAACACCGGGTTCATATCCTTATGCATCTTTGAGACACATGGATTGATACTCAACTTAGAACGATGGCACTCATTTAAAACTTCTTGCCTAAAACCATTGACATTTGGTACACAAATCTATCCACCCATACTTAAAACTCCTTGGCCATCAATCTTAAAATTTGGACCTAGCCATTCCTCAACATCCTTGATGATCTTCATTAGACTCTTATCTACTGTTTTCTTGCTTGCTATCCTTTCTAGAAGAGTAAAGCTAACCTCCAAAGGAGCCAAGGCTGCATTCTTTCTTAAAGCATCAGCTACCACATTTGCTTTCCTTGGCGTATAGAGAATATCCAAGTCATAGGACGTCAGAAACTTGACCACCTCTGTTGCCTTAGGTTCAAATCCTTTCGAGTGAAAAGATACTTCAAGTAATTATGATCCGTGAAGAGCTCGAACTTTTCACCTAGTTAAGAAGGAAAATTTACTCACTAGAATCCTTAAAGGAGAAAGAAATAAATCAAGAGAGAAAGAAGGATTCTTACATAGCAAGTAATGCCTCCACATTTTCAATGCAAAGGCAACTGCTAATAATTCCAAATCATGCGTAGCATAATTGTTCTCATGAGGCCTCAACGCCTACTAGCATATGCAATCACTCTTTCATGCTGCATCAGAACATCACCTAATCCAACTCCACAAGCATCTGTATACATCGTATAACTACTACTTCCATCTGGAACAGCCAAAACTGGGGCAATGGTCGAACTTTTCTTCAATTCCACAAAATTTTCCTCACACTTTGGAGTCCATGCAAAATTCTCACCGTTCTTTGTCAGCTTAGTCAAATGTAAGGAAATCTTAGAATAATCCTAAATGAACCTTCTATAGTACCCTACCAATCCTAGAAAACTACGAACTTCGGTAGGAGTCCGTGGTCGTTCCATCCTTGTGCAACCTTCATTTTCACTTGGTCCACGAACATGCCATCTCCCGACACAATATCCCTAAGAACCTTACTGCTAATGCCACAAATGATTCTTAGAGAACTTTACCTTTAGAACATGCCTCCTTAATGTTTCTAATACCACTTCCAAATGATCTTTATTCTCCTCCTCAAACTTAGAATAGATGAGAATGTAATCGATAAAAACTAGAATGAACTTATTAAGAACATCTCGGAAAACACGATTCATAATGTCTATGAAATATGCAAGTGCATTGGTTAGCCCAAAAGGCATAACCAACCACTCAAACAAAAAATCTGGGCCCCTTAACACAGTTAAGGGTATACTATTTTCAGCAACCCTTAACCGGTGGAATCTGGTAGTTAGATCCATCTATTAAAAAACCGTAGCTCCATGAAGTTGATCGAAAAAGGCCATCAATGTAGGGTAAGGGATACTTGTTCCTAATGGTCAGCTTATTCAACTCTCTATAATCCACACACAATCTTAAAGATCCATCTACCTTAGCCACAAACAACACAACTGGCCCCTAACCCGATGACTAGGTCTAATCAATTCTTTCCTTAACAATTCCTGGATTTGATTTAATAAATCCTCTCTCTCTCCGTCGAAGCCATCCTTCACTTAGGTTGAATCATAGTTCTTGCACCAAGAACTAAATCAATAGGGAATTCGTGACGACTGGGATTTTCAACCCTCGAAAATCGACACTAATATGCCCACTATATTACATGATGAGCAATCGAATGCCAAAAAACCCAATAGTTAGGGGAAAAGAAAAGGAAGAGGTAGAAGAAAATAGAAACAGCAACATAGAATCTCACAATAGCAGCGGAACAAAAATATAATATACAATAACAGATTTTTGTACAAGAAAACTGTAACTGTTAATGTACATACAAATTATCAGAGTACAATAGAACAATAACCCAATATGGGACAGTTATAATAACTTGTCCTCACTAGTGCTGACACTACAACCTAACACATGCAACGGAATATAACCAAGTACGTGGAATACATCTCTGTCATCCAATTGGTCTCCTGAGCTCCATAGCATCCTATCATGAATCTATAATACTCAGTCTGACCCAAGCATTACAATAAAATAACACCTGAGTCAGTCTGGAAAACTAGCGTGAGAAAACACACTCAATTTGAATTATTACTTCTATAAAAATCCTTTGAAAAACAAAGGTATCTCGTAAGACCATGCCACACATAAACACGATGGGTTTTTACCTTACGATAACCAATATATTTTATATCAAGATCATTTGATATTATAATAGTGTCTAAGTGCAAATACTTATTCAAATAGTCGAAATTGTTACATTAATTAAATTCCAGCATACTAGGCTATACAACCAAAACCGTAAAGGCTCATATTGGAGAATGCATTTCCATACAATGACAGGCAGTGGGTTTCCACCCATCACAGTACACATCTAGAAAAAATGTACCGAGGACCTTACTAGGATCCCCTACAACACAAGACCGGCCTATCCTTAACCTAGATAGAACCAAATATGTTACCACCCAGGTGTTTCCACCTTTATCGTGAGCTCTTTTTCCATGCACCGCTTTATCCATAATTTATAATATATCCCAGGGTAACTAGAAAGGTGATAATATACCCTAATTGGGTACAACCCACTTAGCCTGGCTGCGTCTCACCTGATTTTCAGTCATTCTGGTTGATGAGGCTTGAGGCTACGATTAATTTTTTAAGGAATTTTCACTTAAAATGCTTATTATCCTCCAGTGACAATGTACTGATAGCATTATCCATACAAGTCCGTTCTGGGTCTGAACGAAACCGAAGGCACTATTCCTATTACATCCATTTTGGAATCATCCTCGGGATTAGTAGCAATTTGCCCTTGCACTTCAATGCTCTATCTTAGATTCCATGCTCTTGTTTTCACTTCGAAAACGTATTCATTGGATTGAAGTGGTTTTCGAATAACTTATCCGGTCCCTTCGAAATAACGTTCGATGTTACGATAAACTTAACCCCTATTCTTTAGGAAATAAGCAGACGAAAATAAGATTGGAGGTCACCTCCTAACGCTGATTGGACGGATTTCCGTACGTCGTCCTAGAAGAACAAAACGAGTTTATACGTATAGTATAGCACCTTTGATGGTAACTAAACCATATAATTCCCATGTTTCTCCTAGATTTTTCCAAAGTTATGTTTTTGGTCCAGATTTGATAGTCAATTATTCAACTATCAAATAAACAATTATTCAACCAAAGATTCATTTCCCACTGAAACCACTAAGCCTTATTTAATAAAATTTCAATTAATTAAATCTCTTTATCGAAAGGTATATACTTAGCTCACCGGAATAAGTATATTCACAGACCATTCCCTTCAAAAATATTTTAAAACTTCTAAAATAAATATGGAAAGCACCATGCCGTATAACCCATGGATTTGCAGCTCAATGATTATGTCTCTATCCTAGAGTAATCTAAACTTAGCTGCAGTCAATCCCTGTCTCCGCTTTCCACCATGACAGTATATACATTTCAAAAACTTTATTTAATAATTAAATATACTTTTAAACAATTATAATTATATAACTTTTGAAATTGTAATTAATTCTGATTTATTAATACAATTCTAATCGATTTACAAGACTTGTTTATGAAACTTATAATTCATTTTGACAATTCAAAAAATATTTGAATAACTAACTCTCTAAAATATTTTTATGCTAAAACATTTTAAATTACCTAGTTTAATAATTAAAAATCCTCTTTTAAACAAACTCAATTCCTCGTTAAAAATATATTTTTCAGTTCCAATATAACTAGTCAAATATTTATAAGTCTCTCTCGATTTATCACCAATCGATTTACGTCCCCAATTTCATAAATCCCTTTTAACATTTCCAAAGGTAAAATCTATCATTTCTTTTTAAATCGATTTACCCATCTCATTATAAATTGTTACCGTGAATTTATATCTTCATCTTATCAAATGATAACCATTTCATTTTATTATAAACATTGTTTATAAATCCCATAGCCTCATTTCCAATTTACAATGATTTCACATCACTTAAATCCATTACAAATCGATTTATTAAATAAATTCTATTTATAAATCAATTTCTTAAATAATCCCAAACTATATTCCAAAACCAACTAAATCTTGATTCTACTTCCATTTCGTAATTTAGAAATCATATTCAAGATCCAGTATAGCCAATTTTATATTTATTTGCAAATTCCCTTTTGTTCTCCCAATCTATTAAAATCAACCCATTTATTTCTAAATTAAGTACAAAATCTCTATTCACAATATCATTGAATAGTTAAGTACAAATTTAATGTCAATCTATTTATTTTATCCAAATCAATTTTTTTTAACTAATCCAAAATTCTATATAAATACTTCACTTCCAAAATCCCTTTATAATTTATTTTCAAATTCAATATATATAAATTTGGTATTTTAAAATATCAAAATCTAGGCCGGTGCTACGATAACATCTAATAAATTCAAATCACACTATAATCTATCACAGATTTTCAAACATGTCATATATCACTATATATGAAATTGAATTCAACATTTTTGAGGAATCCAGTTAGATCCCTTCAACATGTTTCCCTATAACCATAGATGTTAATACAACATAAAAACACCAATCTCGCTTCGAGGCAGGATATCGCAGTAATATAGGATCACCTACTATTATGCAGGGTGCAAAAGGTCTCATCTGCTCCAATAGGCGGGAAATATATCCAACAACTAATCTATATACCAATATAAATAATATAGCATCCAACTTATATTAATTTATAAATTCAACCAGTCATCCAAAATTAATTATAATCATTTAAAATTAATTGCAGTTATCCAAATGAGTGAAATTAACTCACTTTGATTTTTTGTCGATGCTGAAGCGATCCATTTGAATTTTAAAAATTAACGGACGTTTAATTTTTACAAAAATTCCTGCTAGCTCCATAGTCACCAAATCAATTCCATTTCGTAGAATACGTTATTACGAACGTAACACAAAATGTTATGCCTAAATCTGATCCCTTTTTAAAATAATTAGCTGCCTAACCATCTTCTTCCCTCCTCTGATACGCACGAACCCACTTCCAGGCGTGCATCTTTCGATTAACACGGAGCACGACCTCTCTAAACCCAAATCCGATCGTGTCATTGCATCCTACTTGTAACGACTCGTTAATTTTCGATAATTAATATGGTTAATTTAATAAATTTTGTTATTTAATATTTGAGCAAATAAAAATTTGTGACTTATGAATGAAAATAATTACTAGAATGAATATTAACAATATTAATGTAAGTAAATAAATGTAAATGTTGTATAAACTTACAAACTAGCATATAATTAATGGTAATTGAATAAAATTAGTGTTATAAAAGCAATTGTAACAGTGAATAATAAACCAATAGATGTGACTAATGGTCAATAGTGACAATTATTATATGTTACCAATTTATTTAGGCTATTAAATTAAATCTGAAATCAATTGCAATTAATTCCCTTAATTAGTGTAGTTAATGTGGTGTAAATTAATAATTGTAGGATGTTAATTCAATAAGATGTAACCAAGAAGCATTTTATTCATAGTATGATAATTGATTGAAGAAAAATAATTGAAAATCAAAACAAATCAATTTTGGAATTTAAAATGTAATCAAAGAGTATGTTAACGTAAATGAAGATGAAGTTGGAAATCATTAGTGTAATAAATTATAAACCATGTTAATTATATCCATAAGAAGGTAATTGTTTGACTAACAAGGTTGAAAGTCAAACAAATATATTATTGGAAATTTAAATTATAATCTCTGAATTTACTGAAATTGAAATTTAACATTGTAATTGGTAAATTTATTAACTTTAAATTGATGCCTAAATTGTATAAAATTTGTGTGAAGGTTTAAGAAATCAAAAATGGTAAATTTGTTAATCATAGAAATGAAATTGAAAATTTGATTTACTTAATTAAATATATGTATTTAATTAACGTAACATTTGGTCGTTTTGGAAACTATCTCAGATTTCGATGAAACTAGTTTCATCAGATCCGTAACGGTGAATTATTGTAGGATTTCAAGTTTCGTATCGATCAGACATGTCGTTTAATCGCACGGGCTCGAAACGCCTAGAAATTTATTTAATTGAAATCAGTTTGCAATAAGCTGATTTTATCATAACCACTTCATACAATTAAACTAGGACTTGAAATCTGTTCCATTGAGTTTGGAATCATCAAAAACATCTATTTTGATATATGAATGACGCTTTTTCGTTCCATAGGCAAAACGGACTTTTCGGGTCGTTTATCGTTCAACTTTCGAATCAAATCTGATCCATTCATTTTTATTTCTGATCTGCCTATAAATAACTTGTTATAAACCCTAGCTACTTCTTATTTCCATTGTTTGTACGTACAATTTTAGCTGTGCACTTCTCCTTCTCAATGGCAGACAAACAAATCCCCAAATAGCAAATCAAATTCAAAATCAAATTCGAAAAATTAAAACTCCTCAAGATATGTCGACTTATATATATATATCATTTCGAAGCTCTTGTCCGGCATAATCCACTACAATTATTCATTTTTTAATTCGAGTTATCATTTGATCACAAATTCATGATGAAGTTTCGGCCTTTCATTGGCCACGATTTCTTGTTTAACGGTGGATCTGCGTCCTGGGGACGATTGGAGGGCATGAGCGTGTAGAAGGCGTCGAATGGTGGTCATCGACATGGATGCTTTGGGTCGGGGATTATCTAAATTGCCACGATCAACGACAATGCACGGCGGCAGTGGTTTCCTTTTCGACGACGTCGATCGACGCGAGGCCATGCTAGGGTGGGGGCTGGAGTGTAGAGGTGATCGACGTTTTCTGATTGAGTTCATTGCCTCTTGGGCTATGATGATTTGCGTTAAGACAGCGATGGCTACAACGTGTTCGAACGAGGTTGGCTCGGTAGGGTTTTTGCCTGAACGAAGCTTGTTGATAACGTGGCTGTTTCGAATTGAAGGTAATCTTTTATTTTATTTTATTTTATTTTAACTTTTAATCTTGAATTTTCTAATTAACGTAACTTTTGCATACGAGGTCAGATTCGAACGCGGTTCAATCTGTTGGAATCGTATCGAAATTTCAGACATTTTGACGCTAGTTTGGACGAATTCAAAGGTTGTTTAAATTTTGAATTTAAATTGGATTTAAATTCAATGTAAATTCAAAGGTGAGTGTTTTAACCCACTCGTGACTTTTAAAACTTCTTATGTTTGTTAAATTAAATTTATGATGTGATTGAAAATTTATTTAAGGCTATTTGGTATATTTAAATTGTCATCTTAGTTAATTTCAATTTATTTGAATTAAATCATTATTTAAATTATTATTGAATTTAAATTGCCAGTTAAATACCTATTATTGATTATCAGTTCTATATTGATATTTATTGATTGGTTTGGATGATTATTGTGATGGACGTTTGATTGTTGATATTGGGTGAATGACTGTTGTATTTTATATCGTTATAATACTGCAAGTTCACTATGGGTTGAAATGATACACACCCGAACGATTTTATAAAATAGGAGAAAATCGTTATGAGTTGAAATGATAAACCTGAACGGTATTCATTGATTTGAAATGTTGATTTTTGGTACTGGTCAAATGATATATATATCCATATAAATTCTTGAATTTGGATTATGTGTTGGAATTGAATTATTTAAAAGGTTTAAGTTCAACTTCGAGTTTTTCTAATTAAAAGTGGTTAAGATTGATATTTCAAAATATTTGAAATCTTTTAATAATTATATTCACATTGTACACTTGGTAACAGATGGAAAATATCGTAACATATCTGAAGCCATTACACTAACATTTTATTATAGATAAATTTGACTTACATAATATCTTATAGTTCTGACTCGAGTGTTTTGTTTCCATTACGCTTGGGTCAGTCTGAGCTTTTCGATGTATTGAAGAATACTTTCTGAAGGACGAAGACGAAGATTCAGTATGTTATTGCTATTTATAATTATTCCACTACATTCTGTGTTCTGTTGCAATATTTGTTTATTTATGATATATTGTATAAATTTGATTTGAATTTGTGAAAGTGTAATCAAATGTTCTTGTAAAACAAATTCATGAACTGTTTATTTGATTATTATGTTTTGTCGTTCCACTGCGAGATTCTGTGTTTGTTTTTCCTTCTTTTCTTTTATTTTCTTATTTACCCCATAATGATTCTCCCATTTGAATAGTTTGAATTAGACGTGCATGGCTTATTGTGAATTTAAACCATCCAAAAAGGTGAGTAGTTACAGTTGGTATCAGAGCTTTGGTTTAGGCATATCTTAGCCAGTTGGGGTTAACTCATTAGAGATAGTGTAGTAATACCCTAGAATGAGTTGCCTGAGTGAATATACGAGAGCGCATATTTGTTAGTGTTATAAAATGTTTTATATAAGTTTGGAAATGAAATTATTTTTCCTAATATTATATGATATATATAAAGGAATAATTTTTTTGACTAATATAGTTATTTGTAATGTGTTTGATTTATGAAATTGTAGTATTTAATTATTACCATTTTTTGTTGATTAGTTGAGTTTTTGTCAGTTTATAAACATTGGTTAATTATTGTTGATTAAATTAATAGACTAAACACTAGTTTAATAATGGTGTATTAAAGAAAACAAAATGAATAATTTGGATATTTGTTTGTGGAATTGAAATGTATGTTGCGAAATTATTGTTTGTTGATTGGTAGTTTCAACTATTGAAATAAAATGGAATATTTGGATATTTGGATAGTAAAAACTTTTGAATTAATATATTAGTTGAAACTTAATAATTGTGTTGAATTATGCAGTTGAATTTGATAACCTTAATTTGAAAGCAAGTGAAACAAGGTTAATTTGTTATAGTTGAGTAGAATTATTGTATACGTTATTGACATGTAATGTAATAATATTTAAATTTTGAAATTGTGAACTTAGTTAACATTTATAAAATGTGTCATAAATAAATTGAAAGGTAAAGGTGAACTAAAAATGAAAAGAATATAAATAAAGTCATGCCTTGTAAAATTGTTTATGGGATAAATGGAAGTTGCAATAAATAGTTATAATTAAAGTTGTGATAACTTTAAGCTCGAATAATGTTTATAAAAGAATTTTTATAAATTGGTTATGAACTTAAGAAAATTCCTCATGAAATGATTTGCAAATAAATGTAGTATTAAATGAGTTATTACATGAGAAATGAATGTAATCTAAATTGAAGAGAAATATAAGCAATAATATGAGAATAAATGTATTAATATTTTACATTAAAGGGTGAAATTCTGTGAAAAAAATATTAAAGTATGAAGTGATATTTGTGTTAATCAATGAGAAAAAATGATGAATTAAATTGAATTGTAATGGGGATGAATCAAATTGGAATAAGTGCATAAGTTGTGCGTATATTATTTTATTCACAAAATTAATTTGATCCGGATTTGAGTACATAAGTTCGAAGTGAATTACACCATTTCGTGTTAGAATTTTTCATTCGATTCTTGATGATGAATATTTGATATGGATATTTGGTTTGATTCTAGAATCTCTATCATAGTATATGGCTATGCAAGGAGAATGATGGTTTCTAGTCAAGATACCATATCGTAGTCCGCATTAGGGAAGTTGAATGGATAATACTAGTTCGAAAGCGAACTTGTGTGATCGAGCGAGCGATCAAATGTGACTTTGCGAAATGATGACATATATACATCTTATATTCTAATATTATTGATATGCTTTGACACTGTAATTGAAAGTTATTGGTTGGATATCTTTGTAATTTAAATTAGAATTTTCTTTTATCTAAAACTACTATTAATTTTAAACCATTTTTCAAAACTATGTACTTTTATTTTTCCTATACAAACTATTTTATTCTATTTTATTTATAAAACCTATCTTACAAACTATTTTCTCAAACTATTTTTCAAACTATTTTACGAGCTATTTTTCAAACTATTTTACAAACTATTCTATAAAATATTTTTCAAACTATTTTACTTACAAAAACTATCTTATTGACTATTGCACGGACTATTTTATATGCAAACTATTTTACAAAACTATTTTATACAAACTATTTTAAATTCAAATTCAAAACCTTTTATAAAGAAAAGATATTGAATCTCATATAACTTTCCATACGGCGAAATTGATTTTGGAAAATTATGATTCTTGTATAAGATGTACTTTATAAGTACTAGTGATTATAAACCTGTTGATTTTGGAAAGTATTCGATCTGAAGAGATAAATCTAATATATAATGGAATTTATATAAGAATGATTTGATATATTCGAGATTATTGATTTGGGAAAGTACTTTATTTGAAAATGAAATCTTATATATAATGGAATTTACATAAGTGTGATATTTGAAGTTATGATTTTGAAAGGGTAGTATATATGGTATCTTATATTTTAAAGTAAGAGGTATGTGGAAGTACCCTCCTCGAAGAAGTATAGTATGATACGCTTCGACCCAGGTGGACTTATGGATTCTAGGAATGGATTCGACCAATAAACCTTAATGGACTTGGGTGAATTAAGAAATGGATTCGAACTGATGTGGTTATCTAGACTTAAACTCATGAGTTCCTCGATTTTTTTTCCAGGGTAGATGGTTCTTTAGTTTACCATATGGAGGTGCTTTCGATCCTGGATCTGTTGTTTATGGATCTTTCGAGAAGGAAGTGCATCCATTGTGTAAATCATTGAATCAGCAGCGTACCACTGCAGCATGGGTCGATGATCTCTTGTTTACGAACTGACTATGATATTTTCTGGAATCCTGAAGGTAGAAGGATCTTCTGGAAAGTTTTGTGTCCTTTGCATAAATACTGGATTAGTAGTGGGCCACTGTATCGTATTATCATCATTTGACATTGGATTTTTAGCGGTGCTTCTCATACCTATTTTTTTTAGTAATTTCACTAGGTATCGAAACAGGTCTACTAAGTACTTGGAGAATCCTAGCCTTATGATTGATCAACGTATGCCCAGAGTTTGCAAGAACGAGGATAAACTTGTTAAGACATCGAGTTATAAAAGCATTTTGATAAAGTATTATATAAAGCATATTTTGGTCAATTTTTTTTCCTTTCTAAATACTTTAAAATGTTTAAAATATTGTTTATTTTCATACAACATGGTTTAATAGTAAATTATTAGTGTTGTAAATACTTTAGAAGTTATTAATTAAATAAAACATATTTAAAGTAAATGACTATTGATTTAAGGTTTTCAATAGCTTCTTTGTAAATATTAGTAATGACGTAAATAATTATTTTCAAATAGTTTACATATATTTATAAAGATGTTATTTAAAATATTTAAATGGTATTTATAAATGAAGCAAGAAGTTTTACAAATGATTTTTTTTAAAAGTATTGAAGTATAAAAAAATTTGATTTGCAAATGAAGCTTTAAATTGAATATTTCAAGTAAAATTTATATAAGGTTCTTTGAATGTATAATTTAAAGATATTATATAAATGAAAAAAATTTGATTTGCGAAAGCATTTATAGTAATATACTTGAAAAATAAATTTGAATCTCTATTTTTGAAGTATAATTTGGAATATTTACTTGATTTCGAAATACTAATAGTAAATTGTTGGTTTATTTACTGTTTGAATTTTGTATTAAACCATAATAAATGTTTTTCCATGATTTGACTATTCATTGTTAAGCAAGTGTACAAAATTTATTATGAAGGTATGAAATTTTATACTTTGATTTAGAAATTTAATGTAATATTTGAGTATACTATTAGTTTCAGTTTAATAATATTGAGTTTATACCTATTTGAAAAATAATGAGTCTAATAAATTTTCAGATTTAAGGGACTTTATTTTAAGAGCTTATTTTATTGTTTAATGAAAATTCCTAACATTGTTTTAGACTTTTGAATTATTTTTTACATAGTGCTATATGGATGTTTTAAATATATCTTATATTTTACTGAGTGAATGGGGTTAAATGTTTTAATTGAATTTTTAGGAATATAGAAATATTTCTTTCTCTTCAAGGGCAAATACCAAAAATTTAAAAATTTACTCTGAATTAAGTTATAAAATTAAGTAACGCAGTAGAACCTTAAGTAATAATTTTTTTATGATTCATTAATGACTTACATCCTTAATGGAAATAAATTATGTAAGTGATTGATCTTTATATAAACAAATGAATGGAAGGATAAATAATGAGAAGAGAAAAACCAGTAGAATAAACTAAAGTAAATTTAAGCTAGAATTTCAGTTATTATAATTCTATAAAATTTTAACTATTTAAAAATTGGAACTTCTAAAGTTGAAAGTAAGAAATTAAATGCTAAGTTATAAATGAAATATGCAAGGAATTTTAAATTCGTAACCTGTAAATAAATAGAATATAAAATATAAGAAATGGTAAATATTGAACATGTATTAACTAAAATGAAATAAGATAAACTTGTGTAACTTTCAATTTTATTCTAAGAAACATATATATATATATATATATATATATATAACTTACCAAAATATTAAAAGTTGTAATTTTAATAAGAAAATGTAATGGAATATTATACAAGTAAAAACTAAAGCAATGAAAGTGTTCAATGAAATTTTTCATAAATAAGAATTTTGATATTATAGTTGTTATAAACTTAAGTATAATTGAAAAGCTACTAACTATATATAATAGAAAGGTGAGTATTATAAATAAATGATAATAAACTTAAGTAAATTTTTGAAGTTATTTGTAATAAAAATAAGTGGAAAGACGAATAATGTAAGTAAAAGATTTTGGACTTAAGTTTATGTTAAAAACTATGTATAATTGAAGAAAATGATAAAATGAATGAAACTGATGGAAGAAAAAAAAATCTAAGAAAATTAATTTATAAGAATAAACTTAAAATAATGTTTTATGAGTTGTTTGGGTAAAGATACTTTTAATTGTTGGATGTATGGATAATCTATTGAGTTTTATCTAAAACTGTTGAGTATATGGTATACTTAGTAGTTATTCATCATTATGTACGATTGAAGTGTCTAAACCCGAACAAACCATTTGTTTTACTTGCTATGGGTGAATGGTTGATTACTTTGATTCCTTGTAATGATTGTATGCTTGTTTGGAAGTGATTGTTGTTATATTGCATTGTTTTGTTTTGCTATTGGTTGAAACAACTTAAAATATTTCTCTTATATAATTATTAACTCCCTTGGATTATACAAGTGATATATGGGTTATGGAAGCAATAACTACAACTTTTGGTTTCATAAAATAAGCGTTAATTGCCCGACAAATAAGCACGTTCTCGGATTACGGTTTTCTAGCAATATTATATTGTTTTCCCGCTATTGGGATATATTATTTTTAAAAATATGGTACATATTGTTAATTTTGATATTATTATTTCTCCCGAGTCTCTCCGTACAAAGGAGACTGCCAAATTTTTCGTAAAGTTTGGACTTATAAAATTTTGAGAAAGGTTTTCCAAACTTTACTACTTTGAGTATAAAAGGATTTAACGGTTATAAATTGTTATATTTTATTTAAATAAATTAATTTTGTAAATTTATTTGTTTATGAATTTAATATGTTGAATAAGACATATTGACTGCTTAATTCCTTCTTTTCCCTTCTTTTTCCTTTTCGAGGATGAAAAGTTTTGAGTGGGGGAGAGTGTAACGACCCGCAAATTTTCGATAATTAAAATGGTTAATCTAATAAATTTTGTTATTTAATATTTGAGGAAATAAAAATCTGCGACTTATTAATGAAAATAATGACTAGAATGAATTGTAATAATATTAATGTAAGTAAATAAATGAAGATGAAGTTGGAAATCATTAGTGTAATAAGTTATAAACCATGTTAATTATATCCATAAGAAGGTAATTGGTTGAATAACAAGATTGAAAGTCAAACAAATAGATTATTGGAAATTTAAATTGTAATCTCTAAATTTACTGAAATTGAATTTATCACTGTGATTGGTAAATTTATTAACTTTAATTTGATGGCTAAACTTGTTTAAAATTTGTGTGAAGGTTTAAGAAATCAAAAATGGTAAAATTTGTTAATCATATAATTGAAATTGAAAATTTGATTTAATTAATTAAATATTTATTATTTTAATTAATTTAAAATTTGGCCATTTTGGAAACTGATTTAGATTTCGATGAAACTAGTTTCATCAGATCCGTAATGGTGAATTATTGTAGGATTTAAAATTTCGTATCGATCGTACATGTCGTTTGATCGCACGGGCTCGAAACGCCTAGAAATTTACTTGAAATATAAACTGATTTTATCTGTAACGACCCAGAATTTCTGTCAACTAAAATTTGTATATTTAATTGATTTTAAATATTAATAAGCGAAATTTAATAGTCGAATAAATTTTATTTCGAATAATTGGATTTAATTGGATAATTAAATCGATAATTTAATATTTGAAAATGCAGAAATAATTGGAAATCGAGTTAAATATGATTGAAAATGATTTTTAAAATTTTATTATATCATATTGGAGTTAGAACGATATTTTAGAACTTTTAAAATTGAATTAAAAGTTAAATTGTGAAAATTGAATATTTTAATATTTAATTGACGAGTTAAAATAGCCTTTTTTCAAACAGACTCGGATTTCGACGAAACCAGTTTCATCGGATCCGTAATGTGATATTATTGTAAGGTTTCAAATTTCGTGTCAATCGGATTTACTGTTTGTCCGGGGCAAACCAAAACGCAAAGAAATTAGTTAAATCGATTTAATTTAAATTTGATCGTTTATTGTCGTAACTCGCACAGATGATCGAATTTGCTCCCGAAACATGTTCCATTGTGTTCGGAACGTGGGGTAAACCTTAAAAACGCCGACCGGCATGCTTCGTTTGGAGTTCAGATTTTTTTTGATGAATAGTGTTTTTGGAAATTTTCTATAAAAGGACCTAAATATTTTCATTTGCAAAGGAAAAACAAAACCCTAGGGTTTAGTTCATAGCCGCCAGCTACCATATTCTAAGGCCATAATTTCACCTTCTTCTCTTCTTAATCTCTTCCAATCCGTAAACAATTAGCTAAAACTTTCAACTACAATGTTAAAGAGCGTGATGAGAGCTTCCCATCCATACGATGATGATGGGATATGGCGCGTCGATGAGGTGGAAAATTGGCCACGTGCTCCTGCAGTTGCGCACAGTTTTTCGTGCAAAGGGTGAGGCCGAGTGTAACAACCCGCATATTTATCGAGTTTACATTTAAATATTTTTATTTAAATATTAAATCGTTAATCGGATTTTGGTCCGAAAAACTACTTTTTGCAAACGGTCAAATTAGGACTCGAGACCACTTCCATTGAGTTCGAAATGTCGTTTACAACTTTTTAAGTATAAACATCGATAGGTTTGGAGTTAGTGAAATTTCACTAACTTTTCCCGCTTTGGACTTTGGGTTAGTTTAGCCTATTAAGCCCAAGTTCCAACCCTCTTCTCCTCACTCTTCATAAATTTCCTAACTAACTCAAGCTTTGGCATTAATGGTGAAGAGAATGGGAAATTAAAACTCCAAGCTCAAATTCAATTGCAACTCCATCATTCAACTCCAAATTCAAGTAGAAGATATTGGATTCAAGCTTTGGATTGCTTCTCCTTGCTTTCAAGCTTCATCTTCATAAATTTTAGTGCAAAGGTGAGATTTTTATCTCACAATTCTAGCCTATAACTATATTGGACTGTTGGGAATGATTCCCTATCATTTTTGCATGCATGTTAGCATTTGGTTTGGATTGGATTGGCAAAAAACTCCAATTTTTAGCGTTTTGTTGAATTTTCTGCACTTGAGTCGCTGAGTCGTTCACCCTTGAGTCGCTGAGTCGTTGGACCCTTGAGTCGCGGAGTCGTTCACCCTTGAGTCGCTGAGTCGTTGGACCCTTGAGTCGCTGAGTCGTTCACCCTTGAGTCGCTGAGTCGTTGGACCCTTGAGTCGCTGAGTCGTTCACCCTTGAGTCGCTGAGTCGTTGGACCCTTGAGTCGCTGAGTCGTTCACCCTTGAGTCGCTGAGTCGTTGGACCCTTGAGTCGCTGAGTCGTTCACCCTTGAGTCGCTGAGTCGTTGGACCCTTGAGTCGCTGAGTCGTTCACCCTTGAGTCGCTGAGTCGTTGGACCCTTGAGTCGCTGAGTCGTTGGACCCTTGAGTCGCTGAGTCGTTGGACCCTTGAGTCGCTGAGTCGTAGACCCTTGAGTCGTTAGGTCGTATGACCCTTGAGTCGTTAGGTCGTTAGACCCTTGAGTCGTTAGGTCGTTAGACCCTTGAGTCCTTAGGTCGTTAGACCTCATTTTATCTTCACTAGGTCGTACCGTTTTGGTCGAACCCCGTAAGCGGTGGCGTTGCCCCCGCACCCCCACCTTGGGGGGTTGCCACCCCCCCTGGACCCCCCCTCCGTAGGGGATCTTATCTGAAAAACATTGAGCTGATTTCCTTGGATTTTATTCGCATCTCCGCATGCGATCTTTGTGACTGATTGTTTCTACACTTGCTTATGTGTTTTGTCACTTTATAATACAAAGGTTTCAATACTAGTAGTAAATATCAAAACTCTTTTAACAAACAATTTCAACTCTATTTTTAATAACAAAGCTCTTTTCTTAAACCGTTTTCCAATCTATTAGTATATACAAGCCTTTACCTCACTCGGATGAGAAATCTAATTAAACGACTTAGTAAAACAAGTGGTATGAAACGCTTGCGTTCACTTCGTCGGTTAATTCTTGGACTTGTTCGATTGAACCTCTTGTGACAATTTTATTAGTGAAGATTTACAGTTTGTTCGTAAATATTTAAGTTAAGCAAGTGGTTATGGGACATGAAGCTAAACTTCTATATTTACTAGCTTAGTGTAATTGACACTTCTCGTTGATCTTGATGATCGCTTTATGAATTAGACTAGCAATTGCGCGATGTCTCTTTCATTGCAAGGTTAGACTAGACACCACTTGTGTGACTCCATTCACACATACCTTTCTGCTTTTTGGTTAGTCTTGACCTCAATCTGTGTGATTCCACTCACACATGTGGGGTAGCTCCCCATGGTCTTCGGACCGTCATGTGATAGGCCTCTTTCCCTTTTTATGATTTCTGGATTTCTCGTGTTGATTTCTGGAATTTATGTCATTGACTTGTTATGAGTACAAGTTTAGGGTATGATGCCCTCTTCGAATCTTTGAGAAGATTCTTGTGATATTGATTATCTCTTATTGATTGATCTTCTGTTGATCATTATTTACATACTTATAGTGGTATGTCGTTATGGATGTTTATGTTTATGCCATATCTTTTATGTTATATCATGTCATCTGATATTTATAGCTAGACTGATCCGTTTATTATTTTCTTAAATAATACTCGGGTCAGACCGAGATGTTACAGGTGCTTCTGCTTGACTTCTTCCCAGGGATTCATCACTCTGACTTTTGGCTAACTGTTTAGATTAGCAGTTTTTGTTGTATACACTTGAGATATAGACTCATAGTTGTATTCTTTTGTATAGCACGTGTTGCTATTCTTTTGTATTATCGTGGATCTTATTGACCACTACTCTGATGTACACTTTCATGTGTTAGTTATATATTCATATCTTCTTCCGCCTTTGTGATATGGATATCTGTGACTGATTTGTGATATGATTATTTCTATGTTTGTTTCCGAAGATTATTTATAGCCACCGTGTGATAAGCATTTACATGGATGGTCGCTCCTCAACAGCCTCATTCTCCGTGCTAGTTGACAGCACTACTCCGGAGTGTTCTTGGCTAGCGTGGGTATAGAGGTGGGGCGTCACACCGAGTTTCGAGTGGTTCATGCCGAAGGGAGCTCTCGAGATGGACTTTGATATGGCGCTCTCTAATCGTGGTGGAAGTGCTTGAATTCGTCGCGATAATTAGATGAGGGACGACGGCTATGGGTTAGGTTAGAACGTGATTACCTGTAGGAAACGTGAGGGGGGAGATAGGAAGCAACGGCCATGATGCAAGGGTTTGAGATCTACTGCCATGATGAGTTTAGGTTTAATAATAAAAGAAAATTGAAATTTATTTATATTTAAAACATGTAATGTTTAAAATATGATATCTTTTTGATACGAGGTCGGATTGTGACGAAACGAATTGCGCCGGGTTCATTTTGTCGAGCACTACGCAATGGAGCTGGTTTGGAGTCGTTTGGAGCTAGTAAAAATTTTGGGTAAAATTAAACGCACGTTTAATTTTATTCGAAATAAAATGCGGAAACTGAATTGAAAGCAAGTTGAGAACTTCTCACCCAATCGAATCTGTTTCGATTTATATTTTAAATAGTTAGATTTAAAATTGTTGATTGTATGCCTGGATGATAAATTTATTATCTGTTATCGATTGAAATAGACATTATGCGCCGTTAGTAAGCGGATGTTATTTATTAAAAACATATACCGCGATAATTTCACTAAAAAGTGAAATTGGTATTATTTATGTACTTGGAGTTGATTTCCCGCATTATATAGCGGATGAGACCCTATTGTGTCGTCTATTAAGCGGATAATATTTTATAAATCCCATATACCGCGATATTCCGCTTTGAACGAAAATGGGTATTGTGCTAATGTTTGTGGATGCAGGGAAATAGGTTGGAGGGATCCAACTGGATTCCTTACCAGTATTTATTTGATTACAGATATTTTGATGTTTGTTGATTATCATATGATGATATATGATGTTTGATGTCGTGATTGACTATTTGGTGCTGTTGCATCATCGGATCCATTTTTGAAGTTTTAAAATAATGTGTTTTGATTTTAAAAAGAATTTTAAAGTAATTTTTGAAAGTATACGTTTTATTAAATTTTGAATTGTTAAAATAAATAAACATTATAATTTTATTGTTATAAAAGTTATATTTTTTTGGAAAGTAATACTTAAGTATAATTTTGGAGTTATATAAGTTTTAAATAACGTTTTGTAAATTATTAAAGAGATTGGTTTATTTAAATTGAGATTTTTGAATTATTATAAACGGTTTATATAAAAGATTTATAAAATTGATATTTTATAAGTTAAAGATATTGGAATTATAAAATGAGCTTTTATAAGTGTTAAAATAAAGTTGTACCTAGTTTTATAAGTAAATAAGAATTTTAGATTTATAAATTAATGATGATATAAAAGAATGGATTTGTGAATAAATGGATTATAAGTAATTTACTTATAAGTTGGATTCGACATGTAAATGAAATATAAATAGAATTGATTATTAATGGAGATTTATAAATCGAAGTAGTTGTGAAATAGAAATGGAATTTATAAACGTTGTTTTATAAATCCGTAATCAAATAAATTTGATAAGTAAACATAGAAATTATTAAAGGAATTATATCCGCGATTTTGGACTGTGGAAAATCCTTCAATTAAATATGTGGAAGTGTTAAATTTGGTAAACGATGTATATCCACAATTTTGGACAGTGGATAATCTTTTGATAAAAGTGTAGAAATACTGAATTGGGTAAATAAGGTATATTCACGATTTTGGACGGTGAATATATTATTGAATAAAATGGGTCTGATTTGGAGAAGTGAAATTTTAAAAAATGTTAATTGCTTTAAAAGATGTTTTAAAATGTATTAACTATCGAATACATTGATTTCAACACTCATTGTTGAAATAGACATTTTCGAGAAATAGAAGGAAATGGTAGACTATAACACCGCTGTTATAGTAGATGATTTCCAAAAGGAAATGTTTTATATAGTATTGGGATTTATATATCTATCTTAATTTTGAATCCCTATACTAGTGATTTTGGGTCGTCGTAACGATGTTTTACGCAACATTCGTTTTGGCCCAAACAAATGTGTTTAAGAGAATGGTTTCTTTAAAGAATGAAATATATACCTAATTTCGATTTAAGTATATTGAATATTTTCCAAGTGTTGAAAATAAATGGATTTGTAAACTACTTATTATTAAATAAGTATGGAAATGTTTTCCAATACGAAGTGAATATTTTGAGATTTTATCTTTTAAAGATAAATTAAAAATGAATATTAGAAATCGATTTGGAAATCGTATATTCATAGATATTTAAGAATTGTAAATTCACTATGGAATTTATAAAAGAAAGGGAAATTTGTTTAAAAATAAACATTGATTTATTTTTGAAGTGTGGGAATAAATTTACGGGTTTGGAACGTAAATATAAAGTAAATCGGAAGGGATTTATTTAATTGGTTTAAATGAACCATGTTGAAATGAAAATATTTCTGCGTAAGGAAAACGATTTGAAATTTGTTTTCAAAAGTAGTAAAGGTGAAAAGTGATTTGAAATTTGTTTTCAAATGGTTGAAGTGTGGAAATTATATATCTAGTAAAGATATTTTGGAAAGTAAATAATTTGGGAAATTATTTGGAATCTGGTGATGTTGAGCATACCTGTTGATAGTTAAATAACCGACTATCAATATTTACCTTTAAATAGGTATTTGTTGTGATTGCTTGAATTTGAATGCTACACTTATTTTTCAAAAATAAGCGCTCACTATTCGGGTTAGCTGGGAAAGGACCTTGGGGTCGTTTAACCCATTCCGAATATGTGATACGTCGTTATGGATTGCATTTGATGACCGGTGTTGAAGACCGGATATTTGTGAAAACGGAAGGATTACCGTCGAATGTTTCTGCATCGGCTGATCCCCGATATAGAAATTTATTACCCTTTGTGATGGGAAGTCCGGTCGTGATTAGTGAATATCCGGATTGCAAGGACTTCTTTGTAAGTGCCTTCGGTTTCGTTCGATCTCGGAACGGACTTGTATGGATGTGTGTCCGACGTTACAGTTTGAGATGTAATGTTGGTTTCTATCAAATATATTTCCGTTGGTGGCGGAGAATTTATTCTCTTAGCTTAACACCCTAGAGGTTATGTAGTTGATGGTTACTGGTGATACATTCCCAAATTGGTGATGTGGCATACGAAGTGCTTTTGAGCATTTGATGATCAAAGCACAGCTTTTGTATAAAGCGTGGCTTTGTGGACGAGAATTCGTCGGACCTCACACCCCAGAAATGGTCAAAACATGAAGGACGCGGCAAGGTTATTAGGGTGTAGAGCCCCTTTAGTGTATGTCATTCCTTCTGGATAGAGGTGGTATCATGGTATGGAGCCCAGATACTTAACCTATGTTGTTGCTGCAAATTTATTGCTTTGTGGTTGTTGGAAATCGAGGATCCTCGGATATAGATCGGTTACGATCGGGGGATGACATATTCGTATCAGTAGTTACCCAGTTAGGGGTAATCCGGCCTTGTGTTGGCAGAGATCCGGTTAGGTTCTCGGGTCGTCTTTCCAGAGGCGAACCCGTGTGGCAATGGGAAGTTCCTTGGCCTGACCATTTTTTGGAAATCCAAAGAAACAATACGATCTTGTACGGTTTTAGTTGTAGAACCTATCATTCACTTACGGTGGTCACACTGTTTGGATGGTAGCTATAGTAGGCATAAGTGCGAAATGCCTATGCTGGCTAAGATTTATATCTTTACTTTCGAAATAATTTTTCCTACACTATGCACTAGTAATAATATCAAATGTTTCTTTTTAATGCGTATCAAGCATCTTTGACTATCATAAGAAGAAATCTCCTCCGATTCTGCGTTTGCATTGTGTGTGTGTGCGGGAGGCCTTATGGTAATCTCATCTTCTAAAAAGCATTGCGAATCTATTTTAAAATTATCCTATACTTTGTTTTAAAAATAAACTGTTTTAGTTCTCACACCAGTCACATGACTGACTTGGAATTTATTGTTTTACTTCCTAAACTTTGGGTGCCCACCAATTTCCACACGAGCAGTCTAGAGTTAGGTTATCAGGATATTCTGGAATTCAGGAGTTGCAGGAGGCAAACTGGATGGCATGGCATATTCACTAGTATATAGTATTTCTTTTCCGCTATTATGTTGTTGTGCACTCTGATGATGTAATGTAATGTAATATGATGTAATGTAATAACTGATATAGTTCTTTGTTTAATGATTATTCATTTATCTATTATATGCTGTTCTGCTGCGATTGTGAGATTCTGATATCGTTTTATTGTTCTTTCTGTTCTTCTTTATCTTTTTCTCTCTTCTACCTCTTTCTTCTTCTTTAACCATAACGGTACGGTTTTCCGGTATTCGATTGCTCGGCAGTTGATACAGTGGAGTATTGATGTCGGTTTTCGAGCGTTGAAAAGTCGCATCCGTCACATTTGGTATCAGAGCATATGGTTAGGTGACAACCATGGCTCTGTTGGGTGCTACTCATTAGAGATAGAGTCGGTAGTACTCTAGAATGAGTGTGAGTATAATAATAGATACGAGCGCGTATTTGTTAGTGGATATATAATGTTTTACATTGTGATGATTGGTTTGTTGAGTGGTATATGGATTCTGGTCAACACGAGTAATTAACGTTGTTGATAGGGATCTCTAAGCACTTGTACAGAACAAATTGACGCGATATTATTTTAAAATAGGGTAAATGAAATAATTTTACCTCGATTATATTTTGTATATAAAGGAATAATTTTTCAGAATTAGTAAAGTATATATGAATTGATTGTTTGGTCGTTAAAATGTAAGAATAAATATAAGTTAATTAAAAGAATAATTGTATAAGCAAATGAATTATAAGTATGAAGTTATAATTAAAATGATTTACACTTGTGAAATAATCTTATATATAATAAATGAAGTTATATAAGTAAAAGATTTATAAATATGATTTATAATCTAAAAATAAAATTCCAGAGAAGTGTTTTGAAAGGATTTGATATTTTGGAAAATTATTTAGGGGAGATGAAGGCTCTAAACTCTTTTTGGTCGCTGGAAAATAATTCCGATGAAGATTATGACATCATCGGTGTTCATTTTCGGGTTTCCAAAAGAGGAATTGCTGCCAGATTATTTTAAATGAAAGTTGTTTGGAAAATTTGGATTTGGTTTTGGAAATTCAAAAGATAATTTGAATTTGTTTCAAAAATAGTTTTGAAAGGTTGAAAAGACTCTGGAATCCTATTTAAAATATTTATAGGAATGATAAATGAGTTGATAGCTTATACAATTTGAATTTTAATAAAATAAATTTAACTTAAAGGATGGAGTTAAATTAAAGGAAGTATAAGTGAATCAATAAAAAAATCCAAGTGGTAATTGATGAATATAAGTGAAATGAGTTTTGAACTTATAATATGAATAATAAATTTAGCTTTGGATAAGTTAATGGATTTGGAAGTTAATAAATAAGTTGTATAACTTATAGAATGGGAAAGGATAAGTAAAACCAATTATCGAAGTGGTTAAACAATTTTGTTAAGCAAAATGAAATAAAATTTGAAATAAATTAGAAGTGTACTTAAGTTGTATGGTGGAATTAAATGTAAATGATGTTGAAATGGAATATAACTTAAGTGAAGTTGAATGAAGTTGATTTTGGTGTCGAAGTAAATTAATAAGTGAATTAATGAAATGAAGTCATTAAGAATATGAACTTGAGTTATATAAATGAAATTCAACCTTATATTGTTAAAGGAATTAGCAATTGGATTAATAAATGGATTGAATATTAATCAATTGAATGTAAATTAAATTGATATGGGATAATGAATGAAAGTGTTAATTCATTAAAAGCTAATGAAGTTGAGAAATTGAATAAATTGAATGGAAGTCAATTTAATATCAACCAATTGGAATTAAGAATGTTGGACCAAATTGAATGTAAATTGAATAATTTAGTTATGTTGAATGTACATTGGTTGTTATATGGTTGTAAATTGATTGTGTATAATTCATTAAGTGTCAATGAAGTTGAATTGATAAAATTGAAAGCTATGAAATTGAATTCAAATTGAAAGTGAAGTAAATGAATTTGAATAGAATTGAATTTGATTTGGAAATGAACCAACTTGAATATGAATAAATGAATGTTAGTAAAAACATCCAATGTTAATGAATTAAATGTGATTTAAATTGAAAACCAATTCATTGAATATTAATGAGAAGCGAATTTATATTGATTTGGTTATGAATTTGTTGGATGATATTTGGATGATAGTTGATTGATGGTTGCATTTGTTGCATTTGCTATGTTGGCATATGTAGTTGTTATGTTGCTATATGATGTATATTGATACTATTTTCATATGTGCGTGATTCTCATTGTTTGTTGAGTGTTTAGTAGGTGCGGATTGCGCTTGCTTCGCATTTGGAGCTCGCTTTCGCGCTATATTAGCAGTATAAGCTCACTAACAATAAATAAGGTACATATCTCGGATTAAATATCGTACTTTTACACTTTTTTCCCCCTGCGGGATGCCTCATCACTTGATGAGATGTATATTTGTGATATATATACTGTCATTTTTTTTCGGATCGAGCCGCGCAAAGGAGACTATGGCGAAATTTTTCGAAAATTTAAGGCGTTAGAATATTTTTGAGAAATTTGGAAAATTTTGAAAACTAAATTTGGATTTGGAAACTTAGTAAAGATTTTGTAAGAAGTTTAACTATGAATTTTGGAAAGTTAAACACTTAAGAGATTTGAAAACCAATTTGAATGGTTTGTTTTGGAAAGATTAACGGATTTTGTAAAATTTTCTTACTTGGTAATTTGGAGGAAGAAATTCTTTTAAGGGGGAAGATTGTAACGAACCAGAATTTCTGTCAATCAAAATTTGTATATTTAATTGATTTTAAATATTAATAAGTGAAATTTAACGGTCGAATAAATTTTATTTCGAATAATTGGATTTAATTGGATAATTAAATCGATAATTTAATATTTGAAAATACAGAAATAATTGGAAATCGAGTTAAATATGATTGAAAATGATTTGTAAAATTTTATTATATCATATTGGAGTTAGAACGATATTTTAGAACTTTTAAAATTGAACTAAAAGTTAAATTGTGTAAATTGAATATTTTAATATTTAATTGACGAGTTAAAATAGCCATTTTTCAAACAGTCTCGGATTTGGATGAAACTAGTTTCATCGGATCCGTAATGTGAAATTATTGTAAGGTGTCATATTTCGTGTCAATCGGATTTACCGTTTGTCCGGGGCAAGCCAAAACGCATAGAAATTAGTTAAATCGATTTAATTTAAATTTGATCGCTTATTGCCGTAACTCGCACAGATGATCGAATTAGCTCCCGAAACACGTTCCATTGTGTTCGAAACGTGGGGTAAACCATAGAAACGCCGACCGGCACGCTTCGTTTGGAGTTCGGAATTTTTTTGATGAATAGTGTTTTTGGAAATTTTCTATAAAAGGACCTAACTATTTTCATTTGCAAAGGAAAAACAAAACTCTAGGGTTTAGTTCATAGCCGCTGGCTACCATATTCTAAGGCCATAATTTCACCTTCTTCTCTTCTTAATCTCTTCCAATCCGTAAACAATTAGCTAAAACTTCCAACTACAATGTTAAAGAGCGTGATGAGAGCTTCCCATCAATACGGTGATGATGGGATATGGCACGCCGATGAGGTGGAAAATTAGCCGCGTCCTCCTGCAGTTGCGCACGGTTTTTCGTGCAAAGGGTGAGGCCAAGTTTCGAGTGGTTCATGCCGAAGGGAGCTCTCGAGATGGACTGCGATATGGCGCTCTCTGATCGTGGTGGAAGTGCTTGAATTCGTCGCGATAATTAGATGAGGGACGGCGGCTATGGGTTAGGTTAGAACGTGATTACCTGTAGGAAACGTGAGGGGGAAGATAGGAAGGAACGGCCATGATGCAAGGGTTTGAGATCTACGGCCATGATGAGTTTAGGTTTAATAATAAAAGAAAATTGAAATTTATTTATATTTAAAACGTGTAATGTTCAAAATATGACATCTTTTTGATACGAGGTCGGATTGTGAGGAAACGAATTGCGTCGGGTTCGTTTTGTCGAGCACTACGCAATGCAGCTGGTTTAGAGTTGTTTGGAGCTAGTCAAAATTTCGGGTAAAATTAAACGCACGTTTAATTTTATTCGAAATAAAATGCGGAAACTGAATTGAAAGCAAAGTGAGAACTTCTCACTCAATCGAACCTGTTTCGATTTATATTTTAAATAGTTAGATTTAAAATTGTTGGTTGTATGCCTGGATGATAAATTTATTATCTTTTATCGATTGAAATAGACATTATGCGCCGTTAGTAAGCGGATGTCATTTATTAAAAACATATATCGCGATAATTTCACTGAAAAGTGAAATTGGTATTATTTATGTACTTGGAGTTGATTTCCCACATTATATAGCGGATGAGACCCTATTGCACCGTCTATTAAGCGGATAATATTTTATAAATCCCATATACCGCGATATTCCACTTTGAACGGAAATGGGTATTGTGCTAATGTTTGTGGATGCAGGGAAACGGGTTGGAGGGATCCAACTGGATTCCTCACCAGTATTTATCTGATTACAGATATTTTGATGTTTGTTGATATCATATGATGATATATGATGTTTGATGTCGTGATTGACTATTTGGTGCTGCATAATCGGATCCATTTTTGAAGTTTTAAATAATGAGTTTTGATTTTAAAAAGAATTTTAAAGTAATTTTTGAAAGTATACGTTTTATTAAATTTTGAATTGTTAAAATAAATAAACATTATAATTTTATTGTTATAAAAGTTATATTTTTTTGGAAAATAATACTTAAGTATAATTTTGGAGTTATATAAGTTTTAAATAACGTTTTGTAAATTATTAAAGAGATTGGTTTATTTAAATTGAGATTTTTGAATTATTATAAACGGTTTATATAAAAGATTTATAAAATTGATATTTTATAAGTTAAAGATATTGGAATTATAAAACGAGCTTTTATAAGTGTTAAAATAAAGTTGTACCTAGTTTTATAAGTAAATAAGAATTTTAGATTTATAAATTAATGATGATATAAAAGAATGGATTTGTGAATAAATGGATTATAAGTAATTTACTTATAAGTTGGATTCGATATGTAAACGAAATATAAATAGAATTTATTATTAAAGGAGATTTATAAATCGAAGTAGTTATGAAATAGAAATGGAATTTATAAACGTTGTTTTATAAATCCGTAATCAAATAAATTTGATAAGTAAACATAGAAATTATTAAAGGAATTATATCCACGATTTTGGACTGTGGAAAATCCTTTAATTAAATATGTGGAAGTGTTGAATTTGGTAAACGATGTATATCCACGATTTTGGACAGTGGATAATCTTTTGATAAAAGTGTAGAAACACTGAGTTGGGTAAATAAGGTGTATTCACGATTTTGGACGGTGAATATATTATTGAATAAAACGGGTATGATTTGGAGAAGTGAAATCTTAAAAAATGAAGTTAATTGTTTTAAAACATGTTTTAAAATGTATTAACTATCGAATACATAGATTTCAACACTCATTGTTGAAATAGATGTTTTCGAGAAATAGAAGGAAATGGTAGACTATAACACCGTTGTTATAGTAGATGATTTCCGAAAGGAAATGTTTTATATAGTATTGGGATTTATATATCTATCTTAATTTTGAATCCCTATACTAGTGATTTTGGGTCGTCGTAACGATGTTTTACGCAACATTCGTTTTGGCCCAAACAAATGTGTTTAAGAGAATGGTTTCTTTAAAGAATGAAATATATACCTAATTTCGATTTAAGTATATTGAATATTTTCCAAGTGTTGAAAATAAATGGATTTGTAAATTACTTATTATTAAATAAGTATTGAAATGTTTTCCAATATGAAGTGAATATTTTGAGATTTTATCTTTTAAAGATAAATTAAAAATGAATATTAGAAATCGATTTGGAAATCGTATATTCTAGATATTTAGGAATTGTAAATTCACTATGGAATTTATAAAAGAAAGGGAAATTTGTTTAAAATTAAACATTGATTTATTTTTGAAGTGTGGGAATAAATTTACGGGTTTGGAACGTAAATATAAAGTAAATCGGAAGGGATTTATTTAATTGGTTTAAATGAACCATGTTGAAATGAAAGTATTTCCACGTAAGGAAAACGATTTGAAATTTGTTTTCAAAAGTAGTAAAGGTGAAAGTGATTTGAAATTTGTTTTCAAATGATTGAAGTGTGGAAATTATATATCTAGTAAAGATATTTTGGAAAGTAAATAATTTGAGAAATTATTTGAAATCTGGTGATGTTGAGCATACCTATTGATAGTTCAATAACCGACTATCAATATTTACCTTTAAATAGGTATTTGTTGTGATTGCTTGAATTTGAATGCTACACTTATTTTTCAAAAATAATCGCTAACTATTCGGGTTAACCGGGAAAGGACCTTGGGGTCGTATAACCCATTCCGAATATGTGATACGTCATTATGGATTGCATTTGATGACCGGTGTTGAAGACCAGATATTTGTGAAAACGGAAGGATTACCGTCGAATGTTTCTGCATCGGCTGATCCCCGATATAGAAATTTATTACCCTTTGTGATGGGAAGTCCGGTTGTTTTTAGTGAATATCCAGATTGCAAGGACTTCTTTGTAAGTGCCTTCGGTTCCGTTCGATTCCGGAATGGACTTGTATGGATGTGTGTCTGACGTTACAGTTTGAGATGTGTTGCTGGTTTCTATCAAATATATTTCCGTTGGTGGCGGAGAATTTATTCTCTTAGCTTAACACCTTAGAGGTTATGTAGTTGATGGTCACTAGTGATACTTTCCCAAATTGGTGATGTGGAATACGAAGTGCTTTTGAGCATTTGATGATCAAAGCACAGCTTTTGTATAAAGTGTGGCTTTGTGGACGAGACTTCGTCGGACCTCACATCCCGGAAATGGTCAAAACAGGAAGGATGCGGCAAGGTTATTAGGGGGTAGCGCCCCTTTAGTGTATGTCATTCCTTCTGGATAGAGGTGGTATCATGGTATGGAGCTTAGATACTTAACCTATGTTGTTGCTGCAAATTTATTGCTTTGTGGTTGTTGGAAATCGAGGATCCTCGGATATAGATCGGTTACGATCGGGGGATGACATATTCGTGTCAGTAGTTACCCAGTTAAGGGTAACCCGGCCTTGTGTTGGTAGAGATCCGGTTAGGTTCTCGGGTCGTCTTTCCAGAGGCGTACCCATGTGGCAATGGGAAGTTCCTTGGCCTGACCATTTGTTGGAAATCCAAAGAAACAATACGATCTTGTACGGTTTTAGTTGTAGAACCTATCATTCACTTACGGTGGTCACCACTGTTTGGATGGTAGCTATAGTAGGCATAAGTGTGAAATGCCTATGCTGGCTAAGATTTATATCTTTACTTTCGAAATAATTTTTCCTACACTATGCACTAGTAATAATATCAAATGTTTCTTTTTAATGTTTATCAAGCATCTTTGACTATCATAAGGAGAAATCTCCTCCGATTCTGCGTTTGCATTGTGTGTGTGTGCGGGAGGCCTTATGGTAGCCTCATCTTCTAAAAAGCATTGCGAATCTATTTTAAAATTATCCTGTACTTTGTTTTAAAAATAAACTGTTTTAGTTCTCACACCATTCACATGACTGACTCGGAGTTTATTATTTTCCTTCCTAAACTCTGGGTGCCCACCAATTTCCACAAGGGCAGTCTAGAGTTAGGTTATCAGGATATTCTGGAATTCAGGAGTTGCATGAGGCAAACTGAATGGCATGGCGTATTCACTAGTATATAGTATTTCTTTTCCGATGTTATGTTGTTGTACACTCTGATGATGTAATGTAATGTAATATGATGTAATGTAATAACTGATATAGTTCTTTGTTTAAAGATTATTCATTTATCTATTATATGTCGTTCCGCTATGATTGTGAGATTCTGATATCGTTTTATTGTTCTTTCTATTCTTCTTCTATCTTTTTCTCTCTTCTTCTACCTCTCTCTTCTTCTTTAACCATAACGGTATGGTTTTTCGGCATTCGATTGCTCGGCAGATGATACAGTGGACGTATCGATGTCGGTTTTCGAGCGTCGAAAAGTCGCACCCGTCACATTATCATAACCTTTTCATACAATTGAATTAGGACATGAAACCTGCTCCATTGAGTTTAAAATCATCAAAAACATCTATTTTGATATATGGGATGATCATTTTCGTTCCGGAGGCAAAACGGGTTTTTCGGGTCGTTTATCGTTTAACTTCCAAATAAAATCTAATCCATTCATTTCTATTTTGATCTGCCTGTAAATAACCTATTATAAACCCTAGTTCCTTCTAGTTTCCATTGTCTGTACGTACAATTTCAGCTGTCCACTTCTCCTTCTCAATGGCAGACAAACAAATCCCCAAATTGCAAATCAAATTCAAAACCAAATTCGGAAATTTAAAACTCCTCAACATATGTCGAGTTATATAACATTTCGAAACTCTTGATGGGTGCAATCCACTGCAATGATTCGTTTTTCAATTCGAGTTATTGTTTGATCACAAATTCACAAAGAAGTTTCGGTCTTTCATTGGCCACGGTCATGTTTAGCGGTGGATCTGCAACTTGGGGACGATCGGAGGGCATGGGCTTGTAGAGGGCATCGTGTGGTGGTCATCGGCATGGCTACTTTGGGTTGGAGATCATCTGTATCGCCATGATCGGTGACAAAACACGGCGGCAGCGGTTTCCTTTTCGACGACGTCGATCGACCGTGAGACAATGCTTGGGTGGGGTCTGGAATGTAGAGATGGTCGGCGTTTTCTAATCGAGTTCGTGGCCTCTTGGGCAGTGACGATTTGCATTGAGACAGCGGTGGCTACAGCATGTTCGAACGAGGTTGGCTCGGTAAGGTTTCCGTGTGAATGAAGCTTGTTGATAATATGGCCATTTCGAATTGAGGGTAATCTTTTCTTTTATTTTAACTTAACTTTCAATCTTGAATGTTCTAATCAACGTAACTTTTGCATACAAGCTCAGATTTGGACGCGGTTATATCTTGGGATCGTATTGAAATTTCGGTCATTTTGACGCTGGTTTGGACTAATTTGGAGACTGTTTGAATTTTGAATTTAAATTGGATTTAAATTCAATTTAAATTCAAAGGTGAGTGTTTTAACCCACTCACGACTTCTAAAACTTTTTATGTTTGTTAAATTAAATTTATGATGTGATTTAAAATTTATTTAAGGCTGTTTGGTATATTTGAATCGTCATCTCAGTTAATTTGAATTTATTTGAATTAAATCGTTATTTAATTTATTATTGAATTTAAATTTCCAGTTAAATACTTGTTACCGATTATCAGTTCTATATTGATATTTCTTGGTTGATTTGGATGATTATTGTGATGGATGTTTGATTGTTGATATTGGATGAATGGATGTTGTATTTTATATCGTTATAATACTGCAAGTTCACTATGGGTTGAAATGATACATACCTGAATGATTTATAGAATAGGAGAAAATCGTTATGGGTTGAAATGATCAACCTGAACGGTTTTCATTGATTTGAAATGTCTATTTTTGGTACTGGTTGAATGATATATATATATATATATATATATATATATATATATTCTTGAATTTGGATTATGTTTTGGAATTGAATAATTTAAAAGGTTTGAGTTAAACATCGAATTTTTCTAACTAAAGGTTAAGATTGATATTTCAAATTATTTGAAATCTTTTAATAATTATTTTCACGTTGTACCCTTGATAGGAGATGGAAAATCCCGTATCATCTTTGAAGCCATTGCACTAACATTTTATTTTTGATAAATTTGACTTACATAATATCTTTTAGTTCTAACTCGAGCATTTTTTTTCCATTACGCTCGGGTCAGTCCGAGCTTTTCAATGTATTGATGGAGGACGAAGACTAAGATTCAGTATATTATTACTATTTATAATTATTCCACTACATTCTGTGTTCCATGGCAATATTTGTTTATTTATGATGTATGTATAACTTTGATTTGAATTGGTAAAAGTGCAATCAATTGTTATTTGTAAAACATCTTCATGAACTGTTTATTTGATTATTATATTTTATCGTTCTGTTGTGAGATTCTGTGTTTGTTTTTCCTTCTTTTCTTTTATTTTCTTGTTTACCTCATTAACAATTCTCCCTTTTGAATGGTTTGAATTAGACATGTGCAGTTTATTGTCGATTTAAACCATCCAAAAAGGTGGGTCGTTACAATTGGTATCAGAGCTTTGGTTTAGGCATATCTAAGCCAGTTGGGGTTAACACATTATAGATAGGGTAGTAATACCCTAGAATGTGTTGTCTAAGTGTATATATGTAACGACCCATAATTTTTTTTTAACTTTTAATTAGTTTTATAACGTATTTAATTTGGATTTTGAGAAATTTTAATAAGTTTTAATATTTGGTTTACGTATAATTAAATATAGCAAATGGTAAATTTTCAATTAATTATATAAAGGTTTATTTATTATATAATTCTATTAAATTCAAATCAGTTAATAATTGGTGAAAATAAATTTATTTTCAAGACCTGAATATTTTTACATAGAAAAATTCTAAATCATCTTCTGACTGAGACGTCATTTTTCGTTTTCCCAAATTTGGAATTCTATAGCTCCGTCGATCTTATTTTCTGCGTTTTTACTGCATTTTTTCTGCTAGTGAAAATTCGAATTTTTATAATTCAATCGTACCACCAACATCTATGTACCATTTTGATTGTCTCTTTGTACTGATCACTATGGTATATTTATTTCTGTATTTTGAGATCCGATACGCGATGGAAACAATAAAAACGTGCGTCATCGGTGCTGAAATTTGTGACTTGGATTTATCTACTTTTCAAATTTGAAACCGTACAACTCATACCATATTAAATTTCTTTTAAAGGTTTTAGCTAAATCTATGGGTGAGCGTTGCCACACCTTTCCACCTTATATTTAATTCTCTGCCGTTTCAATTTGCATTCTATCCGTTCACATTTCATTTATTCCTTTTCTACCATATATTCCATTATCTCTTTCTGCTATTTTCTAATTGCTATTTGCTCATTCACGCGATCATTTAATTGAAATCAAAATTTCAACCTTTACTTCTCTTTTCGTTTCAAATTTGAAACGTACTATTAAATCAAGCCATTAATTTCTTTTATTTTTTACCTTAAATCAACGTACAGCTCACACAATTATAAATTACATTAAATTTTCTGATGAACCACACCATGACCGTTTATATTACATTCATTTGGAATATATTCATTTGTTTGAAATCTTCCCCTTTCCCTCTCATCTCAGTTGGGAATAAAATAAATTTCAGCGGAAACCACGTTTCAATGCTTTTAACTCTTTATAACTTTTGATAAAATTTTCTGTCCTTTTTGAAACTAAAACTTATAGGGATATACGTTTCTCATTTATTAATTTCTAAATCATCCTATTGTCCTTTTCATGTATGTTATATTTATTTATATTTTAACATTTTCTATTTATTTCACTCATCTCCCTACACGTTTCTATTTATTTGCTAATTTGTTGCATACATTTCGTTTTGGAAAAATGCGGTTCATTCCTATTTATTTCATTTCTCGCATTTATTTCATATTTTACAGAAATTCGACCGTTGCCACGTCATACCATTTTGGAACGATGAAATTTTGGAAGTATGAATGTACAAAACATGCATACGTTTTATATTCAATTAATTAGAACGGTCGCTTTAATTTTTGCCTTTAAAATTCCATTTTCTTCACTACAGCTATAAAGTTATAAAACATTCAAAAAAAATTGAAAGCTCACCTTAAATTGTGCAAAGCGTTTTCCTCTGCCTTTATAGCTTTGGGTTATGCCAGCTGTTACTTTTTTTCCATCAATTCAAAATTATTATTTGTCATTCCATTTTTGGGTCTCTTCATTCTCCTTTATCAACTTCCATATATTTATTTCCCTGGTCACTTTAAAACGTTTTATAATAATAATTAATATATAGCCGTTTCATTTTAAAGCTTTTCATACGTTTTATATATGTCAAAAAAAGATGTGAATGGATATTTACCTAAGGCCCACACCGTTTGAATTATACCTTTTTTTTGTATTCATTAATTCTTTTACGGCTCATTTTATTTCACCTTTATAAGCTTTTTTTTTGGTAAAGCAAGGATCTACTATCACTTTCTTCTCCTCAATTTTTCTTTCTCCACCCTCTCTCTTCTTTCACACTCTTACACGCAGCCGTATCTCACCTTGTCAACTATTTTGCCTTGCAGAAAACTTTTAACATATATATATATATATATATATATATGATATCTTGAAAGGTAATACAACTTGTGCGTTTGTCTCATTAAGTATTGTTTTTTTTTGTGTGCGTAAGTTATTGTTTTATTTTATTTTATATATATAAGCCTAAGTATTGTTTCTAAAAACTTTAGATATTTGCATGGGTACATATTTTCATTTTGGGTTGGTTGTATAGATATACTTACATTTCAGAGCTTTATAGGTTTGTATTAGTTATAATATATATATATATATATATATATAATTTTTATTTTACCTTCATCTATTGTCAGGTGTTGTTCAAAATATAATATGTATACAAGTTAGGTATAACGGCTGCTGTGAATATGTGTAACAATATATGTATAACATTTTTAAACATGTATATAGCAGCCCATATAAAGGTTTGTTTGTACACACTTTATTGTACATATAAAATGTAGGTTTGCATGTCAATATTGGTAAGCATAAGCATCCTTTCTCCCTTTTTCTACTAGCATTATGTTAGCATATTTTTATTTTTGGTAAAATAATAATAATAATAATGATGATGATGATGATGATTACAGTATATTATTTGTAAAGGAAGTCTGCATTTGGTTAAACTATTAGATTTCTTTAAACTTACATTATTTACTGTTATGTATATCTTTGGATGTTAATTTGGTTATGCACATTTAGTTTCAGATATTGATGTTTCAAATATAACGTATATACTATAAGATAGAGTGAATTTGGTTTTGACTTTTTTTATATGTTTGATTTCAATAAATATATTTAATTTAAGACTTATATAAAATGTATATATAGTTTAATTTGAATTTTGGGTTTAAGGAGGATAATAATATAAAAATACATCTCGCCTAAATTTTTATCGAGCTAATTTGACCCATTCCCATCGATTTCTTTTACCAGCTTTGATCGTCGATTCGTGCCGATCTTACTTTGCTTTGAGATTCGTGCTTGGGTTTCGTAACTCAACTTCATTGTCTATCTCTCTAACCTCGAAAGGTGAGCAATCACTCACGATTAACGTTCTTTTATTTATTAAATTTGATTTCAATTGAAACGACAATTGAAATATGAGGCTGTAGTTATTTAAATTTTTATATATGATATTATTTATAACTGTTCACTTATGGGATATGACACCATATCCTATTGTGTATATTTATTTTGATGATATATGCCTGTTGTTATTATTATTTTCATATCTGTTATCACTCTGCAAGTTCCCTATTAGTATAGAAATCATTATGGGTTGAAATGATACATAACGGACTTTAGAATAGGAGAAAATCGTTATGGGTTGAAATGATAAACCAAGAGATTTTCATTTAATTGAATTTGGGATTATGGGTTGAAATGATATCCACCCGTATATATTTAGTATACGGGTTGAAATGATAAATATCTGTAGCACTTGACTATATGATAGGAAATATATACAGACACCGTTGGTCCATATAAATATTTTGAAAATAAATTTCTACAGTTGAAAAGAAATATATGGGATTTAATAAATATTGGTTCTTAAAATATTATATATAAATGGAAATTTTATATATAGATTTAATAATAATATTATTGAGATTGATTTAATCCATATAATATGTTTGAGTATTATTTAAGATTTATATTTCAAAATTTACCGTTGTAAAAAGTTGAATAACTAAGATTGGGAGACAAATTTGGATTTATTAAAAATGGTATTTAAATAAGGATTTATTTAATTAAATCGATTTGAAATTATTGAATGGAAAATTTAAAGGTATGATTTTGTAACTGGATTTTTGATTTAAGTGATTTAATGAATATTTCACGTTTAATAAAATTAAAGAAAATATTGAGTAAAATGTAATTTAAGGTTACTTAAATGATATTGAATCTAATAAGGGAGTATTTCAAGACCAAATAATAATGAGGTTAAATCGAGATCTATATGAAACTGTTATATAGAACATTTAAATATTAAAGCCTTGAACTATATTGGAATTTAAATGGTTTATGTTGAGATTCAGATCTGTATTTGAAATCAATGTAGTTGAATTTGTTATTTAGCAACTAAATTGAATTAAAGTGAAATTTAGGTTGAACCAAATTTGAATTTATTATTTAGAAAACTAAATTGAATAAAAATTTAGTTGAAACGTTGAATACTTAAAGTTTTAAAATATATTGAAATATAAAGGGGTATTTTTGTGATTACAAATCCGAATTTGAGATCGATAAATTGAAGTGTTTATTTTAGGAATTGAGTTGAATTTGAATTGATAAATTGAGATTGAATTTAATTTAAATGGGAAGGTCGGGTTGATGTTGAAACGATTTGTTAAGTTGAGGGAATTGAAAATACTTTATTGTATAAATTATTTAATGTATATAAATACTATTTTGGGAAATATAGAGATATTTGAAGTGAAAATGATATTTGGTTTTGAAGTATAAATTAAGCTGAAATGACCACGGTGTTATAGTGTATATTTCTACCTTGTAGATAGTTCCATGGACCCTTAGAGGATGGTTATCCCAAACATCCTTTAAGTTATTTGTATTTCAGTTGATATTTCACTTGAGTTGGATTTATTGATATAAGAATGTTAATCCTGACTCGAGCGTTTTGTGTTTTGCTTTACGCTCGGGTCAGACTGAGTGTTACAACATTAGAGACTCACCTTTGGAGTTCGGAGTTTTATTTGGAGATCCAACTATCGATTCAGATTCCAGCCTTTCCAGTTGATTGGTTCAGAGAAGTCATCTGTTGCATTGGAGACTTCACTGCATTTGAACTATTCGGTTGTATTTTATTTCTAACTCTGATGTATATAGTAGCTTCATGAACTACTATTCTTTATCTATTCCGCTGCATTATATTACTCTGTGATCTGTGATTGATTTATTTATTGTATATTTTAAGTTTTGCTAAATTTTAATTAATAATTCGGTATTTTGAATTATTCAAGTCGGATATGTATGGTTTTATTGTCGATTTGAATGGTCCAAAATAGCGGGTCGTTACAATATACGAGAGCGCGTGTGACGCCCCACCTCTATACCCACGCTAGCCAAGAACACTACGGGTGAATGCTGTCAACTAGCACGGAGAATAAGGCTGTTGAGGAGCGACCATCCGTGTAATTGCTTTGCGCGATCATCGATATGTCAGATAGTATAACATGCATTTCTTCTCTACAGGAAAATCCGACATACCGACACAAACTCAAAGCTACTGCACAGTGGCTGTAATATCTTCAGAAACGAATATGGAAATAAACATAACATAAATCAGTCACAGACAATTCATGTCACAAAGGCGGAAATAGATATGAATATAACACATGAAAGTGTACATCAGAGTAGTGGTCAAACAAGATCCACAATATCAAAAAGAATAGATACAAGTGCTAGACAAAAGAATAAGTATACATCATAGAGTCTGTATCTCAATTGTATACAACAAAAACTACTAAACTTAAGTAGTTAGCCAAAAGTCAGAAGATGGTTCCAGATAGGAAGCCATGAGGAAGCACATGTAATATCTCAGTCTGACCCGAGTATTATTTAATAAGAAAATAATAAACGGATCAGTCTAGCTATAAATATCAGATGAAATGATATAGAATAAGAGATATGACTAAACGTATAATAATCATAATGCCAAGCTGTGATAAATAAGTAATTGAAAATCAACAAGAGATTAATCAATATCACAAAATCTACACAAGAATAAAAGGAATGTCATACTCCTAATTTCATTCACCAAGCCACAATAAATGACATACATATCAATGCCAATCGTAAAAGTTGGTGAAACATAAATTCCAGAATTCAACACTCAAAATCCAGAAATCACAAGAAAAAGGATGGTCAATCCCACAAACTGGACATCGACGCACCTAGAAAGACACGCCCCATGTACAGTCAAACATCGACGCACCTAGAAAGATACGCCCCATGCTCTAGCATCGACGAACCTAGAAAGATACGCCCCATGCACAAATAAACATCGATGCACCTAGAAAGATACATCCCATGCATAAATAAACATCGATGCACCTAGAAAGATACACCCCATGTAATGTCTAACATCGATGCACCTAGAAAGATACACCCCATACAAAGTCGAACATCGACGCACCTAGAAAGATACGCCCCATGCATAGACGAACATCGACGCAACTAGAAAGATACGTCCCATGCCCCGACTTATTGAGCTGATTGCTCCACGAAGTAAACAAACATCGATGCACCTAGAAAGGTACACCCCATGCATAATAAACATTGACGCACCTAAAAAGGTATGACCCATGTAAGAAATGAGACGAAGCTCAATAAAATGAGGAACAGTCCTCCACATAGACAAAGAGACATCGCACATTGCTAGTCTAAATCACAAAGATGATCGTCATGATCAACGAGAAGTGTCAATTACAGTAAGCTAGTAAATATATGAGCTTAGCTTCATGTCCCATAACCACTAGCTTAACTTAAATATTTACGAACAAATTGTAGATCTCCACTAGAAAATTGTCACAAGAGATTCAATCGAACAAGTCCAAGAATTAACCGACGAAGTAAACGCAAGCGTTTCGTACCACTTGTTTTACTAAGTCGTTTAATTAGACTTCTCATACGAGTGAGGTAAAGGTTTGTATATACTAATAGATTAGAAGTCGGTTTAAGAAAAGATCTTTGTTATTGAAAATAGAATTGAAATCGTTTTGATGAAAGAGTTTTGATATTTACTACTAGTATAGAAAACCTTTATATTTTTAAAGTGACAAATCACAAAGAAGATTGTAAGAACAATCAATCAGTAAAATTCACATTCGAAGACGTGAATAAAATCCAAAGAAACCGATAAAGAATCCATCGAAATGGATATTCAAAAATCCCTAAAAAGGAGTCATCAAAGTCATAATAAATGATAACAACAAATAGGATCATCACGAATCGATTTAAATTGGAATTCTCGAGTGAATAGGCAAATAGGCAAAACACAGCAGCTTCAGACGTCTGAAACAAGTGGTTCAGACGTCTGAATCTGGAAATATAAAGATTTCCAGAACACAATTCAGATGTCTGAATCAAGTGTTTCAGGCGTCTGAAATAGGCACTTTTTAGCCTATTTCCTTTCTGGTTCCAAATGAACCAATTCAGACGTCTGAAACCATATATTCAGACGTCTGAATCTGAGAATAGAAATCTTCCCAGAACAATATTCAGACGTCTGAATATTACGTTTCAGACGTCTGAATCTGGGGTTCAGGGCATTCCCTGAACCTAGGCCAAAAATGGCCAAACGAATATCGGAAACGATCGAACGAGCAAATGGCGATGACTAAGGAATTACGTCGAACGACAACCCAGCATAAACGGCTCTTCGATACGCCTCAAATATCATTGTCCAAATATCCATAATAGGGTTTTCATAAATTAGACCAAAACACCAAAAATTGGAATCTACACAAAATCAATCCAAACCAAAATCAATTGCACATGAATAAACGTTAGGAATTCATACCTAACAATCAAAGATAATTATAGACAAAGATGTGAGATAAAAATCTCACCTTTGAACCCAAACGATTGAATAAGAAGCTATAGAGCAATGGTAAGAACAATCACTCTTCAATTCCAACCCAACAAGCTTGAATCAAAGCTTAAAGGAGAAACATTTCCTAAATTAGGTTTAGGAAATTTATGAAATTGAATGGAGAAAGAGTTGGAGAAGAAGAAGGAGATGCTTACCAATGGGTTCTCTTGAATTTGGAGCTAGAAGTTGGATTTGCAAAGCAAGCTAGGCTTAGGAATTTCTATTTCCCATTCTCTTCCACCGTTGTTGCTAAAGCTTGAGTGTTTAAGCAAAGAGGAGAAGTTATGAAGAGAAGGGGGTTGGGCTGAGCTAATAAGGGTGCAGTCCAAACCAAAGTCATAAGCGGGAAAAAGTAGCAAAAATCAACTATCTCCAAACATATCGAAGCTTATACTCAAAAAGGTCGCAAACGGCATTTTGAACTCAATGGAAGTGGTCTCGAGTCCTAATTCGGCTCTTTGCAAAAAGTAGCTTTTCCGACCAAAATCCGACTAACGATAAAATATTTAAATATAAAATCGATAAATATGCGGGTTGTTACAGCGCGTATTTGTTAGTGTTATAAAATGGCTTTTATAAGTTTTGAAACGAAATTATTTTTCCTAATATTATATGATATATAAAGGAATAATATTTTTTAACTTATATAGTTATTTGTAATGTGTTTTATTTATGAAATTGTAATATTTAGTTATTACCATTTATTGTTGATTAGTTAAGTTTTTGTCAGTTTATAAACATTGGTTAATTATTGTTGATTGATTTAATAGAATAAACACTAGTTTGATAATGGTGTATTAAAGAAAATAAAATGAATAATTTGGATATTTTTTTATGGAATTGAAATGTTTGTTGTGAAACCTATTGTTTTTTAATTGGTAGTTTCAACTATTGAAATAAAATGGAATATTTGGATATTTGGATAGTCAAAACTTCTGAATTAATATATAAGTTGAAACTTAATAATTACGTTGAATTATGCAGTTGAATTTGATAACCTTAATTTGAAAGCAAGTGAAACTAGGTTAATTTGTTATAGTTGAGTAGAATTATTGTATACATTATTGGCATGTAATGTAATAATATTTAAAAATTAAAAGTGTGAACTTAGTTAACATTTATGAAATGTGTCATAAATAAATTGAAAGGTAAAGGTGAACGAAAAATTAAATGAATATAAATAAAGTCATGCCTTCTAAAATTGTTTATGAAATAAAGGAAAGTTGCAATAAATAATTATAATTAAAGTTGTGATAACTTTAGGCTCGAATAATGTTTATTGTCACGACCCGAAATTCAACGTTCGAAAATTGACATCAAATACCTAACTTGTACTCGACTGTCAATGACTCAAACATCGAACTCCAGTCGGATGGAGCTTATAACAACATTAGATGAATATATACAGCGGAAATAAAATGAATAACATGCATCATATCACAGATACAACATCACAATAATATCTGTTACAACATCAGAGTACATAATACATGAATAATATCTCCAAATAGAATGTCATAATAGAACAACAACATATCATATGCCAAAAGTCTTCAAAAGGATAGAGAATGATAGTGAACACCAAACTAAGCACCTCGAGATCCAAAAGCTTCCAAAATGTCTCTAAGGTGTGAGGCTCCCAAAAACCAAAATACTCCAAAATATAGCTAGAGCCAAAATATAGAAACCTGCTACTAGGCTGCCCGTGTAGAAATGATGGGCACCCAGAGTTTAGAAAGGAAACAATAAACTCCGGGTCAGTCATGGGACTGGTATGAGTAAACAAGGATAATTGCTTTCAACTAAAACAGATTTTTTTATACAAGAAAATCGGTATGCTTTTTGGAAAATGAAACTACCATAAGACCTCCCGCCACACACACAATGCAATCGCAGAATTGGATGAGATTTCTTCTTATGATAGTCAAATATGCTTGATACGGGAAAATTCTTTGATATTATTACTAGTGCATAGTGTACTAAACCATTTCAAAGTAGAATATTAATCGTAGCCGACATAGGTACCATGATACTATGCCTACTATAGCTGCCATGTTAAATGGCAGGTTCTACAACTAAAACCGTACTGGGTTCGTATTAGGAATTGGATTTCCAACAAATGGTCAGGCTAAGGAACTTCCTATGCCACATGGGTACGCCTCTGGCGGGACGTCCCGAGAACTAACGTTACGGTTAGATCTCTGCCAACACAAGGCCGGGTTACCTCTGTAACTAGGTAACTACTACACGAATATGCCACTCCCCGGTCCTTTGGGACCTTTATCCGAGGGCCCTCCATCACAAAGCAACAACCACACAGAATAATGAGATTGAAGCAACCACATAGGTAAGCATCTGGGCTCCATACCATGACACTACCTTTTTCCAGAAGGAAATGACATACCCTAAAGGGCGCGACCCTCATAACCTTGCCGCATCCTTCCTATTTCGACCATTTCCGGGGTGTGAGGTCCGATGAGGTCTCGTCCACAAAGCTACACTTTACACGAAAGCCATGCTTTGATCACAGATGATCAACAAATGATCATCACTATACAGCAGCACTTAGTATGCCACACTACCAAATTGGGAGTATATTGCTGATAACCTTCAACTACATAACCTCTGAGCTCGTATGTCTCAGAGAAGGGTGTTAAGCTAAGAGAATAAATTCTCCGCCACCAACAGATGTGTATTTGAAAGAAATCGGCTCTCTATCTCAAGGTGTAGTGTCAGACACACGACCATACAAGTCTGTTCCGGGTTCGAACAGAACCGAAGGCACTTCGTCCAATAAAGGAAGAAGCCCTTGCAAATCCGGGCGTCCACAATCCCGATCGGACTTCCCATCACTTAGGAAATCCCTATGCCGGAGCAACTCGGTGCAGAGACAATCGATAGGTTATCCTATCGTTTTCGAAGACACCCGGTCTTCACCATAGGTCTTCAAATGCAATCCATTCGTCGAATCACTATTCGGAATGGGTTATACGACACAAAGGTCCTCTCCCGGCTAATCCGAATAGTGAGCGCTTAAATTTAAAACATGTGGGTGTATCAATCACAAAGGTTCACATTCAGAGTTCGATGTGGGTTTCGGATAACAAACTGAAATCCGACTCCCTGTCGCATCGAAGTTTAAATGCCGTTTTACGGGCAAAAAGGGGTTACACAAACATATGGAACAAATCATAAATCACAGTCCATTGCAAAGCAATCACAGCATCACAACAAAAATGTCAATACAGTATAGAATATTTGATGATGGTCAATCATCGTTGATTCAAGTGATTGTGATTAAAGTGAATTTGCCATATAAATGTCTTTACTAATTATTTTAAATCAATGTTGAATTTTACTTAATTATAAATTAGTTTAATTGGCTTAATTAGTTAATTATCCTTTGATTTATTAAATATATGGATCCTTAATTGTTAATTAATTAAGTTATAATTATATTTTATAAATTCCCTATTCTTTAATTATTTACTTTTAGATTGTAAAATCATTTCAAACCTTAAGGGTTAATTTATTCTTCAATTTTTTTATAAATCAATTTGGTTTTTAAATTAGCATTTAAACATTTATTTTACTTTTAAAATTTTTTGTTAAATTAAACTTTAAAAAAAACAACTTTTATAAAATTATAAATTTTGAAATGCCATTTGTTTCGTGTGCTATTTATCATCATCATTAAAAAAAAATTACTTGAGTTTTTCAAACATTTGGTAAAAACCGGTTGCTGTTCTATTTCACTTACCCGAGACTTGCTTCGGGTTTACCCCGAGAAAATATCCCTTTCACTTCGGGTTTTCCCCAAAATGACCCGTGCCCCCTTTTTTTTTTGAAATTTGTTAAGGTTTAAAACGACACGATAACGCTGAAACCCCCCCCCCCCCCCGAGTGAAACTTCGGGCTTTCCCTCAACTTCCCCGTGTTGTGCTTCGAGTATCTCCTCGACCTTCCCAACCTAGCACACTGACACGCCACCTATCAACGTGCACGTGCACAGTTATCTTTGCCGCCGATGGACGGTGCTGCAGCCACCAACATGACCACGTCCACCCCCCTAAATCAATTCGATCACCCAGTCTTCGAATTTATTTCGAAATCACCAATCGACCAACAGAACCCAAAAAGAAGAACATCAGGCCGACACGTTCTCGCCTCGCGCCGCCTCCCCAGGCCGTTATCGGCCACCAACCTTTGCCTCCAGCTTCCACGTCATGCGACGCATCGACCTGTCCCCCTGGCACGCATTCCGGTCGCTTGTGGGTGGTGCGGCATCGTCCTTTCTACGTGAACAGGAAAATGGGGTTTAAACCCTATTTTAAATTCGAATTGAAAATTCAAAGATTTAAAAATTATCCTAGTATTTTTCTGGAAATCATGAACCCTCAATCCATCTATGACAGCGAATTCGAGGCCTACAACGCCTTCGATCATCAGATTTTGCCAAAAACTCCTTTTCCGATCAACTCCTAATTTCTTGAGCAATATGCAATGAAAAAATTTGATTTTTGTTTCTAAAATCATTGATTTTGATGGTGATTCAAATGGTGTTACTGAAATTCAAATCCATGAGGTTCGAATTTTCATCTATTTTGGGTTGTGACTGTATTTACCTTTTCCAGTGAAGTTAAAACCTGTTTTAATTAGTTTTCTGAAACATGGTGGAAGCTCAAACACAATTTCAACTTGTTATAAATCTATTTCAGAAGGAATAATAAAGAAGAGAGAGATTGGGTTTGATTTTGATATGCTTTATTCTTGTAAACAGAAAGCTACATGAAATTGGGTTTACAGTTTCCAGGAAGACAGAGTTACATAAACTGAAAGCTATATGCTTTAATTTATTGCTGACACACAGTATAGAGTTAAACCATAATTTTATTTTTATTTTAAGCTTGTTTAAAATCATTTCCAGAAGTAGTGAGGGAGAGAGAGAGAGATTTAAAACTTTGGTATAGTTTACTTTGTAGAAGCTGATACTTAAAAATGATTTTGCTTCCCTGGAGTTTGACAGGAATTAGTATTTTGAAACATCAACATGCACAGTCAACTACCATCATATACCAAAAATCTTGCATGCAAACAAGTTTAATTCTCCTATATCACCCAAGCATACACACAACAATCAAAAAGATTGAGAAAACAAAGTTTAGTCACCTGATTCTAGAAGTTGTTGACAGTCCTACCAAACAGAGAGATGAGCCTGCTACTTTTTCTTTTTTTTCTACTTTAATTCTCTTGGGGTTTTAGATCTGAAATTGATGGGTACAATTCTCTGATTAATTGTGGTTGTATTCATGCATTTAAATTATGAAAAACAGGGATTTCTATTTTACTTACTTTTGAAATTAATAGCAGAGAAGACACTTCTTATTTCTGAAACTTGAAACTAGCAATAAATCTAAAACTTTGATCTTGACTTTTCTGCAACCAATTAAATATTGTTGAATTAAACTCTTGCTTCATTAGGAATTACAACTTCAAAATAAATAAATAAAAGTTGCTTGCCTTTTTTTTTAAATTTTTATTTCCAAAAAGAAAAATTGCACTGCCTTAAACCAGAAGCTCCTTTACAAATCTGCAGTTTAAGTTTGAATAGATTGTTGAAACTTGATTTAAAAATCAAAATTTCATAAACTATAAATTTTAAAACAAAATTTACCTGAAAGTATCACACTATTGTTCAGAAACATGAGAAAGTATTTCAGATTTTTTTTAGCTTGAATGGAAGAAGGCAGTTTCCTTTTTTTTCTTCTGCACCCTCTTTTATTCTTTCTTTGAATGTTGAAAAAAAAAGTTGCAAAGGTCTTTTGATTACTGAGTATCAGGTGTTAGGGGATTTAAAAATTCGAATTTTAGAAGGTGAAGAGTTTCTTGAATTTTTTATTTGAATCTTTTATTAAAGAGTTGATGGTTAGTGCCATTTGTAAAGAAATATCTTAAGCACTAGATTTTGTTAATCATTCAATTCTATGGTGAATGTATGTTTTCAGCCTTTTGTTGTTTTCAAAGCAAAGAAATCTTTATAAATTTTATTTCCTATATTACATATATTTTTATAAACCAATACATGTATATATTTATTCATGGGTATATATATGCATATGTACAATGTCAAAAGAAAGGTTGTTTTGACCATTGTATACTTATTCCTCAATGATTTTCAATGCTACTTAATTTTTTTTTTTAAATATTTATTCCAAATTTAAATTCAAATCTTGAACTTTTAAATTTGAAATATAAACATTTCAAATCCAAATGACTTCTAAAGAAAACATTTATCATCTCAATATTTTTTTTAACCATAAAATAAAATTAGAATTCATTTCATACAATATTTTCACTTATTTTATTTGTTTTAGATTTTTTTTTCAAATTTATTCTCAAATCAAACCCCAAAAGTTTAAATATAAATTATTGATTTTAATTGATAATTTTTGGGATGTTACAAATACCCCCTCCTTAAGAAAATTTCGTCCTCGAAATTGAAAGTGAGAGAAATATAGACAAAGAATATACGAATTCATAAAGAATAAGGAAATGGCTTACCGGCTAAGCCGAGATATCCACTCTGCATTTGGGATAGTATTTCTGCATATTATCTTCAGTTTCCCAAGTGCAGTCCTCTGGATCGCCACTCCACTGAACTTTAACAAGCTTTACAACTCTGTTCCTTAATTGCTTCTCCTCACGATCCACAATCTTTATCGGTTCTCTTTTAACGGTTAGATTGGGAGTGATGTCGAGATCTTGTTGGGCAGCTTCTTCAATAATGCTTCCCGGATCGTGCACATACTTCCGAAGGCTAGAAATGTGAAATACATCATGCACACCCGACAACCAGCTAGGCAACTGCACACGGTAGGCTAGAGAACCAATCCTCTCCAGAATAGGAAAAGGACCAATATATCGTGGTGCTAGCTTACCGGTCTTCCCAAATCTCAATACACCTCTCATAGGAGATACTTTAAGAAAAACAGAGTCCCCAACCTGGAATTCCAAATCTCGTCTTCTATGATCATAGTAGCTCTTTTGACGACTCTGAGCAGTCTTCAGTTTCTTCCGAATAAAATCAACCTTTTCGGTGGCTTCTTTAATCATATCCGGACCAAGAATGAGTCTATCACCTGCCTCAATCCAGCATGCCGGTGATCGACACGGTCGGCCATATAAAGCCTCAAAAGGAGCCATCTCAATACTGGCCTGATAGCTGTTGTTATAAGAGAATTCGACCAGATGCAAATGGTCCTCCCAAGAACCACCAAAATCAAGTATACAAGCTCGCAATAGATCCTCCAAGATTCGATTGATCCTCTATGTCTGCCCATCAGACTGTAGGTGATAAGCAGTACTGAAATGCAGCTTAGTTCCCAATGCGTCTTGGAACGCCTCCCAAAATCTACTAGTGAAGATCGGATCACGATCACTCACTATGCTGCTAGGAATGCCATGGAGACGGACAATCTCTTTCACATACAAATTAGCTAGACTTGCAGCTGTGCGGGTAGCTTTTACTGGCAAGAAGTGGGCTGACTTAGTCAAACGATCTACAATGACCCAAATCGCTTCATTGCCCTTCCGAGAGCGAGGCAAACCGTCGACGAAATCCATCGACACGTGGTCCCATTTCCACTTGGGCACCTCTAAAGGCTGAAGTAGACCCGCTATCTTCTTTTGGTCGCTCTTGATTTGTTGGCAAGTGGCACGGCGACTCACATAAATAGATATATCTCTCTTCATCGTCTTCCACCAGAAAGTTCTTTTGATATCTCTATACATCTTGTTAACTCCTGGATGGATGCAAAGCTTAGATTTGTGACATTCGTCTAGAACTTCACGTTTCAGATCAGGGAAGTCTGGAACACATATTCTGTCCTTCAATCTTATAACCCCATTATCATCAATTATAAAACTAGAATCTTCACCGCGACGGATTCTCCCATATATCTCCTGAAGAAACTTGTCCTCTTTTTGCTTGTTGGCGATAGTTTCAAGAAGAGTAGGAGCAATGACAAGATGAGCAAGAATAGCATGCTTTCTACTCAAGGCGTCCGCAACCACATTGGCTTTTCCGGGTGTATATAGAATATCCAGGTCATAGGATGCCAGAAATTCTAGCCAACGCTATTGTCGCAAATTCAGATCTTTTTGGGTGAAGAGATACTTCAAAGATTTGTGATCGATGAATAATTCGAATTTTTCACCTAGAAATAAGGAGAATTCGATAAGTATATTTGTTAAGTTGAATTAAATTAAATTCACAGATTGATAAGAAAGCTGAAAAGATTCTTACCCAAAAGATAATGTCGCCATATTTTTAAAGCGAAGATAACAGCTAGAAGCTCCAAATCATGGGTCGGATAATTTCTTTCATGAGGACGTAATTGTCTACTTGCGTAGGCAATCACCTTCCCATTTTGCATCAATAATGCACCCAAGCCTTCACCGCAAGCATCAGTATAAACAGATAATCCCTGGTTCCCGTTGATAATGGCGAGAACAGGAGCGGTGGTTAGTCTCTTCTTCAATTCCTCAAAAGCTTCTTCACATTATGGAGTCCAAATAAACTTTGCATTCTTCATTGTTAGCTTGGTCAAAGGACTAGCTAACTTCGAGAAGTCCTGAACAAACTTCCGATAATAACCTGCTAGGCCCAAAAATCTTCGAACTTCCTTTGGGGTAGTAGGTCTTCTCCAATCAAGAATGGCGGAAATGTTGCTAGGATCCACAGAAATACCCTCTTCATTAACAATATGGCCAAGAAATTTCACTTCTTTGACCCAAAAGTGGCATTTGGAAAATTTAGCATATAGAATATTTCTCCTCAATATTTCCAAGACAATTCTAAGGTGTTCGGCATGCTCCTCTTCGGTCTTGGAATAGACCAAAATATCGTCAATGAATACGAGCACAAATTTATTCAATACATCTCGAAACACACGAGTCATAAGGTCCACAAAGTATGATGGGGCATTGGTTAGCCCAAAAGGCATGACTAACCATTCATAGAACATATTGGGACCCCTAAAAGCTGTCAAATGAATACAGTCTTCGGCGATTCGTAATTGATGGAATCCTTGGGCTAGATCCATCTTCGAAAAAAAACAAGCGCCGTGCAACTGATCAAATAAATCATCAATCCTGGGCAGTGGGAATTTATTCTTGAGAGTCTGCTTATTGAGATCGCGGTAATCCACGCACAATCTCAAGGATCCGTCTGATTTAGCAACAAATACGACGGCTGAGCCCCATTCAGAAACACTGGGTCGAATCAACCTTTTTTCTAGTAAATCTCTAGTTTGCTCGACTAATTCAACCCTTTCTCTAGGTGCCATCCTGGGACTTGGATGAACAACAAGACGGGCATTGGGCACAAGGTCGATTCTGAATTCTATTTCTCGGTGAGGAGGTAGAGATTTCACTTCATCAAACACGTCTGGAAAACCTCTAACAATAGGAATAGACTGCAAGCTGGGTTCAGGATAACCCAAATTATACATCAACCCTTCCCTTTTAGGACTAGGGTCCTCACAAGAAATTTCGATGAAATCCCCAAATTTGGTTTTGATTGAAATCAACCGATTATTGCAATCCAATTTGGCTTCATATTTTGCTAGCCAATCCATCCCGAGTAAGACTTCAAACTCGTTGAAGTCTAGAACAAAAGGACTAATAGGGAATTGATGGCAAGAATATGAGATAGGAACATCTCTACATCGAAGGCAGAGGTTTGTAGGACCTCCAACTGGATTCCTTACACATATAGGCTCATCGACAAAATCCGGTTCAATATTCAATTCATTAATAGCTTGTTGAGATATAAAACTGTGTGTAGCGCCAGTATCAAAAAGAACTCTAACAATGCTATCATAAATGGTAAGATTACCTTCCAGAACGCCCTTTTCCTTTTCTTATTTGGAAGATGTAGGCTTGTCTTTGACTGAGTATACTTTAGTTGTCTGTGCTTGCTTCATAACTGGGCAGTCCTTCACTTCATGTCCCACCTTCTGACAATAAAAGCACTTTCTGGGCTTTGCTCGAGTGGATTGATCTCTCTTGGGCTTTTTGCAGCTGGTAGAATAGTGGCCTTTCTCCGAGCAATTATAGCAAGTGACATTCTCCATAGTGCTCCCTTGATTGCCTTTCTTCTTCTCCTTGCCGTGCCAAGGTTTCTTGCCTCCAAATTTTCTCTTCTTCCAATTCTGATTGCTTGAGTTGCCTTTCTCCCTCGGTGCCTCTTGCATGTCTAGTGTAGCATAACGGTATCCCATATCAACCAAATCTGAGAAAGATTCTTTCACGTGGCCTGTCATCCTTTCGTGGAACTTTTTATTCATCCCACGAATGAATCTCTCATTCTTCTTCAACGGTGTGTTTACTAATTCTGGACCAAAGCGTGACAATTCATTGAACTTGTTGAGATACTCCTCGAACGACAGACTTCCTTGCTTTAAATCCATGAATTCTTGGTACATACGGGAAATCCCGGATGATGGCAAGTAGCGCTTCTCAAATGCTTCTTTGAATCTGCCCCAAGTGAACTCGTCCTCAAGCTCATCAATAGTGATCGTCTCCCACCAAGCTAAGGCTTCACCTTGTAGTTGCCAAGTAGCTATGAGACGCATCTGATCATCTTGTAGCTTGAGCCCCTTAAAGATTTTCTCACAAGACCTAATCCATGCCTGGGCCTCAATAATCGTCTCTTTGCCAGTGAAGGGCTTACCCCCAAGCCTTGAGAAGTTCTTATATAAGTCAGCCAGATTCGACTGATTCTGAATAGGTAAAGCTGCCTCGGTGGTAGGGGGAACTTGGCTAGGTGCTGTGGCATTTCCTCGCCCCCTAACTGTGACGACCCGGAATTTTCTAGCAATATCAATTTAATAATCTGCATTTAATATTAAATTGATTTGATAATAAAATCTGAATTGATACTTTTCTTTTAATAAATATCTAATGGATAAATTTAATCTGTTTAAAATTAATTGTTTGTTTTCTATTTATAAATGGATATATTTGTATACATTGCAAATAGATGAGATTTGTTTTAAAGCTTAACTAATAAATTTGTTTTAAATTCCAATATATATTTCAGTGGATTAGAAATTGTGTTTTATTAAATATAAACTTTTCAATGGCTAAATAAATAAATACAAGGTTTTAAATACATAAGTAAATGTTTAAATAATATTGGAAACTTATTTGAACTTAAGTAAAAAATTAACATTTACTAACAAAATGATTTGTTTTCTTTTATTTTTAGTATAGTTTGATTTAAAAATATATATGAGTTATATATAATTGTGTAAAACAATACATTAATATACATTAATAAATATGTAGTTTATAATAAAAAGATAATTTAATTTATTTACCATTACAAATTGATAAATAAGTTACTTTTAAATAATGTTAATAAATATAAATACATGACTACAAGATAATTGGGAAAAATATAAAGTAATTACATTAACTACATTATAATAACTTAACAACTATAAATTCATTTAGTTTGCAAATAACAAAACAAACATAACAACATTCATATGCATTTTAAAATTCAATAAGACAACAATAAAACTAGAAACAAAGGAACTTTTAAAACTTGTAAACTTTCATAAATGAACTGTAGAATATACATATGTATATGTTTAAGCATCAAGATAAAATATCTTTGTTTTGATTGTACAAACATCATAATACTATAACCTGTAAGTAATGAACAAACAAAATCTAGGAACAAAAATGTGTGCAGGCCATATTGAACAAAGAAATACATTCCAATATCAAACAAGTAACATACTTAAGTAACATAACAAATATATCAGATTTGTACAAAGGCCACAAATATGAATGTGCAGGCTGAAAATAAAAAAGGAAAGATATATGTAAGATGTGTACAAAAAAATATGAATATACTAGATTTGAGTACAAACAAAAACACATCTCAGCCTCCAAATGAACCTGCATAATAACATAAACAATAAATAAAAATAAGTATGTAGGCTGGCAAAAGAAAAAAAAAAACTGTAGCATGTATTTAAGTGAAGCAACAAGACAGTAATAAATATATACAAGATTTCTACAAATAATATAAGAATAGAGATGAAGTATGAATACATCTGAGTACAAATTCACTGCAAATATCTTTGTATAAATGTTTGTGTCAGCAAACATAAATAGAATGATAACATGAAGGAAGACATATTAGTACAAACAAAGCTACAGTATCTTTATACAAACATTGTGTCAGTAAATATGGATTGTGTTAACATAAGTAAAGACATCAACATTTATTAGCCACCTTTATATCTGAAACAAACAAATCTTCTAGCCGAAATACTCAAAGCATCTCAGGTTTTAGTACAAAAAAAAAAAATAATAATATAGCAAGATATTATGCCAAGCTTGTATCAGAAGACATTATGTATTCAAAGTTATAAATGTTTGTTTACATCATTCCTTATCCTTAGCTCATTTGAACTGCAAAAGAAGGAAAAATAAATAAACAAAATCCAGAAAGCAAAAAGTAGAGTTACAGGCATTCAACACTTTAACTACAGGTTGTTTCATTATCGTGCTAGCCTCTGTTCTTTCACATATGTGGTGAGTAACTCCACCTTTAAAGGAAATTTAATGCATAAAATAGTTTGAAGTAATTGTTGTGATCAATATTTTATTGAAAGTATGGTTGCGTGTTTATATTTTTGAATCCCTGAAGTATGATGGGTGCAGGTATTTAAACTTTATTACTTTCTCTGTTTCCAGTTTGTTCATTTAAACTCAAAGTCTTTAACTAAATCTTTGTTTAGCCTTAGGATTTAAATGAAACCTGTAAGTTCATTTCAAACATTAGTTAGGATTGTATTCAAATCAAAGTAACAATTATATGACTCTGGAAACCGAAAAAAAAAAAAAGAACTGAGCATCTCAATAATATCAAAAATTTGAATATCTTGTTTTATAAATTCAGGTATACAAAGTGCATCAGTGAACCATAGCATGATTTTTAAGGGTTAAATCATGATTTTTAGTGGTGTGTTTTGAGAGCAGCTTGGGTTTCACAGTTTGGAGCCTTTAGAGTCGCCGTAGGCGATCAATTGGATCTGGAGGGTCGGGCTTAGGTCTGGGTGGTGGAGGAGGCTGCTGTGGACCTAAGAAAAATAGGTGAAGGGGGTCATGATGTCGGAGGTAGCGGCGGTGATGGGTTTTTCTCTGGTAAACTGGGTTTTCTGGAGCATTTTGTTTTGACCACCGCGACTTCGACGTAGCGTCGAGCGAAGCGTGGTCTTGGGAAAAAGAGGTACGGTGGGTGTCGATGTCATGGCAGGAAGCGCGAGCCTTCAAGAGGTCGGAGCTGTGCGAACGCGGCGGTGACAGGTTGAGGAGGGAAGCGCGGTTGTGTGTTTTTCAGGTTTTGTTTTCGCGCGTGCGCCTGGGAAACTCGAAGCAATGCTGTTGTTTTATCGGGGAATCTCGCTTGTTTTCTCGAAGTAAACCAGAGAGGGGTCGGGTTTTGGTATTTCAGGTTTTACAACCTGTAGCTGTTTTGTTACAGTTTTGAAATATGGGTTCAAAATCTAATCAAAGTTAAGCCTTGTTTTATATCAAGCTTAAAAAGTGAATTTAAGTTAGTTTTGAAATGATAAAGTTTTCAAAATTTAGATTTATTTTAATAACTTAAAAGTACTAAATGTTTAAGTGTATTCAAAAGGGGGTTGAATTCAAAAAAAAAAAAAAATTGAAATCTAAATTGTTAAGAAAAGACTTAGACGAGTTAACTCCATAGAAATCAGAACTTAGAATTGAAATTCTAAATTTGGAATAAAATAAGTTTTATAATTTAAACTGATAAGTTTTAAATGTTGAATATGCTTTTAAAAATGTGAGTTTAAGTAGGGTTTCGAAAATTTAGTTTTAAAACTTTATTAAGGAAAAAAAATTGGAATATTTTTAAGGAGTAATATGAAATCAATGTTTTATACATATTGGAAGTGAAATTAATCAATAATAAGATTAGTTTAATTTAAGAATTGAAGATCTAGAATTTATAATTAACTTTTAAGTTAATTAACCTTTAAGTTAATTAAGTAAGAATAATTAATGATTGAAATTAATTAAACTAGTAATTATAGTGTAAATGTAGTAATTAAAGTTAATTAATGAATTAATTAACTAATTGTGATTTAGAACTATAGATTAGTTTCTTTTAAATTAATAATGATTAATTAATTCATAATTAATAATTAGTATAAGTCGATTATGTTAGAAGGAAATAATTAAATAACTATTAATGAAGTTCATTAACCAAATGATGTTATAATTAATTAATATGATTGATTTTGTAATAAATTAATTAGATTAATTAATTCAAAAGTTTAAGTAAAATTATTTATTGAGGAGTAATTAAGAAATTAATTACTTACTGATTGAGTAAATTGACTTGATTTGAGTTAATTAATTTAGATTAATTAACTGATATTTTGGAAATTAAATTACTTAGAGAAGTAATTGAAGGATAATTACGGGATGTAATTAATTAGGTGATGTTGTTAATGGAAGTAATTGAAATATAATTACTAAAATTAATCAGGGGATTAATTAAGAATGTTATTGAGAAGTAATTAATTTAGAATGATTAATTACTGAATATATTAATCAAGAGGATTAATATTTATAATTTGAAGATGTGTATTCTTAATAAAGTTAACAAATGAAGATGTAAATAGAAATCATTAATTAATATAATTAATGATGAAATGTAATTAAGAAATTGGTTTATTTGAGAATAATAAATCAACAAGATAATTAAATGGAAATAAATCAAAATAAATGTAATTAATGGAGCATATTTACTCAGAATAGTAATTAGATGATCATTACTTGATGAAGTTAATACAAGATGATTTGTAAGTAAAGTAATGTGAGTGATTTCCTTTGTAATTAATCAAAGAATTGATTTATGGAAATAATTAATCATGGAATGATTAATAAGTAATTAAGGAAAATTAATTACTGGTTTGTTATTAATCGAGGGTGATTAATAATTATGTTTAAATAAAGATTAAAAAAATAATATAATTAAATATAAATTGAAGATCATTAATTAATATAATTTATGATATAAGAAGAATTGTTTAATTAAGGAATATTTAATAGGAAAATAATTAAATGTTAATCTACTATAAATGATTTAGAATAATTCATTTAAGAATTAATTAAAGACTAAATTAATTCTTGTAGTTAGAAAATGATTAATTAATTTGATATATAATTAATTAATGATTATGAGAGCAGGATTTGTGGAATGAGTAATTAATTTAATTTACTTTAAATTAATTAAATATAGAAGTAGTTAATTTAATTCATTTTAAATTAACTATAGCTTGTAATTCATAAATCATGCTTATGGATGATATTGATATATCATTGTTTGATTGTGATCTCAGATATGAACGATAATATCTATGTGATATGGATGTATGCTTTAAGTATGATAATATTTATTATCTGTTTGGATGATGATATTGATTATCTGTTTATGATGATATTGTGATTATCTATTATGAGATGTGAATTATCTATTTGTGCATATTGATGATATTGAATTCACTGTTAAGACTAAATAGACAACTTGACCTTAAAAGACACGTTTTGGATTTCGATGAGACCGGGATCGGGTTTTCCGCATTAGGAATATCCGAAAACCACATCGATTCCAAATTAACGTTAGGTCGTGAATCTGAAGTGAAGATGAAGATTCAGAATGCAAGGGTTATCGTCGTTAACTCTGAGGGTGATTCCAAAACGAGTGTAACGAGATAATGCCTTCGGATTCGTTCGAACCCGGAACGAACTTGTATGGATTGAATGCTTTCAACACATCGTCAGGCGGGCGATGAGCATTCTAAGAGATATGTTCTATAAAGGTAATCGTAACCTCAAGCCTCATCAACCGGGAATGGCTAAAACAGGGGAGGTGCAGCAAGGTTAGGTGGGTCATGCCCAAGCAGGACAAGGATATTCCCCTGTCTAGATGTCCCTTTTTATTCGGCTTAGTGGGCGGTTGGTCTGCAGCCAACTGCGGGGTTTATCTTGTTCGGGACTGTTCAGTAAGGAATGGTTCCGGCCTTGTGTTGCAGGGGATGAAGGGAGTAATCCTCGGTACGGTGATCTAGGCCCCGTACTGTGACGGGCGGTACCCCAGTAGCCCTGCCATTGTATGGAATCCAATCTCCAATAAGAGCCGTACGTATTAGTTGTGCCCAACTATGTTGGAATGTGAGATGTAAGCATTTCAGCTATTTCTGTATTTTATTTGAAAACCCTAGACACTATTATAATATCACTGAATTTCCTATCAAATATTTTGGTTAGCGTAAGGTAAAAACTTTTCCATGTTTATGTGTGGGAAGTCTTACGTGATACCTTTTGTTTTCAAAGGATTTTTCAAAATTAAGCAACTTTAACATGTTACTCATACCAGACCCATGTCTGACCCGAAGTTTATTATTGTTTTTCATAAACTCTCGGGTACCCAAATTTTTACGGGTAGCCAAGGGATTCAGGTTTAGTTTGACGAATTCTGGAGGAGCAATGGAGCAGGAGGCTTCAGCGTTGTAGATATATATATAGTTCCGCTGTGTGGTATCTCTGTGATGTAATGTGTATTGAGTTGTATAACTAGACAGGTGTTTATAACTGTCTAGTATGTGATGTATTATCTGTGTACTCTGATTGATGTATATATATTATGTAAATACTTATGTGATTAATATATTTTATTCGTTCCGCTGTGAGATTCTGATGTTGTTGTTCTTTCTTCTCTATCTTTTCTATTTTCTCACCTCTTTCTTTCTTATTAACGATATTACTTCCTGGGAGTAGGAAGTGGGGTCGTCACAGTGGTATCAGAGCGCTAGGTTGAGTGAATACCTAGGCTCGTAAGTGATTTCTTTCCTGAGAGAGCGTATTTGTAATTTTAATATATATATATATATATATATATTTATTTCTATCTATTTGTTGGATTACCTGTTCAGGTTTTCCAGTATAAGTATAAGGATAGATTGAGTAGTGGTGTGTGTAACACGACTACCTGTGGTTGGAAGTATATTTGACGAGACTGTAGACCTAATACCGTCTCGAGTGAATTTGTGGTGTAAGGATTTCACCAAGTCTCTTGAGGAACCTGTTAAGATTTGAAGTCCATTTTGTTGTACAAGATTGGATGAGTAGTATTTGGATTTTTGTCTGTTGAGCTGAAGCTAGGAATATTATCTTGGTAACTCAAGGAGTAGTAGTTGTGGGTTAAGATGCAGTAGTGATGGATTGTTTCCAAAGAAGTTCTCAAAGATCTTTGGATAAGGAAGTATGTCTGCATCAGTTCTGAGGTTGAGTTTAGTTGAATGTTGTGATTGGCTTTGAGGCCTGAGTTTTCCGAGGAATTTTGGATTAAGGAATTTTGGCATCAGCAGCAGTGTTGCAGCTCAAATTGTTCTGCCGGCACGCGGGGAAGTCATTTGTCAGCAGTTCTTTAGAAGTGAAGTCCAGAACCGGTTTTGTGAATCCATTTCTTCAATGGATTGGCTAGATAAGTTTAAGATGTTCAAATTGGTAGGAGAGAACAGTTTTCTTTGGATATTAGCCTGAGTGGATCGCAAAAGTGACTTGCGATAGTTAAGTGTTCTCTGGAATGGCAGAAATTTTTCTGAATATCTTTGAAGAAGTCAGTGGTTTGCCTTAGCATCTGAGGAGTTGAGTTTGGTATCGACTAGATTTCAGAAGTAGTACCGATGGTTCAGCTTAGTAATAGAATGGTTTCTAGAGAGAGGAATTGGTAAAGCGACTCAAGTTTTGGAGGAATTTCTGAGTTTTATTATGGATCTGCTGAATCATATTTTTGTCATGTGTTGTCCAGTTTGTGCTTATGTGCACCATCAGTGTTTTCGTCCATCTAGATCAGAGTTGTGCAGCGGAAGCAGTTAGAAGTGCATTTGTTCTTCTTTTCTGCAAAAGAGAAGTTGTTTTCTACTGAAGATAGTAAAGGTTGAGTTCTTGGTTTTGGTTGATTTTGAAAAGCTCATTCTACTGGATTGTTTTTGGATTCAGATTGTTTTAGGAGTTAGCAGCGAAGGTTGAGCTGATCAGTGGGTTGAAGGCAGCTTTGGATTGTCAGAAGTATTTGATGGACAAGAGACGAAGTAATTTGGATTTGGGAGTCGGAGATTTCATTTTGGATGAATTTTCTCTGATTCGAAGGAGTTCTATAGATTAGTAGTATAGACTGTTTGGATTCTATAGATCGAGTATTCCGGAATTATACTGGGAAACTCTAGGGAACTCTAACCAGAATTTTGTCTGGATAGTTAGCTTTGTTGATTGAGTTGATTGGTTGTGATGATTGTTAGCATGTGGTTGATATATGCTTATGATTTAAAATTAATTAAAATCTTAAAAATATTATTAAATTACCTTTGCTTTTAAATTTCGGGGACGAAATTCTTTTAAGGGGGGAGGAATGTGACGACCCGGAATTTTCTAGCAATATCAATTTAATAATCTGCATTTAATATTAAATTGATTTGATAATAAAATCTGAATTGATACTTTTCTTTTAATAAATATCTAATGGATAAATTTAATCTGTTTAAAATTAATTGTTTGTTTTCTATTTATAAATGGATATATTTGTATACATTGCAAATAGATGAGATTTGTTTTAAAGCTTAACTAATAAATTATGTTTTAAATTCCAATATATATTTCAGTGGATTAGAAATTGTGTTTTATTAAATATAAACTTTTCAATGGCTAAATAAATAAATACAAGGTTTTAAATACATAAGTAAATGTTTAAATAATATTGGAAACTTATTTGAACTTAAGTAAAAAAATTAACATTTACTAACAAAATGATTTGTTTTCTTTTATTTTTAGTATAGTTTGATTTAAAAATATATATGAGTTATATATAATTGTGTAAAACAATACATTAATATACATTAATAAATATGTAGTTTATAATAAAAAGATAATTTAATTTATTTACCATTACAAATTGATAAATAAGTTACTTTTAAATAATGTTAATAAATATAAATACATGACTACAAGATAATTGGGAAAAATATAAAGTAATTACATTAACTACATTATAATAACTTAACAACTATAAATTCATTTAGTTTGCAAATAACAAAACAAACATAACAACATTCATATGCATTTTAAAATTCAATAAGACAGCAATAAAACTAGAAACAAAGGAACTTTTAAAACTTGTAAACTTTCATAAATGAACTGTAGAATATACATATGTATATGTTTAAGCATCGAGATAAAATATCTTTGTTTTGATTGTACAAACATCATAATACTATAACCTGTAAGTAATGAACAAACAAAATCTAGGAACAAAAATGTGTGCAGGCCATATTGAACAAAGAAATACATTCCAATATCAAACAAGTAACATACTTAAGTAACATAACAAATATATCAGATTTGTACAAAGGCCACAAATATGAATGTGCAGGATGAAAATAAAAAAGGAAAGATATATGTAAGATGTGTACAAAACAATATGAATATACTAGATTTGAGTACAAACAAAAACACATCTCAGCCTCCAAATGAACCTGCATAATAACATAAACAATAAATAAAAATAAGTATGTAGGCTGGCAAAAGAAAAAAAAACTGTAGTATGTATTTAAGTGAAGCAACAAGACAGTAATAAATATATACAAGATTTCTACAAATAATATAAGAATAGAGATGAAGTATGAATACATCTGAGTACAAATTCACTGCAAATATCTTTGTATAAATGTTTGTGTCAGCAAACATAAATAGAATGATAACATGAAGGAAGACATATTAGTACAAACAAAGCTGCAGTATCTTTATACAAACATTGTGTCAGTAAATATGGATTGTGTTAACATAAGTAAAGACATCAACATTTATTAGCCACCTTTATATCTGAAACAAACAAATCTTCTAGCCGAAATACTCAAAGCATCTCAGGTTTTAGTACAAAAAAAAATATATAATAATATAGCAAGATATTATGCCAAGCTTGTATCAGAAGACATTATGTATTCAAAGTTATAAATGTTTGTTTACATCATTCCTTATCCTTAGCTCATTTGAACTGCAAAAGAAGGAAAAATAAATAAACAAAATCCAGAAAGCAAAAAGTAGAGTTACAGGCATTCAACACTTTAACTACAGGTTGTTTCATTATCGTGCTAGCCTCTGTTCTTTCACATATGTGGTGAGTAACTCCACCTTTAAAGGAAATTTAATGCATAAAATAGTTTGAAGTAATTGTTGTGATCAATATTTTATTGAAAGTATGGTTGCGTGTTTATATTTTTGAATCCCTGAAGTATGATGGGTGCAGGTATTTAAACTTTATTACTTTCTCTGTTTCCAGTTTGTTCATTTAAACTCAAAGTCTTTAACTAAATCTTTGTTTAGCCTTAGGATTTAAATGAAACCTGTAAGTTCATTTCAAACATTAGTTAGGATTGTATTCAAATCAAAGTAACAATTATATGACTCTGGAAACCGAAAAAAAAAAGAACTGAGCATCTCAATAATATCAAAAATTTGAATATCTTGTTTTATAAATTCAGGTATACAAAGTGCATCAGTGAACCATAGCATGATTTTTAAGGGTTAAATCATGATTTTTAGTGGTGTGTTTTGAGAGCGGCTTGGGTTTCACAGTTTGGAGCCTTTAGAGTCGCCGTAGGCGATCAATTGGATCTGGAGGGTCGGGCTTCGGTCTGGGTGGTGGAGGAGGCTGCTGTGGACCTAAGAAAAATAGGTGAAGGGGGTCATGATGTCGGAGGTAGCGGCGGTGATGGGTTTTTCTCTGGTAAACTGGGTTTTCGGGAGCATTTTGTTTTGACCACCGCGACTTCGACGTAGCGTCGAGCGAAGCGTGGTCTTGGGAAAAAGAGGTACGGTGGGTGTCGATGTCATGGCAGGAAGCGCGAGCCTTCAAGAGGTCGGAGCTGTGCGAACGCGGCGGTGACAGGTTGAGGAGGGAAGCGCGGTTGTGTGTTTTTCAGGTTTTGTTTTCGCGCGTGCGCCTGGGAAACTCGAAGCAATGCTGTTGTTTTATCGGGGAATCTCGCTTGTTTTCTCGAAGTAAACCAGAGAGGGGTCGGGTTTTGGTATTTCAGGTTTTACAACCTGTAGCTGTTTTGTTACAGTTTTGAAATATGGGTTCAAAATTTAATCAAAGTTAAGCCTTGTTTTATATCAAGTTTAAAAAGTGAATTTAAGTTAGTTTTGAAATGATAAAGTTTTCAAAATTTAGATTTATTTTAATAACTTAAAAGTACTAAATGTTTAAGTGTATTCAAAAGGGGGTTGAATTCAAAAAAAAAAAAAAATTGAAATCTAAATTGTTAAGAAAAGACTTAGACGAGTTAACTCCATAGAAATCAGAACTTAGAATTGAAATTCTAAATTTGGAATAAAATAAGTTTTATAATTTAAACTGATAAGTTTTAAATGTTGAATATGCTTTTAAAAATGTGAGTTTAAGTAGGGTTTCGAAAATTTAGTTTTAAAACTTTATTAAGGAAAAAAAATTGGAATATGTTTAAGGAGTAATATGAAATCAATGTTTTATACATATTGGAAGTGAAATTAATCAATAATAAGATTAGTTTAATTTAAGAATTGAAGATTTAGAATTTATAATTAACTTTTAAGTTAATTAACCTTTAAGTTAATTAAGTAAGAATAATTAATGATTGAAATTAATTAAACTAGTAATTATAGTGTAAATGTAGTAATTAAAGTTAATTAATGAATTAATTAACTAATTGTGATTTAGAACTATAGATTAGTTTCTTTTAAATTAATAATGATTAATTAATTCATAATTAATAATTAGTATAAGTCGATTATGTTAGAAGGAAATAATTAAATAACTATTAATGAAGTTCATTAACCAAATGATGTTATAATTAATTAATATGATTGATTTTGTAATAAATTAATTAGATTAATTAATTCAAAAGTTTAAGTAAAATTATTTATTGAGGAGTAATTAAGAAATTAATTACTTACTGATTGAGTAAATTGACTTGATTTGAGTTAATTAATTTAGATTAATTAACTGATATTTTGGAAATTAAATTACTTAGAGAAGTAATTGAAGGATAATTACGGGATGTAATTAATTAGGTGATGTTGTTAATGGAAGTAATTGAAATATAATTACTAAAATTAATCAGGGGATTAATTAAGAATGTTATTGAGAAGTAATTAATTTAGAATGATTAATTACTGAATATATTAATCAAGAGGATTAATATTTATAATTTGAAGATGTGTATTCTTAATAAAGTTAACAAATGAAGATGTAAATAGAAATCATTAATTAATATAATTAATGATGAAATGTAATTAAGAAATTGGTTTATTTGAGAATAATAAATCAACAAGATAATTAAATGGAAATAAATCAAAATAAATGTAATTAATGGAGCATATTTACTCAGAATAGTAATTAGATGATCATTACTTGATGAAGTTCATACAAGATGATTTGTAAGTAAAGTAATGTGAGTGATTTCCTTTGTAATTAATCAAAGAATTGATTTATGGAAATAATTAATCATGGAATGATTAATAAGTAATTAAGGAAAATTAATTACTGGTTTGTTATTAATCGAGGGTGATTAATAATTATGTTTAAATAAAGATTAAACAAATAATATAATTAAATATAAATTGAAGATCATTAATTAATATAATTTATGATATAAGAAGAATTGTTTAATTAAGGAATATTTAATAGGAAAATAATTAAATGTTAATCTACTATAAATGATTTAGAATAATTCATTTAAGAATTAATTAAAGACTAAATTAATTCTTGTAATTAGAAAATGATTAATTAATTTGATATATAATTAATTAATGATTATGAGAGCAGGATTTGTGGAATGAGTAATTAATTTAATTTACTTTAAATTAATTAAATATAGAAGTAGTTAATTTAATTCATTTTAAATTAACTATAGCTTGTAATTCATAAATCATGCTTATGGATGATATTGATATATCATTGTTTGATTGTGATCTCAGATATGAACGATAATATCTATGTGATATGGATGTATGCTTTAAGTATGATAATATTTATTATCTGTTTGGATGATGATATTGATTATCTGTTTATGATGATATTGTGATTATCTATTATGAGATGTGAATTATCTATTTGTGCATATTGATGATATTGAATTCACTGTTAAGACTAAATAGACAACTTGACCTTAAAAGACACGTTTTGGATTTCGATGAGACCGGGATCGGGTTTTCCGCATTAGGAATATCCGAAAACCACATCGATTCCAAATTAACGTTAGGTCGTGAATCTGAAGTGAAGATGAAGATTCAGAATGCAAGGGTTATCGTCGTTAACTCTGAGGGTGATTCCAAAACGAGTGTAACGAGATAATGCCTTCGGATTCGTTCGAACCCGGAACGAACTTGTATGGATTGAATGCTTTCAACACATCGTCAGGCGGGCGATGAGCATTCTAAGAGATATGTTCTATAAAGGTAATCGTAACCTCAAGCCTCATCAATCGGGAATGGCTAAAACAGGGGAGGTGCAGCAAGGTTAGGTGGGTCATGCCCAAGCAGGACAAGGATATTCCCCTGTCTAGATGTCCCTTTTTATTCGGCTTAGTGGGCGGTTGGTCTGCAGCCAACTGCGGGGTTTATCTTGTTCGGGACTGTTCAGTAAGGAATGGTTCCGGCCTTGTGTTGCAGGGGATGAAGGGAGTAATCCTCGGTACGGTGATCTAGGCCCCGTACTGTGACGGGCGGTACCCCAGTAGCCCTGCCATTGTATGGAATCCAATCTCCAATAAGAGCCGTACGTATTAGTTGTGCCCAACTATGTTGGAATGTGAGATGTAAGCATTTCAGCTATTTCTGTATTTTATTTGAAAACCCTAGACACTATTATAATATCACTGAATTTCCTATCAAATATTTTGGTTAGCGTAAGGTAAAAACTTTTCCATGTTTATGTGTGGGAAGTCTTACGTGATACCTTTTGTTTTCAAAGGATTTTTCAAAATTAAGCAACTTTAACATGTTACTCATACCAGACCCATGTCTGACCCGAAGTTTATTATTGTTTTTCATAAACTCTCGGGTACCCAAATTTTTACGGGTAGCCAAGGGATTCAGGTTTAGTTTGACGAATTCTGGAGGAGCAATGGAGCAGGAGGCTTCAGCGTTGTAGATATATATATAGTTCCGCTGTGTGGTATCTCTGTGATGTAATGTGTATTGAGTTGTATAACTAGACAGGTGTTTATAACTGTCTAGTATGTGATGTATTATCTGTGTACTCTGATTGATGTATATATATTATGTAAATACTTATGTGATTAATATATTTTATTCGTTCCGCTGTGAGATTCTGATGTTGTTGTTCTTTCTTCTCTATCTTTTCTATTTTCTCACCTCTTTCTTTCTTATTAACGATATTACTTCCTGGGAGTAGGAAGTGGGGTCGTCACAGTGGTATCAGAGCGCTAGGTTGAGTGAATACCTAGGCTCGTAAGTGATTTCTTTCCTGAGAGAGCGTATTTGTAATTTTAATATATATATATATATATTTATTTCTATCTATTTGTTGGATTACCTGTTCAGGTTTTCCAGTATAAGTATAAGGATAGATTGAGTAGTGGTGTGTGTAACACGACTACCTGTGGTTGGAAGTATATTTGACGAGACTGTAGACCTAATACCGTCTCGAGTGAATTTGTGGTGTAAGGATTTCACCAAGTCTCTTGAGGAACCTGTTAAGATTTGAAGTCCATTTTGTTGTACAAGATTGGATGAGTAGTATTTGGATTTTTGTCTGTTGAGCTGAAGCTAGGAATATTATCTTGGTAACTCAAGGAGTAGTAGTTGTGGGTTAAGATGCAGTAGTGATGGATTGTTTCCAAAGAAGTTCTCAAAGATCTTTGGATAAGGAAGTATGTCTGCATCAGTTCTGAGGTTGAGTTTAGTTGAATGTTGTGATTGGCTTTGAGGCCTGAGTTTTCCGAGGAATTTTGGATTAAGGAATTTTGGCATCAGCAGCAGTGTTGCAGCTCAAATTGTTCTGCCGGCACGCGGGGAAGTCATTTGTCAGCAGTTCTTTAGAAGTGAAGTCCAGAACCGGTTTTGTGAATCCATTTCTTCAATGGATTGGCTAGATAAGTTTAAGATGTTCAAATTGGTAGGAGAGAACAGTTTTCTTTGGATATTAGCCTGAGTGGATCGCAAAAGTGACTTGCGATAGTTAAGTGTTCTCTGGAATGGCAGAAATTTTTCTGAATATCTTTGAAGAAGTCAGTGGTTTGCCTTAGCATCTGAGGAGTTGAGTTTGGTATCGACTAGATTTCAGAAGTAGTACCGATGGTTCAGCTTAGTAATAGAATGGTTTCTAGAGAGAGGAATTGGTAAAGCGACTCAAGTTTTGGAGGAATTTCTGAGTTTTATTATGGATCTGCTGAATCATATTTTTGTCATGTGTTGTCCAGTTTGTGCTTATGTGCACCATCAGTGTTTTCATCCATCTAGATCAGAGTTGTGCAGCGGAAGCAGTTAGAAGTGCATTTGTTTTTCTTTTCTGCAAAAGAGAAGTTGTTTTCTACTGAAGATAGTAAAGGTTGAGTTCTTGGTTTTGGTAGATTTTGAAAAGCTCATTCTACTGGATTGTTTTTGGATTCAGATTGTTTTAGGAGTTAGCAGCGAAGGTTGAGCTGATCAGTGGGTTGAAGGCAGCTTTGGATTGTCAGAAGTATTTGATGGACAAGAGACGAAGTAATTTGGATTTGGGAGTCGGAGATTTCATTTTGGATGAATTTTCTCTGATTCGAAGGAGTTCTATAGATTAGTAGTATAGACTGTTTGGATTCTATAGATCGAGTATTCCGGAATTATACTGGGAAACTCTAGGGAACTCTAACCAGAATTTTGTCTGGATAGTTAGCTTTGTTGATTGAGTTGATTGGTTGTGATGATTGTTAGCATGTGGTTGATATATGCTTATGATTTAAAATTAATTAAAATCTTAAAAATATTATTAAATTACCTTTGCTTTTAAATTTCGGGGACGAAATTCTTTTAAGGGGGGAGGAATGTGACGACCCGGAATTTTCTAGCAATATCAATTTAATAATCTGCATTTAATATTAAATTGATTTGATAATAAAATCTGAATTGATACTTTTCTTTTAATAAATATCTAATGGATAAATTTAATCTGTTTAAAATTAATTGTTTGTTTTCTATTTATAAATGGATATATTTGTATACATTGCAAATAGATGAGATTTGTTTTAAAGCTTAACTAATAAATTATGTTTTAAATTCCAATATATATTTCAGTGGATTAGAAATTGTGTTTTATTAAATATAAACTTTTCAATGGCTAAATAAATAAATACAAGGTTTTAAATACATAAGTAAATGTTTAAATAATATTGGAAACTTATTTGAACTTAAGTAAAAAAATTAACATTTACTAACAAAATGATTTGTTTTCTTTTATTTTTAGTATAGTTTGATTTAAAAATATATATGAGTTATATATAATTGTGTAAAACAATACATTAATATACATTAATAAATATGTAGTTTATAATAATAAGATAATTTAATTTATTTACCATTACAAATTGATAAATAAGTTACTTTTAAATAATGTTAATAAATATAAATACATGACTACAAGATAATTGGGAAAAATATAAAGTAATTACATTAACTACATTATAATAACTTAACAACTATAAATTCATTTAGTTTGCAAATAACAAAACAAACATAACAACATTCATATGCATTTTAAAATTCAATAAGACAACAATATAACTAGAAACAAAGGAACTTTTAAAACTTGTAAACTTTCATAAATGAACTGTAGAATATACATATGTATATGTTTAAGCATCAAGATAAAATATCTTTGTTTTGATTGTACAAACATCATAATACTATAACCTGTAAGTAATGAACAAACAAAATCTAGGAACAAAAATGTGTGCAGGCCATATTGAACAAAGAAATACATTCCAATATCAAACAAGTAACATACTTAAGTAACATAACAAATATATCAGATTTGTACAAAGGCCACAAATATGAATGTGCAGGCTGAAAATAAAAAAGGAAAGATATATGTAAGATGTGTACAAAACAATATGAATATACTAGATTTGAGTACAAACAAAAACACATCTCAGCCTCCAAATGAACCTGCATAATAACATAAACAATAAATAAAAATAAGTATGTAGGCTGGCAAAAGAAAAAAAAAACTGTAGCATGTATTTAAGTGAAGCAACAAGACAGTAATAAATATATACAAGATTTCTACAAATAATATAAGAATAGAGATGAAGTATGAATACATCTGAGTACAAATTCACTGCAAATATCTTTGTATAAATGTTTGTGTCAGCAAACATAAATAGAATGATAACATGAAGGAAGACATATTAGTACAAACAAAGCTGCAGTATCTTTATACAAACATTGTGTCAGTAAATATGGATTGTGTTAACATAAGTAAAGACATCAACATTTATTAGCCACCTTTATATCTGAAACAAACAAATCTTCTAGCCGAAATACTCAAAGCATCTCGGGTTTTAGTACAAAAAAATATATATAATAATATAGCAAGATATTATGCCAAGCTTGTATCATAAGACATTATGTATTCAAAGTTATAAATGTTTGTTTACATCATTCCTTATCCTTAGCTCATTTGAACTGCAAAAGAAGGAAAAATAAATAAACAAAATCCAGAAAGCAAAAAGTAGAGTTACAGGCATTCAACACTTTAACTACAGGTTGTTTCATTATCGTGCTAGCCTCTGTTCTTTCACATATGTGGTGAGTAACTCCACCTTTAAAGGAAATTTAATGCATAAAATAGTTTGAAGTAATTGTTGTGATCAATATTTTATTGAAAGTATGGTTGCGTGTTTATATTTTTGAATCCCTGAAGTATGATGGGTGCAGGTATTTAAACTTTATTACTTTCTCTGTTTCCAGTTTGTTCATTTAAACTCAAAGTCTTTAACTAAATCTTTGTTTAGCCTTAGGATTTAAATGAAACCTGTAAGTTCATTTCAAACATTAGTTAGGATTGTATTCAAATCAAAGTAACAATTATATGACTCTGGAAACCGAAAAAAAAAAAAAGAACTGAGCATCTCAATAATATCAAAAATTTGAATATCTTGTTTTATAAATTCAGGTATACAAAGTGCATCAGTGAACCATAGCATGATTTTTAAGGGTTAAATCATGATTTTTAGTGGTGTGTTTTGAGAGCAGCTTGGGTTTCACAGTTTGGAGCCTTTAGAGTCGCCGTAGGCGATCAATTGGATCTGGAGGGTCGGGCTTAGGTCTGGGTGGTGGAGGAGGCTGCTGTGGACCTAAGAAAAATAGGTGAAGGGGGTCATGATGTCGGAGGTAGCGGCGGTGATGGGTTTTTCTCTGGTAAACTGGGTTTTCTGGAGCATTTTGTTTTGACCACCGCGACTTCGACGTAGCGTCGAGCGAAGCGTGGTCTTGGGAAAAAGAGGTACGGTGGGTGTCGATGTCATGGCAGGAAGCGCGAGCCTTCAAGAGGTCGGAGCTGTGCGAACGCGGCGGTGACAGGTTGAGGAGGGAAGCGCGGTTGTGTGTTTTTCAGGTTTTGTTTTCGCGCGTGCGCCTGGGAAACTCGAAGCAATGCTGTTGTTTTATCGGGGAATCTCGCTTGTTTTCTCGAAGTAAACCAGAGAGGGGTCGGGTTTTGGTATTTCAGGTTTTACAACCTGTAGCTGTTTTGTTACAGTTTTGAAATATGGGTTCAAAATCTAATCAAAGTTAAGCCTTGTTTTATATCAAGTTTAAAAAGTGAATTTAAGTTAGTTTTGAAATGATAAAGTTTTCAAAATTTAGATTTATTTTAATAACTTAAAAGTACTAAATGTTTAAGTGTATTCAAAAGGGGGTTGAATTCAAAAAAAAAAAAAAAATTGAAATCTAAATTGTTAAGAAAAGACTTAGACGAGTTAACTCCATAGAAATCAGAACTTAGAATTGAAATTCTAAATTTGGAATAAAATAAGTTTTATAATTTAAACTGATAAGTTTTAAATGTTGAATATGCTTTTAAAAATGTGAGTTTAAGTAGGGTTTCGAAAATTTAGTTTTAAAACTTTATTAAGGAAAAAAAATTGGAATATGTTTAAGGAGTAATATGAAATCAATGTTTTATACATATTGGAAGTGAAATTAATCAATAATAAGATTAGTTTAATTTAAGAATTGAAGATCTAGAATTTATAATTAACTTTTAAGTTAATTAACCTTTAAGTTAATTAAGTAAGAATAATTAATGATTGAAATTAATTAAACTAGTAATTATAGTGTAAATGTAGTAATTAAAGTTAATTAATGAATTAATTAACTAATTGTGATTTAGAACTATAGATTAGTTTCTTTTAAATTAATAATGATTAATTAATTCATAATTAATAATTAGTATAAGTCGATTATGTTAGAAGGAAATAATTAAATAACTATTAATGAAGTTCATTAACCAAATGATGTTATAATTAATTAATATGATTGATTTTGTAATAAATTAATTAGATTAATTAATTCAAAAGTTTAAGTAAAATTATTTATTGAGGAGTAATTAAGAAATTAATTACTTACTGATTGAGTAAATTGACTTGATTTGAGTTAATTAATTTAGATTAATTAACTGATATTTTGGAAATTAAATTACTTAGAGAAGTAATTGAAGGATAATTACGGGATGTAATTAATTAGGTGATGTTGTTAATGGAAGTAATTGAAATATAATTACTAAAATTAATCAGGGGATTAATTAAGAATGTTATTGAGAAGTAATTAATTTAGAATGATTAATTACTGAATATATTAATCAAGAGGATTAATATTTATAATTTGAAGATGTGTATTCTTAATAAAGTTAACAAATGAAGATGTAAATAGAAATCATTAATTAATATAATTAATGATGAAATGTAATTAAGAAATTGGTTTATTTGAGAATAATAAATCAACAAGATAATTAAATGGAAATAAATCAAAATAAATGTAATTAATGGAGCATATTTACTCAGAATAGTAATTAGATGATCATTACTTGATGAAGTTAATACAAGATGATTTGTAAGTAAAGTAATGTGAGTGATTTCCTTTGTAATTAATCAAAGAATTGATTTATGGAAATAATTAATCATGGAATGATTAATAAGTAATTAAGGAAAATTAATTACTGGTTTGTTATTAATCGAGGGTGATTAATAATTATGTTTAAATAAAGATTAAACAAATAATATAATTAAATATAAATTGAAGATCATTAATTAATATAATTTATGATATAAGAAGAATTGTTTAATTAAGGAATATTTAATAGGAAAATAATTAAATGTTAATCTACTATAAATGATTTAGAATAATTCATTTAAGAATTAATTAAAGACTAAATTAATTCTTGTAATTAGAAAATGATTAATTAATTTGATATATAATTAATTAATGATTATGAGAGCAGGATTTGTGGAATGAGTAATTAATTTAATTTACTTTAAATTAATTAAAAATAGAAGTAGTTAATTTAATTCATTTTAAATTAACTATAGCTTGTAATTCATAAATCATGCTTATGGATGATATTGATATATCATTGTTTGATTGTGATCTCAGATATGAACGATAATATCTATGTGATATGGATGTATGCTTTAAGTATGATAATATTTATTATCTGTTTGGATGATGATATTGATTATCTGTTTATGATGATATTGTGATTATCTATTATGAGATGTGAATTATCTATTTGTGCATATTGATGATATTGAATTCACTGTTAAGACTAAATAGACAACTTGACCTTAAAAGACACGTTTTGGATTTCGATGAGACCGGGATCGGGTTTTCCGCATTAGGAATATCCGAAAACCACATCGATTCCAAATTAACGTTAGGTCGTGAATCTGAAGTGAAGATGAAGATTCAGAATGCAAGGGTTATCGTCGTTAACTCTGAGGGTGATTCCAAAACGAGTGTAACGAGATAATGCCTTCGGATTCGTTCGAACCCAGAACGAACTTGTATGGATTGAATGCTTTCAACACATCGTCAGGCGGGCGATGAGCATTCTAAGAGATATGTTCTATAAAGGTAATCGTAACCTCAAGCCTCATCAACCGGGAATGGCTAAAACAGGGGAGGTGCAGCAAGGTTAGGTGGGTCATGCCCAAGCAGGACAAGGATATTCCCCTGTCTAGATGTCCCTTTTTATTCGGCTTAGTGGGCGGTTGGTCTGCAGCCAACTGCGGGGTTTATCTTGTTCGGGACTGTTCAGTAAGGAATGGTTCCGGCCTTGTGTTGCAGGGGATGAAGGGAGTAATCCTCGGTACGGTGATCTAGGCCCCGTACTGTGACGGGCGGTACCCCAGTAGCCCTGCCATTGTATGGAATCCAATCTCCAATAAGAGCCGTACGTATTAGTTGTGCCCAACTATGTTGGAATGTGAGATGTAAGCATTTCAGCTATTTCTGTATTTTATTTGAAAACCCTAGACACTATTATAATATCACTGAATTTCCTATCAAATATTTTGGTTAGCGTAAGGTAAAAACTTTTCCATGTTTATGTGTGGGAAGTCTTACGTGATACCTTTTGTTTTCAAAGGATTTTTCAAAATTAAGCAACTTTAACATGTTACTCATACCAGACCCATGTCTGACCCGAAGTTTATTATTGTTTTTCATAAACTCTCGGGTACCCAAATTTTTACGGGTAGCCAAGGGATTCAGGTTTAGTTTGACGAATTCTGGAGGAGCAATGGAGCAGGAGGCTTCAGCGTTGTAGATATATATATAGTTCCGCTGTGTGGTATCTCTGTGATGTAATGTGTATTGAGTTGTATAACTAGACAGGTGTTTATAACTGTCTAGTATGTGATGTATTATCTGTGTACTCTGATTGATGTATATATATTATGTAAATACTTATGTGATTAATATATTTTATTCGTTCCGCTGTGAGATTCTGATGTTGTTGTTCTTTCTTCTCTATCTTTCTATTTTCTCACCTCTTTCTTTCTTATTAACGATACTACTTCCTGGGAGTAGGAAGTGGGGTCGTCACACTAACTCTGCCTCTTCTTCCGCTCATCCTTACTATCTGTAATTAGTAAGAAAAAGTGGCTTAGACATTTGGATGAGATATCTTAAGAAATATCGGCAATTAAAGGAAATAGACTAAGAAAGATTTGATGTGTTAATCAATTATACTCATTCTAGGGTATACTTCACCCTATATCTAATGAGCCATCTAATGTGTTATACTCCGTAGATAAAGTTCTTACTCAACCTTTAGCTCTGATACCAACTGTCACGACCCGAAATTCAACGTTCGAAAATTGACATCAAATACCTAACTTGTACTCGACTGTCAATGACTCAAACATCGAACTCCAGTCGGATGGAGCTTATAACAACATTAGATGAATATATACAGCGGAAATAAAATGAATAACATGCATCATATCACAGATACAACATCACAATAATATCTGTTACAACATCAGAGTACATAATACATGAATAATATCTCCAAATAGAATGTCATAATAGAACAACAACATATCATATGCCAAAAGTCTTCAAAAGGATAGAGAATGATAGTGAACACCAAACTAAGCACCTCGAGATCCAAAAGCTTCCAAAATGTCTCTAAGGTGTGAGGCTCCAAAAAACCAAAATACTCCAAAATATAGCTAGAGCCAAAATATAGAAACCTGCTACTAGGCTGCCCGTGTAGAAATGATGGGAACCCAGAGTTTAGAAAGGAAACAATAAACTCCGGGTCAGTCATGGGACTGGTATGAGTAAACAAAGATAATTGCTTTCAACTAAAACAGATTTTTTTATACAAGAAAATCGGTATGCTTTTGGAAAATGAAACTACCATAAGACCTCCCGCCACACACACAATGCAATCGCAGAATTGGAGGAGATTTCTTCTTATGATAGTCAAATATGCTTGATACGGGAAAATTCTTTGATATTATTACTATTGCATAGTGTAGAAAACCATTTCAAAGTAGAATATTAATCGTAGCCGACATAGGTACCATGATACTATGCCTACTATAGCTGCCATGTTAAATGGCAAGTTCTACAACTAAAACCGTACTGGGTTCGTATTGGGAATTGGATTTCCAACAAATGGTCAGGCTAAGGAACTTCCTATGCCACATGGGTACGCCTCTGGCGGGACGTCCCGAGAACTAACGTTACGGTTAGATCTCTGCCAACACAAGGCCGGGTTACCTCTGTAACTAGGTAACTACTACACGAATATGCCACTCCCCGGTCCTTTGGGACCTTTATCCGAGGGCCCTCCATCACAAAGCAACAACCACACAGAATAATGAGATTGAAGCAACCACATAGGTAAGCATCTGGGCTCCATACCATGACACTACCTTTTTCCAGAAGGAAATGACATACCCTAAAGGGCGCGACCCTCATAACCTTGCCGCATCCTTCCTGTTTCGACCATTTTCGGGGTGTGAGGTCCGATGAGGTCTCGTCCACAAAGCTACACTTTACACGAAAGCCATGCTTTGATCACAGATGATCAAAAAATGATCATCACTATACAGCAACACTTAGTATGCCACACTACCAAATTGGGAGTATATTGCTGATAACCTTCAACTACATAACCTCTGAGCTCGTATGTCTCAGAGAAGGGTGTTAAGCTAAGAGAATAAATTCTCCGCCACCAACAGATGTGTATTTGAAAGAAATCGGCTCTCTATCTCAAGGTGTAGTGTCAGACACACGACCATACAAGTCTGTTCCGGGTTCGAACAGAACCGAAGGCACTTCGTCCAATAAAGGAAGAAGCCCTTGCTAATCCGGGAGTCCACAATCCCGATCGGACTTCCCATCACTTAGGAAATCCCTATGCCGGAGCAACTCGGTGCAGAGACAATCGATAGGTTATCCTATCGTTTTCGAAGACACCCGGTCTTCACCATCGGTCTTCAAATGCAATCCATTCGTCGAATCACTATTCGGAATGGGTTATACCACACAAAGGTCCTCTCCCGGCTAATCCGAATAGTGAGCGCTCAAATTTAAAACATGTGGGTGTATCAATCACAAAGGTTCACATTCAGAGTTCGATGTGGGTTTAGGATAACAAACTGAAATCCGACTCCCTGTCGCATCGAAGTTTAAATGCCGTTTTACGGGCAAAAAGGGGTTACACAAACATATGGAACAAATCATAAATCACAGTCCATTGCAAAGCAATCACAGCATCACAACAAAAATGTCAATACAATATAGAGTATTTGATGATGGTCAATCATCGTTGATTCAAGTGATTGTGATTAAAGTGAATTTTCCATATAAATGTCTTTACTAATTATTTTAAATCAATGTTGAATTTTACTTAATTATAAATTAGTTTAATTGGCTAAATTAGTTAATTATCCTTTGATTTATTAAATATATGGATCCTTAATTGTTAATTAATTAAGTTTTAATTATACTTTTTAAATTCCCTATTCTTTAATTATTTACTTTAGATTGTAAAATCATTTCAAACCTTAAGGGTTAATTTATTCTTTAATTTTTTTTATAAATCAATTTGGTTTTTAAATTAGCATTTAAACATTTATTTTACTTTTAAATTTTTTTGTTAAATTAAACTTTAAAAAAAACAACTTCTATAAAATTATAAATTTTGAAATGCCATTTGTTTCGTGTGCTATTTATCATCATCATTAAAAAAAATTACTTGAGTTTTTCAAACATGTGGTAAAAACCGGTTGCTGTTCTATTTCACTTACCCGAGACTTGCTTCGGGTTTACCCCGAGAAAATATCCCTTTCACTTCGGGTTTTCCCCAAAATGACCCGTGCCCCCTTTTTTTTTTGAAATTTGTTAAGGTTTAAAATGACACGATAACGCTGAACCCCCCCCCCCCCCCCCGAGTGAAACTTCGGGCTTTCCCTCAACTTCCCCGTGCTGTGCTTCAAGTTTCTCCTCGACCTTCCCAACCTAGCACACTGACACGCCACCCATTAACGTGCACGTGCACGGTTATCTTTGCCGCCGATGGACGGTGCTGCGGCCACCAACATGACCACGTCCACCCCCCTAAATCAATTCGATCACCCAGTCTTCGAATTTATTTCGAAATCACCAATCGACCAACAGAACCCAAAAAGAAGAACATCAGGCCGACACGTTCTCGCCTCGCGCCGCCTCCCCAGGCCGTTATCGGCCACCAACCTTTGCTTCCAGCTTCCACGTCATGCGACGCATCGACCTGTCCCCCTGGCACGCATTCCGGTCGCTTGTGGGTGGTGCGGCATCGTCCTTTCTACGTGAACAGGAAAATGGGGTTTAAACCCTATTTTAAATTCGAATTGAAAATTCAAAGATTTAAAAATTATCCTAGTATTTTTTTGGAAATCATGAACCCTCAATCCATCTATGACAGCGAATTCGAGGCCTATAACGCCTTCGATCATCAGATTTTGCCAAAAACTCCTTTTCCGATCAACTCCTAATTTCTTGAGCAATATGCAATGAAAAAATTTGATTTTTGTTTCTAAAATCATTAATTTTGATGGTGATTCAAATGGTGTTACTGAAATTCAAATCCATGAGGTTCGAATTTTCATCTACTTTGGGTTGTGACTGTATTTACCTTTTGCAGTGAAGTTAAAACCTGTTTTAATTATTTTTCTGAAACATGGTGGAAGCTCAAACACAATTTCAACTTGTTATAAATCTATTTCAGAAGGAATAATAAAGAAGAGAGAGATTGGGTTTGATTTTGATATGCTTTATTCTTGTAAACAGAAAGCTACATGAAATTGGGTTTACAGTTTCCAGAAAGACAGAGTTACATAAACAGAAAGCTATATGCTTTAATTTATTGCTGACACACAGTATAGAGTTAAACCATAATTTTATTTTTATTTTAAGCTTGTTTAAAATCATTTCCAGAAGTAGTGAGGGAGAGAGAGATTTAAAACTTTGGTATAGTTTACTTTGTAGAAGCTGATACTTAAAAATGATTTTGCTTCCCTGGAGTTTGACAGGACTTAGTATTTTGAAACATCAACATGCACAGTCAACTACCATCATATACCAAAAATCTTGCATGCAAACAAGTTTAATTCTCCTATATCACCCAAGCATACACACAGCAATCAAAAAGATTGAGAAAACAAAGTTTACTCACCTGATTCTAGAAGTTGTTGACAGTCCTACCAAACAGAGAGATGAGCCTGCTACTTTTTCTTTTTTTTTCTACTTTAATTCTCTTGGGGTTTTAGATCTGAAATTGATGGGTACAATTCTCTGATTAATTGTGGTTGTATTCATGCATTTAAATTATGAAAAACAGGGATTTCTATTTTACTTACTTTTGAAATTAAAAGCAGAGAAGACACTTCTTATTTCTGAAACTTGAAACTAGCAATAAATCTAAAACTTTGATCTTGACTTTTCTGCAACCAATTAAATATTGTTGAATTAAACTCTTGCTTCATTAGGAATTACAACTTCAAATTCAAAATAAATAAATAAAATTTGCTTGCCTTTTTTTTTAAAATTTTTATTTCCAAAAAGAAAAACTGTATTGCCTTAAACCAGAAGCTCCTTTACAAATCTGCAGTTTAAGTTTGAATAGATTGTTGAAACTTGATTTAAAAATAAAAATTTCATAAACTATAAATTTTAAAACAAAATTTACCTGAAAGTATCACACTATTGTTCAGAAACATGAGAAAGTATTTCAGATTTTTTTTTTAGCTTGAATGGAAGAAGGCAGTTTCCTTTTTTTTTCTTCTGCACCCTCTTTTATTCTTTCTTTGAATGTTGAAAAAAAAAAGTTGCAAAGGTCTTTTGATTACTGAGTATCAGGTGTTAGGGGATTTAAAAATTCGAATTTTAGAAGGTGAAGAGTTTCTTGAATTTTTTATTTGAATCTTTTATTAAAGAGTTAATGGTTAGTGCCATTTGTAAAGAAATATCTTAAGCACTAGATTTTGTTAATCATTCAATTCTATGGTGAATGTATGTTTTCAGCCTTTTGTTGTTTTCAAAGCAAAGAAATCTTTATAAATTTTATTTCCTATATTACATATATTTTTATAAACCAATACATGTATATATTTATTCATGGGTATATATATGCATATGTACAATGTCAAAAGAAAGGTTGTTTTGACCATTGTATACTTATTCCTCAATGATTTTCAATGCTACTTAAATTTTTTTTTAAATATTTATTCCAAATTTAAATTCAAATCTTAAATTTTTAAATTTGAAATATAAACATTTCAAATCCAAATGACTTCTAAAGAAAACATTTATCATCTCAATATTTTTTTTTAACCATAGAATAAAATTAGAATTCATTTCATACAATATTTTCACTTATTTTATTTGTTTTAGATTTTTTTTTCAAATTTATTCTCAAATCAAACCCCAAAAGTTTAAATATATATTATTTATTTTAATTGATAATTTTTGGGATGTTACATTTATAAAAGAATTCAAGCTTTTATAAATTGGTTATGAACTTAATAAAATTCCTTGTGAAATGATTGCAAATAAATGTAGTATTAAATGAGAAATATTACATGAGAAATGAATGTAATCTAAATTGAAGAGAAATATAAGCAATACTATGAGAATGAATATATTAATATTTTACATTAATGGAGAAATTCTGTGAAACAATATTAAAGTATGAAGTGATATTAGTGTTAATCAATGAGGAAAAATAATAATGAATTTAATTGAAATGCAATTGGGATGAATCAAATTGGAATAAATATGTAAGTTGTGTGTATATTATTTTATTCGCAAAATTGATTTGATCCAGATTTGAGTACATAAGTTCAAGGTGAATTACACCATTTCGTATTAGGATTTTTCATAACGTTCTTGATGACGAATATTTGATATGGATTTTTGGTTTGATTCTAGAATTCTCTATCATAGTATATGGCTATGCAAGGAGAATGATGGTTTCTTGTCAAGAAACCATATCGAAGTCTGCGTTAGGAAAGTTGAATAGACAATACCAATTCGGAAGCGAACTTGTGTGATCGAGCGAGCAATCAAATGTGATTTTGCGAAATGATGACATATGTACATCTTATGTTCTAATATTATTGATATGCTTTGACGCTGAAATGAAAGTTGTTGGTTGGATATCTTTGTAATTTAAATTGGAATTTTCTTTTATGTAAAACTACTATTAATTTAAAACCATTTCTCAAGACTGTTTTCTTTTACTTTTCCTATACAAACTATTTTATTTTATTGTATTTACAAAAACTATCTTACAAACTATTTTTTAAACTATTTTATGAACTATTTTTCAAACTATTTTACAAAATATTTTACAAACTATTCTACAAACTATTTTTCAAACTATTTTATTTACAAAAACTATCTTACGGACTATTCTACAAACTATTTTATACACAAACTATTTTACAAAACTATTTTATACAAACTATTCTAAATTCAAATTCATAACCTTTTATAAAGCAAAGATATTGAATCTCATATAACTTTCCATACAACGAAATTGATTTTGGAAAATTTTGATTCTTGTATAAGATGGACTTTATATAAGTACAAGTGATTTTGAAACTGTTGACTTTAAAAGGTATTCGATCTGAAGAGATAAATCTTATATATAATGGAATTCATATAAGAATGATTTGATATATTCGAGATTATTGATTTTGGAAAGTAATTTATCTGAAAATAAAATCTTATATGTGATAGAATTTATATAAATGCGATATTTGAAGTTATGATTTTGAAAGGGTAATATATATGGTATGTTATATTTTGAAGTCAGAAGTATGGGGAAGTACTCTCCGCGAAGAAGTATAATATGATATGCTTCGACCCAGATGGACTTGGGGAATCCAAGAATGGATTCGACCGATAAACCCTAATGGACTTGGGGTTGAATTCAGAAATGGATTCGAACTAATATGGTTGTCTGGACTTAAACTCATGAGTTCCTCGATTTTTTTTAGGGTAGATGGTTCTATAGTTTACCATATGGAGGAGCTTTCGATCCTAGGATCTATTATTTATGGATCTTCCGAGAAGGAAGTGCATCCATTGCGTAAATCATTGAATCAGCAGCGTACCACTACAGCAGGGGTCGATGGCTCTTGTTTACGAAATGGCTACGATATTTTTCTGAAATTCGGAAGGTAAAAGGATCTTTTGGAAAGTTTTGTGTCCTTTGCATAAATACTGGATCAGCAGTGGGACATTACTATCGTATTATCATCATTTGACATTGGATTTTTAACGGTACTTCTCATACCTATTTTTTTAGTATATTCACTGGGTGTTGAAACAGGTCTACTAAGTACTTAGAGAATCCTAGCCTTGTGCCTGATCAACGCATGGCCAGAGTCTGCAAGAACGAGGATAAACTTGTCAAGATATCAAGTTATAAAAGTATTTTGATAGAGTATTATATAAAGGGTATTTTGGTCAATTTTTTTCCCTTCTAAATACTTTAAAATGTTTAAAATATTTTTTATTTATATGAAACATGGTTTAATAGTAAATTATTAGTGTTGTAAATATTTTTGAAGTTATTAATTAAAAATAACATATTTGCAGTAATGATTATGGATTTAAGGTTTTCAATGGCTTCTTTGTAAATATAAGTAATGATGTAAATAATTATTTTCAAATAGTTTACATAATTAATAAAGATGTTATTTAAATTATTTAAATGGTATTTACAAATGAAGCAAGAAGTTTTACAAATTAATTTCTTTGAAACATATTAAAGTATACAAAAATTTGATTTGCAAATAAAGCTTTAAATTCAATATTTCAAGTAAAATTTATATAAGTTTCTTTGAATGTATCATTTAAAGATATTATACAAATGGAAAAAAATTGATTTGCGAAGGTATTTATAGTAATATACTTGACAAATAAATTTGAATCTTTATTTCGGAAGTATAATTTGGAATAGTTACTTGATTTCGAAATACTAATAGTAAATTTGTTAGTTTATTTACTGTTTGAATTTTGTATTAACCATAATAAATGTTTTTCCATGATTTGAATATTCATTGTTAAACAAGTGTTTAAAATTTATTATAAGGTATGAAATTTTATATTTGATTTAGAAATTCAACGTATGATTTGAGTATACAATTAGTTTCAGTTTAATATTAATTAGTTTATACTAATTTTAAAAATAACGAGTCTAATAAATTACCGAATTTAAGAAACTTTATTTTAAGAGCTTATTATAATGTTTTAATACAAATTTCTAACATTGTTGACAAGCACCTTTGTCCAAGTGTTAATTGATTTGGCTTTGGTGTAGGATGTCACGAGTTCGAAACTTGCTTTCGAACGTTTATTTGACATGGGATATGTTGTCCCAATGATTTGTTGTATATAAAGTACCAGTTAAAAAAAAAATTATAACATTGTTTTAGACTTTTAAAAAATCTTTACATAATGCAATGTGGATGTTTTAAATATATATTATATTTAACTAAGTGAATGGGGTTAAATATTTTAATTGAATTTTTATATATATTGAAATATTTCTTTCTCTTCAAGGGCGAATACCAAAAACTTAAAAATTTACTCAATAACTGAATTAAGTTATAAACTTAAGTAAGGCAGTATAAGCTTAAGTAATATTTCTTTTTTATGATTCATTAATGACTTAAATCCATAATGGAAAAAAATTATGTAAGTGATTGATCTTTATATAAATAAATGAATGGAAAGATAAATAATGAGAAGAAAAAAACCAGTAGAATAAATTAAAGTAAATTTAAGTTAGAATCTCAATTACTGTAATTGAATAAAATTTTAACTATTTAAAACTGGAACTTCTAAAGTTGAAAGTAAGAAATTAAATGCTAGTTATAAATGAAATATGCAAGGAATGTGAAATTCATAACATGTAAATAAATAGAATATAAAATATAAGAAATGGTAACTATTGAACATCTATTTACTAAAATGAAATAAGATAAGCTTGTGTAATTTTCAATTTTATTCTTAGAAACATATATATATATATATATATATATATATATATATATATATAGACACACACACACAGAGCTTACCAAAATATTAAAAGTTGTAATGTTTAATAAGAAAATGCAATGGAATATTATACGTAAAACTTAATGTAATGAAAGTATTCAATGAAATTCTTTTATAAATAAGAACTGTGACATTATAGTTGTTATAAACTTAACTATGATTGAAATGCTACTGATTAAATACTATAGAAAGGTGAGTATTATAAATAAATGATAATAAACTTAAGTAAATGTTTGAAGTTATTTGTGATAAAAATAAGTGGGAAGATGAATACTGTAAGTAAAAGATTTTGGACTTAAGTTTATGTTTGAAACTATGGATAATTAAAGAAAATGGTAAAATGAATGAAATTGATGGAAGAAAATAATCTAAGAAAATAAATTTATAAGGATAAACTTAAAATAATGTTGGAATTTGACGTTTGTTTGGTTTGTGAGTTGTTTGGGTAAAGATACTTTTAATTGTTGGATGTATGGATAATCTATTGAGTTTTATCTAAGACTATTGAGTGTACAGTATACTTAATAGTTATTTATCATTCTGTACGATTAAAGTGTCTATAACCGAAAAACATTTGTTTTATTTGCTGTAGGTGAATGGTTGATTACTTTGATTCCTTTTGACGATTGTATGCTTGTTTGGAAGTGATTGTTGTTATGTTGCATTGTTCTGCTTTGTTATTGGTTGAAACAACTTAAAATATTTCTCTTATACAATTATTAACTCCCTTGGATTATATAAGTGAAATACAGGTTATGGAAGCAATAGTTACAGCTTTTAGCTTCATAAAATAAGTGTTAATTGCCCGACGAAATAGGTACGTTCTTGGATTGCAGTTTTCTAGCGATATTATATTGTTTTTCCTCCGAACAAAGAAGCTCTGCCGAAATTTTTCATAAATTTTGGACTTAGAAAATTTTGATAAAGATTTTCCGAAATTTACTACTTTGAGTATAAAAGGATTTAATGGATATAAATTGTTATATTTTATTTGAATAAATTAATTTTGTAAATTTACTTGTTTATGAATTTAATATTTTGAAAAAGATATATTGAATACTTAATTCCTTCTTTTCTCTTCTTTTTCCTTTTCGAGGACAAAAAGTTTTGAGTGGGGTAGAGTGTAACGACCCGTAAATTTTCGATAATTAAAATGGTTAATTTAATAAGTTTTGTTATTTAATATATGAGGAAATAAAAATTTGTGACTTATTAATGAAAATAATGACTAGAATGAATTGTAACAATATTAATGTAAGTAAATAAATGTAAATGTTGAAATAAATGTAAATGTTGAAATAAATGTAAATGTTGTATAAACTTATGAACTAGCATATAATTAATGGTAATTGAATAAAATTAGTATTATGAAAGTAATTGTAACATTTGTTGTGAATAATGAATCTATAAATGTGATTAATGGTCAATAGTGACAATTATTATATATTACCAATTTATTTAGGCTATTAAATTAAATCTGAAATCAATTGCAATTAATTCCCTTAATTAGTGCACTTAATGTAGTGTAAATTGATAATTGTAGGATGTTAATTCAATAAGATGTAACCAAGAAGCATTTTATTCATAGTATGATAATTGATTGAAGAAAAATAATTGAAAAAAATAAATCAATTGTGGAATTTAAAATGTAAGTAAAGAGTACGTTAACGTAAATAAAGACGAAGTAGGAATCATTAGTGTAATAAATTATAAACTATGTTTATTATATCCATAAGAAGGTAATTGGTTGAATAACAAGATTGAAAGTCAAACAAATAGATTATTGGAAATTTAAATTATAATCTTTGAATTTACTGAAATTGAAATTTAACATTGTGATTGGTAAATTTATTAACTTTAAATTGATGTCTAATGTTGTTTAAAATCTGTACAAAGGTTTAAGAAATCAAAAATGGTAAAATTTATTAGTCATAGAATTGAAATTGAAATTTTGATTTAATTAATTAAATATTTATTTAACTAATGTAAAATTTGGCCATTTTGGCAACTGTCTTGGATTTCGATGAAACCAGTTTCATCGAATCCATAACGGTGAATTACTATAGGATTTCAAGTTTCGTATCGATTGGACATGTCGTTTGATCGCACGGGCTCGAAATTCCTAAAAATTTATTTAATTGAAATCAGTTTGAAATAAACTGATTTTATCATAACCTCTTCATAAAATTGAATTAGGACTGTAAACCTATTTCATTGAGTTTAAAATCATCAAAAACATCTATTTTGATATATGGGATGACCCATTTTCGTTTCGAAGGCAAAACGGGCTTTTTGGGTCGTTTATCGTTCAACTTCCGAATCAAATCTGATCCATTCATTTCTATTTCTGATCTGCCTATAAATAACCTGTTATAAACCCTAGATCCTTCTTATTTCCATTGTCTGTACATAAAATTTCAGCTGTCCACTTCTCCGTCTCAATGGCAGACAAACAAATCCCCAAATTGCAAACCAAATTCAGAAATTTAAATCTCCTTAAGATATGTCAAATTATATACCATTTCAAAGCTCTTAACGGGCATAATCCACTGCAATGATTCATTTTTCAATTCTACTTATCGTTTAAACCAAAAACTCACGAAGAAGTTTCGGCCGTTCAATGGCCACTGTCTCGTTTAACGGTGGATCTGCGTCCTGGGGACGATCGGAGCGCATGGGCATGTAGAGGGCATCGTATGGTGGTCATCGGCATGGCTGCTTTGGGTCAGAGATCATCTGAATCGCCATGATCGGCAACAAAGCACGACAGCAGCGGTTTCCTTTTCGGCAACGTCGATCGACCGCGAGGCCATGCCTGGGTGCGGCCTGGAGTGTAGAGATGATCGACTTTTTTGATCGAGTTCACAGCCTCTTTGTAACTCCCCATCTTTTGTACGTTTTAAATCGACAATAAACCACACACGTCAGACTTAAACCATACGGAAGGGCGGATTGTTATGGGGTAAATAAGAAAAAGTAGAGAAAGAAAGAAAAACCAAATAGAATCTTGCAGCGGAACGACAAAATATAATAATCAAATACAGTTCATGAAGCTATTTACAAAACATTTGATTATACTTACACAACACATATCAGAGTTACACATACCATAGACTAACAATAATGCAGCGGAATACAATAGTGTAGTGGGATAATATAATAGGTAATAGCAATAAAATCTTCGTCTTCGTCCTCCATAGCTAAAATCTTCGAATCCTGAAATACTCAGGCTGACCCGAGCGAATTGAAAAGACAAAACACTCGAGTCAGAACTAAAAGATCTTATGTAAGTTAGATCAACAATAAATATGAGTGAAGTAACTTAAGAGATGCTCGGAATTCACATCTCCTAAGGATCCGTTAAACTATTTACTATGTAGTAATATTTTGCTATTATAATAGTATCTATTAGTAAAATAAACTTACTTTAAAATAGCGTTAAGGGGTTACCCATATAGCCCTTAACACGTAATAGTGCCAATAGTCGATACAGTACTTGCATATCTCCTGATCGGGAGACTACGAGAAGATACTCCATAGGTACGACACAAATCAAACTCGTACAAGGCGCGCTAGGGTAGGTGACACGACACAACTAGGCAATGCCAGGGTAGAGATACCAATTACGCTTCCGGGTCGGTGGTAATGCATAGCTGCAGCTACCGCCCACCTCGAGCCACACCCCCAAAACAAAGAAATCAAAAGTGGCCACCGAATAAATCCAAAAGTCAGAGTATAACATCGAAGGGATGTGTCCGATAAAAGGTGCTACCTTCTTAACCCGTCAATCGCTCCTATTTTAGCCACCTTATGCCAACTCACGGGAGTCTAATCCACGTATTTACCTCAAAGGAAACGTCACCACCATCCTACTTCATTTTGGAATCTCCACCGCGTACACGGTTGTTAAAGTGGTTTTCGGAGTTGGCAAAGAGTATGACAACTTTCGATCCCGGTCTCTTCAACAACCAAACGTTATTATAACACCACGGTCTTATCAAAATAGTTTATACTTTTAAAACCAGAATATAATATCCATTTCAAATCCATATAAATACGATATCATTTCCTCTTTTTAAAACCCAAATAAAATGTAATATCATTTCAAATATATCCTTTTCTAAAACTATAACATTTCAAAGTTATACTATTTCGAAACCAAAACTTGAAATATAGCCTTTCAAAACACAAAACTTTGAATTTCATAACTTTGGAACATACTGCACCACTTAAATGGTTTAAATATTAAATTACTTTATATAGAAAAATAGCTTCTTCACCTTCACCAATCAATTCCAATATGGATTTTAAATTTCCAAATAAACCAATATAATTTCCATATATTTCAAAGCTTTAATTATTCCACCATTTCAAAACTTATTCTTTGATAATTTCATATAAATCCATTTCAACTACTATTATTTAGATTTGAAATGTTTATTTAATAAATCAAATATCATTTTAGTAAAACCTTTAGACTTCAAATAACTGGATATTCTTCCAATTACATTAACTTGATAATATTCATTTAAACAAATTTGATATTCATTTAAATCCTCTAAACAAAAATCAAGTAATAAAATCATACCCTTTAAATCTCAATTTATTTACCTTTCAAATCAAAATTTTTGAGGATAATTCTTAAATACTTCAATTCAAATCAAATTCGCATTTATCTTCCAACCTTAATTTTATTTGAGTCATTATAAATTCTATATACAATAGAATTTAAATAGATACTTAACCATTTTATCTAAAAGAAATCAAACTTTATTATTTAACTCATTTTTATTAATCAATTTTTATACATAGGTTAAATTCAAGAATTTAACTATATATATACATAAAATAGTATTTATATAACATCAAAATTTAATAATTATTAAACCGTATTCTTTCCAAAACCGTAGAAAATCATTTCAAAAATAATTTTACATATATACCGCGGTGCCTGTATATAATTTCTATCCTATGATCAAGCGATACGGATATTTATCATTTCAATCCGCAATTTAAAAATAAAATGCGGTTGTATGTCATTTCAAACCGCAATCCCGAATCAAAATAAATGCATAACAACTTGCAGATTATGATGATATAAATAAAACATCCATTCATCCATCCTAAAATCATACATCCATCACAATCATCATCCAAAACAATCAATCAATATAAATATATAATTGATAATATATAACAGGTAATTAACTGGCAGTTATATTCCATAATAAATTAAATAACGATTTAATTTAAATAAATGCAATTAACTGACATGATGATTAAAAATATACAAACAGTCATAAATAAATTCATAATCACAACATAAATTAATTTAACAAACATAAGAAATTTTAGAAGTTGTGGGTGGGTTAAAACACTAACCTTTTGAATTTAAATTGAATCAAATCCAATTTAAACCCAAAAATTGGGCAGTCTCAGAATCCATGCAAACCAGATCCAAAATGTTCGAAATTCCAATACGAACCTACCGGAGAAAATCGCGCGTGAAACCGAGTTCGTATGTGAAAGTTATCTGAGTTAAATTGTTTAAAAACAAAATTAAATTAAAACAAAAGAAAACTTACCTAACTAAAATATGCCACTTCACCCCATCTACTTCCTCTCTCTCTCACGCGTTTGAAAGCTTCCAGGAAACATCACGTTCAAACCTTAGAAATGAAACTCAGCCGCCACCCTAAAGTCAATTTTCGCCGACGCTATGAAGCTCGAGACCCCATCAATCGACGCCACCAGCTCCCTCGCCTCAGGCCGCACCTCCGTCCATCAACACGGTGCACGCGGCCCCTCCGTGGTTCACCAGCAACACATGTTTTTCACACCTATCTCCACTGATTTGAGGTGCCTTCGATCATCGATAGCACGAAATGGCTCCAGATCCACCACTAGTTCGACTCCCTCATCGCAACGGTGCTAGTCGATCGTCGATTGGCTGTAGATCTACCGTTGGATCGATATTGTGGCCTATGAACGGTCAGGGTTCACCTTGAATTTCTAGGCAACCGGTGAATCGATTCGAAAAACGAACAGTACCAGAAGATTACGCTCATTGAGAGCTTCAATATATATTTTTTCTAAATTTTTCTGAGGAGTTTGAATTTTTGAAGTTGATTTTTGAACTGAAATTTGAATTGGATAAATTAGGGTTTACAGCCATTGAGGAAGAGGAGAAAAAAAGTTTTGTACGTACAGAAATGAGAAATAGAGGCTACTAGGGTTTATAACATGGTATTTATAGAGAAAGCTGAAATAGAATGGATCGGATCTATTAGATATACGCGCTAACGACAAAGTTGCCCAAAAAGCTCGTTCTGTCTCCGGAATGAAATTGGGTCAACCATATATTAAAATAGATGTTTTAAAATATTTTAAACGCAATAGAAAAGGTTTCGAGTCCAAATTCCATAGTATGAAGAAGTTATGCTAAAATCAATATTTTCCAAATTGATTTCAATTGATTTCAATTTCATTGATTTCAAGGCGTTTCACGTTCGTACGATCAAAGGACAAGTCCAATCGCTACGAAATTTGAAACCCTATAATGATTCTCGAATACGGATCCGATGAAACTGGTTTCGTTGAAATCCGAGTCAGTGGAAAAATGGCTATTTTTACATTAATTAAATAATTTAAAAATTAATTAAATAAAATCCAATTTTTAATTTCAATTTTATTATTGACAATTTTATCACTTTTATATTTCTTAATCATTTAGCAAAGATTTTAAACAAGTTTAGATGTAAACTTAAAGTTGATAAATTTATCAATTGCAGTGTTAATTTTTCCATTTCATTATATTTAGAAATTATAAATTAAATTCTTAAAACTCATTTATTAAAATTTTTAAACCTTCTTATTCACATCTTTTACCAAAATAAGGATGCCACTAACATTGGCTCATGATTTATTACTTTGCTATTCACTAATATAACAACTCCTAAACATTTTATTACCTTAATTTATATTAACATAATATTTAATTTAGATTTATTGCAATGATTTCCAATTCAATTGAATGAACTATATATATATATATAACTCACAATAATTGTTGTCAAAACTCTTAATCACACATTTATAAGTTTACTATTTCCTGTAATGTCCCACTTTTCGCACGCTTTAAATCGACACACGTGCCAATTCAAACCATACGGAAGGACGGATTGTTATGGGGTAAATAAGAAAAACAGAGAAGAGAAAAAACTAAACAGAATCTCACAGCGGAAGGATAAAATATAATAATAAATATACAGTTCATAAAACTGTTTACAAACATTTGATTCTTCTTTATACAATAAATATCAGAGTTCACATACCCATAAATATCAATGCAGCAGAATTAAATAGTGTAGTGGAATAATATAGTAGATAGCAATACTACAAATCTTCGTCTTCGTCCTCCAGAACTAAAGTCTTCGATCCTGAAACGCTCGGACTGACCCGAGCGAATTTGAAAAGACAAAAACACTCGAGTCAGAACTAAAAGATCTTATGTTAGTTAAGTCAACAGAAATAGATATGAGTGCAGTAACTCAAGAGATACTCGGGATTTACATCTCCTAAGGATCCGTTAAACTATTTACTATGTAGTATATTTCGTTATTATAATAGTGTCTAATTGTGAAATAAACTTACTTTAAAATAGCATTAAGGCTTTACATTTTCCACCTTAACACATAATATATTCTCATAGTCTATACAGTACTGTAATCTCCCCCGTACTGGGCGTCGTCAGAGGGCACTCCATAGGTATGGTACAAAACCAAAATCGTATAAGGCGCTAGGGTAGGTGACACGGCACAACTAGGCAATGCCAGGGTAGATATACCAATTACGCATCCGGGTCGGTGGTAACGCGTAGCGCGCAGCTACCGCCCACCTCGAACAAACTCCCCCAAATCAAAGAAATCAAAAGTGAAGGTGGCCACCAAATCAATCCAAAGTCTGAGTATAGTATCGAAGGGAAGTGTCCGATCAAAGGTGCTACCTTATTAACCCGTCAATCGCTCCTGTTTTAGCCATCTTATGCTAACTCACGGGAGTTGGATCCACGTATTTACCTTATAGGCAACGCCGCCACCAACCTACTTCATTATGGAATCTCCACCGCGTACATGGTTGTTAAAGTGGTTTTCGGAGTTGGCAGAGAGTATGACAACTTCCGATCCCGGTCTCTTTAACAACCAAACGTTATTATAACACCGCGGTCTTTAAAATAGTTTATATTTTAAAACCGGAATAAAATTATCCATTTCAAACCCATAAATACGATATCATTTCCATTTCTAAAAAAACTCATTTTGATATTATTTTTATAAAAAACCCAAATCAATAATATCATTTTTTTTATTTCAAATATATCGCTTTTCCAAAATCACACTACTTCAAAAATTTATAATATCTGGAAACCAAACATTTGAATTATAACTTTCAAAACATAATACTTCGAAACTCGTAGCCTTAAAACCATACTTCTAAAACTCAAAGGGTTTGGATATTCAACAGTATATAAAATAAAATGGTTTAATTTTAAAATTACTTTGTAAAGTAAAATAATTTCCATGACTTTACAAATATATTTTCTTTAAATGAAGTCTAAACCATAAATTTAAATTTCACCTTCAGTTTCCAAAACCACTTCAATTCAATACATATCCAATTTGAGTATTAATAATTTCAAAACTAAGGTTGGAATTTATTCTTTCAACAAATTCAATGTTCTATTATTTAGTCTTGAATATTTGCATGATAAATCCATAACATTTATATAAAACTCAAATTTCCTATAACTAAATATTTCCTCCAATTTATTTGTACTAGAAATATTCATTTAATTTGTAACGACACGCTATTTTGGACTATTCGCATCCGCGCATGTCGGACTTGAATAATTCAATATACCGAATTGTTAATTTAAATTTGGCAAAACTCAGATATACGGTAAATAAATAATCACAGAATCACAGACACAGAGTAATAATATGCAGCGGAAGTAAAAGGGATAGTAGTTCATGAAGCTACTATATAAATATATAAGATACATCAGAGTTTACAACAGAAGAGAAATCCGATACATCAAGTACAAGTCAGAATACATCACTGGAATCATCGAATACTGAAAACAGAATAGATGGCTGGATCTTCAAGCAGAGCTCCAACTCCAAAGGTGAGTCTTGAATACTGGTACACTCAGTCTGACCCGAGCGTAAAGCAAAACACAAAACACTCGAGTCAGGATTAATATTCTTATATCAATAATTCCAACTCAAGTGAAATAACAATCGAAATACAAGTAACTCAAAGGATGTTGGAATCACCATCCTCCAAGGATCCGTTAAATTATCTACGTTGTAGTAGTGTACGCTAAATAGATAATGTCTATCAGTAATATAAGGTATCAAAATAGTGTTAAGGCGTTACCATTATCCCCTTTAACACATTTTATATAGATGTCATAGTCTATACAGCACTGTAAACTCCACCGTAAACTGGTGGGATATCAGGGAGTACTCCATAGGTATTACACAAAACAAATTCGTAGTGGTCGCGTATATAGGGATACAAGTATGACAAGGCACATGAGGAAATACCCAAGATAGTGAAACTACCGTTCGCCTGATCCGGACTGGTGAGAACGCATCGCCGCAGTGATCGCAACACCGCGAAACAACACTCCTGAAATTTCGAGGGTGCACCAATCAATCACAAGTAATGAGTAGTAGTTACGAAGAAGTGTGTCCGCTCGAGGTGGCTAACCCCATTTGGCCCGGCACGGCTCCTGATTTTAGTCATTTCCAATTTGACACAAGTGTCAAGGCTATCCATTATCGTTCCCTTTCTTCAGTCATCACGTACATCATTCCGACCACTTTATTCCGGATCATCACTCCGCGTATGGTTATTAAAGTGGTTTTCGGCTTAGATAGAGAGTATATCCATAACCGATTCCGGTTTCTTTAATAACTTTCGTAATTTATTACACCGATTGGTCGTCTAATAAATTTCAAACCAAATCAATTTCAATTTCAATTAGAATTTATAAATCAACATTTCAATTGTCTTTCACTATCAATTTCCAAAATTTTCATTACAAACTTCCAAATAGCCATTTCAAAATCTTACAATTCAATTTCAACTTTTATTTAAACAATTCAAATATTGATTCAAATTCGTATATAAGTTTCATTCCGAAATCATTTAAAATGGTTTAATTTTCATTCAAATCAATTTTCAATTCATTTATCGATTTCATTCAATATTTGCTAAGTAAATTTATCCTTCAAACAACTTCTATTTAAATTCCAATTCATTTAAATCAATTACTTACGTTCAACTTCATTATATCAAAACTTCAAATTGAAATAAATTAAATTCGTCAAATCAATTCTTTAAATTACAAGTCTTACGTTAATTCCAATAAATCTCATTCATTTCAATAAATCACATTTTATTTCTTATTAAAGAAATTCGATTTTCACTTATTTATTGACTTCGTTACAAATTTCAAACTCAATTAATAAAGAACTAAATTTCACATAATCGAGAAGTTTCGATTTCACTTATTAACTAACTTAAATATTTTTCCAAACTTAATAAATAAAGAAACCCCATTTCATTTATTAATGAAGATCAAATTCACTTAATCAAAAGTTCGATTTTCTCTTATCAAAGAATTCAAATTTTATTCAATTATCAGATAATTCAATCTTATTCAATTATTTAATAATTTCAATCTTAATTATTAAATAATTTCAACTTAATTATTAGATAATTTCAAAACTTAATTATAATTTCAACTTAATTATTAAATCATTTCCACTCAATTATAAATTCAAACTTAATTATCAAATCATTTCAACTTAATTATAAATTCAACTTAATTATTAAATCATTACGAACTTAATTCAATGAGTAATTACAAATTTTATTATCAAATAATTTATTTAAAACAACGTTCTTTCAATAACTACTATGTTGGTATTTTGTTTCAAATGTTAACAACCTTTCATTAAATTCAAATTCCAACTTCTTTTCAAAACTTATTATTTATTCAAATAAAATCTTCATTTTATTTTTAAATCAAATTATTGACCAATCGGGTTTTTATTTAATTCTCTATCCTAGGTCAAATTCATTTTGGGTATTTATCATTTCAACCCGATTCCAATTCAATTCAAAAATCAAAGCATAACAAGGGAACTTGCAGTGTGATAACTGAGATGGTGTCAAAGTAAATAAACAAGAAATAGCAACAATTAATAACAATCCAGAAATCAATTCAAATAATCCCGAAATAATCGTATTAATTCACATTGTTGTTTGTGCAAATTAATATAATTATTTCTAGAATCTACACTATCATTTCATGTAGATTAAAGATTATTACATTATTATTTATGTGGTTCTACACTTGACATCAATCATTCAATTTCATATTACATCAACCTATACAATCATACATTCAATGATTCAAGGTGTAATTAACCAATTCTACGTGTCAATTTTTATCTAACATTTAAAGGGTCATATTACACAAATTTAACTAAGCAAATTCAACACCTATGTCGATTCAAAATTTAACTATCCAACGTCAAATTCAATTTCATAATATTTATCACTTATTCATTACAATTTAGAATCCAATATAAACAACAATCAATCAATCAATTATCAACCAAACTGGATTTATTGTTGCATACATAACAGATAACGGTGTCAGATGTCAAAGGTGAACTGATACATAAATAACAGTGCAATAAATAACAGAAGTATATTTCAATTGTCGTTCCAATTGAAATCAAATTTAATAAATAAAAGAATATTAATCATGAGTGATTGCTCACCTTTCGAGGCTAAATAGATTTGACAAGGTAATGAGCTACGAATTTCAAAGCAACGCTGGATGGACACGATTCGACGGAGAAACAAGCACGACGGACAAAGCTGATAAATAGAATTCGATGAGAACAACAATCAGTTTGATATCAACCGAAAATATATATATTATATATTCATTTTTTTTCTTTACCTTGAAATCAATACTAATTTTTTTTTTTAAAAAAACATATCTTAAAATAACATATCCAATTTAAAATCATGGTTTTTAAATCTAGCATAAACATATAAACCTTAAAAAATACTAATTTAGATTACTAAAATATGTCTACAATTTCATATTCATACAGTATATAATTAATAATGCAGACAACTACCCAACTTACAAATATGACTTACTTAATTATACTATGTGTACTAACCAGAGCAGATGAAACAAGAAATGAACTATCTTATATCTATGTTACTGCAGTTATACACGATAATGTAAAAATATATAAAATAAAATGGCAATGTACCGAGTTACAACTCAAAACAGGCTGTCACAAGTGTGGAAAACAACTTATATGAGTAAATATTAAAAATATTCTTACTTTTATATCAAATCTATAACATGCCTTATACTATTATAATATAATATAATATACAATACTGTTACAAAGTAAAAATATATAGATATCTATTTGAAATCAGATCTGTGTATATATGCATACTTATATATAACACGGTGTGCTTACCACGAAATGCAAACACATATATGTACATAGTGTAAAATTACTTGTATACGTATATAATAATACACTATAATAATTTCTATACAAACTTTATAATCAATATAATAGCTTACCCACTGACAGCATGGATATAATGCTTCTATAAAATTGCCTTCTTGAATTCATACAGCACATGTTATAACATGCTAATATAAATACATCAATATCCCTATGCAACCTAATTTTGAACATATATATTATTAACCTATGTATATTCTAAAACAGTGAACAACTGTTATCTATATAAAATCAAAATACAAACCAAACTCCTACTTAACAAAAGATATATACTAGAATGGTACAACAGGTTTATACAAAGTGAGAAAGCTTGATATGTTAAAACAGCAACCTAAAATATTATAACAACAATATTTACTAACCGGGAAAAACCAATATAGTCTAGTATAGAATATAATTCGAAGTACATCTTTATTATAAAGCAACACAGATTACTTACACACAAGATAAAGAAGAAGGCCAGCGTGAGGGAGGAGATGATTTCGTTGCAGCTGCTGAGGTGCTCACATGGGACAAAGTGGGGCTGAGTGGGAAGCAAGCTGGTGGAGGAGACGGTCAGATCTGGATGGAGGCTTCGACGAAAAAGGGTGAGGTGGAAGCTTGCGGCAAGGCAGTTGCTATGCGGTGATGCCGGGCGTGGAGGTGGAATACTCGACGGCATGGGTGGCAGTGGGGCAAAAGCGGAGGTGGAAGGTTTTGGTTGAAGGCGGCGGTAGACTGAGCGGGTCGAGCATGGGAGAGGAGCTAGGTGGTAAGGGCAGCCGTTCTGGGTAGTGTGCTTGCTGTCATGGGGTTTGTGGTGATGGTGGCTTGGTCGGACTTGGCACGATGATGAATGCTTGGCTTAGAGAGAGGCGGAGCATGAAATTGGTTTTGCAAAGATGACGTGCGGGCAAAAATATGCCTAAGCTTTAATATGTATGTTGCTTACTTTGTTATACTTTTTTTTTAAAGAAGAATATAACAAGTGAGAGAAAGAGGGAAGAGAGGAGAAGGGGAGAGGAGGCTCACGGCTAGTGCAGGTTTGCATGCATATATACATGCATGCTAGGAAATGTGAACGAGCTTTGTTTTCTTTTTTTTTTCTTTTTTTTCGGCCATGGATTATCAAAGGAGGGGAGGAGGAGAGGAGGGAAAACAACATACAGGGAGAAAAGAATAAAAGTAGAAAAGGAAGAAGAGATTTGCACTGTATCACAAAGTCTAATCTCATTGGAAAAATATGAACAACTAAATTTTTGAACCACGTCATGCAAAAGTTACTGAGTAATAAATCATAGGGCTTTTGGGATTATAGGATAGAAAGTTGAATGGACACAGGATTCAAAAGTTCACAAACAATGTCTCAAAACCGGTACGGATACAGCAATACGTATTGCGGATTTCGGCGCATAACGGACACTGAAACACACAATCAAATATACTGTTGCGATCGATATGGAGAGACGATCAGAACGGTGTGCAGATATTAGCGGTGCGATTGAATTATAAAAATTCGAAATTTTCTACTACGGAAAATGCATGAAAAACACAGAAAAATAAGATCGACGGAGCTAAAGATGTCCGAATTTGGAAAACCGACAAACTGACATCTTGTTTAGAAGATGGTTTAGAACTTTTCTATGTAAAAATATTTTGGTTTTGAAAATGTTTTATTTTCATCGCTTTTTAACTGATTAAATTGAAGTAAATTTACGCACGAAATAAACTTTCATATTTTTGGACGAAAATTTACCAGTTGCTATACTTAACTAGACGTATTCCAAATATAAAATTTTTTATTTCAAATTTTTATCGTTTAAAATTTCACAAAATTTCAATTAATAACGTTATTAAAACCGGTTAAATTTTCGGGTTGTTACACTCTCCCCCACTCAAAACTTTTCGTCCTCGAAAAGGAAGGAGGTAAGAGAATAGAAACAAGCAGAAGAAAATAGATTTGAATTCCAAAATAAACAATTAATTTAAACCATATAAATTCCAATTTAATTAATTTATATTCAACAATTGACTTTTAAGTTCAAGATTTTCATTAAATTGATTTGATTTCTCATTTATAATGTTAGGTACAAAAGGTTTCTTTCAAATGAAATTCAATTTAAATTCAATTAATTCAAGATATCTCACTAAGTTGATTTAATTCAATTTATTAACTTCCAAAACAAAATTTTTATTTTATTAATCACATCTATAGTTCAATTAACTTATTATTCTATTTATCTCCATAAACATTTTTTATAATTAAAATTTAAGCGAATAACATTTATTTTATGCACTCACATTTTATCTATAAAGACAATTTACATTATATATTTATCCAATTTTCTTAAATTAAAAATTTCAAAGATCGTAAATTTGAATAGTCATTTATTATAATCCTACTTTATTCAACAAATTAATTCTTTTTATTCCAAATTATTATTAAATCTATTCTACTTAAAATATCTTATCGCATTTATATTAAGTATATTTACATTTAATATAACTACTCAAATTTATTATAAAAAAATTCCTTTGATATCCTTTTCTACTGTATAAAATTCAATTACATAGTTAACCTTGGAAAATTTAGGTAAGTAATATAAAATGCAATTGAGTATTATCCAAATAAAATTTCTAATTTAATTGTTCAGGCTTAATTAGTTATTCAAAATATTGACTTCATTTTATAATTGAATTTATCCTATATCGTAAATTTAAGAATTTGATTTTCGAGTATCTTCAAATTTATTTAGAGATAAATAAATATATGTAATATATTAAGTCAGATTTTTTCTTTTTTTATAAACATACATCAATATATATTACAAATCAAATCGTACTTTAAGAAATTCAAATCAATTTATTTTTTCAAAACAAACCGTAGCAAAGCTACAGAATAGTCTCTCCACTTCGAAACTCGAAAATAAATATCGATGATGCGGCCGTCATCACCGAAATTATTTTCCAGCGACAAAGAGAAGAGCACCGATTTTAAACCTTTAAATTTCTTTGAAATGATTTCTATTTGAAAATATCTTAAATGCTATACACTTTAAAACTTTCAAATCAAAGTTTGAAACCATCGGATATTAAATTCTCAAATTTTTAGTTTAAATCCATTTAAATTTTTAAATCAATTTTAACCAATTTTGTAAATTCATTTATTTATTTATATTATTCAATATTCAATGGTTATAAACAATAAATGAAAATCAAATATTATTTCAGGCAACAGATTCATTAACAATTTAATTTCAGAAAAAAAAATTATATTTATATGTAATATAATCATACAAAATTTATTTAATTTACCAAATTTGAAAACAATATTGTGTCATTTTGCTCTGCTCAAGTGTTTTGGAAATCCTATCGATAGCGTTGATCAGACAAATCGATCGGAAACCCAAATCAATATCAATAGCTCAAACAACACAATATATATATTAAAAATTTAAATATTAATTCACAAATACACGTCCTCGCTCGACGATACAAGGATGGATTTCAAAATAAGTATAGAGATTTAAATTTTTGGAAATCAAACTAAAGAGAATTTTGATTCGATAATACGTTCGAACCAGAAGATAAAGTAATTCGATTAACAGAATCGGGAGATGGATGAGCTTATTTAATTTACGGGCAACCTTAACAGGTCGACCGTTACTTCAAGAATAAGATCGATGCTGAACTTCGAGGTAAATCTACATTCGATCTCAAGAAATAGAATTCAGGTATATCAGGAGATAGATAACATCGTAAACCAAGGATACAGAAATCTCCAGTAAATCGATGCCTATTGTAAAGGAGTTTCACCCCTTTACAAATCATTCAGAGATTGGCGAGATCGTCGACCTATTATAGATATCATTCGAAGTGGAGTTATGCGATACTCCAGAATTTAAAAGAAGATGAATTGTGAGAGACAAGAATGAATTTCGGAACCGAGGGAGTTCCGAAATTCCAAGGAATTGAGTTAAAAGGAAGAGATTGAAACTCGAATGCGAGTGATTCTGTAAATACATTTACCCTATATGCTGAGTTTTGCCTAGAGCTACCAAAGCTTTGATACCAACTGTAACGACCCGCTATTTTGGACTATTCGCATCCGCGCATTTCGGACTTGAATAATTCAAAATACCGAATTGTTAATTTAAATTTGGCAAAACTCAGATATACAGTAAATAAATAATCACAGAATCACAGACACAGAGTAATAATATGCAGCGGAAGTAAAAGAGATAGTAGTTCATGAGGCTACTATATAAATATATAAGATACATCAGAGTTTACAACAGAAGAGAAATCCGATACATCAAGTACAAGTCAGAATACATCACTGGAATTATCGAATACTGAAAACAGAATAGATGGCTGGATCTTCAAGCAGAGCTCCAACTCCAAAGGTGAGTCTTGAATACTGGTACACTCAGTCTGACCCGAGCGTAAAGCAAAACACAAAACACTAGAGTCAGGATTAATATTCTTATATCAATAATTCCAACTCAAGTGAAATAACAATCGAAATACAAGTAACTCAAAGGATGTTGGAATCACCATCCTCTAAGGATCCGTTAAACTATCTACTTTGTAGTAGTGCACGCTAAATAGATAATGTCTATCAGTAATATAAGGTATCAAAATAGTGTTAAGGCGTTACCATTATCCCCTTTAACACATTTTATATAGATGTCATAGTCTATACAGCACTGTAAACTCCACCGTAAACTGGTGGGATATCAGGGAGTACTCCATAGGTATTACACAAAACAAATTCGTAGTGGTCGCGTATATAGGGATACAAGTATGACAAGGCACATGAGGCAATACCCAAGGTAGTGAAACTACCGTTCGCCTGATCCGGACTGGTGAGAACGCATCTCCGCAGCGATCGCAACACCGCGAAACAACACTCCTGAAATTCCGAGGGTGCACCAATCAATCACAAGTAATGAGTAGTAGTTACGAAGAAGTGTGTCCGCTCGAGGTGGCTAACCCCATTTGGCCCGGCACGGCTCCTGATTTTAGTCATTTCCAATTTGACACAAGTGTCAAAGCTATCCATTATCGTTCACTTTCTTCAGTCATCACGTACATCATTCCGACCACTTTATTCCGGATCATCACTCCGTGTATAGTTATTAAAGTGGTTTTCGGCTTAGATAGAGAGTATATCCATAACCGATTCCGGTTTCTTTAATAACTTTCGTAATTTATTACACCGATTGGTCGTCTAATAAATTTCAAACCAAATCAATTTCAATTTCAATTTCAATTAGAATTTATAAATCAACATTTCAATTGTCTTTCACTATCAATTTCCAAAATTTTCATTACAAACTTCCAAATAGCCATTTCAAAATCTTAGAATTCAATTTCAACTTTTATTTAAACAATTCAAGTATTGATTCAAATTCGTATATAAGTTTCATTCCGAAATCATTTAAAATGGTTTAATTTTCATTCAAATCAATTTTTAATTCATTTATCGATTTCATTCAATATTTGCTAAGTAAATTTATCCTTCAAACAACTTCTATTTAAATTCCAATTCATTTAAATTAATTACTTACGTTCAACTTCATTATATCAAAACTTCAAATTGAAATAAATTAAATTCGTCATATCAATTCTTTAAATTACAAGTCTTACGTTAATTCCAATAAATCTCATTCATTTCAATAAATCACATTTTATTTCTTATTAAAGAAATTCGATTTTCACTTATTTATTGACTTCGTTACAAATTTCAAACTCAATTAATAAAGAACTAAATTTCACATAATCGAGAAATTTTGATTTCACTTATTAACTTACTTAAATATTTTCCAAACTTAATAAATAAAGAAACCCCATTTCATTTATTAACGAAGATCAAATTCACTTAATCAAAAGTTCGATTTTCTCTTATCAAAGAATTCAAATTTTATTCAATTATCAGATAATTCAATCTTATTCAATTATTTAATAATTTCAATCTTAATTATTAAATAATTTCAACCTAATTATTAGATAATTTCAAAACTTAATTATAATTTCAACTTAATTATTAAATCATTTCCACTCAATTATAAATTCAAACTTAATTATCAAATCATTTCAACTTAATTATAAATTCAACTTAATTATTAAATCATTTCGAACTTAATTCAATGAGTAATTCCAAATTTTATTATCAAATAATTTATTTAAAACAATGTTCTTTCAATAACTACTATGTTGGTATTTTGTTTCAAATGTTAATAACCTTTCATTAAATTCAAATTCCAACTTCTTTTCAAAACTTATTATTTATTCAAATAAAATCTTCATTTTATTTTTAAATCAAATTATTGACCAATCGGGTTTTTATTTAATTCTCTATCCTAGGTCAAATTCATTTTGGTTATCATTTCAACCCGATTCCAATTCAATTCAAAAATCAAAGCATAACAAGGGAACTTGCAGTGTGATAACTGGGATGGTGTCAAAGTAAATAAACAAGCAATAGCAACAATTAATAACAATCCAGAAATCAATTCAAATAATCCCGAAATAATCGTATTAATTCACATTGTTGTTTGTGCAAATTAATATAATTATTTCTAGAATCTACACTATCATTTCATGTAGATTAAAGATTATTACATTATTATTTATGCGGTTCTACACTTGACATCAATCATTCAATTTCATATTACATCAACCTATACAATCATACATTCAATGATTCAAGGTGTAATTAACCAATTCTACGTGTCAATTTTTATCTAACATTTAAAGGGTCGTATTACACAAATTTAACTAAGCAAATTCAACACCTATGTCGATTCAAAATTTTAACTATCCTACGTCAAATTCAATTTCATAATATTTATCACTTATTCATTACAATTTAGCATCCAATATAAACAACAATCAATCAATCAATTATTAACCAAACTGGATTTATTATTGCATACATAACAGATAACGGTGTCAGATGTCAAAGGTGAACTGATACATAAATAACAGTGCAATAAATAACAGTAGTATATTTCAATTGTCGTTCCAATTGAAATCAAATTTAATAAATAAAAGAATATTAATCATGAATGATTGCTCACCTTTCGAGGCTAAATAGATTTGACAAGGTAATGAGCTACGAATTTCAAAGCAACGCTGGATGGACACGATTTGACGGAGAAACAAGCACGACGGACAAAGCTGATAAATAGAATTCGATGAGAACAACAATCAGTTTGATATCAACCGAAAATATATATATATATTATATATTCATTTTTTTTCTTTACCTTGAAATCAATACTAAATTTATTTTTCTTTTTTTTAAAAAAACATATCTTAAAATAACATATCCAATTTAAAATCATGGTTTTTAAATCTAGCATATACATATAAACCTTAAAAAAAATACTAATTTAGATTACTAAAGTATGTCTACAATTTCATATTCATACAGTATATAATTAATAATGCAGACAACTACCCAACTTACAAATATGACTTACTTAATTATACTATGTGTACTAACCAGAGCAGATGAAACATGAAATGAACTATCCTATATCTATGTTACTGCAGTTATACACCATAATGTAAAAATATATAAAATAAAATGGCAATGTACTGAGTTACAACTCAAAACAGGCTGTCACAAGTGTGAAAAACAACTTATATGAGTAAATATTAAAATATTCTTACTTTTATATCAAATCTATAACATGCCTTATACTATTGTAATATAATATAATATACAATACTGTTACAAAGTAAAAATATATAGATATCTATTTTGAAATCAGATCTGTGTATATATGCATACTTATATATAACACGGTGTGCTTACCACGAAATGCAAACACATATATGTACATAGTGTAAAATTACTTGTATACGTATATAGTAATACACTATAATAATTTCTATGCAAACTTTATAATCAATATAATAGCTTACCCACTGACAGCATGGATATAATGCTTCTATAAAATAGCCTTCTTGAATTCATACAGCACATGTTATAACATGCTAATATAAATACATCAATATCCCTATGCAACCTAATTTTGAACATATATATTATTAACCTATGTATATTCTAAAACAGTGAACAACTGTTATCTATATAAAATCAAAATACTAACCAAACTCCATCTTAACAAAAGATATATACTAGAATGGTACAACAGGTTTATACAAAGTGAGAAAGCTTGATATGTTAAAACAGCAACCTAAAATATTATAACAACAATATTTACTAACCGGGAAAAACCAATATAGTCTAGTATAGAATATAATTCGAAGTACATCTTTATTATAAAGCAACACAGATTACTTACACACAAGATAAAGAAGAAGGCCAGCGTGAGGGAGGAGATGATTTCGTGGTAGCTGCTGAGGTGATCACGTGGGACAAAGTGGGGCCGAGTGGGAAGCAAGCTGGTGGAGGAGACGGCCAGATCTGGGTGGAGGCTTCGACGAAAAAGGCTGAGGTGGAAGCTTGCGGCAAGGCAGTTGCTATGCGGTGATGTCGGGCGTGGAGGTGGAATACTCGGCGGCATGGGTGGCAATGGGGAAAAAGCGGAGGTGGAAGGTTTTGGTTGAAGGCGGCGGTAGACAGAGCGGGTCGAGCATGGGAGAGGAGCTAGGTGGTAAGGGCAGCCGTTCTGGGTAGTGTGCTTGCTGTCATGGGGTTTGTGGTGATGGTGGCTTGGTCGGACGTGGCACGATGATGAATGCTTGGCTTAGAGAGAGGCGGAGCATGAAATTGGTTTTGCAAAGATGACGTGCGGGCAAAAATATGCCTAAGCTTTAATATGTATGTTGCTTACTTTGTTATACTTTTTTTTTTGAAGAAGAATATAACAAGTGAGAGAAAGAGGGAAGAGAGGAGAAGGGGAGAGGAGGCTCACGGCTAGTGCAGGTTTGCATGCATATATACATGCATGCTAGGAAATGTGAATGAGCTTTGTTTTTTTTTCGGCCATGGATTATCAAAGGAGGAGAGGAGGAGAGGAGGGAAAACAACGTACAGGGAGAAAAGAATAAAAGTAGAAAAGGAAGAAGAGATTTGCACTGTATCACAAAGTCTAATCTCATTGGAAAAATATGAACAACTAAATTTTTGAACCACGGCATGCAAAAGTTACTGAGTAATAAATCATAGGGCTTTTGGGATTATAGGATAGAAAATTGAATGGACACAGGATTCAAAAGTTCACAAACAATATGTCTCAAAACCGGTACGGATACAGCAATACGTATTACGGATTTCGCCGCATACCGGACACTGAAACACACAATCGAATATACTTTTGCGATCGATATGGAGAGACGATCTGAACGGTGTGCAGATATTAGCGGTGCGATTGAATTATAAAAATTCGAAATTTTCTACTACGGAAAATGCATGAAAAACACAGAAAAATAAGATCGACGGAGCTAAAGATATCCGAATTTGAAAAACCGACAAACTGACATCTTGTTCAGAAGATGGTTTAGAATTTTTCTATATAAAAATATTTTGGTTTTGAAAATGTTTTATTTTCATCGCTTTTTAACTGATTAAATCGAAGTAAATTTACGCACGAAATAAACTTTCATATTTTTATACGAAAATTTACCAGTTGCTATACTTAACTAGACGTATTCCAAATATAAAATTTTTTATTTCAAAATTTTTATCGTTTAAAATTTCACAAAATTTCAATTAATAACGTTATTAAAACCGGTTAAATTTTCGGGTTGTTACATAATTTATCTCGAAATAAAATTTCAGTTATAAATATCATACCTTTAAAATTTTCAAGCTTAATAAGGTTCTACATCAACTTATAGAGTTTAATTCTTAAATACGCTCAATTCCAATAATTTTTTTAATTTACCTTCAAATATAAATTTATTCGAATCATTTAAACTCTATATCCTAAGCCTGTACTTAATCATATTATATAAATTATCAAACTCCATTATTCAACTTATTTATTTTCATTTAACAAATTCATACATAGCTTAAATTCAATAGTTTAACTGTATATATGTATATATAAAATAAGATTTTATATAAGATCAAAAATTAATATTTATTAAACCGTATCCTATCCAAACCATAGAAACCATTTTCAAAATATATATATATATATATATATATATATATATATATATATATATATAGACGGACGGTGTTTGTATATAATTTTCTACCCTATGGTCAAGTGATACAGATATTTATCATTTCAATCCACAATTTAAAAATAAAAAAATGCGGTTGTATATCATTTCAAACCGCAATCCCGAATGAAATGAAATGCATGATAACTTGCAGATTATATAATATGGAACACATCATCCATTCACCAAACATCAATCATCAACCATTTATTACAATCATCATCCAATTTGAACAAAACATCCATATAGAGCATATAAAATATAACAGGTATCAACGAACAATTTATATTCAATAATAAATTAATAACTGTTTAATTAGAAGTTTATATGCAAAATAAATAAATTTAACTGTCAATTTATGTGCAATAATAAAATTAATTAACAATTAAATTAATAAATGCGATTTAACTGAGATGATGAATAAAATATACAAAACGTTCATAAATAAATTTCTACTCATATCTCAAATCAATTTAACAAACATAAGAAAACTTAGAAGTTGTGAGTGGGTTAAAGCACTCACCTTTTGAATTTAAATTGAATTTAAATCCAATTTAAACCCAAAAATTTGACCATCTCCAAATTCGCCCATACCAGCGTTAAAGTTTCCAAGATCTCAATACGAACCTAGCGGAGAAAACCGCGCGTGAAACGGAGTTCGTATGTATGAGTTATGATTATTAGAACTAATTGAAATCGAAATTAACAAAAATAAATTAAACGAAAATAAAATACCGTGCCACATCCACTCTTCCCACGTGAAAAACGCGTATGCTTCTTCTTGATTGCTAGCTTTGTTCCGTAATTTTTCTTTTATTTCGATTTACTTTAATTTTCCTCCTTATTATATGAATGTATATATTTTTAAAAGGTTTGGAAAAAAAAAAGATTTGAAAAGAAGAATTGGAAAAGAAACGGATTAAAATAAGAACTGAAAATGGAAGAGAAGATCCAGATTTGAAAAGAAAGAAGAAAGTTTGAAATAGAAAAAAATTTGAAGAAGAAGAAGAAAATTTGAAGAGGAAGAAAAATTAAAATGAGAGATAATAAGGAGATTTGAAGAAAAAAAAGAAAAGGAAAAAAAAGAAGAAGATTAGAATGGAGGCTGTGGTTTCATTTGCATCATATCTTATTTATAAGGTTAGAATTAGGTTTAGGGTCAAAGAGATTTGAAAAGAGAGACCGCTATTAATTAGAAATAAATGAAATGACGTTTCAGAAAATGAAGTTGGAAAATGAATGGAAAGAAATAAAGTAAATATGAACAAACTTTTAGTATTCAAATTTCAAAACAATCGTTTACTTAATAAATTTTGTTAACCCTAAACATACCAAAATTAACATCTTTTAAAGATTTAATTAACACACAATAAATGAAAATAAATTCTCCACCCAAATTTGTGTCATAAATTAAAAGAATATGCAGCATTAAGAAATCTTCATTTCTCCCTCTTTGTGATTAGATTGAAAATTAAACAACATGTTAACATTTCGATTGAATGTTTACAAGGAATGCATTAACATACATTCAAAAATATGATAGCATAAACAAGGTAATATAAGCAGGTGTATAATATATATGTACGTCTTTATCGCCACTTATAATTTACATTCATAAATAAAAGGTATGAAAATAATCCACATAAGGAGGCAATGAATGTAAGAGTAAATTAGAAAAGTGAAAATGGAAAGGTAAGTTATGTTGCAAAAAAATCTAATAAAGTCTAATTGGAAAGGAAATAGTCAGATGTAAATCTATTTTACCCCCTTTATCATCTCCTATTAATATTTAATTTAACAACGTATGAGATTTCAATACAAACTAGCATTAAATTGATCTAAAACATAAGTTTAAATATAGGTATAAACATATATGTAGTAAACTATCATTAAATTTTGTTTAACACAAAACGTGCATTTTTTTGTTAAATCTATTAATTGCAATCACCGTTTCTTTCCTTTTAATTGAAACATTTGAACTACATTAATTGCAGTCACTTACAAAGTTAAAATTTTAAAACAGACAACAAAAATGCATGAAAAAAAATAGAAAAATTGTTTATACACAAGAGTAATAAATAACTTACTGAAATATATTATTTTTCGATTTTTATAATTAATCTGTAAGCTAAAACACAGTTCAAACAAACATTTTTTTTTAAATCAATCATTCTATTCTATATTTTAATGAAATTAGACCTACATTCATAAATGAAACATTCATTTTATTTGATGTAAATGTTCTTTTTATTAAATCAAACTTTCCTTATTTTCACAAAACATAAGCTGCTTTTAATTACACCTATTAATTTACAATTAGTATTCTCTCTCCTATTAATTAGAAATTTTCAATTACATTCATTTCAATTGATTAAGTTTCAAAATGGACTAAATGAATGTAATGAGAATTAAACAATTTTTCTTATCTAATAGTAACTTAAACATATTTACATTATTGGATACAAATAGTAATTACACATTTCTCACTAAATAATAGTTACTCATCTCTACAATCAATCTTTCAGCTAACAAACATTTCAAATAAATAAACATATGTTTACTGCATTATTAAACTTATTCATTTTTATTCTTTTTGATTTATACTCCTACTATTAAATCAACAATACCTTATGAAATTATTAACATAGGTTTCTATCTTTTTATTTCATAAAACATTGCCTTGTAAATAAAGTTTACATTTCTATACCTTTTATTATGTTGACACTACAATTATTGTCTTTTTCGTCATTAATGTAACATTTATTTATGTTCAATTGCAATATGTCCATTTATTATAATGTAAACTACAATAAATTGATCAAACATGATTTCCATTCTTTTTATTCAAATCAATAGTCATATTTTGATTAAAATTTTCATTGGTTACATCCTATTGAATTAACATTGTCCGGTTACCAAATTAATCTACATTAATTTGCACTAATTATGTAAATTAACTGCAACTGATTTCAAACTAAATTTTATGAACAAAATAAATAAGTAACTCATAACCATTGTTACCCTTAACTTTTAATTACATTCAAAAGTTCATTAATTACAACAAATGTTCAAATCATCTATATAATTCTAATTTCATCTTTTATTTGTGTTAACTAATTTATTTCCATTATGCTGAGATTTAGTCACTTATACACACTTAATATTCCAATTCATTTATTTATATTGGTTTTTTTTATTAAATCAATTTCCATCTTAGGCATATAATTAACGTTTCTGTTGATTTTACATTCGAAAATTTTCAGTTATTATCTTAACTTACATAACGTAATGTTTAATTTCATTTAATTGCTATTGATTAAATACATTGGTAGCGAACAATAGTTGTCACCATTATACATTTTATACATTTGTAAGTTTATTCTTTACAACCAATTATTACAACAACTCTCATTAAAAATACATTTATTCCATTTCCACCTATTACACACTACTTTATTACCTTTTACGTCCCACAAAAATCAGTGCACACAATAACTAGCATAACAGGTTTAAATACAATGGATTGGAGTTTCATTAAAATTATTGACAATTTACTTGTATTAACATTGTTTCATTCTAATTTAGTTATTATTCCATTATTAAACTGCAAATTTTTATTTCTTTCAATATTAACTCATAAAATATTATTAAATTAACAAAATTTAAACATCGAAAATTTATGGGTCGTTACATTTCCACTCCAATATTATAGTTATTTACAGAGTATTGGTCTTTTTATTCAATCATCATTTATTATATATTAATTAATTAATTCAATATTTAAGTTCGTTTTCCTATATTAAATTTATTAACAAGTATTCCTTTTCCCTTATTCCAACAAATTGGAATTTCATCCAATTACTATAACAATCATTTTCCTATTCACCCTTTATTATCATCCCACAACTATAATTACTTACAGAACATTTATTTTATTCAATGATCATTTATTAAAATTTAAATTCCTTAATTTAATTCAATGCTTACATTTTGCTTTCATATATTCAATTTGTAACTAAGTATACATCTGCATTATTTCCATTGATTTGACTTGCATTCAATTTATTAATAATTACCTTAGCTACATTAACGTAATATTAGATTATAAATCTTTGTAAATGTTTTCCAATTTAAAATAAACCAGCTACAAAATAGGTAACATCCAAAATCATTACCATTAATACTTTAGTCGCATTAATAAGCTTTTATTATTCACAAATCAAAGTTTCCATTTATTAAATCAACTAATTCATATTATGAATAAAATTTACATTACTTAAATTTACATTAACAAAACGTTAAATTTGTATTTATTGTAATTGATTACCAAAGTTTATTTACACATTAAATAAATAAATGTATATTAATTTGTCACCTATTTGCTTTCCATTGCCTTTATAAATTCGTTACTTATCAACCCAGATTATTATTCCATATATACACTACTTTGTTCCATTCTATTTATGATATCCATTGCATTACATACTTCAATATTTTCGTTTTCATCCTTATTTCAATCGCATAATATTTAATTTCAAATGCTACAATAATTACATTTTATTATAAATTAGATTTAGATGGAATGATTTGTTTGTCTTCCATTAAACTACTATATTCAAAATCTAGCTTTTCTTTGCATTAACTACTATTTCCAATTTATTATATGTGCCAGATATGTACATTAATTACAATTTATATTCCCAGTCAATTTATTTACTTGGTTTCATACCTTTATTACATCAATTACTACCTTATAAATAAATCTATGTTCCTATTTAATTTACATTCATTAAAAATTTATTTCAAATTTCAATTAACAATAGGTAACATACAATAAACATTGCTGTTACCCTTTAATCACATAAATAAGCCTTTATTACTTACACATCAATGTTGCCATTTATTTTCATACTACTAATTACATTCACTTATTACTCACTCTTTCCGTTATTTCATAAATCATCATAAAGTAACAGTTAATTACTTTTCTTTAAATTGGAAATTCATAAATTATTAACTTTAAATAACCCTGTTACGTTTCACTCTTAGTTATTTTCATTATTGCATCACAACTTTTATTAAAAATTCACAAATTTTTTTATTTTCTTCAATTTTAAATTTTCAAAATCTCATTAAATTAACAATTCCAATTATTGAAAATTTACGGGTCGTTACACTCTTGGACGGTCACGATTTGTGTTGAGATAGAGGTGGCTACAACGTGTTCGAATGGGGTTGGCTCGGTAGGGTTTCTGTGTGAATGAAGCTTGTTGATAACATGACCATTTCGAATTGAGGGCAATCTTTTATTTTATTTTATTTTAAATTTCAATCTTGAATGTTCTAATCAACGTAACTTTTGCATACGAGCTCAGATTTGGATGCGGTTCGATCCGTTGGGATCGTATCGAAATTTCGAACATTTTGATGCTCGTTTGGACTTACATAAGATCTTTTAGTTCTAACTCAATTATTTTGTTTCCATTATGCTCGGGTCAGTCTGAGCTCTTCAATGTATTGAAGAATACTTTCTGGAGGACGAAGACGAAGATTCAGTATATTATTGCTATTTATAATTATTCCACTATATTCTGTGTTCCGCTGCAATATCTTTTTATTTATGATGTATGTATAACTCTGATTTGAATTTGTAAAAGTGTAATCAAATGTTATTTATAAACATCTTTATGAACTGTTTATTTGATTATTATACTTTGTCGTTCCGCTGCAAGATTCTGTATTTGTTTTTCCTTCTTTTCTTTTATTTTCTTATTTACCCCATTAGCAATTCCCCCTTTTGAATGGTTTGAAATAGACATATGTGGTTTATTGTCGATTTAAGACATCCAAAAAGATGGGTCGTCACACCTCTCCTCAATCTCGTATGCTTCCACCCCTTCAAATGTTGGCCGAGCCACTATAGCCAAACGCGATAAGTCCTCGTCCATATCTGCCTATCACACGCGATGATCAAATGATGATCGAAGACACAACTTCAAGCCCGCTTGATGCGCCTTCATCCCACGATCTCAAGTACATCCTTGATTTAAATAAAAACACCGCCATCGACGAGAATTCCCCAGCCCTAGTTCGAAACTACAGTTCAACAGTTAGTTGAGCTTCCCCAAAACTTGACTCGCACCCCCACAACATTACACCAGATCAAAGCTTAGGTCAAGAAGATATTTTTAAAACCGAATTTCAATTTTTCCATGAAGTATATCACTTGATTTTGATCTTTATGGTTTTCATCTTCATTTTTTCTCTTTTGTGAACTTAGAGAATAAGAGAGGTAACGTGATTAAATAAGAAGGTAGCATGCTTTTTTGAAAGGAACAGTAATGGATAGGTGGGATGACCGATGGAAAGAAAATGACAGATTTGAAGGGTTGACAAAAAAATGTATTAATTAATTCTCAAAATGTCTCAGTTTACGTAACTTAAAATTTCGAACCCCTATTGAGGCATGCCACTAGGCGTTCATAATGTTATACTCCTATTCCGAATGGAATGGAAAAGGTTTTGAGTCCTAATTCAATCGTATGGAGAAGATAACTTTTTGGATCCAATTGTTATATTAAATTTTCGATATTAAATACAACACATTTCTATCCTATACAAATGAACTGAACTCCAAAATCTACGAAAATCCAATAATAATACACCTTTTTGTAATGTTGATATAAATTTAATTTAAATTACAATTGAGTTAGTAAGCTTTCCAAACTGAAATTTCAAGCGATTTCCAAAATTTTGAAAATCGTCGATTTAATCGACGCGTTAAAATAGCGATTCGAGGCATATTCTTCAAATTCGACGAAACTAGTTCCATTGGATCCGTAATAGTGTATTGTTAATTACGTAGCATTTGGATTTACCGTTTGGTCATAGGATCTAAAACGCCTAGAAATAATTTAATTGCATTTAATTTAAATAGTCGATTTGAAAAGCTATCTTCTCCATACGATCGAATTAGACTTTGGAACTTATTCCATTAGGTTCGGAATAGCGATATAATATTAGGAACGCTAGGCCGAATGCCTCATTATGGGTTTGAATAAAATATTTAGGTTCACATCAGCCATTAAAAAACCATTTCCCATCAGTTGACCTAACCATACACCCTAACACGTATGTATAGCCGCCATCCTCCTTCAGTTAAATTGCATAATTCTTTCCTCTTCTTTCAATCGAAACCGAAATTCATTCATGAATACATATACATACATACATACATACATACATACATACATACATACATACATACATATATATATATATATATATATATATATATATAACACCCCACGCGATCAAACGAAGTCGCAATAGAGGCCGCGACTATAACTAGGGCGAACACGAGGTGACGGCGGCAATTTGATCGAGGGTTGGCATTGTTGATTGAGCGGTTAGGTTCTTCATGCGTTGGCAAAGAGAGGCGCATGTAATGAGGGTTGGGAGCAAGGTTTCATGGCAGCTGTGTGGTCGCAGTTAGGACTTCGGTGGCGACTTCGACGGAACTTCGCGTACTGGTGGTGGATGAGGCCAGGTTGCAATGGCAATGGAAAGAGGGAGGATGCTGGTGGCGCAAAGGATGGGAGAGGGTGTCGCGGTCGTAGGTACGATGGAGGTGGACTAAGTGTGTGGTGGTGCATTGCTGTTCATGCTCGAGTTGTGGGAGAGCATGGATGCTATGGGTCGTGGGACATGAGGATGGAGGGGCAGCAATGCCAGGAAGAGGCAGTGGAGTTGGGCAGCAACGCGCATGGCCATCTCGATGCGATTGATGGTGGAGTTGTGCGACTTGGTGAAGGCCGCTATAGTTGGAAGGAGGTAATTTAGATTTTTTTCATTTAAGGTTATATGGTAATTTATTTATAAATTAAATAATTAATTAAATTTATTTTAGTTTAAAATTAATAATTAAAAATTCAACAACTGCTATTCGAGGTCGAAATTTCTTGAAACCGATAGTGTGGGATTAGTAAAGATGTAGGCTCCAAGTTGGAATTTTCAATTAAATTGAACGATGTTCAATCTGATTTAAATTTGGAATGGATCGTAAATAAAAATCAAGATGAGAAATTCTTACTCAATTGGATTAAAGAATTTAATTTTAAATAGTTAAAATTAAATCTGGAAGTTTGGTCGATTTATTAATTATTATCCGTTAAATGATTATTTGGAGTGATATTCTCGCACATTATAGCAGATGAGACTCTATTCACCCCGCATAATAGTGGATGACCCTATATATCGCGATATCCCGCCTCGATGCAGGATAGGTATTTTTATGTTGTATTAACATTTATGGATACAGGGAAACAGGTTAGAGTGATCCAACAGGATTCCTCAAAAATGTTAATTTTAATTTCGTATATGGTGATATATGATTCGTGAGGATAGTTTGTAATTGATTATTGTTGTGTAAAATTATTGGATGTTATAGCAGCTTTGGCCTTAATTTTGGCATTCTAAATACCGTAAATATTATTTTTGGAATTTGAAAGGATTCAATAAGGAAAGTTTGGGATATAAAATATTTATATCGAAATTTGAATTATTTTAAAAGGAATTGATTTAGATAAGATAATTATTTGAGTTTGAATGCACTTAACTATTCAGGAAAAATATTTTAATAGAGATTTTAAATAATTTATATAGAGGATTTTGAATAACGGGTTTTAAATTGATATATTGGGAAAAATATTAAGGGAGTTGAAATCGTGATTAAAAATAGATTTGAAAAATAAATGGAATTTATTAAGAAATCGGTTTATAAAAATGAGATTTTAAAGTATGGGATTAGTTTTGTAAACAAAGGAATCTCAAAGGGGTTTATAAGTTTATAAATGATGTTTATGAATAGAAGGAAATTGTTATCGGATGTTAATTTGAAATTTTAAATTCATATTGTAAATTTATATCGAGATATGGAAATGGGTTTAAAAAAATAGAGGATTCTATTTTCGAAAGAAGAAAATGGTAAGGGAATCAGAATGAAATCGATATGTTATGAATCAAGAGGGATTTATAAATTGAATCGGTTATTGAGATTTTAAAAATATATTTTTATTGAGAAATTAAGTTATTTTAAAAGAGAATTTTTATTTATGTAATGTAAAGCTGCTTTGGTAACAAAATATTTTGGAGGTGAACTTTTTTTCAAATAGGTAATATTAATTGAAACAACATTCTAGTTTTTTATAATGAGCTTGTAAATCGATTGTTTTATTTTAAAATGATTTGGAAATGAGCTATCGATTTTTATTTAAAATGATTTGATATTTTAAATTTACTTAATATATTATAAAAGTAAACTGTGGAAACGAAGTTTATTAAATGGACATGATTTTAGAAGAAAAATCTTATACTGGGATACCGAGAACTTAAAGAAATTTCCAAAGTATCAAAATATGAGAACTTCAAAAATGAAATAGAATTCATAAAAGAAGTTAGAAATGTTATTTGGGAATGTAGACAAGTGTAGTTGACTTGGAAATATCAAAGGAAATTGATTAATAAATTCTGGAACATATAGAATACGTTAAGGAATTTGCAAATAAAATTTGTAAAGAGTTTTGAGAAATAGGAAACAAATGGTGTAACGACTCGAAATTTTGGGCAATATCGATTTAATAATCTATATAATAATTTAAATTGATTTGATAAATTTTCGTTATAGTTTTAATTTAAATTTGGAAAATTTAATCTTTTAAAAGTTAATAAATTTTTAATATGGCAATATTGATAAGAATTGTTTTTCCAAAGCTAATAAAATTTTATTATATTTATAATATATATATGTGTTGATATATATTGTGAATGGAATATTCTTTTGTTTTAAATTAAAAATTGAATTTTCAAATTGTAATATATGTAAGCATATGTTATAATTTGATATTGTTTGAAATTTAATTTAATCTATTAATAAATTATATATGAATAATATTGAAATTGAAGCTTTGTTTTAAAACATAATGTTTTTCAAAAAGATAAATTAAAGATTAATTTATTTGTTTTCAAAATTATAAGATTGTTACTTATTTTTAAATAAGATAGTTTAAAAATGATTTAAACAAGCTTTGTTTTGTTTCCTTTTATAATGTTTAAAATTTTAAATGGTTATAAATGTATATAAATATATGTTTTAGATTTCTAAATTCATGTATAAGAAATTTATTAGAATATTTTCTTTAAAGGATTAAACTTATATTTACATATGTGAATTATATTTATTAAGTAAATTTATAAATATATAAGTAAGCACTTATTAAGAAAGTAACTTAACATGTAAGTTTATAATTACATTTAAATTAAATAAAAATTTACTTAAAGTACTTAGAGACATGTGTAAATATGTAAACTCCTTTAATAAACAAATGTAAGAAGATTTAATACTTATAGGACAAGTGTCTTCATTTAAGACTTATTTTCTTTAATTTTAATAAAAACATAACTCTTTATCCTTTATCTTCTTCTCTAAAGATTCAAAACCAGAAATGAATGAAAAAAAAAAATCTGACTATATCAAACCTGAGATTTTAAAATCAAAAATCAAAGCTCTTCACTTCAACTAGAACCTGCAAATTTAAAACCCAAAACCAAATCTGAAAACTGCAAATTTAAAGTACTGAAATTGTAGCCTGCAAATTCAAATGGAATTCAATCCTCAACCTGTCTTGAAGATCAATCTGCAACTAAATCAAATTACAACCTGCAAATCAAAGATTATTGAAGCATGCAAAGAAATTCACTTCAACAGCAAATGCATTTTGAATTAGAGTTAAAGCCTGGGAAGTAAAAGTTTCTCTGCTCTACCTTCTTAAAATGGTGAGTAAATTATTTTTTTTAAAAACAGATTTACTAATTTGAAGTTAGTTGTGTATGCATGCAGTAAATTAGGCTTGGATTATGAATATTAATTACAGGAAAATGTGTTTGTTTGAATGCCTGAACATTTAAACATACGTTCTGTTATTTTGATCTTACCTCTCTGTAATTTCAATAACTCATTCTTATGCATTGATAATATGTAATTTGCAAGCTTGAGATGATTGAAATCATAAAGTTTCATTACTAAATTTTCTTCGAGTTCAGAATAAATATTCAAGCTGAATTTTCTGTAAAATGGCAGTGAAAACTAAATTTGGATAAAATAAATTATTCTAATTTCTATCTTGGATTACATGTCTGTAATCACGAAGAGAAATTGTGAATTTTGATAAGAATATCATAATTTTTAGTTGAGGGATTATCATGAATTTCGGGTTTGAACCTTTCTTGAGTTTTTGTTGATTTCAGAGGAATCACTCGATGATTTGAGTTGATATTTGGTTCTAAGATAGCATTTGAGGTGTAGAATTTGGGAAAAATGCAAGTTAATTTTTCTATTGAGTGGATTGAAGGAATTTTGAGGAAGTAGGGTTTTTGTTTGCTGTTGCTCATGGCCAATGAGACATGGCCGCGGGTATGTTGAACCGAGTTCACTCATTTTTGGGGTGGACGATGTACTTGGGTGTGGCGTTCGTTGGTGAAAAGGGCGGGGTTCAAGAGTGTGTGATGATCGGCGTTTGGGTGATTTTGTAGCCGCGATGGGTCGTGTTGTTCTTTGGGTTCGATTCGAAATGGTGAAATTTTGAATCGCTTGCGTTTGGTTCGATCTGAGTATGGTTTGGAGCTCGTGAGGAAGGGAGTGATGATCGTCGTTGGTTGTGATGAGCGACGCTGGCCGGAGATCGTGGTGCAAGTGCACGAGTGTACATGCTGTACACTGGCTGTTGGATTTTGGGGAAGAAGGACTTTAACTCGGGTGGGATACCATGTTTTGTTCGTGATCGACTCGAAGAAGATGGGGGGCCAAGTCTTTTCGGGGTTGACGCGAGAGCTGCCTGGGTTTGTACTCGGGGTTTCTAGGTGGATAGCTCGAGTATTGAGGATGGTGGAATCTGGTCTAAGTTCAGTAAAAAAAGAGGGGTACAGGTTTTTATATCAAGTTCAAATTATAAAAAAGAGATTATTAAAGTTAAACTTAATCCTTGATGAAAGATTAATGCTATTCAAGCTTATAAAAAGTGTTAATTGAATTTTAGATTTCAAGTTTAAATTATTTTAAGATGTTTTTTTTTAATTATCTAATTAAATTTCGAAGTTCAATTTAAAAAGAATGTTTTGAATTTAAATATTAAATCAAAGTTTAAGTAAAGTATAAAACAATGTTTTAATAACAAGTTTTCAAATTTATATTGAAAAATAATAAGTTTAAATTAGATAATTAAAGTATTTTAAAGTTTTCAAATTTGATTTCTCAATGCTTTATTTCAAATGAAGTTTAAGATATAATTATTGAATAAATTTGTCATTAAGGTTAATAAAATTTGATTAATATCAAATGATTTATTTATGAAGATAAATAAGGTTAATTTATCTTTGTTATGAATGTAAGGATACATATTTAAATGATTCACTAATAAGTAAAAGTTAATTAGGAACGATGTTTTCTTAATTAATTAAAGATTTTGGAATATATTAGAAGTAATTAATTAATTGTTTAATTTATTTCAACGAATTAATTAATTGTTTATCTAATTTTAAATAATCACTTAATTATGGATTAATTAAGTGTAATTACTTAATGAAGTAATCAATGGTTAATTTTGAATGTGGTTAGAATGTTAATTACTTAGGGAAGTAATTAGGGAAGTTACTCATGATAGTAATTAATGAAAGTGATAAATGGAATCACTTAATATTATCAATTGAAGAATTGATTAATATGATTGTTTAAAGTTAATTAATTATAGATTAATTAATTAATTAATGAATTAGGAATTATTTAATAATGTAATTAATTATTTGTTAAGTAATTAATTAAGAAAGTAATTAAGATTTATTAAAGGAAATAATTAGAGATAATTACTTATGTAAGTAATTAAGAGTTAATTACTTAATTTATTTTAGTTAATTAATTAATATGATTAATTAATTAAAGAATGAGATTAATTTAAGATTAATTACTAAGTGTAATTAATTAAAATGGAATTAATTAATAAAGTAATTAATTAAGGATTAATTATTGATTAATAATTACCTAATGAAGTAATTAAGATTAATTAATTGGATTAATTAATCAAGGATTAATATAATTTAATTAGAAGTTAATTAATTAGAAAGTTAATTTATTAAGATAAGTAATTACAAATCGTTAATTACTGTTTATGGTTAATGAGATGATTTATTACAAGTTAATTATTTAATTAATTAACGGATTATTAATTAATAAAGATTATTAATTAATATAATTAATGTAAGTAATTAATTAAAGTAATTAATTTAAGTGTGATTAATTAATTTTAATTAATTAAGGATTAATGTAATTAATTATTGTTAATTAATTAATGAAGGATCATTAATTATTGTAATTAATGATAGTAATTAGAGATTAATTACTGGGTATGGTTAAGGATAATTATTTGAATGTAATTAAGGATAATTAATCAAGGAAGATTAATTAAAGAAGATCATTAAGGAATGATAAATGAATTTGATTTGTAATAAATCAATGAAGCAAGAGTTAGGATAATCCAACTGATGAAAGGATAGTTATTAATTTAATTAGAGATTAATTAAATTGATTAAGAATTAATCAATTCTGTTATAAGTGATTGATTAATATTGAATGGTTAATATTGAATGATTGATATTGGATGTTGAATGATATTGGATGTTTGATATTGGGTGATTGGTTGATATTGGATGATTTAGATATCTATGTTGTGATATGCTGCATTGTGAGATGAATGGTTTATATGAATTATCTATTATGATAATGTTATTCATCTATCTGTTTATATCATCCTGAATAAGTTAAACTGTTTAAATCCCTTAAGTACAACTTGGACATTAAAATGACGTTTGGTTTCAGTGAGACCGGGATCGGGTTTCCATATTTGGATATCCGAAAACCACATCGATTCCAATTAAACGTTAGGTCATTAATCCAAGTGGAGCAAGTGAAGACTCGAGGTGTAAGGGCTATACGTCAGTATAACTCTGTGGGTGATTCCATAATGAGTTTGACGGAATAGTACTTATAGATTCGAGATGGAGATTTAGAGTGCAAGGGCTATGGTCGTTGACTCTGAGGGTGATTCCAAAATGAGTGCAACGAGATAGTGCCTTCGGTTTCGTTCGAACCCGGAACGAACTTGTATGGATTGAATGCTTTCAGCACATCGTTAGGCGGACGATGAGCATTCTAAGATAGATGTGTTCTATAAAGGTAATCGCAGCCTCAAGCCTCATCAACCGGGAATGGCTAAAACAGGGGAGGTGCAGCAAGGCTTCATGGGTCGCACCCACTGAAGAGCAAGATTTACCCCTGTCTAGAAGTCCCTTTTTATTCGGCTATGTGGGGCGGTTGAATTCCGGACAACCGCCGGGGTTGTCTTGTTCGGGACTGTTCAGTAAGGAATGGTCCCGGCCTTGTGTTGCAGGGGATGAAGGGAGTAATCCTCGGTACGGTGATCTAGGCCATGTACTGTGACGGGCGGTAGCCCAGTAGCCCTGCCATTGATGGAAACCCATTTTTCCTACGAGACCCTACGGTTTTGATTGTATTACCCACTTTTGTGGCTAGTAGCTGGAATTTAATCATGTAACAATTTCGGCTATTTCTTATTTACTTGAAAACCCTAGACACTATTATAATATCACTGGATTTCCTATCAAATGTTTTGGTTAGCGTAAGGTAAAAACTTTTCCATGTTTATGTGTGGGAAGTCTTACGTGATACCTTTTCTTTCAAAGGTTTTTCTAAAGTTAACCAATTTAAAACCGTTTACTAACACCAGACCCCTGTCTGACCCGAGTGTTTATTTTCTGTTTTATTAAACTCTTGGGTACTCATATTATGTATGAGTAGTCAAGTGATTCAGGTTTACTTGACGAATTCTAGAGGAGATATGGAGCAGGAGGCTTCGACGTGTAGATATATATTGTTTCCGATGTGTGTTGGTATCTGTTTCTTCTGTTGTACTTGAGTTGTATGAATTAGACAGATGTTTATAACTGTCTAATGTGTGTTGTTAGATGTGCACTCTGATGTATTTTGATACTATGTATTAATTTATTTGATATATTATATTTTATTCGTTCCGCTTTGAGTTCTCTGATGTTGTTCAGTTTCTTCATTCTCTTTCTTTTCTTCTTCTATCCCTTTCTTTCTTCACTAGTGATGCGATTTTCCGGGAGTGGAAAGTCGGGTCGCTACATTTGGTATCAGAGCATTAAGCTGAGCGAATACCTAAGCTCTGAAGAGTGTCTTTCTTTAGGGAGCATTAGGATGAGTGAATACCTAGGCTCTGTAGTGGTATCTTTCTTGAGAGAGCGTATTTGTAATTTTTGTATATAACTATATATATATATATATTTATATATCTATCTGATCTGTTGGGTTATCTATTCGGATTTTTCAACATAAGTTTTAGAGGTAGATAGTGGAGTAGTGGTGTTTGTGTGTAACACAACTACCACTAATGGAAGAGGTCCATATGTTGAGGTTGGAAGTTTTTGTCGAGACTATAGACCTAATACCGTCTTGAGTGAGATTTGTTGTTTGGAGTAAGGATTTCTCTGATATCCGAAGGAGATCTTTTGAAGATTCGGAGTTTATCTTTGAAGAATGAGTTTGGATTTCGCTCAGGTGAGCGAATTTTTCTTGGATTTGGATTTGATGGAAGTGTAGAAGTAAGTGATGGTATCTTGGTAACTGCGTGATGAGATGCAGTATCCTTGGATATTTTCAGAAGGTGTTTTCTCTTGAAGCAGTTCTAGAGGTGGTTGAGGAGCAGTCTTTACCTGCCTCAGGTAAGGCTCGTCTGTATAGAAGTTATCTGGATCTTCAATATGGAAGTTAGCTGTTCTGGAATATGAGACTAAGGTCTATGAGTTGCTTCGCTTTGGCATGGTCTCATTGGTCATCTTCAGGAGAGTGAGAGGTTAATGCTTGGTTTTGAGCCCGAGTTTCTTTTGGATTATTTGCCATCTCGGAGGTCCATTGTATGGTTTGTTGATGGTTTTGGGGTTCGAGGAGCATTTGGATTAAAAGTCTTTGGATAGCTGTGGTAGCAGTTCAGCTCGAAGTGATCGGTGTGTTGACGAGTGGATATTTTAGCTTTGCAGTATCATCGAAGTAGAGTTTGGGAAGCGGCAGTGTAGTTGTTTCTTCGATGGTTCAGGAATGGAGTTCCATATTAGTTTGGATCGCAAAAGTGACTTGCGATTGGTTTGGGATTTTCTTGAGCAGTCTTTTGTTTGAGACTGAGGATTCTCATGAGGAAGTAAGAGCTACCGAGGTAATCAGAAGCTTTGTCTGCATCTGGAATTGAGTTCCAGATTGTTTTGGATTCCAGAAGCGATTTGGTTGTTAGCCTGGTAGTAGGATGGTTCTTGGAGAAGTAGAGATTGGTGTAGCAGCTCAAGAATTTATTTTTGGAATTTGGATTTGGTTAGATCTAGCTTTTGAATTGGATTCTGTAGTAAGGTTGTGTGACCGAGTCGGATGTATCACCAAGGTTATATGGATTTGATGAATAAAGTTTCTGGTATATATTGGATAAGTTATACTTGTGTTCATCAACAGTATTCTCCTCTATTTCAGAATCAGAGTTGTGTAGCGGAAGCGAGCTAGCAGCTGTACAAGGAAGGAAATAAGTTCTATTTGCTTTGGTCTAGTTGTTTTTGGAGGTATCAGCATAGGTTGAGCTGATCAGGAAGAGAATTGGCAGCTCTGGATTGTCTGATGAGATATACAGATTTGAGATAAGGAGTTTGAATCCGAAGTTGGAGACTTCATTTGTTGATAGGATTTCTCTGGTTAAGAGAACTAATAGCGGATAAGATTGGATGGGTAGTTCTGAGGCATTTGAGATTTCTTATCTGTGTTCTGATAAGATAAGATCTGTTGTTTATAAGATTGAATTGCCAGTTTAGATAGTTGGAATTCATTATGTATCACGTATCTCTGAGAGAGTACGAGTATGATTCATTAATTGTTGTTGAATCTATAGTTCAGTTGGATTTGGAAGTTGTGTTAGACTTGAGTATAGTCTGATTGTTCTGTTCAGGATTGGTGGATCTAGAGAAGAGAGGAGCCCTGGATTTTGGTAGTGTAGTTAGTTTGTTTAGCTTTGTAGAGCGAGTCTCCTGGTGTTTTATGCTTGAGAAACTCGAGATAGTATTAGAGTTTTAGTCTGATGTATGTCAGGATAATTAGTTAAGTTTGTTTGTGTGATTGATTGCTTTGGTTGTTAGTAATTGATTATTAGGATATGCTTTGCTAATTGAATTAAAATCTTTGCTGGGTTATTAAATTAACTTTGCTTTTAAATTTCGGGGACGAAATTCTTCTAAGGGGAGAGGATTGTAACGACCCGAAATTTTGGGCAATATCGATTATAATAACTTAAATTGATTTGATAAATTTTCTTTATAGTTTTGATTTAAATTTGGTAAATTTAATCTTTTAAAAGTTAATAAATTTTTAATATGGCAATATTGATAAGAATTGTTTTTCCAAAGCTAATAAAATTTTATTCTATTTATAATATATATATGTGTTGATATATATTGTGAATGGAATATTCTTTTGTTTTAAATTAAAAATTGAATTTTCAAATTGTAATATATGTAAGCATATGTTATAATTTGATATTGTTTGAAATTTAATTTAATCTATTAATAAATTATATATGAATAATATTGAAATTGAAGCTTTGTTTTAAAACATAATGTTTTTCAAAAAGATAAATTAAAGATTAATTTATTTGTTTTCAAAATTATAAGATTGTTACTTATTTTTAAATAAGATAGTTTAAAAATGATTTAAACAAGCTTTGTTTTGTTTCCTTTTATAATGTTTAAAATTTTAAATGGTTATAAATGTATATAAATATATGTTTTAGATTTCTAAATTCATGTACAAGAAATTTATTAGAATATTTTCTTTAAAGGATTAAACTTATATTTACATATGTGAATTATATTTATTAAGTAAATTTATAAATATACAAGTAAGCACTTATTAACAAAGTAACTTAACATGTAAGTTTATAATTACATTTAGATTAAATAAAAATTTACTTAAAATACTTAGAGACATGTGTAAATATGTAAACTCCTTTAATGAACAAATGTAAGAAGATTTAATACTTATGGGACAAGTGTCTTCATTTAAGACTTGTTTTCTTTAATTTTAATAAAAACATAACTCTTTATCCTTTATCTTCTTCTCTAAAGATTCAAAACCAGAAATGAATGAAAAAAAAATCTGACTATATCAAACCTGAGATTTTAAAATCAAAAATCAAAGCTCTTCACTTCAACTAGAACCTGCAAATTTAAAACCCAAAACCAAATCTGAAAACTGCAAATTTAAAGTACTGAAATTGTAGCCTGCAAATTCAAATGGAATTCAATCCTCAACCTGTCTTGAAGATCAATCTGCAACTAAATCAAATTACAACCTGCAAATCAAAGATTATTGAAGCATGCAAAGAAATTCACTTCAACAGCAAATGCATTTTGAATTAGAGTTAAAGCCTGGGAAGTAAAAGTTTCTCTGCTCTACCTTCTTAAAATGGTGAGTAAATTATTTTTTTTAAAAACAGATTTACTAATTTGAAGTTAGTTGTGTATGCATGCAGTAAATTAGGCTTGGATTATGAATATTAATTACAGGAAAATGTGTTTGTTTGAATGCCTGAACATTTAAACATACGTTCTGTTATTTTGATCTTACCTCTCTGTAATTTCAATAACTCATTCTTATGCATTGATAATATGTAATTTGCAAGCTTGAGATGATTGAAATCATAAAGTTTCATTACTAAATTTTCTTCGAGTTCAGAATAAATATTCAAGCTGAATTTTCTGTAAAATGGCAGTGAAAACTAAATTTGGATAAAATCAATTATTCTAATTTCTATCTTGGATTACATGTCTGTAATCACGAAGAGAAATCGTGAATTTTGATAGGAATATCATAATTTTTAGTTGAGGGATTATCATGAATTTCGGGTTTGAACCTTTCTTGAGTTTTTGTTGATTTCAGATGAATCACTCGATGATTTGAGTTGACATTTGGTTCTAATATAGCATTTGAGGTGTAGAATTTGGGAAAAATGCAAGTTAATTTTTCTATTGAGTGGATTGAAGGAATTTTGAGGAAGTAGGGTTTTTGTTTGCTGTTGCTTTCGGCATGATCAATGAGACATGGCCGCGGGTATGTTGAACCGAGTTCGCTCATTTTTGGGGTGGACGATGTACTTGGGTGTGGCGTTCGTTGGTGAAAAGGGCGGGGTTCAAGAGTGTGTGATGATCGGCGTTTGGGTGATTTTGTGGCCGCGATGGGTCGCGTTGTTCTTTGGGTTCGATTCGAAATGGTGTAATTTTGAATCACTTGCGTTTGGTTCGATCTGAGTATGGTTTGGAGGTCGCGAGGAAGGGAGTGATGATCGTCGTTGGTTGTGATGAGCGACGCTGGCCGGAGATCATGGTGCAAGTGCACGAGTGTACATGCTGTACACTGGCTGTTGGATTTTGGGGAAGAAGGACTTTAACTCGGGTGGCATACCGTGTTGTGTTCGTGATCGACTCGAAGAAGATGGGGGGGCCAAGTCTTTTCGGGGTTGACGCGTGAGCTGCCTAGGTTTGTACTCGGGGTTTCTAGGTGGATAGCTCGAGTATTGAGGATGGTGGAATCTGGTCTAAGTTCAGTAAAAAAAGGGGGGTACAGGTTTTTATATCAAGTTCAAATTATAAATGTTTTTAAAGTTAAACTTAATCCTTGATGAAAGATTAATGCTATTCAAGCTTATAAAAAGTGTTAATTGAATTTTAGATTTCAAGTTTAAATTATTTTAAGATGTTTTTTTTTAATTATCTAATTAAATTTCGAAGTTCAATTTAAAAAGAATGTTTTGAATTTAAATATTAAATCAAAGTTTAAGTAAAGTGTAAAACAATGTTTTAATAACAAGTTTTCAAATTTATATTGAAAAATAATAAGTTTAAATTAGAGAATTAAAGTATTTTAAAGTTTTCAAATTTGATTTCTCAATGCTTTATTTCAAATGAAGTTTAAGATATAATTATTGAATAAATTTGTCATTAAGGTTAATAAAATTTGATTAATTTCAAATGATTTATTTATGAAGATAAATAAGGTTAATTTATCTTTGTTATGAATGTAAGGATGCATATTTAAATGATTCATTAATAAGTAAAAGTTAATTAGGAACGATGTTTTCTTAATTAATTAAAGATTTTGGAATATATTAGAAGTAATTAATTAATTGTTTAATTTATTTCAAATAATTAATTAATTGTTTATCTAATTTTAAATAATCACTTAATTATGGATTAATTAAGTGTAATTACTTAATGAAGTAATCAATGGTTAATTTTTGAATGTGATTAGAATGTTAATTACTTAGGGAAGTAATTAGGGAAGTTACTCATGATAGTAATTAATGAAAGTGATAAATGGAATCACTTAATATTATCAATTGAAGAATTGATTAATATGATTGTTTAAAGTTAATTAATTATGGATTAATTAATTAATTAATGAATTAAGAATTATTTAATAATGTAATTAATTATTTGTTAAGTAATTAATTAAGAAAGTAATTAAGATTTATTAAAGGAAATAATTAGAGATAATTACTTATGTAAGTAATTAAGAGTTAATTACTTAATTTATTTTAGTTAATTAATTAATATGATTAATTAATTAAAGAATGAGATTAATTTAAGATTAATTACTAAGTGTAATTAATTAAAATGGAATTAATTAATAAAGTAATTAATTAAGGATTAATTATTGATTAATAATTACTTAATGAAGTAATTAAGATTAATTAATTGGATTAATTAATCAAGGATTAATATAATTTAATTAGAAGTTAATTAATTACAAAGTTAATTTATTAAGATAAGTAATTACAAATCGTTAATTACTGTTTATGGTTAATGAGATGATTTATTACAAGTTAATTACTTAATTAATTAACGGATTATTAATTAATAAAGATTATTAATTAATATAATTAATGTAAGTAATTAATTAAAGTAATTAATTTAAGTGTGATTAATTAATTTTAATTAATTAAGGATTAATGTAATTAATTATAGTTAATTAATTAATGAAGGATCATTAGTTATTGTAATTAATGATAGTAATTAGAGATTAATTACTGAGTATGGTTAAGGATAATTATTTGAATGTAATTAAGGATAATTAATCAAGGAAGATTAATTAAAGGAGATCATTAAGGAATGATAAATGAATTTGATTTGTAATAAATCAATGAAGCAAGAGTTAGGATAATCCAAATGATGAAAGGATAGCTATTAATTTAATTAGAGATTAATTAAATTGATTAAGAATTAATCAATTCTGTTATAAGTGATTGATTAATATTGGATGTTGAATGATATTGGATGTTTGATATTGGGTGATTGGTTGATATTGGATGATTTAGATATCTATGTTGTGATATGCTGCATTGTGAGATGGATGGTTTATATGAATTATCTATTATGATAATGTTATTCATCTATCTGTTTATATCATCCTGAATAAGTTAAACTGTTTAAATCCCTTAAGTACAACTTGGACATTAAAATGGCGCTTGGTTTCGGTGAGACCGGGATCGGGTTTCCATATTTGGATATCCGAAAACCACATCGATTCCAATTAAACGTTAGGTCGTTAATCCAAGTGGAGCAAGTGAAGACTCGAGGTGTAAGGGCTATACGTCAGTATAACTCTGTGGGTGATTCCGTAATGAGTTTGACGGAATAGTACTTATAGATTCGAGATGGAGATTTAGAGTGCAAGGGCTATGGTCGTTGACTCTGAGGGTGATTCCAAAATGAGTGCAACGAGATAGTGCCTTCGGTTTCGTTCGAACCCGGAACGAACTTGTATGGATTGAATGCTTTCAGCACATCGTCAGGCGGACGATGAGAATTCTAAGATAGATGTGTTCTATATAGGTAATTGCAGCCTCAAGCCTCATCAACCGGGAATGGCTAAAACAGGGGAGGTGCAGCAAGGCTTCGTGGGTCGCACCCACTGGAGAGCAAGATTTACCCCTGTCTAGAAGTCCCTTTTTATTCGGCTATGTGGGGCGGTTGAATTCCGGACAACCGCGGGGGTTGTCTTGTTCAGGACTGTTCAGTAAGGAATGGTCCCGGCCTTGTGTTGCAGGGGATGAAGGGAGTAATCCTCGGTACGGTGATCTAGGCTACGTACTGTGACGGGCGGTACCCCAGTAGCCCTGCCATTGATGGAAACCCATTTTCCCTACGAGACCCTACGGTTTTGATTGTATTACCCACTTTTGTGGCTAGTAGCTGGAATTTAATCATGTAACAATTTCGGCTATTTTTTATTTACTTGAAAACCCTAGACACTATTATAATATCACTGGATTTCCTATCAAATGTTTTGGTTAGCGTAAGGTAAAAACTTTTCCATGTTTATGTGTGGGAAGTCTTACGTGATACCTTTACTTTCAAAGGTTTTTCTAAAGTTAAGCAATTTAAAACCGTTTACTCACACCAGACCCCTGTCTGACCCGAGTATTTATTTTATGTTTTATTAAACTCTTGGGTACTCATATTATGTATGAGTAGTCAAGTGATTCAGGTTTACTTGACGAATTCTAGAGGAGATATGGAGCAGGAGGCTTCGACGTGTAGATATATATTGTTTCCGCTGTGTGTTGGTATCTGTTTCTTCTGTTGTACTTGAGTTATATGAATTAGACAGATGTTTATAACTGTCTAATGTGTGTTGTTAGATGTGTACTCTGATGTATTTTGATACTATGTATTAATTTATTTGATATATTATATTTTATTCGTTCCGCTGTGAGTTCTCTGATGTTGTTTAGTTTCTTCTTTCTCTTTCTTTTCTTCTTCTATCCCTTTCTTTCTTCACTAGTGATGCGATTTTCCGGGAGCGGAAAGTCGGGTCGCTACAAATGGACTATTTCTTGAATATTGGGATAAAAATATCTTAGGTAATATAATTATAAATATTCCTAAGTATTGGATGGAAAGGATTTGAAAATAGTTAACTTTGAGATTTTAATTATAGAAAATATTTTCAAAAGGGATGAATTATAATTGGAAGCGAGAAAAATATTCGAAGTATTGAAATGATTTGAAAATTTCCTGTTAAGGATATAAGAATTTGAATTTGATTTCCACTGTTAAAATATTGGAAGGATTTGAATAAATATATCTTATAAAGATATTTTGAGTATATTTTTGAAAAATTATAATAAAGCTAGATGATTGCTTATGGATGTTTTATTGATAGTTAAATAATCGACTACCAATATTGGTCAATTTCGTTAATCGTTTTGAGGAGACCGGGATCGGATTTAATTATCCAAAAACCACTTCGATCCGGTTTGAATGTTATGAATGAATACCATAAAGATGATGAAGATGGTGATTCGTTTTTTCGGACCTAGTATAACTTGTATGGATGAATGCTATCAGAACATTGTCATTGGAGGATGATGAGCATTCTAAGTAGAATTGTTTCTTGAAAGGTAATGCTTAGTCTCGAGCCTCATCAACCGGAATGACTAAAACATGGGAGGTGCAGCAAGGCTAAGTTGGTCGTACCCAATTAGGGTATGTTATCACTTTTTAGATATCCTAAGAGACATATACATTATGGATATGGTTGTGCATGAAAGAAGGAGCGCTCGATTGTAAGTGTGGGAACACCTGGGATGATAACATATTCGGTCTATCTAGGTTAGAGGCAGGCCGGTCTTGTGTAGCAAGGGATCATCGCGAGGTCCTAGGTACATTGTTCTAAAGGTGTACTGTGATGAGCGGTACCCCAATGGCCCAGTCATTGTATGGAATCTATTCTCCAATATGAGCCTCTACGGTTTTGTTTGTAGAGCCTAGTATGCTAGAATTTAATTAATGTAACAATTTCGGCTATTTGAATAAGTATTTGTACTTAGACACTATTATAATATCACTGGATTTTCTACAAAATATTTTGGTTATCATAAGGGAAAAACCCGTCGTGTTTATGTGTGATGCATTCTTATGAGACACCTTTGTTTTTCAAAGGATTTTGACAACTCTAATAACTCAAATTGAGTGTGTTTTCTCACGCTGGTTTTCCAGACTAACTCGGGTGTTGTTTTATTATAATGCACGGGTCAGACCGATTATTACAGATTCAGGTTAAAATGCTATGGAACTCAGGAGACGAGCTGGAGAAGTTCAGTCGTATATCACATACGTGGTTATTTTCCATTGTGTGTGAGTTATGTGTATCAGGACAGGTGATTATAATTGTTCGATTGATATATTGATTTTTGTACTCTAATGATTATAAGTATAAACAATTACAGATTCTTTTTGTATAAAAATCTGTTATTATATATTATATTTTGTTCCGTTGCATTTGTGAGATTCTGTGTTGTTGTTATATTCTCTTCTACCTTTTTCTTCTTCACCCCTAATGAATCAGTATTTCTGGCACTTGAATATCGACATGTTATATAGTGGACATATTGATGTCGATTTTTGAGGGTCGAAAATTCTGGTTTGTTATAGTTGGTATCAGAGCTGAAGGTTAAGCGAGAACTTAGCTCTGGTGGGGATTACCCATTAGAGATAGAGTCGGTAGTACTCTAGAATGAGTTGAGTGTAATAATAGATAAGAGCGCATAGTTGTTAGTGGATATAAATTATTTTATATTGCGTTGACTTATCTATTGAGTGGTATATAAATTCTATTCAAGTAGTGGGACGCCACTAAATCAATAGGAGTTTCTAAACACTTGAACACGATAAACTGACACAGTATGTGTTTGCACCGAAATTGGTCACAAACCCCAAATATCATGGAAGCACCAGTATATGAACACAGATCAGCAGTACATGATTACAAGTTACAGATCTAAATAATGTAGGGGTTAAAAATGAAGAATAACAAACTTAAAACGGAAAGAAGTGGGCAGGGACACAAGATTTATAGTGGTTTGGTTATCTCCGGCCTACTTCCACTTCAAAAGATAATTTTTATAGACTTTTCTCACTGGTTACAGCAAATTACTGTAGTAATTTTTCGAGTACAACAGCGAAGTTTGAGTATAATGGTGATTTTGGCAGAGCCTAGACGTAGCACAATCAAAAACCCCTTTTCTGTAGGCTTTGGGATGCTATTTACAGGCGTAGACTACAAATATCTCGCTCAGATATCGAGAGACCTTTTCTGGCATGTGTGTGGGCCAGAGCGATCGATCCCATGTGATTTGCACTCGGTCCGTGATCAATACGAACGAATTTCATATCAATCAAGATTTGATCCAATCGAGTCGAAATTGAGCATGAACATTCTTGAGGTTGCATGTAAGCTCCTGTGAAAATTTCATAGCATTTGGACTTGTAGATTGTGAGATACGATCGATGCAATCTTGCGTTTTCTCTAGGCTGTTTTGTTCGTATCGATACAATTCATATCGATCTGTTCGAATCATTCTTGAGCATGTGCCTGCAAGTTGACGTGGCGCCAACTCCTCCGATCAATCCACTTTTTATGGCGAAGGATCGAGTCTTCCCGATGCATGCGCCTTGTTCGTATCGATCAGTAGTGCCTTGTTCGTATCGATCAGATCTTGCTCTGTTCCTATCGATTGATATAGATCTATTCGTATCGACCAGATCTTGCTCTGTTCGTATCGATAGTCTCTGCTTTGTTTGTGTCCATTGATTGCATCTCACTTCGTATCACTTTTGTGCACTCCACTTTGTGTCGATGATCAAGTAGACTAGGAATGATGTTACCGGTTGATGGATACAAAGAGAGTGGTTATTTGACGGATTGATGGACTCGAACAAGACCTTTCAACGGATCGATACGAATAGTTGAGGCTTGATGGATAAGAACAAGGCCTTTCCGTGGATGGATATGAACCGTTGAGGCTTGATGGATACGAACAAGGCCTTTTAGTGGATGGATACGAACAAGGTGATTACTTGAAATTGCATCGATCATATCTTGAGCATATGAACTCCGATTGACTTTGAATTTGGAACGTTGGCTTTTATAGCTTTTCTGGTCCTGTCATATCAATTGTAGCTCAATTCGAATTCGGACAAAATTTACCGATATCCATAATAAACTTCTATATTAACGATCTCTAAGGCGAACTATCCTAGGTTTCCAATCAAGTTCTTGGTGTCACGGCCTTGGCAAAAGGTGGGATAACATTTACCCCTCAAAACATGTCTTTTGGTAAAAGGCGTGTTTTGAATAGCTTCAAATCCAATGTCGTGAGTCCATGTTTTATTCACAGCTATAGTATCCTTAATCAAGTTCGTAGCTGTTTGAAGCCAAATCAGTATCCATTTCAACTTGTGGAAGTCAGTAATCAAATCCTACGTCCTCTTTGGACTATTGACAGCAACTTCGGACCCTTGCTATGTCCATTCCAAATTTAACGATCGAATAGAAAGATCCTATCGCACTCAGGTGTTGCTTTCTATCCCTAGCACTCTGGCCCCAGCGATGGCATATAGCGATGTCTTGGTCCTTCTAGACTGATCATAGTCTCTTCGGGATCTTGCTGGATGCCATCCTATCATTCTTCGGTGAAGGGGAAGTAGCATCGAGTGAGCTGATCTTGTCGTTCTCTGGTGAAGTGGCGGCACCCCCTGCACTCCGGTTCAGCGTCCCTGAACATTAAGCGATATCATGGCCTAAATCCTAGGCCGATTGTAGCCACTCCGGGCTCTTATTGAACCCTGATCCAATCACTCTCCGGTGAATGGGGAACGATATTAAGTGAGTTGATCCTGTCACTCTCCGACGAAGCAACTCACTTCTTGCACTACGGACCCTGTCTCTCTAGGTAAGGTCATAAAGCGATCAATTTCAAATTGACTATCAATATTCATCCTTTAACTTTCTGGTCAAAGGTTTATCTTATGAAATTCAAGTTCATTTATTAAATTCAAATTCCAAATGTTCAATCACAAACAAAGGAAAAGTTAAATACTGCCTCTCCGGGCAGAGCGGTCTATTGCCATCCAGAGCATGCCTGGGGATTTCTCCAGTTCCGTTACATGTAAGTGGAATAGCCGTTTTATTTTGAAATCAAATCTAAGAAATTATGTAATCGACCAAAGTTCAAGTCCTGAACTTGGCCCTTGCCATCATGATCAATTGATGATGAGTCGTGATCCCTATCCAGGATTAGTTCTGTTGGGTGCAGGCGGTAGTTGCTCAGGTCCTACGGCCACTGTCCGATCTCTCACGTATTGTGGCAATCTACCACTTTTGAATGCTCTTCCCCGTCATCCTTCAGATGGCGGCACTCATCGGTAGTATGCCCTTCTAGCTCATGGAATAGGCAGTACTCTCCACTTCTACTTTCCCGTTCTGTAGGATCTCTCCTGGGTGGTTTCCAATAGGGGAGCTGCTCCCGAGTCTCCTTGTAAATCCATTCCAGGTTTGCCGTCAAGTCAGCGTATTGTTAGAATATGGGTTCTTTGAATTTCTTCCATTTGTCAGGACCATCTTATCTGTCATCCTGCTTTCACTTTCCTTTGTCTGTTCCAGACTGTTCTTTGGAGGTACCTTTGCCTTGCACAGCGTTTATTTCCTGCCACTCGATGCATGAATCCGCTAGCCGAACGAATCTTTCAGCTTCATGATAGAATTCTCCAAGGTCTTGTGGCGGATCTCTTGCCAACGAATCCTTGAACTCTATGCCTTCCACAACCCCTGCTACCGCCACCGTCAAAATCATCGATGGATCTAGGCGATCAACTAAAGCAACCGTTGCATTGAATCGTAATAGAAAATCTCTTATGGACTCCCCAATCCTCTGTTTCATCGACGCTAAGGTCATCATGCTCTTGGGTCACGTCAAGTGGACCCTAAACTACCTCATGAAGCATTCCATAGCTCGCTCCATGTTCTGATTGATCCATTCTCTAGCTGCCTAAACAAAGCATAGCCAAATCTGTCAAATATAGAGGGAAACATCGTGCCATCACTTCCTCGGATACCCCCAGCACTTCCATATGCCTGATATGGTAATATGCATGGTCGGGTCTGATTTTCCATCATAAGCTTCCAGCGTGGGCAACTTGAATTTTGGAGGATTCCTTGCGTTCTGATGTTCGAGTGAACGAACTCCGACTAACTCTCTCTAAGCCTCCGCTAGACAATCCTCCCCTCATAATCCGTCGCAGTAGTCCAGCCATTGCTCGTCTCCATCCATCGGTTGTCTCCTTAGCATGTTTCCATCCTGCCCCAATGTCCTAAAGGGTATTCTGGTAATATTCTTCAAGTGGCTCATTCACGTTGGCGTTGGCTTTAGCATGCTGAGCTCCATCTATGGTTCTTTCAATGTCAGATCCCGACGGTCTTCCTCCAGATCCTTGTTGATTGCCTTCACGCTCTTCGTTATGATCTTGGATCTGACCTCTGTTGGTCTCTGTAACTCTTGCTCCTTGTCCTATTTTTGCAGCTACTGTAGTCGGCCCAAGGTTATATGCTCTGGCTGCTCTCATCTGCTCAAAGAAGCTCTGCATTGTTTCTTGTTGGCTCTTCAGGAATCTTTCATGCATTGAATTAATAGTAGCCTCCATCTCATCCCTAGTGGTGTAGATTGAAGCTTTTCCTGCTCTAGCTCCAGAAGAGGCCTCTTGACTTTCCCCTTGTTGGCTCCTTTCTGCTCTTTATCTTCTACTTGATTGCCTTGTCCTAACTTTTCAGATCTGAATCCTTAAGCCTTTAAATCAAATATCCAAGCGGTAGAATCCCTGAGTTAGGGCTTCTCAGTCAAAGCATCAAAGTGTTTGCACCAAAATTGGCCACAAACCCCAAACATCGTGAAAGCACCAACGTATGAACACAGATCAGCAGTATATGATTACAGGTTACCGATCTAAATAATATAGAGGATAAAAATAAAGAATAACAAACTTAAAACGGAAATAAGTAGACAGAGACACAAGATTTATAGTTGTTCGGATATCTCCGGCCTACGTCCACTTAAAAAGACAATCTTTTATTGATTTTTCTCGCTGGTTACAGCAGATTACAGGAATAATTTTCGAGCAAAATAGTGAAGTTTGAGTACAATGGTAATTTTGGCAGAGTCTAAACGTAGCAGAATCAAAAGTCTCTTTTCTGTAGGCTTTGGGATGCTATTTGTAGCGTAGGCAGAAAATATCTCGCTTATACCTCAGGAGACCTCTTCTGGCACGTTTGTGGGCCCACGCAATTGATCCCATGTGATTTGCACTCGGTCCGTGATCGATACGAACGAATTTCATATCGATCAAGATTTGATCCATTCGAGTTGAAATTGAGCATGAACATTCTTTAGGTTGCACGTAAGCTCCTATGAAAATTTCATAGCATTTGGACTTGTAGATTGTGAGTTACGATTGATGCAAGCTTGCGTTTTCTCTATGCTGTTTTGTTCGTATCGATACACTTCGTATCAATCTGTTCGAATCGTTCTTGAGCACGTGTTTGCAAGTTGACATGGCGCTAACTCCTCGGATCGATCCACTTTTTATACAAAACGATTGAGTCTTCCCGATGCATCCGCTTTGTTCGTATCGATCGATAGTGCCTTGTTGTATCGATCAGATCTTGCTCTGTTTGTATCAATTGATATAGATCTGCTCGTATCGATCAGATCTTGCTTTGTTCATATTGATGGTCTCTGCTTTGTTCGTATCCGTTGGTTGCATCTCACTTCGTATCACTTTTGTGCACTCCACTTCGTGTCGATGGCCAAGTGGACTAGGAATGATGTTACTGGCTAATGGATACGAAGAGAGTGGTTATCTGGTGGATTGATGGATACGAACAAGACCTTTCAGCGGATGGATACGAACAATCAAGGCTTGATGGATACGAACAAGGCCTTTCAGTGGATGGATATGAACTTCGAGGCTTGATGGATAAGAACAAGGCCATTCAGTGGATGGATACGAATGGTTGAGGCTTAATGGATACGAACAAGGCCTTTTAGTGGATGGATACGAACAAGGTGATTGCTTGAAATTACATCGATCATATCTTGATTATACGAACTCTGATTGACTTGAAATTTAGAACGATGGATTTTATAGCTTTCCTGGTCCTGTTAGATCAATTGTAGCTTAACTCGGACTCGGTAAAATTTTACTGATACCATTGTAGACTTGTGTATTAACGATCTCCAGAAAGAACTATCCTAGGTTTCCAGTCAAGTTCTTGTTGTCACGGCCTTGCCAAAAGGTGGGATAATAATATGGTTTTGAAGTGAGTAAATGAAATAATTTTACCTAAACAATATTTTGATAAAAGAAAAATACTTTTCTAGAAATGATTATAGTGGTGTGTTTGGTTGTTATTATATAATCAAAAGAAGAATATAATATTTAAAATGGTTATATATAACCAAACAGAAATTGTATAAGTATGAATTATACAAATGAGTGAAAAACTACAAATGGGTTCTAACCAAAATTTGGAAACTTTAAATCCCGGATATTTTCAGAAGTGTTTTCCAAAGTATTTTGAGATAAATAAAAATATTATTATTTTGGAGATATTTTTGAAAGAAAATTGTTTTAAATGGATTGTGGAAGCGATATAGCATTGAACTAACTACAGTTGCTGGAAAATAATCCTGGTGATGACTGCACAGCATCATCGGTATTCATTTTCGAGTTTCTAAGTGATGATTGCTACCATAATAAATTGATATGGTGATTTTTAGTGAAAACAAGTGTTGTTTTGGAAATTCCAAAAGGAAATTGTTTTGAAATGAAGCTAAGTGAATTTTGAAAATCCAAGAGAATGGTTTGTTGAACCAGAAAGAGTGTGTGCATATGTGTGCGTGTGTGTGTGTGTGTGTGTGTGTGTGTGTATTTGATTCCGAAGTAATTTGAAATAAATACCGAGTGTTTAAAAAAAGTCTAGAATCCTATGGAAGATGATATTTATAAGTAAGGAAGTGGAAAAAAATTGAAATTGGAATTAAATTCTTACTTGAATGAAATTGAACGAGTTAAAAATAAATTTGTTTGGAGTGAAATTAATTTAACTCGAATTTGGTTTTGAAATATTGGTCAAAAAAATTGAAATTTAAATAAACGGAGAATTGGATTTGAACCATATGGAACTGAATTAAAAATGTAAATGTGAGTTATAAAGTGACCATATAATTATATGTTATAAAATTTGATTTGGATTACAAATAATATTGAATTGAAGTAAATATAAAATTTGAATTGTGAAATAATTATATAGCCACAAGGTATAAATTTTGAGTGAAATAAAATTTAAGTGAAAATTGGAATTTTAATAAATAAATGGAATAGATTATAAATTTTTTAATTGATTGAATAAATATATACTTAGGCTATAAATAGATGTATAACCTCGAGTTAAAAATAAAATATGAATATATTCAAGTATAGAATTGGTGGAAATGTGAAAAATAAGTTATGTAACTTTTAAAATTGAAAAGTGGAATAGAAAACCAAAAATAAAAATGGTTTGATATTTTGGTGAAGGAAATAAAATCTAAACTTGAATTACAAAATAAGTTTGAGATCAAGAAAAATTAAATGAAGTGAGTTTTGAAATAAAAATCAGATATTGAGTTATATAATGAAAGTGAACTAATTAGCTAAAAAAATTTGTTAATTGAACATGGGGATGGAGTTTAACTTAGTTAAGTAAATTGTATTATGGATTAAAATTAAAAATTAAATGTGGAACTTGAATTATAAATTAAATTCGACAAGATGTAAGCGAATTTAATATAATTGGAAACATCATCGAATACAATGGAGTTGGATTGAAATGGTGATGACTTGAGTTATAAATAAATTCATGAAGTGTAAATAAATTGAATATGACTTAGGATACTAATTAAATGAATTTGAATATGGAATTAAAATTTTGAAGTGGGTTGAGCGGAAGAGCTAATTAAATAAATTAGTAAATGGAATGGAATTAATTGGATAAAAATCAATCAAAAATGGAAATGGAATTTGATTTCAAATGGGAAAGAATTTAAGTTGAATTGTTAAAATGATTTAAGTAAATGAATTAACTTAAGTTAATACTCTAGGATAGAAGCTTGGCTTTAGTAAATTTATGAAATGATTCGTAGTTAAATTAGCATGGAATCAATTAAATAAAATGGGTATGGATAATGAAAGTGGGTATGAATAGGATGCAATTAAATTGATTTAAAATAAATTTGAAATGAAATATAATTGAATATAAATTGATTTGCAATCAATTTAAAATAGCTATAAACTGGAATGGTTAGGAATATCGCCGAAATTGCATAGGAAAAAAATTGGTGTTTGGCATAAATGGAAGTAAATAAAATTCAACGAATTAATAGAAGTGAAATAAATTAGTTTCTAAATCATTTTGGAATGGATATGAGTTTGTTTGTATAAATATGAATTGAATGCAAGAAAGTTGAGGTGTAAATCATTAGAATTGAATGAAATGGTATATGGATCGATTGAAAGTAACTGAATATGTTTCGGAACCTTATGATTGTTTATGAATATAAGTTTAGCATGCATTTCTTATAGAATTCATGTCTTTAGCTATTTAAGTAAATGAAATGTTATTAAAATTTCATATTTGGTGGTTACATGTTTAAATTGAGTAAGTACAGCTACCCAAAGACTATTGAACAAGTGTTGGGTTGCGTAATGTTATATAATATAAGTCGCTCGCTTAAAAATGATAAATTATGGTATGTTTTCGGATTAAATACTGCAAAATATAAATATTGATACATGGTTTCCCGACCGAGTGGGTCGATGTATATATTTTTATCGCTCTTGCCATATTGCAAAAGGCTTTTCGAACATGGAAGAATCTACCAAAAAATTTCGAAAATTTAGGGTGTTGGAAAATTTTTGTTGACGACAATTTGATTTCGAATAGTAATTAGAATAAAGGATTTTGGAATCAAAATTGAAAACTAATTGTTTTGGTCAAAACTAAAAGATTAGAAAAGTGAACTGAATTTTCACTAAGTGAGTTTTTGTTAATTTAATAGGTTTGGAGCATCTTCCCGCCTTAGCAATTTCGGGGACGAAATTCTTTTAAGGGGAAGGAATGTAACGACCCGGATTTTTCGTCGTTTGAATTCAAATATTTAAATGGTTTTAAATATTGATTTGGAATTTAAATTGATTGTGGATATGAAGATTTTTGGTTGGGATTATAGAATGAATTTAAAATTTAAATATAGCGATCACTCGGATTAATTAAATTATAGAATTAATAAGCGAAAATCAACTAAATAATTGGAAATTGAGTTGGATTTGAATTGAAATGATTTGTAATGTTGATATAAATTCTATTTAAATTAGAATTGAGTTAGAAAGCTTTCCAAACTGAAATTCCAAGCGATTTTGTAAGTTTTGGAAATCGTCGATTTAATCGACGCGGTAAAATAGCGATTCAAGGCATAGTCTCAAAATTCGACGAAACCAGTTCCATTAGATCCGTAATAGTGTATTATTATTTGATTTAAAATTTCGTAGCAGTTGGATTTACCTTTGGTCGTAGGATCTGAAATGCCTACAAATAATTTAATTGCATTTAACTTAAATAGTCGATTTAAAAAGCTATCTTCTCAATACGATCGAATTAGGCTTTGCAACTTGTTCCATTGGGTTCGGAATAGCGGTATAATATTAGGAACTCCAAGTTGCATGCCTCATTAGAGGTTCGAATAAAATATTTAGATATTTCAAAATTTTTAATATATATATATTGTCATATCCATCCACATCAGCCATTAAAAAACCATTTCCCATCAACGGACTTAACCATACACCCTAGCACGTATGTAACGACCTGTAAATTTCGATAATTAAATTGGCTAACTTAATAAGATTTTTGTAATTAAATTTAGAAAGAAATAAAACTTTATAATTTATAATGAAGCGAATGTTAGAAATGAAATGTAGCGATGGTAATTAAAATTAATTATTGACAATTGGAGTGAAATTCCAAGAATGAAATAGTGTAAATTGTTGCACTTGGTTATAAAATTGAAAATAAGTAGATAAAGGTAAGTATTGAATTTACCAATGAAATAATATATTGATTAATAGTAACCGAATGTAAATTAAGGTAATAATGTTAATGCAAGTTGATAAATAACTAATTTAGTGCAATCCCAATTAATTGAGACAATTGTAAGGTTATAATTGATTGTAATTAGTAAATTGGGAAATAAATTCAAAGTTGTATTAATTGATGAGATAATACGTAATAAAGCGTAATTTGATAGAATCAATGCTAGATAGGTAATTATAATAATTGTTAGTTGATAATAAAGTATGAATGGGATTAAATTAGGCAATTAGTGATAATTAATTGTTTACCAATTTATTTAATTTATTGAATTAGATCTAAATCCATTGCAATTAAACGAAATTAAAAAACTACGTTAATATGAATTTAGTTGATGACTGTAAAAATATTAGGGTAATTGGATATATACTGATGTAAATTTATTCGTAAGATGATGATAAATTGAATAAAGAGATTTAAAAAAAAATTGAATTAATTTATTTGAAATTAAAAAATATAATTTATTTGAAGTTACTTAAATTGAAGGTAAACACTATAAATTTTGCAATAAATCCTTATTTGATTGACAAGGGAATTTTGGTTACAGAATTATAAGTTTAATTGTAATCGGAAATGATAAGATTTGTAAATTTTGATTTAATCGATTTAATATTAATTTATTTAAATTGACTGGAAAATAGCCATTTTGGCCACTGACTCGGATTTCGACGAAACTTATTTCATCGGATCCGTAATGGTGAAGCATTATAGGACTTCAAGTTTCGTAATGATCGGACTTGTCAATTGATCGTATGCATTCGAAATGCCTAGAAATCAATTTAATTGAAATCAATTGAAATCAATTTGAAATAACTTGATTTTAACATAACTTCTTCATACGATGGAATTTGGTCTTGAAACCTGTTCCATTCCATTTAAAGTATTTAAAAACATCTATTTTGATATATGAGTTGACCCATTTTCGTTCCGGAAGCGAAATGAGCTTTTCGGGTCATTATCGTTCAATTTTCCAAACCAATTAAGCCCGTTTGTTCTATTTTGTTCTGCCTATATACATATATACATATATGTATGTATGTATGTATGTATGTATGTATGTATGTATGTATGTATGTATGTATATTATTGCAAACCCTAGCAGCCTTTCTATTTCTCATTTTGTACGTACAGAAATTTCTGCTGCTCCTCTTCCTCAATGGCTGAAAACCCTAATCTTCCCAATCCAATTTCAAACTCCTCAATATGTGTCAAATTATATATCGATTTGAAGCTCTCAATGAGCGCATCTCAATTCTGTGATTCGTTTTTCAATTTGATGCCGCTTTGTCCAGAAATCGAGAATGAACTGTGGCTATTCATATTGGATTTTGACGATTCAATGGTCGATCATCGACCGTTTGTTGATCGGGGAACGGCGTTGGGGAGAAGACGACGAGCAGGCCCGGTCATGCCATTCGTTTGTTGAGATGTGGTCAAATTTTGCCAGAAATCAGATATTAGTGGCTGATTTTTTGTCTCGTCCTGGAGGAGTGCGGCGGCACTGGAGGGGGCCGGTCGGTGGGTGATGGGGCGGCTCGACCCGTGCTATCGTATGGTGTTGCCCGATCGACCTGTAGCTAGCAGTGGTGACTCACGAAATTGGTCGAAGTCTGATAGCAGTGGTAGCTTGTGATCGAACGAGATACCTCAAGTTACTAGGGTTTCAGGCAGTGAGGACATGGTGCTCTCCCATTGGTTCGTTCCTCTATTTTATTTATTTTCGTATTTTAAAATCGTTCGTCTTCTAATTCACATAACTTCTACATACGAGGTCCAATTCACGAGCATTTTTCTCCGCTAGAATCGTATTACAATTCCGAACATTTTGAAGCTTGTTTGGACGGATTTCGAGACCGTTCAATTTTGGGGTTTAAATTCGATTTAAATTCAAAGGTGAGTGTTTTAACCCACTCACAACTTCTAAAATTTCTTATGTTTGTTAAATTGACGTATGATGCGATTAGAAATTTATTTATGACTGTGTGGCATATTTTGAATCATCATCTCAGTTTAATTGAATTTATTTGGATAAAATAGTTATTTAATTTATTATTGAATATAAACTGCCAGTAAATACCTGTTATTTGTTATATGTTCTATATTGATGTTAATGGCTGAATTGGATGATGATTGTAATAAATGTTTGATGATCGATATTGGATGAATGGATGTTGTATTTTATATTGTTATAAAGTACAAGTTGTTATGGATTTTTATTTCATTCGGGATTGGTTTTGAAATGATATATAACCATATTTATATTTTAAATTGCGGATTGAAATGATAAATACCGTATCACTTGACCATAGGATAGAAAATTATATATACACATCGCAGTCTATATATAAAAAATATTTTGAAATGATTTCTATGGTTATGTAAAGAAATATATGGTTTTATAGAAATATTGATTTCAGATATTATATAAATGTTACTTTATATATATAGTTAAATTCTTGATTTTTAGCTAGGTATAAATTTGTTTGGTATAAAACAAGTTTAAAAATAAAGATTGATTTTATAAAAATGTAATATGGTTAAGTATTTATATAAATTATATTTTATATAGAGTTTATATTGATTTTTAATAAAATTAAGGCTGAAAAGGTAGATTTAAAATTGATTTGAAATTGTATTAAACGTAGAAATTTATTAAATGAAACCGATTTGGAACTTATGGAATTTGAGATTTGTAAAGGATATGATTTATAACTTGATCTTGTTTAAGGTGAATTAAATAAATATTTCAAGTATAAATAAATTGAAGGAAACATTTAGTCATTTGTAACCTGGGTTTTATTTAAATGATAATGGATTTATTAAGTAAATATTTCAAAACTAAATAATAGAAAATTGAATTTGATATATATATTGAAATTATCAAACTTATTTTTGAATTAAAGTTTGAAATATGTTGAATTTGAAATGGTTTGTTTTGTGGATCAAATCTGCTTTGAAATTGATATAATTTGGAATAGTTTATTTGGAAACTGATTGAATGGAAATTATGATTTGGGATTGGGTTAAATATAAAATTTAGAAATTCGAGTTGTTTTGTAATTGATTTGTGAAATTGAAGAAGCTATTTTATTATATAAAGTATTTAATATTTAAACCATTTATGTGGTGGAAGTCATGTTTCAAAGTTATGAGTTTTAAGGTATTATGATTTGAAAGTGTATATTTCAAGTGTCTTGATTTCAAAACGTACCACTTTGAAAGTGTTATGATTTTAGAAAAAGGATATATTTGAAATGAAAATGATGGTTTTGAAAGGCAATGATATTTGGTATTAAAGTATCAACTATTTTGAAAATGACCGTGGTGTTATAATAACGTTTGTTTGTTAAAGAGACCGGGATCAGAAGCTATCATACTCTCTGCCAACTCCGAAAACCACTTTAACAACCGTGTATGCGGTGGATATTCCAGAACAAAGTAGGATGATGGCAACGTCCTTTAAGGTATATATGTGGACCCGACTCCCTTGAGTTGGCATAAGGTGGCTAAAACATGAGCGATTGACGGGATAATAAGGTAGCTCCTTTGATCGGACACATCCCTTCAATATTATACTCTGATTTTTAGATTGATTCAGTGGCCACTTTTGAATTTTTTTTTTATATTTGGGGATGTGGCTTGAGGTGGGTGGTAGCTACACGCTACGCGTTACCACCGGCTCGGAAGCGTAATTGGTACATCTACCATGGCATTGCCTAATTGTGTCGTGTCACCTTCCCTAGCGCCCCTTGTACGAGTTTGATTTTCACTCGTATCCCACGGAGTATCCTCTGGTGACTTCACGATCAGGAGGGACAATGATACTGGATGGACTACAGGGACTATTATGTGTTAAGGGCTATATGGGTAACCCCTTAAAGTAAGTTTATTTTACTAATAGACATTATTATAATAGGGAAATATTACTGCATAGTAAATAGTTTAACGGATCCTTAGGAAATGTGAATCCCGAGCATCTCTTAAGTTACTGCACTCACGTTAGACACTGGATAGGAGATGTCAAATCCCTTAAACATCTCTGACGCCGTTCCACTCATATTGTTTGCCATTGATTTAACTTACATAAGATCTTTTAGTTCTAACTCATGTGTTTTGTCTTTTCAATTCGCTCGGGTCAGTCTGATCATTTCAGGATCCGAAGACTTTATTTCTGGAGGACGAAGACGAAGATTGTATTACTATTATTCACTATATTGTTCCACTACATCACATTGTTCTACTGCATAGTTATTTATTATTCTTTGGTATTTTAACTCTGATTCTGTGTTGTAAGTATAATCAAACATTTTGTTAAATAGCTTCATGAACTGTTATTTGATTATTATATTTTTTCATTCCATTGTGAGATTCTGTTTTGTTTTATTTCCTTCTCTACTTTTCTTATTTACCCTAATAACAATCCGCCCTTCTGTATGGATTGAGTTGGCACGTGGGTATACTTAAGCATACAAAAAGGCGGGATGTTACATTTGGTATTAGAGCGAGGTTTAGCGATAAACCTTAGCTTTGTGGGGTCTGACTCTTTATTAGTAGGGTAGTAATACCCTATGATGAGTCGCTGAGCGTGTGTGTGTCTGTGTGTGTATATGAGAGAGCGTATTTGTTAGTGTTATAAAAGGTTTTGATATTGTGTTAATTTGTTCTGTTTTGTATTTATAAATTCTGGTTGGTGCATAGGACGCTATGACATCAATAGGGATTTCTAAACACTTAATAGGACAGACCGACAAAATATTTGTTTTGAATATAGGTGAATGAAATAATTTTGCCTATTATATTTTCTATATATATAAAATAACATTTTATAAATGATATATATTTGGTTGTAATATAATTATTGTTTGGAAGGGAAATTTATGAAAATAGGTTGGAAATAACATTTGAAAAAAATAAAGTAAATGAAAATTGGAAATTTTAGAACTTAAGTTTCTGGATTTTTGAAAATTGCTTTCAAAGGATTTTGGAATATAATAATATCGTTTATAAGTATTTTCTGATATAAATATTTCAGTATAATTTGAAAGAATTGTTTAAAGGAACTTTGGAAAGAAATAAGTCGTGAACTCCCCTCTCTGTCGTTGGGAAATAATTTCGGTGATGAGTGCACGCATCGTCGATATTCATTTATGAGTTTCTAAGTGGGAAGGCCACTATAGCAGTTTTACTGCAGACTTATTTCGATAAACAAATATAAATTTAGAATTGTTTTAAATATAATCGTGTATATATAAGTTTTTAGTATGTACATTTATCTATTATTTTAAAATGATTTGAAATTTAACCTTGTATTTAGTTCTTAAGTTTCCTTTAATTAATAGTTTCAATTATTGTAGTGAAATGGAAAGTAACTAATTAATAATTGGAACCTCTAATTAAAATAAGAGATTAAATGCTAGGTTATAAATGAAATTTCAGGAAAGTTGAAATTTGTAACCTATGAAAAAAACAAAAGATATGATTATTGAACATCAAGTTAATTAAAATGAAATAAGTTAAACTTGTGTAATTTTCAATTTGCATTCTTTAACATACATAACTTACCAAAAGATTTAAAAAGTTGAAATTTTAATAAGAAAATGTAATAGAATATTATACAAGTAATACTTAAATAATGAATCTGTTTAATAAAATTTACTTTATAAATAAGAAATTTGACATGAAAATAGTTATAAACTTGAGTCAAAATTTTAATACAACTAATTAAATAAAATAGGAAATGAGTACTGTAAGTAAAGATTTGAACTTAAGCTAATGTTGAAACTATTTATTATTAAAGTAAATAAATGAAATTAAGTAGTGAAAAAATGAATGTAGTACAATAAAAAGAAAATTTACATGATATGAATAAATGAAAAATTGTAAGAAGTTAAATGTAAATTAAAAAGATAAATCATTATATGAAATAAAGGGTAAAATTAAACAACAAATATTATGAAATGAAATTAATAAGATGAATTTGATCTACCGTTTGAAACCATTGCTTGTTTGGGCTTATGGGTTGTTTAGGCAAGGATTCTTTAAAATGGTTTGGATGTATGAATAATCTATTTAGTTTCATCTAATACTGTTGAGTAAATGGTGCACTTAGTAGTTTATTTTTCATTCTGTACAATTTAAAGTTTTTGAACCCGAACAACTATTTGTTTTGTTTGATATGAATGGATAATTTATTTGTGTTGATCTTATGTGATGGTTGTATGCTCTGTTGTTAGTGATTGTTGTTTATATTGATTTGTTTGTTGGTGGTTGAAACAACTTTAATATTTCATTTTATATAGTTATTAACTTTTTTTAGATTACATAAGTGAAATATAGGTTATGGAAGCAATTGCTAATGCTTTTGTGTAACAACCCCTAATTTGGACCATTCAAATTGACAATAATCCACATATGTCAGACTTGAATAATTTAAAATAACAGATTGTAATGAAATTTAAAGCAAATAAAATCATTCACACAAAATCATAGACACAGAAATATCAGAATAACTCGCAGGGGAAATTAAAATACCATAGTAGTTCATGAAGCTACTATAACAAAGTCTAAAACAAATACATAATATCAGTCTGAAAAACAAATATAATAGAAATCCCAAATAACATAGAAGTTCACTAATACAAGAACTGAAATAGAACAACTGAAACTGAAATAGATAGATAACTAGATAAGCAGAATCTCCAGCGATTCCTAGCTTCAGAAAGAGAAATCCAAAGCTGTGAATACCCAGGCTGACCAGATTGTAAAGCAAAACACAAAACACTCGAGTCAAGACATATATACTCATACAATGTAAACCAACTCAAGTGAACTGTAATATGGTACAATAACTTAAAGGATGCTTGGGACCACCCATCCTCTAAGGATCTGTTAAACTATTTGCTATGTAGTATATTGCGCTGTTATAATAATGTCTACAGTAAAATAAACTTACTTTAAAATAGCGTTGAGGGGTGACCCAATATTCCCCTTAACACATAATATTCCCAGTAGTCCATCCAGTATCAGCGTACCTCCAGATCGGAAGGCTACCCTAAATACTCCATGGGCTACGGGAGAAAAACAAACTCGTAGTAAGGCTCGCTATGGTAGGTGACAAGGCACAACTAGGCAATGCTAGGGTAGATATACAATTACGCTTCCGGAATGGTGGTAACGCAAAGCAGCCACTACCGCCCACCTCGGAACACGCTCCCAAATCAAAATCGAAGGATATCCATCAAATCAACCATAAGTAAGAGTATAGTATCCAAGAAGTGTGTCTGATAGGAGGAGCTACCTCACTTGGCCCGTCGATCGCTCCTGTTTTAGACCCTTAAGCCAACTCATGGGAGTCGGGTCCATGTTCATACCTCAATAGGATCGTCTCCACCATCCTACTTCGTTCTGAATTCTCCACCGCATACATGGTTGTTAAAGTGGTTTTTGGTATCGACAGAGAGTATGTCCATATCCGATCTCGGTCTCTTTAACAACCAATTGTTATTATAACCGGTGGTTATAAATTTCAAAAATAGTTTATATTTCAAAACCAAAACCATTTTTATTTCAAAACTATATTCAAATCAATATAGTTTATCATTTCCATTTTAAACATATATTCACCTTCCAAAAATCATAATACTTTCAAAGTTATAACTTTTTCGAAACCAATATACTTGAAATCATTACACTTTGAAAATCATAACATTTCGAAATCATACATTTGAAATCATGGTACATCCTTTAAATTTTTACATTTTTCAAATTTATTCAATTAAACCCAAAATTTCCAATTTCCAATTCAATTCAATTCAAACCATCAGTTTCAATTCAATTCAGTTTCCCAACAAACCATTTTCAAAATTCAAATATCATATTCTTATGTCCTTTCAAAACCTCATTCATTTTATATTCTATTTCAAATACCATTCCAAATTACATTTCAAAAATGGTTTAAATTACAAATCAAAATACTTCCACTACAACAAAAGAGGCATATTACAACGGTGGAACATAGTTGTAAAAGATATAATACAACGGTGGAACCACAGTCGTATTTTAAGAAGTTGTAAAAGGGTATCAATTTTTTACAACTGTGTTCTTTAGTTGCATATAACCGTTGTGATATTTTATATTACAACTGTTTCTTACCCTTGCAAATAACCATTTTACAACTGTTGATAACTCTTGTAGATATGTAACATTTCGTGCTGCAGCAGGTATGACAACTGCTGGATAACTGTTGTAGTTATCTACTACAACTGTTATTCACAGTTGCAATTAATCTTTTTACAACAGTTGATAGCAGTTATAGATTGTAACATTCGTCATATAGCAGGTATGACAACTACGTGGCCACCGTTGTAGTTATCCCTACTACAATTGTTACACGCAGTTGCAGTTTAGTATGTTCTGCGACCTCCTCCACAGTTGTAATATACTTTAATTACAACCACATCAATTGCAATTTAAACCCAAAAATATAATTGCATGCACCATTTAATAATTTACCAAAACTATAAATATGCATAACGGAATCAAATTCATTCATAAATATTAATATTTATGTAATTCTAACAAAACACAATACATACCAAATAAAACAATGTAAAGTATTCGTTCACATCACCAACTAAAATAGTACTAAAACAACATTCTCACATAACCATTCCAAAATAGGATACAACACAAAATACATAATAAAGATAAAGTTTTTTATCGCAAAACACATACCCTAAGGAAATACACTAGTCGAAGGCAACGAAGTCTTTATGCCAAGCCACGGTCGATCCAACTGCTTCTCTAATAGTACACATCTCGGAACTCGGCCTCCACAAGAAAGCTTCCGGATCCACCGCCACATCAACCCAAACTTTACAAACATCTAGTCCTAGTTTTTTAAAATGCACCAAACAATCAGGATCAGTGGATACTAACGTTCCTTCTGCAACAACTTACTTTTGCCAACTCAATATTTTACATTTTCCGACCTCAATTTCAGCATGCCTTGCATCCCGTTTAGGCCGTTCTTCAACAGTTAGAGTATTGCTCTCACGGTGTATTACCTTCTCAATGGTATATTAACTTCTCAATGGACCCATTTACACAAACAGTACTTGACTCAATGGAAACACCACTATTTTGTGTACCCTTCTCGAAGTCTTTCGTACGAAAACGTCGACCATTAATATATAGCCAGAGTAAGAAATTATTTGCGAACGAGGTCCGTATGAAAGCCATTTTATTATGTTGCTAACATTGGGTACACGTCTATCATCTTTAACCTGGACAAGTATAATATATTAAATAAATATTTATGATGATGTAATCCTTTCATCGTTAATAGTTTTTTTTAAATATAACTTTCAACCTTTTTTTCAAACCAATAACTAAAAGTCTCTGAATGCAACTTTGAAAGTTCCAAATCATCTCGTAAAAGATGAGGATGCAAACATCTTAGCACCTCTTTGTGCATTCTGCATACATAAATGTAATTAATGATCTAATTTATTTTATAGATCATAGTTGAGTTGAACTTATACGTACTCTATATACGGCTCTACTTCTTCCGTATTAAACAAGACATATCGATGAGCAGCATTAATCACCTTCGCGTCGACTGTCATAGGTTTTCCTTTGGAATTAGGACGCCCCTCGAGTATAAAATCATTTTGTTCCACTTCATTTTGATTTTTCCTCTCTCCAATCTGTAATGCATCTTTAATATATCTAGAGCAGTATTTAATGCATTCTTCGGCAGAATAGCACTCAACAATGCACCCTTCAGGCCGTGCTTGATTTTTAACATACCCCTTTAATATTTTCATATACCTATAACCAAAATGCATAAACAAATTACTTTCATAACTGCATATACTATTAACCACTTTAAGTACTGTTAATAAATTTTACCTCTCAAATGGATACATCCATCAATAATGGACCGGTCCACATATTCTTGCTTCCCTCCCTAAATGTATTGTCAAGTGAATCATGATATCAAAAAAGGAAAGGGGGAAGAACCTCTCTAGATCGCATAGTGTTAATGCAATTTGATACTCCAATAATTCTAATTTATCTCTATCAAGCACTCTTTGGCATATGTCATTATAAACTGAACATAGTCGTAGTAGTGCATTTCTTATCCCTATAGGTAGAAGTCCTCTTAATGCTACAGACAACAGTTGTAACATTAAAACATGATAATCATGAGACTTAAGACTTGAGATCTTGTCTTGTTTTGCAAAACATTTTCCAATATTTGAGCTATATCCATCTGGCACTTTTAAATTCTTCATTCTACTGTAAAAGATCTCCTTTTCTTGATCTGTTAAGGTGCATGGCGCGGCTAGAAGCAATACTTTATTTCCAATGTCTATGGGGTGCAACTTTTTTATAATGCCCATCGCTTTTAGATCTTGTCGTGATTTGAGGCCATCTTTCGATTTTCCTTTGATATCAAGCAATGTACCAAGAATACTTTCACCAATATTTTTTTCAACATGCATCACATCCAAATTATGCCGTAAAGGGAGTGCCTAAGAAATTGAAAAAACACATATCATTAAGTAATAATAACGTACTACATAGCAAACATAAATAGAAAATGAAAAACAACTTGTTTCTAGTTTAATTTTACCTTCCAATAAGGCAAATCAAAAAAAATGGACCTCTTTTTCCACATCTTATATCCTTTTTTCATCTCACTCCTTTTCCTTTTCCTTTCACCTTTTTCTTCATCTTTTGATTTTTTTTCCCCAATCGTTACTAATATCTTGAACTTCGTTAAAGATTTGAACACCGGTTTGTATTTGAGGCTTTTGTCTATTTTCTACGGTTCCATCAAATAAGTTTTTCCGTTGACGATATTCGTGGTTAGGTTCAAGAAATCGTCTATGACCCATGTATGCACACTTCTTACTAAATGGTAGCCATACTGAACATGTATTAATGCCATAAACAGGACATGCTCTCTTACCCTTTATAGTGCAACCAGCTAAATTTCCATAAGATGGAAAATCATTAATTGTCCACATCAGAATAGCATTTAATCTAAATTCACTACGAGTATAAGCATCATACACCTTCACCTCTTTATCCCATAATTTTTTCAAATCTTCAATAAGTGGCTGTAGATATACATCAATATCATTCCCCGGCTGTCGTGGTCGAGGAATTAACAAAGATAGCATCATATTATCTTTGTGCATGCAAAGCCAAGGAGGAAAGTTGTAAGCAACAAGAAACACTGGCCAACAGCTATATGTAGAATTCCAATTACCAAAAGGATTAAAGCCGTCAGATGCAAGACCAAGCCTTAAATTTCGTGGATCGGAAGCAAAATAAGGATACATTCTATCAATCGTAGCCCATTGAGAAGAATCTACAGGGTGACGCAATTTACCGTCTTCACTCTTATGGCTGTTATGCCATCTTAGTTGTTCTAATGTTTCTGGTGATGTAAACATCCTTTTCAATCTTGGTATCAATGGGAAGTATCTCAAAACCTTCACAGGTATTTTGGCTTGCTTCCCATCCTCACTAGTCTTCTTCTTTTTCCAACAAGACTTACCACATTTAGGACAAAAATCACTATGTGCAAGCTCTTTTCTAAAAAAACAACAATCATTTACACATGCATGTATCTACTTATAGCCTAGACCAAATGATTGAAACAATTTCTTTGTTGCATATTTCGAATCAGGAAGCGTGTTTTCTTTAGGCAACATATCCTTGAGAAGTTTAAGGAGTTTTGTAAATGCTGTGTTAGATATACCATTTCGCGCTTTGTGCTTATAAAGGAGTATTGTAGCAGATAACTTTGTGTGGGTTGCACAACCATGGTACAAAGGAATTTCGGCATTCTCCATCATTTCCTTAATACCTTCCCCATGTCTTTCATTAGCACTAGCTTCTACCTCCTCATCACAGATTTGTGCATCCAAATACATTCTGTATGTATCTGTCGGTTCATCGCTTTTATTTTGCGAAGGGCCTTTTTTCTCCATGAAAAATCCATACATCATAAGTTGGGTCAATTCCAAAACAAATCAAGTGTGACACAACATTCCTTGATGTTTGCCATATTAGATTCCTACATTTACAGCAGGGGCATATAATTTTTTCTGGATTTCCTTTGCTTTCAGCATGCCTATATACAAAATTTCGAACCGCTTGCTTTTATTCTTTTGTCATTCTACGAAACAATAAACGAATTAATACTCATTCTAAAATGCTCATAACTATGAAAGTAATAATCAAATAATGAAACCTTGGCAGGTTGACCCATGTTTTGTCCATTTTGATAAAATGCCTTTAATGCGTGAACCTAATGGAAAGACACAAACAAACACCACACTATTACCATAAAAGATTACAGTAATTACAATGTTATTGTTTACTAAATACATAATCTGACATGAAGTAAACGTTAAAACACCGACCACAAACTTTTAAAGCAATGATAACAAATATTTATGCAACACTCTTCATGTTATTTTGTTTAGCATTGAAATTGCAAATGTAATTGAAAAAAGTTGAAATAAAGAATGTTGTGAATGATTTATAATAATGATTGAAAACATAAGTACAGATCCCTTGGAATATTCCGCATGATGGATCATGTGTTTCTAACCAAAGGCAACAAGTAAAGAAAGCAATGAATGCGAATTTATATGCACGTGTACGAAATGCATGTAAGTATGATACAGAACATTTATGGAAAGCAATAATTCACTTTTCAAGAAAAAAAGGCAAAAAAAATTAGGAACGAAGGAATGCATCGTTAATGATAAATATATATTGGAATACGGCATGGAATATTTTGTACAGATCCAAAATAATGGGAGGGATTTTATAAAATGTCAGGATAACTTTGCATGACTAGTATGTAAAAATATGTTTAAAAGTTCTATAAAGTGAAAATGACTGATAACAAGAATTTTTTTTAAACGTCCTAATATACTCATTTGCTATGATGAATAAGTCATGAAAGCTAGTTATATTTCCTTTCTCCTTTTCATCCAGAACTATATGAGAAGATTAATATCTGAATTCGCGAACAAATTGACTATTGAATTATTGAATTAATACAACTTGTTTAAAAAAACTGAATGGGATTTTATTCTCCACTTATCTATTAATGTTTTTTATTATTTTGGAAATGTAAAATTTTTGTGACTAACTGGATAAATACACAAAGTAGCATGAAGTTATTGGTATAAAAATACTAAACGAAAATTTTGGCATACATATCCTTGTAGGTTAAAAAATAAGCTCTACGTCCCTATCAATTTTCTTTTATAAAATTTTAAAACCGTCAACTGAACATATCTTTATGATTCTCAACAAGTACAATATTTTTAACAGTAAATAGAACTATACAAATGTGGCCATTCAATTCTTAACAGTAGAATAAGCAAATAAATAAATTGTTATTGCTTATTCGTAATGCATTTAACATGCATTAGAAGTATGAATGGCAGTAAGCAAACTAAATCAAGAATGAATGCAAGTTATCTCTACCTTTAATTAAAGAAACATCACACAACAAAATCACTCAACTAACCAAATTACTTGATGAATGCAGTAATTAAAGCAACAACTTTTCCCCAATTGCAACAATAAAATCACAAATCTCACCAAATTACTTGCTGAACGCAGTAATTAAAGCAATAGTTTTTCCACAACTGCAACGAGAATTAGTATTTGATGTAATAAATATTAACAAGGGTCGCCAAATTGTTACCAAATTGTTATGAAGTATATGGAAAACACTAGCAGTAATGAATGGTTACCGGAAGCCTTTTCAAAGACACAAATTCAAAAAATGAGAGCTGAAATAGCATATGAGCTATTTGATTGTAACAAGTATACGCCAAATCAGAATCGAACAACAACCAAACCGATCAAAATCAAAACCAAATCAAAATAATATAATTAATTGTTTGCGGTTTAAAAATTAGAAATAAACGAAAATACCTATATAAGGGGCAACGGAGGTGACGACGATTGCGGTTAGGGTTTGCAATCGGCAACGGAGGCGAGCACGATCTAGCTTCGTCAATGGTGACAGCAGCGGGCATAACGGGATTCAGATGTGACGATGGCGACGACGGTGAGGGCGCTGCGGGGTTTACCTTTCGTTGGCGAGCGGCGAGTGTTAGCGGGATTGGATTAGGTTTTCCAAATGTTGGGAGTGAATTCTTTTGCACGGGAATAAAAGTTAATTAGAAAGTTTAGCGGGAAGGAAAGAAATGTTGGAGGGAACGTTGATTTTCACGTGACACTCGTTTTTTCTTTTGCACAGACTAATTACAACTATTCAACAACTTCGAATCACAGTGGTTACAAACAAATATAACAACTGGTACCGAAAGGGCAGTTGTTTCAGATGTATATTACAAGTGCCAAAAATACACAGTTGTTACAAAATGCATATTACAACTGTCCACTTATGCTAGTTGTAAATAAAAAGTTGTAATATAGCTGTTTTGTTGTAGTGTTCATTTAAACCATTTAAAGATGAAGTTATTATACTTACAAATCAAATATTCAATTCCCAAAAATTAGTCTTTTCTAAGTTCATTTATTCAGTTAAAACAACTAAACATTTGAATTTTCAGCTTTCCACAGCACTTAGAAAATGCTGCTGTAAGTTACATTTGAAAACAATTCAATTCAGCAAAGACAATATTTAAAAACTGCTGCAACAGTTCAATTTATTCAAAAATCTCATTTCAGCCAATTGCAGCACTTACCAAGTGCTACAATAAACTTTTTATTAATTTCAGATTTTAGTTTTTAATTCTGCAACTACAGCATTTAACAAGTGCTGTAATATTACTTAGTTAAATTTAGCATTTATTTTCATTTGCATCAACCATAACACTTACAAAGTGTTGTAATATCATTTACAACAGATTTTAAAATAACTTGAGAAACAATACCATTTCTGGATGCTGTTAATTGAATTTCCAGCTTTTCAATACAATTTCAGAAACAATTAAACTTAAATTTAAACCATTTTAACTTATAAAAATCATAGATTTTACATTCAAAATTGTTTATTTAGATACCCTCTAAATAATTATTTTTATAAAGTACATTTCATACAAAAAAAATCGAATTACTAATAATAATTCATTTATTAATTTCAAGCATACAATTTCTATTCATTGCATTTTAAAAAATTTAATACTTAATTTTCAATTATCATTTCAAAATATAAACTTAATTTTCCATTTTATTTTCTTAACTTAACTTTTATTTTTAAACCGAATTTCATATTTAAATATTTAATTTATATTCAAATTTTGCTTTTAAACATTCATTTATTTTGCCATTTTCATTCGTAGAAAAATCAATAACACTTTATTAAATCATTTTAAATTCAAATTTAAATCCAATTATCATATTTTATTTACCTAACTTAAACTCCATTTCTAAATAAAATGTAACGATCCTGAATTTTGAACAATTTAAAAATGAAGATATTTAATTAATTTTAAATATTTGAGATAATTTTAAATTGAATTCCAATAAAACTATGAAGTTGGCGATTAAATTTTTGAATTTAATCTATTTAAAGTTGAATAGAAATTTGAATTTAACTTTGAAGTTGAAATTGAATATTGAATTTGTAATTGAAATTCAAACTAACGACTTAGAAGAAAAATAGTTTGGATTTACGAATTATATTTATGTAAATTTATAAATAGATGTTGATAGTTGAACTTCAAAACGTTTCTATGTTTATAAAGAAAATAATTTACAAAACAAAATTGAATTCAAAATAAAAATAAACAAAAATAAAATAAAAATAAATATAAAATGTAAAAGAAGTATACTGCCTTACTTTGATCAGCGGTAAACATGCCTTGTTCCACGCCTTCATTTACGCCATAACCCACGAACCACAATCACGTTCCCTCTTCTATTTTATACGCGAACCCCTTCCCGTATCATTTCATTTTCATACGAAAGAAAAAAAAAGAAACGAAATAAAAATGGCGGCCGTATTCTCCTCTTCGTCTTCCTTCAGAAATTAGGGATTTGCGAATTTGGAGCTTCGATTCGTCTCTCGTTCGCCTTCACAAAATTGGGGGCTTCGACCTTGTTTAGATTGTGCTGTGCTCAGTACTCTTCGGCTGTTTCGATTATTAAAGGTGAGTTCTTTGCTCACGATTGATTTTAATGCAAGTTTTTGAATTTGTTCGAATTGAATTTTGGCTGCATGTTATGTTTTGGGGGTTATTCGTTATCATTTGCTCGGTTAATTTAATCTAAACTGATAGGAACAGATAAGTGCTTGGTTGCATGCTATGATTTGGTGTTATTTGCTATCACTTGCTCGATTGCTTGAATGTTAACTGATGAGAACCGATGCTTTTAAACTGTTAAGAACAGATGCTATTTAGTTTTGTTTTTAAAACTAATTAGAACAAATGCTACTGGATACTTGTTTTTAAAAACTGATAAGAATAGATGCTAGTTGATAATTTGTTTTAAATTTAAATTGATAAGAACAGATGCTATCAATTTTTTTCTTATTTAAACTAATAAGAACAGATGCTATTTGGGATTTATTTTTGAACTGTTAAGAACAGATGCTACTGAAATGTTGTTTTAAATTGATAAGAACAGATGCTATTAATTTTGTTTTTTTAAACTAATGAGAACAGATGCTATTAAGATTTACCTTTTTACTAGATGAGGAAAACTTTGTTGCATGAACTTGTTTTGAACCTCTGTTCATATGTGATGTACATATGTGTCTGTAAACCCCCCATGTGTTGCTGTGTATTATGCTTGCATGGATGTGAAATTGCTTCTGCATGTTTGTTTTCCATCTGAAATACCTCTGTTCCTGTCTTCATCCCTCAGTGAGTAAGCTTCTTTTAAAAAAAAAACAGTTTTTCTTTTTAAATCAAAGTTTAACAAATTCAAAACACAATTTCTTATTTACATAAATCAGAAAACTACTATGTTCTTTGTTTAAAAACTGTTTACCCTCAAAATGTTTGTAGTTGATGTTAGCTGTGCATGTGAGTGAACTTATATGTTTAAAATCAGTTTCCTTGTAAAAATCAGAGCTAACTTATTGAACTAAGTTTTTAAAAAAAGAAATCCATCATAAACTAGTTGATATCAGTTTGGATTTGTTATAGAAATAGAAAATCTGTAGCCTTTGAACAAGTACAGCAGTCAACAAGTTCTAATACGTAAATAAGAAACTGCTCTGTGTTCTTTGTTTAACCTCAAAATGTTTTAAGTTTGTTAGCTGTGCATGTGAATATATATAGGAATAAGTATGTTGTGTGATTGTTTGTTGATGAATGTTTTTCTATGAACATCCTAAAATCTGAAAATAACAAAATTGACAAGTTTAAAACGATTGTTTGATGAAAATGATGCATGCTAAAGTTCTTGGAACAATTATGTGAATATGTATTTATGCATATGCCTGTCACTGTGAGTAAACTTTCAGATTTAAACATAAATAACCTATGAAAACTGTGTGATGACTTCTCTGCATTTTGTATGCATGACTGCTTATGGTATTTCTGTTGATTTTTAAACAACTCAAGTTTCTGGTGAGTAAACATTCAAATTTAAAAGCTTAAGTAACAAATATGTATGTTGCATGGGAATATTGTTTTGATGATTGCTTTGCAATCTGTACAAATGTGAGCCTGTACGTATTTTTTATCATCTCTGTGATTAGTATGCCTCTGTATTGTATATTATGGCATGAAATATTTTTTTTTAAAAAAAAATTTGATTCATGTGCAAATTATTTAAAGTAAACTCTGGGAGCAAGTGAGAATATATGAATGCATGTTGTTTTACTTTGAATATATAAATGATTTTAAACCTGGAAACTGTGAACTAAATTTTTATGTAGTTTTTGTTTACAAGATTTAAACATATCACATCCATTCCAAACCTTCCTCTTTTCCATCACCTGTAAATGAATTGAAAACTAGTGAAGTCTTGTTTCTTTGAACTTGCACTAGGCCTCTGCATCAAATATAAAACAAGTTCTGAAATTTTTCTTTTGACTGGGAAAGGAAAATGTGAGTAAACTTTGTTTCTCAACTTATTTTTGATTGTTGTGTGTATGCCTGGGTTACATAGGAAATTTAACTTGTTGTATGCAAGGATGTTTGAATATGTTTGTAGTTGACTGTGCATGTTGAAAATGACATTGCTCTTCCATGTTTGCTTTAGAAATAACTATGGTTATATCCCAACTTTCTCTTCTCTTATTCCTTCTGAGATAAATTGAAAACAAGTTGGAACTTGTTTTGAACCTGTACTATGTTTCAGAAATAAATCTCAATTCATTGTTAAAAATTCAAGCTTGTTAATTTAGTGTTTCAGGTATATAAATTAAAACCTTAGACCAATTCATGATTTTTGAGAGTAAATCATAAATTTTAAAATTGGATTTGACTGCATTTCTGTAGTTCACTGCATCACCATACTCTCTGTTTTGATTTGCATTTGTGTTGGCTCTGTTAGCTTTGGGTTCACTGATCAGTACATGTACATGTTGAGTCTCGTGACTTTGTCTCTATTTTGACCCTTGATCATTTCATGTTGGCATTTACTCCACTTTGCATTTGTGCATTGCTGTCATTTATGTTGGTCACTGTTGCATTACTTGTGGCAGTTGCTATGTTCACATGCTTTCCCATTCACTGTCACACTGTACTTGCTTCACTTGAGTTTTTGTAACTTGTACATGCTGTGTTCATTCGAGTTGCTTCACCATTGAGTGTTTCATTTCATGAACATTTGGGTCTGGTCTCTTTATCTCACCGATCATTTGTATACACACAGTTGTGTGCTTCTCGGTTGCACTGTAGTTTGGCCTGCATCCCTTTGTTTGATCATCAGTTGCAGCTTGTTATATTGTATCTTGAAGTTATTGCCGTAAGCTCTGTTGCACTTCGATGTGATCTGGTCTTTGACCTTGTATCTGCAGTGGCATTGTACTGTTTATCCATGACATGCTTAACTGTAGCTTGTATCACCTGTTCCCCTGTACTTGTTTGGCTCTGCGATTCATTGCTGTTGCCTCTGTGTTTGTTGTGTCTGCTGCTCCCTACATTTGTTTCACTGTACTTGTTCACTGCCCTGTACACGATCCGTGTTGCATGTTGCTGCTGCATGTTTGTTTGCTACTGTGTCGTCTCTGATGTTGTTTCATTTGTGCACTAATTCAATGCTTAGTGCATTGTGCATCTGTTTTGGACTTGCAGTTTGAATTGCATTGAGTTGAGCCGAGTTTGCAGTGATTTGTCCGATTTGCGCTTGCACGCGTGTTGGCGAGGCAGTGCACATGTGTATAAATATACGTGTGTACTGCAGCCACACGGGATTGACAGATTTTTTAAAAAAAAATTTATTAAAGTTGTTAATATAAAAATCCATAATAGATAAAATTGATTCGTCATCTCTGTTACCATTTTATTCAGTTCATTGCAAATTTAATTACTTGAATTAAGATTAATCCTGACTCGAGTGTTTTGTGTTTTGCAATTAACGCTCGGGTCAGACCGAGTATTTTTACAGCTTGAAGATTTTCAGGCCGCGAAGTTAGAGAGAGGGGAAAGCACTTCACTGAAGTTTTTCGAATTTTTTTTTCTTTGTACTCTAAAAGATATATATATAGATAAATTGTTCCGCTGTATAAAAATTTAATGCATTGTACAAACTCTGATGTATGTAAGAAAAATTCATTTATGAATAATATTATGATTATTCTGTGATTCTGTGGCTGATTCTGTTTAAACTTTATAAACTGAACAACAATCCGTCATTTTGAACGTTTCGAGTTGGTTTAATTACCGACTAGAGGCGGTCAGGGCGGCGGGTCGTTACAAAAGTGGTATCAGAGCTTTGGTTTACTCAAAGCTCAGTTTATAATGTTTAATATGAATAGTTACTAGAACCACTATAAAGAACGTGCTTTTAAAATTTAAAGAAGTTTAAAATTGTTTTCTTTAAAACAAAAAGGTATTTTGAAAGTTAGAATTATTTTGAAAATTCCCCTCTCTAAATTTAGGTGCGATAGTTTATATTCGGTGAGGTCTTAATAGATTTGAGTTTCGATCGTTCGGAAACTCATTTTCTAATTATTGAGATTTATGGAAAATGAAATATGAGTTAAGTGAACTAGCGAATTAATGAATTGGTTTAAATTGGTTTAAATCGAATAACTTGAATATTTCGAGTAATAATTGTGAAATAAAGGGATATGTTAATTTGGTTATAACCAAGAGAATTATTGAATTATAACTCGAGAATTTGACTTTGAATTCTTTTGAAATTGATTTCAAATGTGATGAAGAATTATTTAGTGAATAAATGGATTATAAGTATTTAACTTATAATATGAACCTTTGGTATATAACTGAGGTAGATAAATTGAATTGAATTGAATCAATAAGAAGATTTATATATTGAAGTTTTATAAATAGAAAAGGAATTTATGAAGATTGTTTATAAATTCGAAACCAATTGAATTTGATAAGTAATTTGTTGTAGCTTATTAAAGGAGATATATCCACGATTTTGGACAGTGGGTAATCCTTTAAAAATGAAAATAAGTTGTAGAAATGATGAAATTGGTTGACAAAGCATATTCACGATTTTTGACAGTGAATATATTATTGAATAAAACAGATATGTTTTAGGGAAGTGATATTATGAAATGAAATTTAATTGTTGATTTAACTGTATGAATCAAACTAGTTTTGATGTGAAGTTTATATTTCAATTTTAAAACTATTGCCTAAAATAGTTAATGTGGAAATATGAATTTAATGGAACTAAATTGATGAATAATTGACTAAAGAATTAGTTGACTATTTTTGAAATAGAAAGTAAATGCAAAGTTCAAATAGAATTTAAATTTCAAATTTGAAGTTGTCAACATGATAATCCATTATAGGTTTAAATAGATTCAGTGATGAATTTGAATTTAAACGTGCGGAAAATTAAATTAAGTGAAAAACTTAATATTGAAAAGTTTGAAATCGATTTAAAACTAATACTATGAAAAGTATAAAGAATTCAAATTATGAATTAAGTTGAAGTTGAAAAAGTTAATTGTTTTAAAGATGTTTAAAATGCATTAACTATCGAATACATGGATTTCGACATTCAATTGTTGAAATAGACGTTTTCGAGAAAAAATTAAGGAAATGATGGACTATGACACTTTGTTATAGCAAATGGTTTCCGGAAGGAAATGTTGTTTATAGTATTGGGATTTATATATCTATCTTAAATCCGAATCCCTATGCTAGTGATTTTGAGTTGTCGTAACGATGTTTTACGCAACATTCGTTTTAACTCAAATAAATGTGTTTAGAAGAATGATTTCCTTAAAGAGTGAAATATATACTTAATTTTGATTCAAGTATATTGAATATTTTTCAAAGTGTTGAAAATAAATGATTTGTGAATTACTTATTATTGAATAAGTATGGGAATGTTTTCCAATATGAAATGAAAGGTTTGAAATTTTATCTTTTAAAGATAAATTGAGAAATGAATATTTGAAATTAGTTTCAAATGGCTAAGTGTGAAAATTATATATCTTGTAAAGATATTATTTTGAGAAATTAGAACAATTAGTTCAACTTGGAAATTTTTCAAAGATTGAATCTTGAGTTAAATTGAGTTTAACTTTGACACCAAAAATAATATAAGTTCAGCTTTGAATTTTGGATAGTCGATTGGGATTGTATGTCTAACATTGTGAATTGATGACATATCATTTGATCTCTATTAAATATATATCTGTGGTGGCGGAGAATTTATTCTTTTAGCTTAACACCCTTCTCTGAGACGTACGAGCTTAGAGGTTATATATCGATAGACATCAATTATGTGTTGAGAATTGACGATGTAACGTGAAATCCAAATCGAATGTGAAGTCGATAATGAATTGGATTGTGAATGTGAATTAGGTTTGAGATAACCTTAAATTTTCAAATCGATTTAGAGGAAAATTTTAAACGTGATGGAAAATTTAGAATCCTCTATTTGTTGTGAATGTGAATTGAGTTTTCGTAACTTATATATGTGAATATAATCGAAAACCATCAGTTTAGAAAGTCATTATTATGAAAGTCCTGTGTAAGTTTACATAGGTATGATAAGTACGAAATGTGAAATGAAGTACTATATGTATATGACATATGTTTTCTAAAAAAACTGAGGATATGGAAATGTACCTTCCATTTATTATATGTGAAAGTGATTGGAACTCGGTGGAGTGTCCATTGTAAATCGTAGCTACGTAGAATTCCATTAGTGGAATGTCCAATGGGACTGATTTGATATCCCCCACGATGGATCATCGTGTTTGGGATTATGTGATTGATGCTGGCGTAATTCGAGGGGCGTGATGCCTAAGGCTACGAGCGATTCTACTGAGATAGTAGCGTAACCGCCGTGTGGACCGCGATCTAAGGCGATAACCATGGCGAAATTCGAGAGTGATGAGAAATCTAAGATTACAAGTGATTCTACTGAGATAGTAGCGTAACCGCCGGGTAAACTGTGATCCATGGGGGAACGGGCTTTCCATATCCATTTTTAAAAGAATTTTTAGAAAAAGTATTTTCACTGGGAGTTGAAGCAAGTATGTTTAGTACTTGGAGATTTTTAGTCTTGCGCCTGGCCAGCGTATGCCTAAAGTCTGTGAGAACGACGATGGACTTGTTAAACTTTGAGTTATCAAGTATTTTCAAAACTTTGAATAGAAAATCAATAATCTGAAATTAGAATTACATAATTCTAACTTAATGAACTAAGGAAGAAGATCTTTAAAATATCTTGAAAGTCCACAGCTTTTGGAAAAGATATATTATGCAAATATTTAGCATGAAAGACTTCAAGTTTAAAAATCTGAGTTTTGTAAGTCAAAAAAATTTGATAAAAGACCTTTGTGTCTTGATTTTTGAAATTGATGAACAAAACTAGTGAGATAAAATAAATGGAATGAATTCTATATTTATTTACGAGTTTGAAACTTGGTAAAATTATGTAGGATATGAATATTGGTGAGATTTTAGCAATTGTTTTTCCTAACTTATAATTTCGGGACGAAATTCTTTTAAGTAGGGGAGATTGTAACGATCCTGAATTTTGAACAATTTAAAAATGAAGATATTTAATTAATTTTAAATATTTGAGATAATTTTAAATTGAATTCCAATAAAACTATGAAGTTGGCGATTAAATTTTTGAATTTAATCTATTTAAAGTTGAATAGAAATTTGAATTTAACTTTGAAGTTGAAATTGAATATTGAATTTGTAATTGAAATTCAAACTAACGACTTAGAAGAAAAATAGTTTGGATTTACGAATTATATTTATGTAAATTTATAAATAGATGTTGATAGTTGAACTTCAAAACGTTTCTATGTTTATAAAGAAAATAATTTACAAAACAAAATTGAATTCAAAATAAAAAAAAAATATAAATATAAAATGTAAAAGAAGTATACTGCCTTACTTTGATCAGCGGTAAACATGCCTTGTTCCACGCCTTCATTTACGCCATAACCCACGAACCACAATCACGTTCCCTCTTCTATTTTATACGCGAACCCCTTCCCCTATCATTTCATTTTCATACGAAAGAAAAAAAACGAAATAAAAATGGCGGCCGTATTCTCCTCGTCGTCTTCCTTCAGAAATTAGGGATTTGCGAATTTGGAGCTTCGATTCGTCTCTCGTTCGCCTTCACAAAATTGGGGGCTTCGACCTTGTTTAGATTGTGCTGTGCTCAGTACTCTTCGGCTGTTTCGATTATTAAAGGTGAGTTCTTTGCTCACGATTGATTTTAATGCAAGTTTTTGAATTTGTTCGAATTGAATTTTGGTTGCATGTTATGTTTTAGGGGTTATTCGTTATCATTTGCTCGGTTAATTTAATCTAAACTGATAGGAACAGATAAGTGCTTGGTTGCATGCTATGATTTGGTGTTATTTGCTATCACTTGCTCGATTGCTTGAATGTTAACTGATGAGAACCGATGCTTTTAAACTGTTAAGAACAGATGCTATTTAGTTTTGTTTTTAAAACTAATTAGAACAAATGCTACTGGATACTTGTTTTTAAAAACTGATAAGAATAGATGCTAGTTGATAATTTGTTTTAAATTTAAATTGATAAGAACAGATGCTATCAATTTTTTTCTTATTTAAACTAATAAGAACAGATGCTATTTGGGATTTATTTTTGAACTGTTAAGAACAGATGCTACTGAAATGTTGTTTTAAATTGATAAGAACAGATGCTATCAATTTTGTTTTTTTAAACTAATGAGAACAGATGCTATTAAGATTTACCTTTTTACTAGATGAGGAAAACTTTGTTGCATGAACTTGTTTTGAACCTCTGTTCATATGTGATGTACATATGTGTCTGTAAACCCCCCATGTGTTGCTGTGTATTATGCTTGCATGGATGTGAAATTGCTTCTGCATGTTTGTTTTCCATCTGAAATACCTCTGTTCCTGTCTTCATCCCTCAGTGAGTAAGCTTCTTTTTTAAAAAAAAACAGTTTTTCTTTTTAAATCAAAGTTTAACAAATTCAAAACACAATTTCTTATTTACATAAATCAGAAAACTACTATGTTCTTTGTTTAAAAACTGTTTACCCTCAAAATGTTTGTAGTTGATGTTAGCTGTGCATGTGAGTGAACTTATATGTTTAAAATCAGTTTCCTTGTAAAAATCAGAGCTAACTTATTGAACTAAGTTTTTAAAAAAAGAAATCCATCATAAACTAGTTGATATCAGTTTGGATTTGTTATAGAAATATAAAATCTGTAGCCTTTGAACAAGTACAGCAGTCAACAAGTTCTAATACGTAAATAAGAAACTGCTCTGTGTTCTTTGTTTAACCTCAAAATGTTTTAAGTTTGTTAGCTGTGCATGTGAATATATATAGGAATAAGTATGTTGTGTGATTGTTTGTTGATGAATGTTTTTCTGTGAACATCCTAAAATCTGAAAATAACAAAATTGACAAGTTTAAAACGATTGTTTGATGAAAATGATGCATGCTAAAGTTCTTGGAACAATTATGTGAATATGTATTTATGCATATGCCTGTCACTGTGAGTAAACTTTTAGATTTAAACATAAATAACCTGTGAAAACTGTGTGATGACTTCTCTGCATTTTGTATGCATGACTGCTTATGGTATTTCTGTTGATTTTTAAACAACTCAAGTTTCTGATGAGTAAACATTCAAATTTAAAAGCTTAAGTAACAAATATGTATGTTGCATGGGAATATTGTTTTGATGATTGCTTTGCAATCTGTACAAATGTGAGCCTGTACGTATTTTTTATCATCTCTGTGATTAGTATGCCTCTGTATTGTATATTATGGCATGAAATATTTTTTTTTTTTTAAAAATTTGATTCATGTGCAAATTATTTAAAGTAAACTCTGGGAGCAAGTGAGAATATATGAATGCATGTTGTTTTACTTTGAATATATAAATGATTTTAAACCTGGAAACTGTGAACTAAATTTTTATGTAGTTTTTGTTTACAAGATTTAAACATATCACATCCATTCCAAACCTTCCTCTTTTCCATCACCTGTAAATGAATTGAAAACTAGTGAAGTCTTGTTTCTTTGAACTTGCACTAGGCCTCTGCATCAAATATAAAACAAGTTCTGAAATTTTTCTTTTGACTGGGAAAGGAAAATGTGAGTAAACTTTGTTTCTCAACTTTTTTTTGATTGTTGTGTGTATGCCTGGGTTACATAGGAAATTTAACTTGTTGTATGCAAGGATGTTTGAATATGTTTGTAGTTGACTGTGCATGTTGAAAATGACATTGCTCTTCCATGTTTGCTTTAGAAATAACTATGGTTATATCCCAACTTTCTCTTCTCTTATTCCTTCTGAGATAAATTGAAAACAAGTTGGAACTTGTTTTGAACCTGTACTATGTTTCAGAAATAAATCTCAAGTCATTGTTAAAAATTCAAGCTTGTTAATTTAGTGTTTCAGGTATATAAATTAAAACCTTAGACCAATTCATGATTTTTGAGAGTAAATCATAAATTTTAAAATTGGATTTGACTGCATTTCTGTAGTTCACTGCATCACCATACTCTCTGTTTTGATTTGCATTTGTGTTGGCTCTGTTAGCTTTGGGTTCACTGATCAGTACATGTACATGTTGAGTCTCGTGACTTTGTCTCTATTTTGACCCTTGATCATTTCATGTTGGCATTTACTCCACTTTGCATTTGTGCATTGCTGTCATTTATGTTGGTCACTGTTGCATTACTTGTGGCAGTTGCTATGTTCACATGCTTTCCCATTCACTGTCACACTGTACTTGCTTCACTTGAGTTTTTGTAACTTGTACATGCTGTGTTCATTCGAGTTGCTTCACCATTGAGTGTTTCATTTCATGAACATTTGGGTCTGGTCTCTTTATCTCACCGATCATTTGTATACACACAGTTGTGTGCTTCTCGGTTGCACTGTAGTTTGGCCTGCATCCCTTTGTTTGATCATCAGTTGCAGCTTGTTATATTGTATCTTGAAGTTATTGCCGTAAGCTCTGTTGCACTTCGATGTGATCTGGTCTTTGACCTTGTATCTGCAGTGGCATTGTACTGTTTATCCATGACATGCTTAACTGTAGCTTGTATCACCTGTTCCCCTGTACTTGTTTGGCTCTACGATTCATTGCTGTTGCCTCTGTGTTTGTTGTGTCTGCTGCTCCCTGCATTTGTTTCACTGTACTTGTTCACTGCCCTGTACACGATCCGTGTTGCATGTTGCTGCTGCATGTTTGTTTGCTACTGTGTCGTCTCTGATGTTGTTTCATTTGTGCACTAATTCAATGCTTAGTGCATTGTGCATCTGTTTTGGACTTGCAGTTTGAATTGCATTGAGTTGAGCCGAGTTTGCAGTGATTTGTCCGATTTGCGCTTGCACGCGTGTTGGCGAGGCAGTGCACATGTGTATAAATATACGTGTGTACTGCAGCCACACGGGATTGACAGATTTTTTTTAAAAATTTTTTATTAAAGTTGTTAATATAAAAATCCATAATAGATAAAATTGATTCGTCATCTCTGTTACCATTTTATTCAGTTCATTGCAAATTTAATTACTTGAATTAAGATTAATCCTGACTCGAGTGTTTTGTGTTTTGCAATTAACGCTCGGGTCAGACCGAGTATTTTTACAGCTTGAAGATTTTCAGGCCGCGAAGTTAGAGAGAGGGGAAAGCACTTCACTGAAGTTTTTCGAAATTTTTTTTCTTTGTGCTCTAAAAGATATATATATAGATAAATTGTTCCGCTGTATAAAAATTTAATGCATTGTACAAACTCTGATGTATGTAAGAAAAATTCATTTATGAATAATATTATGATTATTCTGTGATTCTGTGGCTGATTCTGTTTAAACTTTATAAACTGAACAACAATCCGTCATTTTGAACGTTTCGAGTTAGTTTAATTACCGACTAGAGGCGGTCAGAGCGGCGGGTCGTTACATAAAATCACAAATTTCAAAATTTAATATATACTTCAAATTTCAACTTAACCATACATTTATTTCACTTTTAAACTTTAAGTAAAATCACTAATACTTAATAAAAATCATTTTTATTCAATTTAAATCAAAATATCATTGATTTTCATTATAGAATACTTAAAATTTACAGAAAAACTTTATAAAATAACCACGGATCTGTATAATATTTTCTAACCTAGGTCAACTGATACAGATAATATATCATTTCAATCCGTAATTTACAAAGAAAAACCCGGGTTCTATCATTTCAAACCCGCAATCTCAAGTTAAATAAAATAAATAAAAATCGCTCAAGCCAATCATTTCAGCCCATAATAATTTTTCTTATTCTAAAGTCTGATCGGGTATGTATCATTTCAACCCATAGTGATTCTATTCTACAGGGAACTTGTAGTGTGAGAAACAGAATAAAATAAACAGCATAGTAACATATGGCAGTATCAAATGATATGACAGGTTATAAACAAGGGTTAACATCATATAATTCATATCATGGGCAGGCATAACATGAAATAATATTTCTACAGATCCACCTGTTGTTAATTCACAATTATATAAGTATAAATGTCATGAGTGAATATTCATCCTTTTACGCTAGAGTTAGCAAATCAAAACACACAGAATAGATTCCAGAAAGCACGATACTGCACGACAGAATACGACTATTGATTCAGGTGAGTGGAAAGAGACAAGATATTAATCTTGTAAGCAATAAACCAAACAAGACAACGTAAACATATATTTACAACACAAAAATATCATTGAAACAACTTGAGATAAAAAGCAACAAAGAGCTAAATAATTTGACCTTGCTTTTTTTCCACTCAATGCTCGACCATAGGGGATCATATGCTCAGCCATGATCATGCTTTGGCTCAGGTATGGCATCAAAAATGCACGGCAACATGGAGATGAGGGGTAGGTGATGCAACATGAAGAATATAAAGGGTCAAGGTAAAAAGGCAAGCTTGGATGCAACATTTTGGCTTGGTCTATTGGTCAATTGGGCTCGGCCCAGGCTAGTACAGGTCAGGTCAGATGTGTAGTTGGCTGAATTGGTGGTCAGAGTGGTGTCGTGGTGGCTACGTTGGTGGCCGAAGTGAATATGGAAGGGTAGGTGAAGCATGAGCTCGGCTAGGCAATGTTTGTGGAGTTTTGCATTGTTTTTATGGTGATGGCTTCAATTGGATGGCACGGCCTAGCTTGACCAGAGAAGGAGGAGGAGGAACTGCTGTAAATGGTGGAGGTGATGGAGTAGGAGCTAGGCCGAGCAAGCTTGAAGAGGCAAAGCACAAAATCAATGAAAAGAATAAGGGAAAAACGATAAAAGAAGACATTAGAAAATTTGCAAAAATATTCAGAAATTGGCATGGCCATGAATTTTGAGATGTGAGAAGGACTTCTCACATAAAAATGAAATGAGATACACGGCTATGCATAAGGAAATGGATGGCCAAGCAATAAAAAGGCAATTGAAAAATGAAAAGAAAAAGTTTAAATGAAAAGTCACAAGGAAAATGAAAGGGCTTTTGTCCTGTGGAATTTCTAATTTCTTTTAAATCTAAATAAACAAATAAAAGTTTAGAGAAAAAATAAAAATGAAAATAAAATAAAGTGAAAAAGAAAATAAATAAATAATTTAAGGAAAAATAGAAAATAAATAAGAAAATAGTTATTAAATTGAAACTAGAATTAAAAATATAAACAATATACAATAAACATTTGAAAAATTATAACTTCACTTTTAAAAATAAAACATATACATAACATGACATGATGTACATATACACACAAATTAAAACATGATATGACAAAACAAAATATTATTTATATAAATTAAAACAAACAATTTTGTTAAATAAAACAATTTACATACAATATTGTAAAAGCCATAACTTTCACAATATTAATCAGATTTCAACGAAAAGAAAAGTAGTATACTTGAAATTTAATTTATTTTCATAATAAAAGCTAAAATTCAAAAATTAAAATACTTAAATTTTAAATTTAAAAGTCAAAGTTTGACCATATTGACCAAAATTCACATTTTTGAAAAATATTCCATATATTTAAGTTTGGAATTATAATTCATATTCAAATCAAAATTGATATTTAATATAACAAAATTTATCCATTTTAATAAATAAAACAAAGTTTTTAAATCAGAAATTCAATTAAAATAATTAAAATATACAATTAAAATAATCATAAAATACAGGGTTGTTACATTTTGGTTTCATAATTAAGGGTTAATTGCCCGACAAATAGGTACGTTCTTGGATTTCGGTTTTATAGCGTTATTATATTGTTTTCCCATTGTTGGAATATATTATTTCGAGATATTGTGTTATATATTGTTATATTTGATGTTATATTTTCTCCCGAGCCTCCCCGTGCAAAGGAGACTCTGCCGAAATTTTCCGTAAATTTTGGACTTAGAAAAATTTTGAAAAATATTTTCCAAACTTTATAATTTGAGTATAAAAAGATTAAATGGTTATAAATTGGTATATTTTATTCAAATTAATTAATTTTGTAAATTTATTTGTCTACTAAGTTAATATTTTTGAATAAGATGTATTGTTTACTTAATTCTTTCTTTTGCCCTTCTTTTTCCGTTTCGGGGACGAAAAGTTTTGAGTGGGGGAGAGTGTAACGACCCATGAATTTCGATAATTAAATTGGCTAATTTAATAATATTTTTGTAATTAAATTTAGAAAGAAATAAAACTTTATAATTTATAATAAAGAAAATGTTGGAAATGAAATGTGGTGATGGTAATTAAAATTAATTATTGACAATTGGAGTGAAATCTCAATAATGAAATAGTGTAAATTGTTGCACTTGGTTATAAAGTTGAAAATAAGTAGACAAAGGTAAGTATTAAATTTACCAATGAAATAATATATTGATTAATAGTAACTGATGTAAATCAGGGTAATAATGTTAATGCAAGTTGATAAATAACTAATTTAGTGCAATCCCAATTAATTGAAACAATTGTAAGGTTATAACTGATTGTAATTAGTAAATTGGAAAATAAATTCAAAGTTATATTAATTTGTGATAACCCAGATTTTTAAGCATCAGATAATTGGATAATTATCTGAATTAACTATTAAAATACTGGGTTATAGATTGATAAAAAAATGTGATAATCTCCGTTATAAATTATTTATATTTGACGGATATTTATTTTCAAACAATAATGATAATGGGTTGTTTTAAATATAGATAAATAAATTTTTAAGTAGAATTATTAATTACAAATTGAATTTGGGTTTATTTAAAATATATATGTATGATTTGAATTGATTTTTAAATCTGATTAGACTTAAAGTTGAATTCAAATTTAAATTTAAAAAGATGTATATCTTATATATAGTTGATTTAAGTAGTAGAATAAATACCAAAGCTTTATAAAAACATTTTTGACAAAATAAAGACAAGTGTTAAGATGTTAATACCCAAATTACCAAAAGTAAACCATTTAGCATAAAAATATAACAAATGTAAATCAATTATAATATAGTAGTGACATATGTAAGGAAGTTAACAAGTATCATTTTGTCTTTTATTTTCAAAAAAATAAAATAAAAATACTAATAAGTTATATACACACATCTTCCTACTTCATCGCCTCATTTTCTTCACTTAAGAAACAAATCTACTAATTCGAAAATAAAAACCTGCGAAAAAAATAAATCAAAATCTGGTAACAACCTGGAATCAAACCAAGTTTCAGCTCTTAACAATCAAGTTTGGTCAAGCGAGAAGATTCAAGATCAATGCCATCTAAAGTAATTTAAGCTTCGGTTTTAAATGCAAAATCATACTTCAAATTTCAAGTGTATGTTCCCTGCCTTCAAACACATGTGAGTAAGCTATTTCTTAAAAAAAAAACATTTTTAAAATTTGGATTTAGTCCCAATGCATGTGATGATTTTGTTTTGGTATGGAAGTTTTCAGCTTGAATTTATTTAAATTGATAACAGGACTGGGTATATATATGTATGAATGCCTGTACTCTGTTGATTTAGTTTCTGTTGCTTTAATTTTTTTTTTAAATCTCCAAACTAAATCCATATTGACCTGTGATGTGTGAGTGAACTTTATCTGGTTTAAATCATGATGTTTGTGCAAACGTATGAAGGTGTTCTGAGAAACTAAAGTATTAACCTGGCAAAGGACTATTCTGTTCTCAGTTGACAAGTGAATATTTGTTTATTTCAGTTTCAAAAATCAATTTCTATCAATCTAGTTCATGTTTGATGATGAGATGAACTAGGAATATGTTTATCTTCTAGTAAAATTTAAGTTAAAAATAATTTCATGAATAATTTAAGCTGAGTGGTTATCTAAGATTTACATTTACAGTAAATATCATATTTTGAGAAATTTTAATGAAATTAAAACAAGTATCCAAGCATGCAATTAAGATTCTTGCATAAAAATATGAATTTTAGAAGTAAAATTAGAACTTCTATTGGTTTATGTCTCGAGGAATTGATAGATGAACCGTTTTCGTTCAAAAATCAATTTCTGACGATATCATCATCGAGAGGAGTTACAGTCGGTTTGGGAGAAGCAGTGAGACGAGGGGAAAGGTTCGACCATGGCGAATTTTCGTTTTTAATTCAGATTTGGGAATAGGAGTTGGTCGTAGGGTTTAAGGATTTCTTTTTTCTGGGTTTGGAAATCATTTATTGGGGTCGGCAATGGCGATCGGACAGTGTCGCGCTTGGCTGATGAGTGCTGTGTAACGTGGAAACCACGATGATGGAAGGATTCAGTGTTGCAGTGGCGTGAGGTGATCGGAAAGTTTTTTTATTCAAACGCGTTTCAGGGGCTCTGCTGTTGACCTCACCACCGCTCGATCGGTTCGTATTTGGGGGCAATAGGCAGCGAGGCAGATCATGGAGGTGGTCAGGGTTAGGGATGCGCGTCGGTGAGTAAGTTCGGTTGGCCGAAGCTAGGGTGGCCTGCTCGTGCACGTGCACACGATGCATGGCGAATCAGGTTTGGTTTCTCTTGAGAATTCAATTACGAGGGATTGTTGATTTGTGGTGGTTGCGTTTTATTTTGGGTGGAAGGCTGTAGGTGCTGGTTTGATCGAAGTAAGGATCGATGGTTTTTAGTGTTGCTGGAAAAGAGACGGGGTTAAAAGAATTTAGGCAGATGGAATTGAAGCTAGGTGTTGTTTGGTAATGCTAGATTGGGCTTCAGGCGATGTTGATTGAGGGAATAATAGGGAAGGGAAGAAGGAGCAGTGGGCCGAAGAATTCTTGGGCCGAGATAATAGGACTTAATTTCTTTGAAAATAAGTTAAGTTTTTGGGCCGGGCTTGATCAAGGTAGGTAGTAGTGTATAATGAAAAATGAAGCATCGGAACTTAATTCCTTTGGACCTGCTCGTTTTATATTAAGTTAATGTAATAAGCAAGTTCAAAGTAAAAGTAATTTTTCAAGAGTTCAAACAAGGTTTCAGAATTTAAGGCATCGATCAAGTTTATGAACAAGTAAAAGTATTCACCTACTTATTCAAAATGGTTTTGGTTTGGAATAATTTTTAGATTTAATTATTTAACTTCAATCACTAAGGGATTTCAAATGTAATTCTCTTATGTCATTAAGTAGGTGAATAAGGTAACTCAAGTGATTTTGAATAAATTTCAATTCTTTATTTTTAATAAAAATTTAATCGATTTCATTTAGTATAATTAAGATAATGGTTTATCTTTGATTAATTTGGGATTTTTTTTAAAGAGTTAAGGTTAAATTGTTGCTGGAAGTAATTAAAGGCTAATTACAATTTGTTATTCAAATTATTTTATGTGTTTAGAAATGATAAAAATTCATTGTTTAAAACTAAATTAAAGTTATTACTAAAAAATTTATGAATGACTAGAGATTAATAATTAGGAAGGTTATTTTTAAAGGGTTAATCATTAAATGAAATTAATAAGATTATTTGATTAATGCTATTAATTAAATTAGTGAATTGTAATGGACCTTTAATTAATTAATCAATTAAGAATGCCTAATTGGGTGTAATTAATTTAAATTTAATTTTTACTTAATTAAGAATAAATCTCTTATGTTATGAATTAGGTATTGATTACTTAATTAAGTGGATACTTAGTATAAGAGATTGAATGATAATTATGGAATATAATTAAAGAGGACAAACTACATTATGCAAGAATTAATGAAGTAATTAAGGATTAATTACTCGGTGTAAGTAATCTAAAGGATTAATTAATGTAAATAATTGAAAGATAGTTAATTACTGTATGTGATTAAATAAATGTTGATTTACGGAAGTAATTAATCAAATTTTTTTAAATGTCATTAATTAATTTAAGGTTAATTTATATGAATGGTTAAGGATATGTCATTAATTAAAGATTTATTACTTAATGAAATCAAAGAATAATTAATCAAGGAGGGTTAATTAAAAATGGATAGTTATTGTATGATAAATTGATTGGTTTGTAATTAATTAATAAGCAGGATTTTAAGGTACTTGATTTAATTCAATTTATGGTTAATTAGATTAATTCGAGATGGTGTAATTGATTTATCTTGCTTATGAATAATTGGATGATTTTTTTATGCCTTAGTTTAGTTGATATCTCTGGTATGTGATGAGTGATGCTATGTGGAATAATATACTGGGTTAAAACTGTGACATCATGTATTTAAAGTTTTGAGTGGTATTTCATTTAATAACTTGGATGAAGATGATATAGAATTCGAAGAGACCGGAATGGGCTATTAGTTAATAACTGAAAACCACATCATTTCTATATAGATTGACACGTGATTGGCTAAAAAGGGATAATAAGGACCCTTGAGTTAAGTTAGAATACTTAAATTTGAGTTGTAATATAAGTTGTGAACATAACAAGTAATAAACTCGTAGTGAAGTGCGAGTTACCTAGGTTTCTTCAATGATTGAAATTTAGCATTTCAATTTATTTGAGTTTACTCATGCCGGTTTCCAGCCTGACCCGGGTGTTACTTTGATGTAATGCTCGGGTCAGATCGAGTATTACAGATTTCCAGGTAAGGACATTCTGGAGCTCAGAAGATGAGCTGGATAGCAGGAACGTATGGAGCGTACCCGCAGTATATATTATAGTGGTATATCTGGACATGTTGTTTTAAACTGCCCAATGCTGTATAAAATTGTTGTAACTCTGATATATCGATGTAAATTGATAAATACAGTTTCCTTTGGTATAACTATTATTATTGATATTATATTTTATCCGCTGCGAATGTGAGATTGTGTGTTTCTTTTCTATTCTTCTTCTATCTTTTTCTTCTTTCTCTAACTATCTGGAATTTTCGGGATCGAAAATTTCGGGTCGTTACATTTGGTATCAGAGCTGAAGGTTAAGCGAGAACCTTGGCTTTGGTGGGATTACTCATTAAGGATAGGGTACGTGGTACCCTAGAATGAGTTGAGTGTGTATATATATATATATGAGAGAGCGTACTTGTTATTTTCTTATATAAAGATTTTAAATGGTTTTATATAAGAATATATTTTGATATATATAAAGCAATATTTCTTTCTAATAAATAGTAAGGGAATTATTTGTTAAATTATTGAATTAAATTACAACCAAATGAAATTAAATCTCGAATTTGGGATAGGTTTCAGGATAAGGATAATCAATGAATTTATGTAATTAATTACACTTTATTTAATGAGATTAATTAATGGATAATAATTGGAAATGATAAATTAAGAGGAAGTTACTTAATGAAGTAACTAGAGGTAAGTAATTTAAGGGACAATTACTTAATGAAGATAATTAAGAAATAAGTTAATTACCGAATGTGATTAATTGGAATTAATCAATGACGTAATTAATTTAAAGAAACAATAAATAATATTATTTAATGCAATTGAATGAAATGATCCTATTTCAAACAAGAGTTGTTTGAAAATTTAAAAGAAATTTGTTTTGGATTAAAAATCAAATATAGTTAGAAATAAACTCTAAATGTTGAGTTTTGAATGTGGAACAAGATGTGATACCCGAAGTGCTAAGTTTTTGAACCTAATAAGTGGGAAGATTATTTATGAGAAGTTCAAAATTTGAAATGGAAGTTCAAACTAGGCAAGGTTGACTGGATTAAGTGAATTGAGTTTAACTTGGGAAAAGTTAAAAATGTTGGAATGTTCAACCTGATTTGTAAATTTTAAGATGAAATTAAAGATTTAACTAGGAAAGTTAAATGGTTGATTGTAATTGAGAGTTTGAGTGATCTCAAATTGGGTTTGAGATCTAGAATTTGAAAATAAATTGGATGATATCATCCTATTGTTATTAATATTATTTAAATTGTGAATTGGATTTGTTTAAATGAATGAGAAGTGAAGTGTGGTAATATATCCATCATAGAGATAATTTAAAATGGAATTTTGAGAATTTGACTCAAAATTAAATTGTTTAAAAGGTTTGGGTTATTGATAAAAAAGAGAGGTTAATTTGACTTGCGGCATAATATGTTAGGTTTGAACTGTGAAGGTAAATTGATTTAAAGGAATTAAATCAACAATTTAAGTATTAACTCGAATTTATGTAATTCGAGATGGTTCATAGTGAACTGGAATTTGAAGTTGGTTCAAATTGAATTTGATTTGAATTAATTGAAATGGTGATTAAAGATGTATGAGTATAAGATTCAAATGGAAAATTTGAAATGATTTGAAATTTGAAGTAGGTTCAATTTGAAGTTAGTCCAAATTGACTTGAATAATTCGGAATTGTAATTAAAGTTGAATATGTTTAAAACCAAATGGAATTTGATTTAAATATGAAAAGGAATAGAGAATTAATTCAACTTGAATTGGGAATAAATCAAGTCCAATAGAAATTGGAATTATTTAAATTGGAGTTAAATCAATTTAAATGGAGGTGGAATTTAAATTAAATTGATGAGAATGGAGATTGGGAAGTGAGCAGTTTTGACTCTGGATTATTTTTAGTATAAATTGTTTTAATATAAACCCATTTTTCCAAGCTATTCATTATATATATACAACCTTTCTTTTAAAAAAAAGCCAAATTTTCTTATACTTGTTTTACAATTATTTTTGAAACTGTTTAACTATTTTCCAACGTTTTATAAACTAATTACTATATTTCAACTATTTTACAAAACTAATTACTATCTTACTAATATTTGCAATTATTTAAAATTTCTATAATTATATAACTATTTTCTAACTATTTTACAACCATTTTTCAAACTAGTAGTTATTTTCCAACTACTTATCTATTTTTAACTTTTCAAGCTATTTTCTAAATTTAAACTGGACAGAGTTCAAACTGTTATTGGTTAAATACCCAATCGAGATAAGAATTTAAGGAATAATTCAAATGGATTGAAGCAATTGTGAGTTAGTGAATGAAAATTTAAGTGAATGTGAATAGAAATGGAATTGATTTGGCTAATAACCAATTAAGATAAATACGTAGGGTGTGTGTATGTTATTCTATTCGCATAGTGATTTGATCTAGATTCGAGCACAGAATTTCGAGATAGTTATATCGATCCGAGTGGGATTTTTCACTCGATTTTCGACGGCGAACCTGGATATGGATTGTTGATTGGTTCTGGGTATTCTCTATCATAGTTATGACTGTGCAAGAAGAATGACGGTTTCTGATCAAGAAACCAGATCTATGTCCGCACTAGGAAGTCGGGTGGACGACACTAGTTCAGAAATGATATTGTGTGATCGAGTGAGTGATCAAATTGGTATAGCGTACGAATGATATGTGTGCATCGTACGGATTTGAATAAAAATGATATTGAAGGGAGTTTTATACAAGTTTGAAATGATCCAAAGTTTTGAAAATTATATATATCTGTGTGTATATATATATATATATGTGTGTGTGTACAAAGGATCTTATGAGGATTTTTGAAAAAGGTTTTGGGAACCTATGGATTTGAAAGGCTTTTGATTTTTGGGTAAAATCAATATTGAATTTGGAAAGCCTAGTTTGAGAATTATCGATTTTGGGATAATCGATTTTGTGTAAAGGAGCTTTGTATGAGATCATACTAGGTGTATGATTTAAAGAAACTATATATGTATAGTATAAAATCTTTTGATGATGGCTCTGGGGAAAAAGACGCTTCCTTGAAATGAACTTCTCAGGAGTACCACCGGGTGGTGCTGCCTTGAGCCCCAAGGGGGGTTCTAAAGTTGATCCTGTGAGGAGTCCAGACAACACTAGTTCCTGAGGATTATGAGTAGAGTATACCATAGCAAAAGTCGTGTGTGTCGCTGAGAGCCAACAGTCTGCGTTTGATTTTATATCGGTAGACTGCGACCTATGGTATAACATAGCGAAAGTCGTGTGTGCCGCTGAGAGCCAACAGTCTGCGTTTGATTTTATATCGGCAGACTGCGACCTATGTTGGAGTGGAGAGGTTTCATTTCGACAGCGAAAATCAGAGGTCGCTGAGAGCCTGCAGTTACATGGACTTTTGCTGCAAAGACAACGTAACCCTGGATGTAACTGTGATCTGTTGTGTGAGATCCATGGCGTAATCGAGAGGCCGCAGAGAGCCTGCAGTTACATGGACTTTTGCTGCGACGGCAACGTAACCCTGGAATGTAACTGCGACCATGGATGGGGGTGATGATTTCCAGAGCATACTCACCAAAGATATTTCCTCTATTTTCAAAAACTGTTTTCTATATTTTCAATAAAATTATTTTCCAAGTAATTTCACTGGGTGTTGAAAATGGGTCTGCTAAGTACTTGTAGATTTTCAGTCCTACGCCTGATCAACGTATGACCGAATTTCTGTGAGAACAAGGATGGACTGGTTGAGACATCGAGTTATAAAAGTATCTTCATAAAAACTACTTTCGTGATATTATATAGATTTTGAATTTTTTTTAAAAATGATCAAAGAGAATATTTCTGATTGTAAGCATTTTTATAAATTCTGGTTTCGTTTCTTTTCGGGGACGAAAAGATTCAAAGGGGGAAGGAATGTGATAACCCAGATTTTTAAGCATCAGATAGTTGGATAATTATCTGAATTAACTATTAAAATACTGGGTTATAGATTAATAAAAAATATATGTAATAATCTCCGTTATAAATTATTTATATTTGACGGATATTTATTTTCAAACAATAATGATAATGGGTTGTTTTAAATATAGATAAATAAATTTTTAAGTAGAATTATTAATTACAAATTGAATTTGGGTTTATTTAAAATATATATGTATTGTTTGAATTGATTTTTAAATCTGATTAGACTTAAAGTTGAATTCAAATTTAAATTTAAAAAGATGTATATCTTATATATAGTTGATTTAAGTAGTAGAATAAATACCAAAGCTTTATAAAAACATTTTTGATAAAATAAAGACAAGTGTTAAGATGTTAATACCCAAATTATCAAAAGCAAACCATTTAGCATAAAAATATAACAAATGTAAATCAATTATAATATAGTAGTGACATATGTAAGGAAGTTAACAAGTGTCATTTTGTCTTTTATTTTCAAAAAAATAATATATAAATACTAATAAGTTATATACACACATCTTCCTACTTCATCGCCTCATTTTCTTCACTTAAGAAACAAATCTACTAATTCGAAAATACAAACCAGCGAAAAAAAATAAATCAAAATCTGGTAATAACCTGGAATCAAACCAAGTTTCAGCTCTTAACAATCAAGTTTAGTCAAGCGAGAAGATTCAAGATCAATGCCATCTAAAGTAATTTAAGCTTCGGTTTTAAATAGAAAATCATACTTCAAATTTCAAATGTATGTTCCCAGCCTTCAAACACAGGTGAGTAAGCCATTTCTTAAAAAAACAGTTTTAAAATTTGGATTTAATCCTAATGCATGTGATGATTTTGTTTTGGTATGGAAGTTTTCAGCTTGAATTTATTTAAATTGATAACAGGACTGGGTATATATATGTATGAATGCCTATACTCTATTGATTTTGTTTCTGTTGCTTTCAATTTTTTTTTAAAATCTCCAAACTAAATCCATATTGACCTGTGATGTGTGAGTGAACTTTATCTGGTTTAAATCATGATATTTGTGCAAACGTATGAAGGTGTTGTGAGAAACTAAAGTATTAACCTGGCAAAGGACTATTCTGTTCTCAGTTGACAAGTGAATATTTGTTCATTTCAGTTTCAAAAATCAGTTTCTATCAATCTAGTTCATGTTTGATGATGAGATGAACTAGGAATATGTTTATCTTCTAGTAAAATTTAAGTTAAAAATAATTTCGTGAATAATTTAAGTTGAGTGGTTATCTAAGATTTACATTCACAGTAAATATCATATTTTGAGAAATTTCAATGAAATTAAAACAAGTATCCAAGCATGCAATTAAGATTCTTGCATAAAAGTATGAATTTTAGAAGTAAAATTAGAACTTCTATTGGTTTATGTCTCGAGGAATTGATAGATGAACCGTTTTCGTTCAAAAATCAATTTCTGACAATCTCATCATCGAGAGGAGTTACAGTCGGTTTGGGAGAAGCAGTGAGACGAGGGGAAAGGTTCGACCATGGCGAATTTTCGTTTTTAATTCAGATTTGGGAATAGGAGTTGGTCGTAGGGTTTAAGGATTTCGTTTTTCTGGGTTTGGAAATCATTTATTGGGGTCGGCAATGGCGATCGGACAGTGTCGCGCTTAGCTGGTGAGTGCTGTGTAACGTGGAAACCACGATGATGGAAGAATTCAGTGTTGCAGTGGCGTGAGGTGATCGGAAAGTTTTTTTTTCCAAACGCGTTTCAGGGGCTCTGCTGTTGACCTCACCACCGCTCGATCGGTTCGTATTTGGGGGCGATAAGCAGCGAGGCAGATCATGGAGGTGGTCAGGGTTAGGGATGCGCGTCGGTGAGTAGTCTCGGTTGGCCGAAGCTAGGGTGGCCTGCTTGTGCACGTGCACACGATGCATGGCGTATCAGGTTTGGTTTCTCTTGAGAATTCAATTACGAGGGATTGTTGATTTGTGGTGGTTGCGTTTTATTTTGGGTGGAAGGCTGTAGTTGCTGGTTTGATCGAAGTAAGGATCGATGGTTTTTAGTGTTGCTGGAAAAGAGACGGGGTTAAAAGAATTTAGGCAGATGGAATTGAAGCTAGGTGTTGTTTGGTAATGCTAGATTGGGCTTCAGGCGATGTTGATTGAGGGAATAATAGGGAAGGGAAGAAGGAGCAGTGGGCCGAAGAATTCTTGGGCCGAGATAATAGGACTTAATTTCTTTGAAAATAAGTTAAGTTTTTGGGCCGGGCTTGATCAAGGTAGGTAGTAGTGTATAATGAAAAATGAAGCATCGGAACTTAATTCCTTTGGACCTGCTCGTTTTATATTAAGTTAATGTAATTAGCAAGTTCAAAGTGAAATTAATTTTTCAAGAGTTCAAACAAGGTTTCAGAATTTAAGGCATCGATCAAGTTTATGAACAAGTAAAAGTATTCACCTACTTATTCAAAATGGTTTTGGTTTGGAATAATTTTTAGATTTAATTATTTAACTTCAATCACTAAGGGATTTCAAATGTAATTCTCTTATGTCATTAAGTAGGTGAATAAGGTAACTCAGGTGATTTTGAATAAATTTCAATTCTTTATTTTTAATAAAAATTTAATCGATTTCATTTAGTATAATTAAGATAATGGTTTATCTTTGATTAATTTAGGATTTTTTTTTTTAAAGAGTTAAGGTTAAATTGTTGCTGGAAGTAATTAAAGGTTAATTACAATTTGTTATTCAAATTATTTTATGTGTTTAGAAATGATAAAAATTCATTGTTTAAAACTAAATTAAAATTATTACTAAAAAATTTATGAATGACTAGAGATTAATAATTAGGAAGGTTATTTTTAAAGGGTTAATCATTAAATGAAATTAATAAGATTATTTGATTAATGCTATTAATTAAATTAGTGAATTATAATGGACCTTTAATTAATTAATCAATTAAGAATGATTAGTTGGGTGTAATTAATTTAAATTTAATTTTTACTTAATTAAGAATAAATCTCTTATGTTATGAATTAGGTATTGATTACTTAATTAAGTGGATACTTAGTATAAGAGATTGAATGAATAATTATGGAACATAATTAAAGAGGACAAACTACATTATGGAAGAATTAATGAAGTAATTAAGGATTAATTACTCGGTGTAAGTAATCTAAAGGATTAATTAATGTAAATAATTGAAAGATAGTTAATTACTGTATGTGATTAAATAAATGTTGATTTACGGAAGTAATTAATCAAATTTTTTTTAATGTCATTAATTAATTTAAGGTTAATTTATATGAATGGTTAAGGATATGTCATTAATTAAAGATTTATTACTTAATGAAATCAAAGAATAATTAATCAAGGAGAGTTAATTAAAAATGGATAGTTATTGTATGATAAATTGATTGGTTTGTAATTAATTAATAAGCAGGATTTTAAGGTACTTGATTTAATTCAATTTATGGTTAATTAGATTAACTCGAGATGGTGTGATTGATTTATCTTGCTTATGAATAATTGGATGATTTTTTATGCCTTAGATTAGTTGATATCTCTGGTATGTGATGAGTGATGCTATGTGGAATAATATACTGGGTTAAAACTGTGACATCCTGTATTTAAAGTTTTGAGTGGTATTTCATTTAATAACTTGGATGAAGATGATATAGAATTCGAAGAGACCGGAGTGGGCTATTAGTTAATAACTGAAAACCACATCATTTCTATATAGATTGACACGTGATTGGCTAAAAAGGGATAATAAGGACCCTTGAATTAAGTTAGAATACTTAAATTTGAGTTGTAATATAAGTAGTGAACATAACAAGTAATAAACTCGTAGTGAAGTGCGAGTTACCCGGGTTTCTTCAATGATTGAAATTTAGTATTTCAATTTATTTGAGTTTACTCACGCCGGTTTCCAGCCTGACCCGGGTGTTACTTTGATGTAATGCTCGGGTCAGACCGACTATTACAAATTTCCAGGTAAGGACATTCTGGAGCTCAGAAGACGAGCTGGATAGCAGGAACGTATGGAGCGTACCCGCAGTATATATTATAGTGGTATATCTGGACATGTTGTTTTAAACTGCCCAATGTTGTATAAAATTGTTGTAACTCTGATATATCGATGTAAATTGATAAATGCAGTTTCCTTTGGTATAACTATTATTATTGATATTATATTTTATCCGCTGCGAATGTGAGATTGTGTGTTTCTTTTCTATTCTTCTTCTATCGTTTTCTTCTTTCTCTGACTATCCGGAATTTTCGGGATCGAAAATTTCGGATCGTTACATAATTGATGAAATAATATGTAATAAAGCGTAATTTGATAGAATCAATGCTAGATAAGTAATTATAATAATTGTTGGTTGATAATAAAGTATGAATGGGATTAAATTAGGCAAATAGTGATAATTGTTAATTTTTTACCAATTTGTTTAATTTATTGAATTAGATCTAAATCCATTGCAATTAAACGAAATTAAAAAACTACATTAATATGAATTTAGTTGATGACTGTAAAAATATTAGGGTAATTGGATGTATACTAATGTAAATTTATCCATAAGATGATGATAAATTGAACAAAGAGATTTAAAACAAACTGAATTAATTTATTTGAAATTAAAAAATATAATTTATTTAATTTACTTAAATTGATGGTGAATACTATAAATTTTGCAATAAATCCTTATTTGATTGACATGGAAATTTTGGTTAAAGAATTATAAGTTTAGTTGTAGTCGGAAATGGTAAAATAAATTTTGATTTAATCGATTTAATATTAATTTATTTAAATTAACTGGAAAATAGCCATTTTGGCCACTGACTCGGATTTGGACGAAACCGTTTTCATCGGATTCGTAATGGTGAAGCATTATAGGACATCAAGTTTCCTAATGATCGGACTTGTCATTTGATCATACGGACTTGAAACGCCTAGAAATCAATTTAATTGAAATCAATTGAAATCAATTTGAAATTAACTTGATTTTAACATAAATTATTCATACGATGGAATTTGTTCTTGAAACCTATTCCATTGCGTTTAAAATATTTAAAAACATCTATTCTGATATATGGGTTGACCAATTTTCGTTCCGGAGGCGAAATGGGCTTTTCGGGTCATCATCGTTCAATTTTCCAAACCAATTAAGCCTATTTGTTCTATTTTGTTCTACCTATATATATATATATATATATATATATATATATCATTGTAAATCCTAGCAGCCTTTCTATTTCTCATTCTGTATGTACAGAAATTTCTGCTGCTCCTCTTCCTCAATAGATGAAAACCCTAATCTTCCCAATCTAATTTCAAATCAAAATACAACTTCAAATTTCAAACTCCTCAATATATATCAAATTATATATCGATTTGAAGCTCTCGACGATCCAATCTCAATTATGTGATTCGTTTTTCGATTCGATGCACCATTTGTCCAGAAATCGAGAATGAACCATGGTCGTTTATATTGGATTTTGACGATTCAACGGTCGATCGTCGACCGTTTGTCGATCGGGGAATGGCGTTGGGGAGAGGACGATGAGCAGGCCCGGTCATGCAATTCATTTGTCGACATGTGGTCAATTTTTGACAGAAATCAGATATTAGTGGCTGATTTTTCGTCTCGGCCTGGAGGAGTACGGCGACACCGGAGGGTGCCGGTTAGTGGGTGATGGGGCGGCTCGGCCTGGGCTATCGTGTTGTGTTGCCCGATCGACCTGTAGCAAGCCGTGGCGACGCACAAAATTGGTCAAATATTGATAGCAGTGGCGGTTTATGATCGAATGGGATAGCGCGAGTTACTAGGGTTTCAGGAAGTAAGGACGTGGTGCTCTCCCATTGGTTCGTTCCTCCATTTTATTTATTTTCGTATTTTAAAATAGTTCGTCTTCTAATTCACATAACTTCTACATACGAGGTCCAATTCACGAGCGGTTTTCTCCGCTAGAATCGTATTACAATTCCAGACTTTGGACGCTGGTTTGGATAGATTTTGAGACTGTTCAATTTTAGGGTTTAAATTGGATTTAAATTCAAAGGTGAGTGTTCTAACCCACTCACAACTTCTAAAATTTCTTATGTTCGTTAAATTGATGTATGATGTGATTAGAAATTTATTTATGGTTGTTTGGCATATTTTGAATCATCATCTCTGTTTATTTGAATTTATTTGGATAAAATAGTTATTTAATTTATAATTGAATATAAACTGCCAGTAAATACCTGTTATTTGTTATCTATTTTATATTGATGTTATTGACTGAATTGGATGATGATTGTGATAAATGTTTGATGATTGATATTGGACGAATGGATATTGTATTTTATATTGTTATAAACTGCAAGTTGTTATGTATTTTTATTTCATTCGGGATTGCGGTTTGAAATGATATATAACCGTATTTATATTTTAAATTGCGGATTGAAATGATAAATATCCGTATCACTTGACCATAGGATAGAAAATTATATACAGACACCGCGGTCTATATATAAAAAAATATTTTGGAATGATTTCTATGGTTTTGTAAAGAAATATATGGTTTTATAGAAATATTGATTTCAGATATTATATAAATGTTACTTTATATATATATAGTTAAATTCTTGATTTTTAGCTGTGTATAAAAAATTTTGGTATAAAACAAGTTTAAAATTAAAGATTGATTTTATAAAAATGTAATTTGGTTAAGTATTTATATATATTATATTTTATATAGAGTTTATAATGATTTTTAATAAAATTAAGGCTAAGAAGATAGATTTGAAATTGATTTGAAATTGTATTAAATGTAGAAATTTATTAAATACCGATTTGGAACTTAAGGAAATTGATATTTGTAAAGGATATGATTTATAACTTGATCTTGTTTAAGGTGAGTTAAATAAATATTTCAAGCATAAATAAATTGAAGGAAACATTTAGTTATTTGTAATCTAGGTTTTATTTAAATGTTAATGGATTTATTAAGTAAATATTTCAAAACTAAATAATAGAAAAATTAATTTGATATATATATATATAGGGGTTTTTAGGCTCAAGGAAAAAGTTAGAGAAAATTTTAGTTTCAGGGACAAGAAGTTTGTTTTTTAGGCTGAAGGACACTTTTTAGTGTAATTCACAGAATGATAGTTGTAACTATCATTTTCAGTTTACACTAAAAAAGTCCTTTAGACTAAAAAGCAAACTTGTTGTCCTTGAGACTAAATTTTTTTGCAACTTCTTACTTGTGCCTATTTATCTGTATAGGGGTTTTTAGGCTCAAGGAAAAAGTTAGAGAAAATTTTAGTTTCAGGGACAAGAAGTTTGTTTTTTAGGCT